>OY728151.1:498763508-500221311 GCA_963277665.1 Viscum album
ACTTTTTCAGATATAACAATGAATTGCTAAATCCTGCACATACTTCACAAAACACATTAGAATGTTCAGTGCAAAGATAAAGCTTCCCCTTTCATCCATTTGTCTTCAATCCATACTCCCCCTTAATTGACAAGATAGCCTCAATTAAGAAACAAGGGATGAAAGTATGATTGGATTACCTTCAGCTTTTCTCAAGATAGTATTAAATCTTAGAATACCATCTTCTCCAGATTGGCTCCCCCTCAAGGGGTGCTCTCCATTCTGTCCAAACCACTCTCCAGATGAGAATGATCATCATCTTCAATTCCCTGCATTGTTAGCACATGTAAATACCAATGTATAAGGGAATAAGATGGAACCTCCTTGGTTCATCAATGTGAACAACAAGGTTGAGAAGATTCTCTCAACCGAGATGTCCCATTTTCACCATTCTTCACACTTGCACATTTGATCTTCAATGATGTTTGTGCTGGTGTGGTTCTCAAAACATCTTCATGTGAAATCTTTTTCTTCACTTTTGCTTTAGCAAATGCCAGAGCTTCATCTTCAGCTCTTTGTAGTTCTCTGGAAAGTTGCAACTGATGTGGCCATATGACAAGTATATCATTTGGAAGAGTGGCCCCAGTTCTGGAAGTTTCACATGGTTCCTTAGATACTGTCAAGCTACCTTTCTTAGGCAACTTGTTTTCAATCAATCCCTTCTGCTTCTTCTGGATTGATTTTCTGTTTGAGTTCAGTCTGCCTCTATTGAATTTCATGGCTTCTTTACAAAGATCCATGATATGCCCTTTCTTTCCACAGTAGAAGCATTTCTTGGTGGTCCTACTGGATGCATCACCCTTCTTGGACTCAGACTCCAAGGACTTCTCTTTATTTCTCAAGAACTTCTTGGGAGCATTTTCTACTTTCTTCTGCTTGCTTCCCAAGGAATCTCTTTTAGCCAGGTTCAGTGATCTTCTCTTCATTCCAGCTTTGGATACAGTTGGAGATTGACATGTATCATTCTTTTGACCACTTTTGCAATCATCCCAGATGTTGTCAAGTAATCCAAATCTGTTAGCAGTAAACAAATGTCTCTGGACCTGTGGATGCTGCTTCTTTCCTTCTGTCTTGCTCCCCCTTGGCATGGGCTTCCTCTGTGCTTTGGCATTCAGTGGATTGTACCAACAATCCTTTGCACAATGCCCATACCTGTTACAACACCAACACTGACCCACAAATCTTGACCTCTTCAGTCCTTCTGATTGTTGGGTACCTGTCTTGAATTGTTGTGCTGCTTCAGGAGAGATTTCTTTCTTCATTGTCTTCATCCATACTTGTTTGGAATTATTTTTCCATCCTGCACTTTTTGTGGAAACACAATTAGAAGCATCAGTACAAGATGGTATGGATGGTACCTTCTTTCTAGAAGTTGTTGCACTTTCACTAGAGGATGTCTTGCTTTTAGAATCATCCTTCTCAAAGCTCACTTGAGTAGCAACATTTCTTCTTCCAGCTGACTGGGAGGATTCAACTTTAGGTGATTGCAGATTTTTCAGTATCACCTCTAGTTCTAAGCATTTCATATTGAGGGAGTTCTTCTCATCCTCAATAGTTCTTAGCTTTCCTTCCCAATTCTCCACCAGTTGTTTCATCTGGTCTTCATGCACCTTCTTCAATTCTTGCAATGAATTGTCCAGCTCCTTCACCAATTTGACTTTTTCTTCGAGTTGAGCATCTCTGACATTCATTGACACTTTGTACATCTTCTCCAGTGCATGGTAGACATCTTTGATTATTACTTTAAAGATTTCTTTCTCAGAAAGACTTCTTTGCAATTCTTCAGTAGTGTCTTCATATCTTTCATTGCAAAGAGATACTGTTTCATCTTTGGCATTTACCAGCTTTCTGAGAGTGTTGGTTATGCCAACCCTTTTAGCCAGTTGATCTTCCATTGCATTGGCTTCTTCTTCTAACTGTGATTTTTCTTCATGAAGATCATGGATGCCTGTAGCTATACACTTTGCCACTTCCATGGGAACTGTCTTCTGAAGATATTTGAGTGCACTCTGAAGATCATTCATTGTTTCGACTTCATCACAGCTAGGACAGGCTTTCTTCATCTTCTTGGCCTGTTTCTTCTTTCTATTTTTCTGAGTCTTGGCAGATATCTCCATTTGAGGCTGGTTGCTCATTTCCTCAAATCTGCACTTCATAAAGACTCCCTTGGATCTTTTAGAGGTAACCTCCCTTTGATACCAATTGAAGTGCCCAGATCAGTGTGAATCACTGAGAGGGGGAGGGGGTGAATCAGTGATCCTTTAAAACTTTTTACTAATTGATTCTTAATCAATTAAACCTCTATGGCTGGTTAAAGCCTCGATCCACTCTTCTTGTATCTCTCAACCTTTCCCGGATAATGCAGTAATGAAAGGGCACAGGACACAAGGATTTACAAGGTTCGGCACCAAAGGCCTACATCCTTGCCATGCTCTCCAAGCATGGATTCTCCATTATAACCTGTTAAAATTACAATGGTCGATACAGAGTCCCACTGTATCTCTCCTGAGTCCCACAGGAGGGTCTTTATACTGCGTCCCACAATGTTACCAGAGTCCCACTGGCCTGCTCCAGAATCCCACTGAAGACTTCTTCTCCCTGAGTCCCACAGGGTCTTCTCTTGGCTCCTCGAGTCACACGAGTAGCTCTTCTTCACTTTAAGTTCTTCTTCAAGTATCCTCAGCAGTCTGGGATAAAGACTGATGGCCTTGCTCTTCTTCTGATCACTTGTGGTGAACAGGTCTTCTCATCTAGCTCGGGCTTTATCACCTTCTTCTAAGGATGCCCCGGCTTCTCTCCAATTACTGAATGCTCAGACAAATAATATCTTTATCTTTGGTCTGGTCCAGTCTCAGTTGCACACCACTGATTTAGCACTGTTCACGTGTGCACGTGCATGCATGCATGCATGCACTCTCCTTTTCTTCCTCTTGGTGCAGTAGACCCACAAAGGGTGTAGTCACTTTAAGCACACACCTTCTTCACAATCTTCACACACTTAATTCTATTTGTTTACACACTTAAAAGTGTGTTGTACTTTGTGTGGGTCTTCTCCTCTTCTTCTAAGTGAGCACACACTTCTTGTGCACACACATAGGTTCGGCCCTCTTTGTCACTTGTTTATGTACACATAAATTGTTCTTTGTTTTGCACACACTTGACTTTGGCCTCTTCCCTCTTCTTGTTGCACACCCTTAACCCGTAGGTTGTTCTTCAATTTTGCATACACAAAATGTGTCTTCACTTGGTGCACACACAAGGTCACAACCCTCGGCCTCTTCAAATGCACACACGGTCAAGTGTGCTCTTCCTCCTCACTTAGCACACACAAATAATATTCTTTTAGCACACACTTGATCTTGGCCTACTCCTTTATTCTTGCACACACTTGGGCCGTAGGTGGTTCTTCAAGTTTTCACACACACACAAATGTGTGGTCTTCACTTCACCCACTTGCACACACAAGGCATGCCTCGGGTCTTCCTTCTTTGGCACACACACAATGTGTGTAGAACACAACCCGAACTCCCTGCCAATCTCTTCTTCAATATCCGCGCAAGCTACACTTGGGTGCCACTGGCCGCGCAAGAGCTTGGGTGCACAAAGGCCGCGCAAGACCTCGTACCCGCGGGGCGCGCAAGTGCAACACCCGCGGGGTCTTCCTCCTGCCGCGCAAGGGTGCGGGCAGAGAGGGTGACAACCTCGGGCGCGCAAGGAAGTGGCCTCGGGTTCTTCCTGTCGCGCAAAGGAGTAGGCGCGCAGGGAACACTTCAAAGCCTCGGGTGGCTTCGGGACAACAGCCGCGCAATGTTTTGCGCGGTGGCTTCTTCTTCGCGAGGCAGAGGCACACGCGGGACTCTCTTCAAACTTTCAGCGCATCAGCAAACCATCAGAGAGCCTCGGGTGCTCCTTTTATAGGCAGAGGCTGCCTCGCATCTTCCGCGTGTTAAATCTTGAAAACCCGAGATCTTCGGATCTTTAAAAACTTTCCAAATCTTTATTTTGCTCCTCTGTTTCACGCGGGTTCTCTCTTTTATTTTTCCTCACGTGCATGCGATTTATAACGCATGCACGGCCTTCGGTTAAGGCTCATCCCATGCAAAACACGAACCACGTGGCCTCGGCAGCTTTGCTTGCCTCGGCCGAACTCGAAATCCTCCAAACATTGCATGCATGCTCTCTTTATTGCATGGATGGATTCGGTATGTCCAGACGAGCACGAGGGTGCCTTCGGCTTCGAGAGAGATGGCCGGAATCTCAAAAACATCACTCGGGAGGCGCCTGGTTCAGCGGGGCTCGCGGGTGGCTTCGGCTCGGGCTCGAGGAAGAGGACGAAGCCACGGCCATTGGATGCGGCGATGGAGATACATCGGGCGGCCTGGATCTGATCGCCTCGCCGCGGATCAGTTGTGCGGCCGAGATCTGGCGCGCGATTGATCGTGCGGCCAGGATTACTCCCGCGGAAAAAATCCGCGTCCCACATCGAAACGGCGAGAGGTTTTCTCGCGGCTTATCAACATGCCGCTCCCCCAGCACACTCAATTGAATCTCCTCCCTCCACGGTGCCGCCCCGCACCGTGTTCTCCCTGCGGGCGCGCTCTGCGCCCACTCTTGCCACTCGGGCGCGCCACTGGCGCCCACTATGCGTGCCTTCGGGCGCGCGCGCTGCGCGGACTTCACCACCGCGTAGCTCGGGGCTTATACACGGCCCCGGCCTGCTTTGGGCTGGCCCCATGGGATCCCCTTGGGCGTGGTGACTGGTTCCCACATGTGCCTTGGGTTGAACCCTTAAGGCTGGCCCTTGAGGTTGGCATATTTTTTTGCTTGAATATACACTAAGTATACAAAGTACTTAAGTGTAAAATGCCAAATGCCCTTTCTCCTCTAAGCCATTTCTTCTCTCTTCTTCTTAGGAATTCAAGCATTAATCTTCTTCATTAGAATTCCTCCATTCTTCTTCAACATATGATCAACATTTAAGAATGGAATTCCCGAAGGTTTCTTCATCTTCAACCGAGCTCCTGAATCAAATATTTCTTCAATAAACTTCATTGATCCAATCAGGGATCAATTGGAACATCTTCTGATTCACATGCACTAAGTGATAGTGCATGTACTTCTTCAGCTCACTTCATCCACTTAGGACTTGTGGATGGATCTTCTTCAACTCCTCATGCATTGTCACTACAATGCATGGTCTTCTAATCATGTTGTGACTTTGTATCATCATGATACAAGTTCTATGAACTTAAAGAACAGCTCAACAATCGTCAGATATACATGGAGAATGTTTCAACCATATTCTCCAATGCCACTTAGTGAATCTCCTAAGTGACATTCCTCTATGTTCCATGGCCATTCTCCTTCACCACCAACACCATCACAACGTTTGTCATTCACATCGTGACATTCCTTGACTTCCATTCATTCCAAGACAACTTCATGCCTCATTGACAACAAATGCAACACAATGCACTTCACCATTGGTGGTGACTATTTAGATGAATCTTCTGATTATGAATCTTCAGGACAGAAGAATCATGGTCTTATAGCCAGATTACCTATTGATAATCATTGTTTTATGGCTAAGGTAAGAAATGCTGAATCACTGACCAATGTACCTTTAAATTCTAATGATAGTATGTATTATAATTCATCAGATGAAGAATCCTCTTCTGATGAACAAAATACTTTACCAACTTATTATGAAGTTTCTAGGTTTGCTGAACTTCTGGAAATTGAGAATTCCAAACTCAATAAGAAACATGATAAGGCAAACTCTAGAAATTCTATTCTTATAGAAGAGATATCATATCTTTCTAAAGATCTTGATAGAAAAAATTCTGATTTTAAAAGTATTTCAAAAAATCTTGAGGAAGTATGTTCTGAAAAGAACCAACATTCTAAAGAGTTATAAAAAGTAATTTCTATGAAAAATGATTTCGAGCTTAGCTCTAGTTCTAAAACTAATGTTTTTGAGGATAAAATCTTGTTTATAAAACTCAAGTCCGAAATTTTTTCCTTAAAGAAGTGTTTATCAAACTTTTCCCCTGGTAAGGAAAATTTTGAAAAAAATGTATTCTCAAATACGACCTTTAAGAAATAAATCCGGATTTTGTTATACCCATGAAAACCTGATTTTTAGTTACAATTATTTTGTTCCTCAAAGTGCCCCATTTTGTACCAAGTGTCAATATTGTGGTCACTGGGCAAAGAATTTTTCCTTAAAGAAAACCCAATATCTAGGATTTCACAAAGCTTACTTTTCTAAGAAGATGTGGGTTCCTAAAATTTTGTTATCTGGAAATCTCAGATCCAAAAAATAATAGATTTTGAAAGTCTAATTCTCTTCTTGATTTCAGGAAAATAAAGAGAGTACCAGCAACAATACATGGTACATGGATAGTGGATGTTCCCGACACATGACTGGTAACAAAAGATATTTTGAAAATATTATCAAAACAAAAGGGGATATCATTCTTCAGTTTATCAGAACACAAGATCAACTTGATGAAATTTTCAAAAAATCCTTGCCTTCTGATAGATTTGAATACATTAAACAGAAGTTAGGAATGATAATCTTAAGGTAATCTTTCTTAATTAACTTTCTATTGAAAAAGTATCCTTAGAGTAATAAAATCCTTTTCATAGGGGGGGTACATTTGGTTGTTAGTGTAACTAAATTTTTCTAAGTTAGTTTTCAAACTTTTTGGAACTAAATTTCCAGAATGGGAATTTCTGGAACTGAAATTTTCCAGAATGGATATTTTCGTATAGAAAAATTCTGGAATGGAAATTTTCGTATTGAAAACTTTCGGAATGGAAAATTTTGTACTGGTATTTCCATAACGATATTTTCATACCGAGACTTTCATAATGAGTTTTTCGTTTTTAAACTTTTGTAGTGAAATATTCATGCTGAAAATATTGTATTGTTCTTTTTGTTTTCTTTGTTGTGTTTTTCGTAGTGATTTTTGCGAACTATGTCTTTTCGTAATAAAGATTTTTCGTAGTTTTTTTTCCATTACGAATAATCCTCCAAAGCCAATCTGAAAGGTATGATTTCCATACTCAAGTTTTCGTAGTCATACTTTACTTGCTAGAATTTTCTTATATTTTTGTTTTCGGATTATAGTTTTCATAAATCTTTGTTTTATTAAAAACCTCAAAAGATCAGATTCAAGTTTTCTTGAGAATTTGTTTTAAACCATCAGATCTGATCTCATTTCTTACAACTGTTCCATCAACCGAGGAAGTTGAACCGTCTTATCGTTGCCTATATAAAGGGGACCCCAAATGGTTGTCTCACATTGGTTTTCAAGCTCCAACGTCTCGAAGCTCTACCTATCTGTTTTAAGACCCTTCCGAAATTCAGAAATCTTCGTTCCGAACTTCTCAGAGGTCTTCAGATCCGAATATTTGTGTAAGTAGCTTCTCAAGACATGTCTTCCTCTAAGACGATTTCGAAGTGGTTAGTATATAGAGAAAGGTTGGTTCATCTTGATTTCTTCAACAAGTATGATTCTCTTATATCTAAGAACATTATGCTTAATGGATGGGAAGATGTTACTGTATCTAAACCTGGAAATCAAGATGAAGTATTTTCGGATTTACTTATAGAATTCTATGAGACAGTTTCCTTCTATAAGGATGATGGAAGGGACAAATTATCGTTTATGTCTTATGGAAAGACTTATAAGATTTCTTATGACAAAGTATCCAGCTTGGTAGGGCTGAACAATGAATGAGAATCCGAGTTCATTTCTCATTTTTTGCTGGATTCAAAGGGAAGATTCGATAAGGAAAAGGCTTTGGAAACTCTCGGACTATCAGATGATAATGCTTCGAAGATTGCTTCTATGTCTACAAATTTCCGGATGCTAGAATTATGGGTACAAGGCCTTATCATACTGAGAAAGGGTGGCAAAGATAGTCTGAAGAAGAGTGAGATTTATATTCTATATTTTCTGATAAATCTAACGAATTTTAACCTGATGAAACACATTCTTATTACCCTTGAGAATGTTATGAAAGGGAATCTAAGATATCAGATCATAATGTATCCAGCAATCCTCTCAAAGTTGATAGATCAGTGCCTTGAGTATTTTAAGGAAGCTTGCAACTCTAAGCCAAGAGTTTGCAAGATTATGTTGGTGAGTGATGGTACTCTCAAAAGGATGGATTTAGCCTTTGACAAGAAGACTGGTCAGTTTGTTGATTTATTTACTAAAAAATAAGCGTTTCCGAAAGTTACTGATCCGGAATCTTCTAAACCAGTGAAGAAGAGAAAGTTGAAGGAAGTTGTAGTTGAAGAAGAGAATCCCAAATCTAAGGAAGTTCATTCTGCACCTCCTAAACCGAAGAAGAAGAAAGCTTACCCTGATGAGGTAGTTTCTAAGTGGAGGGAAATCAATGAATACAGAGTGCAAGGGGAGCCTCAGTTTGGCTTGGATCCTGTGGAGGCTAAGGCCTTGAAGGAAAGAACTACAGATGAGATAGAAAAACAAGTGAAAGAAAAGAAGCTCAAGAAGAAGATGTCTGAAGCTGAGGTGGTTCAGACTTTGTTAAAGTTTACTGAGATGGCCTCCAGAAACATTCCCGTTCTGAGATCTTTTTCTTTGGAGTCTCTACCTGAGACTCCAGGAAGAAACTGTGTCACTCCGGAAGAGGCAGTTGCTAAGAATGTTGATGAACTTCAGCAGATTGAGCAAGTAGAAGAGCTAGAAGTAGTTGCTGAAGGTAGTGGTGAGACCGGAGATGTTTTGAAGCAAGTAGACGATTAGAAGGGGACACCTTCGGAACATTTGTTGCTCCGAACTTCAGAAGTTGAATCATCGATGTTAGTCACTCTAGGGAAGGATGAGGAGAATGGAGAAGAAGAAGTAGCTTATCTTGGAGAGGAAGAACAACTTCTACATGATATTGCTCAGATAGAGAATGTTGAGGATGGTGCTCAAAAAGTTGCGGATGATGAAGACAATGTTGTTCAAGTGTCTGACAGTGAAAAGAGAACTCTGGAACATGACTCCATTCCGAAAAAGGACAAGGGAAAACAACTTGTTGTTGATACCCCGAGCTCTGTGGTTGTAAAGAGAAGGGAAGTTGGTGATTCTTCTAAGAAGAAGGTTGAGCATTTTGAGGAAGAAAATTCTCTATGAAAAGTCTCAGATTCGGAGTCATCTTCGTTGGGGCATGACTTTGTTGTTCAGTCATTAAAGAAGTTGGTAGGTACTATTCCGACTTTCTCAAGTACTGATTCAAGATGCCAGATGCTCCAACATGCTTTGAATCAGAAAAAAAAAACTCCGTATCCATGGTTATGGACAAATGTGTTAATATAGAGGCTCAGTTCAAAACTTTCTTTGTCGGCTATGAAGCCCACAAAAGATCTTGAAAGAGGATGACTAGTTGGTCTAGGAAGACTGTAGAAGAGATAAGGCTCTTTGATGAATTCCAAGATAATGTGAAGGATGCCTTTGAGAAAGAAGATAGGAAGATAAATGAACTTACTTAATCCTTTGAAGAAAACTTTACAGATGAAAAGAATTTCCGGATTCAAGAAGTCAGAGATCTGAATGGGAAGATGAATTCTGTTTCTCAAAACTGGAAGTATGAAAGGGATCATCAGATTGAGTTTGAAGAGAAGTTTTTAAAGCAAGAACAAATCATGAAGGCTCAAGAAGAAAAGATTCAAGCTCAAGATGAAAATATTCAAGCCCAGGAAGAAAATATTGAGGCTCAAAATGGAAGAATTTTTGTGTTAGAGAAGCTAGATGTGGAAGACCATAAATACTTGAATAAAATAAAGACTATTCTTAAGGGTCTAATGGCAAAGGAAAAATATCCAAAATAGACATATCCGATCTTTTGTTGTATCTAAACTTCATTGTTGTTGAGCTTTAAAACTTAATGAAAATTGTTCTTGCACGTTTCTTTTTTTTGTTGCTACTAATTTTTCAGGTACTTTGTTATATTTTCCATTCCCTCGAATTCTTTTTGAAAATCACAAAGGGGGAGAAGGAAAAGAACCCTAATAAAGGGGGAAAAATAATTTTAACAAAGCGTGAGAATGAAAATAAATTCTAATAGATTTTATCTAAGGGGGAGTTTTTCATTAAAGAATACTTTCTTATTCGTAATGAAATATCATTCCGGAAATCTAGAATACGATCCTTAGAGTTTCAAAGCCTAACAGGGAGTTAGTCTTATTCATCAATATCCTTAAAGCAAATGGAGATAAGCCTTAATGTTTTCTTTCTTCTTAGACTTTCTTTTTCGTAAGGATGTTTTTGCTTTCCAAAAAGGGGGAGATTGTTGAGTCAATAAGGTTTTCCTTTTGAATTTTTCATTCCTTCTTGCTTTGAAAATCACAAACACCATATCTTTAAGGAAAATCTCTTTTATAAGGAAAATTACTTTTATAAGGAAAATTTCTTTTATAAGAAAAATTGTTTTTATAAGGAAAATTTCATTTATAAGGAAGATCGCTTTTGTAAGAAAAATTATCCTTATCATATTTTCATCCATATATTTCTTAAGTATAAGATTCAGATTAATTTCTATATTCTCGGAATCGTTTGAAACCTTGATATGAAGCATTCTGTTTTAGGTTCCGAATTCTGGATGAGAACTGTAATGAAGTTTCATTTCGAATTCCAAATGAGAACTGTAATGAAGTTTCCTTCCAAATTCCGGATATGAACTTTGATAAAGTTATACTTTGAATTCTGGATATGAATCCTCATGAAGATCGACATGGAATTCTCATTACGAATTCTGATGACGAATTCTCATTATGAATTCTGATGATGAATTATCATTACGAATTCTCATAACGAATTCTCATTATGAATTCTGATGACGAATTCTCATTACGAATTCTGATGAAGAATTCTCATTACGAATTCTGATGACGAATTCTCATTACGAATTCTGATGAAAAATTCTCATTCCGAATTCACCTATTAAACAGAATCTAATCATCATTTCTTTATACACTCCAAATTTATTTAGACTCTAAAAATTATTTTTGGTAAGACTGTGAACTTTCATTTTGCTTACGCTTTTATAATTTGTCAACTCTTTAATATTTTTCTTACACTCCAAACCTTCACTCCGAATCTTCACTTCGAAATTTTGAGTTAGAATTAAAACGATGTCATACATTCTGTTTCACGTATTTTGTTATAAAACGATGTCGTCTATTCTGTTATAAACTAAAAGTTGGTTAAGTTACACGTTTACAGGTCCCTCCGATTTTTTAGGAAAATATGACCGTCGGAAGGAGGTCGACCTTGCCTATAAATAGGACATCATTTGAAAGAGCTCAAAAAGATTGAATAGAGAATTTGATCGATCTAGAGACCACATGCTGTTAAGGTGATTTCTAGAGAGAGAATGCTTTTCATGCCTAGTGTGTACTGAACCGCCCGTTCAGTTTTTGCATCGTGCGACTCCGAATGTTGGTGATTACATTCGAGGACTTTAGTGGATAGGAAGACAGAGGTGTCGACTACCTTGAAGTTTGAGGAAATCCTTGCTGAGGAAGACAGAGGTTGCCGACTACCTTGAAGTTCGAGGGCTTCCTTGCTGAGAAAGACAGAGGTTGCCAACTACCTTGAAGTTGAGGGCTTGTGGGGATAACAAGATAGAGACTCCGATCTTCGTATCGAGGGCTTACCCTGGTGTGGGTAAGACAGACTTGCTTGAATGTATAAATCAAGAGACCTTTATCCAAGGTTGTTGGATACCCTTCTCTTTGGGTTAAAAGACTTATATCTTGATACTTGTAGTTTTACTACTTGTTTATTTCTGCTGCATTTTATATTGTAAGGAAAGTATAAATTTCTTATACTTCCCTACTTGTACGCTGATTCATTTATATTCTATACGCTTTGAGGTAGAATCTCATATTGTAATCTTTAGCTAAGTTTCAATTTCTGGAACCATATTTCTGGAACCTACTTTCAGAATCTCTTTCCAGTTTTAAGCAAGTACTTATGACTTGAAGTTTATAACTTCATTCCTTATTCAATGTTTTCATTTGGTGTTAGAGGTGTTGTGAATTTTCTTAGGTTAACTTTGTTAAACTTAGTTATCCTTAACCAACTTTTAAGGTTCCAAAGGAATTTTTAAAGTAAACAATTCTCCCCCCTCTTGTATATTGATCATCTACAACATTATTTCGATCCTACAATTGGTATTAGAGGTTGGAAACCTCATACTCTATACCAATCATACAATTGGTATCAGAGCAGGTCTCTGAAATACTTGTATTCACGTATATGGTTTTCTTGCTCACTTTCCCATTCCGAACATTGTCATTCCGAACTTTGTTATTACGAACTTTTTCTACTAACAAGTTTTTGTGCCGAATGTTATTTTTAGTATGGCAGGAGTCAATGTTTGTTCCATTGATAATCTAAATCCTACAAGACCACCAATCTTTTATGGTAATGATTATGAGTACTGGAGAGATCGAATGAAGATTTTTGTTATCAATACTACAGTGGACAACTTTGTTATTCATACTGGTGATTATAAAATTCCTGATAAGGAAGTTAGAACATTTACTAACCAGGAAAAGCAAGAGTATCAACTCAATTATAAGGTATGCAACACTCTACTTTTTAATGACTAGAAATATATGTAGCCAAATTTCTTCTTGTGAAGCAGCTAATTGTATCTGGAAGAAGTTAGAGGTTACACACTTTGGAACTTATAAAGTGATTGAAACTATGAGAGCTATGCTTAGAGCGGAATACCATGGCTTCAATTTTCATTATGGTGAACCAATATGTAAATTTCAACAGAGATTTATGACTATTGTCAACAGCCTACAGTCTATGGGAGAGAAAGGGTTAGATGATGAAGCACTTGTGGATAAGATAATTGATATTATTCTCAATGAGTGGGAATCAAAAAGAACTGTTATAGATGAGAACAGGAAGGTCACTAAAATTTCTCTTGATGAGTTATTTGGAACTCTTCTCCAACATGAAACTATAATGAAAATAGATGCTGAAAACATTAAAAAGAAAAATGGAAATTGTACTGTCGCTTTTACAACAACATCAAATCAGATGGAAGCTAAGACTCCAGAGAGAGTAACCAGATCCAAGTCTACGAAAGTCATTTTCCAATCCAAATCTAGTGAGAGTGAAATCTCTGAAAATGAGTTAGCAAATCTTGCTCATCGGATGAACAAGATAGCTGGCCAAAGAAATTTCCAATCCAAGTATAAGAAAAAGGACAGGAAAGATAAGAAAGATAGAGAAGTTACTTGTTATGAATGCAAGAGAGCTGGACATATTAGACCAGATTTCCCTTTGCTAAAAAAGAAAGAATGGAAAGAAAGGCATTCATATAGGAACCGAAAAAAGTTTTATAAAGATAAATCTAAGAATGTTCTGAAAGCTAGTGACACCTAGAGTTCCAGTGGTGGTGACTCTTCAGATGAATCTTCTTATTATGAATCTTCAGGATAGAAGAATCTTGGGCTTATAGCCAGATTACCTATTGATAATCATTGTTATATGGCTAAGGTACGAAATGCGGAATCACAAACCAATGTATCTTTAAATTATAATGATAGTATGTATTAAAATTCCTTAGATGAAGAATCCTCTTCTGATGAACAAAATACTTTACCTACTTATAAATAAGTTTCTAGGTTTGTGGAACTTCTTGAAATTGAGAATTCAAAACTAAATAAGAAACATGATAAGGAAAACTCAAGAAATTCTATTCTTATTAAAGAGATATCCTATATTTCTAAAGATCTTGATATGAAAAATGCTGATTTTAAAAGTATTCCAAAAAATCTTGAGGAAGTAAGTTTTGAGAAGAACCAACTTTCTAAAGAGTTAGAAAAAGTAATTTCTAAGAAAAATGTTTTTGAGCTTAGCTCCAGTTATAAAACTAATGTTTTTGAGGATAAAAACTTGGTTATAAAACTCAATTCCAAAATGTTTTCCTTAAAGAAGTGTTTATCAAACATTCCCCATGGTAAGGGAAATTTTGATAAAATGTATTCTCAAATACAACCTTTAAGAAATAAATCCGGATTTGGTTATACCCATGAAAAACCAATTTTTAGTAACAATTATTTTGTTCTTCAAAGTGCCCCATTTTGTACCAAGTGTCAATGTGGTGGTCACTGGGCAAAAAATTATTCCTTAAACAAAACCCAATCTCTAGGATTTCACAAAGCTTACTTTTCTAAGAAGATGTGGGTTCCTAAAATTTTGTTATCTGGAAATCTCGGATCCAAAAAAGTTTGGATTTCGAAAGTCTATTTCTCTTCTTGATTTCAGGAAAATAAAGAGAGTACCAGCAACAACACATGGTACATGGATAGTGGATGTTCTCGGCACATGACTGGTAACAAATTCTATTTTGGAAAGATTATCAAAACAAAAGGATATATCATTTTTCAGTTTATCGGAACACAAGATCAACTTGCTGATATTTTCCCAAAATCTTTGCCTTCTGATAGATTTGAATACATTAAACAGAAGTTAGGAATGATAATCGTAAGGTAATCTTTCTTAATTAACTTTCTGTTAAAAAAGTCTCCTTACAGTAATAAAATCATTTTCATAGGGGGAGTACATTTGATTATTAGTGTAACAAAATTTTTCAAAGTTAGTATTCAAACTTTTCGGAACTAAATTTCCGGAATGGGAATTTCCGGAACTGAAATTTTCCAGAATGGATATTTTCGTATAGAAAAATTCTGGAATGGAAATTTTCATATTGAAAACTTCCGGAATGGAAAATTTCGTACTGGTATTTCCATAATGAGATTTTCGTACCGAGTCTTTCATAAGGAGTTTTTCTTTTTTAAACTTTTTTAATGAAATATTCATGTAGAAAATCTTGTATTGTTCATTTTGTTTTCTTTGTTGAGTTTTTTGTAGTGATTTTTGCGAACTATGTCTTTTCATAATAATGATTTTTCGTAGTTTTTTTCCCATTACAAATAATCCTCCAAAGGCAATCTGAAAGGTATGATTTCCTTACTCAAGTTTTCGTAGTCATACTTTAATTGATGGAATTTTCTTATATTTTTTTTCAGATTATAGTTTTCATAAATCTTTGTTTTATTAAAAACCTCAAAAGATCAGATTCATGTTTTCTTGAGAATTGGTTTTCAACCATCAGATCTGATCTCAGTTCTTACAACAGTTCCATCAACCGAGGAAGTTGAACCTTCTTCTCGTTGCCTATATAAAGGGGACCCAAAATGGTTGTCTCACATCGGTTTTCAAGCTCCAGCATCCTGGAGGTCTGCCTCTCTGTTTTAAGACCGTTCCGAACTTCCGAAATCTCTGTTACGAACTTCTCAGAGGTCTTCAGATCCGAATGTCTGTGGAAGTAGCTTATCAAGACATGTCTTCCTCTAAGAAGATTTCGAAGTGGTTAGTATATAGAGAAAGGTTCGTTCATCCTGATTTCTTCAACAAGTATGATTCTCTTATATCTAAGAACGTTAAGCTTAATGTATGGGAAATTGTTGCTGTATCTAAACCTAGAAATCAAGATGAAGTATTTTCAGATTTACTTATAGAATTTTATGAGACAGTTTCCTTCTATAATGAAGATGGCAGAGAAAAATTATCATTTAATTATTATGGCAAGACTTATAATATTTCTTATGCCAAGGCAGCCAGCTTGGTAGGGCAGAACAATAAATGAGTATCCGATTTCATTTCTCATGTTTTTACGGATTCAAAGGGAAGATTCGATAAGGAAAAGGATTTGGAAACTCTCGGACTATCAGATGACAAGGCTCCAAAGATTACTTCTCTGTCTACAAATTTTCAGATTCTAGAATTATGGGTACAAGGCCTTATCGTTCTGAGAAAGGGTGACAAAGATAGTCTAAAGAAGAGAGATATTTATATTCTAGATTTTCTGATAAAGCTAAGGAAGTTTAGCATGATGAAACACATTCTTATTACCCTTGAGAATGTTAGGACGGGGAATCTGAGAGCTCAGATCATAATGTATCTAGAAATCCTCTCAAAGTTGATAGTTCGGTGCCTTGAGTCTTTCAAGGAAGCTTTCAAGTCTAAGCCAAGAGTTTGCAAGATTATGTTTGTGAGTGATGGTACTCTCAAAAGGATAGATGTATCCTTCGTCAAGAAGACTAGTTAGTTTGTTTATTTATCTATTAAAAAATAAGCGGTTCCAAAAGTTACTGATCCGGAATCTTCTAAACCAGTGAAGAAGAGAAAGTTAAAGGAAGTTGTAGTTGAAGTAGAGAATCCCAAATCTAAGGAAGTTCATTCTGCACATCCTAAACCGAAGAAGAAGAAACCTTACCCTGATGAGTTAGTTTCTAAGGGGAGGGAAATCAAAGAAAATAGAGTGCAAGGGGAGCCTCAGTTTGGCTTGGATCCTGCGGAGGCTATGGCCTCGAAGGAATGAACTACGGATGAGATAGAAAAGCAAGTGAAAGAAAAGAAGCTCAAGAAGAAGATGTATGAAGCGGAGGTGGTTCAAACTTTCTTAAAGTTTACTGAGATGGCCTCCGGAAACATTCCCGTTACGAGATATTTTTCTTTGGAGTCTCTACCTGAGACTCCGGGAAGAAACTTTGTCACTCCGGAAGAGGCAGTTTCTAAGCATGTTGAGGAACTTGAGCAGATTGAGCAAGTAGAAGAGCTTGAAGCAGTTGCTGAAGGTAGTGGTGAGACCGGAGATGTTTTGAATCAAGTAGATGATTATAAGGGGACACCTTCAAAACATTTGTCGCTCCGAACATCAGAAGATGAATCATCGATGTTAGTCACTCTAGGGAAGGATGAAGAGAAAGGAGAAGAAGAAGTAGCTTATCATGAAGAGGAAGAAGAACTTCTAGATGATATTTCTCAGATAGAGAATGTAGAGAATGGTTCTCAAAAAGTCGCTGATGATGAAGACAATGTTGTTCAAGTGTCTGACAGTGAAAAGAGAACTTCATAACATGACTCCATTCCGAAAAAGGACAAGGGAAAACTACTTTTTTTTTGATACCCCGAGCCCCATGGTTGTAAAGAGAAGGGAAGTTGGTGATTCTTCTAAGAAGAAGGTTGAGCATTTTGAAGAAGAAAATTCTCCAAGAAAAGTCTCAGATTCGGATTCGTCTTCGTAGGGGCATGACTTTGTTGTTCAGTCATTAAAGAAGTTGATAGGTACTATTCTGACTTTCTCAAGTATTGATTCAAGATGCCAGATGCTCCAACATGCTTTGAATCAGAAAACAGACTCTGTATCCATGGTTATGGACAAATGTGTTGAGATAGAGGCTTAGATCAAAACTTTCTTTGTCGGATATGAATCCCACAAAAGATCTTGCAAGAGGATGACTAGTTGGTCGAGGAATACGGTAGAAGAAATGAGGCTCTTTGATGAATTCCAAGATATTGCGAAGGATTCCTTTGAGACAGAAGACATGAAGATAAATGAACTTACTTCATCCTTTGAAGAAAAGTTGACAGATGAAAAGAATTTCTGGATTCAAGAAGTCAGAGATCTAAATGGGAATCCGAATTCGATTTCTAAAAACTAGAATTATGAAAGGGATCATCGGATTGAGTTTGAAGAGAAGTTGTTAAAGCAAGAACAAATCTTGAAGGCTCGGGAAGAAAAGCTTCAAGCTCAAGAAGAAAAGCTTCAAGCCTAGGAAGAAAAGATTGAAGCTCAAAATGCAAGAATTGTTGTGTTATAGAAACAAGCCGAGGAAAACCATAAAAACTTGAAGAAAATAAAGACTATTCTTGAGGGTCTCATGGCGAAGGAAAAAGATCCAAAATAGACAGATCCGATCTTTTGTTGTATCTAAACTTCTTTGTTGTTGAGCTTTCAAACATAATGAAAATTGTGCTTGCTCGTTTCTTTTGTTTTTGCTACTAATCTTTCAAGTACTTTGTTATATTTTCCATTCCCTCGAATTGTTTTTGAAAATCACAAAGGGGGAGAAGAAAAAGAAACATAATAAAGGGGGAAAAGAATCTTAACAAAGCGTGAGAAAGAAAACAAACTCTAATAGAGTTTATCTAAGGGGGAGTTTTTCATTAAAGAATAATTTCTTATTCGTAATGAAATATCATTCCGGAAATCTAGAATACGATCCTTATAGTTTCAAAGCATAACATGGAGTTTGTCATATTCATCAATATCCTTAAAGCAAAGGGAGATAAGCCTTAATGTTTTCTTTCTTCTTAGACTTTCTTTTTCGTAAGGATGTTTGTGATTTCCAAAAAGAGGGAGATTGTTGAGTCAATAAGGTTTTCCTTTTGACTGTTTCATTCCTTCTTTTTTTGAAAATCACAAACACCTTATCTTTAAGGAAAATCTCTTTTATAAGGAAAATCGCTTTTATAAGGAAAATTAATTTTATAAGGAAAATTTCTTTTATAAGAAAAATATATTTTATAAGGAAGATCGCTTTTGTAAGAAAAATTATCCTTATCATATTTTCATCCTTATATTTCTTTAGTATAAGATCCGGATTCATTTCTATATTCTCGGAATTGTTTGAAACCATGATATGAAACATTCTGTTTTAGGTTCCGAATTCCTGATGAGAACGGTAATGATGTTTCACTCTGAATTCCAAATGAGAACTGTAATGAAGTTTCATTCTGAATTCTGGATACGAACTCTCATAAAGTACTACTCTGAATTCTGGATATGAATCGTCCTGAAGTTCGACATCGAATTCTCATTACGAATTCTGATGAAGAATTCTCATTACGAATTCTGATGATGATTTCTAATTACGAATTCTGATGACGAATTCTCATTAGGAATTCTGATGACGAATTATCATTACAAATTCTGATGACGAAATCTCATTACGAATTCTGATGACAAATTCTCATTACGAATTCTGATGACGAATTTTTATTCTGAATTCTCATTCTGAATTCACCTATTAAACAGAATCTGATCATCTTTGCTTTATACACTCCGAATTTATTTAGATTACGGAAATTATTTTTGGTTAGACTCCGAACATTCAATTTTTTTACGCTTTTATAATTTGTCTACTCTTTAATATTTTTCTTATAATCCAATCCTTCACTCCGAATCTTCACTCCGAAATTTTGATTTAGACTTAAAATGATGTCGTACATTCTGTTTCACTTATTTTGTTATAAAAAGGATGTCGTCTATTCTATAATAAACTAACCGTTGGTTAAGTTACACGTGTACAGGTCCCTCCGATTTTTAAGGAAAATATGACCGTTGGAAAGGAGGCCGACCTTGCCTATAAATAGGAGCTCATTTGAAAGATCTCAAAAAGAGTGAATAGATAAATTAATCGATCTAGAGACCACACACTGCTAAGGTGATTTCTAGAGAGAGAAATATTTTCATGCCTAGTGCGTACTAAACCGCTCGTTCATTTTTTGCTTCGTGCGACTCCGAATGTTGGTGATTACATTCAAGGACTTTCAGGGATAGGAAGACTGAGGTGCCGACTACATTGAAGTTCGAGGGATTCCTTGCCGAGGAAGACAGAGGTTTCCGACTACCTTGAAGTTTGAGGGCTTCTTTGCTGAGGAAGACAGAGGTTTCCAACTACCTTAAAGTTGAGGGCTTGCGGGGATAGCAAGACAGAGACTCCGATCTTCTTATCTAGGGCATACCCTGGTGTGGGTAAGATAGACTTTCTTGAAAGTATAAATCAAGAGACCTTTATCCAAGGTTTTTGGATACCCTTCTCTTTGGGTTAAAAGACTTATATCTAGTTACTTGTAGTTTTACTACTTGTTTATTTCCGCTACATTTTATATTGTAAGGAAAGTATAACTTTCTTATACTTCCCTACTTGTACTCTGATTCATTTAGATTCTATACACTTTAAGGTAGAATCTCATATTGTAATCTTTAGCTAAGTTTCAATTTCCGGAACCATATTTCCGAAACCTACTTTTAGAATCTCTTTCCAGTTTTAAGCAAGTACATAGAACTTGATGTTTATAAATTCATTCCTTATTCCAAGTTTTCATTTGGTGTTAGAGGTGTTGTGAATTTTCTTCGGTTAACTTTGTTAAACTTAGTTATCCGTAACCAACTTTAAAGGTTCCAAAGGAATTTTTAAAGTATACAATCCACCCCCCTCTTGTATATTGAGAATCTATAACATTATTTCGATCCTACAATTGGTATTAGAGGTTGGAAACCTCATACTCTATACCAATCCTACAAAAATAAGGATAAATAGGTAAATAATAAATGAATAATGCGATGAACTACTTAAGTGAATGGTGTAATAGCTTCATTAAATGGGTGGGAAAGTATAATGTTTGAAAGAGTTGGATGAATTATATAAATGTAATCATTTATATTAAATATTGGAGTGAATATACTTTTTTGAGAATTATGTATAAGATATTAAATCAGAAAAGGTGAAAATGGTGAAAATGATAAGAGTTAATAATGATAATGGAATAACATTATGACATAAAGGAAGAATAATAATTTATAAGGGATGGTATATCAATAAATTAATTATAATTACTTAATTAATAAAAGTAATTGGTAGAAGTAAATGAGTGGTGGTGAGATCCTTGAATAATACTATAGTGGATAATTTTTTATAAAATATTTAGTTGGTTTGGAGGTAGTTTGGGAACCCAATAGAGGTAACATTAGATTATTATGATGAATCAAATGTTGTTTCAATGAGTAGAGTTATATATTCTATATATTGAATTTCCATGTAATGTTATTCAATAAAAAACATATATTACTGAATTATTGTTCACTATTAATGTTTTTTGTAAGTGGAAGTTCTTGAGGAGGACACAATAGTCAGTCAGTTACCCAAGGAGTCTTTTGAGAGTAATTAAAGGATCCTTATTTAGTTCAGTTTATTTGTCTGTGGGTGTGTGTGGGTTTGTCAGTGTATATACACACATAGTTTCTATTCCACCTTTGGTGATCATATATTTATGGTGATGGGATGTAGTAGTTGACTTATTATGCCTTATTCCTCTGACTAGGGTTTGAGTGTGATGATGGTGACAATAACCATTATCTCCATATAATATGTTTAGATACTAATGATGTATTATTTTTTATTTTTTCTATACTAACTAATTTATTTTAGATTAGTAAACATATATATTTCAAAAAGATATTGGGAGATTACTATTTACTACAATATATATGGTTATGGATTGAAGGAGATGGTTATCTCATCTGATATCAATGGTCTCAGAACATGCTGGATTGATATGTACACATGGGTAATTCCGTGAGTATCCTAGATATTAGAATGATATGTATAGTGATTTAGTCAAGATTTGGTTCTCTTCCTTTCTCAAAACTCTAAGGTTTAGGTGGTTAATGATTTGCTGAATGAAATTTAAAGTCCCTACCCACTTCTAAAATATTTAGACTACCAAAATTTAGATATATTCCTAAAGAAATTTATTTCTTCATGTGGAGTTGTATACATCTTAAATAGTGTAGATATGTATTTACCATAACAAAAATACATCTATACACTTCTAAAAATAGAAGTGTATAGTTTCTTCAGTGGAAATTTTCTTTTCCTCCAATATATCTAAGTAATATATAAATGAATTTTTCATTCAGTGATTTAAGATTAATGTACATGTGTATTCCTTCACCAGTCCGACGATCAATGAATATAAAGTGAGTTATTTGGTTTGTATTTATTGATGGGTTTTGAGTTTTCTATTCATTTACAAAAAAAACTGTACCTTGGGGAGTATAATGAAAATTGAATTATGGGACCAATATAACAGTGGTTCAAGGTTATGAACATTTTCCATGACCAACACCATTATGGGTTGTAAATATTGGAGAAATATTGAATTTTTTTTATCACGTTGATTGTTCTAAGAACTAGGTATTTAATAGATATAATTCATGTTTGAAAATACTAAAGAAGTTTTTTAACATTATAGTTGGATTGGAGGTAAACTCAATGATTGGAAATTTAGTGATGGAGTCTCGGAGTTTTTGGGGATACTTTGACATGGATTATCTATCTAGTGGGACGAGTAGTATCCCAACTACCAAAAAAGAAACATTAAATTACCATTAGTCTTATTATAACTCTCCAATGATCTTACCATAACCATTTATGCCTAGTAGGTCTCTCTAGCTTTCTAGTGAGCTTGCTCCTGGTGTCTAGTGGGGCATGCTATAATGTTTAAAGTGAGGGACCTTATGAACATTTTATCAACTAAGTCCCTAAATATTTAACATTAACAGGGTTTTATTTATTAGATAAATATAGTTGTTTACCACTATTCTCCTCTTTCAATTGGATTCCAATGATCTAAGGTGGATCTTGGTAATATCCTTGTGTGAATTTAGAAATGGCCCTTCGTTTTTATTCAAAATTACTCTACTACTTTATCATTTGTTGGTAAATCATTATTTTTTTCATTGCGGATATATTATCAGGGTAATAATTGGACATTATACTCCTTTAACATCTTAATTAGACTTGGATTATCTGTCCTTTGATTATATTTTCCACTGATTGATTGATGGTGTGATCTTTCTTAAAGAATCAGATGAAAATTACATCAAATATTGATGGAATTTTCATAGAATATTTGAGAATTTGATTAGAATTTATACTGTATATCTCTTGATGATGAACAAGTGTGGTGGTTGGTGATTTGATGAATGAGTTTCCCTTGATGATATATTCTTTGTTTTATTTCAAATTATGTTAAATCACCAATAACATCATTAATTTTTTTTGGGGATTATACTTATCACATAATATGGTTTGTGATGAAATTGGATGAACATTGTTGGATGATGTTGCAGCCAAGGTATCTCACATGGTTATTTTTTATCTAAATGTTCCAATATGATTATATTATTTTTTTTGTTTTAGTGTCATATAATGAGTGTTTTTTTATGAATTACATTGAAATTAACTGATGTACCTTCAATGGATAATTAGTTATGGTTCTGACTTACATGTGATTTCTGATATGTTTTCAAAAATGAATGCATTTATCATTAAAATGATAGTTTCTTTGAAATCATATAATAAATTTTATTTCTGTCATAATTATATATTTTGTAATACTAGGATTTATATAGAAACTCCCAGTGATCTATAGAGGCCAAATGGGCTTAGAAAACATGGAAAAAGATTATGACCTCTAATTATATGGGTGGTGGCCTTGTTGGAGGTAGGTGGTTATACATACACGAACATAAGGATTGTGATTAGTTTATTTTCTTGTGTTATGTGGTCATTTCACCTTTGGATCTTTGACCTTGATATTCAAAATCCTATAAATACTAAATTGAACAACCATTAGTTCATCATAACTGATTGGTCTAGTAAATTAAAATGAGGGACCCAGTACCATGTTTACTTAGTTAATGAATTATCTATTTTAATTATATAATAATAAGCCTATTGAAAAAACTAGGTTTCAAGGTCAATGTTGGAACCTTGTATGGTGGAATGTTTACTAGCCACCAATGGTCGAGGAAAGAAATTTAATTTAATCCTAAATTTCATGGAACCATTTTGGGGATTATTTTTGTTGTTTGGTCCATGTTGTGTTCATGTGAGTCCCTACAAGAACTATTTATGATTTCATGCATCGTGTTTTCCTGTGTAACCGTATGAGACCAATGCTTGGCAACTTTCATGTGTTTTTTTTGTGTGTAGCCTTACGATACCTATAATTTTTTTAATGAATGATTGTTTGTTTGTATATTTCTATTTATGTGACCTTATATTTATCTTTAGTCTTGTATCTATATATTTCATGTGTAATTATTTATCCCTATATTTAATTGTGTGGGTGAAACCTTGAGGATGGATTGATGCGGTCAAAATATATTTGTAGGTGGGAAGACCTATCACTATAGAGTGATAAACATATATGAATAGTTTAATAAAATAATGTGGTATAGACATTATTAATGGAGGGAATGAAAATCCCTATAGAGGGATGTGGATAAATTATCAGTTAAAAGATTTAAAAGTTGTATGCATTAGAAAAATTAATGAAATTAGACTGATGATTTGGAATCCTTAATGATGGGTCTGGATATATCATTAAATAAGATATTATTGGATTATTTGATAGCTTTATTGCATAAAAAATAATGATATTCCTTTTTGAATGTTGTTGAAGCTGGAAGACTTGGTGTTATAGACCAAACATGTTATATATTTGTGTGTGTGTGTCTGTGTGTTTGTGTTTCTGTGTTTCTGCTCTAGAATTTCATTTTTTCTTGCTTATTTTTTCTAAATAATTTTTTTGATTTTTTCTCTATAATTATCACATTCATGTAAACCATAGTATGTGGTCATGTATGAAACCATGTTAGTGTTTTATTACTAATTTTTACTCACTCTCCACTTATGATTCCAAGGAACTTGGGTATTTGTGCATCCCCCGCTTATCACAAGTATTAGTTGGGATGATGACTGGGTTTCACTATTGACTAAGATATATTATTAATAGTATATAGGCTATTATGAGGAAATTAAAGGCATTTTAGGGATTCATGAACTGTTATTGATTTCTATCATGTTTGTGATCAACCCGGTGGGTGATCATGGAATTGTTTTAGGTTTTGAATGCTAAGTCTATTGTTTCCACATTCAATCAGATTGTATATAAATTTATTGTTTTTACTTAATATTATTATATAAGGTAACATATATATTTATTTATCTATTATTGTGAACTTTTTCGGAGGGTATTGTCTCTTAATGACATCACGTATACCCTTGCTTCAAATTAGCATCCTATGGATTACGAAGAGGCATGTTTAAGGACATCTGGAATTGTGGATTGGACATGATGATTTCAGAAATGATGTTACAAAATTAATGTTATTGTATTATATTTAATTTTATACTTTATATTTTTTATTCATACATATTAAAAATAGATGTATATGTGATCAGTTCACTACATGGGGTGACCATACTGGGTATTGTTACACTCACACCTATATGGGGACATACCGTCAATTTTCCAAATGTTAATATAGATCAATAGATATGAAGGATTAGTATTCCTAGAACTATGATATGAAAGAAGGATTTTGATATATGGTGTAAAATATATCTCACAATGGTGTCCACTTCCAAGTCATCAGTATTTGGGATGACATGTATAAAGGATGCCATGGTTGCACATGATAATTTACATGTTTCATTTCATATTATACACTATATTTTTATCTCTCTATTTGTGTGTGTTTAAAAAAAATTAATTTCATCCATGAATGGTTGATATTTTATGAATGATAACATATAACAAATATTGGTATTTCATCCCATGATGTATGGATACCTCAGTATGGGCATTTATCCCCTAGTATATTGAAGCCTGTTATGGAGAGTTTATTTATCTTTGAGTAAGAATGTGAAAATGGTTATACAACATAGATTATCATTATCATTAATATCATATATTATCCAATGACTCACTTCATCTTTCAAATTTGGTTTTTTGAATTCTTTAAAAAATGTGTAAAATCATATAACATCTTATCATCCAAAAATGTATGAAAAATCTAACCGGGCTATGTATAAATTAGAGGATTGTTTTATGTCTTGATATCATGGAATATTTATAAATTTTAACAGTTATCAACCATTATTGAAATATGACTACAACAATAGTTTTATGTCATTAATTTCAATAGAACATTATAAATTCATGTATAGTAAAACAAATAAATTCCCAACATACCTGTATGAGTTAAAAAAAGATATATAATTTGATAATATATTATTAATGACAAAATGAAAAATGTAAAACATATATAGAAGAACATAAATGTACGACATGCTAAATAAAAATTTGTTTATAACTAAATGAAGAACATCACATTTAATTTTTTGGTAGTTTACTTAAGAATGTATTACTATTGATGGGAGTAATGGGGTTATGAGATAAAGAATTATGAAATTGTGTGGAATTGTACTTATTTAGAAAATAGAGTGTACTAGAGTTATGGAATATTAGTTTTCAATGTCCCCTAACCCTGAAAAAAATATATAACAATTTTCATGTATTTATCCCAAGGAAATACATTCAAAATCAATTGTATGTAATCAGTACTAAATAAATATAACTATATTGTGACTTTTCATTTGATGTATTTTTGGATTTGGTTCGGTTCTTATGAGAGTAAATGATATAAAATTGGAGGACCCAGATGGGAAATGTACTATAGAAGAATGATAAATTATAGTAATTGATGTGAGATCCTCAGACTGAGATGAAAGTAATTAATCCACATTTTTTTATTGGTGTATGGATTAAATTTTGAGAATGAATTTAGTTATGGGGTAGAGAATATATATATGATGATTTTTCCCATATAAATGAAATAAAAAATCACATTATTAAATTAAAATTATATAAAATAATATAAGATATATTATATTAAAATAACTACTAAATGTAAAAGTTTAAATTAAAAAAAGAATATAAATTCCATGAGTAAATTTTATAAAACTCTTGGATCAATGTCTTAATTTAACAGTTCGAATCGATTATTAATGGTAATTATAAAAATGATCTAATCAATGGAATAAAAATTTTAATCAGTGTAATGGAACAAACATTTTACCTTTTAAACTAAAATGATAAGATCTTTTGGAGTGTTTTATGGGAAAAAACATTTCTTACAAGACCCTTGGAAAAAATGTTATAAAACATGTTGGATGATGATTGTATAACCAATTAAGTGGAAATTATTTTATAAGTATCCAACAATTATTTAACCATAACATAAAATCATAATGTTTCCAATGTAAATGAAAAAAATTAATCAATAAATATATTTTAAAATATAAATTAAATTTTAGAAAATATAATATTAATTTTTTTTATTTTCTAAAAAATATTACATTATCTTAAAACATGAAAATTTTATAATAATTTAGTTTTTCATTTTCTAAGTAATTCACCCATACTTTCAGATTTTTTTCATAATATAGACATTAAATTTGGTTTAAGGAAATAAAAATTAGAATATAGATTGATTTTTTTTATTTATATAAATTAAAAAATTCATAGAGAAATTGAGGTTTACATGAAATATGATTTACAGTATAGTAAATAAGTATATTGGAAAATAATATAATTTAGTGCATAATATTGACATAATTCATAAAACAGTATAACAAAATGAAAATTATAAGAAAAATTCATTTATGTCAAATTATAAAAGAAAATACCACATGTCATGAAAAATAAGAGAGAGTAGGATCAAACTCACTATCCTAAAGAAAAAAACTACCACCAATAGAAAAAAAATCAAAAAAAGTCAAATCCTCACATAAACTAAATACCATACTGGAAAAAACAAAGGGTGAGTTGAAGAATAAATAAATTTTAAAGTGAATTCACCTTCGTCCAAGGATTGATTCTTGAGAACGATAGATTGAATGGACAAAAATCCACCCAAAAATCATCCAGGAAAAAAATTAAATAGAAAAAAGAAGTAATGATATAAACCCCACTAGGTAAACTAGTTAAAATACAACCAACCATTGGAAAAAATCTATTTCATTTGTGGGCATAGTGTGGATAAGGAATTAATCATACACTTTGAGCACTTTTGTATTGTTTCATCAACGATACTTTCAGAACTAAATTTTCTCCAACCTTAAATTCCATAAAATAATCAAGCATATTATCATTAAATTCCATAACCACTTCATCATGGATTTCACTAAACAACTTATTCGAATTTAAGTCCCTAATAAAATCATAATACCTAGAAATAATAGCTAATGAAATTCTCAAGGGGATTGAGGGAGAACCTATAATATAAATAAAACCAAATGATCAATATGTGTTATCATTAGTTGGTTTAGTAGATTCTCCATCCATGTTAGGATCTCTAAGTAACTCTACCTGACTACTAGAACCATATTATTCTTATTAAATTATTGGGAAATAATCATTACCCCATATGGGAGTATTATTTAGTAACTCTTTATTTCTTATCCAATGGTGTTTATTTGAGTATATCAATATCCCCTTCTTATGTAATAATGTTATCTATATCAAGGGGTTGGGGATTGTAATTGGGTTGACTTTCAAGAGATCCATCACTTGAATTATAATGAATAACCATTATTTTTCTATATTTAATTATTTAACAATGTTTCATAATCTTCTCATCCTCTAACATCACCTCCATATAAATGATATCTAGGAACTATGTTTCCTATAATTATATTTCTTTTTATTTTATATTATTATAATAAATGAAATATGTCACCATATATTCCACTTTATCACATCTAATCTATATTTTCATGTAGTAATTCGCATGATCTACAGTTGGGTCAAATCTATTGGTATGAAACCCTAAAAAACATCCTTAAAAAGGTTACATGATTTATCATGGTCTTAGAAAAGATTATTATAAATGGGTATATAAAATATCACAGTCACTCTCTTTGTGTTTATTCTAATTGAGAAGCTCAACTATACCATTGGGATACATTTTACTAAATATTAATCTGATAAATATGAACACATTAGTTTTTTATCAATATCATATTCTCTATTCTAATCCCCTTTGGTGTTCATTGCTAACTTTTCATATCCAAATTCTAAATAGCCACTTAATCGATACAATAACAAAATAAATATATGATTTCATTGGTTTCATATTCATGGTATCGTTTATACCAAATTTTAGAGAGCCCTTTGAGAGATTAAATCTTGACAACACCCATAATGTTGAATTTAGAAGAGAAAATTGAGTTGATAAGAGTTTTTTTTAAGTGATACCTAGTCATTATAGAATTGATCTTAGGCCAAGATATGGTGTTCCCTCAAAATAAAATTTTAGTACTATTGAAAGGTATTTACATGACCTTTATAATGAATTAATGTTATTAATTACCTATTATAAACAATACGCCATTGGAAAAGGGTTATTTTTTATATGTTATTTGAATTGAGATAGATTCAAATTGAAAATTATAATGATCCAAAATTGTAAAAATAAAATTTTTCTATCTATATTAATTAAATGTCTTCTTAATTAATATAGTTATAGAAATAAATTGAACATAATTTGTTTTATTTTATTCAACCAAACATAAAATACCATTAGGTAATCATTACCCCTGATAATATTGCCTTCAAAAATTGGATCACATGATTAGTATAAAGATATAATTTTATCAAAACCAATTGATACAGATAAAGGATGTGATGTCCACAACCTATAGGATTATACCCTAAAAATCACATTTATTGGATAATCCAATTGATATAACATCACTGGGCATTGCACTTGGCCAATACCAAGACAAGATACAAAAAACATTGAATGATTGAATCAATTAATGGGAGAATTTCATGCTCGTTAAGGGGAGAGAAAAAAATATGTATGTTGAACCACCCAATGAAAGTCTCACAATTTTGTACCTTACTATTATGGTGTTTACTGTTGTACTAAAAAAGAAATATTGAATGATCCTAGAAATTTGACTATTTTATTTATTATTTATATAATAATGAATATATTTTCATCCAATTATTGATACTTTATAGTTGATTTTTATTTTGATACAAAATACACAAATAATATTTTTGGGTGATATTAAGATTCAATTATGGAATTTATTTTGATGAATTAATGCATTTTCTGAAATAAATTATATTTGATACAGATATTAATATAAACTATTTTTATTGAATATAAATGATCATATTATTTTCAAGAAGTCAAATGTAATTTTTATATGGTTTCGTAATAATTTTTTTATTTAAAAACCAAGAATTTCTCAATAAATGTGTGTTTTTATTTTAAAACTGAAAATATTGATATTTTAAAAAAAGAAAAAATAGTATTATTTCTCGAACCGGAATGTTGAAATTATCATATAATGAATTTATCATTATTTTATGATACAATCATATTTTTAGGTAAAAATTAAATACGATATAAATATATGGTTTGTATTATGACATTATAAAGACCCAATAGTGATTCAATAAATACAATTAAGGGTATAAATGGGAAAAAATATGTTTTAAATTTTACATAATGTTATTTTATGTTTGTTTTATTAATTTTATAATGCCTTTCTAAATCCTCTAGAACAATTATTATATTTTAAGGTTTTAAAATTATTTCTTTTAGAGTGTGGATCACTTCAACATAAGAAAGGGTATTATTATATTATGTTCGGACAATTAAATTATTAAATAATGAATGAAAATCACAATTTAAAAAAAACATGAGAAAAAACTATAGTAAGATTTAAGGTTTTGGTTATTTTTTTATATAGTGTCTTAAACCAAAGTAAGAGAAATTATAAGGAAATTAAATATCATTCCCAATATAAACCCACCCAATATACCATTTATCTTCACTAATTTTTTTTTGAAAACATTATTTCCCCCCCCATCTCTAGAGTCATGCCAACCTAGCCCTCAATTTCTAACGAAGCTCCCCCAAGCATTTCGAGTCATACACTCAAGTAGTGGGTCACTTAATTCTATTCTTTATTCAAGTTTATTTATTATCTTTTATCTTCTACTTACAATTACTATTATTTGGATATGTATTTTGATTTCTTTATTACAGTAAATATGATTTCATAAAGACAATAAACTCATCTCTCTCTAATTAGTGCTTTTTAGGAATTTTTAATAAACTCTATTATACTGCCAAAATTTCACAGTAATTTTTCATGCCAAAACTATTGTGTATTGAATACAATACCCATTTCAAATCACTGGAGTTCACCTTAATAAACTTATATTTTTTTAATTTGGACATACATTCATGTATTCTACACTCCATGATCATATAATAAAATATTATGATGAATCAATCAATTATTAATGATCTATGTGTTACACTTAAGCATGAGATTCAAATGAAAGTGATAGGTTCACCAAAAATTACAAAGCAACCTTATGCATTAGGTAATATTTCGTCTTATAAAACGTCTTATTGGGACAAGGAGTGAACCTAATGCCACTATGATACTTTTTACATCAGGAAATCTTGGTCTTTGACCTTGACCAATCTTTATGATGTAGTGTTTTTAGTTGTTTCCACACCTCCCAAGATCAGTTTATGATTACCATGATATATCATGTCTCATTATTCGTGTTTATTATTATCACACATTTTATTATTCATTTATATGCCTTTTTATCATGTATTAAATTATATATGTTTTTCCATGTTTATTCCTTTATAGGTCTTTATACCTCACCCTTTTCTGATGTATGTCTCTAGGTTTTCCAAAGGAGTTTTAAGTGATATCATGTTAATTAGGATTTCAATAAAGTTGTTTTTTTCTTATTTTATGTTGTTATGTAATGTACATAATTCCCATAGACCCTGACTTCTCAATTTTATTAGTTTTATTAAGTGTTATATTATGAAATAAATCAAGAAATAATATCTATTATGAAGAGAGTTTTCATAGATTGCATTAAATTAAAAGTTTATTTATTTTGGGGATTATGATTAAAAACTCTATAAGAAATAATATGTATAAGATTATGTATAAGAAAAACTTCCTAAATTTTGGTAAGTATATAACAAGTGCATTATCGAGAAAATACATCTATTTTTACATTCTACAAGTGGATGTGGATCAGTAATATATGTACTTATGGGAAAAACCATAAAAAATAATATTGTGTTATCATCAACTGTGAACTGGTGCTTGACAACACGTGTTTCAACTCACCTACTTTGAAAATAATAGGATATATGCCATGGTCAATTCCTAATACCATAATGTACCCTTATTAAGGGAATGAAAAATACCAAATATCATATATGATAAGAAATAGATCATGGATAACATAAATTGAACCCTAAAAATCCTTATGGTAAGGAAATATATTTCATTCATAAGTTATGTCCTTAATTTCATTGGATTCCCATTTCTGTATTTCATTATTAGAAAATGTTCCTCCCAAATTTTCCCTTTTTTCTATCCAACTGCATGAAATATGAGGAATCATGTAAAAAATCGATGTGATATTCAATGAGATGAATTCACTAACAAGATTCTCAATCTGATGAGAGTGAGAAGAGAAATGTTTTATGATAGTCTCCTAGATGATGGAGTTCATGAATATGAATTTGGATCAGGTGGAGCCCCCAAATAACACTAAGAATTAATAAGCATAAATTGAGAACATTATTGGACAAGGGACTTTGACATTTAATGCATCATCTGATCCCTTAATAACGGAAAAATTGATCAAAACCATTGAGAAGATATTTTCTATCCATCAACGTTTTGAAAAATAAATGGTTCTACTAGATGTTTATTTTTTGGATAAAGAAACTGATCAATAGTAGCCATTGATCAAGAATATGATAACTAAGGAGGATATCAAAGTTATGTTGTGAATGTAGTTAAGAACAATTTTTTCTGATTAACATTTTCCACTTACTCTCAAATTGAAAATAGAAAGGGATTTCCTTACCCTAAAGATAAACGATGGAGAATATATAAGTGTGTATGGGGAAAACTTCATAAGACTTGATGACATGACCCCGGGGTTGTCATTGCCCCAAAATGCATGGTTGAATGCTCTTTCGGTGTGCTAAATCCTAGTCCATGAAAATCCCAGCAAATATGTGACTTCGACAGCTATGAGGAAATTATGTAATTTTCCCTCAATGTTAAGATGGATATCAGAAAATATCAAGCATGTCATGGGGAAAAGAAGTGGAATATAGAATTTAATTCTCTATGTATTCTAGAGAAATCTAACGATGCTATGAAATTTTTACATCCCACTTGTCCAATGTGTGGAAAATAGAACCCTATAAATTTCTTAAGGCGGATGAGGAAATTTTTTAGGTATGGGAAGTAAGGGAACCTAGATAGTGATCGAAATTATGACAAACTCGCTAATGCAATAGAGGAAAGAAATGATCTGTTAAAACCTCATTGCAATGTTCTATACATAAACATCAAGGAATTATGCTACATTTCAAACCAATGCACTAAATAATGGGTTTTTATTTATAACCAACGACATCCAAGGTAGAAAGGGAGATCTTTTTCCATGAAAACCACTAAGGTGGATCTCGGAAAATAATTGGTGACAAGTATTCTAGTTACTAATTAATGAATATATAATTTACCATTTGATTACTTTTTCTATGCAATCTATTCAATCGTGAAAGTTTAGTAGAACTTTTTAAACACTTCAAAAAAACACAGATGAATTATTATCAATGAATATGGAAAATTGAGAAATTGTTTCATCCCAAATATATAACTCCCCCTTTTCACAATTTGTGGTGGGAACATCCTTGATAATCATTTCATAATACCTTTGTTGGTGTTTCAGTAAATATTGGGTATGTATTGGATTTTCCTATATACATCCAGTATAAATTCCCCAAAGTTGGAAATCATTCTCTCTATCGCAAATCAGCCCCCAATTATATTCAACTGCTAGATGGAAGATGAATCATTTTTTGCACCAAAAATCTAAAGAATTGAAATTATTTCTCTATGAGAAATAATATATATCTCAAATGATACAATATATGGGAATGATCATCATTGATGAAAATACCATTGCAAGAGAGTATGTTGAGGTGTTTCCCAAGGAATTGTTTGGTCTTCCCCTTAGCTAAGAAGTTGAATTTTAAATCAAACCTGTTACGTGGGAATTACCATAACAAAATACTATGTATATATTTTATGTTTTGTAATTTTAGGATCTGAAGAAATATCTTTAGGATAATCTAGAAAATGTGTTCATATTCCCAAGTGCTGAACTGTGGGGTGCACCAGTCCTCTTCATCACGAAGGAGGATGGATAGATGCACCATTGTTTTAAATATCAAGATCTTAACAAGATCACTATAATGAATAATTATTCTGTTACATGTATTTAAGACTTGTTTGATCATATACATGGAGCGCAATACTTCTACATGGTGGGTCTGTGGTTGGGATATTACCATGTTTGGGTGAATATTGAGGACATCCCTAAAAATGGTTTTTCTAAAAGGTATACAAACTATTAGTACATTTTAATTCCATTAAAACTCAGTAATTATCCATCAATATTCATGGCAGGATGAATAAAGCCTTAATAGATTACATCATCTAATTTTTGATAGTCTTTAATGATTATATTCTAATACTCTTCAATACCAAGAAGGATAATGAGGAGCATCTGGGAATTGTGCTAAAGTCCTTGAGAAAGGAGAGTATTTTTTCCATGTGAAACATATGTGAGTTCTGGTTAATGGAATTATCACTCTTTGGTTACATCAAAACAATAAATCGGATATCTTTCGACCCTTCAAAGAAAGATGATATTAAATGACGGCCCAATCCAACATTAATGATAGATATCTATAGTTTTCGTGGAATATTTGAGTACTATCATAGATTTGTGAAATTTTTTTCCCAATTTTAAAAAATTTTAAATAAAATAACTCAGAAGGGAGTCATGATTTTATGTAATGATGAATACAATGAGAGATCAAATGACAATAAATGGAGGCTTATCGAGACACCTATTCTCACAGTACCCATATTTGGAGACCATTTTGCAGTTTGCAATGATTATCTGATGTTGGGATAGACATGTTTGTTACTAGATAATGATAAATTCATAGCCTATACTTCAAGGTAGATGAAATTTCATGAATATAACTATTAAGAACAAGTAAATTATTTGGATACAATTATCATCCCTTTAAAAATATGCTGGCATTATCTATTTTGGGAGAAATGTGAAATATATATGGATAAAAAAATTTAAGTATATATTCATAAAGAAACATATGAATATTCACCACTGAAAATGGTTATAGACGATGAAAGACTATGAAAGCTCAATTCACTACAATATTGGGAATGTTAATAATGTGGTAGATTCTATAAGTTTAAATGATCTGGAAATTAAATATTGCTAATAATTGAGATGGATCTGATCTTCTAAAATTATTATTGGATGGGCATGGGAATCATGAAGAAAAATATCATCAATCCTTTAGAAAATAATATCTCAACCATCTCATTTGGTAACGATAATGGATTCTAAAATAGATTATGTAGTAATTTCAAAGAATGTGAAAGTTATAGAAGAGGGTAAATCTTTAATGATCAATATTAATGAAGAATTTGTTGTGAGATATTGGTCATGACTATGTGTTACATAAAATCCTGAGTTAATGAAAAATATATAAGATTTTTCACATAGCTCAAACTTCTTTATATATCATAGAAGCAAAAAATATGTATTGAGATCTCCATCAACACTACTGGTTAGAAAATATGACGGCGTAGATCATGGAATATACATTAATATTTCGTTAATGTTAGCAAGTTAAGGAGGAAATAAAAAAATATAAGGGGTTGATGAAACCATTATCGATACCTATACGCAACTGGGAAAAATGATGTTCTTTATCACCAGACTTCCAAAGAAATCCATTAGAAACAATGCTACCTAGGTTGTGGTGGATTATCATATAAAGACTGCACACATCATTATTATTAGAGAGTACTTATCACTAGATAAACATGCAAAAATATACATTAGAGAAGTATTGAGGTTTCATGGAGAGAAACAATCAATTGCATTCGATTGAGATACAGGATTCACTTGCACATTATTTAAATGTAATCATCATGGTCTAAACACTGTGTTGAAAATAATCATGGATTATCACCCTCAAACTAATATTCAATCTAAAAAGACTATCTAGAAATGTGAGTATGTGTTTAGATCATAATGGATTGACTTCAAAGGTTGATGGGATCGATATAAACATCTGGTCGAGTTCTCATACAATAACTGTTTCCAATAAAGCATCCAAATAGATCTATAAGAAGACTGTTAAGGGAAGTGGTGATGAACACCTGCATGTTGGGATGAAGGTAGAGAATGAAAACTAATAGGTCCTGGAATGGTTGAGGAAAGAGAGGAAAAGGTTAACACCATTCAGTATTATGAAAACACTTCTTAGATTTGATAGAATAGCTAGGCTGACAAATGTTGATCATACCAATAGTTTGATGTTATAGTCATGGTATTCCTCCACATATCTCTTTGGGAAAATGTCATGTGATTTTGAATGTTTGTGATTCTTAGTCTATGAAAAATCATCCCCTTTCAGAACATTAATCGTATCAGAGGAGTGTCCTATCAACTTATACACCATCCTAACCTATATCAAATACATGATGTATTCAATGTATCCCTCATAAAAATGTACATACCAGACACTCACATGTACCAAATATATAGACAATACTTTTGGAGAATTATCTCTCATATGAAGAGCAGCCTATGAAGATCATAGATCATTGTGATAATGTTCTACGAAATAAGAATATGCACCTAGTAAATGTTCTATGGAGAAACAACAAGTTTGAAGAAGTGATGTGGGAACCGGTGGATGTGCTAAAAATGAATTACCATCATCATTTTTAGTGTTGTAAATAAAAAATAAATGTAAAAATTTTCATAAGGGGGAGATTTTAACGACCAGAACTGTTAGAAATAAAATTTCACCATCTGTTTTAATTAATTGTATTATTAAGTAATATGGATATAGAAAACACATTAACATATTAGTATTTATCATATAATATATTATTTAAAATTCCCTTAATAATCATTAGATTTGATAATATAGATATTTAATAGTGATCAAAGGATTACTATAAATATAGGGCTTTAAAAAAATTAGTTTCAACAAAAAAGGAAGTAATGGACTCAATCAGTAGGATCGTACCGAATGAATCCCATTTATTTGAGCTTCCAAGAGAGATATATTCATTAGGGTTTTTACATTGGCCAAACCCAATCTGAAATCTAGAATCTTAAGCATTATCAAATTAATTTATGGGATATTTTCAAGATCATAGAGATCAACACTCAAACCATGTACGCTAAACCACTAAATGAAAGTCTCATAATCACACACCTTAATCTTAGGGAAATTGTTGGTGTATTAATATGATATCTATCTAAACCCTAGGAATATGAGTTTCTACATTATTATTAATATAATAATTAATATATCATCATCTTATTATGGATACTTTATAATTTATTTTTATTTTGATATAACAAAACACAAATAGTATTTTTTTGGAATATTCAAATTTGATGAAGGATATTATTGTGATGATTTAATTTATTTTTGAAATAAAATAATATTTTAATGAAATTTTATTATTAAATATTTTATTTTATCAAATATAAATTATTATATAATTTGTATGATGTCAAATGCATTTTTTACGAGGGTTCAAAAACTATTATTTTCATAAAAACTAGCATTCCTCAATAAATATCGGTTCATATTAAAAAAGTTAAAATAAACATATTTATATAAATTCATTAATAAAATGAGTATTATTTTTTATAATTATTACCTCAAAATTCTCTACAGGTTAGTTTTTTCTAATTTTCTTGGATAGTGGAGTTTTCGATTAAAAATTATATACGGTATAAATATACGGTGTGTATTATATCATAATATTGACCCAAAAGTGATTTTATAAATACTATAAAGGGTATCCAATAAAAAATATCTGTTTTCACTTTAGAATAAATTAATTAATGTTTATTTCATTAATTGTATAAATCCTTTATTATTCATCTCAGAAAATTAATATATTTTTAGGTTTTGACAACATTTGTTCAAGTGTATGACACACTTCCATATAAGAAAGGATATTATTTTATTATTTTTGTATCTTTACATTATAAATTAATGAAAATAAATTCCATTTGGTAAAAAATTGGGCAAAAAAAGGGGAAGTAATGTGGTTTGGGATATTTTTTATTTAGTTTCCAAAACAAACATTCGAGAAATAATAAAAAAAATCCCCATTTATTTCCTATATAAACACACACAAGAGTGAATTTATCTTCACTAAATATCCTTATAGCATGTCCTTTCTTGGATCTCCACTCTCTAGAATTCTCAAATTCTTCCCCCAATCTCTCATGAATCTCCTCCCATACATTTGGGGTTACGAAATCATGTAGGGGAATGTTTCCCTCTATTATTTCATTCATGTTTCTTTGTTATCATAATCCATCTATTTCCAATTACTACTGTTGGGATATTTGTTTCCATGTCCCTATTACTGGAAATTTGAAGACAAACTGATGATAGATTACCTTTTCTCTCAACAACCCATTTTTTAAGTCTTATGTGATGTTATTATAATGCCAAAATTTCACTTTGATTTTTTCATGCCAAAATAATTATGTAGTGAATACCATACCCAATTCATACGAAGGGTGTTAAAAATTAAACACATATATTTATTCAAACTGGTAATTTCATGTATGTATTCCAGTCCCCTAGATCACAAAAGAAATTATTATGATGAATGAATCTTGGTTGAATGATCTAGGTGGAACACATAAGCATGACTTTGAAATGAAATAGATGGGTGCACTCAAAATTACATCACTCTTCAATCCATTGGTTATTATCTCATGAGACATAATGTTGGAATAGGGATTGAGACTAATTCTATTATGGGAATTATTCTATTTTGATGTCTTGAAAGTTATCATCAGACTCTATTTATAATGTAGTATTTTAATTTGTTTCCACAATTCCCATGTTGTCTTTATTATTATCATGCAATATCATGTATCATTGTTAATTTTTGTTATTATTACTACTTTTATGCCCAATTGATATTCTTATTGTCTAAAATATATCAATTTATTTCTGTTATTACATCTTTATTCACTTACTGAGGTTTATAGCTCACCGATTTCTTATGTATGTCCCTTAGTTTTCCCTTGGTGTTTTAAGTATGAGAATTATAAGAATGTTTTTAATTATGATTTTTTTATGTTTTATGTTGTTATGAAATGTACCTAATTCCTTAAGACAAAACACAAATTGATCATTCAAGATGTATTATGTGTAATCTTAAGTAATAATTCATGTATTAATATGTAAAAAATAATAGGTTTTTCCATGCAAATGGTTGAGAATTTTGACATATTTGGTTTGGGAAATGATTCACATCACAAATAACTATTTACTCTTATTATTTGTGATGGGAAAATATTTTCCACAGGAATAAGTTTTGCAAGAATGGGAACCATGTGGAAAGAAAGATTATTTTTGATGATAAGTTTTTCATTTTCTTAATTACTTATGTGAAATTTATTTTTCCAATGAGACAGATATTCCTATTGGAAATAATGATTCTGTAGTGGTGTATTTGTTATTGGAATTTTTGAAAATACTTCAATATCAGGATTATTTGAAAAAGGTACTATCAGAAATAATGAATCAGTAGATATGTGTTAGTTGTATTTTTCCTAGTAAATAATTTTATATCATCAATATATCTATTTATCAAGGGAATGTTTTACGATAGGATTGTCACCACTACTTCTCATATCGATGTTATTTGCGATGGAAGCCATCACAAATAATACTTTTTTTGATCGATATTCCATCACAAACACTTTTTCGTTACCAATATAGCCTATATATAAACACACACACACACATAACCTAGAAGAATTATTCGATCAAAATTTATATGCTCCTCTCCTTTCCTCACTCTCATTTCCCTCTGCATACATTTTAATTTTTAAATGCAAAAAAAGATTTTAGGATGGTATCTCTACTTTAATTTCCAAAAATCATCATTTTTAGGGATTTATTTAAAATTTGATAATTGTAAATTTATTTATTTTATATTATATTACAAATTATTAGAATTAATTTTTAAGAATTATTTGTAATTAGCAGTAACTACTTGAAATTTGCAATAATTACATGTAATTGATAAATAATTAATAATAATTAGTAAATACTACCAATAATTAAAAATATTTAGTAAATATTTTAACAATTTTGTAATAATTATAAACTATTAAACATCTTTACTAATAATTTAGTAAAATTAGAAACTAATATTAATAATTTAAATTTGTTCTATTAATTAAAATTATTTGTAATAATTAGTAATAGTAAACAAAAAATAGTCATAATTAGTAATAATATACAAAATTTAGTAATAACTAATATTAATTAACAAAAAATAGAAATAATCACAAATAATTCGGGTTAATTTGTAATAATTTTAAATATATAATAATAATTTGTTATAATATGTAGAATATAATTATAATGAGTAATAATTTGTAAAAATTCATAATAACTAAAAATTATTACAAATTATTTTTAATAATTAAAAATAGTTAGTAATAACTGGAAATAATAAACAATAACTAGTTGTATTTTGTAATAATTATCAATAATTAACTATAGCTTATAAAAAATATCAATAATGATCAATAATCATCAATAATTGACAATAATTATGAATTATTATTACTAATTTGAAAAAATAGTAATAATTAGAAATAAATACTTATAATTAACTATAAGTAGTAGTAATTTAAAAAAATTATAATCATTAAAAAAATTAGTAACAGTTTGTAATTATTTCCAATAATTCGTAAATATTTTTAGTAGATAACAATAATGAAAATTAATTTTCAAACATTATCAATAAATAATTACAACTTTTAAAAACTAAAAATTTTAAGTAATATTAAGTAATAATTTACAAAAATCTATAATTATTAATAATTATTAATAATATATTGTAATAATAATTATTTATTCACCATGATTAGTAATAATTGTTAATAACTAGAAATATTTAGTTATAAATTTTAATAATTGCAAAAACGATAAATAATTTTTCATAATTAACAAAAATAACTAATAATTAATAATTATATTAATAAATTATTAATAATTAGTAATAATTAACAAAAGGTAGTATTAATTTATAATAATTACCAATTAAAAGTAATAATTTGTAATAAAAAATATAATTACTAATACATTAAATAATTATTTAAAATATAAAAAATATTACTAAAAAATAAAATATTTAGTAATAATTTTTATAATTACCAATAATGAAAAATAATAATAATTTAATAATAATAAATTTAAATCATAAAAAAAATGAAAACAGTTATTAATAATTTTAGATAAAAAATAATTTAATATAATTATTAATAATTTGTAATAATTAAAAAATTAATAATTAGTAGTAATAAAAACATATTTGTATCTATGAAAAAAAATTGGAAAAATTTGTTAAATATTAATAGAAATAAGTAATAATTATTAATAAATAAGGAAAATTAGTATTAATTGATTATAATTCTAAAAATATTAACAGTAAATAATAATTAAGAAAAAATGGTATTAATTTGATTATCTTGGAAATTATTATGGAGTTCAATTTTTTAGAGGATGTACATAGATCCTTCCACTATGGAGATTAATGTTTGGAGACAACATCAAATTGTGGATAATATAATTTTTTGACTTTTAAAATGAACTATAATAAATATTTTAAATATTTTAATTTCAAATCACATATAAAGTATTCATATGTGGTCAAGAGTTCTGATAACCATGATGAGAGTTAGAGAATGATCAAGGGTCATGCCAATAGTATGTTAGGATTTAATGATTCGTCATGGATTCAGGTGACTCAGAATGGTATTAAGTTAGTTTAAGTGGATGGTATCAATTCAGATTTGAAGCTGGTCAAATTTTGTTGCACTTTTATGTAGTCATTGTCCAGATCAATTGGAGCACATTCCGATTCGTTCCAATTATCTATAGGGTATGAGGATAATCATCACGCAAATAATATTATTATATAGAAACTTTATATAGTGTAGGGGGAGATTTATTAACATAAATAGAAGTATGAGGAGTATCAGTGTCGATGGAATGAGTAGAAGCATGAGTAGTTGATGGATTATATGTGAAAGCTTACTCCGGGTATAAGGATATAGTTCCATCCACCTAGTCATACAGTTGATTAACCACAACCATATTAATTGATATATTTCATTAACAAACTTTTTATGATGTGTTTGGTATAAATTTTTTAATATGGTTGTTTATTAAATAAATATATATATATTTATATATATTATTTTTTAAATTTTATTTGATTTTTTATTGGTATTTTATTTTTCTCAAAAAAATATTTAATTTATTTATATATTTTTTATATTTATATTTCTATTTATTTGTGAGGGAATTTTATTTCCCTGTCAATACATTATTTGGTAAGGAATTTCAATTCCATGGAAAATAACTAATTCTAAAACTACTGTAAAAAAATATTCATGATAGGAACAAGTTCGGCCACAAAAACCCATTTTTTGATGATCTTACAGAAACACCTATTTTTGTTACTCCATTTTCAGCCACGTGGTATGGAATATATGACCATATCCCAAATAGTCAATTTAAATAGGATCCCATTACAAATGACTAAATTTCTATTTGTGATTACGATATCAATTTGGGATGATTTTTATTACATTTTTTTAATTATTTTTTGGAATCACTATTATAGTTTAGTGGGAATGAATTTGAATAAAATGATATAATATATATTGTAATTGTTTATTCATAGTGGGAAGGAACAAATCATTATATATATGTTCTTAGTAAATCTCCTTCAGTTTTGAATTTACCAAACCCAAGAGGGTAATAACATTGACAGTTTCCTATGTAGAAAATGATTACTCTACCATGATACATGACATGCCACAAAAAGAACATTTTATGTGATTTTAATAATAAATTATTTAATTCACACAACTTTGGAAGTTATGATTTGGAGTTATTATAATTTAGGTGGAGATAAATCTTATATTATAGGAATTGAGTCATAGCTCAGTTAATTGTTCCATAACTGTGCATCTGATGATTTAATAGAGAACCCTACTACACCAGGAAGCATCCATACGGAGACTTATGTTTCACGTGATTTTGGGGAGTTATGTTATATTGGGTTATAAATTATTGGATCAGGTTTTAATATATACTGAATTGAAAAATAATATTACATAGTGTAAATTCCATGTCGTGACCATCTGGGTGATAAATATTTATGGATACTTATGGTTCATCAGTTTTGAGGTATGTCACACGATAATTAAGTCTCTATTACCCAATTTGTGGGACTAGAGGTCTAGTGGTTCTAAAAACATTTAGTGTACCATGCATTAGTCTACTAATCAAGATATAATGGATAATAAATGAATATTGAGAAAAAATGTGATTATTGAGATTCATTGCTCTATATATTTTGGGTCTAAGTATTACATCACATGTATTAAAATTACAATAAATGGATTCAATACTGTTAAATAAATATTCAATCCCTATAGAAATGTGTGTTTGATAATACAAAGAGGATTCTTCTATTCTGGGAGCATTTTATCAGTGATTTAGAAGGATTTTTGGGAAATTAAAAAGGATTCACACAAATTTCAATATTCCAAAAGCATTTGAGGTATGGTAACCATAGATATTTCTAAAAATTTAAACTCTTTTTTCATAATGTAATGATATTTCATGATAATAACCCATCCTTGTTCATTTTACCCATGATAAAAAATTTGATTTATGGGTAACGAGGTATCATTTTAAGTATAGTAACTATTATCATTCTAATTATATGGGTGAGTGGACCTTGTAAAGAACCCCACGTGTATCTTTGTGTGTGTTATCTCTATATCATTCTCTCTTTATAACATAATTACAATCAATATTCGTTTCCAATAACTGATAATGGGAATAACAATTTCTCAGTGACAATTTATGAATATTTGGTCACCAGGGTTTCACACACTCTCAGTGGGTGAATACATTACACTGGGATTATTAAGAGAAATCAAGGACACATTTCTTGATGATATTTTCAATATCATTGAAAATTTGATTACTTTTAATTTGGTTTAATGAAATTGTTTATTTCTGATTCCTTTTATAATAACTAAATATCTGAGTTTGTTTCATATTTTTTGTATTTGTTGTCAATGCAATCCATGAATATGTTTAATACCATAATACAATAGAGTTTACTTATTAGATGAAATGAGACTACATCTATAATGATTAGGGAAGTATTCATACCAGTTATTAGATGACTAATAAATTCATGAAATCATTATGAATGGTGTCAAAATTCCCAAAATATGGATGTCTAATACATTTATAAGTATGAAAAATATCATAGTAGATGGTTGATCATGTTGTTTTTTACACTCATCACTTTCCGAGAAAGATTTAACCCAGGTTTTTGGGAATTAAGTCAGTTAAAATAAACTAGAGAAAACTCAATGATATCCATGAAAGAGATAAGAAGGTAAAAAAGTTTCAATTATAGACCTTCGATACAAAATTTGATGATATAGAAATGGAAGAAGATGGATTAGTTAATAAATTGACTTTATGAGAAAAAATTATAAGATTTATTCTAAACTATATTGAAAATATTAAGTATTATACAATTAAGAATATGTTTCTAAAAATTCAATAAGACGAATTTGATACTAATATTTCATCCTTTTAGGATCAATATGTACATGATTGGACTGTTGAAAAACTCAATATATTTTTGATCAATTATTATATGATTAGAAATTATAACTGATGAAAAAAGGTGCTTGAAAATTCATAGCATTCAATGAAATAAAAAAGGAATTAGTAATTTTTAGCCAAATTAGTTACTTGTGGTAGTAACTAATGTTCAAGATGGTACGATGGACATTAATGAATTTATCTCTTTATTCTAAAAAGGTATTTATTGTGGAAAAGGCCAATATAGAATTAATATTCCATTTATGTTCTATAATTGTGGAATGAATGGATTATTTTTTAAATCTAGGACTATTAAGAAAGTAGAATATATGAATGATGATCAACCAAAAATATCATCAAGGAAGATAATTATGGCTAGATAATACATCAATGGATGTTTCTATAAAGGAAAAAGAAAAAAATACAACAATAAAAAGATTATCAAAATATGAAGTCCCATATTATGTTGAGGAAAGTGAAAAAAATAGAAGAATAACTGAATTTTTAAGAGAGAGAAACCATACATTCATTCACGAACAAACCCAAGTCGACCCTGAATTGGTCACTCTAGCTAGTATGTCGTATGCCCGAAGGGTGTTCCTGGTCCCCATTGGCTATAAACTAGTATCAGATATCAAAACAAGCAGTTGGGAATGATTTATCTGATAAAATTAATGACAGATAAACAGAATAAACTAGAAAAAATATGTTAACACTAATAGAAGAAAATAAACTAAAGATAACTAGTTATACATAACTCCATGTGACACCATGGGTTACCACCAAACATAGAACCATGATCACTCTAGGTGATATCCAAGATAAGAAACAGAAACTGAAAATAAACTAGTTGTGAGCATGGAGATTCTTATTTGAATTCTAATATACAATTGATCCCTATGCACTTTCCTTTAATAAGAAATACAAAACATGCTAGTTTGGAAAAAGGACATAATAAAATAACTTTTTTTTTGTTATTTTCAAATTCATCTAACAAGTTAGAATTTTCAAGTAAAAAAATTATCTCCCATATATTTTCAAAATAGGTTCCATGTATACATTAACATTTCATAAGTAATGGAATCCAATTTAGATTAAAATATAGTTTTCACTATAAGACGTCTATTATTAAATGACTAAAATGGAAATCACATAACAATAACCATAGAAAATACCTAAGTAGTTAGTGTTATTTGTGGTCCTAGTATCCTCCTACCATAGAAAAACAAGACATAGAAACCACAAAAATATATATTCATGTGAATGAGACGCTATTAGGAAACACACCCACAACCCGGCAGTCTCTAATCATCAAATATATTATGTTAGTGTTGTAGCATCAATACTGTTACATGAAACTGGAATGAACCACTTATGTATTATCTAGCATAATAGTCTTAGTCCACACGCCTAGATACATGGGTTTCCCATTGTGCTCAATTATAAGTTGTGGTGAGTTTTTATCATGAAAAACATATATATACATATCATTTTATTAACATAAAAACACATCCATTCACTCACCACCGATCTCCCACCCTATGATCTTCCCCCCATTTTCATCACCCAATAATTCACATGACTCTTTACTAAGAACATATCACAAATCAAACATTCAACACAAAAAATATTTCGTAATACACGAATCTTTCCTAAAAAGGGGTTTTATTATTCATATACTATTCTTAAGCTGCCAAACGGGCTTAATTACATACAACGAACACTTTTTATAACTATCCAGTGGAATGGCCAAACACATTTGGTAATTTTAATTAACCAATTTAAAACCACTTTGGTAATCAATTTTAAAGAAAATTCACTTAAGACCAATGGTTGATTGAAATACATTTCAATTTCCAAAAAAATGCATAATCATTTCAAGTAATCGTAACTAGATTTCAAAGCAGCTGTGTATAGAATAAATATAAAACATATTCTTAAGAAAAGAAAAAAATTATGGAATTATAATTAAAGGAATATTTATAGGGTACCTAACTCAAACATGCCACTATTTGTCGATAACCACTAGAACTAACCATTGGCGCATACACGCACATGAATTTACACACACACAAGCACTTATATATATATATATATATATATATATATATATATATGCAACCCTAGTTTCATTGCACATATTCCCCATGGAATTGAGTTATATGTACAAGGAGGGAATATATATATATATATATATATATATATATATATATTCATTTTCAGATGCATGTGCATTTTGTAATCCTCAGCACCTGCAGCCCAAAACCCTAGCAGTGTTGTCCAATGAACTACACATATAATATAATATTACAACTAAATACTTAAACAATCAATAAAAAATTTAAAAATAACCCATAAATGATTTTCACCAAGATGACACAACTTTTCATGTTGTAAAAGCCACTTTAAAACCAAAAGTTTAGCAAAGTGAAATTAAAACATACTTTCCAAATTTTAAAATAATTTAAAATTCATATTTTGATGTGCACAACAGAAAACACACACAAAAATACAACCATTTTCTTACTCAACCCCACTTTTAAAAACATACACCCACCAAAAAAATATCCATAAAATTTTCAAACACTTTATTTGATTTAATAAACCACTTAAAATTTAAAAAAAAACTCCAAGAGGTATCACAAGACATTGAACCCCAATGCACACTGAAAATACACTTCTAATGCCAAATGTGCACCACTGACTTGTCAAATATAATAAACATCCCTTTTGCAACATAATAAACCTACATCATTGTTTATAAAACAATGCCAATGGATCTGCACGAGCTTTTACAGAATCAAAAAATTCAAATCACATAAACTGGATACTAAACACATTGAAAGTATATTAAACCTTAATTAAAACTATATTTATATCAATACAACTAAAGAAATAACTCACTAAATTTATGAAACACAAAAATTAATTTTTCAAACAATAAATATAAATGGTACCACCTACCTCGGTGTAAAAAATATCAAATTTTGGCGTGAAAAGTCCACTACACATCAATCGCCCTTAAAACAAACTCCGTTATATTTGAATTCAATAATTGAACCAAATATATCACTATTGGATCCTAAATAACATGGAACCCTAACCCTATATTACTTCCAATGGAAGAAAATACTCAACTAGTGTAAAATCCACCTGTGAAAATTGTGCAGATGGCCAACCGAGAAAGGGGGTGGGATGCCAGAGGTTTCTTGCATAAAAAATCTGACAGGAATGGAAGGGCGGTGTGGATACAGGGGTTCACGGTGAGGATAAGCGATTCCTATAGGTGTGAGGTAGAGCAGTGAAATTTTTGTTGCTGTGAGGCATATGGGGCAATGTGGGTCGGTGTTGGGGTGTCGTCGCTTGGTGTAGTCAAAAGGGATGAGGGAGGGTACCATCTAGGGTTAAGAGGATAAAATCATGTGCATGAAGGACCTGGAGGAAGAGGTGTATTGTGACAGAAATGAGGGTGAAGGAAGAGGGAATTAGGGAAAAAGAAAAGAAAAAGAACAAAAAAATGGGAAAATAAAAAAAATGAAATGGAAAATAAAAATTAATGAAAACCCAAACAAACATAAACAAACATAAAAATAATCATAAAAAGTAGTAATTTTGATAAGAAGATGATTATTTTATAATTATAAAAATAATTTATTATTAACCACTAAATTAAAATAATATTTAAATATAAATAATAATTATAACCTAATTAATATATTTACACAAATAATAATAATAATATAATAATAATAATTATTATTATTATCATTATATCAACTCTAAAATAATTTTACTTTACTCATTTTAGTTTTGCACTGGCTTTCATGTTCAACTGGTTAATTTATTGACTAACCAAAACATGGGTAGGCCATGCAATGTAGTGGCGAGCCGCACAACCTTGACCTTGCCCTGCTCGTGCATCAGACATTAAATAGTCAAAATTGTCTATTTAGTAGTAAAATTGAAAAAAAAATTATTCAGGATCATCCCACACCTTAGTAAAACAAATTTAATTTCAGATAAAACATTGAAAATAAAACTAAAAATTATTAGGGATGTCCAGGTGTGACAATTCTCCCTTATATGAAACTTTCTACCCCAAAATGTGCCAAATGACATGGTCAACCCATGATTCAATGAGAGACCACAACCTGAATTAAAAAAACCTAAAACATCTTAATACTAAGCATTCAAAATAACCATATACTAGAACTCAATAGATCTCAAAACAAGAATCATCAGAAAAAATAACGCACAATAAGAAAATTAATTCCAAGAACACAACTACAACATGTATCTCTCTGAACCCTTGCTAAACAATCACTAGGGGACACTCAAGACCTTGAAGTACTCTTATCAGGCGAACCACTACCCAAGCTAACCAATTACCATGGCCAGGGTCTGGCGGTGTAGAAGTAAGGGATTTACCTATCCAATACACTTTGAAGCCAAGGTTTTCCACATTTTATTCTAATGGTAGTCATCCAACCATATTAGGATACTTATCAAACATTGGCACACCAAACCAAAATGACTCAAAATCCCAGAAAACCCAATAACATTGGATTAACCCACTATTATAACTATTTTGATTCAAACAGACACAAAAGTAGATGCTAGGGAGACCTGCAATGGGTCTCCCCGCCATTTTAAAATTTTCTTATTTCCACAAAACCTGAGCGGGCATTTCCAATTTACATTGAGTGATACGGAATGAACTCCACTTCATGAACCCACCCACATAATCTGACCTACATGAAATATTACCATAGTAGAAAACACTCAACCATAAGAGACGGCTTTGACAAAAGAAACCCATAACTAAGAGGAAAAATAGATAGGTGTGTTCTAATCCTATAAGAAAAGAGCATCTCTGTAATAAGAACACTTTTGATCCATAACCGACCACAAGAAGGTTCACAGAGAACACCCACTAGATTTACAATAATATGGATTCTCTAAAACTCTTTAATGCCCATAAGGGACCTCCCGTAAGTTAAAATAATCACAGGGGGATAAGTCCTTTATGTCCCTATTAGAAACGAAAAGAAGCTTTCATCGATGATACCATAATATGGAAACATATGTCACCCCCATCCTGACATAGCATACTTAAGTCGAACCCAACCCATCCAACATATGATGAATTTTTATTATGTGCAAGCTTCACCCCAAGACCTATGGCAGGGGACCTACTATATAAATCATCTACCAGATCACATTCATAAGCTTACCATATCCTAATAGAACATCGTCCAACTAAAAAGAAACCTCCAGACATAACCTTCTGTCCCAAGTGGCCACTCCATCAATATACCAATTAAAAATTGTGGTGAAGAACATTGAGTTACGGATTGACCACACAAGAGATATGTGATTGAGTGTTCTTTCATATACGCAACACAAACTGATTTAAGGAACACTCGAAGAATATGACCTTTCAATTCACACTCCTCATCGAATGGGGAACCTTCACTTACAAAAATATCAACAAGACCAACAACTATTAATATCATTAATCTATTTTATGCACACCACCTCTGGGAAACATGAAACTAGTTTCATCAAAGGTTCAACACACCTCCTTCTCTATCAGTTGACTAGTCTTGCACCTACAAGCTCCACCACTTTCCCTAACCTTCACCTCCTTAGTTACAACCACATGATAAAACTATCCATGTGGATCGCTCAAGAGATCCCATTTTGCAATGAAAATCGAACAATAACTATTTAATTATCTAGTCCTTCTCAAGAAGACCTACTCTAGATGAATTACAACCACAAAATATTTTGAGTTCTACAATTGAGGAGACACTCATAACCTTCCCTAAAAAATCAACGACATTAAACCATACTTGATGTATACAAATAGTCGACACAAACGAGCGGAACCTAACACCACCACTCCACTGAGAGTCTTTATTGTGCTATGAACTAAGACAACCCAGATGGAAACCCATGAGACCTTTCTTAGGGGCATATCCTAGACATGAAACTCAAAACCAACCTTCAACAAGACCAAACACCAACAACATAAACATCCACATGTGAGATAGAAATCCAATAATTCCAAATTAAAACATCAATTCATTCTCAAAGATAAACACCCACTAAAAAATAATAAATTTCATTGAAAATCCCAAAAGTTATTTTGAAACCATTGTCTTCACTTTGAACTCAAACCCATTTTAAAATTACTAAACCATTTAAGCACAAAAACCCATTTTAAGGAATAAACCATTTTTCTTCTCATGTCCTCTTGGAGAAAATCATCCCAAATCTTATGACATAACCAAATCACGTTGTAAAACACTGAGTAATTTTCTAACCATTTAACAAAAAAACATTTCAGGAAACAAGAAGTAGCCTTTGAAATCAATCACCCACCACTAATATTCCATGATGCCTCAAAAATATTCATTTTGGTTCCACATAGGAACCCAACTACACAATCCACCAATTATCCATTAAAAACATCCACTTGCACATGTGAGCACCATAAAAATACCACTATACCAAACAAGGCTCATCTTCTACAAAAAAAACATTACCAATATCTTGAAAATACTTTTTTCTAATATCAGTTTCCAAAATTCCAGAAAAAATTCCAAAAAATCATTCCATTTTCAAATTACTCACTTCAATTTCAAATAACCCAATACATTCTCTTATTAATCTGATTTTGAAAAATCAAGTGCAAAATTCCAGAAATAAGGTCTATGGGAAACGCCCCAAAAATCATGTCAAACTCTGATTGAGATAAAATAAGTGAAACCAAAAACTATACTTTACTTTTAAAAACCCTCCATGCTAACCCAAAACTAAACCAAGACGTCACTTACATTAAATAACCTCGAGGGGGAAATAATGGTCATGCCATACCTAGAAATATGGTTTAGCAGACTATACGCTTGAAAAGTAATAAACACTATGAGTGTTGAACCGTACTCTCGGGCGTCACATGGGTCATTACTCTAAGTGATACAATGCACATTACCAGATTAATACTACTGACATCCCCCATCCACATAGAACAAATCCAAAAACATATATCATAGACTACCCCTGGTTACACATGGATTAGATTGGTAAGAGTTCGCGACACTCTTCCAGTACTGACCACTCGAGAACCGACAGTCCTCTATCTGATTTACCTAGCACCCCAAATAACAGAAAAAGCCTTCTTTGACACCTTTTTGTGACAAAACTAACCGGTTTGACCCAAAATGGGACACCTGAACCAATCCGTGATAAGGCCAGCTAGGCATTTGAAATCCACATGGGGTGGAAATTGTGGTCAAGAATCCAAACGTGCAGTTTGGAATTATTTTTCTCAAAATTTAAAAGACTGATTAATAGAAATAAACATGAAAATATTGGTAAACACTAAAGGTTGAAAATAATATAATGATAACCAACTATATATACCTCCATGTGAAACCATTGGTCACCAAAACACATAGAACCATGATCGTTCCAAGAGATATCCAAGACTAAAACCTAAAAATGAAAATAATGTAGGCATGACCACTGAGATTCTCTATAGGAATTAGATGATACAATAACACCCTATCCCATTTCTTTTTAAAAGATATCCAAAACATTATAGTTTTTAAAAAAGACATAAAAAAAATTTGTTTTCATTCGATTGAAATTCATGTGAATTGTTATTATTTTGAAGTCAATGATTTCTCTTCGACTACATTTTAAAAATAGCTTCCAACCATGCATTAAGATTTCAAAATGAAAAGAAACCAATTTTGATTAAAATATAGTATTCACAAATAAGACATTAAGTATGAAACGATTGAAATGGAAATCGAAATAAAAGAACCATGAGAAATACCTAAGCATATAGTGTTATTTGGGGAAATAGGATCCTCATACCTTATTTAAACTTGGAATACGAATGACAAAGATGTACATTCTCATGCATGATCCAACAGTAGGGAACGCGCCCATAACCTTTTCGTCACTAATCATCACAAATATTGAGTTACTTTTGTGGTGTCAACCCTACTATAAGAAACTGGGAAGAACCACTTTTATATCATCTAGCATTGTAGTCTTAGTCCAACCACCTGTATTCATTGGTTTTCCATTGTGCTCAATTTCATGTTGTGTTGAGTTTTTATCAAGAAAACATATATGTAAATAATATTTTAATTACATAAAAACACATCCAACAAATCTCCACTGATCTCCCTCCTTGAAAAGTTCCATTCTTTTTTTTGTCACAAAAAAATGCAGAAGCATCTTTACTACAAACATGTCACAAATCACACATTCTACACACAGTACATTTTCTAAAACGAGGTGTATGCCTCAAAAGAGGTTTTTTTCCTAAGGAAATATTTAGGTTCCAAACAGGCATAGTTACATATGAGATAAACTTTTTAATACTAAATGGCCAAACGTCCAAACACATTTTGAAATATTCATTACAAATTTAAAACCACTTAAAAAATCGATTTTTATGAAAAGTCACTTAAGACCAATGGGTGATAGAAATATATTTCAATTTAAAAAACAAAGGAATAATCATCTCTAGGAACTGTTACCATATTTCATTTCATAGGTATATAGCATAAATATAAAAAATATTTTTATGACAAGCAAGAAATTATAGAATTCAAATTAAAGGCATATGCATATGGGACCTACCACAAACATGATTTTATTTGTTGATGACCACTCGAACTATCCCATACCACATACATACACCTGAATTTATACATATATATATATACACCCCTAGTTTCATTTCACATATTCCCCACACCCTTATGTAATATATAAAAATAGGAAATATATATATATATATGCCTTACCCTGTGTATGTAGGATTTGGAATCCTCGACACCCGCATCATCAAACCATCCAAACAAGGTCCAAATCACTACACATATAATTTAATAAAATAATTAAACACATAAAAAATCAATAAAACATTTTAAAATAACACATATATTGTTTTCAAAAATAACAAACTCAATTTCAAATATGAAAATACACTTTAAAAACAAACATACATCAAAACAACATAAAAACATTATTTCACTATTTTAAAATAATTTACAATACATATTGAGAAATTCAAAATGAGAAATACACACAAAGATACCATCATTTTAATACTTAAAACCACATATGAAAACATATACACAACAAAAAAATATCAAAACATGTTTCACAGACTTTATTAGATGTAATAAACCACTTGAAATTTTTATAAAACAACTCCAAGCTGTATCACAAGACATTGAACACCAAACCCCACCCAAAATCTTCTTCTAAGGCCAAATACACACCACAATCAGTTTAAAAAAAATTCAAATACCTTGTGAAACATAATAACCCCACAACACAGTTTATAAAACAATACGAATGGATCAACATAGGTTTTTACAGAATAAAAACATTCATATCACCTAAACATGCTACTGAACACATTGAAAGCATTTTAATCCTCATGTGAAACTATATTTTCACCAATAAAACTAATAAATAACACATTAAATTGATTATTTACACAAATTAAGTCATCAAAAAATTAATATACGTGGTACCACCTAGCACAGTCTATAGAACCTCTATATTTGGAGTGGAAATTCAACCACACATAAATCGCATCGCAAAAAACTAATTCAGGAATTGAACAAAATTTATCACAGTTAGACCCTAAATAACATGTAACCCTAACCCTGCAAAATGTACAATGGAAGAAAATACCCAACAGGAGTAAAACACACATTCATAAATGGTTCGGATGGCTAACCAAGCAAGGGGAGAGATTCTAGAGGTTCCTCATGAAATTAAATTCGACGGGAAGGGAATAGAGTCATGGATGAGAGTGGTGTGAGGTGAGCTAGGGTATTTCTTGTTGGTGTGAGTCATAGTAGTGTGGAGCCAGTTGTTGAGAGGCGGATAGGGCAGCGTGGGTTAGTGGGGGGGGGGGGGGGCGTCGCTTGGTGCTACTGGAGGGATGAGGGAGGGAATCATATAGTATAAGGAGGATAAGGGTATGTGCATGATAGAATAGAGGAAAGATGTGTAGCACAAAATAAAATGAGGTTGGTGGAAGAGAGAGGTGGGTGAAAATGAAAAAGAAAAAAAGAAAAAAAAGGAAAATAAAAAAATGGAATCCTAAAAAACATATACTAACCTAAAAATAATCATTAAAAATGTACTAATATTTATAATTAGACGATAATATTATAATTATAACAATAATTCAATTTTAACAACTATATTAAAATATTAACAGAAATAATATTAATAATAACCAATTAGAATATTAACACAAATAATAATAATAATAACATTTTCATGAACATTTTGGATTGGTAAATCTAGTCCTTCTACATTTATAATAAGGCATTCATATATTTAAGGTAAAAAAATTTATAAATATAATAAATATATTCATTATATGAAAATTTATATTCATTTGTAAATTTAGAGATAACAAAAATGAATTACAACATTCATGCAGATAGTAAGTTATATGTACACATGACTGTTGTTGTACACTATGGGAATCTTCTATGTAGGTTTGCATATGTTGGTGGATTCGTGATGAAGTGTTTAGTATGTATCACTATGAGTAATCTTAGATTACTAGTGTGGGTTTTGTGGTTCTAGAATGTTTTTAATGTGGTGGGGAGGCCCACTGTGGGTCTCGCCTGGATCTTCTCTTATGTTGGTTTGGTTTAACATAGTGTGATTGGTGTGTCAATCCAGTATTAGTGGGTTTTCTAGGTTTTTGACACATTTTTTTAGAGAGACAATGTTGGTTATAAATTATAATATTGTGGGGATACCACCATGGACGTAACATTTGGAAAAAATTTTCTTCAATGTGTTTTGATGGGGAAATCAATTCCTTATGCCCCAACTAACCAGGAATATGTTAATTGTTTAGCTCTAGCCTTGGGTCACTTAATGAGTGTTCTTCACGATATCGAGTAGGTCCTAGAGATTCAAAATTAAGTGTCCATAGTTTCTTATGTTGTAGTTGTGTTCATGGAAGAAATTTCTATGTCAGTGTCATTTTGCTCAGTGATTCTAGTTTTTATTTTTTGAGTTACAGGTAATGGGTGTTTAGAAAGATTGGTATTCTAGCGATCAATGTTTTTTTAAGTGTATTTTTTGTACTTCTAGGAATATTTGGGTGACCAAATCATTTGGTACTTTCTGGGCATAGAAAGTGTTATGGTGGGGATAATTGTGACACCGAAACATCCATACTAATTTCTATTTTTATTTTACAATTTTTATCTGGAATTAAATTTATTTTTATATTTTACGGGCTGTGCTCGAAAGAATTTTTCCCCTTTTGTGGAAAAATTGGGAATTTTTTACTTGTTAAAGTATGACAAACACACAAGGCAAGGTAGAAGTCATGTGGCTTCACAACAACATCACACTATTTTCTCGGTGTACGGTTAGTCAATAAATTTACCAGCTGAACCTGAAATTCAGTGCAAAATTAAAAGTAGTAATGTAAAATTATTTTAGAGTTGATTTAATAATAACTAAAATAATAATAATAATAACACTATGATTATTATTATAATAGTTATTTTATTTAATATTTTAATGAGGTTATTATTTTTATTTGAGTTAATATTTTAATTTTGTTGTGAATGTTAAATTATTTGTATAATTATAATATTATCAACATATTATCAACATTTCATCTTTTTTTGGATTATTTTTATTTTAGTTTACTTTTTTTGGGTTTCCATTTATTTTTATATCTTTTTCATTTTTTCTTCATTTTATTTTCTTTTTTCCCCATATCCTTCTTAATCCCCCCTCATTTCTGTCAGGATAAACTTCTTCCCCCCTAGTCCATCGCATGCAAAATCCTATCCTTCTAACCCTATCCAGTGCCCTCCCTCATCCCTCATACTGCACCGATCGGCGACCCCCTTGAACTAACTCGTGTTGCCCCATCCACCTCACAACAATCGACGATGCCCTACACCACCATGCACCAACCCAACACCACCATGGCTCACCTCTCACCATCGGGATCTGTATTTCCCTTCCCATCTGGGCTTATTTTCCAATGTGGCACACCTCTGGAATCCATCCACCTTGATTAGTTGGAAATCGTATTCATCGTTCCGGGTGAATTCTATGCTGGTTAGTTATTTTATTCCATTGGTATTTTTTTGGGGTTAGGCTTTCGATGTTATTTAGGGTCCAATTTTGATATATTTGGCTCAATTCAAAAATTATTAAATAGTTGAGTTTTTTTGTTGTGAAAATAAAATGTTGTGGACTTATCAAACCAAAATTTGAGTTTCTCTACACCGAGGTAGGTGTTACTTTGTATATTTATTGTTTTATTGATTAATTTCATTGTTTTATCAGTTTACTGTTTTATTTGCTTAGTTTTATTGGTGTGAATATAGTTTTACATGAGTTTGAATATGCATGAGTTGTTTTTAGTTGCTGTTCATGTGATATGAAGGTTTTCATTCTATAAAAAACCCATGTTGAGCCATTAGAATTGTTTTATAGACTGTACTATGGGTTTACATTGTTTTTCAATGGCTATGAATTCTGTTTGTTGTGTAAGTGTTGTGTGTGGCCTTATATGGGAATTTTGGGTGTGGTTTTTTTTCAATGACTTTTCATTCCGCTGGGAGTTGGTTCATACAATTTTAAATGTGTTTATTAAATCTTATAAAGTGTGTTAAACATGTTTTGATATTGCTTTCATGTGCGTATGTTTTTAAAGTTTGGTTGAGTATGAAAATGGGGGTATTTTTGTTTGTGTGTAATGTTGTGTATTTCTCATTATGTATTGTAATTTGTTTGAAATGATGGGATGTATGATTTCATGTACCGTTTCTATACGTTTAGTTTTAAAGTGGATTTTCCTACTAGAAATTGATTTTTTTATTTTTGTAAACCATATATGAGTTATCATGAAATGTTTTATAGAATTGGTAAGTGTTGAATTATTATATTAAATTATATGTGAATTGTTTTGGACCTTGCTGCGATGGTTTAGGGTTGTAGGTGTCGAGGATTCCAACATGTGCATGCATATGGAAATGTATATATAAATTCCCTCTTTTAACATATTCTCCCATGGCATAGGGAATATGTGGAATGAATCTATGGGTGTGTGTATATATATGTGTGTGTAAATGCATGTGCGTGTATGAATAATGGGTCAGTTTTAGTGGTTGTCGACAAATAGCATCATGTTTGAGGCAGATCCTGTAACAACCATGGTAAATGAAGAATAAGAAATTTTTATATTGATTAATATTTGTGAATTAAATATTAATTTTAGTTTAAAAGGTTTCCTATGTTCGGTAGCGTACCCGATACGCAACAACGAGTTTCTTTGAAATCTTACGTTGCACACTAATAATATAATATAATTATTTTAATTGGTATTTAACTCATAGAATTTGTATTGGAGTAAATAAAAAAACTAACTAAAAAAGGATTATTCATTGTTGTTAAATATATTTACATTTATCAAATAAAAGTTAGAGGCTTAAAAAGTGAATGAATCTAATTTTAAGCATAATTTTCATTAAAATGCCGATTTATCGCCTTTTAATGGTGAACCCTCTTTAAATATAGTTTTGGATACTTTGATACATTCTAATTGACCAAATTAAATCCTTCTTTAGAATGTGGGCATCAAAATTTACATTGGGTAAATTTTTGGTATTTTTCTGAAAAACATCAATTTTTGATGAATAGTGACACCACTTAGTGGTAGTAAAAAAACGGACTTTTTCATTTAAATGGAATTTTACCACTTCTATGAATTGAATTTCAAAAATATGACATACATGGTTATTATCAGGAAGTAAAATGTGGTTCAATAAGATTAAAATAATTTTTGGTGAATAGTAACTTTTGACTTTTATTTACAGCGGTTAAAGGTAAATAGGGTAATTCAAGGTTAAAAGAATATTATAATCATTAAAAATTACCTTAACACTTGTCCAAATATTATTGGTTGAGTCATTTACGACCATTATCATCTTTGGGTCGATTTTGGGACCCCTTTAAGCCACTTGGGTGTGATAATGACAATTTAGAATAATTAACATAAAGAAAAGACAAAAATGACAAAAGAAAATATCTTTTAGTAAATTAATTTTCATAAGGGTTATATAAATTATCTGTTCGACTATAAATATTCATTAGAAAGATAAAATGATTTCCTACATCATGTTATTTTGTTTATAATTTTTAGACATCAAATAAATTAAATTATTTATGACACAATAATGATGCAGTATTTACCTCATTAATAGATGATTTAATTAAATAAGATTATAATGATTAAAATATTATAAAAATCATGTCCAATTATGATTGGATGGTTTTATTTCTGTTATGAGTCATATTATCTTCGACTATAATGATTTTTGGACAATTATAAATCTAATATCTTTATATTATAAAATAAAATTTTCACTCTTTCCTAAAGAGCCCCTCCTCTCCCTTATAGAAAGAGACCACTTCTATGCAATTTCTCACACCTCTCAAGCCATTTTGCTCGTCAAAACTCTTCCCAATTAATCTCCCTACATCCCTCTCCTCCTCTTAGAAGCCTTACTTTAGGAAGAAGGCAATTAAGAAGTCATTTTTGTTTAAACCAAAGGAAGTTGCCTAAATTAAAGGTAACTGTTTCTCTTAAATTGTTTTCTTTTATTTTGCTTGTCCAACCCCTAAAATCTTTTTATTTCGTTTATTTTGTAACAACAACAGTATCCTAAATATACTAGGATGTTGTTATTATAAGGATTCGAACTACACTTACACACACCTCCATCTAATGGATGAAAAACATAATGTTTCTGTGGATGACAAACTAATGCCTCACGAAACGATGATTGTTCAATTACGTATTACTGCCTCTCATGGTGGCCATTATGATGGAAATGTATTTATATATGATATATATTATGTTTATTATTTCTTTATGCTTCTGTACTTCCCAATTATATCAAACCTTTATGGTTTCCATGGTGGGTAAATACAATAATCTCATTTGAGGAAGTGCAGACTATCGCCCCCTCAAAGTGATGTGACTCATTAATGCCCTATGTGGGGTGTATAAAGGATAGAGTTAATGAAATTTTATATGATATTATACTGGAATTAGAATATAACTATGTATCATTATTTTTTAATTCCTTTAAAATAAGAAACATAAATGAAAGTAGCGTTCATGTGTACGTACGGCTTACCGTCTCCATGAACGGTGCATTTAATTTCGTACCTCCAAATGTTATGTACTATTATAAATAAATGTAAATGATGGAGATATATGATATATATGATACCCAAATCATGAATATCATTCTGGTATAATGAACCTTTTACCACGTGAACAACATGTAATTATAAGAAGTCCATTTTTGACTCAAGTACCAAATATCGACAAAATGAACGTTATTAACTTAAATGATTAAATAATGAATATAACATGGTAATAACTGATATAAAAGGAATAATAAACTTAAAAAAAGGTTCTTAAGAAACTAGAAAATAACTTTATTTTATTATTCAGGAGATTAAAGAAGGAACGGGTCAAGTCGGACATGAGGTAAGGGACTTCGTCTCAATCTCATTTATTGAGGCATATTTTGTTTTATACACAACTTTCTTTTATACGGTGTATAAACCCCTTTGACTTTTAATTTTATACAAAAGGAATCTTTTTCTACAAAGTGTTTTAAAAAATGAAAAAAAGGAATGTTTCTTTTAACGTACGCGGTTACAACGACCTTTTCTGCCGCCATGAGTATTTTTTGGTCTTTGGCTTCCTCAAAAAGCCGTAATGTTTTTTTGTAATAAATACCATATAATATTTTATGTATTTTTGTATTGAAAATGGTTTTTTATAATGGATTTGTTATGTCAACATATTTAAGTGATATATTGTGATCAAAGTGTGGAAATTTTTTCTTTCCATTATATTTATTTTATGTATTATGATTTTATAATGGTACTTGGACATTTGACGGGTGGTTACGTGATAAACCATATGACGGGTGGTGCCATGAATACCAGGACGGGTGGTTACATTATAACCTCCAATTCCTTGGGTATAGAAGTCGGTCATATGGCTATTCCATTATGTGATATGTGTGGAAGTCGACCGTATGGTTATTCCATTAAAGTATGTTTATGTCCTAAGTCACCTTTATATGTTATGTGTTATTTATATGGGTTTTATGGTAATCTTTTGGTTACAAAAGGGTATGTATTGATCTTTTATTCAGTGAAGAGTTTTTACTACTTAATAAAGGTGAAAAGTGTTACTTTGATAAAGTATACATGGTTTACTTGTTGTTTTGAAAAACCAACAGTTTTCATTCTTTGTGTTTCCCTTACTGAGCTTTTTATGCTCATCCCAAGTTTTTTTGAAACGTTTTTCATAGGACTTAATGTTGAATAGTGTCAAGTATGGGATTAAGGGAAAGTCGTGCTATATAAAACATGGAACTAGACATGTTTCTTTTTAAGAGTTTTTATTTTATGGAAACTTAGTAGAAGTGTCTACTTTGTATTCTTTTGAGATGTAATAGTTAAGATCTAATTCTCTAAAACTCTAAACCTAAAAAGATCCTCAATATGAATTATTCATTTAATTCAATGTTAATTAATGTTTAAGGCTGGGGCCTTATAGTTGATATCAGAGGTCGGTTTAGACAACTTTAGGAGTTAGAAAATTGATAAATTATAAATTAATTTATGGAATGATTGAAATGATATAACATTTACAGATTACCATGTTGCTTCACCTAAGGTATTTCATCGTTAAGAATGGTTTTTCGTAGAGGAAACAGAGATTATTTTTTGGGAAGGCATACTGAGGGAACTGACCTTCCAAATCAGTATCCTGAGATGGTCAGAATCAGAACTAAAAATTTTGTTGCAGTGATGGCTCAGTTGACTCGGGTGAAAAATGTTGGTTGTGTTTATTGATGATATTTTGGTGTTTTCTAAAAGTAAAAGGTAGTATGAAAGTCATTTAAGGATTATATTTCAAACCTTAAAAGAAAATAAACTGTATGAAAAATTCAGAAAGTGTGAGTTTTGGTTACAAAAAATTTCTTTCCTTGGTCACATTGTTTCAAAAAATGGCATAACTATTGATCCTGCAAAAACAAAGGTTTTGGAAGAATGGCCAAGACCCACAAATGTAACTAAGATTCGTAGCATCCTTGGTTTGGTAAGCTATTACCGAAGGTTTGTTAGAGATTTTTCACAGTTATCTAGTCCAATGACTAAGCTAAATCGGAAGGGTGTTAAGTTTATCTGGACAAAAGAATGTGATGATTGTTTTCAGGAGTTGAAAAGAAGATTGGTGAATGCTCCAGTTTTGCACTTCCTTCCAGGAATGGTGAGTTTGTTATCTACAGTGATGATTCATTGAAAGGACTTGGTTGCATCCTGATGCAAAATGATCAGGTAATTTCTTATGCTTCACGTCAGTTGAAAACTCATGAGTTAAATTACTCTACACCTGATTTGGAATTAGCTGTTGTTGTTTTTTCTTTAAAAATTTCGAGGCATAGTTTGTATGGAGTAAAGTTTGAAATATATACCGATCACAAAAGTTTAAAGTATATATTCACTCAGAATTAATTGAACATGAGAAATAGGAGATGGCTAGAACTAATAAAGGATTATGATTGTACAATTCATTACCATTCAGGAAAAGAAAATAAAGTGGATGATGCTTTGAGTCTAAAATGTAATGCTTCATTAACAATTTTGCATTTGGAACGTGATCCTTTGGTTAAGGATTTTATGAACTTTGGTATAGAAGTTGTTGGTGTAGGATGTCCTTCTATTTTGTTTCAGGTATCAGTGAAATCTTCTCTATCAGACAAAGACAAGAAAGCACAGAAGCAAGACAGTGAGTTGCGGAAAAAGGTAGAGCTGGTTCAGAAGGGTAAGTTTCCTGAATTCAACATTGATAATGATTATGTTTTGAGATTTGGGAAGAGATTGTGTGTGCCTTGTGATTCACAGTTGAAGAGAGATTTGTTATGTGAATCTCAGAGTTCTCCGTTTTTTGTCCATCCTGGAAGTACTAAGATGTATAGAGATCTTCGAGTGTATTACTGGTGGGACGAAATGAAAAGGGATATTGCTGATTTTACTGTGAAGTGTTTGACTTGTCAATAGGTTAAAGCAGAGAGGCGGTTACCGAAAGGGATGCTTCAGCCTTTACCAGTGCCATAGTGGAAATGTGAGAATATATCCATGGACATCATTGTGGGATTGCCGAAGACACCTCGAGGTTCACTTCTAACTTTTGGAAAGGACTTCAGAAGTCATTGGGTACTGAATTTAAATTTAGTACAGCTTTTCATCCTCAGTCAGATGGGCAGTCAGAACAAACAATTAAGGCTTTGGAGGATATGCTACGTGCTTTTTTTATGGATTATCAGGGAAGTTGGGACCAACATCTTTCTTTGGTTGAGTTTTCTTATAATAATAGTTTTCGTTCCAGTGTAGAGATGGCACCATTTGAGGCATTATATGGGAAGCGGTGTCGAAATCCAGCTTTCTGGGATGAAGTGGGTGAAAGGAAGTTGATGGGACCATAATTGGTAGAAGAGATGACAGAAAAAGTTCAGTTGATTCAGAAACACATGAGAACAGCTCAGAGCAGGCAAAAGAGTTATGCGGATAACCAGAGGAAGGATTTATCTTTCGAGGTAGGTGATCATGTTTTTCTCAAAGTTTCTCCATGGAAAAGTTTGATGTGATTTGGTAAGAAAGTAAAGCTGAGTCCAAGGTTCATTGGACCATATGAAATTCTGGGGAAATTTGGATCAGTTGCATATCGAGTGGCTTTACCTCCAAGTTTATCTCATGTACACAATGTTTTTCATGTTTCGATGTTGATAAAGTATATGCCAGATCCAACTCATATTTTGAGCCGAGAGGTAGTTCAGTTGGAAGAGAATCTCTCTAATGAAGAATAACCAGTCCAGATTCTTGACCGAAGAGAGCAAGTGTTACGAAATAAGGTAATTCACCAGGTAAAGGTTTTGTGAAAAAACCATATGGTGGAAGAGGCAACATAGGAATCTGAAAATGCTATGAGGGATAAATACCCCCACTTATTTTGATAAGTAAATAAAATTGCGAGGACGCAATTTCCAAAAGGGGGGAAGGATGTAACATCCCTAGTAAATGAAGAATAAGAGATTTTTATATTTATTAATATTTGTGAATTAAATATTAATTTTAGCTTAAAAGGGTTGCTATGTTCGATAGCGTACCCGATACGCAACAACGGGTTTCTATGGAATCTTACGTTGCACACTAACAATATAATATTATTATTTTAAACGGTATTTAACTCCTAAACGTTGTATTAGAAGGAATGAAAAAAACTAACTACAATATGATTATACATGATTGTTAAATATATTTACATTTATCAAATAAAAGTTAGAGGCTTGAAAAGTGAATGAATATAATTTTAAGCATAATTTTCATTAAAATGCTGATTTATCTCCTTTTAATGGAGAAACCTCTTTCAATATAGTTTTAGATGCTTTAATACATTCTAATTGACCAAAAAAAATCTTTCTTTAGAATGGGGAAATAAAATTTTACTTTGGGTAAATTTTTTGTATTTTTCTCAAAAACATCAATTTTTGATGAATAGTGACACCACTTAGTGGTAGTTAAAAAAACTGAGTTTTTCATATAAATGGAATTTTACCACTTCTGTGAATTGAATTTCAAAAATCTGACATACATGGTTGTTATCAAGAAGTAAAATGTGGTTCAATAACATGAAAACAATTTTTGGTGAATAGTAACTTTTGACTTTTATTTATCGCGGTTAAAGGTAAATAGGGTAATTCAAGGTTAAAAGAATATTATAATCATTGAAAATTACCTTAACAGTTATCCAAATATTATTGGATTAGTCATTTATGACCATTATCATCTTTGGGTCGATTCTGGGACCCCTTTAAGCCACTTGGGTGTGATAATGACAGTTTAGAATAATTAACTTAAAGAAAAAACAAAAATGACAAAAGAAAATATCTTTTAGTAAATTAATTTTTATAAGGGGTTATATAAATTATCTGTTCAACTATAAATATTCATTGGAAAGCTAAAACTATTTACTATATCATGGTATTTGTTTTATAATTTTTAGACATCAAATAAATGAAATTATTTATGACACAATAATGATGCAGTATTTACCTCATTAATAGATGATTTAATTAAATAAGATTATAATGATAAAAATATTATCCAAAACATTTCCAATTCTGATTGGATGATTTTATTTCAGTAATTAGTATTCTTATCTTAGACCATAATGATTTTTGGACCATTAGAAACCGAATATCATTATATTATAAAATAATATTTTCACTCTTTCCTAAAGATCCCCTCCTCTCCCTTATAAAAAGAGACCACTTATATGCAATTACTCACACCTCTAATGAAATTTGGATCGTCCAAACTCATCCCAATTAATCTCCCTACATCCCTATCCTCCTACTAGAAGCCATAATTTAGGCAGACGACACTTAAGATGTCCTTTTGGTTTAAACCAAATGATGTTTCCTAAATGAAAGGTAACCATTTCTCTTAAATTGTTTTCTTTTATTTTTCTTCTCAAACCCCTAAAATCTTTTTATTTCTATTCTTTTGTAACATAAACAGTATCATAAATATACTAGGATGTTTTTATTATAAGTATTAAAACTACACTTACACACACCTCTATTAAATGGATGAAGAATATAATGTTTCTGTGGATGGAAAACTAATGCCTCATGAAACGATGATTGTTCAATTACATCTTACCGCCTCTCATGGTGGCCATTATTATGGAACTGTAATTATATATGATATATATTATGTTTATCATTTCATTATGCTTCTGTACTTCCAAATTATATCAATCCTTTATGGGTTCCATGGTGTGTAAATACGATAATCTCATTTGAGGAAGTGCGGACAACCGCCCCCTCAAAGTGATGTGACTCGTCAATGCCTTATGTGGGATGTATAAAGGATAGAGTTAAAGATATTGTATATGATATTATACTAGAATTATAATATACCTATGTATCATTATATTTTAATTCCATTAAAATAATAAATATAAATTAAAGTAGTGTCCATGCGTACGTACGGCTTACCGTCTCCATGAACGGTGCATTTCATTTCATACCTCCAAATGTTATGTACTATTATAAATACATGTTCATTATGGATATATATGATATATATGATACCCAGATCATGAATATCATTCTGGATATAATGAACCTTTTACCACGTGAACAACATGTAATTATAAGAAGTCCATTTTTGACTCAAGTACTAAATATCGACAAAATGAACGTTATTAACTTAAATGATAACATAATGATTATAACAAGGTAATAAGTGATATAAAAGGAATAATAAACTTAAAAAAGGTTCTTAAGCAAGTAGAAATTAACATTAGTTTATTATTCAGGAGATTAAAGAAGGAACGGGTCAAGTCGGACATGAGGTAAGGGACTTCGTCTCAATCTCCTTTCATTGAGGCATATTTTGTTTTATACAAAACGTTCTTTTATACGGTGTATAAACCACTTTGACTTTTACTTTTATACAAAAGGAATATTTTTCTATGAAGAGTTTTACAAAATGACAAAAGTAATGTTTCTTTTAACGTATGCGGTGACAACGACATTTTCCACCGCCACGAGTATTATTTTTTCTTTGGCTTCCTCAACAAGCCATAATGTTTTTTTTTGAAATAAATACCACATACTGTTTTATGTATTTTGGTATTGAAAAGTGTTTTTTATAATGGATTTGTTATGTCAATATATTTAAGTGATATATTGTGATCAAAGTGTGGAAATGTTTTCTTTCCATTATATTTGTTTTATGTCTTATGATTTTATAATGGTACTTAGACATTTGACGGGTGGTTATATGATAAACCATATGACGGGTGGTGCCGTGAATACCAGGATGGGTGGTTATGTTATAACCTCCAATGCATTGGGTATGGAAGTCGGCCGTATGGCTATTCCTTTAAGTGATATGTGTGGAAGTAGACCGTATGGTTATTCCATTTAAGTATGTTTATGTACCAAGTCACCTTTATATGTTATGTTTTCTTTATATGGGTTTTATGGTAATATTTTGGTTACAAAAGGGTAAGTATTGATATTTTATTCAGTGAAGAGTTTTTACTACTTTATAATGGTGAAAATTGTTACTTTGATAAAGTATACATGGTTTACTTGTTGTTTTTAAAAACTAAAAGTTTTCAATCTTCGTGTTTCCCTTACTGAGCTTTTTATGCTCACCCCAAGTTTTTTTTGAAATGTTTTTCACAAGACTTAATGTGGACTACTGTCAAGGATGGGATTAAGGGAAATTCATGTTGTATAAAACATGGAACTAGGCATGATTATTTTTAAGAGTTTTTATTTTATGGAAACTTAGTAGAAGTGTCTACTTTGTATTCTTTTGAGATGTAATAGTTAAGATCTAATTATTTTAAAATGTAAACCTGAAAAGATCCTCAATGGGAATTATTCATTTAATTCAATGTTAAGTAATGTTTATGTTTGGGGCCTTATAGGTCCCCTATATCTATTCCATTAATTTTATTTTATAATTTCTTTCCTGTCTTTAAAATACATTCTATATTTTTTATATATTCACAAGCTATGAAATTTGGTTGAAGATACCAGAAATGATTATACTTTTCCTAGAAACTAGAATTTATTTCGAAATCCCTTTGTCCTTAAGTGATTTTTCTTAAAGAAATTATTTCCTAAGTGGTTTTAATTTTGTAATGAATATTTAAAAATGCGTTTGGACTTTCAGTTGGTTAGTTATAAAAAGTGTTCCTTGAATATAATTAACCCTATTTGGAACCCTAATAATGGTTTATGAAAAATTAAACTCTCCCTTGAAGCGTGACCCCTGTTTTAGATAATGATGTCGGTGTTGAATGTGTGATTTGTGATATGTGCCTAGTAAAGAGGCTTGTGCATGTATGTGCAATGAAAAAAGGGGGAAGTGCTCATGTAGGGAGATAAGTGGTGAGCAGTCAGATGTGTTTTTACGAAATGAAAATGATATGTAAATATATATTTTCTTGATGAAAACTCACCACCCCATGAAATGGAGTACAATTTAAAACCTAGGTATCTAACAAGGAAGACTAGGACTAGTACACTATTTGATACGTAAGTGTTTCATACTGGTTTCATCTAACATGATTGACACTACAACACTATCTGAATATTTTTTATGATTATAGACCATTAGGTTGTGGTTGTGTTCTCTTCCAGTGGATCATGCACAAGAATGTATATTTTTGTGGTTCCCAGGCCATGTTTCACTGAGGAACGAAGATACTAGTTCCCCAACTAACACTAGCTTCTTAGCGATTTCTCGAGGTGCTTGTATTGTGATTTCCATTTTAGTCATTTCATACTTGATTTCTTATTTTTGAAAACATTATTTATCAAATTGGATTCCTTTCATTTTGAAATGTTATTGTATGCTTGAAACCTACTTTGAAAATGTAGTCGGATAGAAATGATTTAGATTAAAATGATAACTTGTTACATGAATTTTAAAAGAAGGAAAAACATTATTTTATTATGTCATATTATCAAACTAGTATGTTTTGGATTTATTATGAAAGGAATGGGATAAGGCATTGAAGTATCCTAGCATTCCAACTGAGAATCTTTGTTCTCAAACCTACTTAATTTTAAGTTTCTGGTTCTAGTCTTGCAAACCCCTTCGAGTGAGTGTGGTTTTATGTTTGGGGTTAACCAATGGGGTCACATGGAGTTGTGTCTAGCTAGTTATCTTTATTTTAATTTCCACTATTGGAGTTTTTATATTTTTTTCTAGTTTATTTTTGTTTACATGTATTTTATTTTCTAGGTTAAATCATTCCCAACTATTTCTTTGATACCTGACGCTGGTTTCCAGCCGGTGGGGATCATGAATGCACTTCGGACCATGCCACAGACTCGCTCGGGTGACCGGTTCAGGGTCAACCCAGGATGGGTCGTGACCCTTTCTGAATCAAATCATCACATACATCCATCGATTAATGTAGTTTTTGTTAAAAGAGTAATACAAAATTGGAAATGAGGAGATATAAAAATAGCTACAAATGAGTGTAGAACTCATAGTTTAATTATATGAAAATATAATACGTGAAATATTGATGAAGAAACGGAATATGAATAAATATTCATTAAATAATCCATTAATGTATAAAATTATAAAATTACTCTAGATATGAAAATTTATATTAAATTAAATATGGGATATATCAACAAAATTATTAAATTATTTGAAAAAATTCTTGATATAACCACTGTCGATATAATATCCAATAATGAAGAAGTAAAGGCACATCAGAAAATGAAAATCATATCTAAAAATCATGAAATAAATTTAGAGTATTGTATTTCAAAATATCATTTACTAAAGAAATAAAATGGTAAAAAATTATGGATAATGTTTTTAATACTTATTTGTAGCCTAGTGATTATCAAATGGTTCTATGAAATATTTTTTGTACACTCATGCGTCCAATCCCAATAATGGGATAAGGGATAAAGGAATGAATAAAATGATTTCCTCACTCATTAAAATTCACTTTATTCAAAAATTAATGATGGTAATAACTATTAAAAAATGAAAATATTTGTGTCATGATATGGTCTATAAGAAAAATAATATGGTAAATATTAAATATATTATTATGAACATAAGAATAAATCAACTCAAGAAGAATAAAATCAAGATAATTTGGTAATTTCAATTTTGTATCAGATAAAATTGAACATTGATAGAAAATATTAATGTTCTATAGTATATAAGAATAAATAATATGTGTCATAGAAAAATCCTTCACTTTCCCAATCAATGATATGAACTCATTTCATTGGGAGAAACCTTAATCTTATTAATGAACTGTATAAACAATATTAAATTGATAAGATAAAATTGAATATACTTCTTATTATCTTGAAAAATCATGTCAAATGTGTGATGTACATGAAAAAACTACCAACAATATTATTACAATAAAATAGATCTAGATCTAGAAAAACATTTAAAATATTATTAAATAAAAAAACATGAATATTAAATGGTGGTTGAGTTAGCTTACAAGGCTAAAAAATGTTAGAAGTTAGGGATAATTTATAGTGGTTTGTCATCACACATTACAATTATCTAACATATAATAAAATACTTCCAACGGTACAAATTACACTTTGGGAATGAAATATCACCACATGTTAAATGGATTTATTTCACTATGGTTGGTAAGAATAAATAAAGTGATGTTATCCTTGTTAACATGTTGAGGGAAAATATTATTTCTGTTACTCAAATTTATGATAATGGGAATGAAATGGTCATTCAAAAGAATGATTTCTTTTTAGAAATCATAAATTATTTCATGAATACATTTGAGCGGTAGTAAAAAATGAATTTTTTCATATTTTTAAAGTTAAAAATTAATGTTTTTAGTATAAAAATGGAAACCCTGATTTTTTTATAAAAATACATAGCCATTTATGGTTAATGAATATAGATTAAAATTTAAAAAACGAATCTAGTATATATTTAAAGAAAATAATATATGAAGGACTAAACACATTCATCACATATCATAAGATAAATATTTGTTAAATAATCACAAAGTAGTAGAAATTTGAATGAAAAAACCACATAAATCTATAGTCTCAAGTGTTTATGGACAGATGATCTTGAAGTCAACTAATGAAGATAAATATTATGTGGATTTCATCAATTATTTTAATCCTAGAACATATGTATATATTAAATTGTTAAAATTTAATGATATTGGAGAATTAAATCATTTATTTTGGATTTCTGAAAACAAAATATGACATCTCATCAAAATATTATAATCTGGTAATGGATCCAAATACAAGAATAATTTTTTTTAATTCCTAGTGAATAATATTATAATGAATTAATATATTGTTTCATACACACCCCAATAATATGGAATCCCTGTGATAATGGATTTATTCTTTATATACATGGGATGAAAAGTTATTTCGGAGCATATAACTTCAAAATTATTTTAGACACAAAAAAAATTCATAAAAATATACATTTTGAGTTAGTTCATACTATAACCCAATTTCGTCAAAAATCATATTTTATATGGTTCGGAAGAAATATGTTCTTAAATAAGATACATTTTCTCAAAAAGAAATTCTATATCAAGGTTAAAGGTACCCATTTTTGAAGGGTTAATGAGTGGGATTATAAAGGAACACTTCATTTATTTACACCAAATAAAATGATTAATTGATTAAATTAATTGAATAAGAAAATTAAGACTAACCTATTGGTAGTGATTTTATAAAAGAATAAAAATACTACATAATAATCCGTTCTTTTTTTCAATATTTTATATTCCCTTGAATAGTGCACTAAGTAATGTATGAAAAATTTGAATATATGAACATATTTTTATCTTCTCACTGTGATTCTAAAAATTATAATAATTTCGATATCCCATAAAAAATAATTATTATTATTTAAATACATATAATGTTTGTTGAGAATGAAAATATTCTTCAATATAGTAATAAAGGGATATGAACCTGATGAAACTTGAGAATTACTAATCACACAATCATGCTTTCAGAGATTAAATAATTTAGTGTGTCCTGGGACATGATATACGAACATTGGATTTCAGTGATCGAATATGAAATAAACCAGATTGAAAAATAATGAAAACATTGAATTAGTTTCAAACACAAAATTCATGTACAATATGAAGTGGAAGTGGGTTTTAGGAATAAGATCAATGAAATTGATTAATGAGAATATAAGAAATTCCATCTTATTTAACATGTATATTATAAAATTGAGGTTGTTTATTTTCATGACACTCGATTTATTCACATAGTTAGAAATAATACTTGTATTTAAATGGATATTTAATCAATTAAATTATGATTTTTTTTTCAAATGAATTAGAATTATACATTCAATATTGTGGATCATGATGGAGATGTCTACATTGAACAACCAAATGCATTTGTCCAAGACAATGAAAATTCACAAGTGTTCAATAATCGATGTTCAACAAACCTATTATAATATTTGGTAGGAACATCATGGATGAAGAATAATGTCTTCATATACCACTTTATCCATGAAAATATATATCATTTTTAGATTTTATTGGAATTTTTTTCAATCAAGGAGAATGCCATGGACATCCACACAAATCCAAAAACCAATGATTATGACTCTAACTTGAGGGTATTTTTCAGAGTGAATTATTACCCATAGTACATTTATAAAATTAATTGTTACTTTCCTTCTTATATTAATTTGATGTTTTTTATGATGTGGGATAAAGAGAAATTCTATGTTCAGAAAATTGTGAAATAAGATAGTTTCTTATGTAGGTGATCATTACATGAGATAAGTGGTGATAAGTGTTACAAATAGGGGGTATCTTTATGTGTCAGCTATTGTAGATTTATAAATAGGACATTTATTTATTATAACTCATATATTTTATAAATAAAAATAGGATGATTTAAAATCCATTTTAGAAATTAATGTTTGATGAAACCTAGAGAAATTTAATTACAGAAAGGACTTAATATATACAGCTAAGTTGATATCAATGAAAAATGCAGAAATATAAAATTATTCATAACCATAGGCATTTAGTTCTACAATAATCATAATTAGATCCTACAACGAAGTGCATAGATGTAATTTTTTAAAGACTTTATATCAAAGGCTAATTCTCAAATAACCCTCATAATGATGAATTGAAAAAAGAGGATTTGATCTCGGCTTAGTTGATATCAATTGAAACATGGTAAATATGGAATTGATATTACATTTATGGATATATTCCTCACATAATAAATATTTTTTACTATTTTGAGTTCCATAAATGAACTTTTTATGAAGGAACTAAGTAATTCATTAGTTAAGAGCTATCCATTCATGATTTTTGGAAGTTTTGATGTTTTATTAAATAAAACCATGATCCTGGAGGAGTGGAATCACATTATTGTTGGGTATAGATACATAGAAATGAAATTTGGGAAGATATAATTTACTTTTTTAATAATTGAATAAAGGATATAATCACAAAAATGTTTTTCTATGCTAATTATCATAGGGAATACTATACGTGACATGAGAATCTAGAGGCTCTAATTTATTCCTATGTATAGTAGACTTAATCTCATGTGATATATGTGCCACTTAAAATGATTCTATTTCATTTATAGGTTACATATGAATGAATTATTTCACCTTACACGTGAATTTGTTATGTGGATTCACATTATTGAATTAATAAATAATTATGACATAAAATAATTTAACCATAATTATTTTGATAATATCACATTGGGGAATCTAGGGAGTTAATCAAGAAGCCAATTATTTTGTGAATAATTGTGGGAGACAAAAGTTTAACACTATTTTGGGAATTTAAGTTATCTTGTACAAGAAATTAGTGGTTTATGGTGTAATATATGGTTATGTGGAGAAGTCTATCTTATAGTTTAGAAACCAAAATGTTACCACCTGGGTGAAAATTTTTTATGGAATTTCTTATTCCTGAAATTTGAGGCATATTATACTATAGAAAAGCCCAATGCAATTAAGAGTTCAATTGATCGATTAGTGGTTCTTGAAAAGTTATGTGTTTCATCCTCTAGAATATTTATCATGTGATAATGGGAATTTGTATTTATATTTAGGTATTATGAGAGACTCTGAATTGAATCATCCATCTGTTTCATATCATTCGATAACACCACAATCTGGAGATTCATGTGTAACATATATAAGGGTTATATAAAAATTGGTGTCCCACAAAGAAATTTGTGAATGATCAATTAAATGTAGAGATACATATGTAAGGATCATTCTAAGGTGGATTATAGTGGATTTTGTGGAGAAGAATAAGGGGGCACAATAGTTAGAAAAATATAAAGTCACATGTGGAATAGAAGTTAATATTGTTTTACTTTGTTAAAAATCATAATTTATATTCTAATTAGAGACTATGATAATACTGTTAAAACTTTTTTCACTACTTTGATAATAAATTAGATCCAGATGTAGAATTATTACAAATTATTAACACCAAGGATTATCCACCTGATAATAAGGGTGAGTAAATCTTGTAAAAAACCCTCATTAATATGTGTGTTCATTCTAACTCATAATCTCATAGTCAAATTCCTACCATAAAGGTAATTTTTTATTTATATGTGATTGGAATCAATCTTTCTAAAATTGATAGTTAGTGTTTTGGGTCACCACTAATTTTCCCCTAATAGTTGTATACTCTCCCCTATAATAAACACTTCTCATTGATTATTTCCCTATTTTAAAATGAATAATATTATGGGGAATTAAATTTACTTGTAAATTTAGAAAATATATATATATGAACCTAATAACATTCATGACCTACAATATACAATTTCCTTTTTATATATAATCATTAATTCGAAACCATCCTCACTACTAAAAAATATTTCAACAAAAGCATGAATTGTAGTAGAAAAATTTACCTCTATAGAATATAATCATAAAATTGAATATTTCATCTTCATCATAATTTTTATGCATAATTAATCTTCCTTTATTACAGAATATATACTCTAAAGTCATTATATTATTTAAAATAAAAGTTAACAATGGTAATATTATCAACATAGTTAAAAAGTGATGATTTTTTCAAGATGAGATTTAGATCATACATTTTATCAAAAGTAATCATCAATTACTCACAAAAATTAGAGTCATAATACAAAATTATAGCAAATAAAAAATAAAATTAAAGATCAAAAATTAAGTAATATTATTCAATAAAACCTATAATGGTTGGATTTTGGAGATACCAAGAATGATTATCATACCACATGAATAAATCCACAATAATCCTATTATAAGGGAAGTTTTTTATGAGTGAATAATAATAAAACTTAATTATCTCAATGAATAAAAACCATTAAAGTCTCTACAATGTTCTTATATCATGATTCATCATTGAATTTGGATAATGAATGATCATCTTGATGTCCTCTAGATTAACGAGGACTAAAAAAGAGGAAGAAAGAGCACTACCAAGAATGAATTTTGTTATATTTCCCTCATCCACCACCAAAATGATAGCATCCACCCCACTCTTCCATTGATAATTTTGTATAACCATTCACTGTGATTTATGATGTAGTTGAAGATTAATCATAAAAAATTATTTAAAATTTATGTGATCCCCAATGATTCAAAAAACTATTCAATTTTGAAACAATAATAGATATGCATAGTAAATTATTATAATTCATAGTATTATGGATAAAAAATATCTAATTGTTTTTATTTTATTTTTTTACTGATATTTTTATAAAAAAAATAACCCATTTCCACTTATAGATATAAAACTATTCACATCATTCTCCTAACACTAAATTTGAATTTCTATTTAAAGGAATGTTATAAAGATATAAAAAATAATAAGTTTCCTTATCTTTCTCATTGTTACATAATATATTCCCTTTAAAATTTTAATTTACTATTCAAAAATAATTCTATATCTATTATAATAAATTTAATTTTTTATTATATTCATTTTAAATAAATATTCCCATTATTTTAACTTCATTCACAAATCTCTATGATACTAAAATAATTATCCTTCATTCTAGAAAGACTCATTCACATATTTTTTTTAAATACATATAATTTCATGCATCTATAGATTTATAGATATAAACTTTAAACATTATTGGAAATTTTATATGTTGGAAAAGTGATATGTAGTTTATCCCTTACCATGACCTTTTGATGATCTCCTTTAATGTTCACAACTAATCCTTCGGTATAAAATCGGATAGTAAATGATGTTCCTTCTTATAGAATTTTTATCCCATATTCAAATAAATTATATAGACTAAATTATCTAAATTATTTAAATGGATATTCCCATTAATAAATTTTTATAACTCTTTAAAATTCATAAATCATCACGTATGATAGAACACATTACATATGAAAATTAAAATTTGGTAATATAATAATAAATACCCTCATTAAAGAGACTGATCTCCTAGAAAATATTATATTACGTAATTAGAGTACCCTTACACTATATTTATGATATATTGGTATATGAAAATAACTAAATGATTATGATTTATTATATTATGTCTTCCTTTCATTATGTATATATTATGTTTCAAACATGAAATATTTTATAACTATTTATATTGATCATTTATTTTTATCATAATAAGTATTCCATGTTTATGTATAAATGATAATGAATTGATGTATATTTATCCTCTTGATATGTTAACCCATATTAAGAATATAATCTCGCCATGTTCATTATTCTTAATTATTTCCCCATGAAAAAATGATAAAAATTAATACTGATTTACTCAATAAATCTAAATAAAATTGTAAGTTGACACAATTTACAAATATTTATGTATTGTGTGACCTTTGAAATAAAATATTAATGTAGTTTTTTTATAATTTTTCCTCAAGATGCTACAAAGATTATATAATATAATGTAATAATATATAACATCTACAATATAATAAATTATGACCCAATGTAGATCACCAGAGATATGATTTTATAAAATAAATTAATATATTTAATTAAGATAAATATATTCCCAGAACCCATATCCTTAATAAATAACTAATTTTCCATATATTTAAAATTATATAACACCATTTATGAATATTTACTTTCAAATCTTTAGAAGTTTAAACATATTTTAATTTACCTCATTTCTAAGATAATATTTGTCATTTAAATATATCAGTACCATGCTATTAATTTATTTTATAATGAAATACCATTGTAATGTATGAAAAAATAAAATACATAATCAACATACTAATAATATTATATATTATTAAATCTTGAAATTTAAACATTATTTATTGGCCCCAACATCTTCAAATAAATTGACACACTAGTGATGTGCCTTTTAATTAAACATTAATAATCATGGATAACTATTAATTTAATTTAAATTGGTTATATATTAACATTAAAACTAAACCTACTCCACAAATCCTGATATAAAAACAATATTTTTAACATTTCTGATGTTATGGAAATAGAATCTAGTTTAGACCCACTTTTTCGTGAAATTATCATTTTTAGATTTATTAGAATTAGATAAGTTAATTCATTATTTTAATAGATCATATGGATTTTAAAAAATAATAAAATTTTTAAAATTAAATAATGTTTAAATTTTTAGTAAATCATAGATGTAATTTTGTAAGATAATGATACCAAATCATAATTGTAATTTTTTCAAATAGGCTCTTTTATAGTGTGAGGGATAAAAAAGTACTTGTGTTTTGACATTCCTTGGTAGTTGTGATTTATTAGAGAGGATTTTTTTTTACTAAACACACATTTTCATCTTCTTCCAATATGAACTTATTTGTTCATATGTCCTTTATAATCCTTTCATACATTGGTATTTGGTGGATAAAATCCAATAAATCTATATTGACATCAACTTTCTTGAATATTTCTAGCATCTCATATTATAGTGTATCAAAATTGTTCTTTATTGGTAAGTTCATTATTGAAGGGAATAAGGTTTGGAATCTATATTGGATTTCCATCCTGACTTTTCTCTTATATTCATTCTCTATTTTAACTTTCATTATCTATTATTCTGTAGGTACTGGTTATTCTTTTGCTCTTTACATTCCTAATCTATATTACCTTTATAATGGTGGATTCTCACTTATTTTCATGTATTTCCCCATATTATAGAAATTTAACTAATATTTCCATTTTGTATTAGAATTTATTAAGTAGGGATATTTCTTGGTAGATGATTACCCAAGGTATTAATGAATAAATAATATGTATGGACAAACCTTCATGTTCATTTAGCTTTGATCTTTGTGTGGAGAGGCTGCATTTTTTGTTGTTTTGAGGCATTAAAAGTTATCATAGTAGGTATTTCATGAAGTTTTCAATTTTTTTTGGTATCCTATATATGGCATAGAGGAAATCCTTTAGAATGTTGGTGGTGGGAAAGGCTGCTCAAAAACATCATTTATATCAGTATTTTTTTGTATTTGTTTCCGTTTACGTATTGATTTATAGGATACTTTTAAGATCCTTTTGAAACGTACCGACCCTACTGAAGACCATCCCATTAGCTAGACCAGTCACAAAAAAGAATCATATGCACCTTATCGTATAGTAGAGGATACTGACTAGAAGTGAGTGTTTTATGATGTGATAGTGGGGATACTATATGCTCATGATCAGACCAGAACTATGGTACAATAAATAAAGAAAGAATAACAGAAGTAGTAATAAAGAAATTCAAGAGTAGTGGAAGAATATTATAAAATGAATAATATAAGGCCAACAACCATATACAACAAATCATTCATGCCCGAATGATGATACCAAACAAAAATAGTTGACTTACAACTGGAAACATGATAATTTGAAAAACACTAATAATGAAAAGAAACAAAATCCTTGAGGGAAGACTCCCCAACCATACAAATATCCATCTTAGTCTTATTCTCCTAACTCTCTAGTAAAATAAATTTAACACTTGCAATACATTATTGTTCAGTGAACATGAGATATTCCCAGGTACCATAGTGCAATGGAATCCCAAGAAGGGTGTAACGTAAAATCCCTATAGGCCCCAAAAATTGTGTCTACAGCTAAATCCAATATGTGAATATAAATTAAAGTAGTGCGTAGGTATAAATAATAATTAACAATGTAGAATTACTAAAACCCTACCAGATTAGGTCCAAAACGACACCAGACCAACTCTAACTATATAAAATCATTTCAATAATCAGGATCTTTTTAGGAACCATATGTATATAATAATAATATATACATAGTATAGTAATATATTTCATCCTCATATATAAACCAAGTACATTAGGAAATATGTGAAAAAATACATGGAATACTAGGTTTTGGTTGGATTAGGGCATAACTCAGATATTTATAACCATTTTATATGAGTCTATACACTCCAAATGTTGGCATATTGCCTAAATATCATAATGAGTGGGAGAATTCATTCTCTTCACTCAAGACGGTGAGTTTTTCATCATGTAATCAATATATATATAATATGATCTATCATGCTGACAAAAAATGGGATGTAGTGTGTTAATAAAACCATAAATCTTTTTACAATGGTGGGATACATCAAGCTCAACACTTTATCTAATGAAGTGTGATTCCTACATATTCAATGTGTAATGTCTTAGCTATATCCAAATGTACTTACTATTTAATTTTCGGTTAATATTAAATAAAACAAACCTTTCAATGATTCCTAGTGATTTGTATGAAGAATTATGTGTGTCTTGGTCTCGTTTGAAGCCCAGATCCCCATAAAGGTAAGAAGTAGACTATGATGAATGGTTAGAGGAAACTGTATAGCCCACCCTGTAAAATTTCCCCAATCAATGGGGTAGTAGACAATGGGGTATAAAGGGAATCATGGTTCATCTACAACTACCTGACCCAAGGAACATATATGTGTATCAGATTACTGGTTTGGAGTAGATCACATCACCCATTTTGCACATGGTCAGTCAAATAATGCAACTAATTGTGCAATATACCCTTTTGAAGTAGTAGAAGGTGCAGGGTTGGTGCTATTTTCTTCCAAATAGTGTGGTCTAACCGTGTGTACTGTATTTTTTAAGTTGAAATTACCATTTTCCTTAATGAATGTTTTAACCAATTTTCTTCTCCTCCCTCCTCTTCCACTCAAGATTTTTCTCTCCCCATTAGTGTGTGGGGTTCTTATTCTCTATCTTATATGGTCTTTGATATATTTTTATTTCATGTTCCAATTCATTTTTATCTAGAAGATATAGAAATAACAATGTAATATTAACCACCACACCCATATTTTTTTTGTTTTCACATATATATATTGTGATATTTGGTGATATAGTATTTTTCCATATTTTTTGTTTTCACAAATCATTTATTTATTTGTGTTTTAGGTGGAATAAATGATTATTACCAGAGAAGTGGAGTTCTACTATATTGAGGTAGGTGGTCAAAAATCATTCCCATTATTTCATTTCTTTTTTACTTTACGTGATATTGTTCAGCTCACTGAGCCTTCCTGAGATTATTCTTTATTGAATATTAAAGTGATTACAATGGTGTTTTATGTCTATAGTGAACATAACTTATGTATAATACCATCCATAGGTTATTGTCCTGGTTTTTTCCACCCCGTGGCTATTCCCATCCATTATTCCCATTTGTTCCATGATAAATTATGAACCACCTTGTGTCCCTCTGTGCCACCATTGGTTAAATACCTTAGGAATATGAAATATTTTATGATGAATGACGAACAATCAGTTGGATCCCTTATTTGGAATTCCTATGGTAATTCTATTTAGTTGGCCCCTTCTATAAATATAATATGACATTATATATTCTTTTTGATAATGTATCTTGATATTAGCCAATGCTTATGGTTATTTCCATGTTCCATGCCATTTACTTATTACATTGATCTCTTAGCGAATATCCTTACACATGATCTTTCAATGTTTTTTAAGGTTTAAGATTGCCTCATGTGTCATGTTTAATGGATATAATTCAATGAAATATTTCGGTACGCTTCGTAGCATGATCTATGGAAATGCTAATGATGACATGTAGAGGTCTGCATTCTTTTCCTTGTGGAATATGACTCTTTATCATGCCTTTTTCTATTGGAATTCATAATGTCATTCCATATGACTTGTTCCATTATGATTTGGATTAATTGAATAAATTGGTATATATTTCTCATTAGATGTTTATTTAATGGATTGAAATTATAAGTTATTTTCTTCTGATATGATACTTGATTATATGGACTTACATTACTTATCTTGAGAGAACAAGAGTCAAAATTTATGTATTCCAGAGATGGACCCTCCATGATGGATTAGAATCTCATACCATCCATTAATTGATACCTTGGCTTTCCAGGTAGATGATTTCTAGGTAGATTTTACTCATACTCATGAAGAGGCTGGTTCCCTGAGGGAAAAACCATGTGTAGACCCAATTGTCATGAAAAATGTTCCATGCCATGGTTGATAACTCGTCCCTTGGTTGAGATACATTGAACAACCTCAGAGTCACCATCCTTTAAGGGTTCAAGAAACATTATATTTGTCACCTTTCACAAACTCATTGGTATTTGGTTATATTGGATGCTCCCGTTGCGACTCTGGGGATTACGTTTATATCACCCTATACAAGATCAAGACTCCACCTATAGATTTAATAGATTGAATTTTTGTTCTATGAGATTCAACCTTATTTATTATTATGATCTTACTTGTTCACATGAGGCATTTATCTTTCATTAGTTTCACAATTATACAAAAAAATTCCAAGGTGGCCTCTAATCTAAAGAACTTGTTTGAGGTCTATTCTTCCATTACCATAGTTAATTATATTTTAACAAAACCAGAAAATATACTATGACTTAAATATGGTTCACATTTATACTTCTGTCATAGGAATATGTGGGTGGGATGGGATAATTTTCTACTTAGGAATCCATAAAAATTTATAAGTTATTTATTAATTTACTTCTTTGAATTTTATATATATTGGAACACTCTATTTTATTTACTAATGGAAATGGAATGTCCAAGACACTATGGATATTAGCCTACTGAAATATATATCTCTCACCCTACTCAGGTACCTTTTATGACCTAAGTATACTTTATGATCATAGGTATGGAAAATGGTAAGGGTGTTGATTCCAATGCTAGAATACTTTGTATCCTAGGATATAGCTTTAGGGGTAGAGGAATGAGCCTATCCTCGAGATGTTGTGTTGCATTTTTTTTACCTTTTTTAGATTTTTATAACATATATTATAGGTGTATAACCCAATTATCCTAAAATCTATTTTTTAAACACATGTGACATTTGCAAGATCATCATTTTTGTAACTATTTTTATTATTTAGCTTCCACTTAGTTGTTTTCTCTTCTAAGATTATTTTATTACTCTTACAAATTTAATTTATTAAATATGGTTCTTATATTAATTACATATAGTTTACCAATATTATTTTATTAATATATGAGGGAATGGTCTCCCAAAAGACACATAATAGGCCCTTACTTCTAGTCAGATGCCTATAGAATTCAGTGAGATGCACTTGACGTTATATAGCCTCCATCTCGTGGCACCCATGGTAGAGCACAGAAAGTGGTATCAGAATTATTTTCCCTTTATTCTTATAGTTTCGAAATAGAGATGAGCCTAGGAAATCCTGATTTAGACCTGGCCATCTGTATGACCATAGCTAACCCATGTATTGGGAAACCCAAATTTATTAGGATTGGAAATAAATGTTATTGATTATGCCATTTTTTTATATGACTTCGCCATTTGGAGATACACTTGTCTAATGATATTATTAATATTGATATTCTTGTAAAAAAGATTTCTATTCAGTCGGCCCAACGAAATGAGGGAATTTCATTACATATGTCATAATAGGAATAATAGGATTTGAAATGTCATGAATTATGCCATTCTGTAAAAAATATTCAATTTTCATTTCTTCTTCTCCATGTGATTTCTCATTTTTCCATGCTTATTATCCCTCATAGTGCCTATTTTTTTAAAATTATGAAACTGTTCCAATTCACATTGAATTATAATATCATAAGTAAGATTGATTGGATGCTCATTTTCAATTTATAAGGATTATAGTTCCTTATAAATTAGAATAAATATCTTACTAATTCATCACATAAATTAAATTTAATGTATGAATTGACTTTTTGAATGAAATGGACATCTCGGGTGGTAATGCAAGACATTTCCCTTGCATTGGAAGTGAGATGTAGGCTATGTCCCTTGTGATAATTCTAAGATATGACCCATTTTTATATGCCTGGATCTATGAGGAGGCTATCAGTTATGTTATGATCAGAGGTAAGATGTGTACCTATCCTTTTTTTATATTTATTAATCGTATTTACCTATCTATAATAAATCATGTATGAGGTGTCCATATGGACGTTTTAGAGAAATTCCACTATGTTTTTCTAATGTTTTAAGATAGGAGTGTGGTGATTATAACACAATAGAGGTGATGGGACCAAATCCACCTATAACCCCTCCTTTATTTCTGCTTGATTCACCTTCGAGTGATCTTCCACAAGGAGATGATCCTCAATTTTCATATAGTTTCATGTGGTTAATTCAATTAGTTCATAGTGCTCCACAACCTATCCCAACTATAGTAGATCACAAACATGAATTCCATAAGTCGAATCCTCCCACCATCTCAGGGGGTGTAATTCCTCCTACTATTGATTCATGGTCAGAATCCATGGTTTCTATCTTTGATCATATTGAGATACCTCCAGAGTGGTGGGTCAATCTCACTACCAATATGATGTGTGAGTCTGTAATGAATTGGTGGGTGTCATTTCATAGTTTGAATATCATTGAGATATGATCTAGGAATAATTACATATGTATTTTTGTCATAATTAATTTATTATTTACATGCAATAAGATCAAGACTAAGAGTTATGGTATCTTAAACAAGGCTCTGTGATATTGATTGAGTATTATGCTCATTTTACTGAGCCCCATTATTTCTCTACATCTTGGACTGGCAATGAATTGATGATTTACGGGAACTTTGAGGAAGGTATGTACATTTTTTCATTCATATTTGAATATATTCAGGTTTTTGGATATTATAGAGATAGTAAACCATTCCATGATTATGGAATGAAATTTCATTGAATATAGTGTTGGGGTCCATGTTAGATTGGTTCTGAAATAGGGTGATGGTTCTTATAGTAGTTGAATTTTTTATTTTAAGGGTGTACATGTTTTGGTTCCTATCAGGCGACTCATAATGATTCTATAGTATGTCACCAGTGGAGAAGATCAGGGAAAAATAACCCTCAATGCATGAGGAAACCGATCAAATGTCAACCTTGCGATAGAATAGGTCATCATCAGCACATCTTTACTTATTTTACTCTAGAATATAGTGGCATTGAATCTATAACAACTCCTATATCATGTATAGGATCTAAAATGTCATGTAGAGATTAGTGATGGTCTTCTACTGGCCGATTAGGCTACGCATTAGTTGTTATGGTAGAGGTAGTCATGCCCACGATCTTCAATGTCGTCAGGGGGGATCTGATCCGGATAGTCAGGAAGAATCTCTTAGATGTGGTTCAATCCAAATGTATGAAGTTCATCCAATTCAAGAGGAGATGAGTCTAGGTCCATATATGGTTATATTTACTATTATTATGACCATTATATTTGTTTTTCCCTTTTTGATACTGGTGTATCACACTTATTCATATATCTTGTGTCTGTGGAAATCCTAGGACTTGAAATAGAGTAATTCTATGGCATCATGTCTCTTGATCCTCCATTAGGGGTCATAAAAGAGGGAATACATCAATTAAAGGAATTCCACTTGAGATAGGTGGGTTCCATTTTTTCATAAATTTTTTCATCGTTGAGATGACCAGTGTTGACATAACTCTGAGTATTGAAGTAATTTTGACTTATTGTGCATGGGGAGTGCTATTGTTTCAGAGTTTCATTCACATCACTAAAGGGAATCTAGTATATTCACAAGTTATAATGGGATATCCATGAAGATAGATCTAGACCCAAGATAACTAGGCATTGTAGTATGATAGATTTGTTAGAGAGTCTATTTATTACTGATTATGAGATGTCGTTAGTTGTGTTCCCTCCAATTTTTGATCGGTCTAGGAATGTCTTCACTGATGATTTATCTGGCTTACAACCTATGAGAGAATATGAGTTGTCTATAGAGATAGTTCATGGTGTGTCACTAGTGTATATTCCTCCATATAGAATGGAACATAAATAACTCTATGAACTCTAGAAGAAGCTTGAAGATCTTGATGAAACAGATTTTATCAACCCCAAATAACCATCATGGGGTTCCCCAGTCCTTTTCAGCAAGAATATAGATAGAAACCATCGATTGGGCCTGGATTATAGATTTTTGAACTAGCTAATGGTGAAGAACCTATATACACTAACTCATATAGATGACCTCTTCAACAATCTCTAGGTAGAAACTATTTTCTCAAATGTCGATTTGAGTTCTAGATATCCTCATGTTCATGTGAGAAAATAATATATACCACATACAACATTCTATAGTAGGTATGGATTATAAAAGTACATTGACATACCTTTCGATTTGATGAACATGCAATTGGTTTTCACGGTCATGATGAATCAGGTTTTCCACCCGTATCTTCATTCCTTTGTGGTAGTATTTGTGGAATAAATCATGGTGGTCTTGCACACTATACATGACAGTAAAACCCATATTTAGATTACACTAAGTACAATAAGAGAGATCTGAATATATGTGAATCATAGTAAATTCCAATTGTGGGTCTATACGGTTTGTTTATTGGGTCATACCATATCAATTGAGGGTGTATCTGTCGACATAGATAAGGTGGGATTCATTGTTTCCTAAGATCATTACACAAAATTGTTTGATATACGAAACTTATTATGCCTATTTTTTTATTATAGGATATTTATTAGGAATTATCCCTCTTATAAAATTCTCTTATGGTCCTCACTAAGATGGGTGTACAGTTCCTGTTGTATGAAGTTGGTGATCTAGCCCTTTAGATATTAAAGGGAAGGATCACATCTGCTCTATTTTTTATTATATTTTATTCCGGTAGATGTTATAGAGTCTGTTGTGATGCTTTAGGTATGTGGCAAGGTGCCGTCCTGATATAGAGTGATCAATCTGTAATGAATAGATATCACTTTTTGAAGCATAGTGAGAGGAACTATCCTACTCATAACATCGAGATCTCATCTGTTGTTCATGGAATTCACTATTGGAGGAACTTTATATTGGGAATGAAATTTTTTTACCTAAACCAAAAAATTATCAAATATATATCCACTCTGTGGGACTAGAATTTAAAGTAGTTTAGGTCTTTGTAATACATAAAATATGTCTATTTTTGAGCATCATTACACCCCAGGTATGGGTAATGTTGTGGCTGATAGATTGGGAAGAAACACTTATACATAAGCCATCAAATTCGCCAACAATGAGTGGTCAATGATGCATTTTTTTCCATATGAACAACAAGATTCAAGAGAAGCACATTCAACAAGTATTAGTAGATATTGTAGTGAAATATTCACATCTATAATGTGATTATATGAGGTAGTTATCATATTGAAAATTCCATATCCTAGGATAGTGCATCACATTTGGAAACCAAAATCATTTTAGGGATATTGTAATAAATAAGTCCATACACTATTATTGCTATGTATGGGTGTTTTTAGATATAAGGGAATTGATAATAAGGGAATCACATCCCTATGTTTGGGGATTTCATCCTGGGATTACCAATATGTATAGAGATATGCATTGTCTGTATTGGTGGCCAGGTATGAATATGCAGATGGCATGTTTCATAACTCTATGATACAACTATATATAGGTGACATCAGAACACTAGTGAGATGATGGATTTATATATCCTCTATCCATTCTTGAGTGTAAATAGGAAAACATCACCATTGAATTTGTGATATTCTTTCCATAGAAGGCGCTATATGAACATCTCTATAGAAAATTGTGTCCATCACCTTGGTTCTAGATTAAGGTGGGTGAGATAGCTCTACTGAGTCCTTGCCTCACTTATGAGACTTCAAAGAAAGTCTAATTGATTCATAAGTATATGGCTATATCTCAGTCAAGTAAGATGGCATATAGCGGTCATCATCACATAACTCTAGAATTCATGGTATGATTTTGGGTCATTTAGCTTCTGATCGATTATTTTCACTACATGACTTATTTTATGTCTTATAATACTATTAATTATTATGTATGATTCATCTATTAATTACCTATTGTTTAACAATATTCATACACTATTATATGATGGAATAATCTCCCTATAGAGAAATAATATCCCTCTCTACTAGTCAGCAGCCGCAAGCATTCGATGAGAAGTTATTGAGGTATTTTAGTTACTATCTTGTGGAAATTTCGAGTGGGACCTAGGGTATGATGCTACAAAAAAGGACACATACAATCATTCTACAGAATATAACGAGGAATAATCATATTTATAAAAATATCCATGATGGTTTTACTCTCATGCATTATAAATAATAATCCCAAATACAATCATGGGCATAAAAGTTCAATTAAAGCATTTAACAATGAATAAAAAATGGTGCAACATTACCACCATTATAATTAATTCCATCTAATTAATTTAATTCATTTTGACAATGCCTACTATTCTGATAACTAACATTATATTTAATACAACTCACAAAATCCATTATTACTTAATTATAAAATGATTCATGTTTGTATATCCAAATTCAATTTCATTTAATTTAGACCATTAAATTTAAGATGTCGTTTTCATTTATCATGGAACTAATTTCTAGAGTCATGTCATTCCAACCCACATTAAAGGTGGATGGAAATTGTTTCCATTGGTCACAAGTATGTCCATGTTCTAAGAATACAACACATCTATCCCTAATGTAAATTAATAGTAAAATCCCTAGAAATAAAGCTGTGAAATATTTGAACCATTAACCACTACTTTTTAGTTTAGATGAAATTTCACCTCACCTTAGGGTTTTGTTATAAAAAATGACATTTTTAACAAAAAGTTCATTATACTAATATATTATTTACATTTAAGAAGGAATAACACTGTTTATCAAATGTATAATTTAGAATATTTTAAACATTGTGATTAAGCGGTGATACCCATGAAAGGGAAGTTACCAATAAGGGAAAATTTAACATACAATACAATCTGGATTCATAGAAGTATTTTTTGGATTGTAATAATTAATTATAGAAGAGAAAATAAATACTACAAACCCAAGGGGTACCTGTGATCATGGTTTACATCCTAAAATTACTTAACTACAACCATTGGTTTCATATCAAGTTGTGTGGATCATTTAATTATGATGAAATCGGGTTTTGGGTGACACAAAAAAAGGGTGGCATGTGGAACAAGAAAAAAATCTATAAATCCATGGAAACATGGGGAAAGATATATATACCACATACCATGTTATTTAGAATCACTACACTTCTAATATTGAGGTCATATTTTTTTTGTTTAGGAAGAAATTGAAGAAAAAAACATCCTCTCTGAAAAATATGGTGAATGATATTGCACGAAAATATCATTACAGAATAGAAAATAAAATTATAAATTAAGTAATTTTCTTGGATATATTACTTTTTAGATCTATTTTTACCAGCTATGTTTGAATCTGATGTTAGATGAGGGAGATATCATAATTTTAATGATCAACAGATCCACCCAATAGGAGAGAGAATAAAGTAAGATAAAATATTTTAAAGGCTCGTTAAGGGTGAATGGATAATTTCACCCTCAAGATTAGGTCACCTAATTTTTCCACACTCTTGGGAAAACAATGCTCCAACAATAATGATCCCATTTCTTAGGTGTAACTCCCCATCCCCAATATCCCGGAGCTGGTGCCTTATTTTATTACATTGGAATACGAAAAAGAAATATGCAAACTGATGGATCGAGTGGTTTAGAAACTTCGGAAATAAGATATTTTAATAAGTTCAACATTACAACATTAAATGAAAAATAAAAAATATGTTCCAATGGTAACATCCACCACTCTATGATTATCCCTCAAGTCAATCATAATATACCACTTCATATCTTGGAAAAAATAAAACATAACAAGGGGTGAGATCAGACACTCTATAAGGGTAAATATTAAAGCAGAATATAACATAAACATTTACATTAGGCATGGTGAATAACTAAAAAACATTTATTTAAAAATGATCGTGAAAAAATTATTGAAGTAATAAGAGATGAATAAATAATTTCATAATAAAGCATAACCATGGGTATATTACTTGTCATATAACCGTGTGAATATTCAATTACACGTTTCCTAATGAGGTAAATGCATATAACGGACAATCAAAAACATACCGTCAAGGCCTGGACCAAGAAATATACAAATTACTAAGGCCTTAACCAAACCCATATCTAAAAATGGTCAAGGCCTCTACTTTGTAAATATCTATTTCCCCCATGAGACCTACTGATGAATCGAGGGGCTCTAGAATCCCCAAACGTCACATAATAAGTCCAATTAATTCATCATATGAATGTTAATAAACATAAACAACATATAATTTCATATTGAAACTATCATTTGAAATGTAAATTACTTTCACCGAACTTTAATAAAAAACACTAACCATTCGGAGTGAATTGATGAATGGATTTTTTATAGAACATCCACATTCAAACTAATTATAAACCATTCAATAAAACATTGTGTATGATATCATACTAGATAAATACCAATGATGTACCAGATTTAACAAAGGATGTTGACATAGATGAAGATACATTTAAATGAGACCATTGAAAAAACCTTGAGGAAATAATCCTTAAACATTGCAAAGTGTCACATACTACCTAGAAACATTCAAATCATAATCACTTAGAATATAATTAGTATGAAGATACTCTTTATATGATGTATCAAATGGAAATACATGAACCACTATTATTAAATAAGTGGTTAACAAGGCTTATATCTCATAAATTATAAAGTGAGTTGAGAAAATTCCTTTTTTACTTTGGAAAGAGGATTTATTTATGAAAATAATTTGTATTTGTCATGAAATAAAATTGTAAACATTTATATCCAAGAAAATAAAATGTAACATAATTGAAATTATACTTGAGTCTTAAATAAAGTCTTATTGAGGTGAAATAATTTAAAAATAATTTTAAATTAAGCTTTAGAAATAATACATTTTATTGTGGTTTATGGAAAATATTAATGGATTTTAGAGCAGAAAGGCATGTTTGATTTAATAAAACTATAAATTAACCAAAATATATTTTTCATGTTAAAATGGGTGACATTATAGAGATAAATATGGAATAAAATTGATTATAGAGTGAACATCAAAATATGTAAAAATTTGAGAAGTTCCTCCAATAAGGCCTGAATTTTGGAAGTATTTTTTTGAAGGATTCTCTTAAAACAAGTTACCCCACTCAAAATAAATATGTTTTATAAATGGTAATCTTATTAAAAAATTCAATCATAATTTATGAGGAAAATATAATAATTAATAATAATTTTATTATGGTGAATATAGAATAAGAGAAACACAAATGAAACTGGAGGTTCGGGTAGAAAATAATTACATCATTGTAATCAATTCAATCTTAAGCCCTGAAATTAACTATCATCAAATAAAACATTTAATATTATGAAAAAAAAATATTCATGATATGAAACCTAAATGGGAAGTATACAAACACCATTCACAATTAATAGTAGTGAATACGAAATATCTCTAAAAATTGGAAGTGAGATGAAGAAACTCCATAACAAAATTTCAGCATGGTAACAGTTGTTCTTGTGAGGGATTAAGGAGAGATAAAGGGATATATCATCATTTATATATCATAATGGATGTGTGGGGTAGGTTAGAAAACATACCTCATAATTTTTAATAAAAAATAAAAGGACACAAAAAGGGGGATCCCTTACCTTAAATCGGAGGGTGGTATTTTCTTGATCTTAATGACTTGAATAAGAAAATTATGTTCAATAATTACCAATTAAAAAATCCTTTATAAATTAATTTTTTTATTATTACTTAAATAGGTTTATTCATGGCCTTTTAAATGGGTTAAGGGATTCAATTTCATTGTTTGTGAGTGCTTTTTTTCGTAATATTCATGATCAACTCACTTATAAAAGATTATGGTAGTTCATGTATGAAGGGAGTTGAAGTCCAAAATTGTTTGTATATGTTATTAATTAACATAAAGAAGATTAAATGGCTATAATTTTTTTTATTTAGAGTGAAGGTGAATCATTATATAAATCATTAATGATAAACTCTTGGATTAAGTTGGTGATTTTTCTCACAATTACCTTATTTTGTATTATTATTTTACATAATCTGTAAATAATGATTCCAGAACATCAAAAAAGATAATATAAATATATAATAGTCTGGTTAAAACATAAAAATGGAATCAGGACTAGATTTGATGATGATAAATCAAATTGAAACATCGTCATCCTTGAATGTGATAAATCAACACATCTCGGGCGATGTTTCGTTTTTAGCATAATTGAGTGGGAAAGGAGATATTAAGATGAGTTATCCAATTAGAATAAAAACATCCCAGTACATGTATGGTACTTGAGTTGTCATACCATTTTCATGTGCAGAGGATAGGAGTGTAAAAAGAGAACAAAAGTACATGTAAATATGTGTAAATAAAATATGAATTTTACCTCTTCAAATAACCTTTTGTGGGAGCCATTAAAGGGAAGAGGATTTGGTATTTTTATGAAACCAAGGGATTTTAGACATGGGGGAGTATCTTGAGGGGATAATTTTTTAGAACACCGAGATGGAATATGTATTAAGATGAGTTAATAGAAAAGTGCGTCAGAGGTGGTATTTATAGTGGAGTGGAGGAGGGTTTTCTTAATATTTTAATCATTAGTTTATTATTTTTTCATAAGAAAAGAAATAATGATGATTCCATAAAAAAATACTAATAAGTGCATATCAGTTCGAACTAAGGGTTCTTACATCCTAGATGATTCTAGGAATAGTTTATTTAACACATAATGTATATATACATAAAATTACCATATTCTACTATTTATAAAAAATTCAATTATTTTCATAAAATACTGAAAATTCACCCTAACAATTTTTCAACATGTAGACTCCAAAAATAATGTCCATTTTTTAAATAATTTTATAAATATGATTAATTAAATTATTATTATAATTATAATTTACATAAAAAATACATATTTTAAGACATTTATTTACTTATTCCAAAACATAGGTACATCAATTTCACTTAAATACTATATATATACTATCATAGGTGAGTTAATATTCATAAGGGTGTGTCACTATTCATAACGGTTACATTACTATTTATAAATTTAGGTTACTATTCCCCAAAAATTATGTTGGTTATATTAGACACTAAATAACTTACTGATCAGAATCATGTATGTTATATTTTTAAATTCCAAATCATAGGTGTAGTAAAATTATGTATACTATCTAGGATATTACAATGTGGAGTTTTTTAGAGACACAGTATTTCATGCATTAAATATTAAATTTATTTTCAAAATATTGGGGTTTTAGATTATCCCCTCCGTATGAAACTTTCGTCCAAAAATATTGATATTTCACTTGGAATGATAGTGGTTTCTACATGAAATTTTTTTTGTGAAATAACCCTTTTCAGAAATAGGGTTATAATAATATCACCCTTAAAAATGTTAAGGTAAAATAGGTGGTCAAAAAAGAAAAAACAAATAAAAAAAATTAATTATCCTTTTGAATGGAGTGGCATTGATTTAAATTGAAATCCTAGACATAGAATAAAAACCAAAATATGAATATCTAGTTATAGAAAATAGGTTAAGATGAAAGTAGATTTCCACAAAACCATAAACTAAAATTATGAAAGAATTTATTAACTTTATCAAAGATTATGATAACAGAAAATGATTTAAGACTCTTTTAATAGATTTAAGGGATTACTCCACTCTATAAGTGTATAAATATAGGTTTATATTTCATAAACATGGTCTTATCAATTTATTGTTCCGTGAACTACTTATTCATCATCTCATAGCATAATTTGTATCATGTGGTGTCCTTAACCACTAAAACCTCATACAATGATCAATTTAAACCATTTTATAAATAGATTTACTTTCTAAATGATCAAGATCTAATACTTTGGAATCATTCCCATGGTAGTTAGTACAATCTAATTTAAATAATCCATATATATAATCTCTCTATTATGAAATTGAAATCACAATATTATGAATATAATAATGGTTTTCTATCCCTCAACCATATATTTTACAAAAGTTTGACCTGGTACTAAGTAAATTTTCCTCAGGACCATTAATCATACAACCTTAAATCCTTAATGAAAAATTATTGCAGTGCAATCATCATATATTCCATAAATATTATACCCATTTCATTGCTGATAAAATATTCAGAATACATCATTCCACTTCATGTGTGGTTATATCATTACATGATCCTTATCCAGTATCATCATTTTGGGTATATTCCCTTGACTCTTGGGACATTAATTCACATAGTGTCCCATATCCTTGAATTTATATAATTTTACATTGAAAACCTTTTTCCTACCCTAGTAATCAAAAACATGGTGACCTTTTTCTCAACAATTATTACAATCTCCCATTCCCTTCAAGAATATACCAGTTGGATTCTTTCCACAATTATCACATGTGGGAACATGTTTTTTCCCTTCTTCACTTTATCTATGTTTTTCTCTATCGTCCCCTTATTTATTTTCGTCCCTTCATACAAATAGTTCTAATCTAATTCCTTACATACCTTGTTAACACATGATACTATTTCTTCATTTTATGGGGATACATGTGAGACTATATTCCTTTGAAACGATGGCTTAAGATCATCAACCTTTTTACTCTTTGATTCATGTGAAATGATGATGTTACCATTCCTTATACTAGGATCTATATCTAATCTATAACATATAATATATTAACTCATAAAATTATGAACTCTCTATATCTATAAACATTGTATAACACATAACATAAATTTATGCATCGTAAATCCTAGAACTATATACTTTGGTTACATTGTGTATATAAATCCTTCATAATGATTTATAATAAGATTATCAATTTACCAAAGCATATCCCATGGGAGTGTTGAACCATGAGGGCAACAATGCCAATTTTTATGCACCAGTTCCCATTTGAATCTTCCTCAAAGCAGTGTTTCGAGTTTTACCCCTAGATACATCTACGATAGATCCACCACTACTAGTTTGTATGTAGATAGGGATGTATTTGTTTTATAAAAAAAATAATCTATTCTGTACCTAAGTTTTTGTATTTTTATGTATTATTATCCCCAAAGTCTATATTATGGTTTTTTTCACTAATCTACATTCTCTATATCTAGTTTCCAAGTTTTCTACTAAACATCCTATGATACCAATTGTAATGCCGCGACCCCAATTGCCGGAGCCAGTCCCTTATTTTATTACATTGGAATATAAATAAGGAATATGAATCTCGAAGGAACGTGTAGTTTTTCATCATTGTAAGCATGGTAAATAAATAATTTTAAAATTATAACATGAAATAACAAAAAAATAAGTTCCATTGGGGTCATCCACCACTATATCATTGTCCATGAATGTCAATCCTAATACACCTCTTCATGTAATGGGAATAATGGAACATAAGAATGGGTGAGATCAGGCACTTAGTAAGGGTAAACATTATATTAGAAGATAAAATAATCATAAACATTAGACATAGTGAATAAGTAATACACATGATTTTAAAAATAAACTAGAACCCATTTTGTAAGGAATAAGAGCTTAATAAATAACGCCATAATAAAGCAAAACCATGGGTTTTACACTAGTCGAATAACCACATGAACATTTAATTAATAGTTTCATAATGAGAGAAATAAATATGCTAGAAAATCTAAAACATACTCTCAATGCCCCAGAAAAGACATGTAAAAATTATTATGACCTTGACCAAAATGATATAAAAAATGGGAAAGTCCTATGTTAAGTCCATATCAATTTGTCTCAAGAGACCTAATAATACATCAAGAGGAAATAGTAGGCCCCGCTCATCACATAATAATTCCAATTAATTTAACAAATAAAATGGTATAAACATAAACAACACATATATTCATATAGAAAATAACATATGAAATTTAAATAACTTTTCCAGAACACTAAGTGTAAACACTAACCATTCAGATTAAATTGGGGAATAGTTGTAAGATAGAAAATCCATAGTCAAACTAATCATAACCCATTCAATAAAAAAATATTTATTATATCATAGTAGATATTCCTTCAGAAATTACAAGATTCCACCAATTATGTTGACATAGATTAAGATACATTTAAACTATAACCTTGAAAAATCCTTGATGAAATAATCCTTAAACATTTCAAAGTGTCCCATACCACCTTGAAAAATTAAAATAATAACCCATCATAAAATCATTGGAATAAGGATACTCGTGATATGAAATAATAAATAAAATTACATACAACACATATAAGAAATAAGGGCTGAATAATTTATATGTCTTATAAAAGGTAAAGTGAGATGAGAAAAATTCTTTTTACTAAGGAATAAAAAGTTCATTTTGGAAAATCATTTTTAACTGTCATGAAATCTCATAGTACACATTAATTTCAAAAAACATAAAATGGAAGCTCATTGAAATTATAATTTAGAATTAAACAAATTCTTCTTTTATTGAATTCATTTCAAAGGAGTTTTTAAAGACTCTTTAGAAGTAATACATTTAAGTGCGGTTTAATGAAAAAAATTAAAGGATTTTAAAGAGAAAGGGCATGTTTACTTTAATAAAAACAAAAATCAATCAAAAAAATACTTTTCTTCTAATAATTTCTGATTTTAGAAAGATAAATATGGAATAAAAAATATTATAGTGTTAACATCAAAATATGTAAGTCTTTGAGATGTTACTAAAATTCGGATTGCATTTCAGAATAATTTATTGAAATATTCTGTTAAAATATATAAATACCAATAAAATAAAAAAATATTCTAATTGTTACCCATATATAGACCATTAAAAAATAATTTATTAGGAGTAAATAAGAATAATTGTGAATTTAATTGAGGTTAATATAGAATAATATCACGTCGAATGAAAATAGAGGTTCAGGTAGAAAACACTTACAACTTTAAAATCAATTGAATCATATGCCCCAAAATTACTAATAATTACATAATATATTAAATATAATGAGAATAAATATATTAGTGATAATAAAAATCAATTGGAAGTACACATTCACCATACACTAGTAATAGTAGTGAATATGGAATATCTCAAAATTTTTGATGTGAGATGAAGAAACCCCTTAAAATTATTTCGGCATAGTAACTGGGTTTATTGTGAGGGCTTAATGATAGTTAAATGGGTATCCTATAATGTATATATCATAAGTTAAGTATGGTTGATGTTTTAAAACATACCCCATCATTACAAATTAAAAATAATAGGACACAACACATGGGGGACTTTTTTATAAAAGTGAGAGAGGGATCCCTTACCTTAAATATGAGGATGTTCATTACTTGATTTAAATTTACTGAATAAAAAAATTAGGTCAATTAATTAAAAATTCAAAACCATTTAATTATTCATTTGGTTTATTATTAATTTATTAAGTTCATTCATATACTTTTAAATGGGTTAACATGTTCAATTTCCATGATTGTGAGTATTTGTTTTCATAATATTCCTGATAAGATCACTAGTAAAATAGAATGGTAGTTCATTAAATATGGGAGTTGATGTCTAGAATTGTTTTTATTTGTTACTAATGATAATTTAGAATATTAAGTGGTTATAAAAGTAATTTGGTTATTTGTAGTGAAGGTGAATCATTATATAACACATTCATCATAAACACTTGGATTATGTTGGCGATTTTGATAACAATTAACTTGTTTTGAATTGTAATATTACATCATGAGTGAATAAGGATTTCAGAACATTTTATAAGATTAAATATATATATATATATAATAGTCTTATTCAAATATAAAAACAATTTCATGACTAGATTTGAAGAATGTAAATAAAATTGAAATCATTGTCTTCCTTGAATGTGATGAATCAACACATCACATAAGATGTTCCATATTTTGTATAAGTGAGTGGAAAAACATATGAAGAATAATTATCCCATTGGATTAACAAAATTCAAAGAAATATATGGTATTGTAGTTGTCATACCATTTTGATGAGGAGATTTTAGGACTAAAAATAGAATAAAGGAAAATTAAAATGAATGAAAAGAGAAGATGAATTTTATATTTTGAATTATCCATCCTTGAGAGCCTCTGAAGGGAAGAGGATTTGGTATTTTTATGAGACCAATGGATTCTAGTAGTGGTAGAGGATATCGGGAGTATATTTGGGATGATCATCGAGAAGAAACATGGTTTGAGAGGTGTGAAGACAAAAGGGTGTAGGAGGTGTAATTTATAGTGTATGGGAGGAGGCATTCTTAATATTTTAATCATTATTTTATTATTTTTACAAAATACAAGAAATAAGGATGATTACATGATCCAAAATAGTAGTAAGTGAATGAGAGTTCTAACCAAAGTTTCTTACATCAGCGATGATGCTATAAATAGCGTATTTAACTCATATTGTATATATAAGGTAAATTACCATATTTCGCTATTCATTAAATTTCACGTATTCTAGAAAAATCACAAAAAATCACCTTAAACATTAATAAATGTGTAGAATCAAAAAATTATGTACTTTTTTTAAAACTATTTTTTTGGATATGATTAATTTAATTTTTTATTAAAACCCTAATTTACATGAAAATTACAGTTTAAAAAAATTATATTCTTATTCCAAAGCATAGGTATGTCAATTCCACATAAATCCTATATGTATTCTATCATAGTTTAGGTTACTATTCATAAGGGAATGTCACTATTCATAATGGTAATATTACTATTCATACATGTATGGTACTATTCACCAAAAATTAAGTTGGTCATATCATACTCTAAATAACATACTGATAACAATAGTATTTGTAAGGTTTTCAAAATTTAAATCATAGGGGTGGAAAAATTATGTTTATTGGATAGGTTATAAAAAATTTGGTGTTTTTTATGAGACTCATTGTTTCATGCATTCAAAATTAAATTTATTTTCAAAATATTGATGTGTTATATTTGGAAATATATCGTTCACAGTTGTCCGACATGGTTTCCCCTAACCATGCTCCAACCAGGTACGAAATAATGAACACCCACTGCATGTGTAGAACTAGGTATGAGGACTACAAACACATTTTGGGAAACCATGCATAGATCATGGATGTCACTTTTTCTCATATACATGTTTTGTATTGTTTTTACTAGTGATAAAAACAATTTCTCACAAACCATTTTCCCATACAAGCCCGACTAAAACATTAACATCCAGGATCTAGTTCTACCAAAAATCAATGTAAAAAATGTGTAACCCTTAGATCCTTAAAAAATATATAAAAACAACACTTTCATTTGTTCTAAATGTTGTAACTACATTCAGAATTTATCTTCCAATAATTTCTAATACAACACACACCAAAATTTATTTTCCATCTAAATTCTACCATGACTCGAAACATGGGTCGTTAAAACCTCCACACCATAGAGATTATCATCATAAAAAATCATTTTAGAAACAAATAAAATATCACATGACCAACCAAGGTAGTGATTGATCATTAAAATTGGGGAATTATGCTTACAAAATCCCTATGTACATCCAATCACTACATAAAGAAATGAAACATAGGCCTGTAAAACCCAAGACAAAACCTATTCTCTAATTGAAACTACATGCTGATACTTACCCCATCCCATTGGTCTAGAGACAAATTAACTCTATCCTCTTGTTAATAATCTGAATAACGGTTCTCCCACTATAGATTTTAATACAAAAGGGGATAACTCCAAGACATGGTACCTCCACCATTATAATTTCCTACAATGCACCCCCTATGAATTCTAGAAACACTCCTAGCATGATTTTGAACTATTCAAATGGTTGGTTCCCCACCAACCTCATTTTCCCGGTCAAGCTATATTATCATGAATAGCCTTAAATGATATATAGTGCACTCATATACACCTAGAGGTGTTCTAGAAAAGGGTTCTTCACTAAATGAAATATTTAAAACAAAAGTGAATAAAAATTATCCACTCCATTTGACTTATCTGAAAATGGTTTGGCGTATATGACAAGTGCATTAAATATTGAAATGTGACCCATTATTCTATAAATTCATGATTTTACAATAGGAACATTCACTGAATCCCATTCCAATCATCCTATGACGTTATCTGATCAAACCATCACTAGTACATTTAACCTATCATTCCACTACACGAAAAGTTTGTAACCCATATCCAACACACTAGAATTTGTACCATTTAAAGATAACCTCCGAGTCTGAAAACATGTTTGGGATAACCTTGGATTCATTAAATTGGAGTCCAAGGTACTAAACCATGTTATTACATACTCCATATTAATATGCGACCCATTAGTAAAATTCCATTAAATCAACATCTGATAATTGAATGTTCTCAAAGAAACATCTACCTTGTCTTTATATCATAGGAAAACAGCTTGTGTCCAACAGTCAATCAATGTTTTTCCTAGATGTGAACTCAGGTATCACTCAATACTAACCATGCGTCAATAGAAACCAAACATCCAACATGAAACCCATATTATACATTTTTTTGAAAAATAATTGAATTTTAAACATTTAGATCATTATCTAACTGATACTCTGTTGGTATATCAAGGACGACGTCAAGATATGGGACATGCTCATCTCTAAAGAAGAGTACACTAAGAGGTTTTAAAAGATCACCAAAATGAACATGATAAATTAATATTACATCCTAAATAATTTCTTGTTAAAATTAAATACCAAAAGTAAACATACCATATAAATGATGGGTATTTGAACCATCACAGCATGAATTTCATTAGAGAAGGCTCAGAATCACCTATTGATGCATCACCATTAACCAATCACAATGCCTTTAAAAACTTATTGATTTCATGATAGTTCATGATTTACCAACAGATTCCACCCATGACCAATAGTGTTTATATAGGGTTGTCATTATAGTTGTCCACATCAACATTGTGTTCTCTAAATAAAAAAATGATTTTCAACATGCTATATCAAAGGTAATTCATGAATATCCATGCATTTTCATTTGTACAAATTGGTTGTGTTCCTTCAACCTAGAAGGACACATATTTACAATAACTGAACTAATGATCCGCACCCTAGGAGTGAACTACTCCCAGAAATAAGAGACATAATAGAATCTAATAAGTGTGAAAGGTCAGATTCACCTTAAACGTATGCATGACACTTCACTAACTCACAATAAAAGACATCATAGTACTTGGAATGAATACCATCACCAACTTGATCAGCATGTCAAAACATTTAATCCTCTTAGAATGTCATCCCAATCATTGGAATAAACTTGACTCATTTAACACTTCGATTACTCGACTTGAGATATTGACCTGAGAACATAATCAACAACTCCAGGCTCAATTATTTCAATGAACAAAACCAACTATTTAAAAAACATAGAAGCTCAATAGGTCCCACATATATGAATTCACACTACCATGAGGGTTTAGAAGAAAGAGGACACATCCTTGATTTTATCAGTATTTTTTCAACCATACACAACCATGTTTTAGGTGGTTATTACAAGGGATTTATCCCAGAGTCACATTACACCATCCTACCAAAAACCTGGATGACGAAAAACCATTTCACCCATCACTAAAGGGGAATTTAGGGTTACATGACCTACTAACCAGCTGACCATGACCTATGCAAGTATAACTTGAGGAAACCAAGCATTACCTAATGCTGACACCCACAACAGGGGTCAATGATACCAGGATCATGCATCCAAAAATGGGTTTCATTTATGATCTACGTGTCCTACTAGGCACAACAACACCACAATGATAACACTTGTTAGAAAGATCGTAGATTTTATAAAGGCATTGAAACTCTATGGGTTATACCTACATCCGGATAGCCCCTCACAAAATCATAAGCATCAAAACTAATTCTAGGTCATGCCTAAAATTTTTTACCAGGCTTTATGCATATCATTTAAGCCCTTTTAATAAAGAAGAAAAAAATAAGTCCTATAAAAAAGATCCATTTTTTCCATTCCAAGGTAACTCAAACATTTATTTAAACTACCCTTAAATATGGTTCTAAACCAAGGAAACCACCTAAGGATCCATTTTATGGTCATCACATTGATTCAGATTCAATCTTTAAACACTCATAAGATTTAAAGCTGTATATAAAGCACCAATTACCAATAAAAATCACCTGGTAAATCATATGGTGACTTGCACGACTATTGTTAAGCCAACCTGAATTTATCACAATGCAACCCAATTGTAGTTTTTTAATTACAAGTATTTCAAATCACATGTAGTGGGTTATGTGAAAAGAATTATTCCCCAACTGAGCTACTTGGATCTAGCACTGAATTTAGTATGTTAAGAAAATAGATCTCCATGCTATTGTGATGGATTGAACAGTCTTTATTGAGGAAACCATCACCAATTTAAAATTTAAAATTACCCTTAATGGGTTTTATTTGGTAATATTAATATTATAACTAAACTAATAGGGGGATGTCATATAAGTGTTCCATAAAAAAATTCATTTTAGATACAAAATAATTAGAAATTAAATTTATGACCATTTTAGAATATATCATTGTCATATTTAATAGATCAAATATATGGGTTTCCAGTATTCAATTTATTATGTGCCCACACACATTATAGACCGTAGAAATGGCCCCATTTAATCAAAACCAATTCAAATTAAAATTCGAACATTAAAAGATTTTTCATTTTTCTAAAAAAGTTTTTGGATATATTTACAAATCTCAAAAGATGGTTCAAGTATATGGGTTTCCATTCTCAGTATATAATGCACCCATACCCCTTATAACATAAGACTAGATCTTGTTTAGTTGAAAATAATATATTTATCCCATTGAACCAATTATATACATAAAAATATTACTAGCAATGTTATCACCAGAAATAAACCCAAATGAACATCAAAATATACACACAAGTGCGATAATTATTCAATACATTATAAATACTCATGGATCGTGACATCTAATTAACAAATCCTGTAAACAAATTAAAAATATTAATAAATATTCTAATAGTGTTATATAAATAATAATTATTATGAAATACATGAACATGTATACATCTAATCACCCTACTAATATAGCTAACTTGGTATGGATAATAAAATCACAGGGCACATCATCACAATCAGCTGGAAGCCAATATATTTAACTACATGGAATTACATAAGCGTGGAATGTGATTAACTATGTGCCAAAAATGGTTCATGTAATTAAATTTCAATTACATACCATGACAATGGAGAAAATTTAAAAAAATATAGATCAATAAGTAGCTAAAAGTATGAAAATCCATATGATAAAAATAATATAAATCTCTTACAATGAACATCATGAATAGAAATTCTAGTCCTAGAAACTTGTAATTTTCCTATTTTGTGGGTTGATCACTCCATGAAATGAATATTTACGAACAACTGACACATTCTCGGTCTCCATTCAACCAAACCAAAATAGTAATAAATAGGAAAATAGAGGAACTGAAGCCACATTATAATGACATGGCTCAACAGACCACAAAAAAAATAGGCAGACAGTTCGCCAAATGGCCTCAAGAACACATCCATGTATGCTAGTGGATTCCAACTAGTTGAAAATGTTTTAGGTGTTGAAAGTGGGGAGAATATACCCTAATGGTTAGTGTAGAAAAATATTATAATAAATATATAAGCAATAGTAATATTAGTAATAAAAGAAAGAAAAATGGTATAATAAATGAATAATCAATTGAAAATGTAGTAATAAATTAATGGAAGAGTAGTATAAGAATAATATAAGTTGAATAAAAGTTTTATAAGACCAATATGAAATATAGAATTCATGTTTAGATGATGATACATAACTAAAAAAATTACATACCGCAAAAAGCTTGATAAAGTGCAATATATGAAAAGGGAAAAGAAATAAATTCCCAAAGGTAAAACTCCATGAACATCTTATGCTCTAGATTAGTCTTCATTATTTAACTCCTTGGTATAAGAAATTCATCACATTCAAGAGTCTATCGTCCCATGAACATGAGATATCCTTGGGTATCCTAGTGCAACGGTGGGTCGATAAGAGTGTGAGTTAAAATACTAGCAGGACACCGCCAATAGTGTCTACAAAAGAATCAAATCTTTTAATATAATGCAAAGTACTGTTAAGTTGTAAAGAATAATATTCAGTGTTGAATAAATCAACACTATCCAACACACCCTTCAACAGAACTCTAGGAAGAATATACCTACTTCAGCTCTTGTTGAAATTAGGATTATATTAGGAACCATATGTATATTGTTGTAATAAATACATAGTATTGTTATATATTTCATCTAACTATATAAACAATGTATATACTGAACTAAATGGCCATATACTTGGAATACTTAGTGCTGGTTGGAGTGGGGTGTAACATAGACATCCATGACCCTTCTAAATGTGTCTATAAGATCCAACATAGGGAACATTCCCTATATCTCATAATGAGTGGGAGACTTTATTATCATCACTCGATATAGTGTGTGTGTGTGTGTGTCTTCATGTGAACACTTGAGGAAAAGTGTGTTCTACCATGCCAACACCCTAAACAATGGGTGGGATGCATAATGCCCATTATATAAATAACGTAAATGGTGCGAGACATCATTCTCAACACCCAATGTAAGGGATATTGATATTTCCATACTTCATAGAACCCTTACCTTCATTTCTAATCCTATATTGAGGTATAATCATATATATAATAATACCCATGATGCATTAACTCTCATACATTAGAAATAATAAGACCACATACACCAATGGAATCAATGTTCAATTAAATCATTTGAAAAGGAATGAACAGATTGTGTGGTCTTACCACCCTAATAAGTCACTCTATTTAATACAATTATCTAATTTTGAAAATAAAAACCATAATGATACAATACATTCTATTTAATACCACATAATATATGATTATATGTTTTTTTCAATTATTGTAATCGTACTACCCAATTCAATTTCATTTAATTTAAACCATTCAATTTAAATGGGCCATTTCATTTATCAAGGAAAGGATTTTTAAAGTCAATTCATTCCAACCCACTTAATATGTGGTTTACCATTAAATATATTAGTTAATAGGATAGCCATGTACTCATCATTATACACAACTAGCCATAACATAAAGGTATAGGTAAATCATTAAAGAAATAAATCTCGGCATGATTTGAACCAATAAGTAGTACTTTTTAGTTTAGAAGACAACAAACCTTATCCAAGGGATTTTATTATTAATCAAGAAAAAGATTAAAAAACAATTCATTCTACTCAACTATGCTTTGTATTTAAAAATGAATAAAATTATTTATCTATGGAATCATCTTAAAAGATACCAAATGTGGAACATAAAAGGTTCTACCATGAAAAGGAAAATTAACTAAAAGGGAAAATTCCATTTACAATCCAAGTTGAATTTTTAGAAGACGTTATGGTCTTATAACATTTAATTATATTGTGGAAATTTATGTCGTCACACCCAAGGGGAGTCTGTGATTATGGTTTACATCCTCAAATTACTAAATAGAAACCAACGAGAACATGTCAAGGTGAGTAGATCATTTTAAAACTAATAAATAAATAATAGGGTGACACATAATAAAGTATTATGTGTTGTATAATGAAAATATATTTAAATCTATAGAAACATGGGGAAAACATAAAGATGACCGACCTCATGCAGAGAACACTCTACCCATCCAATATTGAGGTTTCATTCATTTTGGATTGACTAAAATCAAAGAAATGAACATTCTACCAAAATATTGAGAATGTGATCTTGCACCATTATAGAAAAATTGATCAGAAGAGATACAATAAAATGAATTAAGGGTGTTTGATAGATTTCTAATGTCGATCCAATGTGACTAACTGAATTGGAATAATACATAATATGAGCGAGATATCATTATCCCTAGGGGGAAAGATTCATGTAGTATGTGGGAGAATAAAAAAATCAAAAATGATTTTAATGGTTCATCGAGGGAAAATTTGATAATTTCACCCTCAAAATTGGGTAGAATAGTATTCGCTCATTGTTGGCTACAACTATTCCCCATCCATGTCGATCCCACTTCTTATGAAACCTAACATGCATGGTTCTCCGACATGATTTCCCTTAACCATGCACCAACCATGCACGAAATGGTGCACACCCAGAACATAACTGTTACTAAGTATGCAGGCTCGGAGAATGCTTTGGGAAACTCTGCTCATCCTGTTTGGGTATTTTCTACTAACCGGTAGTTTCAACACAGATTAAATAGTGGTTCACACCATTTCAGAAAATTTGGGTGCCTTACTAATCTACCAAAAGCATGAAATTTCTAGGTCTGGTGCCCCTAAAACTCAATGGAACACCCTTAGAAACCTTCGGGCCATTAACAATGACTAAATAAACACGTTCATGTTTTTAAACTATCATAATTATGTTTTGAATCTCGGTTCCAAGAATATCTCTTCCACAAAATGCAAAAAATTCATTTTCACTTGAAATTCTTCATTGGATCAAAATACAGGTCATTACACCATGATTGGAAGTTGGTTGTTACTAGTAATGAATTTTTGAATGGAATCACCTCCCCCTGAAATTTGAAGGAAGGCATAATTTAAATATTTTGAGTAGTGTAAAAGATGAAAATAACTTGGAGATATGGTTAGTGATGCTTCATGCACCATGTTCAATGATTGTGGTATCATAAGAGAGGTTATCACTAAAATTATAGTTTAAATAAATTAAGAGTTTTATTTTTTCATCTCATAAAATCCTCGAGTTGTGAACCCTTTATTGAACTACTAGGAGTCCTATTTGATCCTTTTTATCTATTCCCCTATGTGGTATGTGATGTTTCAATTAGCGTTTCTCTATAAGAATCATCCAAATGATTTTTCTCATTTTTTTGTAGTCATACGTAAACAATACCCAGAAGTAGATTTATATGAAGGGTTTTTGTGGGTAGAATGATTTTAGATGTTTTAATCTCTCAAATAACATAAATAAAGTTTATCAAAATTCATGTTTTTAATAGATATCTCACTTCCCATTGTGTTAATCCTTGATGTTGGGATGAATTCTTATATAAATTCCTTCTGTATTTCATCAAATGGTGTGGATTCTCCTAGTTGTAAGTTATACATCCAATACATGGATGATCTTTTAAGGGATAATATAAATGTATTACAACATATTTGACCATCTAAGACATATCTAGGATTGAATTTATTGTGAAAACGACTAAATTCCTTAAATTTTCTATTGGGATATTTTCCTAATAAACTGTTATATTTATGTACTAATTGTATCATTATAGTTCTAAGATCACAATATAATTAATTATTCAGTATAAATAGTCAGTTATTATTGTTAAATTGAGTTGTTTGTTACTCTATATTTGTCATATTCAGTTGGCAGAGATTTCTATCCATGATTTCACTACCCAACATAGCACTTGTGTGGAAGAAGTGGTGAATGTGGAATTAGTTAATGGAATTATGACAAACCCCCAATCCACCTACACATGGATTTTTTGAATCATAAATCTTACCAAAATAATAATTTAATCATTTTTTTCAATGAAAAATAGTTTATCAAAACTAGATCTATCAATTTATCAGGTTTATTTTAAATGATAAAAAAAATAGAAACACTGGCCCACGTGCTTAGAAAGAGAACCAGGTTAATAAGTAACTTATCATGGGGCTCACTGTGAATTTATTTTAACTGAAGTTAAATAAAAAATAGTTGGAATTTGATTGTGTTTGAATATTAGTGTTCAAAAGGTTTTTTTTATAATTAAAAACTTGTGGTCGGTGTGGTTGAGGTCATAAATTTTTTTCCTGATTAGAGTAAAATACTAGGAGTTGGAAAACAAATATTATCAGTTAGTGGAATAACCTTGGATATCCCAATTCATTCCTATTAAATAATTATTCAAATTTACTCTCTTTATCTATCACTAATTATTATTAGATGATACCTCACTAATCGCCCTCAATTGGTCATTTAGGGTTGAATACATAAGTGTAATAATCATTATATCCCATATTATTTTAAACCATATTGATTAGATTTTTCCTATCACTATTAATGAAACCCACAGTACACCATGCAGGTAGTGAATAAGTCCCATGTTTCCCATGTTTTATGTCCATGATGGAGATAAAAAAACTCATGTACATAGAATAGTGAAAATAACCCAATTCCTATAACAATAAAACACTTCAAGATAAATTAATAGAAAATAATACTCAATTAAAATTCGAATTAATTAATAGTGTTAAAGGGAATCAGTTTTTCATGACCACTAAATTTATTGACTATAATTATTATTACTACATAAAATAAAAGTAACATCTCTCAGCTTAGAAAATTTATGAATCGGTTAGTTGTAGACAGCCCTCTCTAGTTAATAGTCATGTTTATAGAAAATTGTTCCAGTGGTCCTCCCATTGTTCAAAAACCCTTCAACTTATGTGATAAGAATAGCGTTCATATTACTTTATTGATTATACTTACCTAAGTATTCACTTCAGTTTTTGTTCCAAACCAACACTCCCTCAGATTGACTTTATGTGTTCAACTCAAATTGTGATGATTTCATCATCAATACTCATCTCAAGTTACCCAACCTTGTGAGTTACATCCCATGATATTCTCATTCTTTATTAAATTGATGACCACCATGTGGTGTATTGAAATTGATTTTTTATAATTTTATAAAACCAATGAAATGAATTTTGATTTTAGTTAAAGATCATCAATTTTAATAATTTATATAGTTTAATACCAACTCATAAAATATCCTTAAATATTCACTAAGACATAGGCCACACATATGAAATTCTTGATTATGATTACATTAAAAAATGACACTTATGTTGGCCTCTATGATACATATACATATCAAATGACATTTACATTATGAAGGAATATATGTACTATGTAAGTATTAAATAAAATTAAATAAAAAAATCTTCATGATTTGTGCCATAAAATATAATATAATATATTGATTCCTAGTTTTTTCAAAATATTATAAAATTTAATATAATCATGAAGAAAAATATAAATTAAACTGTTAACGATTCCTTGTTTAATTATCAACACCAATTTGATTCTATAATTACTGGCATCTCATAGCCGAAGGACAAAAATTGGTGTTTCTTCTAATTCATCGAAATAGTCACCATAGAGACTGGATCACTGTTTATTTACTCTTAGGTGGTAGCTTGAGAAATTGTAGTGCTTTATGATGTCTCGTCCATCACATAATGAAATCCAATTTTTTTAAGGAAGAGGGAACAATTTGGACTTTCCATTATCTTGATTTTTCTCTAAAGAACTTGCCAAAGGTAGGAGTTGTTGGAAAATACTGATAATGGTTGGGGTTTTTCATTATATGTAAACATGAGAACCAACATAGCTTAAGATTTCAGACATTTCACTTAAGACCAAGGTCTTGTTTTTCCTCTTTAACAATACTAAAATGGAACAAACATCTTAGTAGATGTGTTGTAAATGTTAGGAATATTTTTTCAACATCTTATGTACTTATTATAATTCCATGTAAAAAAAATCTATTAACTCATAACGTTACTCTCATTATTACTTAATGAACCTTGAATATGAAACTTTTGTACAAAAATAATATTTTCTCCTTTTCACAATTATAATTAAATTACTTATGAATACCTTGATAAATGAATTCAATAATTATTAATCTATGAACAAATAATATAATTGAATTTTATTACTTACGAACATTCACACCCAAACATTCACCAGACCCCATATATGGGTCCCACTTCATCCGAAACTCACATCCATCTAAATAGTGTGATCTTATTGATATACATTATATGTGACCCTCTAAGTCCTTATATTGATATAAGTTATCACACTCAAAGAAGAATAGAAGTATATTATAATAGATAAAAGAACCCAAATAGGGAAGGATAAATCGTAGATATGAAAACCTCCTTCAAACACACTCTCTAAAATTTAATTTCATTACCTTATGATATCTCAAAAAGAAATATTCACACACTGTGTTGTCATATTTAAAATCATTATTCGTTATTTCGGTGACCATTCTAGTAAGAAATACTTTCTTATTTCATTTTCATAGATTTAGTAAATCTATTACCATCATCTTCAATTGGGAACAAGATATCTATTTCAATTATTAGTGAAAAATTTGGCGTTGACCCTTTAATCAATATAATTAAACCAATGAAACACCCATCAAAAGCTACCTAACTACATAATAAACTAGTACCTCACCTGTGCATTCACAGGGTGATATTATTCAAATCTAATTTTCAAAAGTGTATTATTATTTTGTGTATTTAATGATGAAAAATAATTAAAAATATGTTAAAATTATAGAATTAGTGATAGATAAAAATGAAAATTATTGAAAAATAATAACATGTATCATAAATTATATATATAAGAGAATGAAAACAATAAAAAGAAAAAAACATGTTATAAAAAGACACAAAAACGTGATGTATCATAAATTATATATCAAAAAGAATAAAACTTTATTTTTACTATGGAGAAATAAACAAAATGTTTTATCAAACATTTGAAATAATAAATAGTAAAAATTAACATTGAAACATTAAAATTAAAATTGTTATAGTAACATATTAAAAAATTATTTTGAAATCATAGACACATTAGAACATGACAATATAGAAGGATTTACTTACAAAAAACAATGGTGAAAACTGTATCAATAGGTATTGTTTTTAGAGTATGTGTTGTGAAATTCGTAGTCACATAGTGTAAGAAACATCCCTATTATTAATGTCTAGACAGAAGTTCCATGCATCATTTTTTTAATGGTCCAACACTTATGGCTGATGATTGACTACAATGTGGCTCCTGTAGTAGTTAAATATAGCTCAAAGAATATATTAAAATATCATCAATGCTAAATATTTATGAGATAAAAGGATAAAATTTGGTCTTATACGTTCTATTATAGGTTATATGTATAAATTAATAAATTTTGACTTAAAAGTAGAAGTATTAAAGTAAAATATAATTTGAACATAAAAAATTAAATAATTTTTTTCTATAACCTTGCATTTGAAGCATCAAATTGTAGACAATTTAGTCTAAATTTTTTATGTTTTCCTTTAAATTGGGATACACAATATTAAATTGGCTAGCTATTATCACAACGTCAGTAGAATTTTTATCATTTTGTTGGATCGCATCATTAGCATCAAACAAAATCAACAGATTTTTCAAGATTAATAAATGAATTCAATCAATAAGTTAAAAAAATATTGAACAATGTAATAAATAAAGCACAAATCTCTTGTTTACCAATTTGAAATGATAAGAACAAATGAAATATGTTTTACTGATACGGTCAATGTAAATGAAATTGGAAAAAAATCAGTAATATCTACTTCAATTATCTAATGAAAATAAAATAAAATGAAGATAAAAATATTAAATCATGAGGGGATGGAAAATTTATTAGTGTTTTTCAAGTTTATATGACCTTGATTAAAATTAATCCTAAACATATATAACTTTCATGTTTATATAACATAGTTATATAATGATTATTACAATATTTTTGTATATGTTTTCTTATAAATTAAAAATAAAAATAAAAAATGTTCTACCCGGAATTGGTCAATGGTAAGACTTACTTGAGAAGATTAACTACAATGAAAATACTATAAATTGTAGTTACATAGATGTTCTATTATGGGAAATTTATATGGTTATTAATGGAAATTAATAAATTGTAATCTCAAGTTGCCTATCTCTCTTACATGATTTGAAGAAAATTGGTGATACTATTTTCATTTTCATTGATTAAGAGAACATTGTACATATTATTTTCTGAAGAACAATGATTATTTTACATGGTGTCACTTGTTACATCGATTAAAAGAAAATCACTTTTTGATTTTAAATTTTTTATCTATGATGGATAAAGAAACTCATAAACATCTTGATTTTTAATTGATCAGCACAGTGATTTTAACTAAAATGAAAATATGTGAATATAAAATACAAAATATTTTAATAAAATGGATTTTATCAAAGATTATATTACTTGAGGCTATTTTTCTAATAAACTACATTACCATATTATCGATTAAAACAACAAAAAATGAGTCATTGTGGTCTATTATTACTAGTTGTATTCTAAAATTTTTTGATTTAATATTTTCACAGGTTATTGACACATTTAATTAGTATTGTAGTGGAATACAGAGAAATTAGTTATGTAATAAAAATTAATAAGTAAAAAAAAATATTGTGACCTATGAGAAGTGCGGGATGGTGAAACATTTCAATTCCTTCAGGAAATGTTGTCATCTATATTTTTCACTTTCTTCAAGAACGAGTTTCATGATTAAAAAACTAGTTATGGGTGCTTTGAACTTTTTTATTGTACCGAAAATCCTATACTTTTTCAACTTTGAAATTTTTCGTGATATCGATATATATATATATATATATATATATATTATAGTATTAATTACTCATATAACAATGACCAATACATACTGAAATTTATAAATCATGATATCTCACTAACCTATGAACAGTTTTTAACATCAAAAATAGTTTTTTTATTACAATAAATCTAGTGCATAATTAAAGTGTTTGAATGTGTTGTAGGAAGAATATGAAACTATGAGTGAATAATCATATGACACATAATTAATGTATAATATGAAGCCTTAAAAATATAACATCTATAGAATTTAGACACAATGGTGAATTCATGAATCATAAAAGCAGCACAAGTAAAATCGGTAAACATGATACCTATTTCTAAATCTATGGACTATTGGAATATCCATGTTGAATACTATTTTCAAGGCATTAATTGATGTTGTGAAAATAACCAGTGCATAAATTGGTTCAAGAACAACTTCATATTGTCATGTTATGAAAATTTCAACATTATAGTAAGTAGTCAAGATGTTGTGGTAATATGTTGGTAGTACGTGTACAAGTTAATATATTCTCCATTACCAATTCCAAGATAACTACCGTATAAGGGTAATTATTCTTTTCCATGTAATATCTCAATATATTAGAGAACTCTACACATAAATTACAATTTATTCGTAAAATTCTATATGAAAAAAAATATTGTTGTTACTTGTAATATCTCAGTCAAGCCTAGTTAGAAGACAGGGTTGCTAACCTCTCATCCTTTAACAAAATTTGGATCTTTTGGTTAACATTCCAGATAGACTATATAATGTTTGTTTGATGTAGATTTCTAAATACTTATACAACAATTTAAAACCATTTAAAACTAATTTCATAAATATAGAAAATTATAGTAATTATCAACTAAAATGTAGTATATGTTATAGAAAATGATTATACTCAAGTGTATGTAGCGTGAGATCTATTTTTGAAATTTTTTTTAAAACATGCATAAAACATGCATTAAATAAAAATTTCATGGAAATAAACGTATTTTTAATGAATTATACCTATTAACTATTGTTCCAGAACCTTTTTCAGGACAATTTCATCAAATGGAATGAATTCAAACATGAACATTGGCAGTTTCACATCATTTGGTTGAAAATAATTTTTTGATGTAAAACATAGTGAACAAGGATGAATTATCCTCATGTAGCTACCCTGATTAAGAGAAATTTGATTGTTTTGTATAATTTATAATAATCCTTCATGTATGACCTTTTTGTTGATGGATATTAGCTGGCAGTTTTTAATTTTACACTAAATTGTTTTCTTCTATAGCAGTTGGGACTGATCCTTTAAAAAAGAAGATTTTAAATTTCATTGATATAGTAGATTGTATTGTAATATATATAGTTAATATTAATAGATTTATAGAAGTATTGTAAAATTTGTAACATGGTTATATAGTAAACATACTTGTTCATCAGAAATAACGATATAGTCATTAGCCATGTCAATCTTGGGTGATGAGTTGCACCATAGATTTAGAACATGAACTTGTATCATCATTCTTTCATTGTCGTCAATGGTAATATCATTCGTATATGTTATTGATCAGTACATATTTCAAATTATGTATGTTTTTAATTGGATTAAAATTAAAACATAGTAAAAAGTAATTAAATTCTTGTATATCTACTTATCTGCAATGGATAACCTTATTTATAAATATTTATTCTAAATTAAAATATAAATAATAAATGTTATAAAAAATATCCATTTAGACAATGTTTAGTGTGAAATCAGATGAAGGGTTATCTATGTCATCAAAAACTATTTTGAATCCCCTTTGTGACATGACCTTAGATATATTGACATATTGTATTCCATCACATAACACAATCTTTTGATGATATAAGGAAACACAAGAAAGAGACTGAGCTTCACTTTTTATTAATAGTCATTACATATGAAACAGTCAAATGATATTACATTCTCTGTAATTTGAAAGGCCATAGTTTGTCAGAGTGTGGAATACTTATTCATGGAATGAAAGATAGATACTTAGAATGATATCCTCCAAAAACTTCCTCTCCAATGACATGGTCACCCACGTGTGTAACAATTGTACGAATACCACTACATAATAACATTGACCGGTCTATATATCTATGAAATATAATGGGTACTCAAATATTCAATGTAATTTTTTGTCTAGGCAGCCTAGAGACATTAATATCATTTAAAACATCAGTTTTATATATGTTCAAGGGACTATCTATCCCAAAAATTGTTCAACTAACAGAATCATAACTACAGTAGTATTTTCTTTCATAAGTACTAACAGTTAACATGTAATCATTTACTTCTTGAAAAACATCATGGGTTGGTGTTAATTTTGAATTCCCTTTCAAATAAAAACATCTCCATAGTTGTGATTGAAATTTGGGTATCCAAACTCAACAGCTGCAATCATTGGGGTTTAACTCATTGTTTGAAGATATTTTTAGGGAATATAAATGTATGAATCACCATCATTGAGCTCACAAATTTAACATTCTCCCATATCCAAAGTCCACTTAGAAAAAACATCAATGCCATTTTAGCACTTTTTTCTATAATTTGAATGAATCTTCATGTTTTTTTATGTTAATACCTCCCAGTATTTCCATATATATGATGTATTTATATATGAAAGCACAACGTCACTTCATTGACCACTAGAGATTACTGGATGTATTTGTATAAAATCTCCACCAAACACACTAGTTGGGACACCAATTGGTAAAATATAAGATATTTATTTTTATACCAACATTATATATCTCAATGAACAATCAAGTGCTACGACAAAATCTTTTCAAATAACTCGAGCCCCATCCCAAAAAATAAATTATACTGACTATAGAAGTTCTGTGACATCACTCCCTTACTGAATATTTCAAATTGACAACTCATTAATAGATAATGGAATAAAAAATTTGAATGGGCTATCATCCCACCTGGTAAGAGTAATAATGATATTCCACTGGATTCAAATATGAGAACTATTTTACCTTCTGGCCTTAATAGACCTGTTAAAACACTTCAGATAAATTTTTTACCAATTCATCCAAATCCATTTAGGATCCCCCCCAAACAGTATTGAATAGAACATACAAAATGAAACATATCCCATGTTTTTGTTCATTATAAATCCTTCCATGTAAATATGTGTACTCATTATTAATTTTTCCCTATTATAATTAAGTTTGTATGCATTCCACTAGTTTTGATGAGTACCATTATAGTTTTTGGAATTGGAATTGGAGGATAACACTAATGATATATTCCATTGTTTTGGATAATTTTCTCTACTTAAATACAATAATTCATTTTCCATTGATGTTTTATGATTGTCAAATTGAAAATAAAGGGAGAATGTGATGTCGAACAATGTAATAATAGATATTTATATCTTTCGGAAATGGTTGATATGATTAAATGATTAATTGGGATAGAAAATATATTATTGTTATAACATAGAAATATCAAAACTCTTTTACTTTAGGGTGTTATCATGTAATGAAATCTGATGATTATAATATATTAAATTCATAATAAATAAAATAAATTCATGTTATTATTTTGGAAAATACTTCCTCTTTAGTTATAACAAAACAAAGATATTTACTATGTGCAACATGCATTAAATTAATGTTGTCAGTAATAGTATTTTTGGAACATATATATTCAGTAAAACATGAAATTTATTTTAACCAATTATAATGGTGTAATCTATACATTTTCATATAATAAAATGATAGATAAAATATGATGTACCATGTATTTTTAGCCATTTTTGTTCACATTATAGAATATCATTGATTAGGATTTTGTTGGTTTCATCCAAGATAATGTTGGGTAGAGATATGGTATTTGAGAATCGTATATTGTAAAATAGTCTATGGAAAGTGTGTCCCATTCCCCAAACCAAGATATGTTTTAGTGCATCAATAAACTCATTTTCCTCAGTTAAAAATCCCAAGGGTGAACCGACATGTCTAAATTATTGATGATTAATTTTTTTCACTATTTTGATATAATCATATAAAGTTTCACCTCTCCTCTCTTTAATCAGTACCCATAGGTAATGTAGTTCTCCAATGTAGGCAACAAATAGTATTTTCTGGAAATACATAATCCCTACTTGTGAGGATACAATTTTTTATCACGGAAGTTGAACAGAAATAATCTTGGGAATTATGCATATGTTCGACTTATTCCTTCTACATACATCTTATTTACATCCAACCTGGTTGTAAGCATGGAATCAAAAATGTTTCTCTTATTCAAGATTTCTTGATTATTTTTACGGTCTGTATAGGGTATACTATTTTGACCTGGTAAATAAAAATGAAACATGTCTACTAGAGAATATCTATAATGTACATCATAAGAGAAGATCCTATCAAAATCTTCACTGGGTGAGATTCATCAGTAGTCATAGTAAATTTTAATTTCAACCACACTATTGTTAGACATTTTCGAACTATCTGTATCAAATAGTGTTGATGTTACATGATCATGACCCTTGAATTTATAATTAAATTGTCATTTGATCGAATTTGAATGATTGAAAATTTATACATTTAGATGATCTTGATACTTGGATAGAAATATTGGATTATACAGAACAACAAACTAATTATCGAATATAATTCCATTCTTGATGACACTATGTTGAGAATCTTTTCTCCGATACACAACATAACTGTCATCACCAGTTGTGGTTTTAGAATCAAATTTTTTTTTGGAAAAAACATTGATCATTTTCCATTCCACATACATGGTGAGTGATGAATAACATCACCCCAAGGTCCATAGATCAAAAAAATGTTGACTGATTCATGAATCTTCTAGAATATACCTTTTTTAGTAATTTCAAAAGAATGAATTCTGTTAATGTCTCTTGTATTGATAATTTTATCTTCATGATAATGAAATAATAGAATGTACCCATGTGGAAACCAAAATTTTAGAAACACAATATTACAAAAAACTACATTGAATTTAGTTTGGTAAATGAAAAAAAACATATAACATAATAATATAGAAACATTCATTGTAAACGTATGTAATTTTAGAAAAAAAAAGAACAATAAATCCTCAAGAAATTATAAAGAAACAACCTTATCGTGAATCATTCTAGAGATTTTGAGATTAATACAAAATAATAGATAGAGTATCTGAGGACATTTAGGCGGGCATAGGTTGTTTACTCTAACAAATCATTAAATTTCAGGAAACATTGAATTATATGTAAAAGTTAAAAAAATTGGATATCCTGCCGAATTAAAAATTGAGATTTAATTTTGGTAGTTTGGAATCATATAACTTGGACGACATGTAAATGAAGACGGTAAATGCTACAATTTACACATGAAGACCTATATCAATCCCCCCTTCGGAATTCATCTTGAAACCCATTATATAGTTCATCCCTCAATCACTTTTCATTAATTCATATAAAATATATTCATTGAGACTCAACTGTGGAATATGTATCTATAATAAAATGTTGAAGAAACATTGTCGAATAAAGGAAGGTCAATGCATCATTGTAACATAATTTCAAATGAAAATAAAATTAGTTCTCTCATCTTTACTTTTGTGATTTTTTCACTTATAGTCAATGATGTTGCACGATGTAATATGTTATTAACATAGCAGTCCTCTCCACCAATGAAAACCAATGGAAATTGCAAATGAAGGTACAATGGGTGATGCTCATCTATGCATTGTAAGTCCCCACTTTTTCTTTGAATAATTATATCCCACTCATGATTAAGATCTACATTGTCACTTACAATGAGTATTGCAATCTCAAAAGTAGTTGGTATGTTATATGTTTGTGCATCCCTTCCTAATCTTTTAAGAAGGCATGTGATTAAATTTGTAACACCATGAATCTCAAAATCATCCCTTGTAGTTCTGAATTGACGTGCTGAATTCTTTTTGATGAAGCATTTATTGGATTTTTTCTACAATAGTAAAATCGAATACAGACTATTGGTTTTTTCATTTAAGTTGTATTTGAATGATGTGTAAATAAAAAAGGACCCAACACATGTTTATTAAATACTTTACTAGTTAATTTAATAACTACCTAAATTCTTAGATTCTGTTGTGAGCTTCATTTTCATTGTTGTAAACATAAAGCTGCACAACCTTTGGTGGTTTTCCATCAAGAGGAAATATACTTCTCATGTGGTGGTATTTTGGTTCATTTAATATAATAATATTTATAGACCCTCCATTATGGATAGATTTGCAATCTTTTTCTCCCATTGATGTGAATGAAAAAATAGAGTTGTAAATTTTAATGTTCTCTTGGAATGTTCTTGAATGTTAAAAGGTATTATTTCGAAGTAATGTTCTATGATATTATGAAAATACCATCAATAAATATAGAGAAGTTTTCCTCAGTGATCAACATGAACAGAAATATGGGATATGTTTGTTGGTACATTTTTTATTCCTCTATTCATACCATAATTTTCTACATCAGTACTCAAAATCATTAGAATGGTCTCCAATATCTTTATATGAGGATAAATAAAAGGTTTAAAATATTTCTTGTTATATGGAAAAGTAATAGTAATCTCATAAATTTATTTACATAGTAGTTTTAGAAATATAATACTTCATTTAATCTAACTATTATGTATGTTCCGCATTTTGAAGTAGCCGTGAATTATCTATATCACTCATTTTTACGTTATTTGATAGTTTTTAATAGATTATAATATTAGTAAAATATTTCAAAATTTCATTGAGTCAAATATAATGAGTATATTGAGAGACCTAAAAAATTGACTACAACACCTATGTCTGAATTTATTATAACAGTTCTTTCCATCAATATAGTTTTAGTTGAATTTGAATCTTCTGGTGGTTGGGGAGGACCTTCATTCTTTTTATTAAATTTTCAGAAGCAAATCATACATTATAATGTTAAGAAATATTATAAATTGTATATGTATATATACATGTAAAATGTCATATTATATGTGATTTATGTGAAAAATCTATGGTGGAAAAGGAATTATATTTTCAAAAAATAGTATAAGGTGAACTATTGATTTTAGAAGTCAAATAAATAAGAATTAATAATGAATTGACATACAAGAAAATGTATACTATATTGTTTAATGCTATTATGATGATGAGGTAATTCTCGATTCGGTATTATTTTGTGTAAATGTTTTCTACCTTGATGCATTATATAACAGGTAGTTAATTATTTAAAACAATATTAAGTTAATAACCATATCGTTATTTCTACAACAAAGAAAACATTCTCAAAAAGTGAAAGACTATGTCGTATCATGGTATCTGTTTGTTTTCTTTTCTAGTTTTATCTATTAGATAAAGTTGATAGATTAGAACAGCATTGATATACTATCAAATAGAGAGATTATAAATCACCCCAATTTATGGTTTTTGGTTTTCCATTTTTAAATCAAACTAATAATTATGAACACGATGAAAGAAACTAACCTTTTATGGATAGCGATGATAATGGAATACGTTTTATTTCTTCGGTGTCGTATATTGGTGGGATTGGTTCAGCTGAAGAATAATTTTCAATTGATATTGATCCTATAATAGTGTGATTATAATTAATATATACACTTTAAGAAAGATATAGGATAGTTTCACCAATTTATGATAATTTAGTTTATATAATTAACGAAGGTAAAATGTATTCAACATTGTAAATTGATGTTACCAACACTGGTTGTAAGTGATAATGGCATATGTGCTCCTCTTTGCGTGCTTCAGGTTGGTGTTCGTGGTTCTGTTGCATTAATATTTTCAAAACATCTTGTTCCTATAAAAATGAAATTATAGTGAATATTTATAGTTTTATAACTTTAAATAATGGAACAATTTATGGAAAACAAAATAGAAATAACACAACATGTTTGTCGGTGTAGTCTGAGTAGTTATCATTGAAACCATGCCCCTCTACAAGTTTATGGTGTTTTCTTGTTTTTATTGATTATCAATTTATTTAATTATCATGGAGTTGAACATAGTAATTTTATATAGTACTATGGTCAGATAATATATAATATATCATCTACAGCCATATAATATGTTTATTGTGCATGTAATATTTGACTGAAAATAATAAAACCAATGGAATATATATAAAATATACATCAATGACACTAGTAATCCAAAATATGAATGGAATGAGTTAAACTTACCCAAAAATTCATTATAATTTTATGTGATGGGGAAATTTACATACACCCTACTAAGAATGATAGTTGAAGAATCAATAGATGAGCATATTAGGGGTAAGGTTAAACGGGGCACTATAATAGGATATGTTTAGTATTAATGCTTTAGTAAATCGTGTTTAATTTCAATTAAATCAGGTATGATAGTATGAAGAATACTTTGACAACATAAGGAAAACATACCCAATATGGGGGTCTCAATTTGCAGTATCTCTTAATTACGTATTGTTAATGCTAATGGGTTCATAAAGAATTTATCGGCATCGTCCACGGTGATAGATGAAGAAGTTGAAAATGAAATGGAATGTTGTAGTGTACCACAAGGAGAAGATGATGTAAGTCACATTTTTCCAGAGTACTATGTGGGGAGACAGAGAATAGTTTGACAAAGGATGAGAACATCATTGAGGATTTTTTAGCTAATGAAGGAAAATATAGAGCTGTATTTTTTTAGAAAGAATCTAATGGTGCTGATAGAGGGGTTTTTTGAAGGGATCATAAGTGAAGGATATGTCGAAGTAGAGCTTGAAAAACTCCTCCTTAAATGATGACCTGACCTTGTTGGTAAATTGATGTCAAGATAGAGGTAGAAGAATAACCACCCTTCTGATGTGACGGAGGAGTAGTTGATATTTAGATGGATCTCTCTAGCATTAGACCATAGACTGGAAGAATGATCTCAATGTGAAATAAATGGTTGGAGGAATTGTTTTCCCACGAAACCTATTAGCGGTAGTAAATGGAGGAAAGGTATAAGGTTGAAGAAGAAGAAGAAAGTGAAGATAGAGATAATTAAATCTAGTTTAAACACTATAAAATCCACAGGGTAAAGAAGAGTTATAGATGGAAGATGTCATGGGAGAAGAGTATCGTAGTGGTAGAATATTTAAGATAATGGTGGAGACAATGACATTGTCCTGGAGAAATCCATCTTTAGAATTGATATACATTTAATGGTTTTTATCTTTCATAAATGTATCTAAATTTTTTTTATACATTGATAATGATATCATTTCAATGGGAAATAGACAGGTTCATTGATAGGAATAAATAATGAATCATAAAACATATGGTATTATTATTTTTAGATCAGCACAACTAATCTCATATACTCGAGATCACCATGTTAGAATATCATGAGAAGTAGTCTCAATTCTTATGAACACCTCCAGATAGTTATACATAATATGTTACATATGAGTATAATGTATCTACAATATATTATATATGTTTAAGATTAATTTTATTTCACCTTTAGGTTTCATTATAGATAGAATATACAATAACCCATGGATATTAAAAAATAATGAATGGAAATTACTGTATAAATAATTAATATAGAGGTATCAATACTATAATTGTATGAATAAATCAGGAATAACTCTATATACACATGATATCATTATAAAATGCACTATTAAATTTTGTTTTAGGGAACCCACATTCAGAATACTCTATCTCTCACTAGAGTAGACTTTCCAACAATCATCCAATTTACTCTTGAAAAAAAATTTCATTCCTTTTCTGAGTTACATATTTAGTCACATGGTATATCATGTTCTCTGGCCTAGATAATCTATTACTTGTGACTTAACCACCTTTAGTAAAACACTTCAAGTCATGATACCCCTAAATATATTCCATTTTCCCTTTATCCCAACCTTGACATATTAGTTAGGTTCAATTCCATAATCTTATTATAATATATATTTTTAAAATAGATTAATTACTATGTATTATTTCATGAACTGGATAATGACTATATATGTCTTATACCTATTCTTTAGCTATATTATAATCCATAATTCACCCAATATTTATATATTTTGAAACCACAGGTTTGAATAATCTATGATTACCCATGTCCATATCCTTACAGTGAAAACTCATCAAAATAATATCTCATAAAACTAGTATTTTCCTATTTGAAACTAGTTTTCCATACCCTAAATGTATATGGTACATCACCCTTTCCATTATTATGTATAATTGGACAGCTTTGACTGATTTTTAGGTAGTTTCTGTTGATATAACTAATATTTTCCTACCAAAAATAAGGTTATTGGAAATAACATATATAAACATAACATGTAATATTTAATATATCTATTGAGGGAGTTTATATTGATCAAATAATAATTATAATATTTTCTTAGGTATTATAAATTTAAACTTGGAGAGATTTATTCCATGTGGCATGGGAAATAATTCTCTCTCAAAATTTCTAATCATATATTTTTAATAAAATTTTCAATTTATGTACTTTGACATGGTCTAACAACCCCTGAGACCTACCTTAGTAGATCATGTCCCCAAGAAATTGGGATACATCGTTATTGCATTCATTGTAGAGATAAATTCACAATTATTATTATCCTTATATAATCAACATTTTCTACATGAAAAGTTTTAGTTCTCCCACTAATATCCGATATATATATTGAAAATTATAAATCTAATGGATTTAAGGATGATGAATCTTTATAAAAAGATGACCATTATTGGAACCCCAATTCTACCACCCATGAAAAGTATTTCTTGAATACCCAACATCTATTCAGCATCATCTCGAGAAACATCCAAAATACAAACATGATTTTGTTATACAAAATCTTTTTTGGATTCATATAAATATGTAAATCACAAATTATTTATATTTTCTATTTTTTAATATGATCATTATTCATTATTCTTATTGAATAATATATCACCATGACTCATGGATTATAAAACGCTCTCATATTGGTTTTTTCATTCTTATATAATATTTTTTTTGGGAACATTCTATTTCCATGAAATCGTGTGGGACTTATTGCAATCCTAAGTATTTTGGAATCTCAATCCATTGCAATTTCTTTAAATATAAAAACATGTTTTGTGATGTTATATATTTTATGTAAATACAATCAATATGATATCCATTCATCATTATAGTAGGCATGTGGTTATGGGTAAACGCATCTATTTACAAAGCATGTCTCTAAATGATAATCTGATAATTTTCATAAATTATTTGTCTCATAATTGATAATTCATTGAAATAAATCAGATGTCATATGATTAAAAAGAGATGTGAGTTTAGGAATAAATCAACTATTTATTTTAATGATTATTGTGTGAATATAAGGAACCTTATAAATCACATATTTACTAATATATTCTGTCTGATTTTTATAAAGAAATATGATTTTAGGATGAAATTTACTCGAAATTTTCAAAATTCATGAATTATCGGTTATGTTATTCTACATCTCATGGTCCCAATAGAATTAATTTATTCATACCATTCATGTTATTTATTTCACATTTAAATTCTTTAAATCCCTTAAACAAATTTTATGATGAAATTTAAATAACTTTTACATTCTACTTGAAATTTTTTAAATTCATAATTTTTAATTACTCTTATAAGCTTTATAAATTACAATTATTCATAAAGGTTTCATTTTCTTAAATATATTTAGTAAGTATTTATATTAAAAAAAAATTCCCTAAATTTTCTAAATAATGTAATGTTTATATCCATGAAAAATATATTTAGTTTTAAAAAATGAATTATCTTTCATTAAATAGGTTTTACCAGGTCGAAAATTTTATATTCAACATTTATTACCAATGATTAAATTATTACGAAGCTATTAATTGAGTATAAAAAACACAGAGATCTAAATTATAGAAGGAATAACATGTAATTTTATGTTAAATAACACTAATATAAAGAATCTAGTAAATATCAATACAAAATTATAGTTTCACTAGATTGAATCCATTAGGAAATAAACTTGCATTGGATTTTCACCACTGAAATTAGAATCACCCTTTCATAGAAACATATAGAAACTACATTGACTTCTAGTAATTTTTATGTACTCTCACATTTACTTTATTGAAATACACATATGTTATAGTCATATTAAATTTAATAACAATGAATTATGATAGAAGTGTTAATTTTAATTAATGAATATGCCTAATGAAGAAGTTATTACACTCTTCTTTACGTTATTATAGGTTGTCTTGCATCAACCATTATTGTCACATGTGAAGAAAATAGGGTAATGTTAGGTGTTATTTCTATTTATCATTGGTTTCATTGACGAATGTTGCGAGGCTTCGCTTAGAGATACTATTTAAATTTAAATTTTTTATTTTTCATTATTGTTTTTAAACATAAGAACTAATGATAAATATTTCTTTATGTCCATATCTTCTTTTGGAAACACATTAATAAGATATTCATGAAGTTCTTTCATACAATTAGTTTTATAATGCTCAGTGAATCGATAGAAATAGCGTGATAATGATGGAAAAATTATGTTTTGGAAGGTCATTATTCATATTTCAATTTACATATCTTCAATCTAAATACTATATCATTATTTTCTCATGTAATTTTCTCCTCACATACTTCTCAGATATGAGACAAAATTCTATAGTCATAAATATACCCTTGTTTCATTTGGAACTCTTCATACATTACTGAAATCATTATGACTTAAGCATAAAATAAATCATCCATAAATCTACTATATGCTTCTTTTGCACCCTAAATTACTTCATATGATGGCCTATAAGGAATTGTGGATTTAAACACATAAAATTTCTATTCATATCATATTACATTTCATAAGTTCATATTCCACTATTGAAAATTAATGCTATTAAGGATGTGCTTATTATCAAATATTTATCATATTGTCTTGTGGTATTACTAAAATTTTTTCTATCTAATAATTTTAGTATGTTTATATTGATTACCAATAAATAGTGTTTTAGATTAATATTTAATAAATCTATCTGAATTTTTTTGTAAGTATTAATACCCCTAAAATAATAGATTTTGAATAATTAGGTGGTTGATTATTCATGTGGGGAGGGTCATTAAACCCTCGACTCATAGTCCAACCTTTGTCAATGCCCATACTATGAGAGTCTAAAAGTAGTTTTATTGTCAACCGACCACATTAAATCATTGTTAATTCATCTATAGAGTGGATTTACTTCCCCTAAAAAACATTACTATTATTGACTAAATGATTTACATCCAAATATTCAAAATGATAGATATGGTAACGACATTAATTCCAACATATGATAATTCAAACAATTGATTTCATAAAAATATATCAATTGTAAGATGTTCCCTTTTCTTGAGTTGAATAGAACCTGAAATATGAATATTTATTCAATCATAAGTGAAAGAAGACATTAATGACATAATATATACTTTGAATAATTTTCTGTATTTTTGGTATTGATTGTGACTGATATACTATTTCATTTTTAGTGCTTGTTTCTATGGGATTTCACCCATAACATTAACAAAACATAAATAAAATACATTCATTACACATGTTTATTTTTTTTATGAATTCCTTTTCATATATCTATATGAGTACGTATTATCCACAGAATCAAAATGAGTAAACCATGTGTAATAAAATGATCTAAAATAAAATGATCATGACTTATTTATATTGGTGGATCCATATAGTATATTGATTCCCAAATATGTCTATAAGTACAATCATTGAGCAATGAATCTTACTGATTTTTATCACTTTTCTAACTCTCATGAATTCTTCTCATTTTACTCTATACCATCTCTCAACTCAAACAACATCATTGTGAGTTACTTTATTTTTATAGTGCACACTCACATGCATGTCATAGGGTAATCAAGAAGAATAATTACATTTATATCACTCAAAATATGAAAAATCATTATCTTATACATTTAAAGACAGAATCATTGTGAAAATACAAGTTAAAATAATATTTAATAACTTCTTTTATAAAACAACACTATTATAATATTTAAAGTAAAACTAATAAGTAAATAATACATGAATGAGTCAACATATTCTCATAATCATTAAAAATACATTAACATTTCATAATTGGTATTAAATAAGAAAAAAATAAGTATGAGGGTAAATTTAATGTGTTAAACTCACTTTAACACAATTAAAATTAATTAAAAATATTTCTCATAGAACTCAAAATCAATTTATTAAATTCAAGATAATTAATATTATTTTTTATATTTTTTACAAATATTCAGGCCCTTTTATACCTAAAAGATTACCTATTAGAGAAATATGGCTATGGTGAAGGTAATCAGTTTCCATTGAGTTGATTCCAACCCAACCTGACTTGGAAATGGTCGTGGTACCCTATTAGGTGGATGGGTCATTTATCTTGATTTTCAGCCATGTTTTAGGTGATGATAAATTAATAAAAAAACACAATTTTTATAATGACTCATGAAGAATGTGGGATTTGTAAAAAATTATTTCCCATCCCACTACAAAATCATTGGGTCGAGAGGTATTCAGCATCATCATCCATTGAATTTATTATTGAAAATGAAACTTGATATTAAATCCCCCGTTATATTATTTTTTATTTTTAGTATCTAATTTTTCAAACATGGTTTTCCCACACTAGGACCCCACAAAAACCTAATATAATATGTTTTTGGGTGTGTGTCTATGTGTTTTTTTATGATTTTAACCCCAAACAATCTTCAAAAGGTCTGTTCTCTATTGTTTCAACATAGATTTTCACACCATCAATGGTATTGAAATTGTATCAAAACTGTCCATATGAATTCTACCAGATCTAATTTATATTCAAACATAAAGTATTACACATCCATTATAACATTAATTGGAACAATATGGTTATAACAAAAGAATGAAATTTCTTATTTTAAAAAAAATTAAATAGGATACTATTGACATGTCTCATAAGGTATTCATGTGCCAATATTTTCACATATATTATATGAAATTTAATTTAATCTTGAAGAAAAAAATAAAAAAAATCCAAAATTAGTACATTTATTCATTTTTTATGTATAATTTATTCTTCTAATTATTAACTTGCAGTATCCCAAAGGTTCCAAGTGATGTTTCCTCTAGATTTTCCACACATGCACCACAAATTTGAAATAAAAAATCCGTAAATCTTTGGTTCATGTATGAGAATGGGAGGTACTTTATGATGACTCGTAGATTACATGATGAACATGGAATTGATATGGGGAAGTGGGATAGATCTGGACATGTTCTTCTCTCTAGTTCTCTCTTTAGAACATGATAGTGGGAGGAAAAGAGATAAATACATTGAAATGGTAAGTTATATTATTCATGGTTTGAAAATGAGTTCAAATAGTATGACAAACTTCTCAAATTTTAACATTGGAATCCTATCAAATATAACTTTTTAAAATAGACTAAATTTTAAATAATATCTTTTAAAAATCCTCAAATTTCTCATGAATATTTTATAATTATATTTTGACATTAATAACATGTCACATGATAAAATGTGAACCATCAAGCCACATACTTCCTCCAATAGTTACATAATGAACTTTTAAAATGAAATATTATTTCAAAAAATAATATTTTATTATATTCACAATTATAATTAAATTACACGTAAATTAATTTAGAAATGAATAAAATCGCAACAATTATAAACATAAATCATATAATTGAACTATTTTACTTATGATCATTCAAAAATGGATGTTCACTGGATGCCTCAATAGGATCCGATTTTTCCACAACTATTATTCATCTAAATATTTGGGACGTAGGTATACACTTTTAATAACCCTCTTAGAATTTAAACAACATATCAATTTTTTTCATGAAATGCTTTAGAATAAATCTTGTTATATTTTTAAAGTCAATAACTAATACGGTGTGAGATTTTGAGGCCTAGTGAGCAAACTATTGATATTATAAAGATATTAAATATATTAAGTCATTCATGCTCATTTTTCCTATAAAATTGGAATAACTCTAAAATGGAGGCACATATCGAATATCTATGGCTTTTGTTGAGTTTATAGTGTGGGTTTTTTCTAAGGTATGAAATAACCATGGAACATGTTGAATGCTTAGTTTGAGTGTTGTCGTGGGTGGAAAAATATTTAAATTTGTTTGTTTGTTTGTTTTTTATTAATTTCCATGACCTAATACGTTCTCTTTAAATACTGAATTTTTGTTATATCTCAAGATTAGCAGAATAACCAAATAGACCTATATAGGAGTAATCAAAAGATCTTTTACAGGGAAATGAATATTGGATCGAGGACTGATGATCAGTGTGAAATAGAGTTTGTGGAACTCACCAAGGATAGAAACACAAGATTGTTATTCACCGATGATCAACCCAAACTCATGTTAGGATGATTTATTTTTGTTGGTTAATCCTATTTTAATATCTCATCCCCAGACTAGATCAATTACAATATCAAAAATTAAATTTTACAAAGATAGTTGATTTATTTTATAGTAAAATTGATTGTTTTTTTTGTTTCTTCATTAGTCATTCTAATAGAAATGAATCAAGGAAATCCAAACAATGGCCATTGTTTTTTCATAATTATTTTTTTTGTGATTATCCCCCATTTATTTTCACATTTATAATGGAAAATATATTTTGATCATGTTTTAATGAATACCTAGTATCTGACCATTTTGTGACAGTTCTTATACCCAATGAATCAATATCGTGCATGAAATTAAAGATTGAGTTGAGAAAAATGTGTGACAATAATAGTGGATTAATGGAAGTGGATTAAATTGGTCTTCTAATTCATATTATTTTCAATTGGACATGTTCAAATGGAGGAGTGGTGGTGATCCTTTCTGGATCGGTTTTGATGGCCAAAATTGAATCTATGAAGATGAAATGGATCAGATGAATTACGATTACAATTCCTAGATGAGATTAGTGGTGGATCCAAAGGTGACAGCAGTGTGAATTCATGCAGAAAATAACAACAAGTTTATAGAAGTGAAAAATTACATGGAATATAATCAATAGATACACATCAAGGGGGGCCCTGGCATCATCTCTTCAGTTTCCTTGTAATGTTAAGGATCACATGCCTGGTGGTCTCTACCACACACAGTTAGAGCCATGCTGGCGGCTGAGAATATATCCTGAAGGATATATAGGACCAAACACATTCAAAAACATGTGCATTTGAATAGTACACATTCATGGCTTATTACTCAAATACGATCTAGTGTAGAGGCATGACCATAGTAAAAATGATCTGTAAGGCATACTTGGGCTCGGGCAAGTGGTACATTGAGTGCAGATTGATCTCTATGATCTATGTGCTTAAGTGTATGTCATATATATATGGAGGATTAAAATAAAAGTGATATAGAAATCTATTGGTAGACAATATGATGGTAAGATTCACTAGGTACTCCTAGTACATGTCATGTACTCTCTTTGAAGGTGTTTTTTAGCCCTCTGTTTCATCAGTATAGACGATGATTAGCTAAGCTTTTTTTATTGATCCCTCCCCATCATGTTATAGTGTGGAATTATGTGATAAAAAATATACTAGCATCTATTCTATGGTTTCAGAATCAAAATTAGAAAATTGAATTCCCATATGGGTCCAGGGTGGAATACTCTAACATTCATTAGAGGGATTCATGGTATCAACATGACCACAATGCATAGGGAATCAATGTCTTATTTAGAAGGCTAATAATGTTGTGTTTGTGGGGTCCCCCAACATCTCTCAGTGAGATCCCCATCCATGATAATGAAATCTATAGAGATGTAGTGAGAACATATTGGAGATGGCAGATGAAAACTTTCTCTTGAAGGAGTTTCGTTAGAGAAAACAGGTCTTCTGGAGTTGGTTCTAATGAAGTAAGTGTCACCATAATTCCATTAGTATATTCTTGAGGTTGGAATTGTTGGTTGTCTCCTTTTGGGACCTGTTTTCTATTAGGATTTTATCTGTGATTTCTATTATTATTCCTCTTATGTTGTAGAAATATCTTTTATTGAGATGACTAATCTTAATAATTTATGTTTAGTGATTTCGGGTGGTTCTATAGTGTATTTTTATGCACACTCTTATATGGTATTTTCCTTCCCATGTCATTTCTTATATAAATGGAAAGACATTTGATGGTGTCCATGAAGGATTGGGAGTAGGAAAAATATATATTGTTCTACACATATAACGTAGTTTACAAGATGTTTAATTTGATAGTAGTCTCCTCCCTATAAACAGGTTGGACTACATTATTGTTTTGGATGGCCCTGTATTGTTCATCTTTATCATTTTCAGTACTTTTTTCATACTTTAATTGTGGGATAGACATGACGCAAGTATTTTTGTCAGTTGCGTAGTTTTATGTTTCATAAATATATGTTCTTGGATTTGTTTTATTGTGTATAGGAACATTAGGATTATTCCTCTCATGTTTTTTAATTATAAATCAACATTAGACTCCATTCAATGGCTTACTGTAGGTAGGGATTTTAGGTTCTAGGTGCAACGGATGTGCGGAATGGAATTTTCCAAACATTAATTTTTTTGATATTCAATGAACAATCTAGGATCAATATGACAATGAAAGCTAATATCCACAAAAATAAACCAATTATTTTGACAATGGAATAGAGACCCAGAACCAAGAGAGAAGATCGATTTATTTTGTTTTTAATTAATTTTATTAAATAACATTTACCTCCAAGGTGATTCTCTCATCGTCGATCTGTTCGGCCACAGATCTGCAAGTGTACCACTATTTCATTGTAGAGATCATGTGTATATATCCTCTAATGGTTATCCATACATGGTCCATGTATCTTAGAACATTGTCAAAGGAGTAACCAAGTGACAATATGGAATATCCTTGTGCTTTCAATGTCCACCTTTGATAGCTTTGAGAACCTCTTCCATTGTGTTCTCGATGGTTTGGTGGAGGATGATCTCTCTTGTTTTTTAGAGAATTCATAGAGAAGGATGAACTCTCTAGAATTGGGATCGATTATCCAATTAATTTTACACAACAAAAAACATCTCATGTCTAGCGCTTGGTTAATAAGGGAATAATATACCTATGTATTTTATTCACTATGATATAAATAAATAATTTTCTAAAGTGCTTTAATTATTTTATTAATCCGAGAAATAAATTTCATGAAAAATAATAATATAAACATTATTATTTCTTGGAATATACTTAACTTGAAAGTGGTAATTAAATATTATATAATAATATAATATTCAATATTATTATTTCTCACCGAACACTTAACTCGTTCCACCAATCCACCACCATAATTATTGAACCATGAATATTGACTATTTATTTATTAAATAAATATCACTATATTATACAATAATAAATTAATAAATATTATATTCACTAAAAATAAAATAAATATTAATTATTTATTCCACACAAATTATATTCTCTTAAATAACTAGTTTCGAATTAACTATGATTAGGCATCCATGATAAATTACCAAAACACAACTGGGAGTAGTCTTTATTCAACTTGTTAAATAAAAATATTGTATTATTTAACTGAGATAATGGATACACATAGTGTGTGACCCCCTAGGCCAGATTCTCAATGGCATTAGGTGGAGTAGCCTAAAGTCCAAGGATAGCATAAAGCAACATGCCGAGGCACCCAAAGAGAATGAAGTTAATACTGAAATGACATGTAACCTCATAAAAGCACTTATCATGTAATATAATCCTTTTTTTCTCAATATCTGTAATCAACCAGGTTTCATTAAGTTTCTATCAACCCATGTTTATGATTTCTCATTCTTTGACTTCTCATAAATTGAACATTCTTATAGATCACCATTGTCGTGAATTTATTTAGGCTATATAATTTCTTTTAAAGAGACTAAGATATCATCTTCTATTGTGGAAAATAATGGAAAAATAATTTATTGTATCACTCATTAATGCAATATTACTCATGACACACCCAACATATCCAACCTCACTAAAAACAAATATCATCCTGATTTAAACGAGTACATCTATATGTGTGAGTCATAATATCCATAAAAAAATCTTAATGTCAACGACCAATACACGCATCGGTAGAGAGGAACATCCAATGACAATTATAAATGAGGATTTTCTACTAGCTGGTCAGGGACTCATAATATCCTCTTAAACATTACCAAGGTCATACACCCTGAGAAGGATCCTCAATGCCCTATGATTCGGAACCCCTGAGATCCTATATCATTTGTGTCCCTTCAAATGATATCATCCATGTATAGAATATATGTTCAAGAATAGTGGCATTGTACTTCAGAGTTCTCTTTGTAGCAGGGATCTGCTTTGACCTTTTATTGTGATAGCTACTCTTATGGAATTATCACATACAATGCTAATCATGAGAACAATCATGATCTGATAAAGAGTTTATTAATATAAATCCAATTAATATGTGTTTCTCATAATGTTAAAAAAAATATGTTCTATGCCACCATATCCAATAGACACCCAGTTTTACTAGATCAAACTTCTAATAACCTTCAGTCTTCTATCACTCACATGATTCTCATACTTCAACTGAGATAGGCCTTAATTCAAGTGATCCTCCATCTTCTCTTCAATGGATACTCTACTCATAACAACTTCACCCCTTTGATAAAAATCCTTCAAGATGTGATACTTTCGAAGTATGTGGTTTGAACATTGATGTGAACTTGTCTCTTTTTCAAGATACAATACTACAACATTATCACAATATAATGTTATAGGGTCTTTAGTGATAGGTACCAAATAATACTCGTGGACAATATTACCAATCAAGAAAGATTCCTTGGATGTATCAGAAGCTGCTATGTACTCAAAATCCACTGTAGAATCTGATACTACTGGCTTCTTTTAGCACCTTATGCTCACACCTCCTCCATTGAGACAGAACACATATCATGACTTTGACGAGATCATTCAATTATGTCTTTAAACTAGTATCAACATACCCTCTGATCAAAATATCCATGTATCCTCCATTCATTAAAAAAATTTCCTTAGATCTTCTCATACATTTATAGATAATCATAACAACAGTCCAATGCATTTCTCATAGATTTACTAGAAATAATCCTACCATGATCACTTCATATGAAAAATCTTGTCTAGTACATAACATGACATACATGATATATCATATCGTTGAGGCATATGGGAACTTACTCATTCTATCTTTCTACTATTGTGTCTAAGGAAACATTTTCTTAGTAATACATAAACCGTGTGACATTGGAACCAATCCCCTCATGGATTGTTCCATACTAAATATTTGTAGTATCAAGTCAATATATGTACTTTGACATAGTCCAAGAATCTTTTTTAATCTATCACAAATGATCTTGATCCCTAGAATGTATGATTTTTCGCCTATGTTCTTCATGGAGAATCACTTTTTTGATCAGTATCTAACAGATTCAAATAACAGTGTATCATTTCTAATAAGTAATATAAATTCAAAATATACTACTAGTATAACGACCAGATTCCCACAAAATGTTTTGTAAACACACAGATCACATTCGTTTTTAATGAAACCATCTTCCTTAATAGATTCAACAAATCAAATTTTTCAGGACCTAGATGCTTTATTCAATCCATAATTGGATCTACGAAACGTTCAAATCTTTTTGGAATCACCTTGTGTCACAAACCCATATTGTTTTGTAATATATACAAATTCATGAAGGATAACATTAGGGAATGCTTTTTTGAAATTTATCTTCCAAATCTGATTGTTAGGGAAAGATGATATGGAAAATATGATTTTTACGGATTTAAACATGGAATGTAGAGAAAAGGATTTATTTTATTCAATTACATTATGATTTTTAAACCATTCATCCATTATACATTCTTTATAGGTACTTACATTTCCTTCCTTGTTCATTTCCTCTTGAATACCCATTTACACAATATAGGATTTACATCAACTAGTGCATCGACTAGAACCCAAACATGGTTTTCATACCTGTAATTCATTTCATAATTCATAGATTATATCCCTCTTAAAGATTATAAGCTCCCTACAACCTCTTTTTAGGGGATAGGTTCATCACTGTCCAATAATAACGAGTCACCATCCTTGGTGATAAGAAACCCAAATATTTATGGTTACTATACCACTCTTACACTCCTAAACAATACATGTGATTTAGGAACAAATTCTTCCCTATGGACCTATGGAATATGTTCCTCTACCAACCCATGTGTATCTTGATCATTAACATCATCAAAGTCAATCATTTTATCACTATCCTTTTTGAGGATGTTCCCCCTCTCAAGAAAGACGTCTTGTTTGGAAATAGCCACTTTCTTATCTAAGGGGTTTTATTGTTAGTATTTATTTTTTTCATTAGGACATCATATATTGATGCACTTTGTTCCCTGGGGTGATAGTTTGTTACTTGATAAATATTTAACAATCATCGCACAACCTTATAAACATGTATGTGATAAAATGGGTTTCTTTTCACTCCATTTCTCCAAGGGGATTCCATTTTCCACTTTAGTTGGTACTTAGTATAATGTGTATGATTAACTTTGTTATGCATATCACTAAAAGGATAATTAATTATCTTCTTGACTCATCATCAACCGTACCATGTTCAATAAGGTATGGTTCCTCCTTTAAATAACACTATTCAACTATGGATTATAAGGTTGAGTGAGTTGAGATACAATCCCAAACTCCCATAAAAAATCAATGAACTCTTAGTTAAGATATTCTCCACCTCGATTCTATTGAAACATCATTATTTTTCATAACTAGTGGATTCTGTACTGAGTTCTTGAATTCATTGATAATATCAATGGAATCAGACATATACCTCAGTAAGTAAATATTTCCATATTTACTCAAGTCATCAGTAGTAGTTATGGAGTATGAATAACTAGGTCTACCTTATACTATAAATGGTCAATACACATCAGTGTGTAAAAATCCAAGAATATCTATCTCCCTCTCACATTATCCACCAAATAGTGGTTTGGTCAGTTTCCCTTGTAAATAAGATTGACATCTATCAAGTTGATTTAGCTTAGAATAGTATAAATAACAATATTCATGAATATTTGTCAAGAACTTATCGTTTACATGTCCAAGACTGTGATTCCCCAATTGGGTGTTATATGATTCATTTGCACTTGATTTATTATCTATTTCCAAAACATGGTTTTCATAATTTAATACATACATACCATTATTTAAATGTGTCCAACCATAACATATGTTTTCCTTATAAGAAAAACACATTTTACATTGAATTCAATAATAAACCCATCGATATCTAAAATTGATAAATAAATTATATTCTTGATAATACCTGTTATATAATAATAGTAATTTAAAACCCAAATCATCCTGGTAATAAAAGAAAGGTGTTAGTCATCAATGGGAAGAGAATCGATCCTTGAATAATTGTAATATCATAGATCCACCTGTACTCTGGAAATTTTTTGAAGTCTACATGTTTCTAAAAATTGAATAAAAAATTTTGCACCATAATCTATATCTAATACCCAATGTGTTTAAATGGAAATATTTCATTCAGTAAGGAATGCACAATTATCATCACCATTCCTTTGGGTGCAACTCCTCTTCCAGTTTCCTGACTTGCCACATGAAAAACACACTTCCTCCTTTTCCACTCAATGATTTTAGATATTATTATTCATGGTCAGATGATGCATAGGGGCTTTACACTATTTATATGTCTTAGGCCCATTTGACTTTTCTTTTCTGTTCTTATTCATCATAAGCACTGTAGGTTTTTTAGACCCCATGTCCTTATTCACTTGAAATTTTATAGTAAGATCGTCTGATGGACTCTTCTCATTATTTCTCATATTATAATTCACAATAAAACCTGATAAGATCTTTTGAAATGATGATAGTATAATATATGTATGCAAATCATGAGGGAATGTAATCCCTAGAATTTCCATAAGCTCAATTTATCCAATTATCTTGACTACATGGGGACCACCTAGGAAAGACTCACTCTGAATAGTGGTGATCCAAGCATTTGAGATCTCATTACTCTATTTTCATACCCTCTCTTAAAAGCAGTCCCAATGGTGAGACATCATGATATATGCATCCATTTTTTAATTTTGCATCAAGAGATCAATGGTCATGGATGATTTCATAAGGCACTAAACATTTGTACCATCATTTAAATGTATCTCGTACATAGAGTGCTTCTCATCACTCACCTCATTTCTAGGAACAACTAGCAAAGGTTCTTCTCGAACATATAGTTTTCTTTTATGGGGAAGGATGACCTGAAGTCACCTTTATCACTCCTAGAAATTAGTCCAAATAAAAAGAATTTTCACCTCGAGAATGGATCACAATGAGATGTTTGATTTAATTTTTAATGTCATTATACAAATAATATGAACAATGTTTTCATACGTTATATGTTAAAATTTATACATATAAAGAATTAAATATTCATTACTCTACCACAGTTTTATCGAAAACCAATATCCCTCACTATTTCCTTTGGAATATCCTATTTCATGGAATTTCTACCTGTAATGAACCATATTGAACACCTTATTAACCCAACATTGTCTGGTCAAGAAATTTGAAAGTTTATAGGTAGGCATTCCAACTACCAACTACATTAAATTGCAGCTCCTTGATCCGTTGAATGGACTCCCCAATCCTAAAATCCTTTATTTTGGAATTCCTCAAACTTTGCCTCTCAATTAGCCTATGTATTTATTTGGTATTAAACACATGATGTAATCTAGGTGAAGTCATCTGAAAACCACAAATTATAATTCCCTGATAATTGAAAGCACCCCAACGTTGGAGGATATTTCACATTTAACTGTGGTTCGATTCCAACTTAAGTAATGAAAGGCTATGTCAACATAATTTTTTTGAGGGATTTTATACATTATGTGTAAATTCTAATTTATTATTTTTTTACATTATTGTAAATATTATGTGGGATAATCTAAAGAGATTAACCATATATTAGATAATATTTACACATAATCCAGTTCATTTTAGTTCCATCATGATTTCTTGTTAATTCAATAATCATGTGATCATGAAAAAACATCCATAATGAAAAACCATAAAACAGATAGTAACAGAATAATGGGTATGATCATAAGCTTGTTATAATTGTATTTTTATATAGTAATTGATAAACTATCCACTGACCTAGGTAAGAAACAAATTGAACGAACACATTTTTTGTTTAAATCTTTCCACATGTCCACCTTTTTATCTCCTTGGATTGATTTTTCCTCACAACCTCACTAGAACTAACTCCACGGGCTTGGGAGCTCCATACATTACATATTATTTTATTCACATGTAGATGAGGGGTAAATGGTGGTTTGTATAAAATAATCCATGGGAATATATTCCCTAAATATTAATTAGGAGAGAAGGCACACATACCAAAAATTTAATTTAATAATAAATTATAAGAGAAACAATTGTATACAAAGTCTGGTTTAGAACATGATCATCCACTTGAAGTAAATGAATTACACATTTAATAATACTAGAATTCAATTTTTTTAGTCTTTTTTATTTAACATAAATCACACTCTAAATGATTAATTATTATCGTTAATTAATGAAAACTTTAGTATTAAACCATTTTTTGAATTTCCATGATATTTTTATCCATTATAATTTTAATCAAATAAATAAATAAATTTAAAATTAACTGTGTACATAAACTGTACCTTGGAGGAAACCTGTGGAATACTCGTCCAAAATAGCCCAATGTGTATTATACTTGTATATACGTTTTTATTTGTGACATGAAGGCTCCATGTAGTATTATTATTTTAATTCAACTAATACATGATGTGAAGCACTTTCAACATTGTGCAGATTCTAATTTTATATATATATATATATATATATCAACCACCAATATCATGTTGTGTCCCAACATTATTCCCACATGAAGGTACATGTCTCAAGGATAACATAATATAATATTAAATTTCAAATATATATAATCTATAAAAAGTACAGAACATGTAGATTTGAGCACACGGTGTGTACCCTCTTCATTGTCAATCCGAATTACACACCTGGGGAAATTACGTTTGAGTTGTACATTAGAAATATTCAAAGTACAAAATGTGTTGAGTGGTCCACATGCCATGTAGACTCTGGGTTACTTGGTAACCAGCCTAAAAAATTAGTGTATGGGATACACAACTCGACTCTAACCCAAAAGGACTACACACCCTTTCCAATGGGGCACACAACATTAAATCTAGTAAATGTGTGATTGAAAATCCCGATCAACGTGTGGTGTTATAAATTAATACACTGTATTACATAAATGCACACGAGTTGAGTAATTGTCGAGCTAAACCTGATGTACAAAACATAACTACATGATATCTACTATTATGTTTCCTAAACTAAACACTTGGCATTTATAGATGAGTTTCTCAATTTAATATTCATTATAAAATTAATTTTTTCTCTAAGATCTGTGAGAAATGATGAAGGAAGAAAGAGATATTATCCTTCAGATTAAAAATAACTATTAAACATGAATTGAAAAACTAAATTAAAATGCATAAATCATCAAATAATTTTTTAAATAATTATAAACAATAATATTCCCACTCTAATACTACTTGTAGGTTCTCATTGTAGTGGTAGTGTTGGAGGGACTTTGTCCAACTATTATTTTTTTCCATATTCAATGAAAAATCTGAGATCAATACGAAGATGAACACCAGTATCCATAGAATTGAACCAAAGATTTATAAAAACTAATAGAGACCCATAACCAAGATATATGATCAACATGTTTTTTATAATTAATTTAATTAAATAATAATTAACTCAGAGGTGATTCATTCTTCGTTGATGTGTTTGCCCACAGTTTTACTAATGTACAGTCGTTGTGTTGAACAGATCAAGGGTAGATATTTTGAAGTGGTAATCCTCAAGTGTTCCACATATCTCTGTACATGACCAAAAGATTATCTGGGTGATAGAATGTAAGATCAGTGTTCATGCATTTTCGTCATTCAATGACATTGAGAGTTGATTCCAAAGTGTTATCCTTGATCTGGTGGAGGATGATCTCTCTCGTTCCTGGGAGTGTTCTTGGAGAGGGATGAACTCTTTAGGCTCGATATATTTTCACCAATTCTTTGTGTAACAACTGTGACTTGGCTAGATCATGGATAATAGGAGAATAATATAACCATGAATTTAATTCACATGGGTAATAATATGTAATTTTCACAAGTTACTTAATTATTTTATCAATCCAAGAGAAACCTCATGTCATATAATGACAGAAAAATTATTATTTCCTGACATACACATAACATGCTAGTTATAATTAAATATTATTTTATAAAAATATAATAAATATTATTATTTTTCATCAGAATCTTAACTAGGTATGCCATTCCTCCACCGTATTTATTGAAAATTGAATAATAACTATTTATTTATTAAATAAACATCACTACAATAGTAACCAATAAATATATAAATATTCTATTCACTAAATAGAATATTAATATTTATTTATAGTTTTTCCCACATAATATTCTCTCAAATAAGTAGTGCATAAATAAATGTTATCAAACATCCATGATTAAATATTAAACAACATCAAGGAATAATTTTTATTCAACTTGTTAAACAATAAATAATATAATATTTACCTATTATACTAGATCCACTAAGTCTGTGACCATCTAGGACTATTTCTCTGTGGCATTAGGTAGAGGAGCCTAAAGTCCATGGTTTCCATCTTGAAACCCACCATGGAACCCATAGATAATGGTGTTAGTTTTAAAATGAGTGGCCACCTAATAAAAATTACTACCTTGTAATATAATCCCTTTTTCTGGATATCTATGATCAAGTGGGTTCTATAGAAGTGCCATCAACCCCTTTACTAGATTTCTCTTTCACTGTCATAACAGAAATTGAACTTTCCTATTAAACACAATGTCCATGGATTTATTTAGGTTATGTCATTTCCATCAAAGGTCTTGAGATATCAACTCTTAAAATGTTATATAATGGTAATATTCTTTACCAAATTACTCATTAATACAATATTACTCATGAGTCACCCAACATATCCTACCTCATTGTGAACACATATCCCCATGGTTTCAAACAATACATTTAAGTCCTTGAGTCCTAATTCCCATTAATAATAATCTTAATATGTCTGGACTAATACACATGTCTGCAGATAGGAAAAACCAATGACCATTATAAATGTTGATTTCCCATTGGTGGGTCTTGTCCTCATAATATCCTCCAGAAAACCACCTAGGAAGTACACCATGAGAAGGTCCCTCAAATTCCTATGATTCTCTTCCCCTAATAGCCTATATCATTTGTGTCCCTTAAAATGATATCATCCAGAAATAGAAATTAGGTTTACAAATAGTTTCATTGAACATCCATGTTCTCATTAAAGTAAGTATATTCTATGGTTTTTTATTCTAAATTATCACATATAATGTCATGTAAATGAAAAATCATGATTTTATAAGGATTTTATGAATATTCATCGAAAGAATATATATAAATATCGTGAGGTACAAATAAGTTGGTTTTAAGGAACCAACTCCAATAGGATTGGGGTAGTCATAATTGTCTTATCTTTGTCTAAGTGGGCATGAGACATTTAGGGAATGACAGAGTGGTTTCATATCATTTAGTCATACATTAGGATCAGATCATAGATTTTTGTTTAGCTGTGAGGTTGGTTTGGGATTTATGTAAATAGTGTTAAAGTGTTTTGAGTTTGTCTATATGGGCAGGGACTCTAGTGTTGGTGTGGATGCCTACCTACTAATTCACTAGGACTATGATACCCATCTATTTGACTAGTTAAATGTATTAACTGGTAATTGGAAAAAATATGATATGTGAATCATATAAAAATGGTGTGTGGTTTCCAAGTCCTTCTTAAGTCATCTCCCTGGATAAACTCATTGACATTGTGCAGATTTTATATTTTTATATGACTCTAAGAATAAATCTAGTTAGGATTCTATAGTATGATCATGATCGTGATTGTTCAAGTTATAAGGCATTGTTAAATGTTCCTGTATAGGAGGTGGTACCTCCAGGTGGTTATCCTGTTATGCCACTACCATTAGAGAATATGATTGATATGGAAGTACTGACCGAGGATGTACAAAGGATGATAGGGATATATGTGTTTCAAAGTAATTGACCTACATGGTTTTAGGATGATTCAGACCCACCCGTAACTATGGACATTCTCGATGATGTAACACATGTTTTCGTCCTCATGAGAAAACGTACATATCAAATGGGGGTCCTGGTGGTGAGTATTCATCAAGGATCTATTGAGAAATGGTGGTATCTAGTGAATTATTCACATGATGATATATCTGACTCCTAGTAATAATTTGAGAGTCTCATTATGTAGTAGTTTTTTCAGAAATATTGTGATCAGTGCAGATTCATAAGTGTATACTATTAAAATCAGGTAGTATAACCATAGTTGAATATTTAAATATGTTTTCTATCCTCTCATGTCACATCATGGATATATTCAGGGAACCTGCATTCAACTCATAGACCTTTGTGTTGTATTGAGCTGATATTTTAAGGATAGAGAGACATCTCTATTCATTCCCACATATGTTGGAGTTCTTGTATGGGATTTAGTAGTTGAAAACTCTTTGCAAAACTAGATTCCAATAGAGGGTATTAGTAGTGTGTAGAGATGATTTGAGATATTGGAAGTTGGTGTATAATAAATGTTATGGGGATTAGGGTGTTTGAGAAACTTCAAGACACGATTATAGGATAGAGTATTCACAGGTTAGGGCTCTCAGGAGGGCTCGATTTGTCCAAGTGATATGTGGCTCTTCTCTTATAACATCTGATTACATATTGCTATAAATTGTTTGTCCCTCTAAATAAGAAATAGATAGATATCCAATGGACCACCAAGATAGATACAGTAGTATGAGAAAGGATGTTTTAAAGTCACTGGACAAGTTAGAGGAGTATGTAGAGTAGCATGTGGTTCCAAATGGTACGAATTACTGCCACCACCACTCCCATGTGGTCTGTGCTAATCTCACGGATCTTGAGGAAAAGAGTGGGTGTAGTTTAGGTAGTCGAGGACTATGAAATTCAGACTCTGAGGATTAATAGAGGTATTATATGGTCCCGACCTTTTTATACATTACTATTAAATCATTTTAAAGATAAATAACATAATAGTATTACACATAGATGATCCAAAGTTTAGTTTCTTGGGAAAACTAGGTTCGTACATAACAATTACAACATCAAGCATAAACATGTTTTTAATTTCATCAACTCTAGCTTATTATTAGAACATGTCCTCTCCTTAGTACATGTATCCACCTGAGGATATACATAAAAAGGGGTAAGCTAAAAGCCATGTAATAGGATAGATATGAAGAATATAGCATGGGTTGAGCATAATCGTGACATCGGAAAAATATCATGAACATGAGAGAAGCATAAATAAAAGACTTGAAATGTGGAAATTCATAAAAATGAAACATCAGGTCTTAGTGGTTAACTACCACACATACTTGTGAACCTATCTAGCATCCTTTTCACACATAATTTCACATTTACTCATTAGATTCATCACTTTACCCAATTCATTGGATCACTGTATAATTCTGGGCGCACCCGTCACATTCAAACTTTCATATTGTGCTATATAATTACGCGCGCACCCGTCACCTTATAATATTATCATTATAATGAATTCCACATAGAACATATATAAATAAAGAAAATAACTAAACCATGGTAAGGAATGAGTTTCATCTCATAATAATACAATCATAAGCTTTGGATTCCGAAAATAAATTGGGAACAACATACTTGATATAAGAACCATCAACCATGAATGAGAGGTAAAAGTTGAGTTCGTAAAAGAAGAGTTCTTTTAGAAAACATTTGGATTGAAATAAACTTCATTATAAAACATGTATAACCCAGAAAAGGTAAAATAATGATGAACATATGATTTTTCAGAAGTGACCATACCAAAATGGAGTGAAAGAGGGAGAACCCGATGAATGAAAATTGGGTTCGAGATTTTACCCATACCTTGTATCTGAATTCTTACTTCTCCTTAATGTCCTGTATAATGACATTATATTCATTAATTAGAATTAAAGAACCTATTTAAATTAATATGGTTCATTATGGTTTAATTAAGTGATTTTATGCGCCTTTGGATGAGTTATAGAGTTCAAAACAATTATTCGGGTATGATTGTTTTTATGGGTTTCTTGAGTGGTTCACTTGTATTCTTAAATTGAAGTTTGGGTACAAAATGGGTAAACATAAAAAACAGATATTACAAGTGATTAATGATATTATAGAATATTGAATGATATTTTAATGAATCATATTATATCCATGTGGATGAATCATTAGATACGAATTAAATGATGATTATTTTGGTTAATTTGGGTGGTTTTTCGATCACAACAATCCTGTTTTAATTTATCACGTAGTAATATGGACATAATTTATTACCAGAACTTTAAATAGGAAATAATAGATATAAAAAATTATGTATCAATCATATAAATTGTTTTATGACCATATATGATGGTAGAAATGGAAGAAGAATGCATGTCATTCTTGAAGGTGATAAATTAACACCTCACGAACAACTTTCTCTTTAATAAAATAAAAGAAAGAGGGAAAGGGGGTTGGATGATATAATATCCCATTAGAATCATAAAATTACATTATATCTATAATAATGGAGTTACAATACCATTTGGTAGAAGATAGGCGGGGAGAGATCAAGAAATGAACTTGAAGTTGGAAGGAAATTAAAGGAAAAGAGGGAGAAAACTTACCTCTTAAATCCTCATCTTGAGATCCTCCTTAAGGATGCTACACATTGTCTTTCGATGATACCAGAAGCTCTTGGTCGTAATAGAGGGGATAGGGAAGATGTTTGGATAGATTTTAGAGATGTCTTGGAGCTTCATCGGTGTGAGGAAATGAGTGGGTGAAGGGTGGTTTTTATAGTAGAGGGGAGAGGGGTTTCCTTAATATAAAATTCATTAGTTTATTAATTTCCCTTAAGACAAGGAATATTAAGTCTTGAATGACCAAGAATAGTAAATTTATCAAGTGATGAAAAACTATTTGGGTTACATCAGTAGAACATCACAAATTACTCTATAATTATCTTATTTAGCTTATTTTTGTATATTACGGTCTTTCAGTATTCATAAAAAATTTAAGTATTTTAGAAAAATACCAATAATTTTCCCCAACCATTTTTCGAGGTGTAGAATCCAAAAATGAATTCCATTTTTCAAAAATAATATTCTAGATATGTTTAATCTAATATTTATTTAAAATCATGGTTTATTACTAAAAAACGGTTTTCAAACATTCATTTACTTATTCTAAAATATAGGTACATCATACTTTCACTTGAATATTATTTTTATACTATCATAGGTAAGGTTACTATTAATTAGGGTATATCAGTATTCATAAGGGTATGTTAGTTTTCATAAGATTAGGTTACTATTCATGGAAAAATATTTTTTTATTGGACTCCAAAAATCATCTTGAACACAACTATGTATGTTAGATTTTCAAAATTCCAAACATAGAAGTAACAAACTTATGTTTAAAGGTCACTTATCACTTATCACTTTATTATGTTTTGTTTTCATGTTATTTTATGGAAGAATTATAAGAAGGTAATTTCCATTGAAAACCCTTGGGTCGTTAAATTCATCCCACATTTAGAAATTTCACCATTGAAATTTCACTTTACACAAACAGGTGAGGGTGTTTCTCCTTCATTTCCTCTTCTAGTTCCCAAGTTTATTCCTCAAAATTATGGTTCCTCCACAACACATTGACAAGATGGGTTGTCTTATTGCATAGAACCTTATATCTCCGATCCAGAATCTTTAATGGCTGCTCTTTATAGGAGATATCATCTTCCAGCTGCACCACCTCTGAGTTTAGTACATGTGAGGGATCAGGTATGTACTTCCTCAAAAGAGATACATGAAAAACATCATGAAATAGATCCATATTTGGTGGAAGTGAAAGCCTATAGTCCACTTCTCTTATGCGGTCAAGGATCTCAAATGGGCCAATATAACTTGGTCTTAGATTCCCTTTCTTCCTAAATCGCATGACTCTCTTCCATGGATATATTCGAAGGAAGACTTTATCTCCAACGTTGAACTCAATGTACCTTCGATGGTTGTCATCACAGCTCTTTTGGCGACTTTGAATATCTTTGATGTGTTTTTGGATGACTTCAACCTTCTCTATCATCTCTGGAACAAGATCGGGTCCAGGTAGCTTTATTTATTTAACATCATCCCAATAGGTTGAAGTTTTACATCGCTTTCCATACAGAGCTTTTTATGGATCCATCTGAATAGTCGTGTGGAAGCTATTATTGTATGAGAACTCAGTCAATGGGCGATGATGTTCCCATCCACCTTTGAATTCTAGAGACCAGGCTCTAAGCATATCTTCAATCGTCAGAATAGTTCTTTCAGACTGGCCATCAGTTTGGGGGTGATAGTTCATGCTGAAATTTAATTCAGTACTCAAAGAATGTTGTAGGCTCTTCCAGAATATATATGTGAACCTCGAATCCCGGTCAGAGACAATTGAGTGTGGAACGCCATGTAGTCTCTCTACTTCCTTCACATATATCATTGCAAGTTGTTCAAGTGAGATATCTTCCTGAATAGTGATAAAATGAGTAGCCTTGGTGATTCAGTCAACCACAACCCATATCACATTATTTCCCTTTGACGTCTTTGAGAGACCCGTGACAATGTCCATAGTATCATTTTCCCATTTACACACGGGAATAGGAAATGGTTGCATCATACATTTGGACTTTTGTCGCACAGCTTTAACATGATGACATACCAAGCACCATGATATATATTCTGCAATCTCCTTCTTCATGTTATTCCACCAGAATTTTTCATGGAGATCACAATATATTTTGGTACTCCTAGGATGGATAGAGAATGTTGAGCTATCTGCATTATCCAATAGCTTCTTCTTTATCCGAGGTGATGAAGGTACACAAATCCGCGTTCCAAACCGAAACATACCACCATCATCGATATGGTATTCTTGCAGCTTCCCTTCCATTAATGTATTCACCCTCTTTTGTATCTCCACATCATTCCTTTGTTCTTCTATAATCATCTCTTGGATGGATGGTTGTGAAATAATTTGGGTACAGTAGGATGTATTCCCTGCCCTTATGATTTCCTAATCCATTCGTTGCATATCTAAGAAGATAGGGTCATTCTCAATCCATAACATGGATAGAGTAGTGGGTTCTTTTCTACTTAGATCATCAGCTACATTGTCCTCCATTCCAGGATGGTAGTGAATAGAGCAATCCTAATCCATGATTAGCTCTAACCATCTCCTTTGATGCATGTTGAGCTTCTTTTGAGTGAACATATAATTTAGGCTCCTATGGTCGGTGTATATGTCACACTTCTCACCGTAAAGGTAGTTCCACCAGATTTTCAAGGCAAATATCATGGTTTCCACTTCTATATCATGTGTTAGGTAGTTATGCTCATGGAGATTCAACATTCATGAGGCATAGGCTATCACATTATAATTTTTCATGAGTACACAACCCAATCCTTTCTTTGAAGCATCACTGTATATCACAAAACATTCTCCACTTTTTGGTAGTGTGAGTACAGGTGTAGTGATCAACATTCTCCTTAGCTCCTTGAAGCTTCCCCCACATTTTTCGGTCCATACATACTTTACCCATTTCCTTGTTAAGTTAGTTAGCGGGCTTGACAATCCTGAGATGTTTCTCACAAAACGTCAGTAGTACCTAACTAATCCAAGAAAACTATGGATTTCTGTGACACAAGAGGCCATAAGCCATTCCTTAGTCACCTTTTTTTTGAATGATCCATAGAAATTCTTTCACTTGTGATCACATTTCCCAAGAACTTGACTTGTTTCATCCAAAAGTCGTACTTTCTGAACTTGGCGGACAACTTCTCCTTTCTCAAAGTCGCCAACACAAGTCATATATGTTCTTTATGTTACTCCATGATATTGGAGTAGAAGATAATATCGTCAATAAAAACTATCAAAAAAAATTCATGGTAATGTCTAAATACTCTATTCATCAAATCCATGAAGATTTCAAGGACATTAGTAAGTCTGAAGGGCATCAACAAAAACACATAGTACCCATACCTTGTACAGAAGGAAGTCTTATGAATATCTAACTTCTTCACCTTTACTTGATTGTATCTAGAACTAAGATCCACCTTTGATAGGTATTGATATCCTCTTAACTAGTCAAACAGGTCATCAATCCTTGGGATATGATACTTGTTCATTATGGTTATCTTGTTGAGTTACCGATAATCGATAGACAACCGCATTGTCCCATATTTATTCTTCACAAAGAGCATTGGTACACCCTAAGGTGATGCACTAGGGACTATGATCCCTTTGTCCAGATGATGTTGCATATTCTTCTTCAACTCCTCTAGTTCGATAAGATACATCCTACTGAGACACTTCAAAATAAGAGTAGCTCCGGGTATGATTTCAATTGAGAACTCTACGTAACGATCCGGGGGAATTCCGGGTAACTCTTTGGGAAATACTTCATCATATTCCCTCACGATGGAAATTTCATCAAGGTTGGCACTTTCCTTTAACTCAAAAATTTGGGAGAGGTATGATTCTATATAGGGAATCAACACCCACACCATTGAAGGATTTTTCGAAGGAGATTCGTGATCTTCCTTTCATTTTTATAGGAGCATGAGATGGTTAGGAATATGAAAAGATATTTCCCTTTCCTGACAGTTGATATGTGCTCTATATAACGAGAGACAATCCATTCCCATTATAGCGTCGAATTCAACTAAGGCAAGTATTATGATATTTTACTAAAGAATCTTCCCACATACACCAATATCAGAAGATTTAAACACTTGGTTTGCAATGATTTCACCACTTTATGTTTTTACAAATATCTCTACATAAATGTTTCGGCGAACTCAACGGACCAAGAAACAACAGATTTAATTTAATTATATAAAATTAAATCCGTGTTTTTTTAAAAAAACATAAGGGAGATTTAAGAGAATCCTTAAGTCTCTTACCTCAAACAGCTGATCAAAGATTTCGTTGCGGAGGAAGAGACGTCGTGGGAGAACGTTGTAGGAAGGGAACGTCGGCGTCTCGGAACACGGTGTCGCGTCGTCGACTTCCGCGGTTTCGGCGTTCTTCGTCGGAGGCTGGCATTCTTCGCATTATTCGCGTTCTTCGCGTTCTTCGCGAAGGAGGATGAAGGCTCAAGAGATCAGAGAAAACCTCTCAACGAGTAATCCTCCCAAAATACTTGTTGGTCTTATTTTATTATTACGCCAACAAACGAAAAAGGGTATGTAACAAGCCATCAATTCGTTGAATTAATTCAATGAAAGAAACCGCCCATTTAATTCACGAAATAAACCGCCCAATTAAATGGTGCGTTAAGGATTTAAGAAAACGCGTCAGTTGACTTTCATAATGACGGGTTTTCGCGGGTGCGTTACTTAGCAGAAAGAAACGGCGAGGCTCGTGCGGGCCCCACCTCACAAATATCCTACCAAGGGGGTAGGATATTTCTGGATAGCACCCTATCCGATTTAACTCAGTTTAAGTGGCTTCAAGTGGCTCCAAGTGGCTTAAGTGAAATAAAACAAAGTTATCGAACAAATTATTTTATTTTTAAACTTTAAGCCTAAAAATTAAAAACCACACCCGAGAAAACGCAACTCCGGAAAGGGCTTTTCTAAGAAAATAGTGGCGCTGTGATTTCATCGGTGCCCTCAGAATTTGATTCCGGGCACCTGTTCAAAAGTTAGAAAAACCCGCTCATCCGTTCACTGAACGTACCCGAACCAATCTTCAGAAAATGATTCCGGGCACACCGGGCCTCGAAATCAGGTGCCGTCAGAAACTGCGTTCTTGTAAAATTTCAAAGAGAATTAAGAAAAAAGTTTCCTTGAAATTTATGGGTCTTTACATTACTCCCACCTCAGGGGTTTACGTCCCCGTAAAGATACATCAAAAAATAGGGAAACAAATGTGGGTACTAAGCACGCATCTGAGCCTCCTGCTCCCAAGTGATCTCCTAGAGGTTCCCATGCTGCCATCTAATGCGCACAAGAGGAATCGATCGCCCACGTAGGACCCACTCCTGTTGATCCTCTATCTCCACTGGGACCTCCGTAAAAGTTTCCCCATCATCCACATCTAGCTCCCCATAGTCAATGATGTGCGTCGGGCCGTGCACGTATCTCCTCAGCTGAGATACGTGGAAGACGTCGTGCACCCGGTGAAACTGAGGTGGCAGAGCCAGGCGATAAACCACCTCACCAATCCTACTGAGGACCTGGAAAGGTCCGATGAAGCGTGGAGACAACTTGCCGCCTCGGCCAAATCTCCGCAAACCACGTCGAGGTGAGACAGGCAAGAAGACGTGGTCTCCATCCTCGAACTCTACTGGCCTCCTCCTCGTGTCAGCATATGACTTCTGCCGGCTCTGAGCTGTCCTCATCCGCTCCTGGATGACCTGGACCTTCTCTGTCGTGGCCCGGACCATCTCTCATCCCACAAGTGCTGACTCCCCGGGGTCTGTCCAGCACAAAGGAGATCTGCAAGGCCTGCCGTACAACGCCTTGTATGGTGCCATCCCGATGGTGGAGTGGGAGCTGTTGTTGTACGCGAACTCCACCAAGGGTAGGTGTTCCTCCCAGCTGCAACCAAAGTCGAGGACACATGCGCGGAGCATTTCCTCAAGAGTCTGAATAGTCCTCTTCGTCTGACCATCCGTTTGAGGGTGAAAGGCGGTGCTCAGATGTAGCCGCGTCCCGAACACCTCCTGCAACCCCTTCTAAATCTGGGAAGTAAAACGAGCGTCCTGATCAGAGACGATAGTCGATGGCACACCGTGAATCCGTACAATCTCCTGAACGTAGAGATGCCCCAAGCTCTCCACTGAGCCCTACTCTCTGATGGGTAAGAAGTGTGCCGACTTAGTGAGTCAGTCAACAATCACCCAAATGGAGTTGTGACCTCTGGAAGTGCGTGGATGTCCAGTCACGAAGTCCATAGATATCCTGTCCCACTTCCACTCCAGGACCTCCAAGGGCTGTACCAAACCTGCTGGTACCTGATGCTCTGCCTTCACCTGCTGGCAGGTGAGGCACCGTGAAACGAACTCTGCCACATCCTTCTTCATGCCCGGCCACCAGTGCTGTTGTCTGAGATCCTGGTACATCTTCTCCACTCCAGGATGTACCGCCAAAGGAGAAGTGTGAAACTCTCTCAGCACCTCCTCTCGTAATGTGACTGGTACCAAGGTACGTCCTCTGAAAAGGATGTCGTGCTCTGCTCCAAAGGAGAATCCATCAGGTGCCTGTCCCGAGGATAACTGTGCACACCGCTTCTCACAGTCATCATCCACATGATGTACCTCTCTGACCCGCTGTAGTAGTGGAAAAGTGACTATGAGAGACTGAAGGAAGGCTGTTCCATCCCTATCCACAAAGGATATCTGCAAAGCGAATAGATGCTCTGTCGCCTCCTCAAGTAGCTGGATGCCCATCCTCATGCTGAGGGCATTGGCTAGCACGTTCCCCTTCCTAGGAGTATAGACTATCTCAAAGTCATAGTCCTGGAGGAACTCATGCCATCGCCGTTGTCTCAGGTTCAGGTCCATCTGCGAGAGATGTACCTGAGACTCTGGTGGTCAGAAAAGACTGTAAAGCGCTCGCCCATCAGATAGTGCCGCCATGTCTTCAGATCGAAGACCACTGCTGCTAACTCCAGGTCATGGGTAGCATAGTTCTGCTCATGCAGCCTCAACTGACGTGATCCATAGGCAATCATGGACCGCTCCTTCATCAGGACACACCCAAGTCAGGTCCCTGATGCATCGGAGTAGACTACGTATCCAACTCCCTCCTCATGCAACCTCAAGATAGGTGCGCTGGTCAATCTCTGTCTCAGCTCCTGAAAGCTCTGCTGACATCTTTCTGACCACACAAAGGGTTTCCCCTCCTTCGTCAAAGATGATATTGGCGCTGCAACTCTGGAGAAGTTCGGCAAAAATCTCTGATAGTATCCGGCTAGACCCAAGAAACTCCGCACCTCCGTCACGCTCCTGGGTGGCTCCCAAGCTAGCACTGCCTCGATCTTCGCGGGATCCATAGCAACTCCCGCCTCAGAAATGATGTGCCCCAAGTAGTGGACCTCACGTATCTAGAACCGGCACTTCTAGAGCTTTCCATAAAGCTGGTTCTCTCGGAGTGTGTCTAGTACAACCCACAAGTGGTAGGCGTGCTCCTCCTCGGTGGTCGAGTACACCAAAATGTCGTTGATGATGACCATGAAAAATCGATCGAGGTATGGCTGGAAGATCCTGTTCATGAGGCTCATGAACACTGCTGGAGCGTTGGATACGCCAAAAGGAATAACCAAGAACTTATAGTGGCCATACCGACACCTGAAGGTCGTCTTCTGCACGTCCTCGTCTCGAACTCTGAGCTAGTGATAGCCTGACCCGAGGTCTATCTTTGAGAACCACCATGCTCCCTTGAGCTGATCGAAGAGGTCATGAATCCTCGGTAGTGGATACATGTTCCTCAATGTCACCTGGTTCAGGCGACGATAGTCGACACACAGTCGCAAGTTCCCGTCCGCCTTCTTGGCGAACAATATCGGCGAAGCCCAGGGTGTAACACTGGGTCGGATGAACCCCATGCCCTGCAAGTCCTCCAACTGTACCTGTAGCTCTCGAAGCTCAGCGGGGGCCATCTGATATGCTGGAGTGGATATCGGGGCTATCCCGGGGTACAGGTCAATAAAAAAGTCTACCTCTCTACGAGGAGGTAGCCTTGTAACGTCATCGGGAAAGACATCCGCATACTGATCCACCACTGTAGGAAAACGAGGACTCCACACGTCAACTGCTCCAAGGATGAGTTTAGCCAAATGATGAGTGATGGGCTTCCCTCTCCTCTGCGTGAGTCCATCCTGTGCTACGAAGGCTCCATTCTCGCCGGTGAAGGTGAACCTTCTCCCATCGGTGTGCACACATCGCACCTTGTGCCCAATGCAGTCAATCTGTGCATGAACCATAGATAACCAATCCATGCCCAAGATGACGGTGTAAGGCCTCGACGCTGCTACAAGAAGATCCCAGCTGAATATCTCGCCTCCTAGAGTAAGATCACACTGCCGGCACTAGTGCGTAATCGTCGAGTCTGCTCCCGTAGGAGTCTCTAGCCGTAAGGATCGAGCCATTGGCTCTGTTGGAATCTCCGACCTCCGAACAAGGGCATCGACTATAAAAGAGTGACTCGATCCTGTGTCTATAAGAACTGAAAAAGGGTGGAATAGACACAGATCGTACCTCGAATCATCTCTGGCGCGCCGTGGTCGTAGGCCTCCACTGCCTGGACCTGTGGCTGTCTCTGCCCGCCAGCTACCTGTGGTCGGGGCGAACCTCCTGGTGGTGGTGGTGGCAAATCCTTAAAGCATCTCCCACCACCTGCTGCTCGGTTAGCTCCCCTGCCTCGTCCGCCTCCTCCCTGCGGACCGCCACGGTCGACCCTATGCCTTGGCCTGGGTGGCCCCTCCACCGTCTGCTGCTTCTCGGTACGGTGGGTCGGGCAGTCACGAGCCATGTGGCCCTGCCCGCCGCACGAGTAGCACTGCCTGCCTCTCAGAAGACTGTCTCCGCGCTGTGTTCCCCACACAGCTGAGCCAGTATCCTGAGGTCGTCTGCCGGAAGGTTTGGTCTTCCTGGAACCCTGAGTCATCCGTCGGCTACCTGCTGCCGAAGACTCCGCTACTTGCCGCCCTACGGGAGGTCTCGCTGTGGACTCAGCCAAAAATCTCTCGATCAGAATGGATCGCTCTAGCATTCTTGCCTAGGTCGGGATGCTGAGAGATATCAGCGATGCCCTGATCTCGTGTCTCAATCCCTGCTCGAAGGTCCGGGCTCGGAAGAAGGGGTCCCGTACCATGTCGGTCGAGTAGCGAGAAAGGTTAGTGAACTTCTCCGCGTACTGGGCGACCGTCAAGCTGCCCTGCCGCAGCTGAAGAAGCTCTTGAATGCGCACCGCACGGAGGAAGGTTGGGACGAACTCTGAGCGGAAGAGGCTCTCAAAGTCCGTCCAGAGAAGAGACACCTCATCATGTACCTGGAGCATCAAGCTCCACCATCGTCCTGCTGCTGCGTGCAGTAGGCTCGCTGCGAGGATCACTATGAGGTCTGCTAGTGTCCTCACTAGCCGGAAAACTCAAACGACCGCCTCCAGCCAGTCCTCGGCTACCTAGGGGTCCGTCTCCCCACGGAACCTGGGTGGTCGCTGGCGCTGGAACTCGTGCAGAGCTCCGAGGCGTCGTGCATCGTCAGCGGTCGGTGCTGGAAGCATCGGGGGCTCAGCGGGTAAAGGTACCGCTGGTGCCTCTGCTGTCAACGGGCCCTGTACCGAGGCATCGTCGCTCGGCGGGCTGTCATCGTGCTCTACTCTCGGAACCCTAGCTGGCTGCCATCGTGGGGCCATCCTGAAAAGGAAACAAGTGCGCCACGGTCAGAACAGTATACCTGGTGAGCTGACACAAGTAATCACAAAGAAAACATGAAACACACATGCAATCAATGTTTTCGTGCATTAAGTCGGAAATCAGAAGTCAGGGTCCTGGTGTACGGATACGTCGGCCGCCGCACCAACACTGGACTCCCTGGACTGATAACCACACCTAATACGCTAAACACTATTGCTTCACATAGAAGAAAGATCAGAGTCTGCGGTAGAACCAACCACCTCTGATACCAATTTGTCACGACCCTTCCTCGGGGCCCGTGCCATGACTACCCCAAGCCTGCCTTCCATAGGCCAGGGGCTGGCGACTAGCACCAATGCATAAATCCCAAAAAAAAGGGGAAGGCATTGCCTTTGAAAAGTAAACAAGCACCACAGAGTAAGAAAGCAGAAAAGTAAACACTATGTAAAAACTGTACAAGCTGTACTGAAAGTAAAAGGGGCTAGAAATACAAGCCCAACTGTAAAGTACAACTGAAAGGAAAAACATCAACTGAAAAGAAAAGCCGATGCGTCGAGCCATCATCTGGAAGTCCCACCAGAATGGTGGGTACAGATAGCCTCCACAGCTCCTCGGTCCAGTCGTCTGCTCCGAGTGCGTCCCGCCCAGTGGTTCACCTCCAGGTACCGTCCTACTCCGCACGCCTCCACCATGATCAGTGATGTCCGTCGTCTGCAACCAACACAATGAAGTGCGGGCATAGCCCGTGCAGGGGTGAGTATAAGCTACTCAGTAGGGACCCCGAGACCCCCGATGGTCTCCCGAAATCCACAAAGGATAATCCAAAAAGGAAATATACAATCACGAAGTAACATCTGACATGGCTTAGGTATATGCCAATACATATACATAAGTCATCAATTCCTGTTTGGCTACAACGTCCGAGCCCAAGCACAACCCAGTCCACACAGGAAAGCAACGTATACCCACATATGATAGCACAACACAATCCACAAAGGAGAGTAAACTGTAATCCACATAGGATAGCTCAACACAAACCACAAAGGAGAGTAAACATGATTCAGCTCACACAGGTATACTTCTTCGGATGACGATAAAGATGATCACTGGTCCATCTAAGTTGTCAGACCCACAAAAGATCGAAAGGTACTAACCCCCGCAAAGACCCACACAGGATCGGGCCCACAAAGGACCTGTAGGCGCTGGCTCACACAGAACCGCTGAGCGCTGACCCACACAGGATCGGACCCACACCGGATCGGGCCCACACAGGACCTGTAGAACTGATCCACGTAGGATCGCTGAGTGCAGAAGTCATCGTAGTCCACTGAGGATCTCTGCACAATCATGTCCACTGAAGATCTCTGCACGGTCGTCGCCGCAGTCCACTGAGGATCTCTGCACGGTCGTCGCTGTCGAAGTAGCAGTCACAGCCAGCACTAGGGTTCCCGCACACATCAAGCTCGTTCGGGAGGGTCCGCTCCACGAGCCGAGAGGCTGATACATCAACTGTCACAAAAGTCCGAAGTTCATGTATCCAAAAGTTCCGTATCGTCAACAGGAACTCAACGTCGAAGGCGGCGCGTCAATCGGACGCCCGGTCTGAGAGTTATTGGCTTTTTCGTTCCAGTGGCCCGATTGGTTTTCAAGGAAAAACCAACTCGACCGTACTCCACCTACATCCAAACCTCGAGCGGAAAGAGCCAAAAGATTCGACTCACATAGAGGATTTCAACAAACCTGATGGCACATCAATCGGACGTCCGTAGCTCAAGATATGAGCGTTCCGCTCCGAGGGCCCGGTTGGTTTCGTGTACGAACCAACCCGGCCGAACCCAAAGTATTCTGAAACCTTGAGTGCAATATACTGAAACGACCGTCTCGATCCAAGGATCGCGTTGCCCCTGACGGCGCATCGTTTGGAGGCCCGTAGCTCATGTTACATGCATTTTACTGAAAAAGGTCCGAAGACGGGGGTCCGGGCCCGGGCCGACCCGGCCCGCCCCCCCCCCCCCCCTGGGTCGGCCGAAACGTGTCGACCCGGTCAGACCCGGTCCGGCCCGGCCGGTCGGACCGTCCTAGCTCGGCCAGCCCGGCCTGGCTCGGTCGAGCGGCCGAGCTACGCGGGGGGGAGCCGCCGCCCCCGCGTGACACCCCCGCGGCACCCGCGGGGTGCCTCCCTGGACGACCCGAGCGACGCGGGGGGGAGCCGCCGCCCCCGCGTGACAACCCCGCGACACCCGCGGGGTGACGCCCTAGACAGCCGAGCGACGCGGGGGGGAGCCGCCGCCCCCGCGTGACAACCGCGCGACACCCGCGGGGTGTCGCCCTGGACAGCCGGACGCGGCTTCATCCGCGTCTCGCGCGCACCGGACCCGCGCGGCCGCGGGTCAACGGGCGCCGCCGCCTCCGGTCGCCGGCGGCTCAGCGGGCCACCGGAGTCGCTCCGGTGGTCCGATTCTATTCCCGTCTGCGCCGATGCTCCTCCCGGGGCTCGTTCTTCACTGAGGAACCATCAAACTTCCATTGCCGCACGTTCCGCCGTCGCCCGTCAAATCTACACAACAACGAAGAACGGCGGAGGGTTGTCGGGCCGTGTTCGTTTGGCCGGCACCTTCCGCGTTAGAGATAAACAATGGGAGAAATATATTCAACACATGAATCAACAATTTTAAAGGATTAAAATTGTTCTTATTGTCTGGTCCTTCACTTTTAGAAGAAACGATCAGGGGAAAAAGGAATTATTCACAACAACCCCTACCTCGTAGTCGTCGTCATAAGCACGTTCTTCGCGGATATGTTCGTCACGGAAGGAGAGGATCATCGCACCGTCGCGGAAGGGAGTCGCATCGTCGCGGAATCCGGAGTTGAGTCGACGAACTCAATGGACCAAGAAACAACTGATTTAATTTAATTATATAAAATTAAATCCGTGTTTTGTTAAAAAAACACAAGTGAGATTTAAGAGAATCCCGAAGTCTCTTACCTCAAACAGCTGATCGAAGATTTCGTTGCAGAGGAAGAGACGTCGCAGAAGAACGTTGCAGGAAGGGAACGTCGGCATCGCGGAACACGGCGTCGCGTCGTCAAATTCCACGGGTTCGGCATTCTTCGTCGGAGGCCGGCGTTCTTCACGTTCTCCGCGTTCTTCGCATTGTTCGCGAAGGAGGATGAAGGTTCAAGAGCTCAGACAAAACCTCTCAACGAGTAATCCTCCCAAAAGACTTGTTTGTCTTATTTTATTATTACGCCAACAAACGAAAATGGGTAAGTAACGACCCATCAATTCATTGAATTAATTCAACAAAAGAAACGGCACATTTAATTCACGAAATAAACTGCCCAATTAAATGGTGTGTTAAGGATTTAAGAAAATGCGTCAGTTGACTTTCATAATGAAGGGTTTTCGCAGGTGCGTTACTTAGCGGAAAGAAACGGAGGGGCTTGTGCGGGCCCCACCTCACAAATATACTACAAAGGGGGTAGGATATTTATGGATAGCACCCTATCCGTTTTAACTCAGTTTAAGTGGCTTTCAAGTGGCTTCAAGTGGCTTAAGTGAAATAAAATAAAGTTGTCGAACAAATTATTTTATTTTTAAACATTAAGCCCAAAAATTAAAAACCACACCTGACCAAACGTAACTCTGGAAGAGGTGTTTCTAAGAAAATACCGGTGCTGCTATTTCATCGGTGCCCTCAGAATTCGATTCCGGGCACCGGTTCAAAAGATAGAAAAACCCGCTCGTCCGTTCACTGAACGTACCCGAGCCAAACTTCGGAAAATGATTCCGGGCACACCGGGCCTCCGAATCAGGTTCCGTCAGAAACTGCGTTCTTTTAAAACTCCAAAGAAAATTAAGAATAAAATTTCCTTGAAATTTACGGGTCTTTACATATTACCCTCGAGAACTTGTGGTTCAGTGCACAGACATTCATAGTGCCCTAGCTCCGTAGAGTTGTAGCATTGAACCATGAGTGTTTCTCTCCTTTATTATGCCACATTCTCCCTCTTTTCAGGTCATTTCGACAATATTGAGCATGGTGTCCTTCTTTACCCCACTTGAATTACTTCCTTATCACTTTGAGGCAGTTCCCATGGTGCAACATCCCACATTTTTGGATTGCGGGTCATTGAGTTTTCTTCCCACCATTGTCATTTTATCCTCAAGCTTGAAACTCCATCTTTCATTTCTTATCCCTATATCCATGGGACAATTCTCCAAACTCCATATCCACTTTGAGAGAACATTGAAAAACTTCTTCATAACTCCCAAAGTCTTAAATTGCAGGCTCCTTTAGAAGGTATGGTTTTAATCCACTAAAGAATCTATCAATTTTTCTATCATTGTTTATAACAAAACTCGAAGCATACCTTTCCAGCCTTGTGAAATTCGCTTCAATGTTTGTTATAGATTCTCCTTATTTTTTCATGATCTCTATGAATTCTCTCTCCATCTTCGTATGAAGAGTTTGTGGGAAGTACTTATTAAGAAACATTATCTTAAATTATTCCCATTTCATCTCGTTAATTTCCTCCCTTGGCGTGGTGTTCTTAATCAAAGCCCACCATTGATAAGCTTCTCCATATAGATGATAAATGGCTAGAGTCTCCTTCTCCACCTCAGAATAGTGAATAACAGAAATGATCTTCTCCATAGAGTTGACCCACTATTCCGCAACTAGTCGATCATAATATCCACTAAACATCGGTGGTCGTTGCCGCATAAAACATTCGATAGCTAGTTGCTTCTTCTTTGGTGAAGGAGGATGTTCCCCATTATCATGTTTATTGTTCATATCCTGAGATAATTAGGTAAGCATCATCATGAAGTTTTGAACACCAAGTCCCAAATCATTGGGGATGTTGTTTGGGCAATCGTTGCATTGGCCCTCGCACAAGTTGTTGGCCTGATTTCTCATGGTTCCTACCATTTTCTAAAATAGAAAAGTTTAGAACAAAACATAAGTAAAAAAGTCATGGAAAACATATTCATTTAAACAATTTATACCAAAAACATAACATCTGGGATCCCTATGTAAATATTCTTGTGTGCATATTTTTACATAATCTAATGTTATAGGTTTTCTCTAGTGTTCACTAATCCTAATTCCCAAATTAACTAAACCTTTCCTCTGATACTAACTATAGCATCCTGGCCTTCTCTAACATTACTATTACATCATTTTAAAGATAAACAACATAATAGTATTATACAAAGAGGATCCAAAGGATTAGTGTCTTGGGAAAACTAGGACCGTACATAATAATTACAACATCGACCATAATCATTTATTTAATTTCATCTTCCCTAAATTCTTATTGGCACATGTACTCTCCTTATTACATATAGCCACCTGAGTATATACATAAAAATGGGTGAACAAAAAGCCCAGTAACGGGATAGATAAGTAGAATATAGAATGGGGTGGGCATAATAATGACATTGGCAAAAGATCATGAACATGAGAAGAGCATAAATAAAAGACATGAAATGTGGTAATGAATAAAAATGAAACATCATGTCATAGTGGTTAACTACCACACATAATTGTAAACCAAGATGGAATCTTTTTCACACATCATTTCACATTTAATCATAAGATTCATCACTTTACCTAATGCATTAGAGCACTATATAATTTCGGGTGCTCATGTCGCATTCAAACATTCATATTGCGCTATATAATTCCAAGCGCACCCGTCACCTCATAATATTATCATTATCATGCATGCAACATAGATCATATATCAATAATTAACATAAGGAACCCATGGTAAGGATTTTATTTCATCTCATAAGAATACATTCATAATATTTGGGTTCCAAAAATAAAGAGGGACCAACATACTCGGTACAAGAACAATAAATCATGAATGAGAGGTAAAAGTTGAGTTCTTAAAAGAAGAGTTCTTTTGGAAAACATTTGGTTTGACATATACATCCTTATAAATCATGTATATCCTAGAAAGATGAATATAATGATGAATAAATGATTTTTATGAAGTGATCATACCAAATTGGAGTGAATGAGGGGGAACCCGAAGAATGAAAATTGGGTTCGAGATTTTCCCCTTACTTTGTATCTGAATGCTTCCTTCTTTTCAGTGTCTTGTATAATGACATTATATTAATTAATTATAAATCCAGAACCTTTTTTAAATTAATATGGTTAATGATTGTTTCATTAAGTGATTTTATGTGCCTTTTGATGAGTTATATAGTATAAAAACATTATTCGAGAATGTTTGTTTTTATGATTTTCATGAGTGGTTCACTTGTATTCTTAAATTGAAGTTTGGGTAGATCATGGGTAAAAATCCAGAACTGATATTACATGTTATTAAATATATTACAGGATATTGAATTATCTAGTAATTAATCATATTATTCCATGTGGGAGAATCATTAGATAAGAATTAAATGATGATTATTTATGTTAATTTGGGCAGTTTTTTTATCACAATGAACATGTTTTAATTTATCAATTAGTAATATGGCCATAAGTTATTTACATAACTTTAAATAGGAAATAATATATATAAAAAATTCTGTTTCAACCATAAATTTTTTTCCATGACCATATCTGAAGGTAGAAATGGAAGAAGAAATCATGTCATTCTTGAAGGTGTTAAATTAACACCTTACGAACAACGCTCTCTTTAATAAAATAAAAGTAAGAGGGGAAAGGGTTTGGATGATATAATATCCCATTAGGATCATAAAATTACATTATATGTATAATATTGGAGTTAAAATACAATTTTGATGATGATAGGTGTGGAGATATCAAGAAAATAACATGAACTTGAAAGGAAATTAAAGGAGAAGTGGGAGAGAAATTACCTCCTAAATCCTCCTCTTGAGATCCTCCATAAGGAATCTAAGCTTGGTCTTTTGATGAGACCAGCATATCTTAGATGTGGTATAGGGGCTAGAGAATATGTTTGGGAACAGTTTAGAGAAGGCTTGGATCTTGAGATTTGTGAGGAAATGAGGGTGTGAATGGTGGTTTTTAAAATGGAGGGGAGAGGGGATTCTTTAATATAAAATTCATTACATTAATAATTTCTCCTATGAAAAGGTATAGTGAGTCTTGAATGACCAAGAATAGTAATTTTATGATGGTATGCCGAACCAAGTGGGCTTAAATCAGAAAAACGTCACACATGACTCTATAATTATCTTATTTAGCTTATTTTTGTAAATTACGGTATTTCACTATTCATAAAAAATTCCAGTATTTCAGAAAAATCCCAAAATTTTACCCCAACCATTTTTCAACGAGTATAATCAAAAAATGAAGTCCATTTTTCATAATTAACTTTCTATATATGATTAATTTAATATTTAATTAAAATTATGGTATATTACAGAAAATAGTTTAAAAACATTCATTTACATATTCTAAAATATAGGTACAACATACTTTCTCTTGAATATTATTTTTATACTATCTTGAGTAAGGTTACTATTAATTAGGGTATATCAATATTCATAAGGGTATGTTACTATTCATAATGGTAGGTTACTATTCACCCAAAATTATTTTTGTTTTATTAGACTCCGAAAATCATGTTGAACACAGCCATGTATGTCAGATTTTCAGAAATCCAAACACATAAGTGAAAAACATTTGTTTTAAGGATAGTTATCACATACTAGTTCATTATGTTGTGTTTTCATGTTATTTTATGACATAATTATTAAAATGTAAATTCCATTGAAAAACATTGGGTCGTTATAGGTATTATCTATGAATTCATTTTTTAGGTTGCAAAATTGATCAACACAGGTGTGAGCCACTTTTTTATCACCACATACCTAGTTTGGGACATAGTGATTCTAGTAGACCCCATTGGTCAACCCTTGCACATGGATACATTGACGTGAGGTGATTCAAATATCACACACCTCTACTAATAGTGTGATCGAGCTCTTATTGGTGAGAAATTATTATGGGGCGTCTTTTTAGAAGTGATGGGGACTTACAACATCATCTTAGTTGTGGACAGACAATCCACAGTGTCAGCCTAGATAGACAACTTCATGAGGATGATGTGGGGAATCTATGGAAAAATCATGGTTTTCCATAAATGGTGTGAAGGAAACTAGTGAAGAGAATTATGGGTTCATATGTCTGGGGTTATATCCATTTAGTCATAAACATTCCAGTGTATCTATTGAAAAATAAGTGCTATGGTGTTCTAGATTTCTATGATGGTATTGGAGTATGAGTATATTGTTCCCGTGGACATTTCAAGATTACCTCCCCACAGAGAGACAAACTTATTTATTTACATAATCCTTGTGAAATATTTGATAATTATGTCATTATATCAAATAGACTATATAGATCTTTGAGATTTATGCGGAGGTTGGAGGACATGAATTGAGGGGCCTCATTATACCATGTGTTTCCCATTGCGAATCCCCAATGTTGTTTTCCTAGAAGTTGAATGGGCTCTTGATTTTGTTTTTGGAGTATCGTGTCTTGAAGAAAGTGATTGTGATGAATATGTATCCACTAGTGAGGATCAAGGAACACTTCAGTCAATTGAGATGGGAGAAATTGTTATTAAAGATTGAAATTTGATCAAGTTACTGACAAATTTTAGAAAAGGATGTGGATATACAGAAGACATAATTTAATCCTCACTATGATCAATTTGAGTACACGGGATAACTTTTAATGAAAAGAACTCCCTATATGTGTTTAGGGGTGTCTTGAACCAGACCATCTATCCATTATTATGTCAGATTATGTTGGTTTTAATTAATGTAATCTTAGTGTACTCGGTGTTAAAGGTGGAGCATGCGAAGAAGTTGGGGATAGTTATAGACATACTCTGAGAGAACCAGATTTATGGAAATCTTTCTAAGTGTTATTTCAGGATTTAGGAGGCCTAGTTTTTGGGACATGACATCTTTGATTATGGTGTAGTAGTAGCCTCAAAAAAATGATGATGTAGTGGTATCCTAGGATCCACCCAAGATCATTAAATAGATTTAATGATTCCTTGGATTGGAAGGATTTTATAGGTGATTTTCTACAAATTTCTATATAGTATTGCCACTGCTGAATAATTCAACCCAGAAGGGGAATCCTTTTCATTATGATTGAGATATTCCAACAAGATTCGTTGTAGTTGAGGCTGAAATTGAAAAGTTCCCCCATATTGGGAATTCTAGAGGAGGTTGTTGGGAACTATGTTTTCTTATATTCCTAAGGGACCAAACTTGGTTATGTGCTAGTGAAGAATAATCTTATGATTGACTAAATTTATTAGAAGATGAGGCTTCACAAGAATAAATATGTTACCCATGATCTTGAGTAGGAAGTGGTAGTATTAACACCAAATATTTCGCAACACTATCTTACAGGTGTGAAGTTTATCATTTCGTTGGACCACAAGAGTCCCATGTACAACTTCTCTCAGAAGGACCTTTAATAGAGATAGGGGTGATGTGTAGATTTCATCTAGGGTTATGAATTAGAGATATTCTATACTTTATGTAAGGAGAAAATTATGGAATTATATCTATCATGAGTTATTTTTTATAGTTATTGATCATGTTTTTTATAAGTTATCCTCAGTAAAGTTGTCCCTTATTGATAAAGACGATGTAGAATATCTATAATCGATGATTATTATCCCAGAAATTCTTTATTGTGTTTGGGAGGAGCCAAATGTAGATACTGGACATGAGACCTTTTGTACTCATGGGGTTAATGGAATCCTTTTCATTCGACAGAATATGGTACCAAGGACATTATAGGATAATCATATAAGGGATTTTTGTACATCCCCTTTTATTTTACATCCATTTTCAACACTCATTGGCCTAGAGTTTGTACGATAAATGAAATAGAAGGTACATATCATCCATGAGCATATAAGGATTGCATAGAGATATCAAAAAAAATTATTTAGATATATGAATAAGGCCTTGGGAGTTTAAGAAGGGAGACCATGTATTCCTGAAGGTCTCACCTTGATATCAATTTCTAAATTTTTTTGGGCCATAAGTTTTCTCCAAGATTAATTTTAACTTTATAGATACTACATAGGGTTGGTGAGGAGGCATACCAACTATCCCTAACACCAATATTAGACAAGTCATGCAACATCTTCCATGTGCCAAAACTGAGGAGGAATCTGGATGACCCACTACATTTTATCGACTAAGGTGAAATGGACAATGGGGATGGAGATAACATTATAAGGAACCTACTGGAGATTGATTATTAGTAGGAAATGATCTTATATGAAATGTTGAATCCTTTCATTCACGTTTAATAGAATCATGTAATTTTCTAGAGATAAAATGGGAGATGGGGACCCTGATGAGAGCGCAGTACCCACACCTTATAGAGTGAAATTTTTAATGATTTTCATGAAAAATATCCCTATAGTGGGGAGAATGTAACATCTCTATCTTTTATAGGTAAATATTTTAAATATATATAGTCTTATTTTTTGTTCAAGTCACTTAGGCAACATGATATTGTAGGTCCTAGTGATCCCATTATTGATATTATGAAAATATTAAATATTTTAATATCATGTGTAGAATGTCTTTTAAAAAAAGATGAGTAACCCTAGAATGGAGGCATAGATTTGATATATAATGACTCTGTTGAGTTTAGAGAAATTGTTTTATTTTATGCATGGCATCGCCATGGTGAATTTTCAATACATGGGTTGATTGATGTCGTGGTTGGGTAAAAATTTATTTCTTTGTTTGTTATTTTTCATTTTAATCAACTAATCACTCATATATAAATACCTAGTTATGGGTAAATATTTAGGTTATCCATATAACCCTGGGGACCTAGAGATGATATATTGGAGGATAAGTCATGGTGAAATGAAAACCAGATCACAGATCGATGTTTAGTCTATAGTGGAGTTCGTGTCTCTAATAAATGATATAAAATTAAGACTTTTATTCATCAGTGGATGATTCAATGTCTAGTTTGAACATTTGATTTATGTGTACTCATACAATTTTGTTATTCTATTTCCAAAACATATCAATTAAAATGGAAATAATTTATTCTCACATCGATAGTTGATTTATTTTTTGATTTATTTGAGAGTTTTGTAATTATTTCTTCATTCATCACTCAAATGGAAACAAATCGAGGCCAACACAACCACAACTTGGGATTGTTCCTTTTTTTATGGTGTACAAATTTTACCCTAATTTTTGAGATTTTTGTCACAGGAAATTTATTTTGAATGTGATTTAATGTATAATAGGTATACAATCATTGCAGAAAAGTTTTTCTGCATAATGCATTGATATCGTTGCTACAATTCAGGAATGGGGTGTGATCGAGGTGAGAAAAAATAGAGTAAAATTGAGGTGGACCAGTTTGGTAAATAGTCCTTGTTCTTTCTAGTTTGATGTGAATTGATGGAACGTGAGATGATGATGGTTTATTAGTTGGTTTGGATTAATGGAATTAGATTTTTGATGATAAAAAGGCTTGGTGGGATGATATCCACAGCCATAGGGGATGACTGATGGATGATTTGGAGGTAAAGGAGACACTAGCGTATGCATGAAGGAACTATGGGTTTCTAGAAATACTATGTTACATATCATGTATTCTTTATATACACATCATGTGGTACCCCTAGATACAACACTAGGGGTTCTAGATAAACATAAGAATCAAATATCACCTGGTCCCTTCAACACACTCTGTGGCCCATTATGGAAGATCAATCTAAATGTTGAAGAATACATGGGGACAAACATGGATAGGATCACCAATACGATAAGAGTACATGGGGGAAAAATACTACATAGACATTTTCTAGTCCATGGACATGAAAATATCATATGGGCACAACCCAAAGTACACATGAATGACCAGGTGTACAAGGTCACAGAAAGTTATCAAACCGAGTTTCCACTAGAACTCTACAAGCCATATACCTGTAAGGGATACAATATGTATATTGAGGATTCCATGATGTGTAACATAGAAATTCATAGGAATACAAGAGGTTGGAAAGAAACATTGATTACCACTAGATTATGTTGTGTTCTCTCTCTAATGATTTTTGGAGCCCTATATTTCATCATGATAGACCAGGATCAACTGAATATGTTTCCTTGGTTCATAATGAAAAAAATACAGTTTGGGAATGTATACCTAGAAAATGATTTTGATCACCTATTGGGGTTTATTATCATATTGGTTTTTGTGTATCCTGCTATGGGATTGGGGTAAAATCCAATATATTACTATATGGGAATTGTAGTATATGCATGACCACCATGCCTATGGTTCAGATCCCCTAACTATTAGGATAATCCATACAGGTTTGTGGTGTCCCCTAATGGCCATCGGTGTGATCTCTTACCCAGATGATGATATCTTCATAGATCCAATGAGTACATATTGGTGAGGCCATATGAGCATGACCTACAGAACAAGTATCATCAATGACAACATGTATCATAGATCTAGTTTTCTCATAGTGATTTTTTATTTAAATCCTTAAGAAGAATTCATTGGATGAAATCGTTGGTTGATACATATTATGAAAAATTATGTATTATTATTATATTTGGGTTTAATATTTTTATGTGTCTTGTTTAATTTAAATATATTATGTTTATGTGAACACTCTTAATGATATATTCTAAGTGATTTTATTGTTTCTTACTAGGTATTGTAATAATCACCTTGGAATGGTATTTTAACACTATATTTCTCTCTCATGAAGACAATAAGCCTCCTGAAGGTGTAATAGGATGACAGGGAGAAGGAATATATTAATTTGGAATGGAAAATTTAGGATTACACTAAATTCGATATTTCAAATTATTTCCATCTAAAAGAACAATTTGGAACCATCTTCGATTTTTTGGGATTTTTTTGGGAAAGTTATCATTTTTTGTACTTTTTGATTACTCTGATTATGGGATATGTGAGATGTATGAATTGGTATGAGGTTTGTTTGTTCGCATTGCATCATTTTATTTTCTTTGGGATGTGTTCATATAGATAGGTAAATTAGGCTAATGTCACAAATTTGTGTGATATGCCTACTCATTGATTTTCACCATCCCCTAGATTTTTTTGGCCATCATTGGGTAGTCACAAAAGGATTATCATTTCTAGAAATGCCCTAATGGGTTAGGAAATGACACATTATTTATATATTAATGAGTTATACTCATAGACCAAGACAAGTATCTTGAAAATCTTCATGGGCCTTAAGGATATGAGGATAATTCATAGCTACAATAAATCCCATGAACACTCTTAGTATAATATAATATCGTTGCCTCCAGATATCTGTAAAAACAAGATTCACACATTGTATCATCATACATATGTTATTATTGAATACATTACTAAACATTATAGATTTAATTAAATCAATATAACATGTTCATAGACTAAGTAAAGGTATTACCATCCTGGTCAATAGGGCCCAATATATCTTTTACTTTTGGAAGAAATAAATATTTTATGGGAAATTTAATATTTTTAATACCACTATTGACATGTCTAATGAATGATACCTCACCACGAAATAAATTTAATGGTTTTTCAATTGTATCAATGCATGTGATCAAAATGTACACAATTATAATGGTCTCAGGTTTGGAGGACAAAGCACTTGTTTATATATAAGAATAGCCAATTAAATATGAAAAATGTGGTGTTCTTATTGGATGGTAAGTCCTCATGATCTCTTATACCTAAAATCACCTAGTGAAAACATCCTGAGAATAATACTTCATTATTATGATCCCCCAACATGAAATAGTCATCCATAATTTGTTTCCCATCATCCTGATAGTTCAAGTGTAAAAACCTCACATATTATCAGTTTATAAAAAGTAAAAGTTGAAAAAATTATACCATCCTCATATGGTTAATCTTTGAATTAAATGCTTTGGAGGATGGTATTAAAGCTACAGGGGGTATCTTTATTAGTATTTATGGAAGAGGAGATCAAAGGATTCATGGTGGCAATAACAAGGCCACAGGGTTATAGGTGGGGTCCACTAGCTAGCTAGTGGGGCTGTAAGTGGGTCTGCATAAACGTAGAACCCAACATACTTCTAATGGTAAAGGCTAACTGATTAGAAATATTGTTGGCCCCCAAGCACTATGGGGATTCACACTGATCTAATAATGATTCCCACTAGCTTTCAAGTGCACGAAGTCTGGTTATGAATTAAATTCACCACACAAAAATTAATTTTACTCTTTTTGAAACCTCAAATGATAAAAAATATTGAAACAATAAAAATATTTGGAATTAAATAAATACCCTCCTAACTATAGAGGTCACACACTCAAATCCCGTTAGTTTTACAATATTTTACCAATCAGGCTACAATATAACAATTATTCATTCATAAATCAATTCAAAATTCTTAATCTATATTTTTATATAAGATAATATCTATAGTGGAACTATATTTTCTATGATGGGATGAAGATGAATTCTTCTTCTCTTTATAGATTGATGAATAAATTATATTTTTTAATACTTTCATGATTTGATTGAGATCCACCATCGATAATGAATGTTCTTCCAGCAACTATTAAAGAATCATTTTCATTGATATTTTCTTGATAGTGTTTCAATGATATAAACATAATCCCTTGATAATTCAATGGTTTATTAAATATGGATTGGAAATTTCAATTATGTCATATATATTAGATATTGTTTCTTAAATAATTGGGTTGTTTCTGGGTAACTCTTCATAAATCAATAATCATATAATCTCTTTCTTCTTGATTATCATCTTCAATCACATTCTAATTGGAGAAGTAATGATGAAATAATAATTATTGGCTTGAATCACGTCCCAATTATAGATGTGACATAAAATTCATTTGATTATCTTAATTTTAAATTTATTTTGTGTTTTTGAATCCTTTCCATCAATAAATATCATAATTGGTTTCATTGGAGGACTTCTTATGGTTTGTTTTTTCAGAACAAAATTATTAAGAAATAATTCTCTTGAGTCTCAATTATAGTCCTATTTCTTGATGAACCAAAACCATATTAGACAAAATTTATGTTTTTCAATATTCTAATTGGGTGTAAGATATGGTTTGGCCATTGATCCTTGATGAACCTTGGAGTGTTTCATAAAATAATTGATATAGGAGGTTCGTTACCCTGAATGTACTTGTATATGATGTTTTCATGACATGTAATATTATTCTTTATAACCCATGATTTTTATATTGTTGCATGAGGTTGTGTGGGTGTCCTTGAGAAATTATTTTTTTGTGATCATACGATTGTTTATAGCTATTGAGTGGTGTTATAGATATTCCTTGTTTTTCCTTGATATGTTATGTATGGATTATGACATTTTCTAGCTTTTGGATCTTATATTCATCTATACGGATGAAAAGGATTCCTAATTTTACTTAAATTCCCCCTGGAGGGGGAGGTTGATGACATAATGATGGCTCTGGTCTTTGTCTCATTGGACAGTAGGTGTTGGATCACTGAAATGTCTATTGATGCAGATGTAGTCCATCAATGTGAAGAGAGAATCCATTAATTGTTGGTCAAATAGGGGAAATCCATGTATGAATTATGTGTAATATAATTTTTTTCATACATTTCAAGTGAGATATATCATCATCTAAGGATAATTACCACCGATAGGGGCACATGAAAAGTTCATAATAAATACCACATTCATGGTGGGATTTTCAATATTTCTTAAAGGTGTAACATATAATAACATAAATAAATATCCTTAGAAGCATCATACTAAATCAATTAAGTTCAGGGTTCATGGAAGATATGTTAGTACATGGTTACTCAGTACTTGTGTGATTGTATTTTTTTCTGTGTATTTAACTAAGACATGTCAAATACTATTATATATAAGTTCCACCTATATTATGGACACATTGGTGGGGTACTAATTGGTTTATTACTCAAACAATAAAATAGAAACTCAGTGTAGATGAATATTTCATGATTGGGGATCCATTGAAGATCCAGGGCCCTATGATAGGGACTTTTAGAGATGGAGGCATGGATTCAGAGGTCATGTCAAAACACACTCTAGAAAATTTCTACTATATTTAATTTCTTTCAAGCTTTACATACATTGGATTGAATTTACATGTACATATATCATTTATTTCTATATTTTATTATATGTATGAAACTTAGAATTATTTCCAACCTCATTATTACTCTGAGTAATTATATTTATTTAAATAATATTTATGAAAGGACATGATAATAATGGTATTTTGACATTACTAATCGACATTTGAACCTATATTCTAGTTGAAATCTTATTACCACGGTGTAGTGCACATGAGGTCTTGTGTCTCTCCTACTCGATACTAGTTGTTTATTCCGAGATGTTAAAAAATGGTTTAGAACATATTATTATTCTATTTTATTTTGAACTATATTGGGACATGGTAAAATGATATAGGTTTCTTTGGCCTCAATTGGAGGAGATTTTACGTACCTAGATATGTCATGTTTAACAAACATTCATGTAACCATTTATTTAATTTTTGTTACATTTTACTATATTTTTGTCACATCTATGCATCCTAAGTAAAAAAATTGGATCACATTACATTTTTATACATTTTTTCCTCCATATTAGGTCATTGATTTAATTCCCCAATTATGTAATCTATTCAGAGAAGATTTATACTATGATATATTCGTTTTGGTGTGTGTGTATATATATATAATACTAACATAGAGGGATAGAATCTATGGTTAGTGGAAGGAGGTTTATACAATATGTTCTGAGTATACTCTAATGAAAACCTTTCTATGATCCATTAGAATGATTATATTTTAACCTAATCAATTTTATTTTTCTAAATTTTACATCATTTTTCAATAAAGTTGCTATAGAGATATATTATCGAACAAGTTGTTGAGGTATCTCAGGATGAACCCATTGCACCACCAATTTTGTTAGATCATGTAACCTGGCATGCTCGTGTACACAAACTAGTGACTGAGACTACTGAGTTAGTTTAGTTAGTAATATTTTAAATTATGCATGTTTCATGTGAAAAAAATCAAAAGATCACGATAGATCATTATCTAGAAATCCATCTTCAGCATCTTTTGGATTATAAGTGTACTTTTTACATATAATATCTAGATAAATGGATAGATATTATCATGATAATTTTAAATATTTTTTAGACTCCTTTTTAGGGGAGAGTTATTCTAGTTACTTTCATGTTCCATGGACCATACAAGATATTGTGGACTACTATGAATCAAAAAAAATAGATGAGATTGTAATAATTTTTACCCATCAAGGTGATGTTAATAAAAAAAATTCTTAACACGATGATGTTGGACCATGCCCGATATATAATGGATTCATCGTAGGGTTCTATAACTATCTCTTTTTACTCATCCGGTTTCATATTGTCAAATCATTGCTCTCCTTTGTTAACTAGTAATGATGTGGGGGGGGGGATCAAAAGTTAGAGATATGCATTTGATCAGAGCTCAGATAATATGTTAGGTAATTCTAAATTATCGAATACACATAGTTTCTTAGTAATGTGATAAAATATAAAATTATAATAGAGTGGGATAGAGAGGAAATATTATGTACATTAAATAGAAGAACAATGTATGAGATTCCACTCACTATTAATAATGGAGTTTCTTATGGTGGAGGAAGAAGAGAGAATATTAAGAGAAGTTGGGTAGAAAACAGATGGTTATGAGAAAGAATTTCTCATTTTCATAAATGGTATAATATTTGAGAAGGGTATTTAATAGATTGAAAAGGGGAACTATATAAATGATTTTAGGAAGTCTTTTGTAGTGTTTCACAATTGTTGAAGGAATTGCCATATTCAATGTTCTTTCATAATAGGTTCTCATAGGAGTGTTAAGAGATCATGTAAAAAATATTATGGACGACCTCCATTGAGGATATAGACATCCCAGACTACGATGAATCAAGGGAAATGTTGTGGGGCTAAGACATGTTGTCTTTAAATAGTGGATCAATCTCCAGCTGATAGTGGTGATCGATTTTATAATGATGTTGGTACTGTCTCGATCACATATTCATTATCTATTTCCTATTTTGATATTAATGCATCTCATTCCTTTATTTATGCTCATTTTTTGTTACTGAAATTGACATATCAGTCATGTTATCATCTAAGATACTTTACCTTGATTTCCCATTGGGAAAAGAATTAGGTCTTCTCCAGTGATACCTAGAGTGTCTTGTATTCTTTTTGTTTGTGAATATCCTTAGAACTTCATAGTTTTGGATTTAATGATATTTGATATTATTATAGACTGGTAATGGATGTCCAACCACTGATCTCATGTTTATTTCTATTAGAGACAAGTGTCATTTATATTTCTAATGGAAGAGAAGTATGTAATTCCCATAGATTGAGAATTGGTAGTAGGTAGAGTTGATATTGACCTGAGTCAGCTTAGGGTGAACACAAAAAATATTGAAGTATTTCTTGTTATATAAAGATCAGTTTCATCCAACTTATTTTTTCCTGCAATCATGAAACCCTCTTAGGAATTATTTATAGATGAATATTTTTTAATTTCACTAGTATAAGAGTTTCCTTTGAGATAGTTATTGAACCATGTATACATCCAATTTAGAAAAAACCATATCATATGGTGTTAGAATAGTTGATGTAAAACAATGGAATATCATTAACTTAGAATTGATGTTATTTATTTGGTTGATAACTTAATCATGGGGTGGACAAGTGTTTTCTCCAAGAAGGCACATTTTATTCTTAAAATCTATGTTGATTACTAGATTCTGAACTAGGTGATGGAGAATAATCGATATCATTTCTCCATAGTTTATGGTATTTTCAATCAATTATGTGGAGCCTTAAGATTCTACAAGATTGATCATTGACCATTCAATCACCGACTATGATTTAGAGAGAAAGAAATACTAAAAATGTTGTTTTGGAGAAGGTATAGTCTATACAAGTATATGTTATTCCTTTTTACTGAAAAACGTGATGAATTTGTTTATGGTCATCCTGGACAAGATATTCAACCTATATCATGACTTGTTCAATATTATGTTCATTGATAAAATTATCATCTACACACCAACCGTAGAGCATATTTGTTAATATCTCATGATATTTTTTGGAACACATTGAGAAAATGATGTTTTTCCAAAGAACTCAAAGTTTAATATTTGACTTTATAAGGTGAAATTATCAGGTCATGTGGTGTCTTATAAAGGTATACCCGTATAATTGAATAATGTGGAGGCTGTGATTTTTTGGAAGTAACCCCAAAATTTGTGCAAGATCGTGATTTTTCGCAATTCTATGGGATATTATTGATATATTATCTATGATGTTTTATGATTTTCAACATCCATGATTTCATTGATAAATGGAGAAGTGAAGTTTCATCTCTCTAAATAGTGTAAAGATTGATTTATGGTACTGAATTAGATATTTACTACTCTAGTATTCATTAGTCCCAAGCTAGGGATCATTTATATTTTGTACTCCAACTCAATGATTGTTGAATTGGGGTAAGTACTATAGTAGAGGAAGATATTAGAATCTTATAGGTCATTTCATCTGTAACCCCTTAAGAAAAAACTATTCTATTCATGAATTTTATTTGTAATTCAGGTTCTAGGATTTGATGTGTTGGTAAAATTATCATTTTGGGGAGAGGATTGTTGTCAACACTAACCACAAGAGACCTTGCTATGTCATCAAACAATTGTACATCCATATGAGGCAGAGGATCAATGTATAGTACCTGATAGTATTTGAATATTATATGACCTAATCACTTGGTAATGTAATCATAATTTATATTCTCTTACCTATAAGATATTCTAATATTAGGATCTTGGAGATTTTACATTGGAGGAACATTGGTTCATGATGAGGTTTTTGTCCGATTAAAGGATTCATGCTTCATATGATCATTGATATATGTAAAATGATCTTGTGGTAGTAAAATATTTATTTTTGGTCAAGTTAAAGGTTACAGTGGATACTAACATGGAGTGTTATATGATGTGGGAATAACCAGCCAAAGGTCACCCAATACCCAGGTGTTCATTGGGTGACAATGATATCATTTTTGGACTAGGGAGAGTAGTAGTTGCCTCTTACATCAAGGTGGAGATGATGAGGGACTCATATACCTCTATGTTGATGGTATATCCTAGGGTGAAAATTAATAAACAAGAATTCATTATGTAGTTTTAGTATCCAAAAATAAGATGCAAGATTGTTGACTTTTTTTTTCTAATTCCCTGATAGCCATTGATAATGTCTAAATAGTGTAATCCTAATTTGTTTCTCTATACACATAGTCTGCCCTTATGGAATTAGAAGTAAGTAATGATGAACTTCTTTATAGGGTTACCCTAGAAATTGAGAAGTATTTATGTAGTTGGGCTGAATTTTTATCAACTAAATACATTTTCTCATTTATTACTGATAGGTGAGACTAATTAGGTGCATGATCTATAAAAGATTTATGACATCAACTTTGAACACTTTCTTATAGTTCCCTTGAAAAAATTTCAAAATATAGACATTACATTCATTTCTTGGTTTCAATATGTCATTAATATGTCCTTATAAACTCATATGAGACATACCACACTGTACAATTCATATATATGTATATATGAAAATTTGGTGTCGATGAATCACATATTTGGGGATATACACTAATAATGCCTCATAGAATGTTTTGGGGATTTATATAAGGAACTATCCATGGTGGAGTAATTTTACAATAAAATATTCTACTTTTGAATATATATGGAACTAATTGTATAGTGACCTAGGATTTTCATACAAATATATTAAATATTTTTAGATAAATATTTAATTTATTACCCAATCACTTTTCTGATGACTGTTATGGTTTGTGAGTTTAGAGACATGGTTTAAAATCTCTTAATTTGGTTAAAAATATTCAATATCTCCCATAAAGGGCATCACATTTTGTACTCCTAACAAAAAATCCATTTTTTAAACATTATTAATAACATGTGGAAAGGGAACATAAGAAAGGGTGTGCTCAAATACTTAGTAAGGGTAAACAATAGATATAATTAAGCATAACAAGAACAAAAAAATATATATTAAAGATCATAATCTGGATTCATGACATAATTATAGGTGTTTTATAAGACATTAATCATAAGGAAATTAATAAACATGATCCATGGGAGGATAACATTTTCATCAGACATAAAATTTTGGCGTACAATTAAGCATTGAAAACCATTAACATAGCAGTCAAGGAACACTACCAAAAAATTAATTATAGAATGATTTTACTCCCCAATCCATCATAGTAGTCAATGATCACTACCAATACCATCATAGATGACAAATTCCCTTACTGAACTTGGTTCACTCATAATTTTAATCTTATATATCTAATGAGATATAAATATTTACCAAATTAGTCAGAGTTATTTATAAGTCTCATACATAACTTAATGAAAATCATATGTATAAATGTCATAAGATCATAAAAAGTTAATCATATCATAAACCATGAAATGAAATGGGTTTAATTAATACTTCATCAAATAATAAATTGTGTAAAATTGATAAGATTCAAAATTGTTTCATTAATTCATTATAACATAACCAAAGAAAAGATGATTTTTAATAAGAATTGTACATCCCATGTTAGTAAAAAGAGTTTCATTAACATCAACTCATCTTAAACACAAACCATCCAGATAAATGATAAAAATGGTATCCTTGTATCATATTCACACTAATAAATAAGCAGTAACCGAGAATATTATCATAGATGAAAAATTATTTTGAAAGATCGCATGGATAATTTCATAAAAGAAATAAATTTTCTTAGAAAATAACTATCTAACACTAAGATTTCAAAAAAATTGAAACCTTTTCCCTTAAAAATAAACATTGAATCATATAACATAATATTTAAAAATCATTTAAAATACTTCTTGTTGATGATATACTTTCATATTTGCAAAATAAATTATAAAACATAAAAATTCACGAAAATAATATTTTTTGGTATTAACCATGTATACTACTAATGAAATATACAAAGAAAATATTGCCCATTATGGATGAAAATTTTCTCTATTTTGTAGACAATTAACCAAGGATTCCATTCACATTTTTGTTAAAGAAAAAAATGCATTATTTGAGAAATTACATGAATATTACTATAAAAAAAGTAAAAAATGGGTAAAAACTATATTTTAAAAAATAATTATAGAATATTAAATCCTTTTTAAATCATTTTTAGAAAATATGGTTTTGGAATAAATTATATTTCTGACCTAATATTGAAATAAATTTTGGTTTTCTTAAAATCATTTACCCAATTATTTAAAGTCCCCAAATATTGGAAAATTCTTACTATTGATATCAGGAATAATTAGAGGATAATAAAATTTATTATTTTTCTTATATATTGATAAAAATATTTTATCATTAGAAACATCTTCATAAATAATCATGATAAACAATGAGATTTTTTCATAAAATCATTTCCACATTGGTAACATTGAAACATTTGTACCATAATTGAACATCATTAAAGAAAACATAAAATATCATGACTATAAATATTTTCATGATATTACATGTGAAAGGGTCTTTATATGAACCTCATAATGGAATATAGGTTCATAACATAACATATGTCTCAAAAGAGGCAAATTGTAACAAAAATATTAATTTGATTGATGAACTCTTGAACCATAAACCACATGAATATAGATCCTAAAAATGGAAATCTAAATAAACATAAAATTATGGAATGTAATAATAAAATATATTCATGTTATGTATATAAACCACATAAATTTTACACATTGTGAATATGGAATCTATCTCAATGAAAGTCAAAGTGAGATGGAAATCTCCTACATTATGTCTCGGATTCCTTTATACATGTTTCAATAATCTATATAATAGATGAAATTTTATTATATATCTATTATAGAATCACAATTATATGTATCATACCTTATATTATTTACTTATAACCATTTATTACCCATTTACTATCAATTCCTTGTTAAAATCATATTTTGAGGACTAACTGCTTTGTTTTTCATATATGTTCTAATTTTTTATTTTTGATCCCCTAAAATTAAACATGTTAAAATATTATATATAATAATAATCATGAAATAAATATCATATTTATAAATAAATTATACTTTTAATATAAATCATTGAAGCTGTTTTTGATAATTGAAGTATGATACAATCATGGGGACGATAAGATGTATGTATGCCTGAATAAAGTGTCCATTTTTCAATAATAATTATTGACATGTGTTAAGTATTATATTATATTTAAGAAAAGATCATAAGAACATAAATACTATATAATTTATTTAAATTTGGTTATTCATATCATCCACGTGGCGTGGTTATTAAAATAGAGTCACATTGCTGCGAGAAGTTGGTTGTTCATACATAAACGAAGGACGTTATCAACATTCAGGGAGTCAAAATGTATGAAATAGTAAAATATATTATATTTTATGAATGTCTTATATTTCATTAATATCATAATTATTTCATGAATATTAGATATATTTATCATTATTTTCTTCCACATAATTAATTATTTCATAATGAATCACATGGTGTCGTGCGGCAATAGTGCACAAGGCGTTAGTCCTCTATGTAGATGAGAAATGTTTACAAAACTCATTTGATGGATGTAAAGATGGTTGGAGGTATGAGATTAACAAAAAAATATCATTATATGTAAAATTATGAGTTTATTATTTCATCATTGTTTTATAAATATTGAATGAGGTGGAGGACTAAAGGAAATTAAAATACTCATTGAATAGCGTGACCCCTTTTCCGTTGACCTCCATAGGATTGCACCAAAAGCCTTATAATTTTTTATTTATACAAGAAAGAGGTCTTATATGATGAGAGGATGGAATGTTTTACGTTATTTTGGCCAATATTCTCCATACACAAAGGGTTTTATGGTATGAGTAATAGTGGATAGGTGGTGGGATTTTATAAGTGAGGAGAGTGGCACACTAATAATATTTCTAAAATTGAAAGAGTACCCCAGGTTTTTCTCATTAAAAAAATCCCCAAAATGAAAAATTATCATGACTCATATAGTATAACATAGAAATAAGTTCATCCAATAGTTTTTTCTCAAATTTTTAGATAATTTTAATGTTTATATTTTTAGTTTCACCAACCATTAAACCTATTTTTACATGAACCGCTATAATTAAATTTTACATCTTTCACTATTAATTTTGTTTGAAAATTAATTTGGCCTTATTAGATAAATTAAATTAATTGTTTTCCATACAATAAATATAGTTTTTCAAATTACATTCACATAATTGGAGAAATATAATTTAAAATTAGTGTTGCATATGTGACGAGAAAGTGGGCATTCAAAAAGAAAATGGTTAAAAGTATGCAATGATATTATATCCAATTTTAAAATGTAATTTGTTAAAAAGTATTAAATTGAAATAATATATATATATTTATATGAAATTATATAACTTTAAAATAAATTTATAATATAATTTATCTTTATAAATAATTTAAATAAAAATGCACTTTTCACATAAAATTCTATATTTTTCAATATTCGTCAAAAATTAATCTTATTAGAAAATTATCAGAAAAAAATCCTAAGTTTTTTTGACATTATAATTAAATAAATTATTTTTCAATTAAAATTTCCTTAATGTTTTAAAAATTAAAATTTTAATATAAGTTCTAAAAAAGTAGACGAAACATTTTTTTTTGGAAAATAAAGTTTTATACGTAAAATATGATTTACTCATATATCATGTCTAGAAAAAAATAAATAATGTGATTGTTAATTAGTTGATTGAATATATAATATATAAAAATAATTATAACAATTCAATAATTTTTTTTTTAAATTATTGAGGTATAACGTGTTTGTTCGTGTATAAATAGTTTTTCAAAAAATATATCCATTCTTTTCAAATATTTTGGATATATTTTTGTTATTAATTTGATACCAATAAATTCATTATATGTACATTTGTAAAGAATATATTTATATAATTTATTTAATCCTATTCATTCCCTCCATTGTAATAACTGGGTGATAACTATCATATTAAAAAATATTATTTTAATAGTTTGTTAAATTTCATTGAAACTCAGCATTCCATGTGACACATGATAAAATCAATGTTTCATGTAACACATTATAATGTTGGTATTTTATATAACATAATCCAGACTTAGGGATTCATGAAACAAAATCTATTTTTTGTGTTTCAATTAACACAACCTAAATTCAATGTTATGTGTGATTATAAATATGGAAAAGATTAAATTAATTTGGAAAAATATTTTACAAAATCATGGGGTGTAAAAATTTGAGTCTCCATATAGATAGTCAGTACAACCACCATTATGTTACCATGAGGTGGGCTATGATGTAGATTTTAGTCCTAGTATGGTATTGCATACCTCAATGAATAATCAGTATATTTGGAAGTAGTTGGTGCCCACAAAAAGAAGGAATCGATCATACATAGACTGGATTAGATGACCATTTGTGCTTTCTATAGGATATTGGGATTTTACCTAGAGTTAATAATTTTTTAATACAATTATATTTCAGGAATAATGTGAATCTAGTGTCACACTATGTTGAACACTTTTACATTTTTTAGTGAGTTGTGAAAGTGTTGTACCATCAGGTTCTTCTATATCAATTCCACGGTTTGCATAATCTATTTCATGTGTCTTAGATATGAAGGTGTGTAAATGATCATATTATTTTCAACAACTAAGAAGATGTTATGTTGGATCCTAACATAATATATTTGTGGTAACCAGTGCATATTGTAAAATGGAGCTAGTTCATATTATATAGAATCAGGGATGTATATGGGAGGTGACTTGCGAGTGGAAGGATGATGTTCAATCATAATGACCTGAGTTATTTGACCCAAAACCTTTTAATTACTTATTAATATTAAAAATCATTATAGGGGTATAAATATAATATCTTCAATTCTAATCAATATATGGTAATTTAAAGTTATTAATTTTTTTTTCATTTGTATGATTTTTCATCTCTAAAATGGGAGTTTTTTAGGTTTTTTATACGGGTTCGTAGGTATAGTGTATACTCATGTGATACTCAAAGGTATCATAGAGAACCTAACTAGGCCACATTATATCCAATTGGGGTCCATTGACTAGCTTGTGGTACTGCTGGTGGATTGGTATAAATAAAAAACAAACCATCTACCATGTGTCCAGTCACTGGCCCATTGGCGTCACCCCCGATATGCAAGTGATCCCAATTTGAGAATACATTAAATGCACCATACAAGTTTTAATTTTATTAATTATACGACCTTTTTTCATAACAAATACTAATCCTAACCCTCTTTATTTGAATTTGATATATCCCTTCCAGACTCTAGAAGCTCCCATATTCTTCTCCCCAATGCTTTTCAATAATTCTCTGATACATTGGTGAAATAAAGGTGAGTGATTATTAAATCTATAATGAGTTATTCATCCTTCATATGAGATTAAAAAATATTTATTATGGATGTATGTTTTTTATCATTATCCTATGATAATTTCTTTTGTACTTTCACAGATTGATAATTGATTTTATCATGTTGATGAAATTTCATGACAAGATCGAGATCTTCCATTGATAATAAATGTTTTTTAGGTAACTGTTTTATAATAATTTTCATGTTCATATTAATTATAGTGTATTCATGATATTAAATTATTATTTTGATCATTACAATGTATAATGATGGAGGTTTTGACATGTTAATGATGTATCATTTCCCAGAGTTTGAGTCTTCAAGAACAGTGATGTTTTTGGGTAAGTTTTTATGAATTGAGAATCATGTGATCTTCTTATTCTTGTTTATCTTATTAAATATTTTTACCATTGATGAAATTATGATTTAATGATGATCATTGTCTATATCTGAGACCCTATGAAATAACTAACCAGAAATTCATGATCTATATGAACTTTGACAATGGATTTTGTGTTTTGGTGACTATTCTTTTGACACTCTGTGAAATTGGTTTTGTTGGTGTTGTCCACATAGTTAGTGTTTCGGGGATGACCCTGTTGATATATAGTTCTCTTGAGATATTATTTGAAACTAGTTTATCTATAAATCAGTTCAATATTAAACTATCTTGACATTTGATCTCTTCTTTATGGGTGTGTGTTGTGAGTTGGTCTCTGATCCTTGATGAACATTGGAGTGCTTCTTTAACAACCATAAGGTGGTAAGTTCCTTTCCATAAACGACCTAGTATATGAATTTTTTAGGGAATGTTCGTTTATATTATATATGCCATTATTGTTATGTGTTTTCATGTGGGTGTTTCAGTTCCCTTTGTACCTTTCTTATTTGTGACCATATGATTAGGTGTATCCTTTGGGTATTATTAAAGATATTCCTTGTCTCTATATTCCATGATATAAATTACATGCGGTATTTCATATCCTAAAGAACTTTTCTTTTGGTGTCATGATGAATTGGATGCCGAGTTTAAGTAAAATATCCCCATAGATGTTGGTGTGGTGAAATTATGGTTGCTAAGGATTTTGGATCATTTGACGGATGGGTCATATCATATACATTTATGTGGAAATATTAGTATACCATTCATATGAAAGATAGAATATATTATCTATTTCCTAAAGTGGGAGAATTCCATGAATGGGTTGTGTGGTATACAATTTATAAAAAAAATTGGTGGGGCATACCATTATTCGAGGATAAAGACCCCCAAGATGGTAGGGCATGTAGTTTTCCTAATAATAACTACCCTCAGGGTATTGAATGTGGAATTTAATTAATGGTGGCTCTTAGGCTAAAATACATTAATATATTTTCTTGAATCATGTCGGTGTCGATGAGGCTAGGTTTTATGGAAGCTTTGTAAGAACACAATAACCTATTACATGTGTAATTGTATATTTATTGAGGAATTTGCAAATTTCATTTCATTACGATTAAATATTATGAGAAAATTATTAAGGACACATTGGGGGTGAATTTTAGGGTTTAATGATCACACCGTGCACGAGATTCTCAGTGTGAGTGAAGATTTTTCACAAGGGACCTAATGAAGGGAAATAGACCAATGATTGGGAGATGAGGATTTTGAGGCTTGGAGTTGTAGGTGATGATTGGAAATATGTTGGACTCTTACATCTCCATTTATTTCCTTTTACGTTTTACAAAAAAATGGTTGTATTAACACACAATGAGCCCACTTATTTATCAATTGTATGACACATATGCCATTTTCTATTGTATGACACGTATACCTTTTTGTATAGGGTGGTGTGTATAAGGTATTGTGGCTCCCTATATCAAACCCATTTTCTGGGGATTGAGCATTACATGTAGACTATAGGAAATATGATTAATATTAATGTCAAATTAGAATGAACTTCTCAATATAGCTTGTAACTACAATAAAATAATGATACGATAAATAATCTATAGATATTATACAATAAATCGTAGATGCATTAGTATCACAACTATAATTTGTAGAATACATCATGCATAACTCTTTGTATACTTGATATAGTAATCAAAATCACTTCTCATGTTATAAATAGGGATCCCACATTCACAACACGTTGGGAATGTATCACTCATACAATTCCACTGGATGAATAATTCATTGGCCCAAATGACACATAAATAGTGTTTTGGTGACTCATACATAGATGATTTCAACATAGATGACTTGCACATTACCTCTTAGAATCATTCAAAAGCCACTAAATGAATCATGTGATGGCACAAATGACACTCATGTTATTTCTAGATAACCCATACATAGTAACAATGAAATATATTACCGTATCCCAGTGACACATACACTAGAATCACTTTCTATTTTTGGCCTCAACCTACACAGTTGAAAATAGTGTACCTTGTGTATTGTTTTTATTATATTATAATAAAAATGTATAATAGCCATTAAACTATGATATAAAGCATATTTTCAAAGTAATTTTCACGTTAAATATAAATTAATGGATTTATATATTGATTTGAAAATAAATAATGTATCTGAAAATTAGGATTCATGTCATTTAGGAATTTAACTCCATGTTTTTAAAAGTTATAAATATGGATGAATTTGTAATTTCTAAAATCAAATTTGGGGTTAATTTTTATTGAATAAAATATCAATAATTTAAAAAATATAGCTCTCTTAAATAGTATATTATGACATGGAACCTTCAATAATAGTGTATCTAGCTTCTATTCCATAAAAAATCCTTTTTTATAATTCATCATTCTTATCATGAGTCATGATTTTCCGTTAAATAATTATTATGTTTATAAACATTAAGAAGAAATCCTTATTCATAAGATTTATTTTCCTCGTAATACATTATTCTATATATCAAACCTATAGTGAATCTTTTTGGTGTTGTTATAAATAGTTTATTTATTTTATCATTGTAATATTTTTTATAATAGTTTTTATTTTAAATTTATTATTTTTATAGAATAGTTGGTGTCACACTGTTTTCTTGTAGTTAGGGATAACCATGTAGAAATTGGGTGACACAGCTCTATAGTTTATTATTTCGAATGTTTAGGGTATTTTCATTGTTTACCTAACTATTTTGGAAAACCATGAAGGATCCCATGTGAGGTAGTTATAATCAATACTGTTGGAACATGGTTTATAAAATCATATGGCCTATATAGAATTTATAAAAGATTAAATTTCACTTATATGATTGGGTGATTTAATACTTATAAGCCTCATTTCTCACCCCAATCATCTTAGGATATCAAACCTCATACAAAAATATATCTTCCCTTCCTCCATGTTGGTGATGTTTGTTGCATTAAAACACTTCACTTTAAGGAATTTTGAAGTGGGGATCTCATCTTCACACCATTATCTTATTCTCTCAATTCTTCTTCCATTAACTTCTTCCTCAAGACCATGATTACATAGGGTTCTCATAATCATAATTTTAATGGGTATGACTTACATTTTATTTCTAATTTTTTTTATATGGTCTTCCTTCACTGTTTCATGTGGAATCCAATCGATTCATACCATTTTCAAGTGTAAATGGTAAGTGGATTTGTGTTATACCATTTCTTGTGAAACAAAATCCACTAAACTATGTTTATAAATAATATTCTAATTTTTTTAATAATAATATCATATTTTAATAACTATTCACATGTTTAGGGAATATTTTATATTGTTTTCCTTTATAATTATAATGTATGTCGAACGTTCATTTCCTAAAGTTGTTTGGATGTGTAAAAAATGTTGGTTAGTATGTGAACAACCCATGGGAAGACTTTCCACCTAGGTGGGATGAATACAAAACACATTACTTGGAAGAGGTCGTTACTAAATTTCCACTAGACTATAATTGAACATGATGGAAAAAAACAATTCCTTGTATATGGTTAACACATGTAATTTGTCATCGACCTACCTATTATATTATGCATTGGAATAATTTTAAATGGTCTGATAATCCAAAGTATGAGAATTTAGGATGAGGATGAACAAAACCCACCTTAGTGTTTCCCCATTGTTATTTTTTTTCTATGATTATTATTATTTTTGTTTTTGCTATTATCGTTTTTTCTTGTTTTTTTGTTGTTATTATAATTATAGTCCATTAAATTCCTATTTAAAAATTCAAAATCATGTTTTTTCATTTAAATATTATTTCATAATGGCATGTTTATTTTTTAGGGAAATGATTATTCATGGAATTCATGATGGGAACCTATTGGAAATGTTTTCACACCACCTACTTACATCCAATGGGTGCATTCTGATTTTCTTCAAAATTATAGATAAAGTAAGTCATAAATATGATGTAATAAGAATTATTTCTAGAGGATCGTCATTTAGTAATGGTGGTGACTTAGTGGGGGTTGACCCTCTTGTAACATATAACTTGGATAATTTATTTGCTTTCAGTTTGGTTTTATCTTTTAGTGTCTCATCTCTATGTTTTTTATAATCTTGTAGTTACCCATACCGTATATAGTATATGTATAAGATGTGTTCATTTATTACATTTTTGGATATCTATATTCACTTATAGACTAATATTTTTATATTCAGGGAGTTATTTAGATTATGTAGATGAATTTATTTGGTCAAATGATATTAAAAAAATTATTCAATGCCCAATCACTACTTTCTAGCCATTAGGGGTCACAAATTTACTACAATTCCTTCATAGACCAACCCATGTTCTTATGTTAGGTGTATCATAATATGGATCCTGAAAAAAATTCCTTCTGAATACGGTTTCAAGGCTCTATGATATTTTTGAATTCAGGATATATTCGAGCTATGATTTATTTGGTATAATGTAATATGTACAAATAAGTTTCCATACATAACTCTAGTAACCTCACATAATTTTCTAGGGGATGGGATAAATTTGGAAATGATTCTAGATTTGTTTTACCATTCTTGGTTGGGTGTGGGGCATGGTTTGTGGATCAATCATGAATACCATGTTTTATAAAGGGGTTTAGTTTGTTAGATTTCATATGTTAATGATTTATTTTTTTGTTAATATTTTTGGGTTTCAAATTGTGATTAATAATTAGTTATGTTGATGTATATATCTTATTTATTATGTATTGAAGTATGCCCCCACTGAACTGAGTTGTGAACCCAATAAGGATTTTGTGGATAATGTTACATAAGAGAATCCATTGGTTAATAAGAATAAAATTGTGGTAGTAGTTTTAGATATTCATAAAATTTAATAGGTTGCAGTAACTATCCCCTCTCTAGATACGTGAGGTGATCCATCTCTTGAGAATTACTAACATGAAGAATTATTTAAGTATAACTACCATCATTTCAAGGAAGCAATGAACCTCATGAAGTTGAGGATTTATAATTAAAGGAAGATGGGGTTTATACTTCCTTCAAATTCAAGATTTTGTTATAGAGATGTGTATTAAATTCAAAATTAAAGTACATATTTGGAGATGGCTAGGATTGGTTATTAATGTAATGAAATAAGAGAATCTAGGATGATGTTTTTTAAATCGATCTTCCCTAAGTTGTATTACACGAACAAGTTGGCATTGTATAAATCTCAAGAACTTGTGTACTTCAAGTAGGGAACTTAGGTAGTCCTATAATATGTGAACTGGTTTACCAATGTAGTAAAAAAAATTCTATATGTCATCTAGAGTGAAGATATTAAAGCACACTATTTCATGATGGTTCTTAAACAGGACATATTGTTCAGGGATTTATTTTTATAACTATTAACCATTTTTAGGTTGTGGATTGAGATTTAATGGTGTAGATATATTATGAAAAAATTCATTGGTTTATTAGATTTTATACAATTATTAGTAAGGTTGGAACTTGTTCCTTTGGGAAGAAGAGAAAGAATGAAGAGAGAGGGTAGGTTCGTTGAAGTATTTATAAGTATCCACCTCATCCTTATCACCAACTACTATGGGTGGAAGATCATATATTTTAAATCATTGTTAAAATAATGTTATTCAAGGATCATCATTCCTGTTATCACCCATTCCATAAAATTTCATTGAATATATATGATTTTTTATTGATTCTTCCCATCCACCCTTCGTTATTTGACTGTTATAGGCTCTTCAATACCTTAAAGATCCATAACATAGTCTGATGTTTCCAAGAATATGATACCCAATCATCATAGAAATTGGGGTTATACTAGATCATTATAAGGGTTCAATTAACTAATGGTAGGGTCTCATGTTAGTATAAAATATCAATCACATCCAAATGTGAATAGTTAAATCCATTTGATTAAAAACTTGTGGAATTAAAAGATGGGTCTGTGACAGTATGTGGTTTCATTCACGTTTCATTGAGTTTGAGAACTACTTAATTTGATATTAGTTCCTATCATTCAATTATATCTTCTCATGTCATGGATCTATTAAATCAACTATATATCTTATATAATGTAAATGTATACTTCATTTGGGAAGATGATAGATCATGATTTACATTTCCCTTCACATATGATCTCTATGTCTATAGTTGAGCTAGTATTGGACAATCTCTCTCACTTGATAGACGTATTTAATCTTACTCTTATGATATAATATATGGAATCCTATATGTATCACATAGATTGTTAACACTATAGATTATCTTTCACCGTCATCAATGGTAGCACTAAAGTGTTCAAGGGAGAATGCGACCAACAATCTAGCTGAGTAAGACCACCACTTCTAGAGCTGGGAAATCCTATCTATTAGTTCTATACCCTTCTATATGAATATTATGAAGGGAATTATATGGGTGATTTACATCTTATATATTAATAATTTCCTAAGTTTTTTGAGGAATATTTCTCAAGATTAAACCCAAGGATAGAAGTGGAGTTTTCTATCAATATATTGTTAGAAATATAGTAGATATGTATCTGTTTACATCATAGGGTTCTTATACAGTTAATGTAAAAGATAATTTCATTGAGTACATAAAATATATGTTTTTCATCTACCCATGTGTGACAATGTGGGATGCCACCATGATTTTTCCATAATAAAGGAAGATAATCATCACTTATAAAATGACTATAAGATGTTGAATTGGTTCAAAATTAGTAACTAAGACCCCATTTACTATATCATATACCAATTAAATTAGATATAGAGGGGAATATTGTTTTCCAAGATTGAACATTATTCATTCTATCACCATCTCATTGTGAGAGAGTTTAATTATCATAAAATTATATTTCAATGAATTTATATATATTTCCGGTACTTGAAGATGAATTTTTTATTTTCCAATTCCCCTATGTTTTTTAGAAGATATTAAATTGAAATTCCATCGATATTTTCAAACCTTTGTTTTATTCATTTTATATTAAATTCATGATTACTCAAAGGAAAATGAGGATCTGGTAAGTGATTTGATAATTATTTCCTGAAGCTTGTGTGATCAGCACATATTTGTTAAGCTTTCCAGGTTCAGCTTAAGAATCTATGACATCACATTTCATGTACCTGTGATATTGGTGTTGGGTCTCTCAGTTATCATTATATGGTTATAGTAATAAGGTATTATGTAAACCTTGGGAATACCATTGAGATTAAGAAATTATTGTGTCTATAAGGATACTATATTTGGTTTTTGAAGGACTTATCAATGCTTAAATTATCTATAACAACTCTCACATAGAAAGTGGTGAAGTTCATATGGATCCCAAATTGTAAAGTGGCCTTGATAAGTTAAATAAGTTGTTGACCTAAACACAATTTCTGGTTTTTTAGGATTCTTGTTTAGAATATAATAGTGTGATGCATAATGTTATGGCCTATGATATTTCACCATGCAACAAGACCATTCATTACAGATTTCTCTCACCATCTTTAACCAAATTAAAGGATCTATTCAACCCATGACCATGAGATTATAGTTGTGATGCATGCTCTCAAGAGTTTATTCATAAATATCTTAAGTTAATGTTTCATTTAATTTTCTTATAATATGATCTATAGGTTTAGTTTATTTTATAAGTACATAATCATTAGTAAATGATGATATATTTAATTCCTTAAAAAAATTATTTTCTATCATGTACACTATAGGAAAGGGAAATGTAGTTATTTATTCCCTCAATTGAATATTTCCCTCCAATGATCTCAATGCGTATAGTGATGTTTCAAGCATAACAGTTATTTTTTCTTCTATGAATATATAAGTTAATTAGGAAAAGGAGATTATAGTCTTTGATACTATCTATTTTAATAATCTCTTGTCGATATTATTCCATGTGGGAAAGTAGATTATGACGAATGCCAGTGCAGTGGGAGAATATTTAATGGAGGACAGAGTAACATTGAGTTATCTCTATCCTTAATGGGTACTGTCTATTTTAATAATTGATATGTGGTTTCTTTTTCATTGACGAAGGGGGCTATGGAGGATTGTCAATTATCCTAAAGGTATATTCCCCCAAGTACCACAATTATGTATTATGATCTGAAGAGGTGATTATGCTTCCCTTGTATGATTTGACATATAGAAAATAGTATGTCATGGATTTTTACATTAAAAAATTTAATTCCAATAATAATAATCCCTTAGTTCTAAATGCTTCACTTCCCATACAACCCTAGAAGTAAAATGAGGACTATATAGAGATCTTGATCGAGCTACCTCATGTAAAATTAGGTGGAGATACTATATGGGTTGTGATTTATCAGATAACCGAGTATTATAATTTTATTCTGATCAATGATATAGACAAGGTGGAATAGTTTTATATGAAATTTGTGTCAAATATCATGAGGATATATATGGTGTCATATACTATTAAAATTTATAGTGGCCCCAGGTTTTCCACTTATTTCTATAAATTCCTTTATGAGGTGATGTCTTCCCATGGTAGTTGGGAATTACCAACCATACATCGATAGATAGCCATATATAGTGAGAAATAATAAATTTTGAGGATATTATCCATGTCTGTATCATGAATTTTTTAGGAATATTGGTTAAGATATTTTTTAGGTTGCATTTCATTGTAACAAAAATAATCAGTTATCAATAATGATAGATCCATTCATAAATTAAGACAGTATTCCACTTCGATCCCATGTTGACTAGACTGAGGTGGGTGAAACCTATATATTTTATATGAGTGTTTTAAAAGGGGTGATGGTGATGATTAAGTTGTTCAAGAATTTATTTTTTATGACTCAATGTCTCCAAAATCCATATGAAAATTATTTATGTCACCCCTTATATTTTTTTTGTGAATGGGGGTTCATCAAGGTGTCTACAATATTGGGTCACTAGAAACATGAAATATAGAGGAAGACTTCTCTAATACACATGAGATCCTTTGAGAATAGTAAAGGGATTAGAGTGGTTATATATGGTTTGGTGTTTCTTCCTCAATGTAATATAATTCATAACATATTCTACATCATGAAAAGGAATATATATAAATCAAATCAGTTTCATGTTTACAATTGGGAAGATTATGATTTTGAACTGGATTCTTCTTTTATTAAGATTTTTTTTTATAATATTATCACTTACTAAAAAATATTTCATGGGGAAAAATTCCTTTAGCCTAGTTTTTTGTGGTGATAAATGAACGATTCTAATGATACTTGGAAGCAAGAGTCTCTTATAGAGGTACAATGTTATCATTTCTTCATTGATATTACATTATATAGATATTCTAGGGGAATAAAGTAATTTTTTTGGGAGATTTAACATATCCATAGTGACCCATTAAGTTATGTTTTTCCATTATTTATTTATTTTATCATTCTATTTGTATTTTTAATCCTATCTATTTAAAAAGTTAGAGTTTTTGGAGAGTTTTTTGTGTCAAAACATTTTCACAGGGCCATGGATATCCATGAAGTGACCACAAGACACTTGTATGTTGTTTTATCAGGATTATTTTTAGGTTTAAATCATTGTTTACCTAAATGTGTAGCCCATCCATATATGTGTATAGAAGATATAGTGATGATCTACAAGATTGATGCACAGTTTGTAAAAAATGTATGAAAAAAATTATCCTTCCTAGAGAAACTAAGATATGAAATGATTCATTTATCATAAAATTATTTAAGACTTATATACCATATTTATTACAATACTCAAACTAATCACCATCCCTCATCTATAAAACACTATTATCTTCCTCCTTAGTGGTGATGTTTAGTGTATTTAACAAAATTCCTTTAAGAAGACTCTATGTGAGGTTATCCTCTTCAATTTGTGGGATTTTTGAACCCATGAATATTTTTCCCATTGATATAACATTTACAGTTTTTTAAATATGAACCATATAGCGTGTTCCTTTAAATATATGGATTCCATTTACATTTATAGTTTTTTCCTTCTCCACTCTATGTGAATTCTAATTGGTTCTTGGTGATTTTAATTGTCAAAGCTAGGTTCACTCATGTCATATAGTTTTTGGATGAACTGAGTTATACTGAATACATTTATAAAAAAATATTAATTGTTTTGAAGAATGAGATGATCTTTTTAGAATTATTAGTGTTTTTAGGATTGATCTGCTAATTTGTTTCTTTTGACTTGGATTTTACTTGACATATTTTTTCATAAGTTGATTTGGATGAGGAAATTGGATTTTTTTATTATGGGGAAAGTACATAGGATCTATATGTACCTAGGTGGGATGACATTTAAAAGTATTGTTCTGGTAAGGCATCTGATCATATACCATGAAATACAAAACAATGCTAATGAAACAAATACTTCTACAGATATGGTGACCATTGTGACTTTGACTCCAACCTCTATAGAATCTCGTACATGAGAATGGTAATGAATGATTCCATCACCATGACTATGAGGATCATAGGGTGAGGACAGACCTTAGATATCATATGTTTTCCACATTATTCAATATTGTGTTGTTTTATTATTATTATCCACTATTTACCTTTTAAAATATGGACAGTTTTTTAATATAAATTGTTTATAAATGTATCGTGTTTATTTTGACTATTAGTGGTTATTCATTGAATTATTGGTGGGACCCTTCTGGGATTTTGTGATCACACCTTACATACACAGAAATTGTAGGTGTATATATGAATTTTTTATAGATAGGTAAAATTAACATTCTTCTTGGTAGAAGCATGTATTCTTTCTAGAAGATCATGGTTGGGTGATGGGGGTGACTAGGGGGATAGTTGAACCTTGTGTCATATAGTGATGGTCAATTAATTTTGGTTGATTCTGGGTTTTTTATAGCACATTATACCCCCCTTTTTTTACTTTCTTATAGAATCTATACAATCTTTTTATTTGTACGATACAATGCTTTTAATTTCATTTCTGGATGTTTATTTTTAGTTATGGATTTGTACGTATTTCAATTAGGTTATAATTATATTTCGTTGAGGATTTTATTGGGAAAAATATTTATAATTGAATTCTCTGATTCCCAAACAATAGTTGAACACCTATGGGGATTGGGAGAAATCTCACTTCCATTCCATAAACCAACCTGGTTTCACAGGTCAAAGGTAACCTATATTGATTTGTGACATGCTAAATCACATTAGTAACAACATCAGTTTTGTCAGTTTAGTCCATTAAATAAATCTATATATTTCTATAGTTTTTTCCACAGAGTTGAGGCTATTTTTTGTGTTTCAGAAGACCTCATAATAAATATATTAATATATATTAATATATATTAATGCACACATACACATATTTTTTGACTAAATGGTTTCCCCATGATTAGGGCCCCGTATGGGAAATATGATATCGTGTTTTATTTTGGAACCAAGGGGTTACCCTAGGAGAAACATAAAGAAAGTCGAGCTCATGATTTTTGTTGGAGGTGACCAATAGTGGGTTTAATATTTAATTTAATAACATATTTTTTAATTCTTACTTATTGAAAAAATCAAATATATTATATTAGTACATTTTAATAAAAAATACCTCGGTTTTTTATTTAAACCATAGATATTATAGAGGAAATAGAGGAGTTATTCATTTTCATTGGAAGATAATTATCAAGGATCGATGAAATTTAGATCAGGGTGAATCATGGTACAGAAAGAGAAAAATGTGGGACCACTATCTTCATCAATAGAAAACTAGTTCTCAATCAATGATAGGTTCAAACTCGAGGTAGGCACATTATTTCATGGTTTTATTCCCTTATTTTGATTACTGGCCATGGATAATAATTTATCTTTTAAATTTATCATATCATCCATTAGTTGTTTGAAAAACATATAAATCCTATTGAGATCCTTATTTATTATTTTGTTCATTCTCTCATTCTCAACCCCTACATCCACCAAATTATGATCATTGTATGAGATTGCATCATCCAACTATGTTTATTACTTTATTCATGTGTTTTTTTCTAACCTTTTTCACGTTTATCAACATTAAGAAATTTGTTTCAGTGACTCAACTTTGCTGGGTCAAATTAGTGCATGGTTGAACCCCCATATAAGTGATGGTTGTTCAAATTATGGATTAATTAGTGTTTTAATGGTTGATCACAATTGATTTTAGGGTGATGGTTATGGATATGGGGATTCCATATCTGTGGTGGTGGTGAGAGGTGATATGGATTCTCATGAGTGATCTGTGATTTCTTTTCCAACCAGTGAAATCTAGAAAATCTACAATTTAAGGTTTCCCCTTTGATTTCAAAATATTTAGGTGAGTCGAATTTTAATATTGGAGGTAGAGATTATGGATCTATTGTATGTATGAAGACCCTCGAATCTCCATACGAAAGAGAGGACCACATGTTGTGTGTCGCAAAAAAATACATGTTATGTAGTCCCTAAGCTGTGATGACTAGGGTTTTGGGTGATGTTAAATAACACATTTCGTGTATGATTCGTACAATCCATGTAACCCAATGTGGGATTATCATTGTGTACCCCAACGTTACACGAGAACATACACACGTTCGTACATAGTAATGTCCAGTGTACTTGAGCACAACTATTTCAACATACATATCCTATGTATATGAGAATGGGCCCATGTACACGGGAATGAGCCGAATTAGATGGTCACATGATGAATTACATGAGAACTGGCTTAGATGATGTGGTCAGACCTTAGGTTGGCTAGATATGATATGATCCCCATGTGCACATTGAATACTCCCACATGGATATCCATGTTTTTTTATGTAGTGGAAACACCCATGATTATAGGAAATGACATACATCTAGTGGCCCTAAATACATGACATGTACATTCCATAAGGATTTCCACATTTTGTGTCACCATCTTCAAGACTCATATTTGGGAATGTGAGTAGCCTATCTGGATTAGTTTTCCACATAGAACATCATGGAGGAATGTTTTATAGAATAAGAGATATGACATGAGGAATATTGAGTGAAAATATTCCCTCACTAATGATTGGCTAATGTAAATGAGCATGTTTAATAATCATAGATACATTAGGATTGAAAACCCCCCGTTTCACCAAGGTGAAGGTCTCCAAAACTGTAACACACTGACCCAATTTAGACAAAGTCGGTGCATTATTACATAAAATTGGCATGATCATATGAGATCTTGTGTCAAAAGTCCAATTAGTTTAGTAGCATTGGAAATACTAGATACTTACATAAGTTTTACATTAAATTATGAAATGAAAAACAAAAAAAAATGTTCCCCCTTGGAACACATTCATATACATTATCCTATACATACAAGTCAATAATGACATACTTTTTCACATTTAGGAAAAAATAAAACCATCAAAGTTGTGAGCTTAGATTCTCAATATGTATAAAAATATAGCGTAAATATTCATAAATAACCATAAAAAGTTAAGGCAATTTATAATACTAAAAAAAACCTTTCAAAAACATAACTTTTAACATAAAATAAAAAATAGAAATCTCATAATTCTATTTACTTATTCACATGGATATTCTACTAGTCGAATAATCTCATATAATATTAACAGCTAATTTCATAATGATGGAATGCATAATGATAGACATCATCACCACATAGTCAAGGCCTCGTGTCAAGACTAAAAAATATGATTTTGTCAAGGCCTTGACCCAAGACACTAGTTGGTCTCATTGGACATATTGATGCATGGAAGAGCTATATCAGGCTCCACTCATCACTTAATATGTCCAATGCATTCCTCATATGAAAATGGCAAATCATAATCTAAACATTTTTATTAAAACTAGCATACGAAATGTTGATATTTTAACCACAAACCATGAATGATATAAAAATAGCAAATCCACAGTCAAACATAACACATTCAATTCAATATAGATTATTTTATATAATAAATCAACCTCAGTCAAGAAAAATGATGGATATTGACATATATGAAAATAATCTGTAAAACTATTTGAGAGAAATAACACCTTTTTTTAAATCATTTAAAAGTCTCACTATTAAACAATATGCTGTTAAAAATAGATTTTTGAATCAATGTGTCCCATAAGACATTGATACTTTTAAAAGAAATATTAATTTTAAAACATTATGGTCCATATAAATAAATTATTAAAACCATTTTAATACATGGATATTAATGAAAATGATTTACAAGAACATATTTTAAAACTTTTAAAATGATATTTTATTCAGATTACCTAACAAAATGAGGGACACTTGAATAAAAATAATTGTGGTAATAGAAAAATTATAATATCAGGCGAATAAAAGTATTCATGATATACTATGTCAAAGTACAGTATATACACCATATAAAATAGAATTGGCGTATAACAACAGAGAAGTCTCAATAGAATTTAAGTTGAGATGAAATCCATTATAAATACAGTATCCTTAGGATAAGTATTAATCAATGACATAATTATGTTTCTAAAATATAAATACACTTAATATGATTGGATATTCAGTGTAAATCAATCAGAAAAATTTCACACATATTCTTGTAAAAACAACACCAATGAAATGGATGTTTAACTCAATGGATAGGAATTGGGTTAAAATTACTCTTTTAAAGTTTATATCAATGACTTGAGAATTTATCAATGGAGTGATTATGTATATAAAAAGTATATACACCGATAGGGGATTCGAAATTACAAAATAAGTAAATAAACATTGATTTTACACTAAATCTGGGAGTATAATATTCTATGAAGTTTGGGTAATACCAAATGAGTGGAAATTAAAATTTGAAATTACCATAAAGATTTGGTAACTTACAAAAAATAAACCCCATGAAATAAGGATCATAAATGATGATTTAAAAAAATTAAATTATATTTCACAAAAAATACAATCATGGGAAGTACATACACTACACAATAGGTAATAGTGGAAAATATAGCATGAATTTCACAGGAATAAATGTGGGTTGAAAACCATTTACCATGTTTTAATCAATCGAGTCACATGACAAAAAGTTAATAAACACAAAATGAATCATAGAATACCTTGAATAAAAAGAGAATCATAGTAATATATATCGAATTTCAGTACACGATACACCACATGCAATAAATAATTGGCTAACAATGGAAATCTCATAGAATTAAAAGTTAGATAAGAAACCCCTTACCCTTAGTCTCACTTGACTCGTATTTTCATTTTTATTCCTGAATAATAAACTAAAATAAATTTCTAATTCATTAAGGTAATTTTTCATGTTTATTATTACTTCTAAATAACTTATTAAATTTATTTGAAAATTATTTAATTATTTGAGTTCATATCGGACATTTTGTTGATGTTCGGAACATTAGTCAAAAATAAACATGTTATAATTCCAAATTTTCCTGGAGCTCAAAATTTCATTATCTATAGAATGATATTCATGATTTAAATATAATATATATAATATATATCCATATTATATGTATTTATAATATTCCATATTAGTTGATGTTAAGAAATTAAACACACTGTTCATTGAGACGGTAAGCCGTACGTACGCATGAACACAATTTTTATATCAATTTTATATTTAAAGAAATGAAAAAATAATAATACATAGTTATATTATAATTAAATAATAATATCTATTTAATTTAATTTAATTAATTCCATCCTTTATATGTTTCACGTATGGATTGAACGATTCACGTAATTTTGAGGGAGCAGTAGTCCGCACTTAGTAAAATAAAATAATCATATTTACCCCTTATTAAAACCATAATGGTATGCAATATATGAAAAATTATGAAGAATAAAGATAATATAAAGATAATAAATATCACATTTAAATATAGTTCCATCATAATTTCCACCATAAGAGGTGGTTGTAGAAGAAAGAACAATCCTCGTTTGGTGAGGCAGTAGTTCGCAGTCCATAGAAACAGTGTGTTCTTTACCCATTAAGCGATGGTGTGTGTATCTGTAGTTAGAATCGTTCTTATATAAACAACCAAGTATATTGGTGATACTAGTTTTGTTATAAAATAATGGAATAAATTTTTTTTTGGGGTTGGAAAATTAAAATAAAAGAAATAAACACAAGAGAAGATGTTACCTTTAAATCAGGTAAATTACTTTGGTTTGAACCAAAAGAATTTCAATAAGTACCTTTTGCCTAAGGTAATGCTTCTCGGTCGAATATAGGGATCTTGACAGCTTATTTAGGCAGATGTTGGATGATTCAAGGGGATTGAGAGGTGTGAGTAATGGGATAGTGGTGAGTGCTTTTTATAAGGAGGAGGAGGGGCTCTTTAGGAATGTTGGAAATTGTTTATTTATTGTATAATAATTTTCAGATTCTAAAGGTCCAAAACTTATTTAATTATAAAAAAAGATGAATCTTTTTCAAAATAAATTTATCTAATAAGAATTATACATGTTTTGGATATTTTTTAACCATTATTATCTTATTTCTTTAAATCATTCATTAATGAGGTAAACACTGCGTCATTATTATGTCAAAAAAACTATTATTTATATGATGTCTAAAAAGAATAAAAAAATTAGATGATGAATGAAATATTTATAGATTTGAAATTAATATTTTTCATCGAATAGATAACTTATATAACCACATGTATGAATTTATTTACTAATAGATATATGTTTTTGTCATTTTTGTCATTACTTTAAATTAATTATTATAAAGTGTCATTATCACTGTTAAGTGACTCCATGGGGTCTCAAAATCTATCCATGGATTCTCATGATATGAAATGTTTCAACCAGTAGGATTAAGAAACATAATAGAGTAATTTAATATTACTATAATATTATTCTTATCTTGAATTACCCTATTTACCTTTAATTACGGTAAATAATTGTAAAAAATTACTATTCAAAAAAATTATATTCATCTAATTGAACCACATTCTACTTAATAATAACAACCATGTTTGTATGATTTTCTAAATTAAATACAAAAAAGTGGTAAAATGTATTTTAATTGAAAAAGTCGATTTTTTAACTATTACTTAGTGTTTTTACAATTCATCAAAAATTGAAGTTTCTCAGAAAAATACCCATAAATCAGCCTAAGATATATTTGATATTTCGAATTCAAAAATGATGTCTATTTAACGAAATTAAAAACATAGAATTTTCATCAATATATTTAAAATTAATTCTCATTTTCAAAATAAAAAAATTTGTTTTTATGAAATAATGACTATCAAAAGATTGACAGAAGTTTATGGCAAATTTCAAAGTGAAATTACATAAAATGACCAAAATTGGAATAAATGTTAAAAATATATTTTTTATTCCATAAAACAAATAAAAATGTTAATCTGGCCATATAAATAAAATATATTAGAAAGCAGTTTTGAATTAAAATACAGTATTTTTCATTATTCATAAGAAAATATTTTTATCATAAAATTTCCAAAAATTTATCCAAAGTAAATTTTGATATCTCAGTTCTATAGAGGAATTTTATTTTTTCAAAATCAACATATAAAAGTGTCCATTATTTTTATTTAAAAACGGTTCTCCCTTAAAAGGCAGAAAAACTGCATTTTTTCAAAAATATTTCTTTTTCTTGAAAAATTGAATTCTTCATTATGTTATGTCAAAGAAACACAAAATATTAATGTTAAAATTATATGGGATATATATATAATTCATAATATGGTTATTAATAATTATAACTACATTCTAATAGTCTATTTCGATAGGTCATGGTGTTCTTGAATTCTTTGTTGCCTAAATCACATGCTATTGTATTATTCAAAGAGAAGTGTACCGTGGAAGCGTCAGGTGTTACATTATCCACTTATTCAATAAATTGCATCCTCGCAATTTGAAATTATTCTTTGAAAAAAAAGGTTAAAAAGAACCATTCTGGAAAATCTACATCAGAAATATGGTTAATAAAATATAGTCTTAATAATCGTGAAAGAGAAATGAAAAATTCACTGCCAAATTTTGATTTAGAATAGGATAATATTGGAGGAAATTATAATTGGAGTAAATGTGAATATTTAAAGGGAGTTATGGAGGTCATAATACTCAAACAAGTGAATAGAAAATTGAGGGCATCAAAGCCATAAATTTAAGATGAATAACACAAGGTATTGGGATAATATATTTTTTGGTTTAAAATCCTTTACATAATGTTTAAGAATTAATTTCATTATAGAATTTGAAAAACCTTATTTGATAAGTAGTGTTCCATCCTTTAACTAATTTCAACCTGAAACTAAACTTCCACTCCAAACGATGAGTATTCAAGATTTCTTTGTCACACTTGAAGTTATAGAATCAACTTATAGAGAATTGCATAATCCACATAGGATGAACTATATATTTCCTCTTTCATTTGAGTTTAACCAAAACCAAAACGGTTAGTGAAAGAACATATGATCCCAAAAAAGTATAATCCATCGGAGAAATAAATACTAATATTAATTTCTAAAATTAAACAAACAAAATCCAAAGTTCAATAAATACCAGTCAATAAATAATTTTCTTTAAAATCTTTCAATATCATCCAAATTAAGATTGAAACCCAAAACACATAAGAATTTGATTGATTTGTCTTCCACGTTAAATTTTATCTCCAAATAACATTGAATAATCTTAAAGTCACATAATTAAATGTAATTAACCGAATCACATATTTTATATGATAGGTTAATCATTTACATAAATAACCCAAATCATAATAAATCCATAATAAAATCATAGATAAAAATCGACCATTAGTCCTCAAATGAAATCCCAAAGTATTCTATTTTCCATAGTCATATAGTGATCCTAATTCAGCGAACGTCTTCCAAAATAACATTTATAACTTAATCACAAAATCATTATACTACACTAAGGATATCAATTTGACAGAACATTAGATCCCAAATAAAATTATTATTGATTAATAGAATCATTTAGGAAGAAATAAATAGTCACACTAACCAGGGAATTCATGTAGTTATGTGGAAGATGATAAATCCCAGTCACACATTAGTAGTGGTTTTGATTCTTGTTTCTTTGTTTAATGAGACCGATTGTTACATGATCTACATGTTGTATTTTTTCACAAACTATATTTTTTAACATTCTCAAAATGATATAGTTACTCAAAATAACTATAACATAATTTAACCAAAAATGTTTTCCCACACCTCACATTTTCCTCCTAAAAATTAATAACCTATAACTGCCTCAAATTCAAGGATCATATAAACCCTAATGGTTATTCATAACTACATCCAAAAAAGAAATGATAACTCTTCTATGAATTGTATTTTCACATAAGAAACTAAAGGGTTACCCATTAAAGAGACAGTTATTCAATAGTAATCCCATCAACATAGAGCACTAATAAGTTTAAACATTTGACCATCCATTAATTTCTACCTAGATTTTTCCTTGACCAAGAGGTTATCTTATAGAATAGGGCATTGACTCAGGTAATTCCTAGGTCCCCAACATATATAGAAAATGACTATAAATGGATTCTTGGGATATTTTTTATTTTATTCCATAGTACCCTTCATTTTTCCTTATTAATTCTTTAATGTATGTCCTTTTTCCCAAACATAAAGAATTTCATTATTCCATTGAGAAACCTTCCTAGGCGTCTCCATCCACATTTCCCTCATGATGGAAAAATAGCTTTCTTTACTCCATTGTCTCCACTCCTGGAGCTCTTATCGTTCTCCACATTTCTCTTCTTTGTTGAGTATAGGAGTGTGTTAATATATATGTTGTTGATTATATTTTTGGAAAAATGATTCGGGATGAACATAATATATTTTATTCCTATCAACATTCTATTTCATTTCTCATTTCCTACAATTTTCCAACCATGTACATCATGTTCATGTTATATGGAATTCCTTGGAATACATCCATTGAATAAAACCAGAAATCCATGTGTGAGTAAAAATAGTCATAAAATCATTTAGAGAAAATATGAACACATCATTTTCAACCTAAATCACCATAAGATTATCCACAGTTATTTATTCTCATATTATATTAAAATCATTCAAATGAGTTTGTTATGAAAACTTGAATTATCCTAAGCATATCCCCGGAGAGGTTTAATAACAAGAGTTCATCAAGGCCCATTGTCGTGTACCCAGATATCCCTGGTCAAGCCTAAAATTCCTTTTTGAAGTTTTCACACCTAGGTATTTTTATGCCAGATCCACCTCTACCTATTTCTATCTAGAGAGGGTTGTATTTTCTAGGAATTATAACATAATATTTAAGCTACCAAAATATTTGTAAGTTCTTCTATACTAATTCTCAAATTCTATCTTAGGGTAACGTTCTCTAATCTGAGTTTATCAAAATCTAGTTTCCAAGGTTTGTAATAAACTTCCTCTAATCCCAACTGTAACGCCCTAACCCTTATTACCCAGAGTAGGTGCATTATTACATAACATTGGCATGATCACAGGATATCATGTCTCGAATGATTAATTAGTTTAGCAGTGTTGTAAATACTAGATACATACATAAGTTTTACATTACATTATGAAATGAAAAACAACAACATTGTTCCCCCATTGAAAAAACTCATATCCCAAATCATATCCCTGCAGGTCAATGATAATATACTTCTTCACATATTGGGATAAAGAAAACCTAGAAAAGGTTGAAGCATAGACTCCCATTAAGGATAAAAATATAGCGGAAACTTTCATAAATAAGAATAGACATTTAAGGAAACGTATAAAACTAAAACACAAGCCATTTAAACTTAAACATCAAAATAATATGGAAAATATAAATCACAAAATTTCATTTACTTATTCACATTAATATTCTACTAGTTGAATAATCACATGTAATATCAATATCTTATTTCATAATGATGGAATGCATAATGTCGGACATCATAACCACATAGTTAAGGCTTCGTGCAAAGACTAAAAAATTTGATTTTTTTCAGGGCCTTATGACAAGACACTAGTCTCTCGCATGAGACCTATCAATGCATAGAAGAGATATAAAGGGATACATCCATCTCTTAATAAGTCTAATTCAATATATATATGAAAATGGTGAAACATAATCTAAACATTCGTATTAAAACTAGCATATTAAATGCCAATACTTAAACCCCAAACCATGAATAGTATAAAAAAACACATCCACAAGCGAAAAATAACTCATTAAACACAATATGGAATATTTTATTATAATAAATCAATGTCAATGAAGAATAATGAATCATATTCACATAGATGAAAATAATTTGTAATATTATTTGAGAGAAATATGCCCTTTTTCTTGAAAACATTTAAAATCTCATTATTTATCAATAAGATATTAAAAATAGATTTTTGAATAAATATGTCCCATACCACTTTGATATTTTTGAAATGGATTTTATTTTTAAAACATTCATGTGCATATTAATAAATCCTTAAAATTATTTTAAAACATGGACATTAATGAGAATGACTTAGAATAATAAATATTTAAAAAATTTATATTGATATTTTATTTAGGGTTCCTAACCAAATGATAGATTCTTGAATAAAAATAATTGAGGTAATAAAAACTATATAATATCATGAAAATATAGAGATTTATGATGTAATTGGTCAAAGTACAGTATATACACCATATAAAAGTGAATTGAGGCATAACTGCAAAGAGGTCTGAATGGAATGTAAGTTGAGATGAAATCCATTATAAAGATTGTATCCTTAGGTTAAGGATAAATCAATGAAATATTTACGTTTGATAAATATAAATAAACCAAATATGATTGGATATTTCGTGTAAATCAATCATAAGACATTCACTCATATTCGTGTAAAAACAACACTGATGACATTAATGTTTTACTTAATTACTAAGAATTCTGTTAAAATTACTCTTATCAAGTTCATATCGATGCCTTGAGATTTAATCATTGGAGTGATTATGTGTATCAAAATTATATCCCCACAAAAGAGAGTTTAAATTACAATATAATTATATAAATAGATATTTCACACATAATCTTGGAGTAAAATTATCAATGAAGTTTGTGTGAAACAGAATGAATGGAAATTGAAATTTGAAATTCCCATATCGATTTTGTAACATACGAAACATACACACCAAGAATGAAGGATCTTAAAATTATGATGTAAAAATATAAAGTATATTACATAAATAATTCAATCATGGGAAGTACATACACCTCACAAAAGGTAATAGTGGCAAATATAACATGAATCTCACATGAATAAAAGTAAGATGAAATCCCCTTACCACGTTGTAATAAATTGAGTCGAATGACCCAAAGTTACTCACCACAAAATTAATCGAATAATAAAAATAATTTAAATAGAATAATGATAACATATATAAAATGGTAGTACATAATACACCACATGCAATAAATATGTGGTGAACAATGCAAATCTCAATGAATTAAAACTGAGATGAGAAACCTCTGACCTCGTGTCCGACATGACTCATATGATCTGTGTTATTCTAGAATAATAAAAATAAGTTAATTTATACTTAAATAAGAATAATTTTCAAGTTTAATATTCATTTTATGTCACTAATTACCTTTTTATGACAATTAGTTAATTGTTTGATTTCATTTCAATCATTTTGTCGATGTTCGGAAATTTAATAAAAAATGAACTTGTTATAATCACAAATTGACCATGTGGTCAATATTACATTATCTACAGAATGGTATTCATGATTTATATATAATATATATAAGATATATACAGTGTATATGTATTTATAATATACCATATAATTTGATGTTTAAAAATGAAACACGTCGTTTATAGAGACGGTAAGCCATACGTACGCATGAACAAACATTTCATTTCGATTTTATATTTAAAAGAATGAAAACATAATAATACAATGGTATATTATAATTCTATTATAATATATATGTTATTTAATTTAATTAACTCCATATTTTATATGTTCCACATTTGGCATTAATGAGTCATGTCACTTTGAGGGGCGGTAGTCTGCACTTTCTCAAATTAAATTATCGTATTTACCCAATATAGAAAACACAAAGGTATGATATAAATGAAAAATAAATAAGTATAGAGACAATATAAATATAATATATATCACATTTAAATACAGTTCTATCTTAATAGACAACATAATATGTGGTAGAAGAATAATGAACAATCATCGTTTCGTGATGTTAAAGTTCACAGTTCAGATAAACTGTACGTTCTTTACCCATTAGAGGCTGGTGTGTGTATGTGTAGTATTAATTAATATCATATAAAAATCCTACTATATTTAGGATACTGGTTTTGTTATAAAATAAATGAATAGAAGTGCTTAGGGGGTTGGATAAGTAAAATAAAATAAAAGAACTTAAGAGAATATGTTACCTTTAATTCAGGTAACTCCTTTTGGTTTGACCCGAAATGAATCTTTGGAGTTCCTTCTAACTAAGGTAACACTTCTTGGTAGAAGAGATTGATTTTAAGAGATTATTTGGCCGATTTTGAATGATCCAAGGACCTTGAGAGGTGTGAGTAATGGGTTATAGGTGAGGGATTTTTATAAGGGGGGGGGGGGGGGCGAGTGGCTCTTTAGGAATGTTTGAACATATTATTTTATTATATAATGATTTTCAGTTTCAAAAGATCCAAACCTTATTAAATTAAAATATAAGATGACTCTTGTTCAAAATAAAATCATCCAATAATAATTCGACAGGTTTCAGATAATGTTTTAATCATTATTATCTTATTTATTAAAATCATTCATTAATGAGGTAAACATTGCATCATTATTATGTCATAAATAATTTTATACATTTGATGTCTAAAAATTATAAAAAAAATTTAATGATGTAGGAATATTTTTAGCTTAAAAATAAATATTTATAGTCTAATAGATATATTATAAAACACCATTTAAAAATTTATTTACTAAAAGATATATGTTTATGTCATTTTTGTCGTTACTTTTAATTAATTAATATAAAGTATCATTATCACCATTAAGTGGATCAATGAGGGCCCAAAATCGACTCAAAGATGCCAATGGTCAGAAATGTATCAACTAATAGGATTATGACACAAGTTAGAGTAATTTAATATTATAATAATATTAGTTTTACATTGAATGGCCCAATTTACCTTTAACCATGGTAAATAAATGTCAAAAGCTATTATTCACCAAAAGATATTTTAATCTTATTGAACCACATTTTACTTAATAATAACAACCATGTATGTCATATTTTAAAAATTCAACTCATAGAAGTGGTATAATTTCATATATATAAAATGTATATTTTTTAACAACTTAGTGTTTTCAGTATTCATAAAAAATTGATGATTTTCAAACAATTACCATAAATTCATCCTAAGCTATATTTGATATTCAGATTTCAAAAAATGATGTCTATTTTAAAAAATTCGAAACATAGAAGGTGCATCAATTAATTTAATATTAATTCCCAATTTCCAAACAAAAAGCGTGTTTTTTAATAAATAATTACAATCAAAAGATTGACACATGTTTATGTCTAATTAAAATGTGAAATTACATAAAATGACCATTATTGGATTAAATGGTAAAAATATAATCTAATTAAACATTAAAACTAACAATAAAGATAATATTACCATATAAATAAATTATATTAAATGGAAATTTTGAAATAAAATACATAATTTTTCACTATTCATAAAAAATGAATTTTATCAGAAAAATACCAAAAATTTACCAAAAGTAAATTTTGATGTCCTGGTTCTACAACTAAATTTTATTTTGAAAAATATGACATATAAAGTATTCTCAGAAAATTAAAACAGAGGGTATAACATGGATTTCACACAATTTCTCAAATCTTTCACACAAAACAATGCATGGTCCCTCCTTAAGTAGTGGGTGGTGCATGTTTGTCACATAATTTAGCCAATAATGTGTTTAAACCATGAAAACTATATATTTTTTGTATTTTTTCCTTTTTATATTAAATATAATTGAACTTACCCCCACCCTCTAATTCTTTTATTTCTAGTGGAAGAAGCTCTCCTCTCCCAAGATGGAGCTCCCAAGGTTCCATCTTTATAGTTTTTTATTTTTTCCCATATGTTGAATTATAATTCAATACTTATTTATCATGTTACATATGAACTAGAATGTACTTCATTCATCTTGATCCATTATTATTTTTTATTCCTTTCGATAACACTATTTTGATGAAATCTCATACACCCTATTTTCATGGTTTTGATCCATTATTAAGTTTCTTTCGATCTAGAACAATCTAAAGGATGATATTGGAAAATGAGACTATTATATCTTTAATGTAGGTATTTTATGACTCATCCCATAAGTCTTTAAGATTTTTAAACTGTCATCATTGTCTGCATGGTAAGTTCATCAAGAGTTTCCTATTTAATTCACCATTCATGCTAATAATCATTATGCTTGTGTTACAATGCACCTTCTACATTTGTTATATATTTTTTTGAGTATGTTACCTCAACAAACCCATAAAAATGTAGGGTTTTTTCATTAGTTATTCCTATAGTTTCATGTTTTGATTATCTACACTAGTATTAGGGTGAGATTTTAAATGTTATTTAAAATGGTATGTTTAATTAAATGCATTATTTGTTAATGGATATTACATTAAAGTATCACATGACTCTTATAACTAAGGGTTTCAATCAATTAAATTAATATTTTAAAGGAAAAAACTATACTAGAAAAAATCATGATAATTTTTTTTAACAATGTTTGTTTATTTTTTGACAACTAATATTTTTGTTTAATAATGTTTTTGTAATATGGAAATCATACCCAATACATAATAAGGATTTTTTAAGAAGAATTGAATGCTGATGAATGCTAAACCCAAAAAATTAAGTAGTAGAAAATTTATTTAATTTAAGAATTTTTTTTTCTAAAAATTGGTTTATATGGTCATATTTTTAGATTAATAAGAACTAAACGTAGTGTATCAGATCCATCAACAATAGATTCAGATCATTATATAGAAAAGAATCGATGAATGAAATTATTGTTTTCCTAAAGATATCATTTATGTAAATATATAAATAATTATGTTTCTGAGTTAAAATATTTATTCTTTATAGTGAAGAAGCTGTAATGATTTGGGAGCGGTTTTTGGAAGAATTTAATTTATGGGTTAGAAAGTTCACAAACCTTTTAATCTATATTAGATGATGCTTTGATGATCATGAAGACCTTATAAATCATGAAACATACTCATGATAATTTATTTTGAAGAATGAGAGGAAACATAATGATTGAATTAGTTCCAGTGATCAATACATAATCTTTATCAGATTCAGGAAAATCCAACAAAGAAGATTGGATAAAGAAGTCAGAACGTTTAAAGCTGATGATATTTGAAGAAGTTCAATGTTTCTATCTGGAGTCATAATTGTGTACATTTCATAATTATGTAAAATCATCATAACAAGAAAATCCATATAAATGGTAATTTATTTGTAAAGATACCATAGTTAAATATAAATCAAAATGAGATGAGAAGGGAAAAAATCATATTTTGTTGAGAAACAAACAGAAATCATATTGAGTTGAGAAAGAAATAGGAATAGTAAGGAGAAGAGAAGGAACAAAATTCATAATTGGTTGAGAAGGAAACAAATTTGTACTGATCTAAAAATGAAATAGATTCATAATGCGGTACAAAGGAATACTATCAATATAAATATGAATGAATGGAAGATTGTAATGAGCTGACTGTGAAGAAGACTTAAAAAGAAGATTCTGGAAGTCTTATAAAGAGTTTAGGAGGTCAAAATTGAAATTCTATTTTTCTTAAATCTTGGAAAATCTATGTGGGATTGAAGAAGTTAATGTTATTGTTTAAATGTGAGATATTTTTAGACTGTTTAATTTGGAGGATGCGGGGAACGTTTTCATGTTTCTAGCTTTTCTTGTCTATGTCACCAATAAATAATTTCTCAGATCATATATTTATTGTCATAATTTCACATTATAAGAAAAAAAAGCACAGAAAAAAATAAGTAAATGTCATTTTCAACCAGAGATATAATGAGGAGTATCATAATGCTATATGTTTGTTTACCGAATTGAGCAAGATCATATTAAGAAGATTATGTTGAATCAGTCAAATTGAGTCAATCAAAACGAATAAGATTGTATTGATCATTTGAGCTGAGTTTCAGAAAATAATATTGAAAATTATTTCTTCAAACATAGTTCGTTGTATCTACCATCATCATGTTGAGTTAATAGGATCATGTGTCATTATATTGAGATAATCAAATCCAGCCAAATTATACTGAAGATTCAAACTAAGGAGTTGTGGATCTATTTCAAAATATGTATTTATTATATTATTTGGATATTTTTTATATGAAAAAATTTTATGTTTATGGGAGTTAGTATAATATTTCATATTTTGATATAGAAGGTGTCTAATTGGAGTTTTCACTTGTTTTTTCCACTTCTTCATAATAACAAGCTTCCATAGATCCATGAGAGTGTCTATGGATGGTATGTCGGTTCTCACACTGAGACCGAAACTGGTAAATATTGTACACATTACTTTATTTCCTTCTTTTTCAAATGTGAGTAATTAAAAAATTTGGTAAGGAAATAAATCAAAACATGTTTCAAGAGTTATGTTTTTAAATTTTTTGAATCTCATAAAAAGTGAACAACTGAATCAACCACCCCCTTCTTATTTTTTATTAGATCCTTTGGATCTTCAATTTGAATAGGTGGATAGTTTCCTATATTGAATACTTATCATGTATACTATCAATTTTTTCAATAGTATATGAATTCCTAAATTTTGTGAAAAAATATAAGGATGTAAAAATATAATGATCTCTTGTGGCTTGGAATTTGTTGATACTACTACTATTGGATTTACACCTGTAGAGAAAGATGTTTCCCATGATGTTTACTGATAAGAGAAATATAGAAGTTGAAAAAAAGGCTAGAAATGCAATCCTTATTTCCTTATCAGATAATTCTTATCAAAAGGTAATGGGTCTCAATACTACAAAAAGTATGTGGGACAAGATGAAAAGTATTTTCTAAGGTAATACTAAAGTGATAGAATATGAACTGGAAATATAGCATAGTAATTATGAATATAATAGAATGTGAGATGAAGAAACTACTGGTGAATACTTCTCCATATTAAATGAAATAGTTTTCAAAATTATAGGATTCATATATGTCCTATAGGAATCTAAAATTGTGCATAAACTTATTAGAAACATCCCTGAATGGGTTGATTCTAAAATTTTCTCTCCAGATTATAAGGATGATTTATCTATTAATAAATTGCATAACAACCTTATTGTTAATGAAATGAGTAAATATACAATGTTTAAAAAAGATTTGAAAGATAACTGGATTTTTAAGCTACGAGAAAGATAAAAATCCACGAAATTGGAAATGTTGATCCATTTGATGAATATGATAAGGAATATGATGAGTTGAATGATAATATCATGTCTCTTATCTATAAAAATAGTCGGTGAGGAAGAGAAAAATAAAGAGACCAACATTCTCTCAAAATTTTATGAGTTTTGTGGAATTTGAAACTTTTCTATGATTTCCCCATGGGTAAATTTATAGAATATAAAAATGGTTCTGAAAAAATAATTGGGAAAAGAAATTTTCCTATGATAGTGAATAAGGTGGTGAAGAATCGTATAGTTAGTATAAACTCAGATCATAACTATTTGAACATATTGAGAAAAACAAAATGCTAATGAGAAAAAACTATATTAATGATAATTTATTGTGAATAAGATAATCATAGAAGAAAATATTTTATCATGTAAGAGAAATAATACATTGAAATGATATCAAATAACAGTATTTTAATTATGTTTTTTAGAAAAATGGATTAATATCATAGTGAGAATTTGGAAGCTATGGAAGACGAATTAGACAAGTTTCAATCATAACTCCTTGATTATGAAAGTACTTAATGAAATATGAATTAAAATCTCAACAATTCTTTAGAATTCAATGCTAAAATGTCAAAAGATTTTGAGGAAGATCAAATTAAGAATCTAGAGAAATTCCCTCCCATAATAAATAATTTTCCATTTTTTTCAAACATTTTAGGTTTCAAAAATGTTGATGGGAAATAATCGGTGGAAAAATGATTTGAGAAATAAATCAAATCTAAGAAAGTGGAAACTCACTTAAAAGATATGTTGGTTCATGTCCAGAGTATATTAGAGCTGACAAAATTTACCAACCTCCACAATGATTCTATACAGAAAGATATTCCTCGAATAGAAAATCAAGACATGATTTCTATTTCATGTGTTGTGGAATTCATGGGAACATAGCTTATAATTTTTGAAAAATATATTCTCTAACCAGAATAAGGATTGAGAAAAGTGGAAGAAATAGTGAGTGTAGAATAAGAATCATTCCGAACATATAGAAAGATAAAAAGGTGAATTCTCATGATGAAAGAAACATTCCAACTAAAATGAATTTTAATGTTTGGAATAAGATTTTATAAGATGTGATCAAACTAGTCCTCAAGATGAATGATGTATGATACCCCATTTATAGTATGTTTCCTATGATCAATAAGAAAATTAATCTGAATAGAGGAATATCAAGGAAAGTTCTATTATTATTGAGACAACTTTAAAATAAAGTAAAAGTAGAAACCATAAATATAGGATAGTGTTTTCACTTCACATATGAAAGGTGATAAAATATTATTTAAACCTATTTAAAGTCATGATAGAGGAGAAGTTACCTTCAGTAAGGATAATTCTGTAAAAAATTAAAGGAATCAGAACAGCTGATATTGAAGCCTGATAGTTCAAATATATGGATGTTTTAGTTGTTGATGGGATAAAACAAAACTACCATAGTGTATGTAAAATTATATATATTGGAAAATAATTTGTTTATAGAGACAATTTTTGTAACAAAAATAGTGTTAATGATGTAAATTTTAATACAAAAATAGAATGAACCAATTGCAATATCTTACAAATTAGTGAATTCAAGGAATCATATGGCTTGAGTGATGATGATGAAAAAAACATGTGTCATAGAAGACATTATAACAATGTATAGAAAAGTATGAACAAATAGTCTAAAGTTTGTTTCATTTAAATATTTCATGAATTAAAAGGAAGAGAAGAAATTTTTTGTGAAACTTCTAAAAAAATGTAAGATGTCTAAAAAAAGTCATAGAAAAATTTATATTAAATCTATCAGAAAACTTCCACACATTCACTTCAATTTATGTGGGCTCATGAGTCATAAATATAAAAAAGGATATTTATACTTTATAAATTTTATTGATGATATAACTTGAATTAAAACAAAATATTTATGAAGCACAAGTCAGAGGCTATTGAAATATCAAAATTCTTCAGAAATGGTGTTTAGAAATAAATGGGGGTTTCTTTAAAAATGGTGAGAAAATATAATGGTACCAAATTTAAAAGATATATGTTTTAAAATTATCTAAAAAATCATGGTATGAATCTTCAATATAGTGCTCCCAATACTCCACAAAAAAAGTGATAAGTAGAGAGGAAGAATAGATTTTTGGTGGAAATGGGAATAAGTTTGTTAGCAGAATACAAATATTTAAAATTTTATTAGAGATAAGATGTTATTACTTCAATACATGTTCAAAATAGATTCGTGTTGAGACTGGACACCAGTATGACTCCCTGTGAAATGTTGTATAACCATAAAACATTATTGATATACATTAATGTTTTTCATAGACTTTGTTTCCTCATATCATAGATGAGAAAGAAAAGGATGGAAATTTTATGGTTTATTCATCCAATGGAAGATGTTAAAAGTTCTCGAACAAAAATTTACAAATGTTCATGGAATCTTATGATGTGACATTAATTTAAAAAAATTATTTAACGAAATTCTTTGAGAATGATGTGGATGAAAAATTGGAGAATACCAACAATAGTGAAAGTAAGTCAAAACATACTTACCATGATTTAATAGAATCATGTGATGAAAAAATATTAGGAGAAGGATAATCTTTGAAATTCCCTAGCATATAGAAAACTGTTTAGTTTGAAAATATTATTTGAAATTAAATGGCTCTAGTTTAGACCAAAACAATTTTAGAATATATTCAACACAATTAATGAGTTGGTTCTATGAAAGAAGAGTTTGTTTAGATTGAATAGAATTAAACAAGGTAACTTGTTACATGGATAAAAAATAAAAATGTTATCAAAACAATGTGGGATTATAGAAACAATCTGAATGAACATTGAGTGGATTCTCTAAATGAATCCAAACATGTTTTTAAAGGTTATTGACTGAAGGAAGGTGTGTAATTTGAATACTTATTCCCCAATTTCCTAATTAGTAACTATTAAAATGTTTATATTAGTGTCCTCACTTAGGATTTACAATGTATATCAGATCGATGTAAATACATTTTTCATAAATGGTGATATTGGAGAACAAGTTTTCATTGAACAACCTCATGGTTTTCAACATGATAATGATGAAAACAAGGGTTTAATATTAAAGAAAACATTTTATGGATTGAAAAACCCTAAATTCCTTGTATTTTCATAATGAAAGTTATCTGAGAATGTTGATCTTTTATAAATGAAACTTAATAAAAACTTATATGTGAAGAATTTGGAATATGAAACTTAAATTTTAATTGTTTATGATTATAAAATAATTTTTTGGCGATATATATTAATTTTTAAAAACATTTTTTAATTAAATGAATTTTTTTTTTGAAATTTCAATGTTGTGATAATTATCTTTTGGTCATTGTCTTAAATGTTCATCAATAAAAAAAATATTTTCATATAGAGAAGTATTTTGGGAATTTGTTAAAGATGTTTGACATGATATAATTTAATGAATTTTCTATACATATTCATGTGAGAAAAGGCTTGAGTAAAGATTAATCTTAAAAAAGTGTGAATCATAAAGACTTTTTTAAGATGATATGAAGTCTTATTTACCTTACATCCTTAAGGCCTACTATTGTTTATTCTTTGACTTTATGTTCTATGTATCAAATTAATCCAAAAGAATCACATATTTTTGAATAAAATAGGATTTAAAGATATTTAAAAGGAATAACTTCACATGGGTTTTTATATAATAGAAATTATGAGATGAAGATACATGGTTATACTGATGTTGATTGGGATGAAGATTGTAGTGACAGAGAATCAACCTGGGGAGGAACATTTTTCATGCATGAATTTTGTTTTAGTTGGCATAGTAAAAACAAATTATGTTACATTAATACCAATTGAATATGAATATGTTTCTTCTACTAAATCTTATACTCAAATTTTGGGGATGAAAGTTCAGTTAGATGAATTGAATGTAGAAGTTTATAAACCATTAAAGATATTAGTAATAATCATTGTGTAATTGATAATTCTGAAAGTATTTTACAACATTTAAGATAAACAAAATTGACATAAAGTATCAATTTATAAAATTAAATTTTTCTAATAGTGATGTTTTATAGGAATACATTTCAATAATCTATCATATTGTTGATATATTTACAAAACAAATATCAGAAGAAAGGTTCATGGAATTGAGGATAAAACATCATCTTCATCCTCCTCCCATAACTACCTAAACATCATAAGGAATTACCCCCAACCATGCTTTGGATTTAGTTGATAATGGTGAAGAGAAATTAATAACATTCTACATTGTAGTAAGTTATTACATATAATTTTATTGAATATAAAGATGTGTTTATCATAAAATGTAAGATAGAAGAAGAAATGTGATAAGGAATTTATATTTACATGGATGCAACAATTTCTTTTCACAAGGGGAAGGAATTACAACTAAAATGTTACTTTATCTAATAGTGTGATGTTATGACACTATCTTTTATAAAAGGATATTTTTTAATAATAGTAAAAACATGAATTGTTTACAAATTTTGAGTTTTTAAAAAATTTCAAGAGTTTGAGAAGATGTTAATGCGTGCGGTTAAAGAATACAAAGGGGAATATTGAAGAAACTTTGTGATAAAAAATTTTAAATTTTTTTTTGAATTTTGTAACAACTAAACTTCTGGTTTAAGAATGTTTTTCTTACTCAGAAGTCTGACCCAATCCATCGTAATGAGTTTTGTAAGAAGTTTGAAATTTGATGAATGTTCATGCCCAAAAATAATCAGGGAAAAATGTTTTTGACTTGAAGAAAAAAAATATATCTAACACAGGATTCCAGACATATATATTCTTACTGAAGAGGAATAGACTCGTAGAATTGGATCCATGGACATTGGATTCATATCATCATATCAAAAATAATGAGAGGAAGAAATTGATATTTTAGGGAAGTTTTCATTTGTTATAATCTGAGTGAAAAATATGTTACTGTGTTAGAAATACAAATGATGATGAGTGAAGAAGTCATAATGATGCTGAAAATGGTTTTTTGAAGAATGTAAATTCTGGGGTAAGAATGTTCTCAAACAATCTAATATATTTCAGTGGTTGTTTTTTTATCACGATTCTTATAAATCAAGAAACATGAAAATGATGAAATATTTTTTACAAAATGGGGGAAAAATTATTATATTGGTTCCAATGATCAAGAAAAAGTATTCATCCAATTTATGAAATCCATACATAGAAGACCTGATCCAAGAAGTTAATATGTGTAAATCTGATAAAGTCTAAAAAAGTTCAATGATACTAATTGGAGTCATAATATAATACATTCCTTTGTTATGGTAAATCATCATACTGGTATTTCCATTATAATGGAAAAAATCCTTCATAATGGGAATTCCATCATAATGAGCTGATAAGGTAGTAGAAATCGTAATGAGCTATGAAAGAAATAGAAATGATAAAGAGCTGAGAAAGAACTAGAAATTGTATTAAGCTGATAAATAAAAAGGAATCATATTGATGTGATATGGAAAATGATTCTTAATGATAAAGGTAGGAAAAATATTAGTAATAATCTGATAAGTAAACTAATTTTTAATGAGATGAGAAAGAAAAAAACACAATTAACTGAAAAATAAGGAACATCATAATGAGATGATAACAAAGAAGACTCAAAAAAATATTCCAAATGTTTTTTGATGATTTTATGAAATGAAATTTGAAATGAAATTTTGCATAAATCTTGTAGAAATCTATGGATGATTGAATAATTCAATGTTGAATTTTAAATGTGAGATATTTTCAATGTTTTGAAATTTGAAGAAGTGGGGAACATTTTCAAGTGTCCATCTTTTATTTCATAAGACACCTATAAATACTTTCTCAGATCATTCATTCATATTCGAATTTTTAAATAAGCATAAAAGGAGGATCACTAATGAAATAAAGTGTAAGTCATTTTTTTCCATAAATCAAATGAGGATTATCAGACAACTAAATTTTTGTTTACTCGATTGAGCAATATATTATTGAGAAGATTGAATTAAATTAATCAGATTGAGGTAATTAGTCTGAAGAAAATAACATTGATAATTTGATCATTGTTTGAGTAATCTATAATGAGAATGATGTTATTAAACTCATTTCATTAGATCAATCCTCATCATATTGATAGAATCAGATCTAGCATCATCGGATTTAGAAAATTGGATCCATTAAATTAGATTGAGGGTTCAAATGGAGCAAATTGTGGTGTTGTTTCAAATAATTCATTTTTATTTTAGATAGCACAATTGTTTTATAAGAAAAATTTTTAAATAGATTGGATCCAGTATAATTCGTTCAATCATGATATAGATGATTTCTAATGGGATTTAGAATAAGTTCTACCAATATATTCATAATAGTGAATTTTTATAAACCCACATGAGTGTCTATAGAAAGGATGAAGGTTCACACACAAAGTTTGACCCTTGTAAATATTGTTTTTTCTACATGGTTAAATAATTTCTCATGAATGAGTAATCACTAAAATTTTATTATGAAATAAAGCATAAAATGTTGTTGGGTTTATGTTTCAAAATGTCTTGAAACTCATAAAAATTGAACAATTGGTTCACCCCCCCCATTTTATAAAATGGATCAATTATATGGTTCCCAATTTATATATAACTTTTCACTTTATAAGTGTGGTATGACTCGATCCAACTTCAAATTCCCATGGAAATGCACTAATAACTTCAAGGACACCATTCTAATTCGAGGATACATGTTTTCGAGGGAGGTACTCATCATGTAACCAGGTCCACCTCTACTAGGGGAGGCCATGAATGATGTTATAGGATATCTTCATTATCATCCAGATGTTAAGGTGCCTTGGATACACTCCCTGGATCATGTATGATATATTTGAACATGTGAAACCATGGATACACCAAATTGGGACAAGTCTTGGTTAACCTATTTTACCACAGTTGAGATCCTTGCACTCAGTTATAAATATCTATTGTGGAATTCCTTGTGTGATTCCCCATGAAAATCCCTGATACCCATTAAATCTAGGTTCCATGTTATTATTGTGTTGGATAAATCCCCGAGGTCATGGATTTTGGGGTTATTACATTGGATACTCTGTTATTATTATTATTACTATTGGATGCCTTGGTCATAAATATGATCCTTTTGCCTCCATTATTATATGTTGACCTTAAATGAACCCATTAACATATTAGCCATTTGGATACAAACTAGTTGAGGCTGTTGTATGTATTAGGGGGTTTAAATTACTGTAATGCTTTACATTTATATTCCTATAAATTGTATCACTTTATATTACACTAGCTAGATGAAATTGACGTTGTTGGTTGTGGCCTACCATGATTTTTCACAAAAATATATGTACCACTGATGGTACACATGAAGATTACTTATAAGTTTCAATTAATAAGGGAGGTTTTCCACTTGGGACACCTTACCTTGATTTCTTTTTTTAGAATGGAACTTGGTAACAGACGATCGATACAATTCTTGGGATGTAGGATTATTTTTGGATACATTTTGATTTTGTGGTAATGAATTTATTTCATTCATCCATATATATATATTACAGTTTTGTAATAACATGAAAAACTATGTCATCATCATTTTTATATGATTTAGTTTCCATCTATTGATTATTATTTAGATCTTGGATTTTTATCCTTACCCTCCACTACCATTTTCATTATTTCTTCTTCTTATTATTACTCTATTTACCTACATCTTATATTTATCAATTCTTATCCACTCTGGTTATGATGGAATAGTCTCCCCATAATCCCACCCTAGGCCCTCACATCAAAATAGTAGCCTCTAGAATATGAGGAGGCATTACTGAGGCCATGTTTACAACTAGGCTCAGGGATCCGTTGAGTGTCCCTCGGGACTGGTAAATCACAACTTTAAGGATTACACACATCATATATTACAATATATATAAAAAATTAAATCGTTACTTTTGGGTTTTGAATTTTTATAAGGGATTTCATAGAGACAAAATCCGCTAGCATGGTCTCCTTATGCATTTCCACTTATTCTAGAATTATTGAGATGGATTTAGAGAGATTGAATATTAAAGAAGGACCCCGATTATTAGGGGTCAGTAGGGTTCATCATGGGATTCTTCAATATTTTATAGTTATCATGTGACAAGATTCAGGGAATCTATGTAGCCCACCACCATATACTGGGATATAGACATGTGGTTCTATAGAATTGGATTTTTGAAGTGGAACCAATCATCCAGCTGAAAGAAAATGTTATTCTTGTGTGTATGAGGTCACATCACTTGTGATTTCCTGGCCCAATGTGTGAAGGAGGGTATAAAGGAAGTATATAGTCATTTATAGAATAGTGAACACTATGACTATAGATCTCCAAGGTGTATCCAGGGATTCCCCTAGGAAGGTGGTACTTATAGATGAGTGGATGGAGCTTTAGAAGGATTTGATGCTAGTATAGTGTAAAAATATGACCTAATCCCTCCAACACAACCATATATCCCATGCCTATCTTAGAAGGATGGTGATCGAGGTAGTGGTGAATTACAGGCTATAGAAGGGTACAACCTTGTTTCACATGAAAAGATTCAAGGTATGATATCTTCCTCTTATACACAAGATCTAGTACTTGTAGACAGGGGATTGAGTCATTTATTCATCTCGACATCCTTCATATGATAGTTGTATTCTTTAATTGAGTCTTTATCATAATATTTTTTTCCAGTTCTTCTTACAGGGAGTGATTCTTCTATAGTACATGTACTCTAATAGAGATAGTTGGAACTTAGTAGAGAGATTTTATCATGGGACAACATATTCTTCATGATGAATCTTTTTTAAATCATATTAGGTGTAGAATTGATTTCCATGGTGTGTTCCATGATATGCTATAATAAAAGGAGAGTTATATTCCTTCTATCAAATGGGATGAGAATCTTCTTCTTGTGAGAGAATGATCTGATTTATGAGGGTATAGGACTCATAATTGAAAAGATGCAACCCATTACCCATTAAATTGTGAGATTTTTCCTTGGTGAAACAATATCTTTGAGCATATGGATTTCAGTTGTATTGGGACATTAAATGCATGTCTTTCCAAAAGATATCTCCGGACAACCATTGATGATGGAGATGGACTAAAGAATCTATGTGAATCTAAGAACCAAATATTCTTTTTCAATAGAATATTTGGTGTCCCATATGTAGATATGGGATATGTGTTCACAGTTGGAAGGAATTTTGGATAATGGTTGGATCTAACTTCGTGTTCCACCTTGATAACTCTAATTTTGTTCATGAAAAAGGAAGGTTTGAATTTGAGGATTTATGTTGATTATCATTTCATAAATCAGATAATGTTAAAGAAAATGTACCCCTTAATGAGGATATATTTTTTTGACTAGTTTAATAGAGTGATATAGTTCTCTAAGAACAATCTCGTTTTTAGTTAATGTCATTTGTAACTTCGTGAGGATGATATTTTGAATATGGAATTCCGATTTTTCAAAAAACACTATATGTTCCTTGTGTTTCATTTTAGTGTGACTAATTTAACTTCAATGTTCATGACCCTCATGTACCAAATCAGCCAATGAAACACAGACTGATTCATATTTTTCTTCTTCCATGACATACTCACATAAATTATGTCCAATGAGGAGCATGCAGAGAACATAAGGATTTTTCATGACATACTTTGGGGGAAATATCATTATGGGAGTCCATTGATGGGTTAGTTATGGATCATAAAAATTAACTTATTAATGATTTTCATCACTAAAAATGTTTTATCAATATATCTAGCTATTATTGATGATGATCTTTTTTGGGATCCACACATGAGAATGTCAGATATATAGATATTTCTTAGGTTTTCAGGGTAATATAATATATTTGGGGTAGAATTTTCTAGCATATAACACTTTTGAGTTCACTGAAATAGAATGGTTAGCTCATTACCAACACTATTTATTTTAAAATATCTTCCAAATATTAGAGGATAAGATGGACCATTGCTTATATTTTTAGACTATTAGAGGAGGGAATCGAGTAAGTGGGGGTTTTAGTTGCTTATGGAGCTAGGTTCAGTTGCATATTGATATAGGGGAAGATAGTGATCACTTATGGTACAAGGAAGCTGAGTCCCCCTTAGTATAACTAAATGATATGAAACAAATAATTGGATGTAGTGTCCTTCGCTCTAATGATGTAGATGCACTGACTTCTGGGTGATGGGTTTCTAATTTACTCACACCACAAGAGTCTCAGGTACATCTTCACTCATAATGATTGCAAACCGAGATAGCTCCATTCAATGGTGTTCTTGTAGGAAATTTACTTTGAGATAGTCTATACATCATGGAAGCATAATGCCCTGGAAGATACACCTATAAGTAATTATAATTCATGTTTGTTAGAGGATGAATCTATATATATTACATCATAGAAAAAAACACTAGTTGAAGATAGTGGTGCATCTTACATTCAGTCGATAGTTGTACCTACAAAACTTTTTCATTATATAAGAGAGGCCCAGTTGGGATACATTGACCATACTGTTATACGTGACAAGATATGCTGAATATTTTAACCGTATATTTTTTTGAGGTACGGTATGACATTATACTTTTCTAGGAACAAAGAGTGGTTCTTGTCGGATTTCATGAGGAGGTGTTGTGGGAGTCTCTTAAATCCCCCTCGGTTATACATCCTGGTGTGGATAATATGTACCATGACCTTTAATATCATTTTTGGAGTGATATCATGAGATAAATGATTGTTTAATTTCCCCCCAGTGTATCACATATTAGTTAGTAAATGATGAATTTTAGGTACAAGAATGTTTGATACAACCACATGAGATACCTGAATGGATGTGATATGGGATATCGATGGACTTTGTGATGAGGATTATATTAATGGTGATATCCCATGATGCTAACTGGGTTATTTTTTAACAACTCACCAATTATGAAAATTTTCATACCATAAAGGGGTATAATTCTATTGTGAGTTTTTGTATTTGTATTTGTGGGAAATCATCCAACTTCAAGGGGCACTCACGATGATTATATCTGATTTTGATGGTATGTTAAACTCACAATTTTGGAGGGGTATACATAAATCATACAAGAACTAGTTCCATATGAACATGATATTTACCACTAGAAAGGTGGACATATCAATCAAAATATCCTGGATTTAGAGAATATACTAAGTTACTATATGTTAGTTTCTACCGGGGCTGGTGTGATCACGTTACATTGGTATGTTTTGACTCTAATAATATCTATCATTCTAATTCCTAGATGAAAAAATTTGAGGCCCTATATAAGAGAACATGTAGGTCACCATTATAATTATCTGACATTGCAGAGACATCACTTATTGGGGTAGCAATGGTGAATACAATGATGGGGATGATTCAGGTGATCCAAAGGTAAATGAGGATATCATAAATATGATATAAATATTACACCGAACCACATCATAGACCTTTGTATTTTGAGTAGGGAGACGATGTTTTCTTGAGAGTATCCCCTTATTGGGGACTATGGATATTTTTATGAGGAATCAAGCTAACCCTAAGTTTCATTGGTTCATTATAGATCCTTCTAAGTGTTGGTAAGTATTCTAATAGGACTTACCCCCTCAGTTGGAACTTGTGAGTGATGTCATCAATGTGTAATAGCAATGTAGATAAGCTCATGACATAACACACACTATTGAATAGGGAAAGATGTTCATTAAGGTTGGATCCACCTTCATTGAGTACATGGTGGTGATTGAATAATGATAGGATAAAACCATTTATTGACATGTCATCCCCTTTATTTGAGTAATTTAGCAGAATGAGAGGGTCCAGTAGTTCTTCTAAAAGAATTATATCCAAATGAGGTCTCAATACCTGATCATTTTGATATTGTTTGTGTTTTTGGGGTGAAAATCCCAAAAGGGTGATTTGATGTAATGAATCCAATGTTTTTGCTTTATTTCTTTGAATATTTTTACATATTCCTATGAGTATTTACTCAGTGTCTTCATAGAATCTAGGTGTTGTAGGACCCCTAAATTAATATAGTAAATATATTAATAAATATTGAAACACATGCACATATAGTTTCTGAATATATGGTTTTACAATTTATTAGTATATCATATGGTAAGTCATATGCCATAGTTGATTCTAGAATTTGGTGTAGGTGTGAGTAATATCATTTTTCACGTTCTTCATTGATGCCACATGAATTTATGTGGGTGTGAGTAATATATATGGGGATTCAGGATATCATGCGATAATGGGAGGTGTGAGGGATTCACACAGGAAATTGGTGATTCGATTTTATACCACTGGAAGCTGGAAAATTGACAATTAGCGATTTTCTCTTTGAATTCAAGAGATTCAAGTGAGTTAAATGACTTGTTTGGAGGAGGATATTACAGATATAGAGTCTAAATGAAGAACATGGTGTTTTGAATTTGAAAAATATGAATACAATCAATGTGTAAAAGAAGAACATATATATTGTGGTCCCCTATCTGTAATGTCTATGGTTTTAGGTGATGTTAAATGTCACACATTGTGTATGACCCATAAACAGTATGTGGAGACATGTTGGTGGGTTTGTGTATACCCATGGGGTATATGGGAATTATCACGACTGGGTACATTTATATTTCAAAAGTATATAGGAGTGCTTTTTCACTAAGGCATAGCAAGAGTACATAGGTAGGGTTCAAACTACATGGGCACGGTCTGATGTACACTGGCATGGCATGATGTAAACAGGAAAGGGTCAGGAACAAAGAGGTTGACCTTATACAGGTTAGATAGTCCATGTATCCCATTTTCATGTTGTGTTGTACCACATTAATATCCCATCCATGTGCAATAGAGGACATGCAGAGGAGTCCTTTTGAAGTTGCACAGTGTGTACATTCTTTTGGAATTTCCAGCATGTGTGCGTCATTCCTCAGGTATAAGATTTGGGCTCACGGGTATAACTTCCTATTATGTATTACATGTAGTGAGTGATGTTATGAATCATTTTTGAATTATATATATGACATGAGGTATCATGACAAGGAATACTCCTTCATCAATGCTTGGTCTATTGTAGTGATCGGGTTTGATCATCATTGAGGCATCAGGTTTGGAAACCCCCTACCAAACCAAGGTGTGGTTCCCTTATACTCTATATATAGGTAGAGTTCTAAAATCTATATAATATATATTGTGTGGGTCCTCTATATATTTGTAGTGTCACCCCCCAGTCCTTGAGCTCTAGTGGGGAGTGAGTACACTATTAAAGTTTGCACCACCTTTTATATGGAATATAGTGGAATGTTGTGAAACCCCTTCATGAATACTTTTTTAGTTTTTCACGGTGTTGGGAATTAGAGATGGAACCATGGATATAAAAGAATACTCCACATTATTAGTTGAGCTATAGAAATGGATTTACCATTTCTCTCATTTGGGATTTTTATGATCATATATGATCGGTTCTATTTCCCTCTTAGTTGTGGGTTATGGTGTCTATTATATCTTCTTATTTCTATATAATTAGAATTTAGGGTGTCTTCTTAGGTTTTTTTATAATCACCCCTACATCGGATTTTTTCCACCCATTTTGTGTCATATTTAGATGAAAAATTTAATTTTGATGACATTAGTAGACCGGGTTTTGGAAGATTATAATTATACCATATAAATATTATAATAATAGATGGATAGACATAGAGATTGTGATTTAGGCTTAAATCATTCCCCCATTATCTCATTTTTTCTTGTTGGGACCTCATTTTATGTTGGGCATGTATTTTTTCATCTGTACGGTTATTATACAGCATTTTACAATGATGATATACTCGATGTTTTTGAATTCAGTTTTTACACAAGATATGTTTACAAATCTATTATATCACTACAATATTTCATGGAGTTGTCTAGGTGTGTTCATTTGAGTACATAGGCTATGGAATCTGATTTAATTATTCCTTAATCACAATTTAAATGAATCAACAATCCTATTAGAGGAGGAATTTTCATGCCTCACTCTGCATACCGCCTGATGTACATGCCCTGATATGGTAGGTTGTGACACATAAAATGTCTTTTATAACTCCTATGAACATTAAATTAATTGACCAATTTTCTCTTCAAGTGTCAAAATAAACCCTAATGGGATCAAAACTTACTATTCTAAGGATGTTCAGGACTCCAACAAAGTCTAGAATGACTCTTATAAACTTTTAATTCCACTTCAATTTTTTAAATATTCAAAATAAATCTTATTAGTTTATCAAATTACACTTTTGAGACCAACTAGTTATTCTACTTAAGTCTTCACTAACCCTTCAAATGTACCAATATACTCTTATAAAGTCATGAATTACTCTTATTAATAATTAACTTAAACATTATAAGATATAAATAATTCTTCCAAACTAGATTCATACATTAATGATGTGTTACTTCCATTCCCATAATCTCATACTGAGTTTCAAAAATGACACTTGCAACGTAGACTTAGACAAAAAAATTTCTATAATTTTGGAAAATTAGAATAATTATATAATACCGTAAATATCTTTCATGAACTATTATATCAAACATAATTGATCTAAAAAATGTTCAAACACCTCAGTAAAAAATCATCCAAAACATCCTTTGATCTACGTAAATAGTTGAAAATAAATTGAATCATATACAAAAATTCTATTAAGATTCTAATTTTATGTAATATTTTATCTACTCTATACAACTACATTTTAATGATCTTTTAGAAAAACCAAAAACCCTATGCCTTATCCCATGTGTTTAAAGATACTATTTAGCTTTTAAATTTGTGTGATTTTTGTGAATATTGGTTCAAAAGTTTGTAATTTTTGAATATTATTTTCTTAATATCTCTTATTTAATTTAATAAAATCATGTACCAATTATTTCTAAGTAATCATCATAATCTATGATATCCATTTATAGTTTTCAACTATGATAACATAATACCTTATTAAATGGATTTCCTTTAAAATAATTGGCCCATAAACATCAATGTGATCCAACTTATCCAATCTGAACGACATCACTTCTTTTAGATTGTAGGTAATTAAAATATTTTTTAGTTCTTTTGATGCACCAATTATATGATCATAGTCTCATTTCAATGCGGGTATATATCAAGAATCTTGACGTTTCCCTAAATCATCAAAAGAATATTTCCTAATTGGACCACTATATTTCAATCAAAACCTATTTCCCTCCACTTTTCAGAGAATCCTCATTTAATTTTTTTCAACTCACATGTTATAAATTTACAATAAATTATTTTCCCCATATAAAAATTACTTAATTTTCCCTTTGACCACAAAAATTTCTAGTAAAATTAAATTGAATTGATTGGGATAAAAAATTACAATTTTCTTTATAAATTATGAAATTTTCATTACACTACCAAAACATTCATATTCATCATATTTCTAGAATAAATTTTGGATTTATCAATCTACTGTTCACTAATCATTTATCACCTCTAAAATATAATATTTTTTCCATGTTATATTTGAAATTATATAATAGTTTTCTATTAACTGTCATGTGCGAAGTGAATTCACTATCATGAATACATAATCGAACATGATCATCTTAAACCAAAACTAATTTATTTATTATATCTATCTAAATGGAGTTTTTTAGGATCTGTAAACATATATTCTCAATCAAGAAAGGTATAAAATAAGGATTTTCATTTCTATATGAAATAACCTCTTCCTTTAGAAAAGAATAAAATGTGTTTAATGTTTCCAGAAATATTGGTAACTATTTTAAAACATTATTTTCTACAATATAAATATTTTAAAGTTAAATCATTTACTTTATTAATGAAAAATAAAAAATCTTATGTTAATTCAATGTACAAAAACACAAAACATAAAAAAACTTAAATAGAATGTTTATTTTAACTTGATTATCTTATTTTTTTCTCATTATTTTAGGTGCATATTTTCTATGGAACAAATATTATAATATTATTTAATTATTATATAACAAAAACATATACATTAAGGAGTATTATTATGAGCCTTATTTGATAGAAAAGTTTATTTTTGTTTCTCCCCCAAATAAATATTTCTTTTTGGAGTTGAATCATACATTATCACATTATTTTTTATTCCCTTTTGTTTAGAATCAAAAACCAATTCTTATTTAATGTAAAAGTTATATTATTATCATTTTCAGAACTCATAACACTTATTTGATTATTCAAAGAAAATATATATCATTTTAGATAATAAATAGTTTTGAAATTTAAGGACATTCCAAATGTCGTATTCGGGGTTACTTCTTTTTATTCGTCATTGATCATTTACCTAATTTTAAAAAAACACCTTCAATATATAAAATAAATTTAATCATATTAATAATTATATAATCTCTACCATTAATGATCATTTCTTTATCATCCAGTTTGAGATTCACCTTAATAAACTTTTTAATTACCAAGTATTATATATTTAATATTTTTAATATTTTACATTTAATATAATATCTTGTTATTTTTAATGATAAACATTATGATTGATAGTGTTTTTAACACACACCAAAATGAATTATTGAATATGAAAATATAATTATTTAAATATGGAAATTACAATAATTCTATTTAATTGGAATTTTTGAATAGGATTAATTACTTTATCAAATATATTGATGTCCTCCTCAACTCAATTATAAAAGGTAACGACTTCATCACATTTCATCACACATAAAAACCCATTTTTATTTCACCATATCAGTCAAATTTCATTCCTAACATCCCTACACATGTTTTGGAGGCCTTTTTTGGAATAATTCCATCTTTATAGATTATAATTTGTAATGAAAATGAAGGTTGTTCGAAGATGTGGTATATTTATTTACCGAGAATTTATGTTTTATTTGTTATTACACATAATAAAAATCAAATACAACCATGATGATGGAATAAAATTAGTATATTGAATATAATATGAAGATATTATGATAGTTATGTAACCAATAGTCATCTCCACTCTCTATCAAATGTGAAATGAATCTATTATTCATGTTTAAAACGGAAAACCACGTCACAGACCGATGTTATTTGTTTTCCATCACTAGCTATAATAGATAGTTATACTGATTGAATTAACATTCATATATGATATTGATGAAATATTTATAATTATAAAAATCTAATATATTATTTACTTTATTATAGATCTCATAACTGAAATATTTTAACGTCTTCCATTTGTACGTGTGGACTACCACATCCACGAAGAGATGTGTCACGTCTTTCATCGCCACATCACCTAGAGGATACATATATGTATATTTAAGTAATTAATATGATATTAATGACATTATTATCATTATCAAAAGGTATAATTATACATAAATCATTTGAAAAATGATCATTGAAAAATATAAAGGTTTCTCATGCATAGGAATACCCTTCAATAAATATGGTTGAAACATATTTCATTTTTCATAACAATACATAATGGTTGGATTTAAAAGTATAATTTAATTAAAATATGATAAAAAATTTAGGTTTATTATTATTGTGATGATGTATCAATGACCCCTTTCACCATGGTAAACATACCTAACTCATTTTGAAATTATGGCTTGAACATCCTCAAAACACCCAATGTGGACTTAACAAATTAACAAGTTAAATTTTTTGTTGTAATAAATGAAAAATATGATTTAAATGAAAATTTAAAAACCTATATGATTTTATTAATCAATAGAATAATATATGTGAATTTATTTTATATATTTTAATGGAGATACATGGAATGTCTGGGCTCATGGTAAGAGATTTCTTCTCAAATTCCCTTCATCAAGTAATATCTTATTATTATTCATCTAATTTCTTTTTATGATATATATAATAACAATTTAAAATATTATAATATCAATTTTTAAAAATTCATAGTATTTTAATTCATAATTTTAATTATTTCATCCTGGGGGATTTGAATTGATAGTTACCACTTTTTAAAGGGTTTCATAACTAAATCTCCTTACATTGGTTATAACTCTTATACATTGACTTTATTACTCCATTATTATGTTTCAATTAATCTATAAATTTATGATTTATATATTTATTCTTTTTTTATTTAATTTTTTTTACAAATAATCTCTCCATATTTATCCACAATTTATTGATAAGATCTTTGAATGGGTTTTTTCTTCTCATAATTGTATTCTTTAGGACATACTTTTATTATATGAACCTATAATCATTTATTATTGGAATATAGTGTGAAGTTGAAATTTTATATCATGAATCACATTATGTTCAAGATATATAATGTCTAATTTGATATTATTTTATCATGGGACTTATGAATGAAACGATACCAAAGTTGTAGATGATTTATGTTACAATCTCCTATTTTCAATGATTATTTGTGTTTAATGTTCCTTTTGGAGAAAATTATACGATCTTATTTTAATAAAAAAAATATATCTTCATCACCTATTATTATGAATGTGTTTTATATGTTCAATTCCCCTTTCCTCCCTTATTGACTTAATATGTATCATGAGATTTGTTTGTAAAAGATACTGATCTTATATCATTCTTTAGATAGAGAATACTTCTCTTCCATATCCAAGTTTTAAAAATGTTTATTTCAAAAAATAAATGTTTTTGAAATTAATTTTATAGGATCATTTTAATTATTTTAATTATTTTAATTATTTTAAATAATAATTATCTCTACATTTTCCAAATGGATCACATTAGGCTATATTTTCAAAATGTTTGAGAAGATTATATTTTTAACATTACAACATTAATGGATTATACCATAATAATGACCATTATTTTCTTTAAAGATAACTTGTTTGTTTCTATGTTTATTTTCAAATAAAATATTTTTCATAATATTTTATGATTTTTTAGAAGATAAAAGGATTTTCCTTGTGAAATGGGAATTTTACTTAGGAATGTTTTTCTGGGTATTTTAATAGTATTTTAATTCGTCAAAGGTAAATACCATTATTTTTATATAATCTCCATTAGGGGTGTTTTTTAATAATAACATCCCATTCTTACTCAATATGAATTATGATTTTTGAAGAAAATTTTCCTAGAACCAGTATCGTTTTCATGGGTTAATCATGTGATTAAAACAATAATGAATGTTTCTCTGATTTTTGTAATGAAATGAAAGTCTTATGAACATTATTTATGTTATAGTTATTATGAATAATTTATGATGATATTATTTTCTATTAGATAACAATGACTGCTAGTTCTATTATAAACCAATGATGAGTGTTTATGTTATATCCAAGGATGGGTGGGTCTGTAATATCCCTCCAATACACTCTGTAGGTGTGTTGAGTGTATGGTTATTCCAATTCTAAGAGTGATTGTATGAGTGATATTAAAATTATGTCTCAGGTTACATATATGATTTATATATGCATTCCATGGTATTTTATGAAACTTTTATGATCTCTCAAGGTAAGACAATGAGTTTTTGTTTAAAGAAATGTGTTTTACACTTCTTATGGGTGAAAAGAGATGGGTTTTTATAGAATCTATGATCAAGTGGTGCAAAAAAAATATTTCTATTATTCCAATAACTATGTACTTTGTTAATTATTTATTCCATGTTTCATGACCGATGATCTATGTATTGATATGAATGAATTGTTTTATTTTATGATCACCCATTTTGATTATATTATTATACCCATATGATAATATTGTTCTCACTAATGATATTCAATTGTTAATTTTTATGATTATCTTTTATGACTATTTAAACATAGACTTCTAATGTTTTATATTCCCATTATAACTTAGAATGATGTTATATAATTTTATTCTAGAAAATATTCATATGTGAATACTTTTTTCGGTGTTGTGAAGTCTTAATAAGGATTATTAAAATATTTATATAGTTAGAAAGATACTCTCTTCAAGAAATGTGAATTTTTTAAGTAAGAGTTTTTTATTATTAAATAAAACACTATACTATTCGATCAAATTTTTTAATTCCTTAATATTTCAATTTTTACATGTTTTTATGATTCATGAAATCTTGATTTTTTTTATAATGATCTCCTCTTAAGTGCTTCAGATTATAAATCTATCACTGGATTTTTTCTTACAATTAATATATGTGTGTTTCTATTACACTATCTAAAATATTCAATCTTGGGAAAAGTATATTATCTATGATAATTGATTTATCGAAGGTATATCTTCATTATACATGGGATTAGAAAACATTATGTTGAAATATTACCTTACAATGTAAGATATTACCTTATGAAGAGAATGATTGATTTGCCTCTTACATTAGATATAATGATGTTAAGAGAAGACTTTATCTTTTGAAAATTATATATGATAATGATTATCTAACAAATTATAGGATAACTTGTTAAAAACTATGTATCAAAACATAGTTAAACGTTTATCTTATGATTATGAATTTTCCTATGCAGTATAAAATTAATTTCATCTTACAAAATGAATAAGACAAAGATTTTTTTGGCCTTATGGAATCTCTCATATGCTTATTTTATTAAAATAATAATACCAGTGTTATGTCAATAAGTTTCTTTATTACTTTTCCATTCCGTTATGTTTTCATAATCCCCGAAAAATTTTCTTAATGAAAATTATAGTTCTCTAAGAATTTTTTTCTTAAGGATAATTTTATTTCTCTATAACAAGTTTTATCTATTTTTATTTTTTTCATTGTCTTAAATAGAGTTTTCTTAAACCATGATTAACCATTTTTCTCATAAAAAAAATATGTATCCTAATCTATTAACCTTGGATCCTTACAATTTCTTAGATACTAAGTCTTTTTGTTTTTAGACACAGCATTCTCAAAAAATCAAACTCTGAATTCTCTGAAATTTAGACATTCAATTCTTTGAAATTTAGAATATAAATTCATTGATATTAAAACTCTTAATTATCTGAAATTAAAACTCATATATCTTTGAAATTCAGACTCTAAATTATCTTAAATTCAGACTCTGAATTTTCTGAAATTCAAACTCTGAATTCCTTAGTATTCGTACTACAAATTCCTCAGAATTCAAACGCTAAATTTTTTAGAATCATAGCTCTAAATTCATTATAATTCAAACTCCGACTTCCAGATAATTCTAACTATGAATTCCAAATAATTTAGACACTAAATTTCTCATAATTCATACTACAAATTCCAAATAATCCAGACTTCACATTCCTTAGAATTCAGACACCAAATTTAGGCACTGAATTTCTATTTTTCCTAGATTCCTAATATTTATATTTGTTAAAGTTTCATTAATTTCCAAACATATTGTTTCATTCTTCATTGATCCTAGTTTGGTAAAAATGATATTTTTTCCCTTACATATTATTAATTCTTAAGAATGATAATATTTCCCAAGTTTCTCTTTACATAAAATGATGTCGTAAAATCTATTTTTAAGGAAACATTGGTTGATTTACATGTGTATTGGTCCCTCCAAAATTCGAGGAAAATATGACCATTGTAGGAGAGAGATGAACTTTGATGTTTTTACCTCTATGTAGAATCTCTTTTGAATGATCTCATTAATGATCATGAGATTACATGTTGTGATGCTATAGAGTGATTTATGGAGACACAAACTATTGTTCCTTGTTCGATCTATGATAATATTGTTGGATTATGGGGATAAAAAGACAGAGGTTCTGACTACCTTAATGTTTGACGACTTTTAGGGATATGAAGATAGAGGTGATGAATACCTTAATGTTTGAGGGCATGCAGGGATAGCAAGATAGACTCCGATATTATTATTGAGGTCTTACCCTAGTATAGGTAAGACATAATTTTTTAAAAGTATAAATCAAGGTACCTTTTTCCAAGGTTGTTGGATACCCTTCTATTTTGGATAAATGATTTTTCACTTTTACATTTTTGTTGTTACAAGTTTTATTTCCAATATATTATGTTATAAAATGAAATTATAATTTTCTTATTATTTTTTATACTTGTTTATGTTGTTATAAAAATTATTCTATACACATTATGTTAGAATATTTATTAAAGTTAAACATTCTTATGTTTCATTATATTTAACTAATTTAAGTTTAGTTACCTTATAATTGGGCACGAGGCCTTCCTATTAACCCTTTTTTAAGAACAAAAGAGGGTTTGTAGATTTTTTATGTTTAACTGTTTGAAATATAGATTTCATTAAGGTTAAAATTAGATGTCTTAAACATAAAATTGAACCCCCCTGTAACTGAGCATTTTCATTTCTATTACGATCCTAAAATTGGTATTAGATGTGGTCTATGAAATACTTATTCTTCCATTCAAGTTTTTTTTTCTCATGTTATTTTGTTCATGTTTTTTTTCAGAACTTTTCATGTAAAATATTTTCTAAAATATATTATTTATAAAATCATTTTCTAAAAATCATTTTTGTAAAAAATTAATTTTCTTAAATAATGGTTGTAATTAAAATTGTTTCAATATATAATCTAAATCCTATGAGACCACCAATTTTTTATGGGAATCATTATGAGTACAAGAGAGATATAATGATGACTATTGTTATTAACACTAGAGTGGAAAACAATGTTATACTTACTGGTGAATATATTGTAGGGATCCCAAATTGACATATTTGGAAATTAGATTATTATTTCAGAATACATATTACATGCCCCAAACAGCCGCCCAAAGATCATATTAGTTTAGTTTCTTTGGAAACTCATAACATAATCATCTAATCACAGTGGAAGATCTTCAACATCTCCCATAAAGACCATCCCCTTTTTTTATTACCTAAAACCATTATTTATATCCTGAGGAAAAGGTAACATAGAATGAGAGATCTCAAATGCTTAGTATTGGTAAACCTTGAGAACATAAAAAAATGATAAAAAATTGAATGTAAAAATATGAACATAATGTTTTAATATCAAAATATTGAGTTTTGAAATATTTCATGGATGTACAAAAGGCAAGGATCATAAAGGAAAATTAACCATGATAGAATATCATTGGCACAAAGCATGTAATTATGGAAAACTAATAATCACATAATATGATTTCTATAGTTGTAAAGTCATTTTTTTCAAGGCCATCATAGTAGACAATGTCCATTACTGAACCAAGTTTACATTCTATTCTAGCCATGTAATACTGAAATTGATTTAGTTGTCATTACAGTCATGTATATCTCATGAGGTATGTATATTTATCCAATGTATTGGAGGGAGATATAGGTCACACCCATCTAATAAAAAATTCATTCTTACATGTTCCACAAAACATAAATATTTTATCATATCATAACCCATGAAATAAAATGGGTTTCTTAAATATCATTCAATAATAACATAATCCATATAAAATATAATCTCATCATAAGACAATAAAATCATAGTAATAATAGGGGTATAAAGAGAACCCTATTTAAGAGCTTAATCATATATGTGAGAAAGTTTTGATAAAACACTTGAACATAGTTCATGAAGAAAATATCCTTTCATCATCAAAAATGTTTTCTTTTCACAAAATTACAGGAAATTTTAAAAAGAAAAAAATTTATTTGAAAATAAAAAATAAATAGTTTAGAGAAAATATTATTGAAATAATGAATTATGAATATGTAAAAATATATTCATGCTATATTAGTTAAAAAAATTCTCCTCATACGTTTGCTGAAAAAGTCAAAAAGTACATCATATGGTTACAAAAAAAGATTATTTCCATAAAACATAGTAAAAGTAAAAAATTTGTATAAATGACTTTAAATACACATATAAGTATTTTTTAAAAAAATATGAAATTTTTTTAGAAAATATGGACATGGATGATAAATATATCCCCAATAAATAATTAGGTATAAACAATCTCAGATAAAAATGAGATTGATTGAGTAATCCCTTACCTTAGGTCTGATATTCCTTGAATGTATCTGAAACACCTGTATAATGATTTAAATAATGATATTGATTTATTCTAGAATCATAATCATTTTTATGATAACAATAATGATCATATTTTTATCAGTTTGTTAGCAACATTTCATTGTTACCCATTATTCAAGAATTAACAACTTTATGTTCTTATGCATGTCTTGTTATATATGTTCTTATTATTATTTTAAGGTTATAGTTATATCATTTAAAACCTGGTATTAGAAATATATATATAATATTTATTCATTGAATTCATTTATATAATCATTCTTTAATGATGATTATGTAGAAAAAATCGTATCACACCGTTGAGATGGTAAGTCATATGTACACAAGAGCGATGATATCTTTCCCATAATTGTTGACCCGTATTGACATGGAGGGTGTTTAAAACCTCATAATAAGTAAAATTTTATATTAATAATATATAATTATTAACTCCACCATTAAAAGAATCTATTTAAGGTGGGGGGGGGAACAGATTACATCCCGATGTGGAGACGGCAATTCGTACGTACGCACGCGCGGTTATTCCAATTTTCATTGGATAGATAAAAGCTAAAATACAGTTGGTCCATATTTATAATAAAATATAAGTATATGAGTGATTCTGATGTTATTAATTTATAATTAAACAACTAATTAATAGGAAGTAGAAGAAGAATGAAATTTAAAAGAATCAGTAGAAGAGATTACATCTAACTCGATGTGCCTCTTTTAAATTTCCACTTAGGGGACTACAATAGGAATTTTGAGAAGACTAGAACTTCTATAATGTTACTAGGGAAGTTTAAAAGATGAATGGGTTGGGGTTGTATGAGCATGATTTCTTAAAATGGAGTGAAGTGGAGAGGGAAAAGATTCCATTTTATTAGAGGGGAGTAGGGCACTTTAGGAATCTCTCAAAATTATTAATTTTCAATAAAATCAAACCATACTCAAACCCCCATAATGTGACGTGAATTATAATATTAGATGATTTATGTTTTTAATATCATCAAAAAATAATTTTGGACAACATAATTTGTCTATTTAAACAATATACATTTAATTAACACTTAGTTATTCTATTAATTTTTAATTTTAGTAATAACATTCTAAATATGTAATGGTAATGAATATTTACTTATTTGGTGTTAATTGACAATAAATGGATACTTTGTGAAATTTTAGAGCTTATAATTATCAATTTTTATTTTTAAAAATACTTTTTTTGAATAATATAATAAAATGTTGTGTTTATAAAATGTCAATAGTGTCAATTATGACATTATTTATTTATTACACATTAATTAAAATTAAAATTTAAGAAAAATTATAACCAAAATATTAAATACACTCTTAACATGCCATATTAACTGATAAAATTCATAGATCACTTCAATTTTTTCATATGATAAATCTATTAATATTATTAAAACCATTTATTAGATATTTTGGTTAATAAAATAATTTTTACCTCACAATTGGGTCATCATTAATGATAATTAATTAAGATATAAAAATTTAAAATATATTTACATGATGTATATAATTTAGTGATCTTTTTATTGACTATTTACTTTCAATGTTTTATGAATATTATCAATAAATTACAATTATTACACTTATAAGATATAAGATAGTGACATGTTGTCACATTCTTTTGTTTTAAATACAATTACATCATTTTGATGGAAAAAATTCCATGAAATGAATCTATTCAGACACTTTTGTTATATGAGTAGACTTTTATTCATCCAATAGAATTTTGGCAGGTGTTAGGGTAATTTTTAATAATAGTTTTACCCTTAATTACCTGATTTACCTTTAACTATGGTAATAAAAATAATTACCATAGTTAATATTCATAATTCCAAAAAAATAAAAGTATCCCATAACATAATTTGAACATAATGATTCCAAATATGGAATCCATTTTTCAGAATTCAAAACATATATGTTGGAGTAAATAATTTTAAGTTAATATCCTTATTGAGAAATTGGGTTTTAAATGTTTTTTTATTGAAAGCTAAGATCATTCCACGAAAAGAAAGGGGATAAGGGAAACATCAAGATTATAAAGAGATATGTTTTTCACTATGAAGTGGTTTCTGGGAAGTTGGTTAGATCGATAATGTCCTTTGTTTAGATTGGAAGGTACCTCTCATCTATTATATGAAATGATGTCGTTAGATAATTGGGTATTCCAGAGGGAAATATTCCATTCGTTTATTTAGGAGTTCCCATGTTTTGGTGGAGGCCAATGGTTTTTCATTTCTCTATCAGGGTTATCATGATTAAAAGATAAATTTCCATATGGAAGGGAAAATCTCTATCAATAGATGGTAGGGTTTTCCAAGGGAAATCAATCATCCTCTCCAGATTTTTGTACTATTTTATGGATTATAAATTGCTAATTTCTTTAATAAATATCATCAATACTTATATTAAAATTTTTATTTGGAGCTGAAGCATATTGGGAAGGTGGATGGAAACATTTCCATGGAATAATGTCTACAAGCCTCATGATGATGGTGGTTTGGGCATAAAAAATCTAGGGGGTTTCAATGAGTCTTTGTAGAGAATGTTTATATGGAGGCTTATAACCAAGAAATCGTAGGATACCAGATTTCTTTGGGCCAGGATTAACTCCGGAAACATCAAATATGTCAACTATTTTGTGTATCCTATCTTCAACAATATTTTTTCAAAAATTGATGTTTACTCTTGCATGCTAGTTTCCAAGGATTCCTCTCTTAATTTTTGGAAATCTAATTTGATTGGGAAACATCTAATTGACATTTTCCTGGAGGGGGATTCAAATATGTATTTGAATTTTTCAATCAAGGATCATCTTTGTAGTATGGATAATCTTCTAGATCTTATCACTTCGATAGTGGATGACTATATTTTTTTTCTTGAGGGTGACTTTTGGTCATGGGTGCATGTTGTTAGTGGAAATATCACATCCATATGGTATTATAATCACTTCATTAAAAGCTCAAAAATTTTGAAATTGATTGGGAACCTTCTTAGAATGTTTTTAATTCCATCTCTGTCAATTCATTCATGGAGGTTGACTCACAAAAAAATACCAATTTAAGAATTTCTGCTGGTATGTGGTATATCTCTTTTCTCCATTTACACTTCATGCTTTCAGCATTGGGAAGATGTGGACCACCTCTTTCTCAGTTTTTCTAGGTTTCGGTGATGTGGAGGGTGGTTTAATATATATTTTTTGTTCTTCTACCTCATTTAAAATCAATAGGTGACTTCATAAAGAGATGGATCTCTTGGAACCTATCACTGCAGCTCTGGAATTTATTTAAGGATGTTGTAATGGTGGTTGTTTATCTAATTTGGACATCTTGAAATATGTTCAGACATAACTTGCAGTGCCTTCAGTTCAGTTATGTTATTTCAAAGTTTTTGTGATTGTTTGTGAGCTGGAAACACCGGGAGGTGTTTTTCTCTCAAACTCAATACATTATTTATCGGTGCTCAATCAGTTTGGGATGAAAGTTAACTTTTGTACTCTGCTTGGTATAGTGGAAGTCATATGGTAGGCCCATTTTATAGGGTGGATTAAACTGAACTCTCGTGGTGCTTCATGGGGAAATCTAGGTCCCTCTGACTTTGGTGATGTCTTTATAGACAATCGGGGAAGTGTTATTGGGTGCAATTGTGGCTCATGTGTTATTTCTTATGCTCTTGAAGCAGAAATGTTTGGTGTTATTATGGCGGTGGAGAAAGTAGGAAGGAGGGGTTGAAACAATATTTTGATTGAATGTGAGTCCACTACTATAGTCTATTCCATTCAATCTGGGGATTTATATCACTCTTGGTTTCTCACTAATCACAGGACATGATGTCTGGAATCTCTCAACTCAAGAGACCACTTTGTTACTCATGCATATAGAAACGGTTTTTAAAAGTTACAAAAATGAAAAAGATTTAAATGTTTTTATCTATGAATTTATCGTAAAACTAATGATAATAACATACACTATATTAAATGGTAAAAATATATTATATTAACAATTTAAAAATATTTAATATTAAAATTTAACTATAAAAATTATCTCGAGGAAAATTTTGTTTTTAATTAAAATTTATCTTTTACTTCTATTCATCAAAATAAGAAAGCTATCAGAAAAATATTGGAAATTTATCCAATGTAAATTTTTGTATCATGATTCAAAATAAGATGTCAATTTTTTAAAATTAAACTTATAAATGTGTCAAATACTATATTTAAAATGGGTACGCCATCAAAAGCTAGCAAAACTGTATTTCTTGAAAAATACTTATTTTATATAAAAAATTGATTTTTTTCAAATAACATGTTCTAGAAAATTTGTAAAAATGTGTTTAATAACATTCATAATGTCTAGTTTATATCCCATTAAATGATAATATTTTAATTATATATCATTTTTTAGTGAAACTCAGTACCGCATACAATGCAAGCATTCATGGAAGGTCACTCATGCATTTAATGCAATCCAAGTCAGTGTTGTGTATAGTGAAATCTACCTATGGTGTTTTGTATAACATAATACATTCATATTTCATTTATACATTGAACAAAATCTGAAATCTGTGTTGTGTAAAATGAATTCTATCAAAATAACGTGAAATTGTGTTCAACACAATCCAGGAATAATGTTGTGTAGAATGAAATAAAATATGGTGGTTCATATATCACAATTTAATCTTGGTATAGAGTACAACACTTGACATCTAATAATTTATCTCATAAAATATCGGGGTGTTACATTATACCACATTTAAATGAATTTCTCCGACCAAATTAGTCAGGGTAATAAATGGTTTTCTATATGAACGTATCTTTCATAGAAACCCACCTCATAAAAAGGAATACTAAAAATCAATTTTAAAAAGGAATGTTAAAAACACAATAGTTACATTAAGTAACTCACCACTACATTTCAACATAGGAGAACATGAGTGGGAAGTGAAAACATGGATATAGAACGGAAATCAAACCATTCAGTTCTGATGAAAAACAACAGAGGTGAAGGTTTAAAAAAAGATAACTACTATAAATCCATAAATCTATGATGATTTAAGAGACCATCTAAGTCATCGAATAAGAAATCACTTGGATATAAATTTTGGTTTTCAAGATACATTTCCTAAAGTTGAAAACTTTTTGCATTAGAAGAAAATACTAACTTGATTTTAGTACCATTTATCGTTACCTGAACAATTTCCACTTCAACTCATATTTAAAGAAATAATGATGTATTTTTTATTCTTGAAGTGTTAGCAGATCATGCAATATAATGATAGGTCATTCCATTTGTCTTAATCACAAAAAGGTTACCACAACATATTAAATAGACATAAGTCCATATATGGTGAGATTAATCAGATATGGTTCTAAAAAAGGACTATACATTTTCTATCATACCGATTAATAAAATAAAACTAATTTATACTAACCATGGACTTCTTGTAGGCCAGTGGTCATTGAAATTTTCTGATCTCACTTTGGTTGTTGGTTCGATTCCTGCAGCCTTTTCAACAAGATGGGTTATCGCCCGTCATACATGTTGCCCTTTTTCTAAAACTATACGATTATAAAATTCCGGAAATAATAATATAAAAAAAATTATATCCTTAAACAATAATATCTAATGTCCATCTTTATCCATTCCATCCTTTAGGCTTGTCCAAAATACTTCTGTCCAATCTCACAGTACAATGAAAACAATTACCAGAAAAGTCATATAACAAGCATGTGAATACCATCATATATCCTCCATATATCATAAGATATATCCTGTTGGTCACATTCCAAAAATTTTAATGACATCATCGTGGATTTTCATGAGTTCTATTAATAACCTATATTAACCTATATCCCTATTGAAAACTGGCTTGATTTCTTATTCCAAAACTTATTCGATATATTTCTTAAGTCCTGAAACGTTTTATACTTATTCTGTGGCAACATAACCCACATTTAAAAAACTCCATAACCAATTCCAATGTAACTAATATCATCCAAAATATATTAATAAAAATAAAATTATCTCAACATCAGGCTCATCATAATCATGTGTTTTTAGGAATATCACCATTTCATTAAATCTCTTTTCTTATCTATTATAAATATTCAATATATTCCTGAAAATCCTTAGCAAAAAACATAAGTCGATAACTCTTATATAATTCACCATTCATAATTTTTGGATTCAAATACATAAATAATTTAATGATTCTACTTTAACGGATGTCTTGGAATAAGTCCTTCTGTGTCTAAGAAGAAGATCCTTATGTCTGGGCATTGAGTTTGGTAATTCCAATGTTTTCCAAAGATGAGATATTGAATCACATAACTATTCATCACTCTAAAATTCTTTTTCCCATAGAGATGACATCATCCAATCCATTTGAGGTATTCCTCAAGGATCTTCATTCCTTCTTCTTCATATGTTTGAATCTTAATCTTCATTCCTCTATGTTCCACGCAATGGTAACATTCATGAAAGTCTATCTTCCTCTTATTCAATGAATTATAAATACCACTAATGTCCACCTTGATAACCATATAATACGATGATTGATTTGGCATAATCACAAAATCATTCACTATATTCATTAAACAATTTTATTTTTCATAGTCACCAATTAGTTTATCAGATTCAATGTTTACCCAATTACTTCTGGATCCCTTAATTTACTAAAACACAAAAATAATAATGTTAGAAGAAAAAATCATTCAATGAATAAAACATAATAAATGGTGAGTACATTCAATTTCTGAAATATTATGTTTACTCCTAGAATATTTATGATCGTTACCAAAATTGTCATACTGTAACCTATAGTTATACTTAAGAATTTTTACACCACTAAATATACATTATAAATATCACTAGGGATCTCAAAAATTGTTTCACATCCTAGTTTCTAATGGTTGACTAAAACATTCCTCATTTACCAACTATAGAGACCCTATATTTATGTACACGGACATTACATTACATTTGCAGAATACTTAATACATGACACAAATAGATGCCCAAAGATTTTATTATTTTAGTGTCTTTTGAAACATAAAACATTATCTTCTAATCATGGTGAATTATCTTCAACATCTCCCCTAATGATCCTTCCATTTTTTCCCTTCCTAAAAACATTATTTATATCCTGAGGAAAAGAAAACATAAATAAAATGAAATCAAATTATCAGTAATGGTAAACATAGAGAGAATAAAACAAACCATAAACATCAGAATGTAGAAACATGAACATAAAATTTAAACAACAAAATACTATGTCCTGAAATAAATCCAATAATTACAGAAGGCATGGATCATAATGTAACAATAACAAGTATAGGATATCATTGGGATTAAAAATTTAATTGTTGAAAACTAATAAGCACATAACATGATTTCAATAGTATCTATGTCATTTTTGTCAAGACCAACATAGTGGACTAATTATATTACTAAACTCGGTTTACTTGTCATTCCAGGAATTTATTACTTAACCAGATTTTCATGTAATTCTAGTCATATTTATCACATGAGATATAAATATTTACCCAAGTTATTGGAGATAGATATAGGTCTCACCCATCTTATAGTGAAATCATTCTTAAATGTTCCACAAAACATAAATCATTCATCACAAAATAACTAAAGAAATAAAATTGGTTTCTTAAAAATAATTAAATCATAAAATAATCCATATACAAGAAAATTCCATCATAAAGACAATCAAATGATATAAATAATAGGGGTATAATCCTAACCCTATTTAAGAGCTTCATCCTATATGGAAAATAATTTTCATAAAATAGTTGAACTATGTTCTTGAGGAAAATATTCTTTCTTCTTCAAAAATGATTTATTTTCTCAAAATGACATGAAAATTTAAAAATAAAATAATTTATATGAAAATAAACTTGAAATAGTTTAGAGTAATATTCATAGAAATAAGGTGTTATGAAGATGTAAAAATACATTCATGTCGTATAAGTTTAAAACCATTCTCCTAGTAATTTTGTTAGAAAAGTCAGAAAGTGCATCGTATAGTAAAGAGAGATGGATTCCTTCCATACAAAAAAGTAAAATTCAGAAAGGGATAAAACTGAAATTAAATATACATATAATAATACTAAAAAATTTATGAAATAAGTTTTAGAATAAATGTAAATGGATGATAAATATAACCCTAATAAATACTTACGAATAAATAATCTCGGATAAAAAGGAGATTGATAGAGGTGTCCCTGACCTTATATATGATATGATTTGTATGTCTCCAAAACACCTATATTATGATTTAAATAGTGTTAATGATTTATCATAGAATTATAATCATTTTTATGGTAAAAATTATGATCATATTTTCATCTATTGGTTAGAAACATTTCATTGTTACTCATTATTCGGGCATTAATGGCTTTATGATCATATGCATGTTTTGTCATTATTTGGGAATTAACTGGTCTATATTCTTATTAATATTTTTAGGATATAGTTATACCATTTAAATAATGTTATTATTATAATATATATCATATTTATTTATCCAATTCATTTATATAATCATGCTCAAATGAAGATTGTGTAGAACGACTCACATCGCACTGTGGATATGGTAGGTTGTACGTACGCACGAGCGATAATAACGTTCCCATAATTGTTGAATGATATTTAAATAGAGGGTGTATAATACTTCATAACTAGTATAATTTTATATTAATAATATATAGTTATTAATTTGTCAAAACAGATTACACCACATTGTGGAGATGGTAAGTTGTACGTGCGCAGGCGCAGTGATGATGTTTTTCAAAAGATTGATAGAAGGTGAAATATGGTTGTTTAATATTTATAATAATAAATAATTATATTAGAGATAATTATATTATAACTTTATAGTGAGACAACTATAGAAGAGGAATTTTAAGAAGAACGAAGTTTAAAAGAATAGGTTGAAGAGATTGCCTCTTCCTTAACGTGCCTCTTTTAAATTTTCTCTTATGGCACTAGAGTTTGCCTTTTGAGATGACCAGAAATTATAGAATGTTTCTAGGGATGTTGGTAAGAGTAATGGGTAGTGTTTGGGATAGAATAATGTCTTAAAATGGAGTTAAGAGGAGAGGGACGTGGTTCCCTTTTATAAAAGGGGAGAGGGGCACTTTAGGAAACTCTGAAAATATTAATTTATAATAAAATAAAAACCATCCCAAAAACCAATAAAATTTTCCAAAATTAGAAGATGTGAGGACATAGGGTTTTAATCTCATCATCCAATAAATTTTAGACAACTTATTTTGTCAATTTAAACCTTATCCTTTTAATTAACACTTAGTTATTCTATTAATATTTTATTTTTCTAATAACATTATAAATATTAATGGTAATTAATATTGTCATATATACTTTTAACTAAATATAAATGGATAATTTATGACTTTTTCTATCATATAATTATCACTTTGTAAATTTTAACGATTTTTTTATTTAAAAATAATTTGTTAAAATCATATATTTATTAAATGTCAATAGTGTCAATTTTGACGCAATTTATTTATTAGAGTTTAACTAAAATTCACACAGAATATAAATTTGAACAAAATTAAAAAATAAACTTCTAAAATGATATAGTAACATTGAAAATTCATGGATAACTAAAATTTGTTGATATTACATTTATTTTATTAATATTAAAACCATTTATTCGATATTTCTACTAATAAAATAATTTTTCCACCACTATTATGTCATCATTAATGATAATTAATTAATATCTAAAAAATATAAATAATTTTTCATGATTTATATAATTTAATTATATTTCTAGTTACTGTTTACTTTCGGTCCTTTATGAGGTTTACCACTAAATTAAAATTTTTACAATTATAAGATATAAGACAGTGATATGTTGTCACCTTCTTCTTTTTATAAATAATTACAACATTTTCATGGAAAAAAGACCATGAAATGATTATATTATGACCCTTAGGTGATATGGATCTAAATTTAATCCAATATAATTTTGGAAGGTGTTAGGTTAATTTTATAGAAATATTTTTACCCTTAAATTACCCCATTCACCATTAACTTTGGAAATAAAATTAATTACCAAATTTACTATTCATAACGCAGAAAAAATAAAAATATCCCATTAAATTAATTCGGACCTACTTATTGAAAATATGTAACCCATTTATTAAAATTCAAAACACAGAAGTTTTAGTATTTAATTTAAAATTAATCCATTTGTTGAGAAAATGGTTTTTGAATGTTAAAACATTGAAAAATATTGAAATGTTTTTACAAATTATTTCAGTGTAAAATTATTTCTAATAAATAACATTAAATTAAATGGTAAAAATAAATTCTATTTATAAATTAGAACCATTATATATTATAATTTAAATATATAAATTATATCGACGAAATGTTTTGTTTTTAATTAAAATTTAGCGTATTTTTACTAACCATCAAAATAAGAAAGCTATAAGAAAAATATTAAAAAATTTATCCAAATTAAAGTTTTCTGATCTTGATTATACAGAATGTTTTTTTAAAATTTAATTAATAAACATGTAAAAAAAATATTTAAAATGGTTGTACCATCAAAACGCGAAAAAACAGTAGTTTTTGAAAAATACCTATTTTATCTGAAAATTTGAATTTGTTCTCATACCATGTTCAAAAATTGTTTTTAGATGAATGATAATGTCATAAAATTAAAAATTTTGTTAATATTATTTATAAGGGATATTTTATATCCCATAAAATAATATTATTTTAACCACATATCATTGTTTAGTGAAACTTGGTATCATGTTCAATGCAAGCTATTGGGGAATGTCGCTCTTTCTTGTAACGTAATCCAAGTCAGTGATGCATGTAGTGAATGATTCCATTAGTTTTTTGTATAACAAAATCCAAACACAGTTGTTTTATACTTTGAACCAAATCTAAAATCAGTGTTGTGTGAAATGAATAATATCAAAAGAATATGAAATTGTGTGTAACACTATCCAAGAATTGTGTTTCTTATTCTGCAAGAAAACATGGTGTTGCATATAGAGAAAGATAATCATGAATTGGTGTAAAAAACATTACATCAAATAATATATATCATAATACCTCAGGGTGTTATATTCTACCCCCCTTAAAATGAATTTCCCCCTCTAAATTTTCCGCTGTTATAAATGGTTTTCTAAATAAATGATTCTTTTATAAACACCCACATCGTAAAAATAATAAAAATAATTATTTTTAAAAATTATTGTTAGAAACATAATGGTTACCCAAAGTAACTCATCATTGGGTTTCCACATAAGAGAACATAGGTGGGAAGTGAAAACATGGATATGAAAGAGAAGTCTAACCATGAAGTTTGGATGAATAGTGATATAGAATACGGATTGGAGAAAGATAACTTCCAGAGAGCCATAAATATGCGATGATTTAAGGGACTGTCTTATTCATCGAATAATTAAGTACCATTATATCATTTTTGGTTTTCAATATCCTTTTTCCTATTGTTGATGAATTATTTCATTATAAGTAAATACATACATTATTTCAGTACCTTGGATTTTTCCTTGAAAATTTTGCACTTTACTCTCATTTAAAGAGATTATGTTTAATTTTTCATTCATGATGTGTTGGTAGATCATGTGATATAATGATAGATCATTCCATCTATCTCTATTAAAAAAACTATAACACAAGTTATAAATATACATAAGTCTATCTATGGTGAGTTTAATCGTATATAGTTCAAAAAATGGACTTGTAATTCATCTATCATACCGTGTAATAAAATAAAATTAATTTCTACTAACTAAGGAATTCATGTAGGCCAGTGGTAGGTAATCAAGTCCTATCACACTTCGGTTGTGGGTTCGATTCCTACACCCTTATTCGACGTGATGGGTTCTCTCTTATCCTGTGGGTTTTCCTTTTTATAAAATTATAATATTATAACATTCAAGAAATAATAATAAAATGTTCTAGAATTAAACAATACAATTTGATGAATAACATAATCTATTCCAACCATTAGGATTATCCAAAATAATTATGTCCAATATCACTGTATAAAGAAAATGATAATAATAAAGTTCATAAAACAAGCAATTTAATTACCATCATTTATCCCCCATATATCATAAGATATATCCTGATGGTCACATTCCAAATATTTGAATGACTTCATCATGCATTATCTTGAGTTATGGTAATAAACTAAATTACTATATGTCCTTATTGAAATCATACATGTTTCCCTATACCAAAACATATTGGATATATTCCTTATGTCTTGAATAGTTGTACACTTCATCCGTGATAAGATAACCCACTTTTTAAAAAATCCTTAACCATTTCCAAGGATTCTAATATCGTCCAACAAATCTTCAAAATATTATCATTATATCAACATCAAGATCATATTAATAATGTGTTTATTTGTAATATAACCATTTCCTTAAATTTATTTTCTAATCTATTATAACTGTTAAATAAATTCTGGAAAATCCTTAGCGAAAAAACCTAAACTGATAACCCATTTATAATTCACCATTCCTCATTCGTGGATACAAATACATAAATAATTTAATATTTATAATTTAATGGTAGGCATGGAATAAGTCTTTCCTTGTCAAAGAAGTAGATACTTATGTCTGTTCATTGAATTGGGTAATGCCCTTGTTTTCCACAGATAAGACATTGAACTCCAAAATAATTTGTCACTCTATGGAGATTTTTACCAAAGAGATAACATCTTATCCTCTATTATACATACTCCTTAAGGGTTATATTCCCTTTTTCATGATATGTTGGAATCTTAATCAACTTTCCTCTATGTTCCTCACCATGGGAGAATGCATGAAAGTACATCTTCCTCTTATTCGATGACTTATGAATACCACTAAAGTTAAACTTGTTAATACTATACAGAGATGACCAATTTTACATAATAACAATATCATTCACTCTAGTAATTACACAATTTTATTTCTCAAAGTCACAAATTTTTTTATCTATTCATTTTTTACCCAATTCCTTTTGGTCCCCTCCATTGTGAAAACAAAAAAAAAAAGAATAGTGTGAGAGGAAAAATAATTCTCAGAAAACAACATAATAAATGTGGAGTATAATAAATCTTTTACATCTTAGGTTTAATCCTATCATATTTTTTATCATTAAAATATTTCTCATATTGTAGCCTATAGTTATACTTAAACTTTTTTACATCCCTAGACATACCATAGAAATATCTCTAGGGATCTCACTAAATTTTTCACATCCAAGTTTCAAAATGTTGAAAAAACATTAACTCTGAGAGAAAATGTAGTGACCCTAGATTGATGTACATGGAAATTACATTAGTATTTCGAACTACTAAATACAAGAGACAAACAGACACCGAAATATTGTATTAGATTAGTGTCTTTGGAAACTCAGGACATAATATTCTAATCATGGTGAATGATCTTCAACATATCCCATAAAGATATTTCCTTTTTTTCCTACCCAAAATATTTCATTATAACCATAGGAAAAGAAAACATAGATTGGGTGAGATCTAATGCTCATTATGGGTAATCATGGAAAACAAAAAACAACCCATAATCATTTGAACATAAAAACAAGAACATAAAGTGTAAACATCATAATATTTAGTCATGAAATAAATCTTTGTTGTGTGTAAGGAATCAATCATAAAGGAACATTAACCATGATAGAATAGTATTGGCATAAAACATGTAATTTTTTCTAACTAATAATCACCTAACATGACTTCTATAGTAGCTAAGGCATTGTTTCCAAGTCCATCATTGTTGACAAATTCCATTTTAGAACCGAGTTTACTTGTTTTTCCACCCATGTATTAATAAATAGGATTTACTTTCCATTTTATGTAATGTATATACCATGAAATATAAATATTTACCCAATAAATTATAAGGATATATTGGTCCCAACCATCTCATAATTAAAAAATTCTTATATGTGTCACAAAGCATTAATCATTTACCATACCATAACCTAATATATAAAATTGGTTTCTTAAATATTATTTAATCATAACGTAATCCATATAAAAGATAATCCCATCATTAAAGAAATAAAATCATAGTAATAATAGGGGTAGAAACATTACATTAATTATGAGATTCATTTTAGATGGAGAATAATTTTGATAAAACACTGGAACATAGTTCTTGAGGAAAATATCCTTTCTTCTTTATATACATTTTCCCCTCAAAATGACATACTAATTTAAAAAGAAAATAAATTTAATGAAAATAAACACGAAATCATTTAGAATAATCTTCATTTAAATAAGTATTTATGAAGATGTAAAAATACATTCATACCATATAAGTTAAAAAAACAATCCCCTTGTACTTTTACCAGAAAAGTCAAAAAGTATATCATATGGTAAACAAAAGAAATATTCTGTAGAACAATGTTGTAAAAGTCAAAAAGAGTTTAAATTGACTTTAAATAAAGATAGAAGAATGTTAAATAATTTATTAAAATATTTTTAAAATATATGGACAAGGATGATAAATATATCTTTAATAAATACATACGAATAAAAAATCTTGGATAAAAACGAGATGGACAATGTTATTCCTTACCTTAGGTTTGATATGCTTCCTATGTATCTGAAACTCCAGTATAATGATTTAAATAATGTTACTAATTTATTCCAGAATCATAATAATTGTTATGAAAACATTTATGATCATATTTTCATATGTTTGTTAGCATCATTTCATTGTTACTTATCATTTGGGCAGTAACTGGTTTATGTTCTAATGCATGTTTTGTAATTATTCAGGCATTAACTGCATTATATTCTAATTCTTATTTTTAGCATCTAGTTATATAAAATAAATCATGTTATTATTATAATATTTATCTAATTTATTCATTCAATTCATTTATATAATCTTGCTTTAATGGGGATTATCTAAAATTAATCGCATTGCATCGTGGAGATGGTAGGCCGTACGTACGTACGAGCGATGATATAATTCCAATAAACGATAAGCTTTATTGAAATAGAGAGTGTATAATACCTCATAATTATTATACTTTTATGGTAATCATATATAGTTATTATTTTCACTATTATACCCATCCATGTAAGGTGGTGGTGAAAAACAGATTACACCATGACATGGAGATCATAAGCCATACGTACGCAAGCGTGATGATTTCATTATTCATAGGATAGATAGAAGGTGAAATATAGATACCCAAATATAGAAGTACATATAAATTACATTACTTTTTAGAAATACCTAATACATGACAAAAATAGACACCAAAAGACCATAATAGTTTAGTGTGTTTGGAAACATGGAACATAATCTTATAATCTTGGTGAATGATATTCAACATCTCCCATAAAGATCCTCCCTTTTTTTCTAACCTAAAACCTTTCTTTATATCCTGGGGAAAAGAAAACATAAAAAGGGTGAGCTTAAATGATCAGTAAGGGTAAACATAGAGAACATAAAACAATCCATAAACATGTGAAAGCAAAACACTTGAACATAAAATCTAAACATCAAAATCATGTGAAAAGACACAAATCTTGGAAGTACGTAAGGCATATATCATAAAGGAACATCAATCCCTATAAAATAGCATTGGAATAAAACATGTAATTGTGGAAATCCATTAATCACATGATATGATTTCCATAGTAGCCAATGAATTGCTACCAAGACCATCTTAGTGGACAAAGTGCTTTTCTGAATCGAGTTCACTCCTCGTTCCAGTCCTGTATCACGGAACCAGATTAACTTACCGTTCCATCCATGCCTATCTCATGATATATAAATCAGTACCCAATGCATTGTATAGAGGTATAGGTCCCAACCATCTCATAGTGAAATCAGTCTTACGTGTGCCAAAACATAAAAATAAATCATTCATCATAACCCAAAGAATAGAATGGGTTTCATAAAAATCATTCCATCATAAAATAATCCATATAAAACAAATCGATATCATTTCATCATAAGAAAAGTGAAACAATGTAAATCATAGATACATTATACATGAAACATACATATATGAAATAATTTCATCTTAGATGGGAAATGGTTTTGATAAAACACTATAATGAATTCTTGATGAAAATATCCTTTCTTCTTCAAAATCATTTTCTTTTCACAAAATGAAATGAAATTTTAAAAGAAAATTATTTTTTTTGGAAATAGTCATGAAATCTTTTCAAGGATGCTTCATGAAAATTAGGCATTATGACACCATCAAAATCAATTCACACCATATAAGTTAAAAAAAACATTGTCCTCGTACTTTTGTAGGAAAAGTCAAAAAGTTCCTCGTGTGGTAAAAAAAAGTAAGATTCCTATAATAACATGTGGTAAATTTAAAAAATGGTTAAAAATTACTTTAAACATACATGAAAATATTTTTAGAAAACATGGGAATGGATGATAACAATAACCCCAATACTTACAAATAAACAATCTCAGATAATAACGAGGTTTCAAAAGTTATCCCTTACCTTAGGTCTGATATGCTTCGTACGTATCCAAACCTCTTGTATAATGACTTAAATAATATCATTTACTTATTAAATAATTATATTCATTGTTACGATATCATATATGATTCACTGATGACATTATATTACCCGTTATTTTGTAAATTCCATGTTAAATCAGCATTTTGGGAAAAATCGTTTTATTTATCGTACGTGTTTAGACTTGTTGTTCTTTATATTATTATTACATATATCAGGATTTACTTACTTCCAGAATCTAAATCATGATTTATATATCATATATATTCAGTATATATATATATATAATAGATAGATGAATGAAATTAAATACACTGTTCATTGAGACGGTAGTCCATACGTACGCATGAACGTTGTTTTCCTTTCCTTATTGACTTGAATGGTAGTAAGTAGATGACACACACACACACACAAAGATATATATATATATATCCAGTAGCTTAATTATTTCATATATTTCATTATTATTCATTATATATACTTTATAATCATTTTTTAATGGTTAACATGGAGAATAAATCTCATCGCGTCCTGGAGACGGTAATCCGTACATGTGCACGAGCGATGATATCATTCCCATAATTATTGAATGAAATTGGAGTGGATGATATAATATCTCAGAATAAGTATGATGTTATAATAAACATATATAGTTATTCTTTACACCATTATACCCATCCAAGTAAGGTTGTGGTGTAAAAACATATTACACCATGGGGTGGAGACGGTATTCTGTACGTACGCACGCGCGGTGATTTTGTTTTCTATAAGATGGATAAAAGGTGAAATGGGATTGTTTCATATTTATAATAAAATATCAGTATATTATTGATATTAATTTTATTACTTTATAATCAAACAACTAAATAAGAAGAAGTTGAAGAAGAAAGAAACTTGAAAAAATCGGTAGAAGTGATTACCTCTTCTTCGACGCAACTCTTTTAAGCTTCCTCTTAAGGAACTAGAGTCGGTATTTTGTGAAGACAAGAACCTATATAATGTTTCTAGAGAATTTTATGATATAAATGGTCAGGGTTTGGGCGATCTTGAAGGCTCAAAATTGTGTGAAGAGAAGAGGGAGGAGGTGCCCTTTTATAAGGGAGGAGAGGGGCACCTTAGAAAAAACATAAAATATTATTTTATAATAAAGTCATATTCGGATTATAATTGCTCCAAATTTATTTATTTTGAAGTTAAAGTGGTTATGGGTCAAACAAATCTCAAAAAATATGTTTTATACAAGTTTAGGTTACTATTTTAACCTTATCATTTAGATTTAACTCTAAGTTAAATAATTTAACTTTTACCATGTCTTCTTGTTTTCTTACGCTATATTGTTAATAAACTTACTATAACAAGCAAAAAGAACCCCAAGTGGTTCATTATTAATATATATAACCTTATATAAGTCATCTTTCGGATCCTTAGATTTTTTAGAATATAATAACAATTAATAATATAATATTTGTTTTAAAAACTATTTTATGTCAATTTTGACACTATTTGGTAATTGATTTTTTTGAAAATTCTAACATCATGATTAGTTTAAAAAAATTATTTAAATAAATACTAAAATGTCATATTAACCTATAAAATTAGTGTAATTCATAAAAAGTCTCAAATTACATTTATTTGGGTATTTATAACATCAATTTTGTTAATATATAATTAATAAGGTAATTACTGCATCATCATTATGTCATAAAACAATTAAATTATTTAATGTCTAAAAATTATAAATAAAATTCCATTATGTAGGAAATAGTTTTATATTTCTAAAGAATATTTATAGTAGAATTTATCTTATGTATAACCTTATATTAAAAATGTTTTAGTTATTAAACATTGATTTTATCTCTTTTAACTCTTCTTTAAATAACATAATAATAAGTTTCCTAATCTAATCCAAGTAGACCTAAAGGGTATTATTTTATTACTAAGGTTGTTTTTGGTCTAATAACACTTATCAAATAGAATAATGACATGTTTTAGGGTAATAATAATACCATTTGTACCCTTAATTATCCTATTTACTTTTAACCATGGTAAATAAAAGTAAAAAAGTTACTATTCACAAAATATTATTTTTACCTTATTGAACAACATTTTACTCTATCATATTAACCGTGTCTCTTTAATTTTCAAAATTCAACTCACAGAAGTGTTAAAATTACGTTTTATATTCAATTGCAACTGCTCATAGGAGGTGGGTAAAAGAGGGTGAAAAGTTCATTAAAATTTTTATATGTCTAAAATTATTATAAAATGACTCCTATTAATTACATAGAACTTATATAAGTATTATGTATCTATTTTGACCTAAAATATATTTAAATAAAATAAATTATTATTTAAATAAAAAGTCGCTTTTAACCAATAACTTGGTATTTTCACTATTCATCAAAAATGGAATGTTTTCATAAGAATACAAAAAATTCACCCTAGGCTAATTTCAATATTCCTAATACAAAAAGGATGTCCATTTTAAAATATAAAATTTATAAAATTTCCAAAAGTGTGTATTACTATTCATAACGGCTAGTTTATATAATATTTTAATAGCATGTCATTGTTTAGTGAAACTCGGTATTGCGTACAACACATGCTATCGTGGAAGGTCGCGATTGCGTGTAAAGAAAGCCATGTCCGGGTTGCGTGTAATGAAAGATTCCATTTTTGTTTTGCATAATAGAATCCAACCATATTTCATTTATACACACACATATATATACACTCAATGTTGCATAGAATAACTTTTATAAAACAAACTTGAAATTTTCTGTAACATGATCTAATAATAGTGTTGTGTATATTGCAAGCTAATACGGTGTTGTGTATAGAGAAAGATAATATTTTTGTAGAATACAACACAAGACATTAAATAAATTAAAAATAATATGTCTCATAAAATCTCGGGGTGTTACATTCTACCCCCCTTGAAATGAATTTCTCCCTCGAAATTCGTCGGGGTTATAAACGGTTTACTACTTGGATGTTTCTTTAATAGAAACCCTCATCGTAAAAAGGACTACAAAAACATAACTATGAAAACTAAATTATGAAACGTAACGGTTACCCAAATTAACTAATCACTAGGTTTCCACTTATGAGAACATAGGTGAAAATAATTATATGGAAGAGAAATCTAACCATGACGTTCTGATGGAGAGTGGTAGAGAACATGGCTATGAAAAATCAAACAGTCACAAAGCCATAATTTTTTTTTAATCTAAGGTACAATCTGATTCATCAGATATGAGGGCAATAGGAAAACATTTCTGGTTTTCAAGATCATTTCCCTAAAGTTGAAAAGATTGGAATTAGAAGAAATACATTCATGATTTTGGTACAATCTCAACATTGGTTGTTCCTTGAACAATTTACACTTCATCTCATAAAGAAATGATGTTGAATTTGTCAATCGTGATGTGTTAGTAGATCATGTGATAGAATGATAGGTCATTCCATCTGTCTCAAACAAAAGGTTAGAAAAAGTTATTCAATATACATAAGTCCATCTATAGTGAGAATAATCATATATGGTTCCTAAAATGTACTTATACATCATATATCATACCACTTAATAAATTAAAACTAATTTATTCTAACCAGGGACTTCTTGTAGGCTAGTAGTATGCAATAAAGGCATGTCACACTTCAGTTGTGGGTTTGATTCCCACAGCCTTGTCTGACGCGACAGGTTGTCGCTCATCCTATGGGTTGTCCTTTTTCTAAAACTATACAATTATAACATTCCAGAAATAATATCGAAAAAAAAGTTCTATCCTTAAATAATACTATCTGATGTCCAACATAATCCATTCCAATCTTTAGGCTTATCCAAAATACATTTTTCCAATCTCATAGTATGAAGAAAATGATTATTAGAAAGGTCACATAATAATCACGTGAATACAATCATTTATCCCCCATATATCATAGGATATATCTTGTTGGTCACATTACAAACATGTGAATACCTTAATCATGTATTCTTTTGAATCATGAATTACCATAGAACCTTAGTGAAAACATGACTGCTGTCAAAAGTTAACTCTTTCCACATACCAAAATCCCAAAATTTCTATATACTCAAACCATGATATCACTTTATTCTTATACTAGTCATGATCTCATGAATACTATCAAGCATTTCATTTTCTCTTTATCCCTTCATTATGTTCATATCATCCTCTTAACAAAAATATTTCAATCAATTTTCTTGGTTACCGGTACCATATAATTATTGAAAACCAATACATAGATATTACAAAATTCCACGATAGCATAAATGCAATTCCACGGTACTATTTTGAAATCCAATTACATAAACACTTAATAATTCCACAACATTAAGTTTCATACTCAACATCACAAATAGTGATCACATGTGACTTCCATTTTTCCATTACCTTAAGAGGTTTCTCACGTCGATCGTCATTAACCCTTCGATTAGGGCATTGATTAGCATAATGCCCCATTTCCTTGAACACGAATAATTGAAATGTTGGTGGAGAATTCTATGTAGTCTTTTCTCTATTAAAATAATTAGGAACCTTTTTCCCATTACGTAGGCACTCAGCTGCTCAATGACCTTTTTTCCACACTTGAAACATTTTCTAGTACCTTTTAGACAATCTCCACCATGCTTCTTTCCACACATTAATCACAAAGAAACATTCACCTTCTTTTCACCATTGTTCTGAGATTTTTCCTTGAACTCCATCTTTTGTTTCTTGTCAAAACCATGAGATGGATATGTAACACCAAATTCTAGTTCTACCTTGATAGCACAACGCACAATTTCTTCATAGCTACTGAAGTCTCTTATAGCTAATTTCCTTTGAAGACATGGTTTTAAGCTACTGAAGAATCAATCAACTTTACATTCTTGTTAGATGATAAAACCAGATGCATACCTTTCAAGCCTTGTAAAATTATCCTCGTATATACCAACAGATTCATCATCCTTTTTATTATGTTCAAGGAACTCTTTTCCCATCTTTGTTTGAAGAATACGAGGGAAGTACTTATTGAAAAATAAGTTCTTAAACTCATCCCATTCCATGGATTCAATTTCATCTTGGGGCCTTGTATTCTTAATTAGAGTCTACCACTTGTCTGCTTCACCTTCTAACTGGTAAACAGCCAAATGAATATTTCATGACTTGAATAGTGATGTATCGAAAATATCTTTTCATTGGAACTAATCCATTGTTCAACAACAAGTGGATCTTAAGACCCACTGAAAGATGGTGAACATTGCCTCATGAAGGACTCAGTAGAATATTGTTCCTTTCTCTCCTCATTTGGAAGTATAGAATAATTCATAGCTCATGTAAGTATAGCAATACTATTTTTCACTCCATCTTCCATAACATTGATTTGTTCAAGAGGAACCATTGCATTCTTTATTACATTGATCAACACGGTTCTTTCGGGTTCCATCCATCGTCTAAAACCCAAAAAGAACAGTGTGAGAGGAAAAAATCATGCATGGAAAACATCATAATAACGGAGGATTACTTTCAATATATATCATATTTGGTTTAATTTTAATATCATTACCGTAATTCTAGGACTATAACCTATACGTATACTTATCCTTAAGGATATCCCTAGACATACCTTAGAAATTTCTCTAGGGATTTCACTAAAGCATTCGCATCCTAGTTTCCAAAGGTTAAATAAACCGTTCCTATGATACCAACTATAGAGACCCAAAGCATGATGTATATAGACATTACATTACTTTTGAAAAATACCTAATACATAAAAAACAGACAACAAAGAACCATAATAGTTTAGTGCCTTTGGAAACTTGCATCATAATCTTCTAATCTTGGTGAAAGATATTCAATGTCTCCCATAAAGATCTTCCATTTTTTTCTTACATAAACCCTTTATTTATATCTTGGAGAAAAGAAAACATAAAAAGGTTGAGCTCAAATGCTTAGAAAGGGTAAAAATAGAGAACATAAAATAATCCACAAACTTTTGAAAGCAAAATCATGAACATAAAATCTAAACATCAAAATCTTGAGAAAAGACATAAATCTTGGAAGTATGTAAGGAATATATCATAAATTAACATAAATAATGATAAAATAACATGGGAATAAAACATTTAATTGTGTAAAACCATTATGAACATGATATTATTTCCATAGTAGCCATGCCATTTCTGCCACGACCATCTTAGTGGACAAAGTCCCTTTCTGAATCGAGTTCACTCCTCGTTCCTTTTCTGTATCACTGTACCAGATTAACTTACCATTCCAACCATGTCAATATCATGATATATAAATCTTTACCCAATTAATTGGAGGGATATGTAGGTCCCACCCATCTCATAATGAAATCATTCTTACGTGTGCCACAACATAAACATAAATCATTCATCATAACCCAAAGCATAAAATGGGTTTCATAAACATCATTCCATCATAACATAATCCATATAAAACAAATGGATATCATTTCATAATAATAAAAGTGAAACCATGTAAATCATAGAGACATTATACTCGAAACATACACATATTAAATAATTTCATCTTAGACGGAAAATGGTTTTGATAAAACACTTCAAATGATTTCTTGATGAAAATATCCTTTCTTCTTCAAAATCATTTTATTTTCAAAAAATTCCATGAAATTTTAAAAGAAAAGGATTTTTTTGGAAATAGTCATGAAATATTGTAGAGTAAGCTTCATGAAAATTAGGCGTTATGAAACCATCAAAATCCATTCACGACATATATGTTTAAAAAACATTCTCCTCGTACTTTTATAGGAAAAGTCAAAAGGTTCCTCATCTGGTAAAAAAATTAAGATTCCTTTCATAACATGTGGTAAATTTCAAAATTGTGTAAAATGGACGTTAAACATACATGAATGTTTTTTGAAAACATTGGCATGAATGATAACAATAACCCCAAATAAATATGAATAAACAATCTCAGATAAAAACGAGATTGGAAAAGTTATCCCTTACCTTAGGTCCGATATGGTTCGTACGTATATGAACCTCCAGTATAATGATTTAAATAATGTAATTTACTTATTACATAATCATATTCATGGTCATGATATAATTTATGATTCACTTATGACTTTATATTACCCGTTCTTTTTTAAATTCCAATTTAAAGCAGTGTTTTGGGTAAAATAGTTTTATTTATCGTACGTGTTTGGACTTGTTGTTCTAGATATTATTATTACTTATATCAGGATTTAATAACTTCCTGAATGTAAATCATGATTTTTATATCATTTATATTCTGTATAAATATATATATAATATATAGATGAATGAAATGAAATTCACCTTTCATTGAGACGGTAGGTCGTACGTACACATGAACACTATTTTACTTTCCTTATTGACTTGAATGGAAGTATGTAGATGATATATATATATATATATATATATATATATCAATAAAGTAGCTCCATTGTGTAATATATTTCATTATTATTTGCTATATATACTTTATAATCATTCTTGAATGGTTAACATGGAGAATTAATCTCATCATGTCGTGGAGACAGTAATCCGTATGTACGCACGAGTGATGATATCATTCCCAATAACTATTGAATAGAATTGGAGTGGATGATATATTATATCAGAATATCTATGATGTTATAATATCCATATATAGTTATTCTTTACACTATTATACCCATCCAATTAATGTGGTGGTAAAAAACAAATTACACCACCGCGTAGAGACGGTATTCCATACGTACGCACGCGGGGTGATTTCGTTTTCCATAGGATGGATAGAAGGTGAAATGTGGTTTTTTCATATTTATAATAACATATCTGTATATTATTGATACTGATGTTATTACTTTATAATGAAACAACTAAAGAAGAATAATTTCAAGAAGCAATAAACTTGAAAGAATCAGTAGAAAAGATTAACTCTTCTTCGACGCACCTCTTTAAATAATCCTATTAAGGCACTAGAGTTGGTCTTTTGATGAGAACATAACCTCTATAATGTTTATAGGGAAGTTTAAAAGTGAAAAGGGAAGGGTTATTCCGAGCATTAAGGTTCAAAATTGTGTGAAGAGAAGAGGAAGGAGGTTCCCTTTTATAAGGGAGGAGAGGGGCACCTTAGGAAAACATAAAATATTATTTCATAATAAAGTAATATTCGGTTTATAATAGCTCCAAATTTATTTATTTATAAGCTAAAGTTGGGATGGGTCTAAATACTCTCAAAAAATAGGTTTTAGACAAGTTTATGTTACTATTTTAACATTATCAGTTATATTTAACTCTAAGTTAAATAATATAACTTTTACCGTGTCTTCTGGTTTTCTTACACTATATTGTTAATAAACTTACTATAACATGACAAACGAACCCCAAGTGGTTAATTATTAATATATATATCCTTATATAAGTAATTTGGCCGAACCTTATATTTTTAAGAATATAATAACAATTAATAATATAATATTTGTTTTAAAAACTATTTTATGTTCATTTTCACACTATTTGATAATTGATTTTTGGGAAAATCCTAACAGCATGATTAGTTGAAAAAAAAATTAATTAAATCAATACTAAAATATTATATTAACATATAAAATTAGTTTAATTCATAAAAAGTCTCAAATTACATTTATTTGGGTATTTATAACATCAATTATGTTAATATTTCATTAATAAGTTAATTGGTGCATCATCATTGTGTCATATATAAATTAAATAATTTAAATTTAAAAATTATAAATAAAATACCATTATGTAGGAAATCGTTTTATCTTTCTAATTAATATTTATAGTCGAATATATCTTATGTATAACCCTATAAAAATGTTTTAGGGATTAAACTTTGATTTTAAATCTTTAAACACTTCATTAAATAAAATAATAATAAGTGTCCTAATCTATTTCAAGTGGACCTAAAGGGTAATATTTTATTACTAAGGTTGATTTTGGTTGAATTAAATTTTTCCAATAGAATTAGGACATGTGTTAGGTTAATAATAATAATATCATTTTTACCCTTAATTACCCTATTTACTTTTAACTTGGTAAAAAAAGTGAAAAGTCACTATTCACCAAAAAATTATTTTTACTTTATTGAACCACATTTTACTCCTTGATATTAACCGTGTCTTTCGATTTTCAAAATTCAACTCACACAAGAGGTAAAATTATGTTTTATGTACAATTGCAAATGCTCCTAGGAGGTGGGTAAAAGACGATAAAAGGATCAATAAAATTTTTATATATCTAAAATTATTATAAAATGACTCCAATGAATTACATTGAACATATATAAGTATTATGTATCTATTTTGACCTAAAATAAATTTAAATAAAATAAATTACTATTTAAATAAAAAGTCAGTTTTAACTAACAACTCTTTTGTTTCACTATTCATCAAAAATTGAAAGTTTTCAGAAAAATACAAAAAATTCACCCTAGGATAATTTCGATATTCCAAATCCAAAAAGAAAGTCTACTTTGAAAGATAAAATTTATAAAATTTCAGAAAGTTGGTATTATTATTCATAACAGCTAATTTATATAATATTTTAATAGCATATCGTTGTTTAGTGAAACTCGGTATTGTGTAGAACACATGCTATCGTGGAAGATCGTGATTGCGTGTAAAGCAAGCCAAGTTAGGGTTCCATGTAATGCCAGATTCTTTTGTTGTAGTGTATAATATAATCCAGCCATATTTAATTTATAGGCACACATATATATATATATATACACACTCAATGTTGCATAGAATAACTTCTATCAAAAGAACATGAAATTTTCAGTAACATGATCCAAGAATAGTGTTTCATATACTGCAATCTAATACGGTGTTGTGTATAGCGCAAGATAATCTTAGTGTACCATACAACACAAGATATCAAATAAATTAAAAATAATACTTTTCATAAAATCTCAGGGTGTTACATGAAATATGGTTGTTTCATATTTATAATAACATATAATTATATGACTTATACTGATGTTATTAATTTATAATGAAACACCTAAATAAGAAGAAGTATATGAAGGAAGACATTTAAAACAATAGGTAGTAGAGATTACCTCTTCCTCGATGTTCCTCCATAAATTTCCACTTAGGGCACTAGAGTTGGTCTTCTAAGAAGATAAGCACCTCTAGAATGTTACTAGAGATGTTTAAAAGATGAATGTGCAGGGGTTGGCTGAGCTTTAAGGATTAAAATAGAGTGAAGAGGAGATGGAGGAGGTTCAATTTCATAAGAGGGGAAAGGGGAACATTAGGAAACTCTCAAAAATATTAATTTATAATAAAATCATACCCTACCCAATTGTAACGCCCCGACCCCAGTTACCTAGAGTCAGTGCATTATTACATAACATAAACATTCGTATTAAAACTAGAATATGAAATGTAAATACTTCATCCATAAAAAATGAATGGTATAAAAATAACACATATATAGTTAAACATATCAAAAAACCTTCAATACAATATAGAAGTTTCGTGTCATAATAAATCAACTTCAAATAAGCGTAAAATCCATCAAAGGATGTTGACATAGATGAAATCAAAACTCTTTTTAGAAAAATATCTCTTTCCATTTAGAAATAATTTAAGAGAAATATGTTTATAGAATAAAACATTTTATTTTAAAATATTCTTATAATCTTGTAAGGGAAGTTTCGACGGTTTTATAACGGCGAAAAATAGCCGCACCCGCCATATAAGTTAAAAAAACATTCTTACCTTAATTCTGTCGAAAGGGTTAAAAAGAACCTTGTTTGGAAAACGACGGAATGATTCCATTATAAACCTCTTATAAAAAGTAAAACAAGGGTATAAATGACTTTAAACCATATTATTGTAAATAGTAAAAAAAATTTGAAATACATTTTTTAGAAACATGGATGTGGATGATAAAAAGATCCTACTAGATTATTACGTATAAACAACCTCGGATAATGAAGAGATTGGGAAATAAACCCTTAACTTGTAATTTTCCTTGGTTGAGGGTAGGTTAACCTCCTGTATAATGGTGAAATAATTGTTATTAAATTATACAAGAATCGTATACATTAATATGATATTATATATGATCTTTTAACATTGATTTGTTAAGAATATCTTAGTATTATCGTTGTTTCAGGTGTTAACTTACTCGTTTTCTTTTATATGTTTTGTTAGGTAAGCCGTGTTTTTCATGGATAGGTTGTATCTTAATCATATTCATAATGATATAAAGTCCTTAGATACTCTTATTAATCATAAAATGGGAATTAGACTTGAATGGATATGATGGAGAATGAATCTCATCGCATTCGTGGAGACGGTAGTCCGTATTACACACGAGTGACAATATCATTCTTTTGATATTAAAATAATATATAATTGGATGGTATATCATATATAAAGAATAATTATCATGTTATATTTATTATTAACATTAATTACACATCATTATTATATCCATCCAAATAATAATTTATTGAATATCAATTACACCACGACGTGGAGACGGTAAGTCGTACGTACGCACGTATGCTGACATGTTATTTAAAGGATGGATAGAATACTGAATATGGTATTAACATATTTATAATAACATCATAGTATATATAAGATACTGTAGTTATTATTTTATATTGGTAATAACTAAGAAAGAAGAAGTGGAAGAAGAAAGGAACTTGAAAAAGGGTGGGGAAATTATTACCTCTTCTTCGGGTTCTTCCTTTTGATCTGATCATAAGAGCTCCTTAGGTTGGCTTTCTGACTAAAGTAAGGCCTCTAGGATGAAGTGAGGGATGTTGAGAGAGTATTTGGGTAGAGTTTGTCTGATCAAAATGGCTTTGAATGTGTTAATTAATGATAATGGGGAGTGCCCTTTTATAAGAGGGGTGAGGACCACCTTTGGAAAAGCTAGAAATATTATTTTATAATAAATTCATATTCAGTTTCTAATGGCTCCAAAGTGGATTATTTAAAGGTTAAGGTGTATATGGGTCGAAAAACACTCAAACAATAGAATTTATATAGGTTTGGGTCATTATATTAAACTTATCTTTTAGTTGAAACTCTTAGGTAATTAGTTTGACACTTACCATGTCACTTTATATTTTTATATTATATAGTTAATAAACTTACTATATACCTCCAAGCGACCCCCAAGTGGTCCATTAATGATAAAACTATCATGATATAGGTCTCTTGTACGAACCTAAGATTTTTAGGAATTTAATATCAATTAATAATATAATATTTGTTTTAAAAACTCTTTTATTTCAATTTTGACACTATTTGGAGAATTGATTTTTGTGAAACTCATAACAGATTGATTACTTTGAAAAAATTTAATTAAATCATTACTAACAGATCATATTAACCTATAAAATTAGTTTAATTTATGAAAAGTCTCAAATTATATTTATTTGGGTATTTATAATATCAATTATTTTAATTTTTCACTATTATGTTAATTACTGCATCATCATTAAATTATTTAATGTCTACAAATTATAAACAAAATATCATTATGTAGGAAATATTTTTAGATTTCTAATGAATATTTATAATCGAAATTATCTTATTTGTAACCCTATATTAAAAATGTTTCAGTAAATAAACTTTGATTTTAACTCTTTTAACTCTTCTTTGAATTAAATAATAATAAATGTCCTAATCTAATCCAAGTGGACCTAAATGATAATATTTTATTCCTAAGGTTGTTTTTGGTCGAATTAATCTTATCCAATAGAATTAGGACATGTGTTAGGGTAATATTAATATCATTTTTACCCTTAATTACCCTATTTACGATTAACCGAGGTAAATAAAAGTAAAAAAGTTACTATTCACCAGAAATTATTTTCATCTCAATGAACGACATTTTAGTCCTTGATATTAACCGTGTCTCTTAGATTTTCTAAATTCCACTCACAGAAGTGGTAAAATTAAGTTTTATGAAAAATTCAGTTTTTTAACTACAATTTAGTGGTTTCACTATTCATAAAAAAATGACGTTTTTCAGAAAAATACCAAAAATTAGGCCTATTCTATATTTGATATTATGGATTCAAAAATTATTTCTATTTTACCAAATTAAAAACATAGAAGTTGCATTAATTAATTTAAATCTTAATTCTTGTCGTCAAAACAAATAGCGTTTTTTAAGCTATAATAATTATCAAAAGATTGACACTTGTTTATGTCCGGTTTAACTGTGAAATTATGTACAATGACCAAAATTGAATTAAATGGTAAAAATATATTCTAAATACACTTTAAAACCACTCAAATTCATAATTTATGAATATAAATTATTTTGATTAAAAAAGTTGTTTTTAATTAAAATTTAGCAATTTTCACTACTCATCAAAATATAAATGTTATCCGAAAAGTTCCAAAATTTCACCTTAGGCTAAATTCGATATTCAAAATACAAAACTGAAGTCCATTTTGAGAGATAAAATTTATAAAATTTCAAAGAGTAGGTATTACTATTCATAACTGCTAGTTTGATTGGTTGTGGTGTGTGTTAGAACCCGAAGTTGCGTACAACACATGCTACTATATTTTTTCAAAGGAAAGCGTACCGTGGAAGATTGGGATGTTTCATTTTAAATTTTTGATGTCCCCATTCTAAAAAGTAAATTTATTTAGTCAAATTTTATAAATAAAAGTATAAAATATTGGATTTAAAAAGGGCTCAATATTAAAACTTGGTAAAAGTGCAATACTGAAAATGAATTGGTTCTTAAATTATGTCTAAGAAACTCATAATATGGAATCTAAAATAATAAAAATTATATAAAGTTTAAAATTTATATAATACTTTTCATAACCTCTTTTGAACGGCTTGTTTGTTAAGTCATGGTGCATTTGAACTCGGTGTTGCGTGTAGTGCAAGTTATTGAATTATTTTTAAGAAATGACACACTATGAATTCTTGGGGTGTTAAATTCTCCCCTCCTTCAATAAATTGCGTCCTCGCAATTTGAAATTGTTCTTCGAAAATAAAAGGTTGAATATAGAAAATATCTTTGTGGGAAAACCCACATCGAAAATTGGGTTGATAAAATTTAGTCTTAATAAGAGGAAAAGAGAAATGAAAGGGTCCACTAAATTATGATATCTATTCGGAGAACATTGGTGGAAATTAGAGACATATAATTAGAGTAATAAGGTAAATATTTATAGGTAGTGATTGAGGTCATCAATCACAAAAAAGTGTAAAATTGAGGGCCTTAAATTCATCAATCTATGATGATTTAAAATACCATCGGTTCAGCAAAACATATGGTATTAGGATAACACATTTGTTTGTTTTAAGATCCCTTCACTAAAGTATATGAATTAATTTCTTCATTTAATAAGATAATAAGAAAAATATATACTTGACAAGTAGAGTCTCATCCATTAACTAAGTTCTACCACAAACTCATCTTTCACTCTAAAAGATAATAGAACTTAAAAATAATATTCTATTTATCCTATTTGTATAGGGTTAAAAAAAGAATTTATAATTCATCTAGAAGAACCATTAAAAAACGACATTATTCAACCCAAGATATCACGTGGGTCAGTGGTAGGTGATACACCCTTGTCACCCTTCGGTTGTGTGTTCATGTCTCACGACATTTCCGGATGCGACGGGTTGCCACCCAACCTCCGAGTTGTCCTTTTATGGCAATCCAAATTAATCCAAACTTGAACTATCCAAAATACTTCAGTCCTAAATTTATAAGAAAGGTATACACAATGAAGATCCTTGTTTCCGCGTAATAACATGTGATAACCTTCATCATGTATTCTTTTAAAACACTGCAACATCCTGAATTACCATAAAACCTTATTGATTATATTCATGATCCTTTATTCCTTAAAGAATAATAGATATACTCCTTCAATCCAAAAAATGTTGTAAACCCCAACAATGATGGAATATACAAATCATTTATCAGTTTCAAGGTAGTCAATAATATCCAATATAATTTATCCAAATCAATCATGCATTATTCTAAAATCACTACCTCGTTATCAGAACCATATTATGGTTTATCTTTTTCTCAACCATATATTTTCCAAAAATTTAACCTGATATTGAGTCACTTTTCTTTGTTCCACAAAATCTCAAGTCCATAATGAAATAGTACTGTAGTACAATCCTTATATACTTCATAATTATTATAACAAGTACATTGTTGATACAACACTCAAATGAAAAAATCAACATAAGAACTCTAATCATTACTCTTCAACTGTGGTAGTATCATAACTTGATTATTATCCAATAGCATCATTTGCGGCATAGTCTGATGAATGAGACACATGTTCGCGTAGTGTCCAAACTCCTTTCAAATGAAGCATTGTACATTTGAAACCATTTTCTTACCATTTCAGTCACGTACTTTGTTCCCTTTTCCTTCACACTTATAACAAACTCCCATTCCGTTCAGGCAAGTTATAGGGTGTTTCTTCCCACAGTTATCACATATGGGAAAATTATTCTTTTCCCTCTTCCCTTTATCCATCTTTCTCTTTTTCATCATTTTCTTATCTTGGTTCCCTTCAAAGCCATAGGACTCAGTAAACTCTTTACTTATCTTATCAGCACATGATATTATTTATTCATATGATGATAATACATGGGAGACTATTTCTCTTATAAATTCTGGCTTAAGACCATGAAAGATATGATCCTTCTTTCTCTTTGGATCGTGTGCATTTCTTGAGTTCTCATTACATCTACAGGGAACCATTTATAAAAAATGGAATACACTAGATTAGTTTATGAATAAAAATACCTAATCCCAAACTTGTAAAACACATAACATAAATTAAATAGTTTATGGATATAATCCGTAATCATAAAAATGTTTTCTTTTAGAAAGTATATACTCATAAAACCTTTATAATGATTTGTAAATAAAATGATAGTTATCCTAAGCATATCCCCCGGGAGTGTCGTAACCAAGAGTACAACAAGGCCCATTTTCATGCACCAATTCCCATTCGAGTCTAGCTTAAAGCGGTGATTTTGGGGTTTACCCCTAGGTACATCTGTGCCAGAGCCGCCTCTACCTGCTCGTATCCAGACAAGGATGTATTGCTCGGAAAACTCACAAAATCTCTACAATACCAAAATTCTAGGAAGTAATTCTATACTAATCCTCAAAGTACATCATAAATATATGTGATCTAATAAGAGTTTATCTAAATATAGCTTCCAAGGTTTGTACTAAACTTCCTCTGATACCAACTGTAACGCCCTGACCCCAGTAACCAAGAGTTGGTGCATTATTACATAACATAAACATTTGTATTAAAACTAGCATACGAAATGTAAATACATCATCCATAAACCATGAATGTTATAAAAATAACACATCCACAGTAAAACATATCACAAAACCTTCAATATAATATAGAAGTTTTGTATCATAATAAATCAACTTCAAATGAGTGTAAAATCCATCAAAGGATATTGACATAGATGAAATAAAAACTCTTTTTTGAGAAATATCTTATTCTATTTTGAAATAATTTAAAAGTCATATATTTATAAAATAAAAATTTTCTTTTAAAATTTTCTTATAAGCTTGTATGGGAAGCTTCAACAATTTTATAATGGCGGAAAATAGCCCCACCCGCCGTATATGTTAAAAAAACCTTCTTACCTTAATTCTGTCGAAAAGGTTAAAAAGAACCTTATATGGAAAATGACGAAAGGATTACTTTATAAACCTCTTATAAAAATTCAAACAAGGGTATAAATGACTTTAACCAATATTATTGTAAATAGTAAAAAAAATTGAAATAAATTTTTACGAAACATGTATGTGGATGATAAAGAGATCCCAGTTGATTATTATGTATAAACAACCTCGGATAATGAAGAGATTGCAAAATAAACCCTTGCCTTGTACTTTTCCTTGGTTGAGGGTAGGTTAACCTCCTGTATAATGGTGAAATAATTGTTATTAAATTATAAAATAATCATATACATTAATATGATCTCATATATGATCTTTTAACATTGATTTGTTAATAATATCTTAGTATTATCGTTGTTTCGGGTGTTAACATACTCGATTTATATTATATGTTTTGTTACGTAAGCCATGTTTTTCATGGATAGTTTGAATATTAATAATATCCAGAATGATATCAAGTCCTTAGATACTATTATTAATCATCAAATGAGAATTTGACTTGAATGGATACGATGGAGAATGAATCTCATCACGTTCGTAGAGACGGTAGTTCGTACGTACGCACGAGCGACAATATCATTATTTTGATAATAAAATAATATATAATTTGATAGTATATCATATATACAGAATAATTATCATGTTATATTTATTATTTACATTAATTACACATCATTATTATACCCATCCAAATAATAATTTATTGAATAACAAATACACCACGACGTGGAGATGGTAAGCCCTAAGTACGCACGTATGGTGACATGTTATTCAAAGGATGGATAGAATACTGAATATGGTTGTACCATATTTATAATAACATCACAGTATATATAAGATACTGGAATTATTATTTTAGAACCGTAATAACAAAGAAAGAAGAAGTGGAAAAAAAGGAACTTGAAAAAGGGTGGTGAAATCATTACCTCTTCTATGGGTTGTTTGTTTTTATTTGATCAAAAGGTCTCCTTAGGTTGACTTTCTGACAAAAGGAAGGAATCTAGGATGAAGTGAGGGAAGTTGATAGAGTATTTGGGAAGAGTTTGGCTGAGCCAAATGGATTTGAAGGTGTGAATTAATGAGAAGGGGGAGTGCCCTTTTATAAGAGGGGTAAGGGGAAACTTTGGAAAAGTTAGAAATATTATTTTTTAATAAATTCATATTTTGTTTCTAATGGCTCAAAATTGGATTATTTATGGGTTAAGGTGGGGATGGGTTGAAAACCAATCAACCAATAGAATTTAGACAGGTTTGGGTCATTCTATTAACCTTATCTTTTAGTTTTAACTCTTAGGTAATTAGTTTGACACTTACCATGTCACTTTGTATTTTTATATTATATAGTTAATAAACAAACTATAACCTCCAAGCCACCCCCAAGTGGTCCATTAATGATACACCTATCATGATATAAGTCTTTTTTCCAAACCTTATATATTTAGGAATTTAATATCAATTAATAATATAATTTTTTTTTTTAAAAACACTTTTATGTCAATTTTGACACTATTTGGAAAATTGATTTTTGTGAAAATCATAACAGAATGATTACTTCGAAAAAATTTAATTAAATGATTCCTAACATGTCATATTAACCTATAAAATTAGTGTAATTCATAAAAAGTATAAAATTATATTTATTTGTGTAATTATAATATCAATTATTTTAATTTTTCACTATTATGGTAATTACTACATCATCAATAAATTATTTAATGACTAAAAAGTATAAATAAAATATCATTATGTAGGAAATATTTTTATATTTCTAATGAATATTTATAATCGAATTTATCTTATGTGTAACCCAATATTAAAAATGTTTTAATAAATAAACATTGATTTTAACTCTTTTGACTCTTCTTTGAATAATTAATAATAAATTTCCTAATATAATCCAAGTGGACCTAAATGATAATATTTTATTCCCAATGTTGATTTTGGTCGAATTAATCTTATCCAATAGAATTAAGACATGTGTTAGGGTAATATTAATATCATTTTTACCCTTAATTACACTATTTACTTTTAACCGTGGTAAATAAAAGTAAACAGTTACTATTCACCAAAAATTATTTTCCTCTCAATGAACCACATTTTAGTCCTTGATATTAACAGTGTCTCTCGGATTTTCTAAATTCCACTCACAGATGTGGTAAAATTATGTTTTATGAAAAAAAAATCAGTTTTTTAACTACCACTTAGTGGTTTCACTATTCATCAAAAAAATTACGTTTTTCAAAAAAATACCAAAAATTAGTCCTAAGATATATTTGATATTATGAATTAAAAAATAATATCTATTTTACCAAATTCAAAACATATCAGTTTCATTAATTAATTTAAAAATTAATTTCCGTCGTCAAAACAAATAGCGTGTTTTTAAGAGATAATAACTTTCAAAAGATTGACACTTGTTTATGTCCGGTTTAACTGTGAAATTATTTACAATGACCAACATTGTATTAAATGGTAAAAATATATTCTAAATATACTTTAAAACCACTCAAATTCATAATTTATCAATATAAATTATTTTGATTAAAAAGTTATTTTTAATTAAAATTTGGTAATTTTCACTATTCATCAAAATATAAATGTTATCCGAAAAGTTCCAAAGTTTCACCTTAGGATAAATTCGATACTCTGAATACAAAAATGAAGTCCATTTTGAGAGATAAAATTTATAAAATTTCAAAATGTAGGTATTACTATTCATAACGGCTAGTTTGATTGGTTGTGGTGTGTGTTAGAACTCGAAGTTGCGTACAACACACGCTACTGTATTATTCAAAGGAAAGCGTACCGTGGAAGCTTGAGATGTTTCATTGTAAATTTTTGATGTCCCAATTCTGAAAATTAAATTTATTTAGTCAAATTGAATATATAAAAGTTTAAAATATTGGATTTAAAAAAGGTTCACTATTAAAAGTTGGTAAAAGTGAAATACTGAAAATGAATTTATTCATACATTATGTCTAAGAAACTCATAATATGGATTCTAAAATTATAAGGATTATATAAAGTTTAAAATTTAGTTAATACTATTCATAACCTCTTTTGAACGGCATGTTTGGTAAGTCATGGTGTGCTTGAACTCGATGTTGCGTGTAGTGTAAGTTGTTGAATTATTTTAAATAAATAACACACTATGAAATCTTGGGGTGTTACTCCAAAAACATTTTAATTGTCCCAAATTATAATATGAGGTGATATAGGGTTCTAATCTCATCAACCAATAATTTTTTATCAACTTATTTGTTCAATTTAAACCTTATCCTTTTAATTTACACTTAGTTATTCTATTAATTTTTAATTTTGGTAATTACATTATAAATATTTAATGGTAATTAATATTTACTTATGTTGTGTTAATTGACCATAAATTGATACATTATGATTTATTCCTCCATATAATCATCAATTAGTAATTTTTAAATATTTTTTAGATTTTTAAATGTTGTAATAAATTGTTATGTTTCTAAAATGCCAATAGTGTCAATTTTGACACTATTCATTTATTAGATATTAAATAAAATTCACACAAAAGATAAATTTAAACCAAAATATTAAATAAAGTCCAAATAAATTATAGAAAAATTGTAAATTATTGTATCACTTCAATTTGATCATAGTATATTTCTTTTAATATTTTTATAACAATTTATTTGATATTTCTATTAATAAATTAATTTTTACATCACTAGTGTGTCACCATTAATGATATTTAATTAATTTTTAAAAATTATAAATAAATTCAAATGATGTAGATAATTTTATTATATTTCTAGTTACAATATATTTTTGATGATTTATGAAGTTTCTCAGTAAATTAAAATTTTTACACTAATAAGATATAAGAGAGTTGCATGTTGTCACTTTATTTAGTTTTAATAATAATTACAACATTATCAAGGTAAAAATTCCATAAATTAATCTATTATGAACATGAGCTTATAATGGTAGAAATTGATTCATCCAATAGATTTTTTAGGTGTTCGGGTAGTTTTATAATAATATTTTTACCCTTAATTACCTGATTCACATTTAACTACAGTAATAAAAATAATTTCTAAATATACTATTCATAATTAAAAAAAACATAGTTTCCCAAAAAGGTAATTTTTACCTATTGATTCAAAATATGGAATATATTTTTCAAAATCATGAATATTTAATTTGCTGTAATTAATTTAAAATCAATTCTGTTGTTGAGAAAATATGTTTTAAAAGATAAAACATTGAAAAAGATTGAAATGTTTTAACCTACAAATTCAATGTAAAATTAATTCTAATAACATAAATTATATTAAATGGTAAAAATATATTCTGTTTATACTTTAAAACCATTCAATCATATAATTTAACTATATAAATTACCAAGATGAAAAAAGTTGTTTTTAATTAAAATATTGCGTATTTTTACGATTCATCAAAATAAAAACAGTTTCAGAAAAATTAAAAAAATTATTGAAAGTAAATATTTATATTGTGATTTCAAATAATATGTTTATTTAGTCAAATTTATCTTATAAACTGTTAAGAACTAAGTGTAAAATGGGTATTCCATCAAAAGGAGGAAAACTATATTTTTTTGAAAAATATTTATTTTATCTGAAATATTGATTTCGGTCCCATATCGTGTTCTAGAAAATTTGTATGATGAATGGTAATGTTATATAATTAAAAATTTGTTTAATACTATTCTTAATAGTTATTTTATATCCCATTAAATAATAATATTTAAATAATAGTTCATTGTTTAGTGAAAATGTGTATCTTGTACAACGCAAGCTATCGAGGAAGGTCGTTATTGCTTGTAATGAAAGCCAAGTCAGTGTTGCATATAGTGAAAGATTACATTGGTGTTTCATATTAAATAATCCAAAAATCGTTCATTTATACATAGAAAAAATCATATTCTTAGTGTTGTTTCAAATGAATTCTATCAAAAGAACTTGAATTTGTGTACAACACAAGCCATGAAGAGTGTAGCATATACTGCAAGAAAATATGGTGTTGCATATAGTGCTATCTAGTCTTGGTGTATTTTACAACACAAGATATCAAATAATCTATCTCGTAATATCTCAGGGTGTTACATACATGATTCCTAACAAAAAAATGGAACATTCACAAATCAAGAAAATAAGAATATCAACTAATCTACATGGTACACAATAATCTTTTTTGTTCCATGAAAAGGAATATTTTCTGTCAAATATCTTCTTATGAAGAATAGAATGGAATTGGGATGAAAATTTATGTTATGCACTTTACAACTTCAAAAGTAATTCTTACTAGAAGAGCTATTTTAAAAGCTAAATATCATGGTCTTTTGTTTCTTTATTGAGAACATATTTACAAAGTGCTACAAAGATTTATGACTGCCATCATTAGTCATCAATATATTTTTGATGAAGGACCTATTGATTATGTTCTTGTGAATGAGAAAATTGATATTATTCCCTATCAATGGGAATCCAAAAGGACAGCTATAGATGAAAATATAAATGTGTCTAATATTACTCTTGATGAGTTATTTGGAACCCTTATTCAGAATGAAATAGGAATAAAGAGAGAAAATGATTTCAATATGTAAATGAACAGTAATGGAAGTGTAGCTTTCACTAATAAATCTATATCAATAATTTTGAAAAGGGTTATAAGATCTAATGCTATGGAAGTAATTTTAATATCATAATCAAGTGACAATGATCAGTTTAAGAATGAATTAGCCAATATTTCATGATGGATAAACAATATTGGAGGAATAAAAGATTTTAATTATAGAGATAAGAAGAGTGATATAAATGATAATAATGATCCTGAAGTAACTTGTCATGAATGAAAACATGCTGGACATAAAAGACAAGATTATCCTATACACAATTGAAATTTCCAAAAGCAAAATAATTCATAAAGGAATAGAAAGAAGTACTACAAATATAAGGCTAAGAAATTATTAAAAGCTAATCAAAACTGGAGTACGTGTGATGGTGACACTTTAGAAGAATCATCAGAATATAAATCTTCTGGTCAGAAGAATATTGGTCTTATATCCATATTACCTATTGTAAATCATTGTCTTATAAATAAGGTACCCAATGGCGAGCCTTTAACGAATATTTATTTAAATAAAAATTCTCAAAATGAACAATATGACGAGTCATCGAATGATGAATCTTCCTCATCAGAAGATAACACTTTATATTCTTTTGACTAAGATTCTAGATTTGATTAATTACTTGAGAATGAGAACTGTAAGATAACAAATAATTTAGAGAAATGAAATTCTAGCGTTTGTATTTTAACAATAGAAGTATTAGATTTTTCTAAATATCTTGATCAGAAAAATATTGATTTAGGAAATGATTCTAAAAACCTTAAGGAATATAATTATAAGAAGGATAAACATAATAAAGATCTTGAAAATGTTATTTCTAAGAAAAATGTTTTACAGGATTACTCAAACTCTAAAATGTATGAATTTGAAGATAAGAATTTAGTCATAAGACAAAAATATGAAATATTTTCCTTAAAGAAACATTTATCATATTTCACTTATGGATGGAATGAAATTGATAAAATGTATTCACAACTCTATACTCTTATGAATTGTTTTGCATTTGGTTATATTGACTCAAAATTGTTTCTTAGTCATATATATTTTGTTCCCTAAAGTGATCCTTTTTGTACAAAGTGTCAATGTGGTGGAAATTGGGGAAAAATTATTTTTTAAATTGTAGAGACCCGAAGCTTATCGTACATGGACATTACATTACTTTTTCAGAATACTTAGTACATAACAAAAACACACACACAAGGATCGTAATAGTTTAGTGTCTTTGGAAACTCGGAACGTAATCTTCTAATCGTGGTGAAAGATCTTCAATATCTCCCATAAAGATCTTCCTTTTTTTTTACCTATAAACCTTTCTTTATATCCTGGGGAAAAGAAAACATAAAAGGGTGAGCTCAAATGCTCAGTAAGGGAAAACAAAAGAAATATCAATCACATCATATACATAAGAACATAGCTTTTTGGAAATCTTAACCTGCAAAAGAGCTCATAATATCATAACATGGGATAAATCATAGAAGTGAAAATGAGATCCCCATAATCATAACATGAAACTTGAAACTTTGTGGCATGCACACATAATCATAGAAAATCATTTCTTGTTAGTCATGACTCATTGCCAAGACTATCTTAGTGGACAAAGTCCCTTTCTGAATCGAGTAACCCTCGTTTCAGTCCTGTTTCACTGAACCGGTATAACCTACCATTTCATCCATGTCTATCTCATGAGATATAAAATCTTTACCCAATGCATTGGAGGGAGATATAGGTCCCACCCATCTCATAATGATACCATTCTTATGTGTGCCACAAAATCATAAATCATACATCATTTCATAACCCATGTAATAAAAATTGGATTCTTAAACAACATGACATCATAAAACCATTCATATAAGATAAAGGAATTCATAAACATAATTCCATCACAACATAGTCAAATCAATGTAAAAATATGGATAGAAACAGAACCCTTTATTATCTTAGATGGAAAATAATTTTGATAAAACACTTGAAATGAATTCTTGAGGAAAATATCCTTTCTTCTTCAAAATCAATTTCTTTTCACAAAACATCATGAAATTTTAAAAGAGATTTTATTAAAAATAGTAATGAAATATTTTGGAGGAAGCTTCATGAAAATAAGGCTTTATAAAACCATAAAAATCCATTCGTTCCGTTTAAGTTAAAAAAACATTCTTCGTACTTTTGTCGGAAAAGTCAAAAAGTACCTCGTACGAAAAACGAAAAAAGATTCCTTTCATATCCTTTACTAAAAACTCATCGAAGGGTAAAATTGGATTTAAACAATTTTAGGTGGATGGAAATAATATTACATATTGAGGAAACATGGATGTGGATAATAAAATACACCCCAGTAAATTTCAAAGTATAAACAATCTCGGATAAAAATGAGATTGTGATATTTCCCTTACCTTAGGTCTGACTTGCTTTGTAAGTGTCAGAACCTCCGGTATAATGATTTAAATAATGTTATTGACTTATTACAGAATCATATTCATTGTTATGATATCATATATGGTTCACTTATGACATTATATTACCCGTTCTTTTGTAAATTCCATGTTAAAGAAGCGTTTTGGGTAAAATCGTTTCATTTATCGTAGGTGTTTTGACTTGTTGTTCTTGACATCATTATTACTTATATCATGATTTACATACTTCCAGAATATAAAATATGATTTATATATCATATATATTCAGTATATATATATATATATAATAGGTAGATAAATAAAATAAAAAACACCGTTCATGGAGACGGTAGTCCGTACGTACGCATGAACGCTGTTTTCCTTTCCTTATTGTCTTGAAATGGAAGTAAGTAGATGACATACATATGTATATATATACATAAATCCAGTAGCTTTATAATTTCATATATTTAATTATTATTTCTTATATATACATTATAATCAATCTTAAATGGTTAACATGGAGAATGAATCTCATCGCGTCGTGGAGACGGTATTCCGTACGTACGCACGAGCGATGATATCATTTCTATAAATATTGAATTGAATTGGAGTGGATTATACAATATATCAGAATCAATATGATGTTGTAATAACTATGTATAGTTATTCTTTACACCATTATACCCATCCATGTAAGGTGGTGGTGGAAAATAGATTACACCACGGCGTGGAGACGGTATTCCGTACGTACGCACGCGCGGTGATTTCTTTTTCCGTAGGATTGATAGATGGTGAAATAGGGTTGTTTCATACTTACAATAACATATCAGTATATTATTGATACTGATGTTATTACTTCATAATGAAACAACCTAAGAAGAAGAAGTGGAAGAAGAAATAAAGATGAAAGAATTGGTAACGGTAATTACCTCTTCTTTGAAGTGCCTCTTTGAGACCTCCTCTTAGGGCACTAAAATTGGTCTTTGAGGAAGACCAGAACCTCTAGGATGTTGCTAGGGAAGTGGAGAGGAGAAATTGGCAGGGTTTTGCCGAGCTTGAGTGCTCAAATTGGTGTGAGGAGGAGGGGGAGGAGGTGCCCTTTTATAAGGGAGGAGAGGGGCACCTTAGGAATATCTCAAAATATTATTTTATATTAAAGTAAAAATCGGTTTATAATGGTTCCAAAGGGTCTTATTTCGAAGATAAAGTGGGGAAGGGTCGAAATCCTATAAACCAATAGGATTTAGACAAGTTTAGGGTATTATTTTAACCTTATCAATTAGATTTAACTCCAAGTTAAATAATTTAACTTTTACCATGTCTTTTTGTTTTCTTTCACTATATGGTTAATACACTTACTATAACATGCCAAAAGAACCACCAATTGTTTATTATTAAAATATATATCCTTATATAAGTCATTTGGCCGATCCTTAGATTTTTAGGAATACAATAACAATTAATAATATAATATTTTATTTAAAAACTATTTTGTGTCAATTTTGACACTATTTGATATATGATTTTTGTGAAAGTCATAACAGAATTATATGTTCGAACCAAGTTGTTTAAATCAACAATAATATATCATAGTAACCTAGAAAATTAGTTTAATTCATAAAAAGTCTTAAATTACATTTATTTTGGTGTTTATAACATCAATTATGTCAATATTTCATTAATAAGATAATTACTGCATCATCATTGTGTCATAAATAAATTAAATTATTTGATGTCTAAAAATTACAAATAAAATACCATCATGTAGTAAATCTTTTTATCTTTCTAATTAATATTTATAATCTAATATCCAACATATATAACCCTATGTAACAATTGTTTTTCTAAAAGATATATGCTTGTGTCATTTTTGTATTCATTTTAACTTAATTAAAATAAAGTGTCATTAACACTTACAAGTGGATCAATGGGGTCCCAAAATCGACCCAAAGATTCCCATGGTCGACCATGTATCAACCAATAGGGTTAAGACACGTTTTAGGGTAATTTAATATTATTATAATATTATTTTTTAACCCTTATTTACCGGATTTACCCTTAACCATGGTAAATAAAATATTTACCGCAGTAATTATTCAAAATGTCTAAAAATAAAAGTTACCTATTTACACAATTTGAACATCCTGATTCCAAATATGGAATCCATTTTTCTAAATTCAAAACACAGGAGTGGCAGAAATTAATTTAAAATTAATTCCCGCTTTCAAAACAAAAAGCGTGTTTTTAAGAGATAATAACTATCAAAAGATTGACACTTGTTTATGTTCGGTTTAATTGTAACATTGTGTCCAATGACCAAAATTATATTAAGTGGTAAAAATATATTCTAAATATACTTTAAAACCACTCAAATTCATAATTTATCACTATTAAATGTTTTGATTAAAAAAGTTGTTTTTTAATTATAATTTAGTAATTTTCACTATTCATCAGAAAATGAAAGTTATCCGAAATGTACCAAAATTTCACCTTAGGCTAAATTCGATATTCCGAATCCAAAAATGAAGTTCATTTTGAAATATAAGATTTACAGAATTTAAAAAAGTGGTTATTACTATTCATAACGGCTAGTTTTAATAATATTTTAATAGCATATCGTTGTTTAGTGAAACTCGGTATTGCGTATTACACACGCTATCGAGGAAGGTCGCGATTGCGTGTAATGAAAGGAAAGTCAAGGATGCGTGTTGTGCAAGCTCCTTTTGGTGTAGCGTACAACACAAGACATTATTAAAATTAAAAAGAAATTTTTTTATAAAATCTTGGGCTGTTACATTCTACCCCCCTTAAAATGAATTTCTCCCTCGAAATTCGTCGGGGTTATAAATGGTTTACTATTCGAAAGTTTCTTTAATAGAAACCCACATCGTAAAAAGGAATATCAAAACTAATCTTTAAAAACAAAAGTATGAAACGTAACGGTTACCCAAATAAACAAATCATTGGGTTTCCACATAGGTGAAAATATGGATATGGAAGAGAAATCTAACCATCATGTTCTGATGGAGAGTGGTAGAGAACATGGCTATGGAAAAGCCAATAATCACAAATCCATAGATTTGTGATGATATAAGGTACCATCTGATTCATCAGGTATAAGATCACTAGGACAACATTTTTGGTTTTCAAGATCATTTCCCTAAAGTTGAAAATTTGATTTAGAATAAATACTTACTTTATTTTGGTACAATCTCACTATTGTTCGTGCCTTGAACAATTTCCACTTCATCTCTTAAATAAATGAAGTTGAATTTGTTATTCGTGAAGTGTTAGCAGATCATGTGATAGAATGACGAGTCATTCCATCTGTCTCAAACCAAAGGTTAGTAAAAATTATATAAATAAGTCGATCTATAGTGAGATTAATCACATATGGTTTCTAAAATGGACTTATACTTCATATATCATACTGCTTAATATAATAAAACTAGTTTCTACTAAATAGGGACTTCCTGTAGGTCAGTGGTAGGCGATAAAGGCCAGTCGCACTTCGGTTGTGGGTTCGATTCCTACAGCCTTGTCCGAAGCGATGGGCTGTCGCCCGTCCTGCAGGTTGTCCTTTTTCTAAAACTACATTACTATAACATCCCATCAATAATATCGAAAATCTTCTATCCTTAAACAATACTAACTTATGTCCAACATAATCCAGTCTAATCTTTAGGCTTATACATAATACTGCAGTCCACTCTCATAATATAGTAACAACGATTACCAGAGATTTAATACTGTCGTTGATCCCCACATATCACAAGATATGTCTTGTTGGTCACATTCCAAACATTCAAAGTCCTTAATCGTGTATTCTCTTGAATACCTTAGTGAAAAAATGAGTGCAGTTAAAAGTTAACACTTTCCACATACCAAAATCCTCAAAATTCTATATACTCAAACCATGATATCACTTAGTCCTTATATCAATCATGAGCTCATGAATACTATTAAACATTTCATTTTCTCGTCTTCATTATGCGCATATCATCTTATTTCCAAAAAATATCTCAATCACTTTGAATACCACATCAATAAATATTGCAATACTCAATGATACAACATTATTTTGGAATCCCATTACATAAACACTTAATCATTCCACCACATCGTTGTCATATTCAACATTGCCAATAGTGATCGCATGTGATTTCCCTTTGTCCTTTGCCTTCAGTGGTTGCTCATGTTGATCATCACTAACCCTTGGATTAGGGAAATTATTAGCATAATACCCCATTTCCTTGCACTTGAAGCATTGAAGTGTTGGCGGTGCGTTCTCTGCAGTGTTTGCTTTATTCACATCATTAGAAACCCTTTTTCCATTACTTCGACACTCAGCTGCTCGATGACCTTCTTTTCCACACTTAAAACATTTTCTAGTCCCTTTAAGACAATCTCCACCATGCTTCTTTCCACACTTTGTGCATAAGGAAACATTCATATTCTTTTCACCATTATTCTGAGATTTCTCCTTGAACTCCATCTTTCGTTTCTTGTCAAAACCCTGAGATGGATATGTAACACCAACTTCCATTTCTACAACGCACAATTTCTACATAGCTACTGAAGTCTCTTATAGCTAATGCCCTTCGAAGACTTTGTTTTAAGCCACTGAAAAATCGATCAACTTTACTTTCAGGTTGGATGATAATTCCAGAAGCATACCTTGCAAGTCTTGTAAAATTTGCTTCATAGGTACCAACAGATTCATCGTCCCTTTGCTTCAGTTCAAGAAACTCTTTCTCCATCTTTGTTCAAAGAATACGAGGGAAGTACTTACTGAAAAACAAGTTCTTGAACTCGTCCCATTCCATGGACTCAATTTCATCTCTTGGCCTCGTATTCTTAACAAGATTCCACCATTGATCCGCATCTCCTTCCAAACGATACACTGCTAGGATGAATTTATCATGCTCAGAACATTGAATAACTGAAAATATCTTTTCAGTAGTACTAATCCATTGTTCAGCAACTAATGGATCAGTAGACCCGCTGAAAGAAGGTGGACGCTGCCTCATGAAGGATTCAACAGAATGTTGCTCCCTCCTCTGCTCATTTGGAAGTCCAGAATGATTCATAGCTTGTGTAAGTATAGCAATAATATTTTGCACTCCATCTCCCATAACATTTGTTTGTTCAGGAGGGCAATCATTGCATTGTCCATTGCATTGATCAACACGGTTCCTTCGGGTTCCAGCCATCGTCTAAAACCCAAAAAGAATAGTGTGAGAGGCAAAAATCATGCTAGGGAAAACAACATAATAAAGGGGTAGTACCCTCAATATCTAACATCTTAGGTTAAATTCTAAGATCGTTAGAGAAATTCTAGGACTATAACCTATACGTATACTTAACCTTAGAGACATCCCTAGACATACCTTAGAAATATCTCTTGGGATCTCACTAACGTTTTCGCATCCTAGTTTCCAAAGGTTGACTAAACCTTTCCTCTGATACCAATTGTAGAGACCCGAAGCTTATCGTACATGGACATTACATTACTTTTGCGGAATACTTAGTACATAACAAAAACTCACACACAAGGATCGTAATAGTTTAGTGTCTTTGGAAACTCGGAACGTAATCTTCTAATCGTGGTGAAAGATCTTCAATATCTCCCATAAAGATCTTCCTTTTTTTACCTATAAACCTTTCTTTATATCCTGGGGAAAAGAAAACATAAAAGGGTGATCTCAAATGCTCAGTAAGGGTAAACAAAAGAAATATCAATCACATCATATACATAAGAACATAGCTTTTTGGAAATCTTAACCTGCAAAAGAGCTCATAATATCATAACATGGGATAAATCATAGAAGTGAAAATGAGATCCCCATAATCATAACATGAAACTTGAAACTTTGTGGCATGCACACATAATCATAGAAAATCATTTCTTGTTAGTCATGACTCATTGCCAAGACTATCTTAGTGGACAAAGTCCCTTTCTGAATCGAGTAACCCTCGTTTCAGTCCTGTTTCACTGAACCGGTATAACCTACCATTTCAGCCATGTATATCTCATGAGATATAAAATATTTACCCAATGCATTGGAGGGAGATATAGGTCCCACCCATCTCATAATGATACCATTCTTATGTGTGCCACAAAATCATAAATCATACATCATTTAATAACCCATGTAATAAAAATGGGATTCTTAAACAACATGACATCATAAAACCATTCATATAAGATAAAGGAATTCATAAACATAATTCCATCACAACATATTCAAATAAATGTAAAAATATGGATAGAAACAGAACCCTTTATTATCTTAGATGGAAAATAATTTTGATAAAACACATGAAATGAATTCTTGAGGAATATATCCTTTCTTCTTCAAAATCAATTTCTTTTCACAAAACATCATGCAATTTTAAAAGAGATTTTATTAAAAATAGTAATGAAATCTTTTGGAGGAAGCTTCATGAAAATAAGGCTTTATAAAACCATAAAAATCCATTCGTTCCGTTTAAGTTAAAAAAACATTCTTCGTACTTTTGTCAGAAAAGTCAAAAAGTACCTCATACGAAAAACGAAAAAAGATTCCTTTCATATCCTTTACTAAAAACTCATCGAAGGGTAAAATTGGATTTAAACAATTGTAGGTGGATGGAAATAATATTACATATTGAGGAAACATGGATGTGGATAATAAAATACACCCCAGTAAATTTCAAAGTATAAACAATCTCGGATAAAAATGAGATTGTGATATTTCCCTTACCTTAGGTCCGACTTGCTTTGTAAGTGTCCGAACCTCCGATATAATGATTTAAATCATGTTATTGACTTATTACAGAATAATATTCATTGTTATGATATCATATATGGTTCACTTATGACATTATATTACCCGTTCTTTTGTAAATTCCATGTTAAAGAAGTGTTTTGGGTAAAATCGTTTCATTTATCGTAGGTGTTTTGACTTGTTGTTCTTGACATCATTATTACTTATATCATGATTTACTTACTTCCAGAATATAAAATATGATTTATATATCATATATATTCAGTATATATATATATATAATAGGTAGATAAATAAAATGAAAAAACACCGTTCATGGAGACGGTAGTCTGTACGTACGCATGAACGCTGTTTTCCTTTCCTTATTGTCTTGAAATGGAAGTAAGTAGATGACATACATATGTATATATATACATAAATCCAGTAGCTTTATAATGTCATATATTTAATTATTATTTCTTATATATACATTATAATCATTCTTAAATGGTTAACATGGAGAATGAATCTCATCGCGTCGTGGAGACGGTATTCCGTACGTACGCACGAGCGATGATATCATTTCTATAAATATTGAATTGAATTGGAGTGGATTATACAATATATCAGAATCAATATGATGTTGTAATAACTATGTATAGTTATTATTTACACCATTATACCCATCCATGTAAGGTGGTGGTGGAAAATAGATTACACCACGGCATGGAGACGGTATTCCCTACGTACGCACGCGCGGTGATTTCTTTTTCCGTAGGATGGATAGATGGTGAAATAGGGTTGTTTCATACTTATAATAACATATCAGTATATGAGTGATACTGATGTTATTACTTCATAATGAAACAACCTAAGAAGAAGAAGTGGAAGAAGAAATAAAGATGAAAGAATTGGTAACGGTAATTACCTCTTCTTTGAAGTGCCTCTTTGAGACCTCCTCTTAGGGCACTAAAATTGGTCTTTGAGGAAGACCAGAACCTCTAGGATGTTGCTAGGGAAGTGGGGAGGAGAAATTGTCAGGGGTTGGCCGAGCTTGAGTGCTCACATTGGTGTGAGGAGGAGGGGGAGGAGGTGCCCTTTTATAAGGGAGGAGAGGGGCACCTTAGCAATATCTCAAAATATTATTTTATATTAAAGTAAAAATCGGTTTATAATGGTTCCAAAGGGTCTTATTTAGAAGATAAAGTGGGGAAGGGTCTAAATCCTATCAACCAATAGGATTTAGACAAGTTTAGGGTATTATTTTAACCTTATCAATTAGATTTAACTCTAAGGTAAATAATTTAACTTTTACCATGTCTTTTTGTTTTCTTTCACTATATGGTTAATACACTTACTATAACATGCCAAACGAACCCCAAATTGTTTATTATTAAAATATATATCCTTATCTAAGTCATTTGGACGAACCTTAGATTTTTAGGAATACAATAACAATTAATAATATAATATTTGATTTAAAAACTATTTTGTGTCAATTTTGACACTATTTGATATATGATTTTTGTGAAAGTCATAACAGAATTATATGTTCGAACCAAGTTGATTAAATCAACACTAATATATCATAGTAACCTAGAAAATTAGTTTAATTCATAAAAAGTCTTAAATTACATTTATTTTGGTGTTTATAACATCAATTATGTCAATATTTCATTAATAAGATAATTACTGCATCATCATTGTGTCATAAATAAATTAAATTATTTGATGTCTAAAAATTACAAATAAAATACCATCATGTAGTAAATCTTTTTATCTTTCTAATGAATATTTATAATCTAATATCCAAAATATATAACCCTATGTAACAATTGTTTTGCTAAAAGATATATGCTTGTGTCATTTTTGTATTCATTTTAACTTAATTAAAATAAAGTGTCATTATCACTTACAAGTGGATCAATGGGGTCCCAAAATCGACCCAAATATGCTCATGGTCGACCATGTATCAACCAATAGGGTTAAGACACGTTTTTGGGTAATTTAATATTATTATAATATTATTTTTTAACCCTTATTTACCGGATTTACCCTTAACCATGGTAAATAAAATATTTACCGCAGTAATTATTCAAAATGTCTAAAAATTAAAGTTACCTATTTACACAATTTGAACATCATGATTCCAAATATGGAATCCATTTTTCTAAATTCAAAACACAGAATTGGCAGAAATTAATTTAAAATTAATTCCCGCTTTCAAAACAAAAAAGCGAGTTTTTAAGAGATAATAACTATCAAAAGATTGACACTTGTTTATGTTCGGTTTAATTGTAACATTGTGTCCAATGACCAAAATTATATTAAGTGGTAAAAATATATTCAAAATATACTTTAAAACCACTCAAATTCATAATTTATCACTATTAAATGTTTTGATTAAAAAAGTTGTTTTTTAATTATAATTTAGTAATTTTCACTATTCATCAGAATATGAAAGTTATCCGAAATGTACCAAAATTTCACCTTAGGCTAAATTCGATATTCCGAATCCAAAAATGAAGTTAATTTTGAAATATAAGATTTACAGAATTTTAAAAAGTGGTTATTACTATTCATAACGGCTAGTTTTAATAATATTTTAATAGCATATCGTTGTTTAGTGAAACTCGGTATTGCGTATTACACACGCTATCGAGGAAGGTCGTGATTGCGTGTAATGCAAGGCAAGTCAAGGATGCGTGTTGTGCAAGCTCCTTTTGGTGTAGCGTACAACACAAGACATTAATAAAATTAAAAAGAATATTTTTTATAAAATCTTGGGTTGTTACATAAATAAACCCTAATCCTTTGGTTTTCACATAGATTATTTTTCTATGAAAATGTGGATACCTAATATTTTACGTTCTGAATTTTTTAGATGCAAGAAAGTTTGGATTCAAAAAGTATAACTTTTTTATATTCCTGAAAATAAATCATGTCCCAAAAACAATACATGGTACATAGGTAATGGATGTTCCTGGAACATTAATCGTTAAAAAACTTCTTTGAGAATATTATCCAGATGAATGGAGAAAAATTAACTTTCATAGATAATTGTTAGGGAGAAATTGTTGGCCTAGTCAATATTATTATTCTTTGAAAACATTAATTTCAAGTGTTATTAATCATAACAAATCACTATATTGACTTAAGAAATCACCAAGAGCTTGGTATCAAAGATTATGCTCTTTTCTCTTACCAAATGGTTTTATATTAAGAATGGTAATTCCGAAATTATTTAATAAAATATTTTCCTCTCTCATTTTTCAGAAAAAATATTTGTTTATTATGTATTTTTTGGGTCAAAATATCAAAAATTATGTATTAATTTTTCAAAAAATATGAAAAAATAACTTTAAATGAGTATAGTGCGCGAGTTAAACCATTTTCTAGAATTTAAAATTTACTAATAAAATTTTTGAAATATTTTAATCCAACATAAATACATATATTATTTACATAAGGAGTTTGGACATGAAAATTTTTAGACTTATTCAAATCCAAGGATCTCTAATTTTAAACATTGTATGGATGAGACTATAAAAACAATTGAAAACAACATGTATAGAGGAATAATTTGAAGTTTACTATATCTTAATTCAAGTAGACCTTACTTAATGTTTTTAGTATGAAAATCAGTAATACTTCAATCCAATTTTTAATTATATTATTTAAATGTAGCAAAAAGTATTATAATGTATTCAAAAAGAACAATTAAAATTTCTATAATATTTTTTAAAAAAATTTGATTTTTAATTTAACATAATATTTTCAAACTGAATTTTCTCTTTATAGATTACATAAGAAGAGAAACCCAGTAACCTATAATTTTCAATGGAAATATATACTATCATAGTTAAGAATGAAATAACAAGATGTAACAGTATTAATTGTTTAAGAAAAATGTATTACAACATCATGTTTTTATATAAGACTATCATGGATGAAACCCAACTTAATGGATTTTGAATTTACTTTTAATTGTGTTTCAATAAAATAAAATAACTCAAGTTCTTTCAATGTTTCAACAATTAATATTAATCATTATAGAAAAAATTGTGTTGATTTCAGTCTTCATTACTTATGAAAGTAAGCACAAAAGGGTGGTATCCCAAAAAACATTCGTAGAAAAAAAATTACCACACATTATTAATAAAACTATTCCTACTAACATATTTAATTTTCTTAAATCATAGTCAGGTTTGTCAATTTTATTTGATATTATTTTAATGTTTTTATGTGGAATAAACTTGTCTTTAAATAAATATTTTATTCACCTTGTTTTATTTAAGATTTGGAATCTATATTTTGAGTATCAGTAACTTGGAATAAGACACTTCACCTATACTTTATAATGATTAACCTAAGCATCACTGTGTGAATACTCCTTTACAAAAAAGAAAAGAAATAATGACATGTCTATGAGTATAGAATTAGAAAACCCTCAAACATTCATTCATTCATCTATCAAAACAATGCTTCACTAACAATCAAATCCTTTGAATCAAGAAAACAATGGTGAAAACTAAGAGAACTGGTGGAGAATCCTTAAGAATAATCAAGTATCAATGAATTCCAAGGAATGTAATATATTTAAAATAAATATATTTTTTTGGTTGAACAGAACATATAGGTTTGTAAATAATGTTATCAATTATCAGGGTATGGGGTTTCCCTTCAACCAAATAAGAAACAATTTTATGCTTGAAATGAAAGTTTTTATGTTCTTTGAGACTGTATTTATTCATTTCAGTGATAATGATGACCTCATTACTGTGACTATGAATTATAAGAGTTTCAATTTAACCACACTTCTAATAGATGATACATTTAAGTTACCTCATGTAGGCTATGTAAACTTGAAGACATAATTTCATACTATAGATGAATATATTCTAATTTAAATAATATAGTATCTATTCACCTATTTAGATATTGAGGAGAACCATGTGAATAAAATAGAACCAGGAAGAAAAGATCCCATAATGTTTATCCAATATTTCATCTCATAGCACCGTGGTGAGCTTGAAAAACATTATTTCATGATGTTACTTTATTAAATTTGGTTATGACTGAAAATCCTATTATCTAGAATGGTTAGTTATGAGATACATGTGGCATATATATTACATGTCGGTAAATGTTGATCCTTTTGGAATGTTGTTAATTATAGTATATTAAATGGTATGTATTTTTTGGAATTATAATACCAAAACCCGTTGTCATTATCTAAATACATTGAGCTTATGTATTTTGAGGAGAAGTAGTTTTTTATGGAATTATTCTTTAAACAATTTTCATCTGTGAGTTTTTAAGAATAAATCATTGTAGAATGTGATTCGACTCAAGGGGTGTCATCTCAAATGGGTTTTTATGGTGGGTATGTATTTCCTTAAATATTTCCACTTTCATTGGAAACTATAGTTCAGTCTATTGAGGTAACAGTTATTATCGATAATGAGACTCTTGATGAAATATTAAAAAGAGTTAGTGTTTATGTTTAACATAGGGGATAAGATTCCCCTTAAGTCAGTAACACACATTTCTCTCCATTAGTTGAACTGGATGTTATCCACTCCACCTATCACTAGTAGAAAAATCATTTTTAACGTCGTCAATTTGACGTCGGTTTCTTATAAACCGACGTAAAATATTTTTGCGGATAAGTTTTGGCATCGGTTTTTTAAAAACCGACGCCAAAAACTAAAAAAAATTAGTTTTGGCGTCGGTTTTTAAAAAAACCGACGCGAAAAACTAATAAAAAAAATGATTTCGCGTCGGTTTTTTTAAAAACCGACGTGAAAAAATAAAAAAAAGTTATGACGTCGGTTTTTTAAAAACCGACGCCAAAAAATAAAAAAAAATTAGTTTTGGCGTCGGTTTTTAAAAAAACCGACGCGAAAAAATAATTAAAAAAATGATTTGGCGTCTGTTTTTTTAAAACCCGACGTGAAAAAATAAAAAAAAAGTTATGACGTCGGTTTTTATGAAAACCGATGCCAAAAATGTAAAAAAAATTTACAATCCTATAGATAATTTCCTAAGCTTTGATTTGACTGGTCATGGAGCAAAAACGGAGTTACGGATTAAAAGTTATGGATGATGGAAGTTGATCTTCTCTAAAAGAAGTGTTAATTAAGTCCAACTTTCAAAGGCCATAACTTTTAATCCGTAACTCCGTTCTAGCTCCACGACCAGTCAAATCGAAGTTTAAGAAATTTTCTAACACATGGTAAATTGTTTTTTTATGTTTTGACGTCGGTTTTCATAAAAACCGACGCCAAAAAAAAACTTTTTTTTTTCACGTCGGTTTTTAGAAAAACCGACGCCAAAAATATTTTTTTTACTTTTCACGTCGGTTTTCATAAAAACCGATACCAAAAATGTAAAAAAAATTTACAATCCTATAGATAATTCTCTAATATTTGATTTGACTATTCATGGAGCAAAAACGGAGTTACGGATTAAACGTTATGGATGTTGGAAGTTGATCTTCTCTAAAAGAAGTGTTAATTAAGTCCAACTTTCAAAGGCCATAACTTTTAATCCGTAACTCCGTTCTAGCTCCACGACCAGTCAAATCGAAGCTTAAGAAATTTTATAACAGATGGTAAATTGTTTTTTTATGTTTTGACGTCGGTATTCATAAAAACCGATGCCAAAAAAAACTTTTTTGTTCTTCGCGTCGGTTTTTAGAAAAACCGACGCCAAAAATATTTTTTTTAACTTTTCACGTCAGTTTTCATAAAAACTGACGCCAAAAATGTAAAAAAAAATTAAAATCCTATAGATAATTCCCTAATCTTTGATTTTACTGGTCATGGAGCAAAAACGGAGTTACGGATTAAAAGTTATGGATGTTGGAAGTTGATCTTCTCTAAAAGAAGTGTTAATTAAGTCCAACTTTCAAAGGCCATAACTTTTAATCCGTAACTCCGTTCTAGCTCCACGACCAGTCAAATCGAAGCTTAAGAAATTTTCTAACACATGGTAAATTTTTTTTTATGTTTTGACGTCGGTTTTCATAATAACCGACGCCAAAAAAAACTTTTATTGTTTTTCGCGTCGGTTTTTAGAAAAACCGACGCCAAAAATATTTTTTTTTTACTTTTCACGTCGGTTTTCATAAAAACCGACGCCAAAAATGTAAAAAAAATTTACAATACTATATATAATTCCCTAATCTTTGATTTGACTGGTCATGTAGCAAAAACGGAGTTACGGATTAAAAGTTATGGTTGTTGGAAGTTGATCTTCTCTAAAAGAAGTGTTAATTAAGTCCAACTTTCATAGGCCATAACTTTTAATCCGTAACTCCGTTCTAGCTCCACGACTAGTCAAATCGAAGCTTAAGAAATTTTCTAACACATGGTAAATTTGTTTTTTATGTTTTGACGTCGGTTTTCATAAAAACTGATGCCAAATAGTATTAACTAATACGCGGGATCAAAATTTTAATTTTTTTCACAACGCGCGTTTAACTTTTTAAAATCCCGCCTATATTTTCATACAACTCAATCGAAAATATTTTCATTTACTATATATAAATCTGTTTGTCCTTCATTTATCATTTTCATCCTCTTCGATTCAATCAAGTTTTCAATGCGGCATCAATCATTAATTTGATTACAGTACGTATTATATTCATTCATTTTCATTATTATTAATGTCCTTCATTTATAAACAACTCGATTAGATTTCAAATAATGATGATTTACTGTTTTATTGTGTTAAAAATATAAAACGTTCGGATGACATTTACCAAGCTTGGTGTAAGTTTAATTATCGATCGTCGTTTTTATTATCACATGAGATCTACGCAAAATATAAGAGATATGATGATAAACAACATATCATTTCAATGGAAGATCAAAAAATAATCGAAATGTGTTTGAAGAATTATGTATATTTTATATCATTTGGTGTACGTGATTTTAACTTGTGTTTATCTTGTTTTCTTTAAAACATATTGTATTAATCGATACTTTGACATGTTCAACTTCTGAAGGCCATAACTTTTGATCCGTAACTCCGTTTTAGCTCCACGACCAGTCAAATCGAAGATTAGGAAATGATCTAAAACATCGAACAATAAAAATTGCTTTTTGGCATCGGTTCTTGTAAAAACCGTCGCCAAAAATAAGTTATTTCCATTTACGGCGTCAGTTCTTGAAAAAAACCGACGCCGAAACTATTTTTTAAACTTTTTGGCGTCGGTTATTTAAAAAACCGACGCAGAATATTTTAAAAAAAAATTTATTTACGGCATCGGTTTTATATAAAACCGACGCCAAAAACCTAGTCGACTCTATTTTCCGTGTCGGTTTTTTAATGAACCAACGCGGAAAATAATGTCTAAATGTAGCTTCGGCGTCGGTTTTATAAAAAACCGACGCCGAAGCTCATAAGCGAGTTATTTTTCGCATCGGTTTCTATGAACCGACGCGAAAACTGTATTTTTAACGTCGCCTATAAAGACGTCGTTTTATAACCGAAGTTAAAAATTAAAAAAAAACCGACGCTAAAAAGTGTTTTTGCACTAGTGTATGGTAGATAAGACTTGGCCTTAAATATCATAAGAATAGTATGTGTTAGTCAGGTAATAACCATATCAATGGTATTGATTGCAATACCCCAAGTGGAAATATCTCCATCGAGTGAGAATAAAGAAATATTAAGAATAGAATATGTAGACTTGGTGACTCAAAATTTTCTTGGTGAAGAATAATAAGAACAATAACAAATGAAAGGGAATTTAAATCAATTGGTTTCTAGTGAATGATTAAAATTATATAATGAAGAACCGTTATAAGAGGATAGTCCCAATGTTGATAGTAATTGATAAGTAGATGAATTGAGAATCAATAAGTTCACCAATAAACATTTACTCTTATTCACAATCATAATACATGATACTCAATACCTATATCTAAATTAGATACAGCTGGTGAGAGTGATAGAAAGATCTACTTGATGTAGTTTTTATAATTGGAATCATTAATATTTTAGATCCATGATTTTGATAACGAAATTTTCACTATTTGTGATAATTATTTCTCAAAAAGTTATTAGTGATGTAAGGTTGTTTTTTTAGTTTATGTAAGAAAGGTTTTCAATGTAACTCTTTACATAAGACTCAAACTATGTAGATGTTTTCTCAAGATTATAAGGATTGTCTCTAGAAATAGACAAGTATAATTATATAATTTCCACAATTTTATTTGATATATTATCCAAGGAACTGATTTGTGATTTTCAAAGTGACATAATAAATTAATTTTAAGGATTATTATCTTCTCACAAGAATACCATTTATCATTTTATCAGAAAATTATGGAAATCAGATCATTGTTTCATGAAAAAGTTCTATGAGCTTAAAACCATACCTCCCTACTGTAAAAACTTACGTACCAAGTTTAAAAACTAATCCTGGGGAGAATAAAATAAATATTTCAAAAAGATAAATTCTAAATTTAATTTAATAGGGGAGAAAAAAATAAAGAATAGATATTTTGAATGTTTATTTTAAGGGGAGAATATTACGAAAAACATAGAAGTAGTTTTGAAATCTCCTTTTGTGATTTATTTTCTATTTAATGGGTTTTGTGATCATTATAAAGGGGGGTGTTGTTGGGAAGCCTTATGTTGTTCCAACATATATTAGTTTTATGTGTGTTTTGAGATATAAAAAATTGAATATTTTATTCAAATGAGTTCATATTACGTGTTTCATATTGTACTTTTATCCAAATAATTTAACTTACACTAACTCTAAGTGTGTTTATCTTATGATGTGTAAAATATTTATTCTATAAAAAATGTATTTTGTCTTACAAAATTGATTGTCTGGAAAAAAATTATTCTATATACTCAGGAATAGAAGTCTCTTTGTTGGAATTTTACCTTCATACATATATTGTTATCATATTAAGAGAATGATTCAGTTTCCACATACATCATGGAGAATAAATTTTTGAGAATTCATTATCTTATGAAAAGGATATTCAAAAAATATGATCAGAGGAGTGTTAGGATTAGTTGTTAAATATAATCATCACAAACTAGTAACATGTTTATCATGCATTTCATAATTAAATTATGTCGTATTAAATAAAATTTATCTTATTCTCCAGATAATAAAAAGGAAATTTCATGTCTTTTGAAGTCTCATAAAAGTTATATGATGAGAATTTTACTACTATTTGGATATCATATATAGAATTATCTATTATATAGAATGTCATGACTACTACTGTAATCTCTTGATAATTAATTTCTTGATTTTCTAATTGATCAAAAAGTTTACTATCCATCTATGGATATATCTATCTATACAATGTTCCATTTTTTCAATAATAGATAGATAAGAAGTCAAACATCTCTTATAGTGATGTTGTAAAATCTTGTCACATATTTGAAATTAATCAATCCATGTCAATTTGGCCTTTCGTATCAACTATTCAATGTAATACCAACTTCATAGATGGTGATTATCTTGTTTTTTGTTCAAAATCAACGATGATATTTATAATAAATTATTTGATTCTATATGGAGATAAGTGATATATGATAAATATACATACAAAAATTCACACTCCTCAATAATAATTTTGTTGATTTTTAAAATATTCACTTTTATGTGGTAATGTGAGAAATAGAATAACCATCCCTATGTAAAACCAATACAATACAAAACCCCATTAAATTTTAAAAATTGAAAACTCCAACTTCTAAAATCACGCAATAATCATAAAAACATGGATCATTTTTCTATATTGAGTTGTATTCTTGGAAATTATTCTTCAATCACAATAATGAGAAATATCAACCATAGTAAAGAATAAACATTGTCAAATAAAACCAATGCATCCATAGTGAACTAGATGTGGGCCAAGACCCTTTGGGAAACCATCACTATAGATAAATAGAACCCATATCTCAAAAGAAAAATTCATTATCCAATATTAAAAACTCCCCAAAGGAAAATAGAAGAAAATGATAAAAACATAGGCCAAATAAGACTACACTACCACCACTTCCACCACCACATTCCAAAACCACCCTGCTCAAACCAATGCACCTAAAGGAGATGGGGTCACTCATGTTAGACGAGGACGGAAGAGAAGGGGTGAGAGGGAAAAGGAAATGAAGGAACTACGGAGATAAGATACTCCAACACCAAACTATTTTAATCAAGCATGAAAACTCAAAAACACCAAATTTGTAATGCCGATGAGAGCACCCCACCAACACCATATGAAAACTTTGATAACCACAACCATAATATATTGATATGTAGCCGTATTCAATGGTATAGGTAGAATGAGAATAGGGAGGAAAATTTTCCAACAATAAGATCCAATATTAATAGAATCAAAATTATTCTCAACCCACCAGATCACCATCAGGTTAAACCAAATAGGTTTTTGAAATGACTGTTCTAGAAATAAGATCATGGAAGCAATAGTTAAGGAACATAAAATGACATCAAACATCTGAGATAAACATAATAAATTGAATGAAAAGATGTAAGTAAAGAGAAGGAAAAAACAATGAAACAATATGAATCCTTTAAAAGAGATGGTCAGAAAGGAGAGTAAACTATTTTGAATGCTACTTTAAATAACATCAGGGGGGAAAGGCACTCCATGGGAAGTAAGGAAGATGGAGAGAGAAAGGGACAAACCATTAAATCATAGAGGGAGAATGCTCCACAATGGTGGGATAAGTGGAAACCCTTGTGGTTTGGAAAGAATATAATCAAATGAAGGATCGAGGTAGGAGATAAACCCAATAATAAGGGAGAAATGATTAAAAATGTATGTGATTATTGGGTACTCCATCGTTGATGGAGGATACCACTATAAATCATAGAAGGTGGAGGGAGGGAGAGGGAGATAGAGATCCATATGGCAGGGGATTATGGGGCCATTTTATTATTACCTTTTATTGAAATTCCCAAATGATGATGAATAATTTGATACCAGTAATTTTGAACATGTGTACATATACCTCATATCAAATAATCGATTTTCTGTTTTGCTCACAATTTTATCAATTTCACTGTAACACCCAAAGAATTTATGATATTTTCCTTTTATGAATATATTTTATTTTGATTTTGGACTTCATTATGCACAACACCATTTTTATCTTACACGACACAAAATTCATAGACTAACTAACTGTACATGAAACACTAAGATTGATTTTTTTACTTGTGATACAATGTTCCCTGAATATCTAACATTACTTGAAAGATTGGGGTTGTACTAAACAATAGTTAATATTATTATTTAATATGATAGTTATTAACTATCTTTTGCGATATCTTGTTAGAAAATGATCAAGTAAATTTTTCTAGTGTTTTTTACATATGTTTATAAAATTATTTGTTGACCAAATAATTAAAAATTCATATTAAAACCAACCGAATATAATAATAGCATTTTTAAATAAAAATAATTTATATGCATCAAAGGGGGTTTTATCTTAATAAATTAAATAAATTACTATTATTTAATGATATTAATGAGATTTATATATTATATATTCAATAAATAATACTATTTATCAACTATATTTGATAGGGATAAGATAAGTGAAAATATAATTTTACTCATTAAAAGGAGTATTTTTTCAAAAACACAATTTTACCAACATTTAAAAGAAAAGATATATTAAAACAAAATTTTGATCCATTTATAAATCTCATATGAATGAATAAAATTATTCTTTTAAAACATAATTTCATATTTATCTTTTGGTAAATTTTTTGGGTATTTTTCTATAAAGTTTTATTTTTTATAAATATTCAAAGATACAAAATTTTTGATGAAAACATAATTTTCATATAAATATTTTATAATTTTAAATTATATTTTTAATTGATTTTAAATTCAAGATAGATAAAATTAAAATCTATTAATCCAATATAGATTAATTTAATCAATTTTAAATTGAAATTGGATATATAAATATTTGAATCTTTTATAAAATTTTATATTAAAAATAATCTTTCTCATCCCTTCCGTGGGATTAGTTTTAAATTAATTTATTAAACTTATGTGATTTTAATTCGGATGAATGGATTACATGATTTGAATCATAATAATTTATAAATTCAATTATATTCAACTTATTGTTTGATAAAACTAATTAGTGAATGAAATTTATAGTAAATAAAAAGATTAAATTTAGAATTATTTTACATAGTGGTCGAACATTAATATTATGTGTGAAATGACCTAGAGAGTCTCCAAAACCCATTTTATACTTATATTTATACATTATACTCCAATGGATCTAATTTTTTTCATTATTTTATGGACATGATGTACGAGATACTTCCCAATAGTGGTTACCTTTTGTGTTTACAAGAATCCCAACACTCCTCTATAAAAGGGCACTCACCCCCTCTCTTCTCCACAAATCTTGAGATGTATAAATAGTCTAAATCCATCATAAATAAACTAAGACAGCTAATAAAATCTTTCTATAAGAATCTATTTTTTCATAAATCCATTCAGGTTTTGTTTTTAATGTAGACCAAAAGGAGTTACCCAACGAATATGTAACATTCTTCAATGAGAACTTTTATTTTATTTCTTTCTCTTATCCATAAATTATTCTAAAATAATATTTACATAAAAAATAATTATATAAAATTTAGTGAGATTTTTTTATTTTATAGGTACAATCTACACCCCTTTCATAATATGGTATATGAAATTGTTGTTCGAGTGTACGGTGGACTACTGGCCCACAAAATCATGTTGTTTATTCTTCTGTTTCCACCTTTCATAATAAGTACTAATGATTTATTAATAGTTTTTATATTATATATAAGATACTTATAATATATTTATTCTTATATAATTATTATATAACAAATACCATCTTGCTTTCCATTTTGTGTGAAAACAATAACATAATTTGTGGTTGTGTAGACTATTGCATCCTCAAAGTGATGTGATTCATTCATGATTCAAAAGGATTGTGTTGAGGATGTATTTAACAATAAAATGTGATAAATATTACATAAATATAATAATTTAATAATAATATACATATCTAGACTTATCTTTTCATTATTTTTATACGACAAGAAAATGGATGTAGTGTTGAAATGTACATACAACCTACCATCTCTTTGAATGGTGTATTCCATTTCCTATCACTGACTATTGTGGATTAAAATATATACATACATACTAAATATATATGATATAAATGAAATAATTATTATATTATTAGCATAATTAAATATCTCATAATTTAATATATCATTTTATTTACTTCCCTTTCAAACACTAAAAAAATGATAATGTCGTTTATGGACGTGTGGACATCTATATATTTAAAGTGACATGATTTATTTTGCACAAAAATAATTCTACATAAATTTATATGTTATTAGATAATAGGGTATTCAAGATATAATGATTTTTACATAAATATAACAATCACTTGCCTACTTTCTATAATAACCATTGAAAAGTGGAAACATTACTCATGTGTATGTATGACCTACCTTCTCTCAACACATAATGTTATATTATATTTCAAAACACTATTATATGATTATTTTTAAAATAATAATTTATTTATAGATTTGATAATGATTTCATGATTATTATTCATTATATTTTTTTGAAAATGACCCCTTTTAAACTATTCTACCATCCAAAGTCATCTTCTTAAAAAAATACAAATATTCTAAAAATGGAAAAAATTGTCAAAGTATTTTTAAATAGATTTTTAATAGGTGAAATTTATGTAGTAATAAAATTGAAATGGTATGATAAATATTTAGAAAATTAATATATGTTTATTATTCCAGAATATAGACACATATTACATGTTGAACTCAAGGTAAGGGATTTATTCTCAGTTTACATTTCATTGAGACATATATGTTATTATGCACCAATTCACATTGATGTGGGGTATATTATACACCATCGTCATTTATCATCATTATTCACTCATACTTTAATTTATTTTAAATATAACTTTTAATTATCCTATCTTAAGGATTTTGAATTTAAAATTACCATGTGGTAAAAATAGTCTTTAATGTCTCGCTATCTTTTATGATTGATAATAATATATAGAAATAATCACTTACATATGATCATTTATTATATTGGATTATAGATAACATACTTATCCATATTCTTGTGAAATCGTATTGATTATTTCTTAAACCGTATAAACCTATCAAATATAGTATTTACTTTCAATGTTAATTGATTAACTGGGGAAAAGATGATAAATTTTAATATTTTAATAAATATGGATTTTTAATAATGCACATTGTATATGAATTTAATCTATTTTAATTCATATTTAAGGAATTATTTGGCATTCCTGACATGGTCTAGGGAATAGTTAATGAAACCCCTCAATACATTGATATTCTCATGATATGAATTAATTGTCTAACTCAGATGGGTTATTACCCAGTATGATTTTAAGTATCTTGAGTATAGATATTGATGATAATTTTTTCAGGTCCTAGGGAAACATGGCTTCCAATAATTAATAATTTCAATAATTCAATATTATTTTGGTATTATCTATTATATTTTCAGTATAAAAAATCAATAGATTCATTTTATTCTCATATTATTGACTAAATAGAAGGGTTAATAGTTATTTTAATTTATATATTGATTATTAATAACCCAAATATTTAAATGGAATGTGTTTTCAGTCATTTACCTTTTTATATTGATTGTTACCATTGATTCGTTATTAGTTAAAATATATTTAATATTTACTAAGCATTTGATCTCATCCATATTTTTTTCATCTGCAATGTTATGAATAATATATCTTTTAATTAGTATTCAAGGAAGAAATTCATTAGTTTTATTATTTTTTATATTCAATTTTCTATTCTATATGTAAATGAGAATCATTTATTTAATCTATTTTTCCAAAACTGCTAAACTGTTTCGACATTTTGGATTTTAATCTTGTATCTATGAAACTTTAATAAAGTAATGTACCATCTCTAGTCTACTAGGATCGAGGTCCTTACAAGAACTAAAGATCACCCAGAGATAAACCTTCAAGACTAATATATTTTTAGGGAATATCTTCATCTACTTTTAATTTCTTCTTGCTACCAGGATATGCAATTGTTCTTCAAATGTTTATTATTACTATTTAATTTAGAATCGTTATAAGAGAGTGTGATATGACCATGGATAGTTATTTTAAATTTATAGTTAGTTTAATGTTCTTACACCATTGTATTAGGTGACAGTAACTTGTACTCCACTGCAATTCCCCAAAAAAATGGTTTTTATAGTGAAAATCATCCAACTCATAGACTTGAGTTTTTTTGGAGCGGACTAGTGGATTGTTGTTCCCCAAACTAATATAAATTTCATATGTTCAATATCTTTCCTTTATGTTTTTATATTTCTATTTTTTTCATTTCAAGAAAAATATTTGAATAATCATACCCGAATAGTGATGTTTTTTTCAATGAAACTTTTTAAGAAATCATTTCACCCCTCCCTCTTGATACTTATGTTACCTATTTTATATGAGGATATAAACCTAAAAGTTAATTATTTATATAATAGACCCAATAAATCCTTTTAGTATTGCATGTTTTTTTATGTATAAAAATTAAATCACATTTTTTCGTTTCAACTCTATAAATATATGATTTTCGATTTTTATAACTAGATCAAAGAGTGCTGGTTTCAAGATGTTATATTTGGATTCAATGAAGGGTATATAAGAAATTTGAGATTATGATGTTCTTTTATGGTTATATTAATAGTTATATACAAAACCATTGATTTTTACGTTTTGGTTTAGTAATAGGTTATATGTTTTTTAAAACTACTAATGAGTTTTTAAGTGATGGAATATTGCAGTGACTAATGATATTTTGAGACTTTTTTTATTGGATTTACGTATATGTCTCACATATGATTAACATTAATTATTATTTGAGGAATAATCCCTTTAAATTTTTCAGGCATAAGATTTATATTTATTAATAATGTTTATGATTTATAAGAATTTTTATTATTGTGATAATTATGGTTTATTGAAATTTGGGAACATATGTTATATTATATAGATAACCATGGGATTAAATATTGATTTCATGATTATTTTATTAAAATTATTTTATAGGTATAACAATTTAATTTTGGAAAACATTTTGAAATATAATGGAATATTATTTTAGGAGTGAAGGATGATTTATTTTTTCAAAGAAAATATAACTTTATGGTGATTCATGTTATTTATGGAAATGATTGGAATATCTTAGAGATTACTTATTATGGAATATACATTTTTAGATAAGACATTAATAGTGATTGAGGTTATTGGGTGATGATTATTGGAAGAATATATGAAAAAATAATTCTAATATTTTGGATTAAATATTATTTTGGTATATATGGGATAATTTTATGGATAGTAACTCACAAAGTGATTTAGTATTAGAATTGGTTATAACTATTTAATTTAAAGATTATTGTTTATTTAATTACATAATGGGTTATTCATTTTTGTAATTATCATATAATATGCTAAACATTTTTGTTTTGGTTAATGACTAAGGCTAAGAGGAATAAATTTTTGTCTTTTATTATAATTTTGAGACACATTATATGTTAAATTCAGTTCTCCAAGAATTAAAAATTATATTTATTACACATCATTTGGTGAAAAAGATATGAATTAGTTGGAAAAGATTAAAAGATGAGAATATAGATATCAAATAATTAAATATCCATATGTTGTTCTTGCAGGTGGTAAATTATTTATTTAAAATTAAATAAATGATCGTGAAACCAAAAAATTATCATATTACATTGATTTTTAATTAATACTTGGCCTCGTTCACACATATATGGTGTATGGTTTTGTAGTAATTGATATTCTCGTGATTATTAACTTTCTTATGATCAAGGGCCTTTTTAAACCTCTATCATATTTTGGACATTTCATTTCTCTTTTTATTTCTATGTATTTACATCGTGCTAATTTTTTCCTATTTGGAAACCTATTATGTGTAATTTCAAATTAACCTCATATTTCTCTTTTCCTTTTTTCACGATGATGTTTTATAATTTTTTTTATGATATGAGATTTCAAAAAAAAATATTTTCAAAAATCAAACACCTAGTTTTCGAGACTAATTTAAAATTTTTAGGATAAATTTATTAAATGATGTGTAAATTTATAAGCCATGTTTTAAAAAGAAGTTAATTGTGTTCATTATCTTGTACGACACACAATACTAAGCTAAAATGAACCAAAAATATTATTACTTAAATATGACCATTGTATCATAACCATTAAATTTATGGTTATGAATAAGACTAACTAATTTATCAAATATATATAAATGTTTTAATAAATACTAATTTATTTATTTATAATCTAGGAATAGTCATCCTTTTTTAGTAAAATAGTTTTAGTCACCAAAAAACATTCCCATCAAAAAATAATTTCATTTATTTTCATTAGAATATGGTATCATTAATTTTTGAAACATTTATAAAATTTATTTGTTAAAAAATTTATCATTTTTAAATCATCATATAAGAGATAGATTAATGTTATATTTTTATAATTTTCTGAAAATATTTTTCCACTGAATAGAGAAAATATGGTTTTCTATATAAAATATTATTTTTTATATCAAACTATATTTTTAAAGTATTTATAAAGTAAAGTTATAATTTTTTAACAGTTTTAAAATTTCATTAGATAATTTTGATTGAAAATATTTGAATTATTTTTTTTAAATGAATTTTATACATAATTTTAGCTTAAAAAATTTTATACTTGAAATGATTTTTTATAAAAAAACAGATTTCCACAACATTATGTTAATTTAATTTTAAATTAAATTATTTTAATTATGTGATTCTAATTTTGAGTAAATTTATTCCATATTATGAATCAAGAGGCCTAGATTTGGTAAATAGGTCCCTTTTTGTTAATATGAATAGTAATCTTAGAAATTTTTTTACTACTGTAACGAGTAAATCTAGTAATTAAAGATAAATGTAAATTTATAAAGACTTGAAAATTAGAAAAACACATTACATAGTTCTATTTTATGATTACATTTCATCCATACTCATCCATGATTCGGTTATATGATATTTTTCATTTGGATGTAATTATTAAATTTATAATATTTTATTTATATAAAATTAAAAAAAAAATTACACTCTTATGTTTTAATAATGATAATACCTTTAACATTGGTAGTAAATAAGGATACTCCCACTTATAAGTATTCACCGAAAATATAAATTATTTATATTTATCATGTTAATTTATTATTAATATTTAGTTTAAAAATAATAACATTAAATTCTTACATAACACTGATGCAAGAAATTATTCAATTAATATATAAATAAAATAAGAGAATTTAAAATTAATAAAAGTAATATAATTTGAAATAAATATTTTTATACTTTAATTTTAAATATAAATATTAACTTTTTTGAGGGATTAAATAATTTTATTCAAATATCATTTATAATCATGTTATTATTAAAGTCAATATAAATAAATAGTTTTAAAATTTACGTTATTAATATTTTAATAAAAAAATAATTTTTTAAATGATAGAAAATTATGAAAATTAATATATTCTTACAAGTGATTAAGATATGATTTAAAATATCTACCATGTTACATTTATCAATTTTTTTCCTTTATAGTAACCTTTGTTACTCTCAAAAAATTAAAAAACCATATTCTCATCGTAAGTGTGAAAAGGGTTAGTAAGGGATTAATTCAAATTGAAAATGGTGCAAATTTCATCCAAGCATATCTAAATGTTATTTTATGATTTTCTTTTGACCCATATTCATCTTATGTTCTAATATTCTTGATTATTAACCATTTTTACATCATAATTCTTATATATCAATTTGATAATTTATAACATTCCAAAATTCATCTCTCCTATCTTATAATGGGGAAACACTTCATCAACTTTCGTCACAATTAAAGACCCATTTGGATCTTAAATTACCTCTAGAAGCCAATTTGTGACATCCCTGTCAATGTTTTAAAGGACTTTTCACACATAATACCAATTTTAGAGGTATTAATGTGTAATGAAAATGTGGTTTTCTAAAGGAGAGTTATTGTTATTAAATGATCTTTTTTATTTCATTCATCGTTCGACTCATTAAAATAATCTACATCCTTGAAAATATTATAAAATTACTATCATAAATATAATATTATTTAAAAAATTTAGATAAATAAACTATATCTATCTCAAGCCTCTATAAAATTTTAATCGAATCTGTCATTCGTGTGTACAACAGATGACCGCCTCACAGACCAATGTAATTTATTTTCAAGCTATTAACATCGTTCATGCAAACATGCAGACTACCACCTCTACGAAGCGATGTGAATTATTTTTACACCACATCTCATGGATGATATTTGTAAGTATATTTAAATAAATAATTTTATATTTACGATATAATGATATTTTTTTAAAGATAAAATTATATTGACCTTTTTTACTTAAGGTTCCTTGAATAATGGAGACGATACTCATGCGTACGGACATATAACTATGTCCGTGATTATAATGTAGTTAATTTTTCATAACCATATTTAATGGTTGGATTTAATCATATAATTTATGAATAAATAAATAATTATATAAATAATATTTCTATACAGATGATATACCAATGACCCTTTTGAATATGGTCCACAAACCAAATATTTGATACAATTATGGACTAAACATCCTCAAAACACCATATGTATACTTAGCTAATTATGTAAAAAATATATTTCATTATAATTACAGGATAAAATATTTTAATGATAAATTAAAAAGCCTTTAAAATTTTCATTAACAGTAAAATAATTGATATGATTTTTTTATATAGGATTTAAAGGATATAACTAGAATGTATGTGCTCAAGGTGCAGGATTTCATCAAAATATCCTTCATTGAGTTGTATTTTATTATTATACACCTCAATTATTTAGTAAGGTCAATATAATTAAATTTTTTATTTTTATATCAATCATATTTCATACTTCATGGTATTTTATGTTACAATTCAAATTATGTCATAAAATATTATTTGACTTCAAATTTATGATGTGGTAAAGGGTTTCCTAACTAAATTTTCTTCCTTCTGGTTATTAAACATATTCATTGTCTTTTTTATTCCATGAATATGTGTGACATGATCTCTAAATTTATTTATTCTATATATAAACTTGTTTTTTTGGTTTTAAATGTTTTACACATAGTCTCTTCACTGAAAAAATTTCAATTTTATATTATAATTATCATAATTATCATTATATTTAATTATTACATTTTAGCTATTTTGTTATGGGGCATATGATAGAAAAGTTACCAAAGCGAGAAAGTATTTATCTTATAATATTCATTCTTTTCAATGTTATTTATGTTCAAGGTTCCTTTCTGTTGAAATTATTTGATATTGCTTTCATGAAACACATATAATTTCATAACCACTATTTATGAATGTGATCTACATGTTTAATTTTTATTTCCACCCTTATTTATTGAATGAACATCATGAATTTTGTCTGTAAGTGATATTGATATCATATCTTCCTTTATATTTGGAATATTTCTCTTCAATGTCCATATAATCTAAAAAATATTTAAAAAATATTATTTAAAAATAAATGATTTCCTATAGATATTTTAAATGATCTTTGAACTTATTTTCATTATTTTTCGGGAAAAAAATTCTCATTGTTTTCAAAATGGGTCACATTGGAATAATTTTTTCAAATATTTAAAAATAATTATTTTGTTAATGTTTACATAATGAATTTATTTTTCCACAATCATGAACATTATTTTCATTGAAGATATCATTTTAATATTCTATGTTTATTTTCATTAAATAACATTTTCACAATATTTCATAGTTTTTTAGTTTTAAAAAATTGATTTCCAAAGTCAAATAGGTATATTTCCCAATAATAATTTTCATTATCTTTTAATGATAATTTAATTCAATGATGTCAACTACCCATGGAGTTACTTATGTTACACCAGAGTTATTTTTTATTGATACCACCTTCATTCTTTCTATGGGTGGATTGTTATTTTTTCAAAAAGATTTTTAGAGAACCTATTTATTTTCCATGTTTTAATAATGTTATAAAAGTAATAATTTATATTTCATTGAGTATTATTATGAAATTGGAGTTCCATATACTTTAATTATGATACGGTTCTTTGTATTTTTTATGGATACAAGGGTTCCCATTATAAACCAAGGATGTGTTTATTCTTTATAAACAAATGATGGGTGGTATCATTAATATCAAGGATGGGTGGGTCCATGATTTAACTCCCATACATATGGTATGGAAGTCACTTGTACAGTAATTCCGTAAGTAAGAGTGGTATAGAAATTATTTAAAAAGTAGCATGTATGACTTATCTTATATTTTTTAGGTATTTTTTGTAAATCATATAATTTTTCTAGGTAATATGATGTGTTTAAGTTTAAATAAATTCATTTTCTACTTCTTACGGGTTAAAAGATATGTGTATTAAATTATTCCATGGATCAAGATTAAATTCACATGGCTCATGATTATCCCAATGACTCTTTATGTTGTTAAAAATTTGTACAATGTTTCATGGATAATGATCCATGAATTTAGGTGGATAAATTATATTATGTTACACTTAATCACCATTGTCATGTTTTCATGACCTTATATTTCTCATATTTTCACTTATGATTGTCAGTTGTTAACTCTTATGTTTACCCATATAGAGAATTTTATATCACACATATTATGTTTCCAATTTCCCAAAGTTAAGAATAATGATGATTTGAGATTTGATAGTAGAAATGAATAATATCTGATGTATTTTTTTGTATTTTTAGAAGATGTAATATAGAATATAAAAGTTAGGGTATTATGGGAAAGATACTCTCCTGAAGTCTTGGGAATTGTTTATGTAATTTTTATATCTAATTATCCATTACTCAAAACCTAAAACATCTATGGGTATGTAATATTTCCAATATATCCTTTTTATATTGTATGTTTTTTATGGATAAAAGTCAGTCTCATTTATCAGTATTGAAGATATAATTGTGATGATTATGTTTTTAGCACAAAATTCCATAAAATTGGTTTTATATATTTCATTAAATGAAAATTATATTATTATTTTTCCAAATAAATATTTTTAAATTCATGTACTACTATGTTTTCATTACCAATTCATGAAATCCATACATATATTTCATTAAGAGTGTACTCTAAATCAATTTTGAGTCAATAAATCTGAAATATTCAATTTCATCTTTATTAATAACCTAAATTATTTTTTATTTCACATTATACATCACTATGGAGAAAATTTTAATGTCTTTTAAAATCATTGAACTTTTAAACTTTTTCTATATCAAGGTATCATAATTTTTTAAGATAAAATTATTCTTATTTAATAAATAAGAATTTGAGATTATTGATTCTTTCATATCCTATGAGTATTTACATATTGTATTATTTGATATGTCCTCTTTATCAATTCAAAACATATTTTGATACATTACTAATAGTTGACAGGCATATCTATATTATAAAAAACCAATGGGAATCATTCGATTGATAATTTTTTTCCAGTTTAATGATATGAGGAAATGAGATAAATAATTGTATTAACCACATTTTATTCCAAGTCACCACTTAGGGTGAGTTATTTTAAATAATTGAACTATATTTCACTTTATGTATGATTCTCAACGATATCATTCTTTATCATCATCTTCTCAAAAGTATAACCATATATCTTTCATAAGTATATTCACATGTTTGAATAATTCATCTATTATTTCCATTGGAAACTCCCATAATTCTTCAAAGTTTCATAATAGAACTCTATGTTTGGACTCCTTTTATTTTGAAACACTTTTATAGATATTATATATATAATCAAAAATTAAATTTAAGGATTTACATGAGTTCCCATTGTATAAATTGAGTTTGATAGTTCTCCCCCAATAGCAAGAGTCCTTTGGAATATGGATCTATCACTCTTTCAATTTCTCTATTATTGATTCAATTTTCATGATATCTATAATTCAACATCTCAGATTTGTGTACACACCCATGAAAAGTGATTGGAATTGGTGTTGTATAGGATTCATCTATAGTTTAATATAATATAAGTTGAATATTCTAACTTTTTATTATTGACGATCACTTCCATAATAACCAAAATAATATAAACATCATCGATATAAAACTTCTAGCACTAATGTGACATTTTAAAAACATATAAGGAAATATATCAACATAAGGTGTTAGTAAAGTGTTTCTATATTAAAGATTTTCTATTTCGAATAATCTAGTTTGAAAGATAAGTTTGAAATATTCTATCTTCATAACCAATTCATGTAAAAAATTGTAGGATTTGAATTGATTATTTATAGTTCAAAAAAGATAGTCTATATAAAAGGATAATACAGTTAGACATGTTTTAGTTTACCAAATTCACAGAATTGTTTCATTATAATGATGTGAATATTCACAATCACTCAAGATTTAAAACCCTCAAAATGAAATTTAATTAATCTCTCACATGTTATAATGAATTATATTATACAAGTAAATGGGTTGATATAACTTATTGAAATCATAACTAAGAATTAGAAAATTGAAATAGGTGTGTCATATTAATTTCAAATGTTGTTAAATTTTACTATCCTTCATTATTTAGATAAACATATTGTTAATACTATTCATTTATAAAATCACCCAATCACTAGAAATAGACCTCACTCATGTCACTCAAAATTCACTCTTCATAATTCACCACCTTTTTTTTTGATTTCATAACCACAAATCTGATTTTACTTCAAGATATAATACATATTATAAATGGTTAGTAACTCATCCTATTATATATAAGAACCATGATCACATCATGGATAGTACGTAATAAAATATTAGGAAATTCATCCATTTAGATAGATCAATATCATCTTAATTCATCTTTGTACATTATATAACTAAACAATAAAAAAATATTTGTGCCAAATTAATATTACTAAAGGCTTGATTCATTTCATTGAAATAATGTATGGATAACCGGACAATAAATAACTCAAAAAATTATTTTTATCACTCATCTAAATCGATAAAATCACATTGTTTCCTTCATTTGATGAATTTATGGATATATTCCCCAGGACATTTTTTATATTCACCCTAGAAACATTCATAAATTCATGGAATCTCATAATGATTTGTTTTGGATATTTTCTTATATAGTTATGGCCTTTAATTTATTAATTAAATATTTTAAAACCAATATTTCATTTTATGGAATGTAGAATTCATAGTTTAAACCATAATCAACCCAACTGAAGCACAAAATAATCTCTCTCGTGGTAATAAGTATATATATATATATATATATATATTACAATCAAAATATTATATGATTTTATATAAATATGAAAAAAATTACATACCCAATACCTTAGTTTTTAATTTCTATGGCTGATAAAACATACTAATTAAAAATATATAACAAAAACCACACTTTGACATCAAATAAACATCCATTTATTAGATGAAAACCATTTTCATTTGTTTCGTTCAAAAAAATTCAAAAACAAAAATACGGACTTAATTTTTATTATTAATCACCTATAAAACCAATGAATTTAGTAAAAAACTATGGAATGATCATATGAGTCACCGTAACTCAAAAAAATGGTAGAAAATATATAAGCTCCGACGTATATAAAATATTATAAAGTTAAATATGGTACATATAAAATGGAATACATTTTTTCTACATTGGTCACATTTAGTATAGGTAAAATTATGGAAATATTTATTGTCTTAATCCTAATTAGGATATCAGAATGGGATGATTAGACATTAAAATGGTTCAAAGAAATGTAATGTGATGTCTTTGGTTTTGATTATTTTATAGTGAATCAAGAAAATCATAATAACCGTAATCTATTATCGTTATGAGGAAACCATATTGTGAAATCAGGATTGGAATTAAAATCAAACTGAAGAATGATAATATTTTTAATGTTAGATGATGTTTTGAGATGTTTTAAGATCGGTTAATAAGCATTATATTAGTCAAATATTTATCCTATATTTAAGGGAAATTGAAACTTTCTAAAATTTCACTGAGAAGGAAACATTTTCACAATCCTTCTCAAACAAGTTTTGGGTCATCTATCATATAAAGTACTAAATTGTTCTTTCTAGATATAATTATTGTTTATATAGAAGATATATTAGCTCTAAAGTTCTATAGGGAATAAATTTTGGGATAAACCATATCTGAGAATGTTTTCAATATAGATGAAGAGATGAGAAGATATATGATCTTATTTACCTTATTATCATGTTAGGATGAATCATCATATTGGGAGAAAAATATTTAGAATTCTAGACTATGAAATATGATGTTCATAATTGTTTTGGACATGTTATGACAGAGCATTATTTTTATATTATGAAATCGGACATGGAAATCAGAAAAAAGTATCATTAAAAATACTTTAATAAGTTCTTTCCTGCTATTGGGTATGAAATAGAACTTTTTTAATAACATATTTGAGAAAGTTGAACAAGAAACACGATAACAAGTTTTTTACAAAAAAATTATAACATCATTCTGTGCTACATGAAGTATAGGAACATTTATATTGAATATAGTACTACACATGTGTAACGGAATATCCTACTCATTATATTCTATACAAAATGATTATTTTCTAGGGGATTATGAACAATAGGATTGTTTCCACATCATACAAACGGTGTAGAAAATCCTTTTGATTGTTGATCCTTGTAAATACTTTTGTTCTTGTTGATGTGTATTTGGTTTTGTTTTCATCAATATAAGAGCTTTATATAGGATGTGAAGACTTTTTTATAAATAAAGAAACCTAAAAAAATTTATTACTGATTCAACCCTTCTCCCTACCAATGATACATTAATCCTATTGGTCATTCTAAATTGGTATCCTAACTAAAGTTTACCATCATTTTATTCATTACTGAATATTGAAATGTGAAGTTGTGATGAGGATCTCAATTGGGTGAACAGTAATGGATTATAGTCTTTGATGGTAATAGCAATCATTTTATAAATATATAATGTTGTCCTATATTATGTCTATTGGTAATGGTGTTCGTGAAGATACAATAGATGGTTTTCAAATGCTGATGATAAGTTTTCCCTTAAATATGTTGTTTGAAGAGTAATAAGAATGATGCAAGGGAGAATAAATTTACTCTCATTACCTCCTAAAAGTGTGTTTTTAATAGTAAAACGTGTTTCCACTACCAAAGGTATTAGGGATAAGCAGAAAAAAATTATGAATGAAATACAAAATTAAAGAAGTAAAATCTAAAAATCTAGAAAATGAAGTTTGAGGATTTAAAAATTGGTGAGTATGAATCTATTGGAAACTTATTTACGAGGGTGATTGATATTTTTAGTACAATTAGATGTCTTTGTGAGATTCTAAAAGGCTCAATAATTTTAGAAAATTTATTGAAAACTCTTCTTGAATGGTTTTATTCTTTTCTTTCCACATTGGATGATAGAGATCTAGAAATATTATCTATGGATAATTTTCATAACAATCATCTTACTTATGAAATTAGAAGGTAAAATTCTATACAGGGAAAAATATTGATCATGACATTTTTTCAAGGTGACCATGAAGGAAAACACCAACATTTATACTGAAAATAAGTTGGTGATTTTGATTCTAAAAATGCGGCATACAAATTTTTTGAAAACTTTCTATCCATTTTTTCTAAAAATACAAGAATAGGTACAGGTAAATATTTTAGGAATCTTCCCTTGGAATTTTTTGAATGTGGATATATTAAGAATATTGTGGCTAATTATTCTCAAATAAAGAATGATATGGATAGTGAAGAAAGATTACATAAGGTGGAGAAGATCATCAGATACACGTAGTGATAAGGACAAATCGTATTCCATAAGGAAATGGGGAAAAAATTTATGACCAAAAAGGGAAGTTTTTTATCTAAAGATGATATAAAAGAAGATAAGGATTTTGTATAAAAAATTATATTATGAAGGATAAAAATGTTATTATTTCAAATGTTAATAGTGTAGAGTTATGATGTGTCAGTTTTAGATAATAAAAAACTAAAATATAATTTCATCTGAAAGAAGAATTGAAATAATGTTTGAGAAAAATTATTTACCTTGAGAAAAAAATCATATAGCTAAAAGTGAATACACTTCAATAAAAAAACAATATTTTTTTCAGATAATAAATTCATGCTTTTATTTTAGATTTATGATTTGATGGAATTTAATGAGAAATAAATGATATTAATAATGAACATATTGAAGTAAAGATAAATTCAAAATAATAATATTTATAATATTTCTAACAAAAGATTTATATGTTTAAAAATAGGATTACATGCCTCGATAGTTCTATCTCTAATGTTGGTGACATCTTTGGAAAGGTTCAACCTGACATGTATAGAAAATCACTCTCAATGGTTGAGAAGTTAAAATTTTTTCTATGAAGATAAAAGATAGAAAAGTTATGTATATGGCCAAGGCCAAAAATGTTGACAAGTCATTATCATCTAAAAAATTATTTTGAAATGGTGTCTTTTAATGCTGGTTTTGATTTGGATAAAAAGAAAACTAAGATGAATTGGAATATTTTGGTTGATAATGGAATGGTTTTTGGTCAACAACGTTTAGAAAATAATGAAATAAATTTTTGTAAGAAACATACTCACAACACTGGTGTGTATATAATTTTCAATGGTAAGTATTCTTTCTATGGATACCGCTGGTATTATAGTGGATTTAAGATCACAAAATATATTTTCTGGTTTATCAAAAAACATTACTATAATTGCAAAAAATAAATATGGAAATGTTGGAGGTGGATTCAATCCTCTCAAAGGAATAATGTTGAGAATGTTTTTTTTTTCAAGAAACCTGATATGGTTTTTGTGAAAAATGGAAATATGTTCCAACCATTGGAATCTATTGATAAAATAGGTGAACAACATGTGTACCATGAAAAATTATGTCTTGTTTTTTTACCCACACAAAAAAAGGTTGTTAAAACTTCTATAGAAGATGTATGTTAAAACTGTTAATGGGAATGAAAATATCTCTTATTGTTGAAACTGCTCCAAAAGAAACAAAAAGCGAAAACCCTTATTTTTTGGGTATTAGGTGTGCTTATCATAATATAGGATATATAAAATTGTTGAGGATAGTGAAAGCCTTCAGATAATGAATGTTGACATTTAGAAATGATGAATCTCTCAGGATTAATGGTGAAAAAACCATCTTTTGGGATAGAATGTTGAAATATGAAAGGAATTTTTTTTGAATGAATGAAATAGAAGTTTCAAAGTGTTTCAAATTTTATTGATAATGTTAAGAATGTTATTTTCATAAATGATTCGTTTTTTTAATGTGAGGAATATGAAGGAATAGTTACAAGTTTTCAATGTACAAAATGAAACATTTTCCATGTTTGTGAGGTTCCAAACTCTTATTACTAGATTATGGTAGAATATAATTAGTTGTGGAAATAAATCTGGGGAAACATGTTTTAGAAAATAATGGAAAAGTTATCCTAGTGGGAGAGATTTGGGGGTATTTCTAATATTTAATGAAGGATATATTAGTGTTTTACGATTTGTAGAAAGGGGAGATAACAAACTCATTACATATGAAATTTGACATTTGATCAAAATGACCCGTGGAAATTATTCATTCTAATATGTATGGGCCAATTAAAAAACAAAAAAATCATGGACAAAAGTACATCGTCACTTTTCTTGAGTACTTTACTGACATTATTTATGTCTTGAATATGAAAAACAAGTCAGATGCTATGAAAAAGATTAAATTCTTTAGGAGACAAGATGAGAAAGAATGTGACTATACAGTGCTGAAGTTGATAACTGACAATGGTGGTCAATAAAAAATTGAATAATATAAAATTTTTCTTGTGAATTAAATAATTCATCCTGATTTCAGTAAAAAATACACTCCTCAATAGAATGTTACTGCAAAAATAGTGAATTGAAGTTTGGTTAAAAGAGGTAGAACAATGTTACTTGAACATGTAATATTTCATTAAATTTGTAGGCAAGCCATGCACACAAATGTATATATTAAAAATTGATGTTTCTATATAATAAATTCATACATGACTACATATAAAATGTTTTATGGAAAAAATCAAATTTGGAAACACATAAGAGTTAATAGGAGTCCACGAATCATAAAAAACAAAGGTGAAAATCTTGTAATTATTTAGTTGAGAGCTGAAGATGGACTTTTTCTTGGCTATTATCTAGATGGAAGATGATATATATGTTTCAATTAAGAGTTATTAAAATTATTTGACTCTATTGATGCGAAATATTTTGAAATAGTATAGGATGATAAACTGACTCATGAAGATAAGGAATATAAAAAGAGTGAAAAAAATTATAATTAGGATGATTATAATAGTAACCATAATCAAGAAGAAGAATCACAACCAGTTGTTTCCTGTGATGAGGATGAATCTCAAAATTATCATCATATACTGAGGAAGAATGTGTAAGCTTAGAACAATACTTTCAATCAACGTCAAAGGGTTCAAACCAAAATAAAAATATCACAAACTTATTTGTATTATAAATTTTAGCTAAAAGATCTAAATGAAGAGTTTGAATATATGTAATTAGTTCTAGCTTTAAATTAAGTACTCTATCATATTGAAAGGAATTATATATGGTATCCTATACCTATGAAAAATAACCAAACTATTATCACAAGAAAGTGGGTTTTCCATAACTATATGAATGACAAAGGTGAAGTGATAGAGAATAAAGAAATATTAGTGTGTAATGATTACTAGAAAAATTAAGTCATTGTCTTTGATGAAACATTTTTCTTGTGGTTGAGGTTAGAAACTACTATAATCGTTCTTTCTATTTCTAACCAATGAAGAAAAAATCAGATGGATGAGAAATCATCGTTTTTTAATGGTGATCTTGGTGATGTAGTTTACATTGATCAACAATCTGAATTTTTTATTGGTAATGATGAAAGATATGTGTACACGTTTAATAAATCATTTTACGGAGTAAAGAAATTTTTGAGATCATGTTATTCCAAATTGGATATTTACTTAAGTATGATTACTTTAATGAAACATAGGGTTCATAAAAATATATATATCAAATAAATTTAAGAGTTTTCTTTCATTTTAACTATATATTTTGATGGAATTATCATCACTGAGAGTGATGAAAGAAATTATAAAATATTTACAGAAGTGATGGATTTTTTTGAAATTTCCATGCAGGGAGAAATTAAATACATTCCTAAGATAAAAATTTTAAAAAAGAAAATACAAAATTTTCATTCTCAAGAAAATTATTCGAAGTAAATTCTTAAGATGTTCATCATGGAAAAGTAAAATCATATTTCTACACCGATTTCAGTTGAAACTAAGTTGAAAAAATACACAGAGGGTAATGAATTTGATCAAAAAGTGTTTAAAAATATGACATGTATATTATTGTACATTTCTACCTCAATACCTGACATTGTTTATGATTTAAACTTATATTCAAAAATTTATAATTCTCTAAAAGAATCACATCAGTTGGATGGAAAAATAATTCTTAGAAATATTAAAGTCACATAATTTTTTCGAATAAGGTAAGATAGATTAGAAGTTGTTGAATATTTTGGGTATTCAAATTCTGACTGGGAATGAAAAGTTGATGGAATAATATCCACATATGGTGGAGATTTCATTCTAGGAGAATATTTTTTATTTTGGTATTAAAAAATAGAAACTGTTAGAAAGGATGAATCTATGTATGTTGTTTTCACACAAGTCGCTACTCAACTTATGTTTTTGAATATGCAGTTGGAATAACTACTTATTGAAGTGAAGTTACACCTTCTCTTTTTTGTGATAATCAATGTGAAATAAACCATAACAAATAAATGGTAGAACATAATCATTCAAAATATATTGATATCAATTATAATTTCACTCATGATCATTTGGACAAGAATTAATTGGATCTAGAGTATGTTCCCACATCAGAATAAGTTGCTCACATTTTCAGAAAAAAATTACCAATGGAACATTTTTATAAATTAACATCGTACATGGGAATCCAACCTCCTTTTCTTAATATTTGTGGCACCTTAATTTTTATATTATATAATTTTGTTTTTTTATTATATTGCCAATGATGGAGAATGTTTGACTAATATATCAATTTTTAGATGATAAACATTTTAAGGAAGCATGTAAAATGGGGGAGTTATGGGAAAGATGTAAATTTAGAATTTTAAATGTGTGAACAATTGTAATTTTTTTATAGTGGTTATTAGAAAGAAAGATTTAGTAATTTAAATAATTAAATAATGAATAAATGCTGATGAGGTTTTCATAAAAACTAATTTTGATATCATTTCGTTTTTGTTAGTAATTATTGTTTCTCAAATGAGCTATCTCATATAGGATTTGATTTTTTTAAGTATCCCATCACTTATGGTTGAATTTTTTAGTGATTTATGAAGGTTGTTTTGTAAAAAAGCTGAATGTAGAGATAGTTGAGGAAAAGATTGAAAGAAGATGTTTTCTAATTGTAGACGATGTGTGTGTTGTCTCTTTTTATCATGGATTTTTTTGATGAAAATAAGTCACCTCACTTTTTTCTTGTTTTTTTTTGAACTGACCATCATATTCATTAAATTGGGCGTACAATTCTTTAGAATGTCCATTAGATTAAGAATATATATTTTGAAAGAAAATTCTCATCAAACTAACATTATTTCCAAATTGAAGGGAATATCATAATGATGAAGTGAATAAGATTATTCAGGAATATGATGAAAATATAAGGATACACAATCTCATTTTAATTAAAAAAATCATAAGCCTTCTGAGAAACTTGTGACTCAAAAATGAAAAAAAGAAAGGGGGTGTTGCCAATCATATTGAGGACTTCTTGTAAAGAAATATAATCCAGCAAGAATGGGATGTTAAAATACATTAGATTATAATTAAAATTATGCTATAGATGATCTAAATCATATTCTAAGTCATGATACATGTAGAGTTTTTTTAAAGAAGAAATACATTGAAGAGAAATATTTCTAGTTTCAATTCATCAGTATGATAACACCTGATGTAGAAATATTTATAAGATGAGAAGGCTTGTATTAATGTGAACATGGGTAGATGATAGTGTTATGTTAGACCAATAATCCATAAGAATAAAATATTTGGAAATGGAAACTGAGTCAAGAAATTACATTTATATCGTAATCCGATAAGATGGAATTTTCTAAAGTCGAAGAAGCTGGTACTAGTTCATCAGACACGGTATTCCACCGACCAATAATAATAAATTCTAAATTTGATTAGAATATATTGGTATCTTTTTAATATTGGATGTAGAGTTTTAATAGATGAATAATTGTTTCTTGGAGTTTTTTGGGACCAATAAAAAAGGAATTGTGAGTTCTCGAAACTAATGAATAAATAGAAGAATAAAAGTTTGTTTTTTCCAACATGAATAAGAAAATAATAGATTAATCGACAACATAGTCATCCATTTATCATCAAAATAAATTATTGATTATTTAATGGAGACGTTGTTTTCCTCATTTTTTGGGTTAAGATAAATGTACATAATGATTTTAAATAATTTTAAAAATAATAGTGAAGGGAAACATGGAGTTCAAAGAATAATTTTTCTTTATCAGTTGGTACAGAGGATGATAATGGGAAGACCAATGTATTATATTTTTCAGATTTGGTGTATTGAAATTTAAGGAAGAATAAGTTTTATTCATCATAATGAGGAAATAAAATTGGGTAGATAGGTTTATCAATTGGTGAAGAGAATCATAATGAGATGTATTCAGTTCTGATTTGATTTCAAGTGGGTCAATATAATTGGAGTGACCAAAATACTATATCATAATAATGAAATTGTACATGAAATTCCGAAATGGAGTTATAATAAAATTGAATAAAGTAAATAATTCACTAGAGAGATGAATGTATTAGATAGTTTTTTAAGAGTTTAGAATCATTGAAGAAGTCAGATATTCATTCTACATTAAAAGAAAATTGAGATTTCAAAAAATATATGTTAAGAAAGAAAAAAAATTTAGAATCATGCCCAAACTACTTTCTAATCACCTATAAAAGAAGGGAGTACATTATACATTCCTAATTTAATTACTATTTATAATTAAGAGAGAGAACCTCATAATTTCTAGGTAGAATAATTTTCCAGATTGATCATACATGAGAATGTTTTCTAGGAATAAGAAGAAAATACAAGAGATTGGGTTATATTTAGCTGATTATCATATTGTCCTAGATCATCATATAGGTAAGATCATACTGAGATTTCAATATAGAGTATAAGGAGAAAATTGTTTCTCAAATTTATTTAATATAGCACTATTTACATATTTCGGAGTTAGACATGGGAATATGACTAGGAAATAAGGTAGTGTATCATTGTAACTTCTAGATGAATATATTTCTTTCTACTGGGTAAGAAAGTGAAGAAATGACATTGAAGATAATATTTGTGAAAATTTATAAAGCAAAACTATAACATGTTTATTACAAAAATTATTTTACATAATTTTATGCTAATTGAAGTACATTTACTATTGTCTTTAGCAAATTGTTACATGAGTTTAAATGAATATCATACCCATTATATTCCACAAAAAGGATTATTTTCTAATTTATTTTATAGAATAAGTTGTTTCTATACCATTCCAAGGACATACCTACTTTTTTTGAGTAGTGATACTTGTAAATACAAGTGCTCTTGTGTATGTATGTCTGGTTTTGTTTTCAACAAGGTAAAAAATACTTAATATGAGGTGAATGTTATTTCGGAATGAAGGAAACATAAAATAAAAAGTTCTCACTATTTCTGGCACCCCCTGTTAGTGATATATTGACCATTCTGGGAATTCCCAATTTGATCTTAATAAAATATATTAATCATTAAAAAGTCTTGGGAATTATATTTATATCACTAGTAATCACCCATAAATACTCATAATAATCTCTAATGGGATAACATATCCAAATAATCACTACATACCTTATTCAGAGAATAAATTTTTTCCCAACACATTGAGAGGATATATTATTATAACCACCATAATTATATATTATTTCATAAAACAATAAAAAAATTAAAGCACATTATCTATTTCATTTGAATTCAAATGAATAAGAGTAAAATATATCCTCAAATAAAGGAAATAAATAAAACAAAATGGATTAACTAGATCCATATTGAGTGGAAAATGAAATATAATCTTATTATAATGTATAATAAAGGTAATTGTACAATAATAATATGGAAAAGTAGATTAATAGATGATATTTTAGAGATATTTAAGAGAGGCATATAGAGAAGTATTAATAAATAGTTGAAGAAAGGATTAAGAAACCTCTTACATATATTGTTACGTGTTATGTACGAATCAATCAGGGAGGTGATAATAAAAGAATATATATCTATAAATTAAAAAAAAATTATATAATATCTATTAAATATATGAATAAAAAACTATATATAATAAACCCATTCCAATGATGTGATATTAGGAGTGATAACCCCATATCAACATCACAAGGTATGAAACTATCCTAAATCGATGAAAAAAATGAATGAATATACATCGAATAAAATGAAAATGGTAGATCATATATTAAAATAAAATAAATTAAAACATATTATATATATATATATGGGGGAATCTAATTAAAATAATAGTCAAAAAGATTTACCCTTACAGAGATTGTGTCATGCAATTTAACAACCAATCAGAGAGAAACTATTAAAAACACATTTAATTATACACAAGGAAATATTACATAAGGTACTTTTTTAAGATGATATATACATACTCTAAGAAATTAATAAGGAACTCATTTCAATTGAGTGAGATTTTTAAAAAAATTAATTCCCTCTATGATTATTTTGGGTGAATATTTAATCTATAATGGAATTATTAAGTATTATAAATTGATATAACCTTAAAATAATTTTATTATCTAATTAATATAATTGCATAGTGTACATGAAACTACATTTAATGTTTCATGCTATTAATTCTCAATGTTATTTCAGGTCAATAGTCATAATAGTTAATCATTTCATATTTATAGAAATTTATATAATCATAATTTAAGAGATCAAACATATATATAAAATGACTTTTTATGGATTATAATATCCATATTCATGATATTTTTTTATTTTTCTCAAATTATAATGTCGTTGTAAAATATTATCACAAATTTAAAAAATTTAAAATTTTATATTTACATGGATCACCATGTTTGAAATTATATGACTCAGTTGTAGAAAAAATATCTCCATGGGGTGAATATATACCTAAATACAAAAACAATATCTCTATGAGGTGTGCTTTAATACCCATTGAAATTTAGTTCATTAATAATTAAAAAACAATATAATTTAAATGCATTAGTAAAATCATTAAGTGGATAATTAATCAACACACACTTATATTTACTTGTATGAGCATATATCCACTATATGGAATGATTTTGATAAAAAAAATTAATTTAATATAAAGGTAAATTGGTATTAATAAATCTTCCATATTTTCCATAACCTTTCTTAATTATCATTATAAATAGAAAGATAAGATAATATAAAGAGATGGAGAAGAAGAGACAATAAAATTAAACAAAATTAAATATTTCAAATAGTATAGCTTCCATATTAATATTTTTCCTTTACAAATTTATAATTAAGGGTTAAATTTTATTGTTCACATCATGGATATGCCAAAAAAAATTTAGCATTTATGAAATAGAAATATAGAGGGAAGTGTATAACCAAAAGATAAATTTTAAATCATAGATTTATATTTCATTAATGAAATATAATTTAATTAAGTCATTATCTAGATATATATGTTTTAAATGGTCTTTGATCTTAAAATATGAAACTTCTGAGATTTTTTGGAGATAAAAAAATTAAGAAAAACTATTCGTCAAATAAATTTTTTATGAACAAAGGAAAATTAACTCAATATTGATTTCTAGGGTTGTTTTTATAATTTGATTTTAGAAATATCAATGAAATTTTCAAATTCTAATATTAAAATTTAAATAATTTATTAGAATCCATCATTATACCATAAAATTAAAAAAATAGTTCTCCAAAATTAATTTTATCGCTTTAGAAGTCAAAAGTCAAATCTTATTACTATTTATATTCTACAAAGCACTATATTGGAATTTCAGGGGAATTTTCATAATTATAGTGTTATATAATATTAAATTTATGAAATAATATTTATATCTTTTGGTAGTAATCGTTAATATTTTTTTATGACCATTAAAAAGTTATCTCTTCTCATAAATATCATGATACATCTTTAAATCATCAATTTTATACATTTCATATACTGCACAAGCACATGGGGAAGTGTTGTGTAATATCTTGTCTATTATTATTGACAACTAATTTAATTTTCATTTCATGAAGTTTATTTATTCATATATATCACTTATTTTCAAAAAAAAATTGTGAATTTTTAATAAAATACTATAATAAAATTATTTGTGATTTTACCAATTTTCCTAAATAATTTTTTTTATAAAATAATTAATCAAATAATTATTATCAATTTATTTATTATATAACTCCTTATATTCAATATTATCAAAATATAAAACATAATTAATCTATCAAATATTATTATTTTCATTTGTATGCTAAATTGTATCATATTTTACAACATTGTTTATGGTTATCATGGGAAAACTCTATGATAATAAATATTGGAAGAAAACAAAAAAACCCAATCAACAAATGAGAGTGGAATAAAATTATAAAATAAGGAAATCGGAGAATAACTGTAACACATAGTCTATGAAATTTTATCATCAATGGTATTAAATTTTATCGAGTTCCCTTAGAAATAACCAATTGGTTCTTTCAATTGATGGTGTCCAGAAGTCACTAGAATAACTGAATGATTTTGTGGTAAATATCCTCTAAAATGATATTTTATCAAATTATCTTCATCATAAAATGGAGGGAAGATATCTTAAGATAGTTTTTAAGTAAAATAAATGATATCTAATTTCGTTAATGTGGTCTAAGAAACTCTATTTTATTGAACTTATTCATTTAGTAAATGATCCTATTAGAGTTCAGGAAATTCATATGTTTTGAAATAACCATTCTATATCATTGCTGAAATTTGATTAATTTTCTTTCTAATATCATTTATCAATAAATATTTTATCTAAAAATTAAATTATAATGTGTCAAAAATATAAAATTATAATAATAATAAAGATGGAAATTTAAATCCAATATTATTATATACCATTCCACATAAGGACCATGACATGGAATAATAGTCTATGAAAATTTTCTATCCCCAATAAAGTTATTTTAACCATTTCCTGGTCTATGATTGAGTGAATAATACTAAAAAATATTCACCTTTAATTTATCCTCAGAAAAATTATACAAAACATCAAAATAATTTATGAATTCATCAAAACTCCATTAGATATGATTATCATTATTTAAAATTAAATATTTTACAAAAAAAATTGTATCAAAATAAGAACATATTCAAGACCATATATGTGTACTTTGAATAATGTTTATCATTAATAACGATTATTATATTCCTTATCCATTATTATATGTAAAAATTAGCCTCTATAGAAACATCATTTTTATTAAAGATACAAAAGAGACGTGCATGATATCGATCAAAGAAACTCAATTCACTATATGAGAATATCCATCAAAAGATATATCTTTATAAATAAAAATAATTCTTAAATAATCACTTTTTTTAGGACATACAATGACCACTATACATGGAACATGTAAATTTTATATAGGGTTCCTAATATTCTCTCTATCCTTTAAATTTGATTAACTAATTTTAATGAATTCATATAATGTCAATCATCCATGTAGTAGAGCACATAAAATTTCACTTAATTAAGAATGGCCATGAATTTCCTTATATTAATTCAATCATGGAACTTGATGTCATACTTATTATACCATAGAAAAATTTCAACTCTGTTAACCTCAACTAATAACATGTTCAACAATATACCCTACAATCCATGATTAGAACATCTTCAAGGCTATCGTAAGAACGGTATCAAATTAAAATGGTTCGATTGTTATATATCATATCAACCATACTCAAATGATATTCATATCTAGAATAAAAACCAAATTATATCAATGCATGAATGATATTCCATGTGATAGCGTTTTGAAGTTTATTCTAAAAAATAAACCACTACATATTACCTTAAAAGATTATTATATATCACATATGAAATTTTAATCACACAAATAGTAACAAATAATCATGAAATATTGTAATTTATAATGATTATTGATTATAAATAAATCCACGTCATTCTTAGATGAGATATTTTTGCTAAAATATTCCATTAATATTTGAATTAGATAACAATGAATGATAAATAATGATTTCCTTTGTTATAAAACCAGGACACAACCCCATTGACAACAAGAGTTCTATGTATTTACTCATCTATATAGTAAAAAAATATTTCTCTTAACTCTCAATCTCATAATATATTAACACCATTCCAAATATATAGAATTAATTATCATTTGTAACCACCTAATAGACCTTTTCATTGCCTCTTAAAATAGTAAATCGAATGTGATGGAATTTGAAATGGTTCTTTTTCATCAATTGGTGAAACTAGAGTTCATTAGCTAGAAAAATATCTCCATTATTTTTATAATTTATCACAATTATTATCAAACTTCTAGGAACCACAAAAAATTTCATATATGTACGTCTTCATATAAACAGATTCATTCGTATTATGTGATGGAATAATATACTCAGACTCGATTGTTATGTATGCCATTATGGATTGTTTTTATCACTAAAAACAGATAGTTCTACCATTGAGGAATTAATTCGTCCATATTTAGATATTATATATTTATTTTCAGCTTAGAAACTTTAATCCTATTCTCCCCTTCTCATGAGACAATCCTCACCTCTAAAGAAAAAATAATATATCCTTATTTATTCTCATGTACATAAAGATATTCTAAATTTAAATCCATTGAATCTATATAGTATTGTTTAACTATCTACTTATTATACTAAAATAGAAATAATCATCTAGAAAATAACATAAAATTACACAAATTATAGACCCAATAGAGGTCATATACTTAATCATATATATACATATTAACACTTTAGTATGATCTTGACTATTACTAAGATTCATTATAGGAAACACCAAAAAAAACCACTCCATTGCGTTTACCTTACAAATATTATTTCTCCCTATACCAATATACGGTTTTGGACTCTTTCTAACAAACCATTTTCAGTATAGATCTATAGTTCATCATTCCCATTATATTGGTTTCTTTACCCATTTTTTGAACAATAAGCACAATGGAAACCACATATTAATAAAATGTAATTTAATAAAATCATTTATTATAAGTAGTATTTCCTCCCCAAAAAATATCGAAAATACCACAACAGAAACACTAATTTACTTATATAAACAATAATCCTTTACATTCTTGATGAATCCAAACTCTTATATCATAATAGAAAACAATATATTGCAAATTTTAAATTATTGATTAAATTTATAAATGGAACCTTTCAATTTGAAAATTATAACATAATCATCCTTTAATATATTTTATAAATATAATAATAAAAATGTGATAGTATGATAATAAATAGTCAAATGTATGTTATTATCAATATTAGAGAAAAACCTATTTTAGTATTCAATACCAAGACTATATGTGTAACCTTTAACTACCAGATGATATTTATAGGTTGATATTTTTTCATCCGTGGTCATTTTCTTAGGAAATAAAAATAATATATTTTAGTGATCACCCCTAAATGAGAATCCACTATGTTAAAAAAAATTCAATGTACATGGATTCGATCTAATATTTCATGGCCTCAAACAAATTATCATAATCTAAATTCTTAATATCCTCTCCATAAAAATTCATATCATCATCTATAAAAATTACTAATACATATTTTCTAAAATAAATATATATCTCTGATGAACCTAATGAATCCTAGTATACCTGTGTGGTTTATGTGTAACTTTAGTTAGTTCTTCTTCCATAACCCTTTATGGAACCTACTATCATTCCTTGACAATAATTATTCCAATTGTTTTATTTTAAAAGGAAAAAATTTCAATTTTTCTGAAAATTCCCCCTCATTTTATATAATACCTATCATGGAAAGAAGAAAGTGGGGCCACAAACACATTGAGCTTAGTGGAAGTATGTATATAATATCCCTTATCATATTTAAGATAACAAATAAATAAGTATTAATCTTATTAAGGGCTATTTTTTTTCAAATCCTATCACTATTTTAATGATTCATAAAACCTAATACTTAATAAATACATCTAATAAATATTTTATGTCTATATCTCATATTTTATCATAATGGCGGGTTAATATAGAGAAAAGTTGTGTGTGAATATAGTAGTTTCTATAGCTGATCCTTGAAATGTTATAGAAAGGTTACACTGACATATCCTCAATGTAACAATATCAGATAAGTTATGATTCTTCCATTTAGACCAAACATCCCATTACAGAGTTTTACACTATCTGAGTTCTTAAAATTTTCAAAAATATTTCAAGTGAGAAGTGAATTACTAAATCATGTATTTACTAGAGTTATCTGAATAGAAAATATAAATATATTTTCCCAATTTATTACAAATATCCCATTTTAATACCATGAACTTTTAAAATGTTTCATACTTTTATATCCTCAAAATCATGGTAAAAAATCATCAAAAATCATCAATGATGATTATAATGTACCAATACCCACCACTGGAATTGGTAATCATATTATTAAATGATTCATAATTTACTATACCATTCCGAACATTTCAAGGGATGTATTGAGATCATTTATAGGTAATTTTTTCAATCTTTTGAGTATCTGTTGGATTGGTTTTATGTTGGGTGTGTTTGGGTGAAATTTGAATGCTTTTGATGGTTTTGGGAATTACAAGGTTGGAGCATGGTTTTCTAAAACCATGCAACCTACCCCAATAAACCATGAAACCCCATACATAGAGATATCTAATGGTTGATTCATGGTTTTTCAAACAATTTTCCTTTTTAGGAGAAACCATATACCCCCACAGGAGAGTTGGATAGTCAGGGTGCATGGTTTGAAAAACTCTGCACTCGTTCCTATGAAATAGTTTACTTGGGTTTATTTATTTGTAAAACTGGTTATAAAATTCCTAAACCCCCTAGACTTCACTCGATGTCTACCCAAGATGTCCCTAACTCACTATTCTCATTTTTTGGTGTAACATCCCAAATAAAAACAGAATATGAAATTTTCATATTTATTAATATTTGTGAACTAAATATTAATTTTACATTATTGTTGATACTATGTTCTATGGTGTACCCAACATGAAAAAATGGGTTTCTCTGAAGTCTTATGTTGCACACAATGCTAAGTCATACTGAAAATAATAATAATATAACATTATTATGTTAAATGGTAGTTAACACGTAGTATTTTTATTGGTGGGAATGAACAAAACTAAAGATATTATTATTAAACAGGTTTCTTAGATTTTTTTACATTTATCCAATAAAATTTAGAGGCTTAAAATGAGAACGAATACAATTTTAAGCATAAATACACTAATATTTTTAAAAAGTAGCTTTACCACCTTTCGATGGTGAACCCCTTTTAAATATAGTTTTTTTTTAAATTTTATATGATTCATTTTACAAATTTAACGTCTTCTATAGAACATGATATCAAAATTTAATTTTGGATAAATTTTTGGTATTTTTCGGATAAATTACATTTTTAATGAATAGTGAAAAATACTGCATTTTAAGTCAAAACTGTCTTTTTATATGACTTATTTATATGGTTAGATTATATTTTTAAATGATTTTAAATTTTAATCGGATTATATTTTTACAATTTAGTCGAATTTTGGTCATTTTAATTAATTTCATTTTGAAATTGGACATAAAGACATGTAAATCTTTTTGTAGTTTTTACTTCTTAAAAAAAGGATTTCTAGTTTTGACAATGGAATTTAATTTTAAATTTACTAATGAAACTTCAATGTTTTTAATTTGTTAAAATAGACACAATATTTTAATTTTTAATACCAAACTTATATTCGGGTGAATTTTTGGTAATTTTTTTAAAACCATTAATTTTTTATTAATATTGAAAAACACTACATAGTAGTTAAAAACAGACCTTTTCATTTATATGAAATTTTATCACAATGGTAAATTGAATTTCAAAAAATCGACATACATGGTATTCATTATTATGTTAAATGTGGTTCCATAGGATGAAAATTATTTTTGGAAAATAGTAACTTTTCATTTTTATTTACAGCGGTTAAAGGTATATAGGGTAATTCAATGTAAAATTAATATTATAATAACATAAAATTTTCTTAATAATTTCCATAACCATATTGTATTGGTCATGGACGAACAATACAATCATTGGGTAGATCATTTGGTCTTTGGATGCTAGTTGGGTAAGATAATTACATTAATTACTTTTTATTTAATGTAAAAAATAAAAATATCATAAACATGTACTGTTTTGAAAAAAAAAATTAATGTGGGTAATATAATTGAAATATTTGACTATAAAGAGTAATTAGAAATATAAAAATATTCCCAACATCAAATTATTTTATTTTTAATTTATAGACAACAAATAAATAAATTTATTTATGACACAATGACGATGTAATTATTTTCTATTTAATGAATGTTTTAAATAAATGAGATTATAAATATTAAAAATATATTTATTTTAATCTTTTTATGTCAACCACTAATTTTATGGATGGTTATGACGTTTTATATATGAATTAATGATGTTTTTTCAAATTGATCATGTTTTTATGCATTTTTAAAAAGACATGATATGAATAGTATAAAAAATGACATAAATGAGTTTTTAAATCAATTAATATTTTATTAAAAAACAAAATAGTCCTAAAAATATTTGAGTCATAAAAATAAAATATATGATGTTAAAAATGTCATTTAGTATCCACTTTGGGTCACTATGAATTTTATAGTAAATATATTAATCATATAGTATGAATATATAGGAAGGCATTGTATAAGTTAAATAAGTTAACAATGTGTTAAGTAAAAAGGAAAAGGATTAAAAAAATATACAAAACCTACAAAATTTTTATTCAATGATTTTATTTTTAATTATACTCATCTTATCTTATAATTTATTGAGTTTTTGAACTTTTTAATCCGAATATAATTTTATAATAAAATAATAATTTCAAACATTCCTAAAGAGACACTCACCCCTCTTATAAAAGGACACCACCTCTAACCCATCACTTACACCTTTAAAGTCCCTTGTATCTTCCAAAATCTGATTAAATAGGCTCCCAAAAACCCTATCTTCTTCCTAGAAGCCTTCCCCTAGTCATAAGACAATTCAAGAGACCTTTTGGCGCATATAAAAAGAAGTTACCTAATTTGAGGTAACGTCTTCTCTCAGGTTTCATAACATTATTTTCCCTTATACATTCCCTATGCACTTCTTATTATTTGTTCATATAACAAAAAAACCATCAGTATACTAGGTTTTTTTAATGATAATGATTACATATACACATTCACACACCACCGTCTAATAGATACTGATATACTATTTCTCTGTACGGAAAACTATTCCCTCCCAAAATGATGATTGTTCAATTATCCCCTACCACCTCCCAAGGAGGGAATAATGACTGAACTTTAATTATATATGATATTTATGATATTTAGTTTATATCTATAATTTTTTATTTAACGTTCAGATCATACCATTATTCTTTTCATGCTCTATAAATACCATAATTTCCTTTGAGAAAGTGTGGACTACCACCCCCTCAAAGTGATATGACTCGTTCATACCATACATGGATCATATAAAGGATTCTGTTAAAGAACATACATAATGTTTATAAAATATAATATTATATAGGAATAATAATATATCTAAGTATCATTTGGTTTTCTTTTCTTTACGAATTAAAAAATGAAATTAAAGTAGCATTCATTTGTACGTAGGGCTTACCATCTCCACGAATGGTGCATTTCATTTTCATATATCCAAATGATATGGACTATTATAAATATATATATTTTGGATATATATTATATATATTATATCTAAATCATGATTATAATTCTTCGTATAATGGTATATTGATCACATGGATAATTTTTAGTTTTAACAAGTTCATTTTTTACTCAAGTACTAAATATCGACAAAATATTCAATATGATCTCAAATAATTTAATAATTCTTATAGAAAGGTAAAAATTGATATAAAATTAATATAAAAATTAAAAATTGTTCAAATAAAAGTTTAAATTATCTTATTTTTATTATTTATAAAGTACAAGGAACATAAAAGACAAGATGGACTTGAGGTAAGGGAACCTTTAACCCTCCTCTTTTAGTGGAAGACTTCTTATATGTTATGTCTTTAAAAATCCATTTTCATTTATAGGGATATATTTTTATACTTCATTATTGAGGTAAATTGTTTTCCAAGTGATTGAATATTGTTTTCTCTCATCATCTCATTTTCTGAATTTTAATGTGACGTCGTTAGGCATCTATATTTTCAGAAGGAAACATTATATCCCAATTTCAATTCTTTTTTTAATATTATACATTTTTATTATGTCTTTCTATGAATATGTTTGAATTAAATAGATTATTTTAAATAAAATATCCACTATTATTATGTGTATTTATATTTTTCACACATAATTTTGTCATTGATTAATCCTAAATCTAATGATACAATCAAGGTAAGGGACTAAATCTCAATCTCCTTTAATTGAGGAATATCTTGATATTGTTCACCTTTATTATCCTATAAGGTGTATATTCAATCTATTGACATGTTATATAATGAACACACTTATTCTTATCAAATTATATTCTTTTGTTTGATGTTATTCTATAATAATTTTTACTCAAATATTCCTCTAGTGGAAAAGGTCTCTTTAACTAAAATATCATTTTACTGATTTATTTGAATCCTTCTATTTCTTGTCCATTTTTCCTAAATGGGTTTTCATAATTTAATTATATGGACATGTATGTTTTAAAATGATAATTTCTTTCAAAGGTATTCAATGTGGTATGGGAAACATTGATACAAAAAACTCTTTATTAAATCTCTTAAATGATTTTGGAAATGGATTGAATATCATGAATTGATTTCTTGTGATGGATGAGTGAAATGTATAAAATTTTAATATTTTATTCATTATGAATATGTTCTGATTATTGGGAATTTTTTATGTATATGGGTGGTCTCGTGATAATCCAAGGGCAGGTGAGTAGAGCTATATCTTTGATTTATTGGGTAACGTGACGGAGATAATCATTAATGTTTCACCTAGAAGATTTAGAGAATATGCTATTATGGGTATTCCAAATGTAACTCCCTATATAGCTGTGAAATATATGACACATGAATGATATAGATGCCACAAATTACCTTTATTATTTATGATTTCTATGTGTTATTCAAAAATCTTATTATTTCATGAGGTATGTTAAAGAGATTATGTTTTTCGAGGTATTGATGGGCTATTGATTTTTTATTCATTTTATAACCCATACTGAGATTTTTCTGCTCATCCCAAGTCATGGAAATATTTCTCAAAGGGTATATAGAAGTGTAAGAGAAAATAATAATTCAAAAATATTAATAAAAAAGAATTATCATTTTCTTTTAAGAGTTTTTAGGTTAGGAAAAAATGGATATTGAGTAGAAGTATATACTTTTTAATATTTGAGATGTAGTGTAAAAGTAGTGGCCTAATTCTCTAAAACACTAAACCCGAAAATATCCTCAATATTATTCTTGATTTCACTCATGATAAAGAAATTTTTTAATTTTGGGGCCATATAGTTGGTATCAAATATCATTTTATATGACTTTAGAGGTTTGGGTGATATTTTAGCATAAGTGGCATAGGCATTATTGTTTGAATATTAGAAAAACTCATAGCCATTTTAGATTAAAATAATGTGTTCAAGATAACATGAATAATTATATCATAGTGTTTACCCTCCTCATAAGATAGTATATGATGATTTTATTAATATACTCACACTAACATTTTTTGTTTTAGTAAGTGGTTGGATCTAGCTGGATCCAAAGTATCAATGCATATGAACAAAATTGTGGTGGATTTTTTAATAATAAAATAAATGAAATATGAGCTGTAATGGAAACTCTTGTGGTTTTCATTAAACAAATTTCAGGATTCATGATTGAAAACTTGGACCTTTTTTAATTTTCTAAGGCATCATATATGAGAGAAAGGAATCCCAATGGATGTTTAGGTAATAATCATAAAGGTATGTATATTCATAAAACTAAGTGTCAGGGATGTGGGAATAAAGACTTAGGAAAATGCATCAAAGGGATGGGAAGATGTGTAATATTTCATAATGAAGGTCATAAAGAAATAACAATCCATGGAAAAAGCAAGAATCTAGTTGACTCCTGAAATAGGAAAGATGTTCATTATGAATGATCAATTCAATGTTATAAATGTTGTTGGCATAGTCATTATACAAATAAAATTCTTACAAAGAATGTTTGGGAATGGGATCAGCAGGACCATACAAATATATGTTTACCAATACCTAATTCAATTCTAATTAAGGATGAGGAAACATAAAATGTCATATGAATGGAATGGATTATTTTATTGCTCTTGTATTAAAATTACAGAAATCATTGGACATTAAGCCTGATTTTATTGGTAGGAAAGTGGTACAAAAGAATCACATTAAAAAACATGGATAAAGGATCATAAAGATTGTTTGACGATTAAGATGTCTAGGAATTGAAGTGTTATGTCATATATATGGATGATGATATGTTTAAATGTATTATTGATAAAATTACATTGAAATAATTATTCTAGTATGTGTAACTATGATGATTGATATGTGAAAATGTAATTAAATAAAGAATTGACATATCTTGATGGCACATAATGGATAACTAGTGGGTTCTATAATATCTTTTGTTTTTGAGGTGATAAATGGTTATTAGATTTTCGGATGAAAAATGAAAGGTATTAGATAACAATTGAGGATAAAATATGTTATGGTTTTTCCGGGGAATATTTATCTTTTTTGGGAATGTTATAAAATTATATCGTTTTTGAAAAAGGATGACACACAGGCCATGTGGCAACATGTCGCGCCGGTCAATGATTCAGGAATCGGACCCAAAACCAAACTGTAATTGGGATTTATCACCTACCATTGTCCTACGTGAAGTCCCTGGTAAGAATGAATAAATATTTTTAATTAAATGATTTTCTGGATTATGAATATGTTGATTTTGAGAACATATGATTTATTAAATGGACATACTTAGTATAAGAAAATGATTCAGTGATTATGTGATGAAGGTTATTTTGGAAATTTTTTGCTCTTTTGGGAAACTATATGCTTACGAAAAATAGAATACTTTGGGATTTCATTTATGGAGTAATGGTTGAATTTTTTTTGAAGACTCAATGTTTTTATTGTGGACATATGGTGATTTGGGTTATTTATGGAAATGATGAATATATCATAGAGAATATGTGATTTGGTTAATTACACTTCAGTTTGAGACTTGAAGAGTAGTTTATGTTATTTGGAGATAAATCTTATGATTTATTGTGGAAGACTATGTGATTAAATTATTCTGAGTTTTCGGTTTCAATATTAGTTTGGATTATATTAAAGAATTTTTAAAAAATGTGTATTGAATGGTCTTTGATGAGCTTTGGGTACTATTTTTGAATTTTGGAGATTAATAGTTTTATTTATTTTAATAAAGGATTATCCTTTTAGGGAATATTTGATCTCGTACTAACCATTTAGGGTATTGTTAATTTTAAAATATAGGGGAAATATATATAGTTCACCAATTTTTGATTATTTGATTCACTATAAGTTAATTCTTGTTCTTCAGGTGTGACCAAGTCATCTTGAAAACAAATAATTTGGAGAAATGATTAGTTTTTTCTAGAAACTTATAAAAGGATAAAACTATTGTTTAAAAAGTAAGTATATTTCATTATGTTCTTTTTCTATCTCATAAATAAATTCTCCAACATTATGAAATGGAACATAAAACAAAAATGTGTTCCCTTTACTTTTCTTATTGGGGAATCAATTTCATTTTATCCAATCACACTTTTGTGATTTTCATGTTGTTAACACTATCCTAGTACTATTTTATATCACTCTCCATGAAAACATTACACATATTTTCCTCTCCATATCCATGTTATCATCTAGGTAATCCTAGTAAGTCATATCTCGGGTGATAATTTTACTTCCCTTTCATTCTTTTAATGTGATAGTTTTATTAATTTTTTTTTTCTGATGTTAGCATTATGAAGGAGTTTTCGAGACCAATTATAAATTAAGAGGACACAATTCCAAAAATGGGTGAAGGATGTATCATCTGAGGTAAATAAAGAATAGGAAATGTACATATTTATTAACATTTTTTATGAAATATTAATTTTACATTAAAGGGGATGCTATGTTCGATGGAATACCTGACACACAACAATTGGTTTCTCTAAAGTTTTATGTTTCACACATTGCTGAGTCATATTGACCTAAATAATAATATGATATTATTATTTTAAAAGGTAGTTAGCACCTAGCCGTATTATTGGAGGGAATGAAAAAAATAACCATATTATGATTAAACATGTTGGTTAAATTTATTTACATTTATCCAAAAAAATTCATAGGCTTAAAATGATAATGAATCCAATTTTAAGCAAAAATACTCTAATATTTTTAAAAGGTAGTTTTACCGCCTTTGGATAGAGAACCACTTCTAAATACAGTTTTTGTCCCTTTTATTTGTTTAATTTGAAAAAATATACTTCTTATTTAGAAATTGTATATCATTATTTACTTTTGGTATATATTTGGTATTTTTCTGATAATGTTCGATTTTTTAATGAATAGAGAAAAATACTGCATTTTATGTCGAAACTATCATCTCATTTGATTTATTTATATGGTAAGATTATCTTTTTAAATGTTTTTATAGTGTAATTGGATTATATTTTTACCATTTAATCCAATTATGGACATTGGATATAATTTTACTTTGAAATTGGACATAAACACGTGTTAATATTTTTGTAGTTTTTACTTCTTAAATCATGCATTCTCGTTTTGACAATGGAAATTAATTTAAAATTAATTAATGAAACTTATATGTTTTGAATTTGGTAAAATAGAAATCATTTTTGAATTTGGAATATCAAATTTATCATTTGGTGAATTTTTTGTATTTTTATGAAAACGGTCAATTTGTTACGAATAGTGAAAACACTAAATAGTAGTTAAAAAACTCACTTTTTCATTTAAATCAAATTTTACCAATTCAGGGAATGGAATTTCAAAAATCTGAAATACATGTCCTTCATCAGTAAGTAAAATGTGGTTCAATAGAACAAAAATAACATTTGGTGAATATTAACTTTAGATTTTTATTTAGCACAATTAAAGGTAAATAGGGTAATTCAAGGAAAAATAATATTATAATAACATAAAATCACCTAAAACATGTACTAAACATATTTGATAAGTCAGAACTGACTAATATAATACTTGGGTAGAAACTTTCTCCTTTGGATGCAACATGGGTAATATAATTTCACTAATTGCGTTTTTTCTAAAGTAAAAATAAAAATATCATAAACATGTATTGTTTTTCTAAAACAATTTAAATATGGGGTTATATAATTGATATCATTGACTATAAATAGTAAATAAAACTCTAAAAATAATTCATACATCATGGAATTGTATTTATAATTTTTATACATTAAATAAATAAATTTATTTATTACTCAATTATGATGTAATGATTCACTCATTAATGAATGTTGTAAATAAATGGGATTATAAATATTAAAAATAAATTTATTTTGAATTTTTTTATACCATCCAAAAATATTATGGTCGATTATAACTTTTAATCTTTCTATTAGTGAAGTCTTTTTGAATTGATAAAGTTTTTATGGATTTTAAAAAAGACATGATATGAATGTTATAAAAATTGACATAAATGAGTTTCTAAATCAATTAATATTTTATTAAATGATGAAATAGTCATAAAAATATAATATTAATCTATATGTAAAATATTATTTATAAAATTTCATTAATAATCCATTTTGGGTCTCTTGGTATTTTATAGTAAATATATTAACCATATAGTATGAATATATTAGAAGACCTGTTAAACATTAAATAAGTTAACCAAGGGTTAAATAAAAACGATATGGATTAAAAAATATACCAACCCATCCAATTCTTATTGAATGATTTTATTTAAATTTATTTTTAACTAATATACCTATTTAATGAGTTTTTGACCTGTTTGAACTGGATAAAATTTTATAATAAAATAATAGTTTCAAACATTCCAAAAGAGCCCCTCCCCCCTTTAATAAAAGGACCCCACCTCTAACGCATTACTAACACCTCTCAAGCCCCTTGAATCATCTAAAATATACCCAAATAATATTCTCACATACCTCTATTCCTCCTATAGTTCATTCTGTAGAGGGAAGGAAATTCTAGAGAGCCCTTTGGATCAATTCAAAAAAAAGATACTCGATTTGATATTACATCTTCTCTCAAGTTTATTTCCATTATTTTTCCTTCTCCACTCCCTATTATTTTCATTATTCATTGAATATATAGAAAACTAGTATCATTAATATACTAGGGGTTTTTTGTATGTATTCTAACAAAACATGCATACACCACCTTCTAATGGATATTAACATTATGTTTCAGTGTGTGACAAACTGCTACCTCATGAAATGATGATTTTCAATTTTCCCCTACCACCTCTCATGGTGGTCATTATGAAGTAATTGTAATTATATATGATATTTCTGAAATTTAATTTATCTCTATGCTTATTTAAGTCTCATATATAACACAACATTATTCTTTTCATGTTGTATAAATACGATAATTTCATTTGAGTAAGTGTGGACTACCTCACCATCCAAGTGATATGACTTCTTGACAACATACATGGAAAATATAAAATATGGTGTTAATGAACTTATTTAATGTATATAAAATATTATATTATACTGTAATAATAATATACCTTTTTATAATTAGGTTTGCATTCCATTAAAATTGATAAAATGAAATGAAAGTAGCATTCATGGGTAACAATAACTTACCATCTCCATTAACGATGCATTTCATTTTCATATATCCAAATGATATGGACTATTATAAATACATATATACTAGATATATATGATATATGTTATATATAAATAATTAATATCATTCTGGTGATAGTGTAATTCTGACCACATGGAAAATTTTAATTATAACATGTTCATTTTTGACTCAAGCTCCAAACATTGACAAAATGTCCCATATGAACTCAAATAATTAACTAACTATTATATAAAGGTAATAAGTGATATAAAATGAATAATAAACACGAAAAAGGTTATTATTAATGTATAAACTAACTTATGTTTATTATTTGGTAAGAACAAGGAACACACAAGACAAGGAAGACATAAGGTAAGGGAACCTTTCACCCTCCTCTTTTAGTCAAATACATCTTTTATGTTATGTGTTTTATCTTCCATTTTCATATGTTGGGATATATTCTTCCATATAATTATTTATTTACATTTTATGTCCAAGTGAGGATATTACCTTTTTTCTCTCATCAACTCATTTTCTGAATTTAACGGGACATCGTTAGGCTGCCAAATTCTCGTAAGGGAACATCCTAACCCAATTTCCATTATTTGGGTTAATATTATACATCTAGATTATCTCATGCTATGAATATTATTGAAAGAACTTTTATTGTTTTATACATTATATCCAATTATATTGGGTGGGTTTATATTTGAAACACATAATTATTTCATGGATTTATCCTTACTCTAATAATACAATAAAGGTAAGGGATTGCGTCTCAATCACATTTCATTGAAGAATATCATGATATTGGGCACCTTTATTGCCCTATAATATGTATGTACACTCTTTTGACATATTATAACATGAATATCCATATTCTTATGATATTATAAGCTTGTGTTTAATTTTATTTTGTAATTATTTTTACTCAAAAGATTCTCAAGTTGAAAAGGACTCTTTAACTAAAAAATCAATTTTAATGTTTTATTTAAAACCTTATATTTCGTGTCCATGCTTTCAAAATGGTTTTTAATAATTTATTTATATGGAAATGAATGTTTTAAATTGATAATTTATTTCAAAGGTTTTCAAAGTGGTATGAGACACATTGATTCAAAAATATCTTTATTAAATGTTTTAAATGGTTTTAGAAATGAATTGAATATATTGAATTGATTTCTTGGGATTTAGGAGAGAAATGTTGATAATTTAAAAATTTTATGTGTTATGATTATGTTACGGTTTTGGGGAATAGTTTATGTATACGGGTGGTTTTGTGATAAACCTAGGGTGGGTGAGCCCGAGATAGCTCTCCAATGCATTGGGTAACATGACAGAGGTAAACATTAATGGTTCTTCTAAGAGATTTAGGGAATATACTGTGATGGCTATTCCAAACGTAACTCCCTATGTAGCTATGAAAGCTATGTCATATGTATGATATGGATGCTAGAAGTTACCTTTATGAATTATGATTCCAACGTGTTGTTCAAAAATCTTATTATTTCATGGGGTATCATAAAGAGCTTATGCTTTTTATGTATTGATGGACTAAGGTTTTCTTTCATTATATTATAACCCATACATAGATTTTTATGCTCATCCCGTGTTTTTGAAATGTTAATCACCAGGTTTAAGGAATGTTAAGAGAAATTAAGAATTCAAAAATATTTACATCAAGAAATGAATTATTATTTTCTTTTAATAGTTATTATTTTATGGAAAAATTGATAGTAAGTAGAAGTTTCTACTTTGAAAATATTTGATATGTAATGTAATAGTAATGTCCTAATTCTCTAAAACTCTAAACCAGGAAATATAGTCAATGTCAATTCATTTTTTAACTCAATATTAAGTAAAGTTTTATGGTTGGCACTTATAGTTTGTATTAAATATCAGTTTCGATAACTTTAGGGACTAGGGTTTTATTTAACCATAAGTAACATAACCATTGTGGATAGAATATTAGGATGAGTCATAGTCATTTTAGATTAATATAACAATTTTAAGATAACATGAATATGTTTATCATTGGGTTTACCCTCCACATAAAATAGTATATGATGATTTTATTGATAACTAACACTAACCATTTTGGTTTTAGTAAATTTATGGATCTAGAAGGCACCAAAGTAACTATGGATGTGAAGGAAACTTTGGTGATTTTTTGAATATTCTATCGAATGAAAAGGGTGCTACATTGAGAACTATTGTGGTTATTATTAGAAAACTATATGGAGTCAGGATTGACCACTTTAGCCTTTGTGATTTTTCTAAGGCATCATATATGAATGAAATGAATCGCAATTGATGATTTGGTAGTAATCATAAAGGTAAGTATATTAAAAACCCTATGTGTAAAGGATGTGGAATGAAACACTTAGGGAAATGAATGTAAGGGAAATGAAGTTGTTTTAGATGTTGTAATGAAGTTAATAAAGCAATAACATTAAATGGAATAGTAAGCATCCAGTTGACTCTAGGAAAGGGAAATAAGTTCTTTCTAAATTATCAATTGAATGTTTCAAATTTGGTGTGCACGGTCATTATAAAAATAAATTTTTTAAAAAGAAGTATCTGTATTGGGATCAGTAGTACCATACAAATATATGTTTACTAATACCTAATTCCATTTCAATTGATGATGAGGAAACATATAATGATCTATGAATGTAATAGATTACTTCTTAACTCATCTATTGACATTACTAAAATTTTAGAACATTATGCATGATTTCGTTTTCTAGAATGTAGTATGAAAGAATATGAAGGAAAAACATGGATTTAGGATCATTAAGAATGTTCAATGAATACAGAAATTGAAGAGTTATGTGAGATCTATAGATGATGATATGTTTAAATGTATTAATGATAGGATTAAATTGTAATACTTTCTCTATTATGTGTAACTATGAAGTTTGATATGTGAAAATGTTAGTAAATAAAGAATTGTCTTATCTTGTCTATACATAGTGGATTACCTTACGGTTTCATATGATCTTTTTTTGAGGTGATAAATGGTTATTTCATTTTGGGATGAAAAATAAAAGGTATTATATAACCGTTAAGGATAAAATATGTTATGGTTATTTTTGGGGAATTTATCTCATTTTTGGGACTGTTATATAATTATATAGTTTTTGATAAAAGAAAAAACACATACTATTTGACAACTCGTCATGTCAGACAAAGTTGTAGGAATTGAACCCACTACCAATGTTCGATTGGGATGTATCACCAACCACTGGCCTATGTGAAATACCTTATTATTATGAATAATTATTTTTTAAAATTATTTTTTGGATAAATAATATGTTTATTTAGTCAAAATATGATTTATCAAACTGTTATCCTTAGTATAGTAAAATGAATCAGTAGTTAATTGATAATTGTTATTTTGGAAGACATTTTCTTTTTTGGGAATCTATATGCCTAATAAACATATAATACATTGGGTTTTCATTTGTGGATTAATAATAGAAATATTCTTTGGAAGAATCTATGTTTTTATTATGGAAATATGGCGATTTGGGTTATTTATAGAAATGATTTACATATCATAGAGAATATGTGGTTTGGATAATTATACTTTAGTATGAGACTTGAAGAGTAGTCGATGATATTTGGAGATAAATGTTAAGATTTACTATAAAAGACAATTTGATTAAATTATTCTGAGTTTTGGGTTTCTATATTACTTTGGATTATATTGAATAATTTTATGAACAATTTTGTTTTGAAGTGTCTTTATCAAGCTTTGGGTACTGTTTTCAAATCTTGGATATTTAAAGTAGTTTTTCTTTTTAGAAAGGAATATCCTTTTGGGGATTATCTGGTCTCATACTAACCATTTTGGTTTTGTTAAATGTATAATGATAGGGGAAATATATATAGTTCATCTTTTGGGAAATATGTGATTATATAGAAGTTTATTATAGTGCTTCAGGTGTGACAAAGTTATCTGGAACAATAATCGTTTGTAGAACATATTATTTTTTTGTAGAAACTTATTAAAGGAAGAAACTCTCCTTGAAAAGTAAATTTATTTCCTTATGTTTTTAGTCAATCTCATCAAAAATTATCCATCATTAAGAAATGTAACTTAGAACAAAAATTTTACCTATTTACATTTACTACTGGGGAATCAAAGACCGTTTAACCCATCATAAGTTTTGGATTTTGTTGTTGTTAAATTTCTCCTATTCAAGTTTTCTATCACTCTCCATCCGAACATTACACTTAGTTTCACCTCCATATCCATGTTTTCATACCTATAATCCTAGTATGTGTTATATAGGGTAAATGTTTTACTTCTATTTATTTTTTTAAAGTGATTGTTTTGTTGAATCTTTTTTTTTGATTTGGGACTTTAATGAAGTTTTCGAGCCCAATTTTAAAATTGCGAGTATGCAATTCCCAAAATGGTGGAAGGATGTTACATCCCAGGTAAATAAATAATATATCATTTTCATATTTATTTTAATTTTTTAATTAAATATTAACTTTCCTTAAATGGGATTAAATGTTCGATGACATACCCAACATGCAACATTGGGTTTCTCTGATTTCATATGTTGCACACAATGCTGAGTCATATAGTCAAAAATAATAAAATAATAATATTATTTTAAATGACAGTTAACACCTTACTTTTTTAATGGTAGGAATGAACATAAATTACCATATTATTATTATACATGTTTGTTTATTGTTTTTACGCTTATCCAAAAAAAATTAAAGGCATAAAATGAGATTAAATCCAATTTTTTGCATAGATACTCTAATATTTTTTATAGGTAGTTTAACCGCATTTTGATGGTGACCCAAATTTCAATATAGTTTTGGTCACCTTTATACATTTATTTAGAATAAATAAACTTCTTATTTAGTATAGAGATATCAAAATCTAGTTGGGGTATGTTTTTGGTATTTTTCTGATAAAGTTCATTTTTAATGAATAGTGAAAAATACTGAATTTTAAGTCAAAGCTGTCTTTTAATCTAATTTATTTATATGGTTATATTATCATTTTTAATGGTTTTAAAGTTAAATTGGATTATATTTTTACCATTTAATAAAATTTTTGTCTTTGGAAGTAATTTCACTTTGAAATTGGACATACAAACGTGTCAATCTTTTTGGTGTTTTACATCATAAAACACACTTTCTAGTTTTGGCAACCGAAGTTAATTTAAAATTAATTTATTAAACTTATAATTTTTTTTATTTTGTAAAGTAGAAATCATTTTTGAATTATGAATTTTAAAATTACATTTGGTTGAATTTTTTGTATTTTACTAAAAACGATCAATTTTTTATGAATTGTGAAAAAAACAACAGAGTAGTTAGAAAACTGAATTTTTCATTTAAAATCCCATTTACCTATTCGATGAATGTAATTTCAAAAGGATAAAATACATGGATTTCATAAGTAATTAATATTTTATTCAAAAAGATGAAAATAATTTTTGGTCAATAATAACTTTTTATTTTTATTTATCACATTTAATGTTAAATAGGGAAATTCCAGGTAAAAATATTATTATAATAATATAAGATAACCATAACACTAGTCTTAACCATATTCAATGAGTTATTTCCAACTAATAATATTTTTTTAGAACTTATTTCTTTTGGAATCCACTTGGTTAAGACAATTACACTAATAACTTTTTATTTAAAGTAAAAAATAAAAATATCATGAACATGAATTGTTTTTCTAAAAAAAATTAATGTGGGGTTATATAATTTATAAATTTCCCAATAAATATTCATTATAACTCTAAGAAAATTTCCCACATCATGGTATTTTATTTATAATTTTTAAACATCAAATAATTAATTTTTTTTATGACACAATTATGATGTAATGATTACCTCATTAATGAATTTTGTAAATAAATGAGATTATAAATATGAAAATAAATTTATTTTGAAACATTTTATTCCATCCACAAATATTATGGATGATTATTAATTTTTACCTATGAATTAATGATTTTTTTTCGAATTGCTCGAGTTGTCATCGATTTTCAGAAATTCATCATATAAATAGTTTAAAAATTGAAAAAAAGAGTTTTTAAATCAATTAATATTTCATTAAATGATAAAATATTCCTATATAAATATAAGATTAGTAAAAATGAAATTTATGATGTAAAAAATGTCATTAATGATCCATTTTGGGCATCTTGGTATTTTATAGTAAAAATAATAACCATATTGTATGAATATACAAGAAGACCTGGTAAAAGTTAAATAACCTAACAAAGGGTTAAATAAAAATGATAAGGATTATAATATATCCCAAAAATTATTAATTCTTATTGGGTGATTTTATTTCTACTTATATTCATCTTATCATCTAATTTAATTTGTTTTTGACCCTTTTAAACCAAATATAATATTGTAAAAAAATAATACTTTCAAACATCCCTAAAGAGCCCATCCTCCCTCTTATAAAAGGACACCACCTCTAACCCATTACTCACAACTCTCAATCGTCTTGGATATTATAACCTCTTCCCAAATAATCTTCCAACATCCCTATATTGCTTTAATAATCCTTCCCTTGGGAAGAAGGCAATTCAAGAGAGCCCATTGGCTCAAATCAAGAGACGTTACCCGATTTGAGAAAACATCTTCTCCCAAATCACTTTCCATTATTTTTCCTTCTCCTCTCTCTATGCTATTTTTATTATTTAATTATATAAAAACAACTATATCCTCAATATTCTAGTCTATTATTATGATACGTTTTATACTACACTTACACACACCTCTATCTAATGGATACAAACATATTATTTCTATTTGTGGTGAACTGATGCCTCACGAAACGATGATAGTTTGATTTTCCCTTACCATATATAATGGGGGAAATTATGATGGTAATATAATTATATATGATTTTTAGGATGTTTAATTTATCTCTATTCTTATTCAATTCTCATTTTGAACATATCTTTACGCTTTTCATGTTTTATAAATTTGATAATTTCATTTTAGGAAATGCAGACTACCGCCCCCTCAAAGTGATATGACTTGTTCATAAAATATATGGAACATATAAAAGATGATGTTAATGAACTTATGTAAAGTATATAAAATATTATATTTTACTGTAATAATAATATATCTATGTATAATTTGGTTTTATTTTCTTTAAAAATAAAAAAATGAAATGATAGTAGTGTTCATTCATACATACAACTTACCGTCTCCATGAACTGAGAATTTAGTTTTCATATATCCAAATGATATGAACAATTCTTAATACATATATACTGGATATATATGATATATATGATATCCTAATCATGAATATTATTCTGGGGATAATATAATTTTGACCACAGGGGATGTTTTAATTATAACAAGTTTATTGTTGACTCATGTTTGGTACATTGTCAAAATGTCCGATATGATCACAAATAATTAACCAATTGTTATAGAAAGGTAATAAGTGATATGAAAGGAATTATAAACATGAAAAAGGTTCTTAAGAATGTATAAATTAACTTACGTTTATTATTCAAGAAGAACAAGGAACATTCAAGACCAATTGAACATGAAGTAAGGGAACCTTTCACCCTCCTCTTTTAGTCAAATACTTCTTTTATGTTATGTATTTTAACTTCCATTTTAAAATTTTGTTATATATTCATATATATATCCTTATTTCGGTAAAATATATGTCTAAGTTATGAGATACCATTTTTTCTCTCTTCAAATCATTTTCTAAATTTTAAAGTGACTTCGTTAGGAAGCCAAATTTTCATAAGGGACCTTTTTAATCCATTTTTCATTCTCTATGTTAATATTTTACTTCTGGATTATGTTATACTATGAATATGTGTGAATGGCCGATGATTTTATTAATCATAATATACACTTATATTTGGTGTATTTATTTTTTTCAAAAATAATTATTTCATTGATTTATCCTTAATCTAATGATACAATCATGGTAGGGTACTATGTCTCAATCTCCTTTCATTGAAATATATCTAGATATTGTGGACCTTTATTATCCAATAAGGTGTATATACTATCATTCAAAATATTATATCATAAATATTTATATTCTCATGATATTATTAACTTGTGTTTAATGTTATTATGTAATTATTTTTATTAAAATTTTTCCTAACTAAAAATGGTCTCTTTAACCAAAAATTAATTTTTAGTGCTTTATTTAAAATCATTTATTTCGTTTCCATTTTTTTAAAAATTGTTTTTAAGATGTCATATTTCTGGACATGAATTTTTTAAAATGGTAATTTATTTCAAAAGTTCTCAAATTGGTATAGGACACATTGATTCAAAAATATCATTATTAAGTGTTTTATATTGTTTTAGAAATTGAATGAATATCCTGAATTGATTTCCTATGATTCAAGAGTGAAATTTGGATAATTTAAATCCATTATATGTTATTATTATGTTATGGATCTTGGGAATTATTTACGTATATGGGTGGTTTCATGATAAACCTAGGGCGGGTGATCCTGAGAGAGCACTCCAATGAATTGGATAACGTGATAGAGGTAAACGTTAATTTTTCTCCTAAGAGATTTAGGGAATATAATATGAGGGTTATTACAAATGTAACACCCTAAGTAGTTTTGACGGCTATGACATATGTATTATATGGATTCCATAAGATACATTTATGTTTTATGATTTCTATGTGTCATTCTAAAATATTAGGATTTCATGAGGTATGTTAAAGAGCTTTTGATTTTGATGTATTGATGGAAAAATATTTTTTTCCTTTATATTAAAACCCTTACTGAGCTTTTTATGCTTATCCCATGTTTTTGAAATGTATTTCACAGGGTATAAGGAAGGGTAAGAGAAAGTAATAATTCAAAATATTAATATCAAGAAATTGATTATTGTTTTCTTTTAAGAGTTTTTATTTTATGAAAAAATGGATACTGATTAGAAGTTTCTACTTTGTCATATTTGAGATGTAATTGAATAGTAATGGCCTAATTCTCTAAAACTCTAAACTTGAAAAGATCATCAAGGTTAATTCTTGTGTTAACTCAAGATTATGTACTGTTTTAAGGTTAGGGCCTTATATTTGGATCCTTCGTAATTATTTACCTGGGATCTCTATCACCATTCATGACAAATAAATAACCATATTTATTGATCTCCACCTCTCAAGGTTTTTGGTTTCACCCTGAATAAGTTTCTCTCTATCCTGTATCTCTTTTTTGGATAAAAATGTGATTGTTTTCCTCTTTTACTGATTGATTTAGACCACAGTTAAATGGATATATATTCTTATGATCTTAGATATATGATTTCGAGGTATATCTCATTTTTTTCATGATATTGGTTATTCTACTTCCATTAGTGATTTCCATTAGTGATCATTCATTAATGGTCTTGATTTTGTGGTTATAAATTAATTTCCCATTGTATTGAATTTCAATTATGCATATGTGTTATCAAATTTCAATGGGTACAATTGTTAATTGAATCCAAATTGAGTAAATTAATTTATAAATTAATTTGTGGAATCATGGAGTTGATTTTATGTAAAATCCATGTGATAATGAATTCGGTTAAATTTGGGACAATTGCATTTTTTTGAATTATATTAATTAATTTATGAAATAATTATTAGAATACTGTTATTGTGGAATGAATGAGGTATTGGGATTTTGTTATTAGATAATTGGTAATTATAGAATTCAATGGTTAAGGGAAGAATGTGATGTGTGGATTAACATCGAATGTGTAATGGGTTATATGGTTAAATATTTATAAATGGGCTAATGGGGAATTGTTAGAGTTATTCCATGTGATTAAATTAAGGAACCTTATTGTTGTGATAAATTTTAATGGAATACCAGGATGTTACATATTGATAAAAGGGGGATAATGTTAAATATTCATGATTGATGTGATATATGTGATATATACATGATAGATTGATAAAAAAAATTGGATAGAGAGTGATTGTCCAAATAACCATACATAATATATGATTGAGGAAAAAGTACTAAGTCTTCAATTTCCCATATTTGATAAAAAGTTTTGGAACAGGGACATAGGATCCAAATAACAATATGTGGGATTGAGGTTTGGGATATGGAATAATGATCCAAATACCAATATGAGATATCGAGTTTTGGATAGAGATTGAGGCTTCAAATACCCATGTGACATTGAGGTGTGGGGTAAGGAAACATGCTCCAAATACCAATGGGGAATTAAACAGGACATTGTACACCCTTGTGATTGGCATTATACTGTGATTCCAAATGATCATGATGTTAAATATAACTAAATGGATAATGAAATCCCATGTGTTATAATGAAATGATAATTCCCAATGTGATATGGTTCAAACTCAAACACGGTATGAAGTGGTTTTTGAGTGTTCAAGTTTGTAGGGAACCTAGGGGTTTATGTGGTTAAATAAATAAAAAGTGAATATGTAATTTTTTTAACTTATTTTTTGTAATTTATTTTTTATACAATTTCATACACTTTTGTTGTGTTAATTTTTCATTATTTTTAATTGGTTTTGGCCTACTGTGTTTTACTCAAAACCTACTAAGGCTTCATCAATGGTACCAGAATAGATTTCATGTTTGCACAAATAGATAAGGGAAAGGGCCCTATGTAAGATGATTTATATGAGAGGAATAATTGATGAGGTTACCAGACATTGTGTCTGTAACCTCTTGGTGGTGTTTTTAAAGTATTTATTTAGGTTTTTTATTTTGAAAAATGAAACTTATTTGGAATAAAATATCATTTTTTTATTAATGGTTGTTTTTTTATGCTTTGGTTCATTAGGTGACACTAGTTGTTCTGATTATTGTCTTATCTTGGTTATTTGTTATTGTGTATTGGATATTATGTTTTATTTTGGCTACTGTACTTATATGATAAAGAGGTTATAGTCTCCCCATGAATGATAATAGACCCTTGTTAATAGCTGGTAGTCTCTAGCATATAGGGAGGTGTTCTTGTGGTCATGTAACCTACCGGCTGTGGAACTGGTATTTCGTACCTAGGTCGGGATGTTACATTGTTGTATAAAATATAGGTTTCTTTTTTTGTATTACTATTTGGTAAAGTTAGAATGGAGACTAAGATGATTCGAGACTTACTTAAGAGCTCGTGTATGAGAGTAAGTATCCCATGTATGGGGGTAAAAGCCTTGTACACTGGGTGGGATTGTTTTTATTGATGTATGTTGTTACAATTGGATGTTATATCACTTTGAGTGATGTAATTGTAGTGTGATGTTATTTCGTTCTATTATTTTATAATATATGACTTGTGGACTGGTGTGGCGTGATAATCAATTATGCATGAATATTTATAGGCACTCAGTAATTTTTTTGATAATAATTATTTTAGTCATAGACAAGAAATGTAGGTTTTGGGATGAGTTGTTCATATGGAAGTGCCTATCTTACTTGTGGATTTTAAATTAAAAATGTGTTCATTTTGAAATTTAAATATTTTTTCAAATTGATTCAAAGTGTGTAAAATTACTGTCTAATGTGAAAGATGAATATGAGAATGTGTCTAGCCTTTATTAACCATGGCCAAGATGTATGATGGTTAAGCGTAGTGATAATACCTCAGTGTTGAACATGTGGAGGGATAAGGGGGATGACTTCTCAGTGCCTTATGTGAATCCCTCTAAATTTGATAATAAAATTTCTTTACATTTCATAAGATATGTTCTTGTAATTGTAGAATTTTTTGATTATGACAATGATTTTTTATTAGAATAGAGGAGTACAATGCTGGAAATGATCCCCATGTGGTGGAATAAGAGACCCCATTGTTTCCAGGTATTATAGTGGAATAGAAAATATGTGGAATTCTTCCTTGTTTTATATATATGGTAGAACCCTGATCTGTGGTAATTCAGTATCCTTTTTATTGTTTATTGGCCCCTTGTAATTGGTTGTCTAGGCAATGATAATACCCTAGTATGAGAACAAGGTTATAGGTTGTGAGGTTGTTGGGTTGTGATATGTTTTTCTAAAAAAGTGATTATGGTAACCCTTGTGATTTGGTGTCTTGTGAGTTTAATTTTGGACACTAGAGTTCCTATCTGATTCATAGTGCTAATATATGAGGGAAAGTACCACTAGTGAGGGGATTAGAAAACATGTTCTCCTAGTGAATTGTAATCCGTGTTTTTTGGAGTGGGGGTATGATTTCTGCCTTGAGTAGTGAGATATTGAGGTTTTATGGATTGGATAGTGGAAGAGCCTAGTGACATTGCTACCCTATCCCTAGCTTGAATTGTTGTTATCATTTTACCATTAGTTAAAACCCGTAAAAATGGACGACATTGTTGGGAGTACACTTCGGTGCATAAGTCACAAGTGGATGTTTTGGTTTTGGATAGTGGAACACATTGACATTTTTGTTTTGTGGGTTTCTACTAGAGGGATAAGTTGTAAATTCATTGGTTTTGAGATGTGAATCATGTTATGTCTTTGATTTTTTGGTCTTAGGGAAATTGAGGGTGACTGCAGGGCTGGTTAGCCCAGTAATGCAGCTTACTTAAAGTATGAATCATGGGAGTTTCTTCATAGGAAGAATCATTTCTTATGGAGTGACATTTAGTTTTATTAAATACATTTTTTTCCCTCAGTTTATTATTTAGAGAAGGACTTTAGTGGTAGTTTTTGGTTTTAAGGCTAGTTTCGAAGAGAAGAGTCGATCGGGAGAAGGATCTAATTGTGTTGGCAATGTTCGATGAAGGGATCAATGTTAACTCTGGATGGAATCTATGGTTAGGTAAGTGAGACCATGGGTAAGGGTGGTTAGATAACTGGGAATATAGTGAATATTTTGTGATTTTTGGAAAGAATCATTGGATAATCCTCTATTCTAAGGAGTTTGAGAGACAAGGTTGAATCGTTAGATATTTAGGTGAGTGTAGGTCCCAGATCTAGTAATGCATGGCTCATGTGATCCAGAGTCGATTTTGGTGATATGGTGTAGGATAGTGTGGGGCCCTGACAGTTCTTATGTTTTCTATGTGATGGAACATGAGGGAGATGATCTATTCCATTTGGGATATGTGGGCATGTGGATTAGGTTACGTACTCCTAGTTCCCTATTTGATCATAGTGGGATGTGAAGGTTATATAATAGAATGTTCAATTATGGATTGGTATGATGTATTGTTGGGTTTCCTTTTTCATTCAATAGTGTGGTGGTTGAATAAATTTATTGGTGTGGTGGTAGTAGGTCAAAAATGATGGTTCATGACTTATTGGTAATGATTCAATAGGTGGTAGTCAAATATGATTAATTAACCCCACTTGAGTGGTGGTGGTGGTTAGGAAATGTTGATATTTCACTATGGAAGGAAGCCAAAAAAAATTACGTTATGGTGTCCCTGAAATGAGAGGTGACATCATTGATGAGTCAATTATTCTGGTATTAATCAATGAAATCATTTTGTACATCCAAATATGAGACAATAATTCCATATACATTTAAATAATTTTGTGTACAGCAAGGGATATTTGGGTATATGAAAAAAAATAAGTATTTTGTCAGCGGGGATGAAGGGAATTCATGAAGGTTGCCCCCTCAGATAATTTTAATAGTAAAGCTATGGTGTTGGTGGCGAACCACTGTTTGTACCCAAGTGAGGGTCTTATAGAGGATAAGTGACAATAAATATTGAGGGTTTCATTCTAAGATGTCGAGAATGAGAGATGGTTAATTTTTAGATTTGACACATTATTGAGAATGAGATGGTCATTCCCACATCAAAGGATTTGTAGTAAAGGGGTGTGAGATGTGGTCATTTGAAATTCCTTTATGAAGTCGATGACTACAAGACCCGTATGGTGGATAGAGTTGTTTTGGTACTGGATGCGTAGATAAAGACTATCGATTGGATGTGGTGGAATCTTGATTATACTAAGGAAACTCTAATGTGTATGTTTAAATTGATTTTGGTAAGGCTAGGCAGACCATATAGGTGGTGGTCGATAGAGCCATCCATTGTTTTCAGATAGGAGTTAGCTATAAAAGTGATCATTGGTGTTTGTGTCAGAGGTTGTGAATAATGTGTTGAGAAATGATAATGGCTCATGGTCAATGAGGGATAGGTGTAAGAACCACTATGATAATTGAACATGGTCTATAGATGGTTCATTTGGATGATCATGAAATATCTTCATGAGTGAATTCATCTTGGAATGGTAAACTGATAATGTACCAATAATAGAATTGGATGTTTCTATAATGATTCAACTTGTGATAGTATGACTCAACAGGAAGAAAGGAGTTGACATTGTGAGATAGAAGACAAATCTAGTAGATTTTTTGGAATGATATGTGTTGCTTTGTTTAGGAAGAAAACACAGAAGTGCTCTAACACATCATTAGTTCATATACGAATGGTGGATGTATGTCTTCTCAAGGATGTTTTTATGGAATGGGTATGTGCCAATATTATATGGTTTTATTATGGTTATTGGGAATGGTTAATTGGGAACAACGTTGGGTATGTTGTGGATGTCGAGTTGAGATTCTAGTAGTATTCTTTATTTTTGAGGTATCCACTACCTGGAGGTGGTGGTGGTGAGAAAAAGTACATGGTGTGGAGAACGATTGTGAGTAATTGGTAGGTTGACTATGTTATTCTTATTTTTATTGGATGGGATATGTTAAAAGAAGTAATTTTGTTGGTAAAGGTAGAAAGTTTTGGAAATCATGTGCCCCTAACCAAGAAATATTGTGCACACGTTTAATTATTATGAAAATTGTTTTCAAAATTCCGGAACCCCCGTACTCCACCCATGGTTAATCTAACTAGACCCTTACACATTTATCTTATTTTTGGAGGCATCCATATGAATTCCTTGTTCATTTAAACACTATTCATATCAAATTGATGACCGAATTGATAGATCTTTACGTCTCCGGGTTTGAAGATCCTTCATAATTAAGATTCTCTCTCTCTCTTATCTCTCTTTATAGATAAAAAGATGATGGTATTCCTCTATTGGTGATGGGTTTAGATCTAGGTTTGATTGATCTAGAGACTTTGGATCTAGTGTCTTGGTTTTGGATCTATATATATTTATTCTTTGAGATCTTGGTTCTTCCACTTCAATTGGGGATATTTTTTATTGAGTGTTTATCAAAGATCTTGAGGTAGGTGGACTAAATTCGATTCCCATTGTCTTGAATTCCAACGGTATGTATGTTTTTGAAATTTTAATTCGAAAAATTTGAAATTGAATCATGAATGAAGTAAATTAATTGATTAATTAATTATCTAATCATGGAATTTATTTAATGTAATTTCCATGTTAAAATGAATTAGCTTTAATTTAGGAAAATTTGAAATTGGATAAGTTAATTAGAAAATTAGTTGATATAAAATTATGATTCTATAATTGGTAATGTATTGGGATTGGGTAATTGGTTTATTTTTTTATTGTAGAATTGATTTTCTAATTTTAATAATGGATTGTTTGGCATAACCCCTAAGGGTTAATGGTTTTTATAGTTAAATTTTGATAAATCAGTTAATGTTTAATTCTTAGAATTATTCCATGTTACTAAATTCAGTAACTATATAGTTGTGATAAACTGTATTGTTGTACCATGTGTGAAAACTAGATAAAAATAGGGTTAATGTTGACTATACATGATTGATGTGATATATGTGATGTAAGTGTGGTTGATTGATAAACAATTATGGGACAGGGGAATATGCTCCAAATACCCTTATGTGATATAAGTGCATGGGATAGGGATTAGGACTATAAATACCCATATGTTATAAATGAGTTTGGGACAGCGAAAAAGGCTCCATATGATGATATGTGAAATTTAAATTTTCTTTCTAGGGACTGAGACTTCATATAGTCACATTATATATCGATTCTATGATATGGATTGAGGCTCAAAATACCTATGGGAAAATGCGGTGTCAGATAGGGATATAGGCTCCAAATACCCACAGGGTGTTAGATGTGATGTTATACCCCCATGATATATTCATTGGACTCAAGTTCCAATGAAAAATGATGCGAACTGGAATGAAATGGATAATAGAACCCAATTTTTAATAATTAATTAATAATTTCCAATGAGATGTGGTTAATAATCTAGAATGGGCCGAAGAAGGTATAGAGGGTTTAGGTTTCCTTGGTAACCCTTGGGTTTATATGGTTCAATAAAATATTATTTAATTTTTAATTTTTTTTTAAATTATTGATTGTAATTTATTCTTTACACAATTGTATTCATTGTATTTAACTGCATATTTTTTAGATTCCTTTGGAAGTGCCCTGCTATGTTTTACTCACACCCTAATCACACTACCTAATTTGTACATGAATATACTTCATGTTTATAGGACACAATAAGCCCAAGGGACCCATATTAGATAGATGAGTCAGGATGGTGCATAGATGAGGGAACCATACCTGGTTCTAAGAAAAGGTTGGGGAGTTTTCAGTGTATTTATATTGTGTTTTCATTTTGACAATTGAATCTCATTTGGCATGACATATCTTGTTTTTAATATTTTTTTTCAGTTTTGGTTGATCGTGTGATATCGGTTGTTCCGATTGTTGTTTTATTTTGGTATTTGGTTATTTTCTATTTTTTATTTTTTTTATTCCCGTTTTTTGTTTCTTTGATAAATAGGGTATATTCTAACAAAGAATGATATTAGACCCTCACTGCTAGCTGAAAACATCTTGTGTGTAGTGTGTTGCACTTAAGGACGTGTAACAAATAGGCTCGGGGAAACTGTATATGGTACCCTGGTCGGGACATTACATCGATAGGTTTTAAAAATCCTACTATACATAGTCCATTGATTCATTTATCATATATATGTCCAAAGAAGGAATGTGAAATATAATTGGTATTATAATCAACCATTTCTATCTTATCATGAATGTGGTAGATATTATTTTTCATGTATAAAAAATATAAAATATTCACTATATTCACAATTCAATAAAATAGTTAATTCATATGCATAGAATAACTCTTTTTCTCATTAATGAATGTAAATCCCATATTTTCAAAACAATATATAGAAATCAATTACTTTTTATAGATAGAATGTAGTAATAGTTTTCTAATACAAGAACTAAAGCACTTTTTAGAATGAGGTCACAAGTATTGGCCTCTAATGTACAAACTCTAGCTCCACTACTAATATGTAAAACTATATCTCCTTTCATCATTTTTATTTTATTTCTAAGTTTCTCTTTTTCATCACTAATGTGTGATGCACACCCAATGTTCAATAATAGAAATTTATTTTTATATCATTAACATTTATATAAATGGAATAGATCTCTTTGAGGATAATGATTAACATTAGATAGAAATATTAAATTAATTTATTTGATAGACCTACAAGAGATATCAAAATAATAATTATGATATAGAACATATTCTATAATAAGAAAATATTTATGAGTGAGTATCTGGTTATATATATTTTTAAAAATGGATTTTAATGAAATAACCCAAACTTAAATTATAACCCAGTACATAATCATCATTAATGTTCCATGTTCTAAATTTCACTGTGTAATTTTCTCATTTTCATGTTCCTATCATCACTTATCTATTAAGGTAAGTGATCATGAAAACTATATTATACATAACTCTTGATTAGTTTAATTGAAAACTCTATACACTATGTTATCATATGAAGAAAACTAAAATTTATTAATCTACTGTATAAATCTATTAGTCTCTTATTAAAGTTTCACAAAAATTTCATCATTGGATATGGTTTCATAGCTCTAGTTTTGAACCACATTTATCATGTCTTATAGAGAATAATCCAAGAGAACCATACTTTGGAAATACCCACCCATTCCAATGTTTGAGGTATAATAATTTTTTTACGTTTGAATTAATATCACACTTTGTATAACTAGGGATTTTTAGGATCACCATTTCAATATATAATATATTTATATCATACATTACAAATACATCCCATTCAAATTTTATATCACATGAAATCCCTATATTTAAGTGTTCTCTCAAAAATTTATTTATGGAATCAATATTCCTTCCAAAAAATTAATCTTTGATAATCATATTAATGTGAAAGTATTAACAAAACTCCCAATTTTTATTAATAACAAAAAATAGATGCCAAATATTTTTAGAAATATAAAAATACATAATATGTTTAAGGTACATAGAAGTGTTTCTTGTAAAATACTTGAGTAATATAAAATTGATAATATATATATGACTAGTCATTGAGTGATAAGTAGTGATACATAACTTTTAAAAAAATTAAATAAGATTCAATGTGTGGTAGAATTCCAGACCATAGTCCCTCTACCCTTGGTTATTTAATCACAATATACCAAAATTCCGTTATAACTCACCTAATGCTAAAAAAATATAGACAACCTAAAAATTAAAGCTTGTAATTGTATACCAAAACAAAGTTGAACCAGAAGATAGCTCAATTTTACATTGTTTCCCCAAAAATATAACTATTATATGAATTGTATCATAGTTTATAACATCAAAATTAAATAAGTTAACATAAATCATACAATATTCACATCACATAAAAAAATCAATACACATGAATATACAAATTTTGATTAAATAAATATAAATCAATTATTTCACATTAAATTTAGAAATTATAGAAATATAATTTTATCAAAACCACTTTTTATATGGTCGATTATTTTTAAAAAAATGATTTTAGATCAAAATATTGTATATTAGATTTACGAAGACTATGGTGTGGTCATATTTTCTATAATTTTTTACAATGGAAAAATTTAGATACAGAATATATTGTAGTTTTTCAGCCTAACCATGTAACATAACATCATTATCTTCTCCACAACAAAGTCATTCTCATGGTGGTTTCCAAACATGGAATGGTGGTATGTTAACAATGTAATACTGATATTTGAAACAAATCTATATTTTATGATTTTTTCTGTATGTTTTTAGGCCATTATTTTATGAGAGGATAAATTTTAAATTTTGAGAAAACATTTGTAGAACACAACACAGCAATAAAACAACGGTGGCGGTGATAATAAAAACAAAAAATTATTTTTAAATTAGGTATTAATTTTATTAATTCATCACTTAGACTGCTACTTACATTATATATGGGTTCTATTGGACATAATTATGCCTATATATTGTAGGATAAATCATAACACATGTTCCAGGACTGACCAAATGTGTAACCATTAAGATGAAATATGAAAACAATAAAATAATTATACTTGTAATAGCCAAACTCAAACCCCTAAGTCTAATCCAAAATTCCATATAACCTCAGGTGTGCCACCCTATATTCCAAAAACTTCTGATTAACAGTAAGGGTCCTATGCAGAACCAGGGTGGGACAATAAACTCAATTAGAGTTCAAAGTAATAACAAATAACCCAACATGTAAATATTATATAATCAGAGTAAGAGGAAAATAATAACATAAAAAATGTATAAATGTATGCAGAAACAAAAGACTAAAACCTATGTATTATATACTAATTTCTAATTGGGATTGCCACATATAAAAACATGGAACGAATAATGTACATGGTGCCTTTCTCCCACTCCAAGCCACATCTCATCCTGGTATCCAGACTCACAATGGTATATCCCTCCATATGATCAACCTGAGCCTCATCGTAACCTATACGTGCATCTAGTGAGGGATTCATGGTCACCCAAGTTCTAAATCATCCCAAGAAGGATGTGAGTACAAATCGATAAGATTCCAAAAATTTGGTTCAGTACTAGACATGTAATATATAGTATATTTTCATATAATAATCCCAAAAACTTCTAAACATGAAATAGAAAAATATGTAGTATATCATTATATCACCATGTAAACACAAGTAGTAAACCACCTTGTGCTTAGAGGTCACATGCTTACCAATCCAACAAGAACCATCACCTATACATTATTCATATACATGGACAGAATGTGAGATTTAAGAGATATCATAGTATCAAAGAGTATGTTACAACTATTGATCCACCCTCAAAGGTACTCAATAGACATACAGGTCCTATTCCACATGGTCGGGCCACATATACAATTATATCCTATCTCTATATCATAGGATTGGTCACATAAACCCCCATATCTTCATTGTTATATATGCCATGTCATAAAGATCATCATTACCCACATCCAAATCTCATGGTCATTTATATATGATCATCATGCCCCTAGGTCCGGCCACACTAGGCCATATATTCCTATCTTCTATCTTGGACTCAAAATCTTGTCACATGCAGTGTTTGAACATGCTCCCCCACTATAGTAAGTGAACCATAATGGCTAAAACTGTCTCTTAGGTACCATATAAAAAACATCACTTCAAATACAATACATATCAAAATAAAACATTAGAATCTTATTAGTCACAAATATCAATTATTTTTGCATAATAAACCTGGTTCTATACATAAGTAAACCATATCACATGATGGGTCCCTATATTATAAATTTGAACAATAATTAACTCACAATCAAGCTTGGTAAACATGTTATGATGTCATAGGTTTCACATTAGGTCAAAATGGGTATTCATATATAAAGACCATGTTATATTATTTAGAGTCATAATAGATACACATGTTATCCAATAAAAAACATGGTCTTATAGGATTATAGCCTCAAGTAGCATAACAATACACTCTACGGTGTCTAAACATAAAAAATGGGCTCCACCAGCTATTAAAATACACTGAGATCAATTTCCACATATTTTTTCCCATGAGCTACACAGCTAGTGAATCCTCATCCATCAAAGACTTGAAAACAGGACAACACACAAGGACCACTGTACCCCTTCTCACCTTTTTTATATATTAGTAATGTTCCTCTAAATAATTATGACTTAAGGTAATTAAATTTTTATGAAATATTCATATTTAATAACATAATATGATTTAATGGTTTTTCATATAGTGAGGTAAAATTAATATCTGAATAATATAATGGTGCATAATACAATAGGGTATTTTACATGGGAGAACCTACCACACATATTTAAATATTAGGTCAAGTTTTATCAATTAAATTTCAATGGAAACCTTATCATGTATAAACTGGTTCAAATCACTGAGCCAAAATTCCTAGAATTGATTCAATTATTTATGTTTGAAAAATAAATAACAACAACATAAATATTTCCCAATTAGAAAATTGTTTTAACATCCATAAATGATACAACCATCTATAACAAGGTATGTGATTGAAATGTATTTATAATGTAGTGAAGTACTCAATGGTAACTTTGTATTTTAATCAATGAGCCTCACTTGTTGATGAGTCGATCAAATTATCCTCTAGAACCTTTGGTTGTATTTTCCATCAAGATTCGTTGTCATCCTATATACATGAGTACATTCCTACGGTCTATCAAATCCCATCTAAAAATATAATGAATAAACAAATTTTGTGAAAATAGGTACTACGCTCTCACATGTAATATCATACACTGAATTTAAATTGAGCTATAACCAACATGTAAAAATAAATAAAATAATAAGGAACAAAACCCCAACAGAATGGTGTCCGACCTTGACCCTAGTGATACACCAATAGAAGGAAGAAACATGAGGGATTTCAAAGAACTTCTACCCCAAAAATATAAATATTTTCATCTTAGGATTCCATTCTATCTCCAATAGATTGACATATATTAAGGGTTTCAAATTAATTTACATTTAATGCTATCACCATTCAAGAGAACATATTTGATGGGAGTAACAATGATATATTTTTTATTGGAGTCTATCATCAAGATCAAAACAGAGAGACACATGAGAACACCCAGAGAAGGATCGAAGAAGGCCACTAGAGATACCAAAAAATTGAAGGTATGAACCTTGTTCTTAGATGTTTTCTATGTTGGTTCACCATCCTTTTACTCTATCCACAATTCTCTAAACTGCGTGTTAATGCACTAATTATCCAACTAATCCTCTGAATCTATTGATTTTATCCAATACCCACGGTCCAAATACACCATTCATCAAGAATTATATCTGAGACAAACATTATACATTCAATGTGGAACCTAAATCCCTCAATTCTAAAACCCATTAGTCGCTAGAATCACTATGGTCTCCAACGGTCAGTCTTACATAGACCAAGAACCTTCCACAAGAGAGTTAATTTCAAAGATGACTTGATTGGTGCTATCCATCATTAGAGAATCTCTATTTTCTTCCCCTCATGCATGATAGCACCTATATCCATTTTCAATATAATATTCTTCCATAGAGACAACTGCCTAATCATTTATCCTCATATTTCCAACCACGTGGGCTTCATACCAAACATATTGTCTTCCAACAGAAAGGTTTACCAAAAACTGATGAAAATTAGTGACCTATCATAATAACATTAATTACAAATGATTTTATGAAAATAAATTGTTTAATTTCTCTAAAATCTTTAATTACATGTAACATTATGTTGTGAAGAGCTGCAATATACCATTAAAAATATTATTATCTAAACATGACCATTCTATCCAATTAATGAAATTTGGTAGTGTGAATTATTTTTGTTTTAAAAAATTATTTATGATTTTTTAATGTAATGATTTTATATTTATAAATAATTACTTTATTTTCTATTAAGTCTTTATATGCTTTGAAAATACAATTTTTCCAACAAAATGATTTCCAATGCATTTTATGAAAAACAATAGATACCATTTTTTCAATTAAAAAAATATTTCATAAAATTAAAGAGATTTATTAATAATTATTTCAAAATTTTATTATATTGATTGCTTTATAATTATCCAAAAATATTATTTATTTATGAAATAGTGAAAAAATTAATTTTTATTGAAAACAACATTTTCATTTAAATTATTTAAAAAGATAAATTTTATTTTAAATTTAATTTGAATTTATAATTAGTTAAATTATTTATGAATAATTCCATTTTAGTTAAATATAATCGAGTTTTTAATCAATATTGATGTAAAAACTTTCTCTACATAATAAATTTTTTTCTTAACGAAACTGCTTCTTCATCGCGTTTGTTGATTAAATTCTAAATTAAATTTTACCTCTAATTTGAATTGATTTTGTTAAAATGTATTTAATATTTTCAATTATAATAAATAATATTATATAATAATTCCAACATAAAGTTTCCATAATTAATAGTAAAAAAATTAAAATTAATTGTTGTGGATTTGATTAAAATAGGTTTAGTGTGTGTTGAAGTAAAAATATAAGACTTAAAATGATATAAGAGCATTTAAAAATCTATTTTCATAGAAATAATTAAACCTTATATAATTAAATTTTGATAATTATCCATTTTAGATCCCTATAGGGTGTGAAAAAAATATGGTTATATCTTTTTAATTCCAAAAATTATGAGTGTGTACTCCCCCATTTATAAAAGGACATCCCTTGTACTCTACTATTCACAAAAAAAAATCCTTTGGGATTGTAATTTACCTTCAAAAATACCCTTATTACATCACTTCATGTATATATTTTCCATTGTATTTATTTTAAAGCCACCCTGATTAGTCTATAGGAATAAATATAAAGAGGTTATCCAAAGAAGATGTATAATATAAAACCCTACATTTTGTTTTTGTTTCTTCTTGTACCCACTTCAAATATTTTTATGTTATGATAATATAATAACTTATGTATATATAATATACCTATATTTTATTATTCTATATACATAACCTAAAACAAAATCCTCTTCCATCAAATGGGAAATGAAACCATTGATCATGTGTAAGGTGGACTACTGCCTCATGAACTGATGTAATTAATTTTTCATCACCACCTCTCATAGATCAATATAATGATGGTTATTACATTTTAATATGGTATTTATAAAAATATTATACTTTTGGAATTATTATAATAATTTTACTTTCTTACCTTCAAATCCGTTGGAAAATGATAGTATCTCTCGTGTGTAGGTGTGGTCTATCACCTCTACAAAATTATGTGATACATTTTTTATTTTATTTTGACATGGATGGTAAAATGGATGGATTAAATAAATTTTTTCTGTATATGATATATAAAAATTAAGATAAAAATTTTAATTAATATTTATGATTCTCTCATTTCATTGGTGGAGAATAAGGAAACAACATTCATCCGTATATACAACCTACCATTTCCATGAACAGTGTAATTAATTTTCCTTTATCTAACTTTTATGGATGACATTACATATTTATATAATGAATATACAATATATTAATATAATTAATAGAATTTCATATATTATTTAACCATAATCTATATACAAGTAACAAAGATACCAATCAAAAAATACATGAAAAATAATGTAATTGTTAACAAAAAAAGTGATTTAAAAAACTATTTTTAATAAAAAGAGAGTGAAATTTTATACGAAAATTATATATGGTATTAAATTTATAATTATAATTCTTAAATAAATTTATATTAAACATTTATTTATTATTATTCATCTTGAAATGTTTATTATCTAATGTGACAATTGAGGTAATGGATTTTCATCTCACTTTTATTTTCTGGGAGACCCATTCCATATTCACCACTTGTTTATTTTTGTGGTGTATATACATAAAATTAATTATTTTTATAATGGTAATTATGAAAATAGTTGAGATTTATATATCTATCTATGTTTATATATTTAACATGGCTTATGATTCAAATGATACCAAAGTGGGAAAGGTGTTAGGTTACAATCTCATATTTTACCGAGATTGTTTATGAATAATTTTCCGTTGATGAAATATAATTATATATCTCCCAAAAAACTAATTAATTTTGTTATAAATTTTTATTTCTAAAGAATAATTTTTTTCCTTTTAGTTCCATCTATTTATGTACACAATATAGTAAGGTGATATTTTTTATGAAATCTCGACATTATTTCTCACTCTAGTCAGCATTTCATTTTCTTTCATATCAATTATTTCCATCATAATTAATTTCAAGAATTTTATTAATATTTTAATATTAGTTTTTAATTTCATTTTTACCAATTTATTAATTTTAAAAAAAAATTGTTTAATATTTTCCTATTTTTATTTTTAGAATGAGTTACTTTGGGATTTTTACGAATAATATAAAATGAATCATTGTTTTACCTTACACGAAATGAAAGAAATTTCCCACCATCAAGGCCAGTACATTATTTAAAGATTCATTTAAATGTTTCTATGATTCCTTTCAATAAATGTCTATTATTTAAAATTTTATAAATTTTATTATTTTAATTAAGGGATATTTTAATTGAAATGATATTTTCCTCAAGAATGTTTTTATTATATTTTTGTGGAATTTTTATTCATCAACAACAGGAACCATTTGTGTTTATTATGTTTTACTGGGGATATGTTCTAATGATACCATCCATATTATTTCAATAGATATTTTATGATTATTGTTATTTAATTTTTTTGTAACCCATTTATATTCTATGGGTTATTATATGGTAGATTGATAAAATATTTATAAAATCCAATTTATTTACCAGGTTTATGATATAATGATATGATTAATATGTATTCATTTCATCAGAAACATATGTATGGTTGTCACTATGTGATGGGTGAAATCATAATTCAATATCCATCCAATTAATTGGGTAATTTATTGTATCTCATGATATAATTATGTGAAAATTGTAATTGTTTTTTACCCACAATGGGAAACATGTTGATGTGCTTTATCTGTTCTGGAAAACCAGTTAATGAGATTGATTCATAAGGGGAAACATGTTATGATTCTTGAGCTCTTATTATATGGGAAATTGGTTTTTATTCCTTCTCCCCATATATTTTATGATCTCAATAGTTATCCTTGACATATGAAATTTTTCCTATGTTTATTATGTAGCCAAAATTATATGGCCTAAACAAATAGTTCATGATTAATTTATGATTATTTATCACTCTTATAATTCATATATTTTAAAGGCGTCATGTTTTATACCATTACTCCAGTTCTTGATCCATGATAGATTGTTTGTCAACCCTCTAATTTATATTCACAATATCATACACTTATGGATATCTTATTATTTCACATGATCATTAATTCATATCTCTCATGTTTACCTTTACTGATAATCTTAAATAACCCTTTTTATGTTACCACTTCATAATTTATTAATAAAGGTATTATATTTAATATACCTATAAATGGTTAAAGATCTGAAGAACATAATGGGAGGTGATGAAGTCACTAATAGAAAAAAAGGTTTTGGTTTCCAGGATTCTAGAGGAAGTAGACCCATATGATTCTGTCATGGATTTTTATGTTATTTAATGAAAATTCATCAATTAAGATGTGATATAATTTTATGAAATATGACTGTTTCTATATTATGTTCTAGATAAATGTTTATTTGACCATTGTATACATCGTAGAGAATAATTTAGTGACAACCCTAAGGATAAGAAAAATTATATTATTATTTTTTGGGATTTTGGTTGAGGATTGACTGATTGCTTTCTGAAAAACATTATCCAGGCCCATATACTACAAGTGGATACATCTCCTGAAATATTATTCCTAGGGTTGATAACACTAATAAGGGTACATGAGGATTTTTCTTGATTGTCACTTGGTGAAAAATAATGGTCTTTTCTACACACCCAGTTTGACAATCACCGGGGATATGTTCTATAAATTTCAAAACTATTTTAAAACTATCATGAAGAATTTGAATAGATTATTACCTTGAATGACATAGATTAAACCTATTTTTTCATTTATTGAAAAAAAAATTCCATTCTATAATGCATTTTATAAATTATTTTTTCATGATTATGTTGTTTACAACTATGATTATTACTTCTCGTGCTATTATTTTATGTTTTACTCAATGTATAGAACCGAAATATTTCATGTTAATGTTGAATGTGATGGATATCACAATGGGTTTCTTCCTAAGAAACTAAATTTTATAGAATATAGATTAAAAAATAGTTTTTTTATTCTCATAAAATATTATCAAGATATAGCTCATGTAAAACATCCAAAAAACCAAAGTATGGGACAAAATTCTATTGAGTCTTTCATGAGGTAATATCCAACTTATTTTAATAGTTCTACTGATCCACTAGTTTCTAATAAATAGATCAACACCATTGAAAATATATTTTCGATTCCATAGTGTTCATAGCATGAAAAGTCATTTTGGTTGTTCATTGTTTTGGAGGTGAAGAAAAGTAATGGGGGAATCATATCAAGAAAGCAAGGGAATATGAAGAAATTGACTCTATGGGGTGGGATGAGTTTGAAATATTATTTTATAATAAATACATTACTCATATTATTCATAAAAATGTATATTTAATTCATTTAACTAATTTAGATGAATGATAAATCTATTTTTACCTATATATAAAATCATTAACGACTTTTGAGTTCTGCTTTTGACATTATCATCTATCCTAAAAGTAATGTCGATTGATCTTTTAGTGGCCTAAAAATGAGCCTCTAAAAGGTTATAACTATAAGATAATTTTTTATCTATAAATAATTCTTTCGATGTGCCCTCAAGGTAGCAACAGAAATTAATTATTCCCACTATTTTCATTATTTTGATAGGAAAAAGCAGATTGAGTCTTATGAAAACATGAATAAATCACATCATGGAATGAAATTATATCCATCTAAACTCCATAATTTTAGGGAAAAAATAAATGTAACTACTTTAATGGAACTGAGAGGTGATTTAAATGTGAATGTGAATGTAATAAATCCAATTAATGTAGAAATTAAATAAATAGGATGATAAATCTAGTATTGGAAAAGATAATCCCCCCTGATACACCACCCATGATTTAATGAATAAAATTACAGGAGTATGAGAATTGTGTTAACAAGTGATCAAATCCAATGTTTAACAATGATTATTAAAAATAAAAACAACTTAATCCAAAAGAAAATGGAAAATCTCATGTGATCATTATTCCTGATGATCCATATGATAACAACATAGTGAAATGTACACTAACAATCCACTCTATATCTGATAATGTAATATTTGACTCTGGATCTACCCACTCTTTCATATTAGCTTAATTTTTTATGGGTTTAAAAATTCCTCCCCTGTGATTAGAAGTTGAGTTAGTAATGAAAACCCCTAATGGTATGATGATAAAACCTCAGGTTTAGGATTCTTCTCCTATTTATGTTTGTTTAATTTTCTTCTAGTACATATTTTTATTCCCCCTCTAGATGAATTTGATGATATATTATGAATGAATTGAAATTCATTTCAAAAAAACCCATAACAATTTTTTAGTAAGAGAATCCATGTTTGATAATTGAAAATAACCTCTGATAATTTATCATGTAAATGATAAATATGTAATTATAATGGATATCAAATCAATTTTAAGTGTTGTGATTTCTATTAAAAATATGTGTGTGTATCAGATTATAGGGAAGAAACTCAACATCGATGATATTATTATTTTGTGAGAATTTCCAGATACCTTTCCTGAAAATTTTGCAAGCATTCTACTAGACCACGATGTTCAGTTCTCAATAAAACTCATACTCAGTTCCACACTTATTTCATAGACTCTTGATAGAACGGCCTCGATTGTGTAAGGGTAAATAAATAACCTACTATAGGGTAATTTTGATAAGGGATTCCCAAAACCATTTGTGTCACCTATTAATTTACTTTAAAAGATTGATCTATGAAACTCCCCATTGATAATTTGGAACTCAAAAAGATAAAAACAAGAACAAGTATCCTCTATGCCATATTAATGACTTATCGGATCAACTTTGTTGATCTCAATACTTTTCCAAGATTGATCATCATTTTGGATATTACCAATTTAGTTTCATGGAGGGTTAAATACACTAGATTGTATTATATACGAGGTATAGACATAATGAATATATAGTAATCCCATTTAATTGTACAAATTTCCCCACTAACATCATGGTTTTAATGTAAATATTTTACATACATTACATAGATCAGTTTTTGGTAGACATTATAGATGATATTACTATCTTTTCAGTGAGAAAGGAATAACATTATGATCACATGCTAATTTTATTAAATAACATAAGTAAGAAGAAACTATATGAAAAAATTATGCACTGTTAATTTTGGATAAAAATTATTAATATTTGGGTGATACAATCTCATGTTAGGGTATATTTATGGATCCATCAAAGAATAAGGCAATTGAACATTGACCTAGACTGTCCGTGGTGACTCAGATCCATAGTTTTCATGATTTTTAAAGATAATATAAATTATATTTTGGAAAATAAATAATGACTAAAAAATCCACTCACTGTGTTAACTTAGAAGGGTGAAAAGTTCATTTGGACAATTTAATGTGTATAAAATTTCAAGAAAATGAAGAGAAGGCTATTTAGAACACCTGTACATGCATTACCATATAGTGTAGAATGTTTTTAAAACTATAATGATGCATCAAACAAGTGATTGTGATGCATTATTACGTTGAGTGATGTGGTTATATCTTATCCCTCATTAAAATTGAAGTTTCATCACAAAAATTACACAACTTGTGTTTTGGATTCAGAAGCATTAAGTTTTGCATTGGAAATTTTCTGGAATTGTATTATGGAGAATGGAAAGATATAAATTCAGATAAGAAAGTAGGTATGTATATATTCAAACATAAGGAGTTGAATACAAAACTGAGTTGATGGTGGAACTTATTAAGGATTAAGACTTCTCAATAAAATACAACCCATAGAAAGAAACAAAGGTGGTCAATTCATTGAGTCAAATAGATCATGATATATTATCAAGGATGTGGATATCCAAATATCAGATATTTATGGATTATAATAGGATGGATCTTTGAATATCTATGGGATAGTAAAATCATAACTTTCTAAAATGAGTGTTCAATCATCTGTCCATGTGAAGACTAAAGAATCACAAAAATAATATTTTTATCTATATAAGAAATTAAAAAAATTCATTTGAGTTTATCTATGGTTTTAATAGAATGATAAGGTTCATGAAATATGTATGTGTAACATCCACACTGGATTTGATGAAGGATAAATTGGTGCAGGAACATAGTTTTTCATTCCCAATTTATCCAAGTGTAAAATTATGTATGGTGATCTGAAAGATGATTTCTTATGGGATGACATGAATAGGGATATAATCGAGTTTGTATCTCGATGCATTGTATGATATATAGTCAAGGATGAGAGGAAAAAGACTCTGGGGTTGTTAAAACCATTTCTTATACTAGAATAGAAATGGAAAAAATCTCTATGAATTTTTTCATCAGACTCCCAAAAACATATATTGTGGAAAAGTTTATATGGTTTGTATTAGACCTCCTTACGATGTTATCACACTTCATTGCTATTATATAATATTTCTCTCTATATCAATATTCCAAGGTATGCATTATGAAACTGGTAAGGATGAATGAAGTACTTTTATGTCCCACATGGTAATGGAACATGGTCTAGAGGTTGGTGAATATAACAGATTAATATTTTAAAGTCATTAATTAATTAATTAAAAATTATGATTCTTAATTAATAGATTTAATTGGAAGTGGAAATAAATAAATTACAAGGTTGTTTTTTATATTATTTTATCCCAATTTGGACATAGTCTACTCTTATACATCTCTACATAGAGAGTGATTAATTGGACCCATATATGGATTTTTAGTGGGAATCATAACATGATTACAACCTAAAGTTTCTAATAGAATAACAACAATGACACATCACTTTTATATGGGGAGTCACAACCCAATTACAAAACTGGCTTTAGACTACGTGAATCACAACCCAAATGGTATAGAATTAATAATCCAGGTGTTGCAGCCACATTATAGATAACAATAATATTTTATTATATAAAATATCCAAAAAAAGAGTGTTGATGAATGATGGGAAGAAGTGTTACAAAAAAAAAGAAAACCTGATGAAATTGATGTAATGAAAAGAAACAATAACCACTAGTTCTTGTAAATGTATTAGTATATCACATTATAAAAATTGTATTCATATTCTATCTCATTCATCCCATGAGAGATCATCCAGATGTAACATAAATTTTTATCAGAAGTAGAATATATAGAACTTTACAGTATCAACACCACCATACTCTTCACACTATATATCATGAAAAAAAATATTATGTAAAAAATACTTCTTAAGGGTATTCTATTACTTTCCAAAACACCGTATCAAGGATCAATTCCCTTATAAAAAAATAAACTCGAAAAAATACGAGTGAGGATAGAGAAGTCAAAATAAAAAAATCATAAAACTGGACTATTGGAATGAATGAGAAATAGACAAAATTATTGTCACTTAAATATACCTAAAATCATGACCAATATTTCGAACAATGTAGAATGGTTTATGAAAATATAAAATCCCTGAAAAAAAAATCTCTAAAATAACTGTTCAATGAATGATCCCATTAAAATTGCATGTTTTAAAATAAAATATGAAATTCAAAATCAATATTTTTAAGACAAGAAGTAAATATTTGAAGAATATCTAAAATAAATTGTATTTTACTAATGATATTAAAACAGGTTTTAATTAGTTTAATATCAATTAATAATAATATATAAGAGATAAAATCTAATAAAAATTCAAAAAATAATAAAACAAATGGGATTGAACTTGTAAATTTTCTGCGTGAAAACTAAGCGCACTGTAATCTTCATAAAAAATGTTTGAAACATTGAGAAACACTTATCATTGATTCTACATAATTAATATGAATTTTTAATGTCATTTTAAACATATAAATACATAAAATAAACAATAATATAATCTAGATATTAAATATTATACGAAATTGTGAAAATTTCAATATATTAGAAAAAATTTGAATTGTAGTGAATGATATAGCCAAATTCAAATATTATTTCTCTACATTTTAATTTTTATCTAGGTAAGATAATTCAGAATTCATGTGAATCAATGTAACCAAATAAACATATCAAATTTTCAATGTTTTTTAATCATGTAAGGGATTCATCAAATATGCAATTCATATATTCAAATTACTAATATCTATAAATAGACTGACTTCATAAATTTTAAAACTCAAAAAGAACATGAAAATGGTAGGGTCAATACTTAATCCATTTAAATTATATTTAAAAAAGTTATTAGCTTCATAAATAATCAATAATGACCCTAACCAAACATCTAAATCTCAAGTTAGGATTAAAATATTAAATCAAAATAGATTTGGAAATCTATTAAAAACATACTAAAAACATTCATTAACTAATAAACTAATTTTATACATGATAAATATTAATTCAAATGTTTATTTATTCTATTTAATGGTATATAATCATATTATATTTCCCAATAAAAAAGAAACCACTAAATTTTGAGATTTGTAGCTCATGGTATTTTTGAAATACGGACAGTTATCAATTATAAAAAGTCGACTATGGGGATTTCAAAATGGTTATGTGAATTAATAATATTATAAGTTGTTAATCCTTTTTTAATGGGGTCAGCTGAAAATTAACGACAAGAAAATTGAAAAAACATGTCTAAATTATTTATTATAGGCTCAAGAGAATTTTTAACTCTACAAACTCAAAATAAAACATGTAGAACATGAAATGAACATTCAATACATGAAATCAAAAAGAATTTATGTAATGAAATAATATGAGAAGATCATTATTTAGATTACATTAATAAATATAAAATTTAATGTATTATGAAATTTAATGAAAATATAACTAATAAATCATTCTAATTATATAGACATAAATTTGATCCAAAAGGCACTAAAAACTCTCCCATGTTCGTAAAATTTTAAAACCAAGTGAAATTTCATAATAAACTCCACATTTTTTTAAATTATCAAAAGATAATTTTTAAAGAGAAAAAATAATTTCATTATGAACAATATAAATAGTGTATAATTTCTTTACAAGAATTCATATTTAAAAAATAAATTGGCATGGGCCAAATATAACTCTATTTATAAAACAGTCATCATGAAACCATGATAATGTCACCCATTATTTAAAATTATAAAAAATTTAGTGATCATAATTTTAAAAATATATCTCCGAATAAATATTGAGAAATATTTTACAAAATCATATTTTATGAAAAATCATGTGTTTTTAATTATTTAACATTATCAGATATTCATGAAATGTCATAACAAATATATAATTAAAAAGTTTGAATATATATTAAACAAAATTATTCCAAAAAACAAATTCTAGATTTTAAAAATTTACACTACTTCTTCAGTAGATTTGGGAATAAATAATTGAATCTTAGAAGCCCAAGAAATTAATTTTTTTTTTGCTAAAAATGACACATAATTGAATTTCTTTTTATGGATACCCATCTTTTTAATACACCAGTTTAACATAATTCCTTAACAAAATATTACATTAATGAACATGAAAAGTCATTTTGCTAAAATATCTTAGAAATTAGGTATATATTACCTAAATAACATAAGGATATCATATAGATAAAAAAAATTATAATCCCGTATGTATAAATATTCCTATTTTCTTACAAGGTTACTATTAAAACATATCATATCTTGAAGAAATACATAAAATAATGGGGTGATCATAAATCCCAACATGGGAATAAAAAACAAAAACATAGAATATAGGAAATAGGAAAATGAATGGGTAATGATAATATGAATATGAGAAATATTATAAAATAAAAACATGAATCATATCATGGTAATGTGGCTACAATAAAAAAATTGAACATTCATAATCATATAACCATGGTTAATCCCAAGTTGTCATAAATCATAACAACCAAGTTCATTCACCAAGGTATCATAAACAAGTCCTATATATATTAATTAATTACTTGATGCAATGGATTGATATATTATCACACACTTCATATGTCTTAAATTAATTCATCCAAATTAATCATAAAATAAACCACATCATTAATAACCCATGGAAATAAATAATGGGTTTCATACAAAATAATTACCTAAAAGTAATTAAGAGTATTGAAAAAAAACATACCCACAATAAGGGAATATGGGTATTATATATTTATATCCCATAATCAATAAGATCATTTTACATCTATCTAAATTCCCAAGGAAATTTTAGTGATTTTTTTCATAAAATGAAAATAATTAATGAAAAAGAGAAAAAATTATTAAATGATTTCAGCAACAAAATGGAATACAACATTGATTATGCGAAATGAATAAAGGAGATGATTATAGATCCCTCATTAGTAAAACTCTATTTGAATTTATAGGGAATAAAAAATAATGAATAAATATATAGAATATAGACACCAATAAGACAAATAATAAGATCATACTTGAATGAAAAAAAAATCAATGGAGGGTCATGGACGGGGAAATCCTAGGGCCTTGAAGACGCCTTTGGTAAACTTTATAATCACTCTTTGGAATGGTAAAAGAGAATATCATGATGGATTTTTTATTTTGAGTTAATATTGGGGTGGGAAGGGTTATTTATATTTGAGGAGGTCTGGATTTGGCTAAATAAAAATGATTATTTGGTATTTAAGGATTACCACTTCTGAGTGGAATTAATTCAAATGATATTGGTTGAAAATTAATGTTTTAGGGCCTAGTTTATTTCATTTAGAATAATATAATCCCATTTAAATTTTCATTTTTATGTATTTTATGGTTTACCTTTATACATTAACCACCTATATTTTTTTAACTATAAAATGGTAAATCTTTTTTTACCATGGAATATTATTTATTTATAAACATTAAATTAATATTTTATCCCAATTTGTACCTTATGATTCAAAACATTCAATACATTTTACTTAATTCATCTGAGGTACATCTATTATTCTTTTTCCGCATTCTCTCATTCCACTTTTCTTCTCCTGCTTAGTACCATTCTACCCAGTTCTTCTTCATTTTTCGTTCTTTTTCTTTGTTCTTGTGCTCTTTGGGATGGGTTTTCTCCAACATCCCATTCAGCTTCCCGTTGGTTATACAATGGAAGCCCTGACCTGATCTAACCCTGCTCTAGCCCAAGGTGACTCTGTGCCTCTCCTGGATAGAGATGGGGGGTGGATACAATGCAGCTTTGTGTTATGGGGTTCAAAGGACTACGAGTTTCCTGTTGTTGCTGGCGTGGGTTTGCTTTAGTTTTTTCTGCTTTTGGGTTTTTTCGTTCTCGATGATCTTTGTGTTTGGATTCTGTAGTGGCTCAAAGCTATGCTTTGTCTTCACAATCCTCAGTGCCTCCCCTAGTCAGATTTGGTGTGGATGTATCTTTGTGGTTTTGGGATCTATGGTGAAGTGGCCATCGTGTTTCCAGGTAGAACTAGAGTCGATTTTCTCTTGCAATGATGGCTTCGGGTTTGACAGATCTGTGTGGTGTTTCTTCTTCATGATTTTCTATAACGAGGTTTTGTGGTATTTATTGATTTCATGTTCTACACTCTCTCAATGAAATTGTTTTTTCTTGCATCTAGTTTTTTTTATTTTCATTTCTAGTGTGGTGATGTAGTTTACATTGGTATTGTTGACAAGGGGAAAGCAACGCTGGTTCTTATGATTTGGTTTGTGAAGGATAGATTGCTTTACAGTGACTGTAATTATAGTGTTTCTTACGGGCATGGATGCACTAGTTTTAGTGATGAGGATCTCTAGTGGGATATTCTCTATGGTGATGGATGATATTGGGTTCTTCAGTGTGTCAGGGTTTGATACATTAGGCTTTAGCTCGTGGTTTGCAGGCCGAGGTAGGGCGTCACCTTATTAATTTTTTAATTTGTTGTATCCAGACATTTGGCATGTGCTCTTCCCGACTTTTGTGATGTCTGTTTCATTGTGTTTGAATCGGTTTTTTATCTTTTTAGGTTCCCCAAACCAAAAGGTTGTTATGGAAAATACAAAAAATAATTAAATATGTATGGAATTCTTGAAGTCTTGGTTTTCAAAAAAAGCTAATTCATGTTTTTCTAAATGTAGAAAGTTATGTACAATGTTATTCCTTAAATATTTTTTAATCATTAATAGGCATTCATTAATTTTCAATATTTTTAATATCTTTATTATATTAGTTGAGTTATCATATTTTTGTAAAAATATTATATTTTTACTTTTTAACCAAAAAATATACTTTTTTAGAAGTTACGATATATTCATGCTATGTTATTTATGATGTGATAAATTAAAAAATGGAACTTAGTTTTTAAAAAAATTACCCTAAATATTATAATGATTAATTTTAAATTAAAAAATTTTTCTTTATTTAAATTTTATGATCTTTATGATGTAAAGAAACTTTTGAAAATTAGAACATTTTCTTACAACTTCTCTAATATTTATTATCATTGAAATATTTTTCATAGGATAATTTAAAAAATAATTATTATTCAAAAATTATAAATTTATCGCATTTAATAATTATAATGGAGATTTTATATTTATATAGTTTCAATAAAATTATCTCAATAGACAGATTATTACACAAACAAAAATAATAATGACCAATCATCTTTCAATGAGTTCTCATAATTACCACAACTCATACTGGCCGAATATATGCACACTGTATAGTAATATTTAACTATAAATTCCCTATCATTATTTAATTGTCACATAATACATTTCATGGTATATTTAATGAATATGTAGTTTTTTATCTAATGTACAATTCCCATATGTGTATATCCCAATTTCATTACATATTTTATTATTCCATATCATTTCATTGTGGATAATGTTCTTATGAAAAGTAAAATTATATCTATGTGCTCATAATAATACATTTATTATAAAATGAGAGTTCTATTAAAAATGTGATGGAATTTTGGGGGTATTACATTATTTCTCACATAAGTAAATCACATCCTCTCTATTTTAATAATTAAATTACATTTATTGAACAAAAATTAACAATTATATATTAACTATAAAAAGATACAGTTGTACCACCAATGATATGATAATACTATATGGTCATACTAGTTATAAACAACATAGTTTTCAATAGAATTTTTTTCTATATAAGTCTCGACCAAAATATTCTGATACCAAATTCCTAAAAACCTATACTATGATCTTTCACATTTTCTATAGCATACATTTTTTGCACAAGGTATTCTATTTCCTTGATTTTTTCTACAATGAAAAAACATACATGATAAATTTTTTAGTATTGCTAGTCTTGTAATACCAATTCTAATGGAAAGCATCATATTAAAATTATCTTATATAATGATTCTATAATTCTATAATTCAATATTATTAAATTATTTAAATTATCATTATATAATTCATAATGGTTTTTACAGGCTTGTGTTTATTGAAAATATATACCTAAGGGGTGTAAAACTAGGTGTGCAGAAAGGCCTGTCATTATGCATCAGTTCAAAATCACATTAATTTCAATAAGTCATATTCAAGTGTTACACCTAGGTATATTTATGACTGAACTATATCCACTTGTAGTATCAAAATAGGGATTTGTATCTTTGGAAACATCTTATATAATACAAACCAATATACCATAATGTTTTTCCTATATTTATACTTTTCCTTATAAATTTTTAATAATATTTTATAATATTGATTTCCAAAAATTACTAAACAATCCATAAATATTAACAATGGAAACCCACCATTTAAATACACAACTATTATATACATCATTAACAAAATCATACATTAATGAACTCAAATAAACATTTTAGGTTTAGTTTCACGGACATTAGGTACATATAACATGAAATACATAAGGATGACATAAACATTATTATAATAAAATTATATAAATATTTGCAGGTTCCCTCTAGGTTACTCCCACAACATATCATATCCTGAAGACATACATTAATAAAATTTGTGATCATAAAGCCCGGTAAGGGAATAAACAAAGGAAATGCATAGCATGTGAGTAGGAGGACTCTAAATAAGCCATGATAATATGAATATGAGTCATATAATAAAATAGTTAGCGTGGATCATAATAGATAAATTTGGATATAACATCAACATATGATATTTATAAGCTTATCACAATGGTTTATCACTAAGGTGTCATAAATCATAATTACCAAGTTTATTCACCATGGTATAGTAAGCATGTCATAGCTATTTATTTATTTCTTACGATTTACATTTGATAACTACATGGGTTCAACCTATATATTTAATAATAAATTTGAACCACATTGAGCATAAAGAAATCATTTAAACAAAAAAATTGGAAATAAATAATGGGTTCATATAAAAATCATTGTTTATAATGTGATTTAGAGAATTGTACAAAACATCATTTTTATCCACTTAAAAGGGAATATTGGTTTCATATATGTATAAACAAGAAAGAATGATATATTTTAATATATAATTGAATTACAATGGAGATGTAAGATATTTGGGTATTCAAAATATGAAATTATTTCCTGAAAAATAGCAAAATTCAATAAAATGATTCCCATAGCATAATGGCATACAACATCATTAATGGGAAAATATTAATGAGAGAGATTAAAGGTATAAAATTAGTGAAACTCCATTTTTAAGTAGAGGTGAAAAATAAATATAATAAAAATATGTAATCTTTATAGTTATAGAAAAGATAATGAGAATATACTCGAATGAAAGAAACGAGAGGAGGAAGATTCCCTTACCTTGAAGAGTAACTTCCAAAATCATGGAAAGGGAATCCATAGGAAATAAAATACCCCATGGGGAAACATTTTAGGGACTCCTTGGGAGATTAATAGATCATTACATAGTGTATTTTTAATTTTAAGTGGAAATTGGGGATGTGATGGGTTAATTTATACTGTAGGAGGGATGGATTTAAATAGATAACACAATGATTATTTAGCAATTAAAACTAACCACAATTCGGTGTAATTAATTCCAATGATTTTGGTTCAAAATTAATGATTTCAAGGTATGTTCATCTCATTTGAGACATCATCAAACTAATTAGTCTTATTACTGTAATTTATTTTATCTTTTACCTTTTTACTTCAACTCAAGTACATTATTTTATATATACCATGATAACTCTTTATTTACCTCGGTAACATTTTGGGTTCCTAAAAAAGAAATTAACAATATTATCTAATTTGGGAATTATTATTTGAAATATTAAATTAATTTCAATCAATACATTTTAAAAAAAATTTAAAATCAAATCATAATGTGATAGGTTTATAACTTTTAAAAACAATTTATTTGAATGGTTAAAATCGTTCTTTCTGAAAATTATAAGAACGTGTTTCTAAATATGACACATTATGTACAATATTGTTCATTAAATGAGTTTTTTTAATAATAGGGATTAAAAACCTTAATTATTTATCAAATCCTTATTATATCATAAGAGATATTGTATTTAATAAAAAATAGTATTTTTAATTTTCAACCCTAAAAATCACGTTTTTTAAAAATTAGCATAAATTTAATGTAAGATAATTCAGATGTTCTAAAATGAAAAATGAAACATGTTTTATCGAAATATATCTCTAAATATAATAATATTTTATTTTAAATATAAATCATTATTTATTTAATTTTTTCAATTTTTATGACATAAAGTGCTTTTTGACAGTAAAAAAATTACAAAGGACATTAAGAATTTATATTATCATCTAAAAGTGTTTTATAAGATAATTTTACAAAAATATAATTTATATAAAACATATAAATTTATTATATTACAGTCTCTCAATTGAAATTAAATATTTATATAGTTTTATTAAAATAATCCCAAATGAAATTAATTACACCAACAAAAATAATATTGGCCAACCTTTTCATTAATTAATTGTCGTAATTACCGCTAGTCATATTAGTCATCATTCCACATGATGAGATATCTTATTTACCTATAAATACACCATTATTATTTCTTTATCCTATACTATAATAATATTTCAAATCATTTTAAAAAACATTGAAAAAGGCTATATTCTTCAAATTATTTTTTCCCTTTTAATAATTTTAATGGAAGGGGAGATCCTCTCGGTATATTTAACTATATGGATTTTGTTTTAATGAATGAATTATTCTTCTATTAGTATATAAAACTATTATTCTTTAAATTATTATTCTATATCAATGTTTGATGTGTAATGTTCTTATGAAATGTAAAATAATTTCAATGATCTCATAATAAACCATACATTATAAAATAAGAGTTAAATTAATATCGTCATGTAATTTTCATGGTGACACACTTTTTCTCAATACATTAGGCACAAAAATTCGATTTATAATAAGTTATCAAATCAAAATAATTATATTTAAGAAGAAAAACTATATATAAGGGTTCCTTTAACATATCTTTTTTTTTATTTTCAAAATTTTAATATGACTCTCTTTATATTAACTTGAAATATAACACATAATAAACCAAAAACATGATATCAAATCGTATTGTTGTTAAACATATAAATTTATATATCAAGAATATATAAACTTAAAAATCAATAGATTTACCAGATGCATCAACACCAAATTTAAAAATTTAAACCAAATGAGTTTTCATATATTTATAGGAATCTTCAACAAACCTTTTACCCAACTCTTTAGAATACTTAGATTGATTAAGAATGATACTATATTTTTTTTGAGAAATTTGACATCTATGAATAAACATTAATTTTACTATTAATCCTAGGTTAGTTTCTAATGAAAACAATGTGGACAAATCATTACAAATAAAGTTACTATAAGAACCATAAAATTAACCATAAATATTATTTTTCACTATTAAAAAGTCATTTTAAATTAATATTATAAAAATAATATAATCAATGTTACCTTCAGTGAAACCATTATTTAATAGAAAAAATAATAATGCCTCTTATACCATGAATGTGGTGAATATTTGAGACTATAAAAGCTTATTAATAATTTATAAAGATTATCAAGACCCGTCCTCGGGGCCCGTACTGTGACTACCCCAAGCCCGTCTTCCATAGGCCAGGGGCAGGCAACTAGCACCAATGTGCAAATCGTGGAAAAAGGGGAGGCATTGCCTTTGTAAAGTAAACAAACACCACAGAGCAAGCATGCAGAAGAAGTAAACACTAGGTAAAAACCGGTACAACAGTAAGTGCGGAAAAGTAAGCAGGCCAGTATACAAACCCAAACTGAAAGCAAAGTACAACTGGAAAGGGAAAACAGCAATTGAAAAGTAAAGCCGCAACGTCGAGCTGTCCACTGGAAATCCCACCAGAAGGGTGGGTACAAAAATCCTCCACTGCTCCTCGGGTCCAGCCGACCGCTCCGAGTACGTCATGCCCAGTGGTCCACCTCCAAGTACCGTCCTGCTCTGCAAGCCTCCACCACGATCAGCATTGTCCGTCGTCTGCAACCAACATAACGTAGTGCGGGCATAGACCATGCAGGGGTGAGTATAAGCTACTCAATAGGGACCCTGAGACCCCCGAAGGTCTCCCAGAATCCACAAAGGATAAAACACTAAGGAAAGATTCAATCACGAAGTAACATCCGACACGACTTAGGTATATGCCCATACATATACCTAAGTCATCAATCCTCGCTCGGCTCCAACATCCGAGCTCAAGTACAACCTAGTCCACACAGGAAAGCAAAACGTAAAACCACACAAGATAGCACAACACAATCCACAAAGGAAAGTAAACAGAATTCAGCTCACACAGGTATACTTCTTCATATGATGATAAAGATGACTAGATATTTCCAATGATTCATCTAAGTCGTTGGACCCACAAAGGATCGATAGGTACTAACCCCCGCAATGACCCACAAAGGATCGATAGGTAACTAACCCCCACAATGACCCACAAAGGATCTGACCCACAAAGGATTAATAGGTAACTAACCCCCGCAAAGACCCACACAGGATCGGACCCACACAAGATCTGTAGGCGCTGGCCCACACAGGACCGCTGAGCGCTAACCCCCACAGGATCGGACCCACACAGGATCGGTAGAACTGACCCACAAAGGATTGTTGAGTGCTATAGTCATCGATGTCGAATCCACTGAGGATCTCTGCACAGTCGCCGTCATCACGGTAGCAGTCGCAGCTAGCTCTAGGGTTCCCGCACACAGCAAACTCGTTCGGGAGGGTCCGCACCACGAGCCGAGAGGCTGATACATAAACTGACACATAGTGCAGAGTTGATGTATCCAAAAGTTCTGTATCCTCAACAGGAACTCAGCATCGCAGACGACGCGTCATTTGGAGGCCCGGTCTGAGAGTTATTGGCTTTTTCGTCCCAGGGGCTCGGTTGGTTTGTAAGGAAAAACCAACCCGACCGTACTCCACTTGCGTCCAAACCTCGGGCGGAGTAAGCCAAAAGATCCGTATCACCAAGAGGAATCCAACAAAGTTAACGACACATCAATCGGACATCCGTAGCTCAAGATATGAGCGTTTTCGCTCCGAGGACCCGGTTGGTTTTGGGTACGAACAAACCCGGCCGAACCCAAAGTACTCCGAAACTTTGAGTGCGATATACCGAAATGACTGTCTCGATCCTAGGATCACATCTCTGCTGAAAGTCACATCAATCGGAGGCCCGTAGCTCAAGATACGGGCAAAATACTGAAAAGGTCCGAAAACGGGGGTTTTGGGCCAGGACCGACCCGGCCCAACCCCCTTGGTTCGGCCCGAACCGGGTTGACCCGACCCGGGTCTGGGTCCGACCCGGCTGGGCGCGACCCCGCCCGGCCAGGGTGGCCCGACCCAGCCTGGGTGCGACCCGGCCCGGCCGGCGCGGGCACGGCCCGGGCGCTAGGGGATGGCTCGGCCGGTTACGGCCGAGCGGCGCGGGGGGCATGTTGCCCCCGCGTGAGAGTTCTGCGGCCCCGCGTGGGGCCGCCCTTGCCAGCGGACGTGGCAGCCAGCTGCATCCCTCCTCTCACCGGACCCACGCGGTCGAGGGTCTATCGGCCGCCGCCGCGGCTTCAGCCGCGACGGTTCTCCTCAGCGGCGTGCCAGGTGTCGCCGCCTTCCGTCACCGGCGGTTTGCTCTGCGAACCACCGGATGAGTTCTGGTGGTCGGAAATCCTTGTTGTCTTCGCCAAAAGTCGTCTCGGGGTCCGTCCATCACTACGAGGACCCCGCATCGCCCGTGTGGTCTGCTTGGTCGACGTCCGCCGTTTCGCACACTAAGAACGAAAGAGGCGGTTGGTTTGGACTTGTTCGTTAGTCTGCATCCACCACGTTAGCGGTTTAAAAGCCTCCCTACAATTTTAATCACAAGCCGTAGATATAAATCACAAATATTTAAAAGAATCAAACCGCTACCTCGTCGTAGTCTTCGGACGAGAGTTCTTCGCGGAAATAGTCATCGTGGAAGAAGAGGATCGTCGCGTTGCGGACGGGCATCGCGTCGTCGCGGAATTGTGTCGCGTCGACAATCTCCGAGGGTTAAAGAAAACACACGGATTTAATTTCAGGAACTAAATCCATGTTAAGTATAAAAATCCACATAGGAAAAATTTAAAAGATTTGAAAACTCCTACCTCAAAAGGATGATCGAATATTGTTGCGGGGAAGAACATCGCGGAAGAAGCGTCGTGGAATGAGAATCGTCGGCGTCATAGAACACAGTGTCGCATCGTCGATCTTCGAGGGCTCGGCGTTCTTTGCGTTCTTCGCGTTCTTCACGTTCTTCGCGGAGGGGAATTAAGGTACAGATTCTCCAAATCTTCTCAACAATCAACCCGTCAACAAATAGAAAAGGTGTTGGTCTTATTTTATTATTATGCCAACAGTTTGAAAACATGTTAACAAAAGAACCATTAATTCTGTGAATTAATGGTAATGACTTAACTATCCATTTAATAGGAGCGTTTAAGAGTTAGAAAACGCCCCAGTTGACTTTCATTAAGAGGGGGGTTGCAGGTGCGTTACTTAGGGGAAATGAAACGGTGGGGCTCGTGCGTGCCCCACCTCACAAATATCCTACCAAGAGGGTAGGATATTTTGGGTTCCACCCTATCCGCTTCAACTAAGCTTAAGCAGCTTTAAGTGGATTTAAGTGAAATAAAATAAAGTTGTCGCACAACTTTATTTTATTTTCTTCACTTAACCCCAAAAATTAAAAACCACACCAGAGAAAACGCAACTCTGTAAGAGGCGTTTCTAAGAAAGTACTGGCGCTGCGATTCCATCGGTGCCCTCAGAATTTTATTCCGAGCACTTGTTCAAAAGTTAGAAAAACCAGCTCATTCGTTCACTGAACTTACCCAAGACAAACTTTGGAAAATGATTCCGGGCACACCGGCCCTCGAAATCACGTGCCGTCAGAAACTGCGTTCTTGTAAAATTCCAAAAAAAATTAAGAAAAAAAATTCCTTGAAATTTACAGGACTTTACATCACTCCCACTCAGGGCTTTACGTCCCCGTAAAGATACATCATAAGCTAAGGAAACAAATGGGGGTACTGAGCACGCATCTGAGCCTCCTTCTCCCAAGTTCTCTCCTGGAGGTTCTCGTGCTGCCATCTAATGAGCACTATAAGAATCGATCATCCATGTAGGACCCACTCTTGTCGATCCCCAATCTCCACCGGGACCTCCTCAAAATTCATCCCATCATCAACGTCCATCTCCCCATGGTCAATGATGTGTGTCGGGTCATTCACGTATCTCCTCAACTGAGATACGTGGAAGACATCGTGCACCCGGTGCAACTGAGGTGGTAGAGCCAGGCAATAAGCCACCTCGCTGACCCTGCTGAGGACCTGGAATGGTCCGATGAAGCATGGAGACAACTTTTCGCCTCGGCCAAATCTCTGTAATCCACGTCGAGGTGAGAAACGCAAGAATATGTGGTCGCCATCCTCGAACTCTAGTGGCCTCCGTCTCCTGTCAGCATAAGACTTCTGCCAGCTCTGAGCTATCCTCATCCGCTCCTGGATGACCTGGACCTTCTCTGTCGTGGCCCGGACCATCTCTGGTCCCACAAGTGTTGACTCCCTAGGGTCTGTCCAGCACAAAGGAGTTCTGCAAGGTCTTCCTTACAATGCCTCGTATGGTGTCATCCTGATGGTGGAGTGGTAGCTGTTGTTGTATGAAAACTCCACCAAGGGTAGGTGGTCCTCCCAGCTGCAACCAAAGACGAGGACACATGCGCAGAGCATGTCCTCGAGAGTCTGAATGGTCCTCTCCATCTGACCATCTGTCTGAGGGTGAAAGGCGGTGATCAGACGCAGCTGCGTCCCGAACGCCTCCTTCAACCCCTTCCAAAGCCGGGAAGTAAAGCGAGCATTTCGATTGGAGAGGATAGATGATGGCACAACATGAAGTCATACAGTCTCCTGAACGTAGAGACGCCCCATGCTCTCCACTGAGCTCTGCTCTCTGATGGGTAAGAAGTGAGCCGACTTGGTGAGTCGTTCGACAATCACCCAAATGGAGTCGTGACTTCTGGAAGTGCGTGGAAGTCCAGTCACGAAGTCCATAGATATCATGTCCCACTTCCACTCAGGGACCTCCAAGGGATGTACCAAGCCTGCTGGTACCTGATGCTCTTCCTTCACCTACTGGCAGATGAGGCATCGAGAAACGAACTCTGCCACAACCTTCTTCTTGCCCGGCCACCAGTGATGTCGTCTGAGGTCCTGGTAAATATTCGCCACTCCAGGATGTACCACCAACGGAGAAGTGTGAAACTCTCCCAGCACCTCCTCTCATAAAGCAACTGGTACTAAGGTACGTCCTCTGAAAAGGATGTCGTGATCTGCTCCAAAGGAGAAACCATCAGGTGCCTGTCCTGAGGATATCTGTGCACGCCTCGTCTCACGGTCAGCGTCCCCATGCTGTGGCTCTCTGACCCACTGTATTAGTGTAGGAGAGACTATGAGAGACTGAAGGAAGGCTGCACCATCTCTATCCACGAAGGATATCCGCAAAGCGGCTAGCTGCTTTGTCGCCTCCTCGAGTAGTTGAATGCCCATCCTCCTGCTGAGAGCATCGGCTAACACGTTCCCCTTCCAATGAGTATAGACTATCTCAAAGTCATAGTCCTGGAGGAACTCGAGCCATCGTCACTGTCTCAGGTTCAAGTCCTTCTGAGAGAAGATGTACCTGAGACTATGATGGTTAGAAAAGACTGTAAAGCGCTCGCCCATCAGATAGTGTCGCCATGTCTTCAGAGCGAAGACCACTGCTGCTAACTCTAGGTCATGGGTAGCATAGTTCTGCTCATGCAGCCTCAACTGACATGATCCATAGGCGATCACTGCCCACTCCTGCATCAGGACACATCCGAGTCCAGTCTCTGATGCATCGAAGTAGACTACGTACCCTACTCCCTCCTCTGGCAACCTCATGATAGGGGCGCTGGTCAATCTTTGTCTCAGCTCCTGGAAGCTCTGCTAACATCTGTCTAACCACAAAAAGGGTTTCCCCTTCTTCGTCAAAGCTGTTAGTGGTGCCGCAGCACTGTAGAAGTCTGTCACAAATCTCTGATAGTATCCAACTAGTCCGAAGAAACTCTGCAACTCCGTCACGCTCTTGGGTGGATCCCAAGATAACATTGCTTCGATCTTCACCGGATCCACTGTAAATCCTGCCTCAGAGATGACGTGTCCCAAGAAGTGGACCTCGCTTATCCAGAACTGAAACTTAGAGAGCTTTCCATAAAGATGATGCTCTCAGAGTGTGTCCAGCACAACCCGCAAGTGGCATGGGTGCTCCTCCTCAGTCATCGAGTATATCAAAATGTCGTCGATTAATACTACGACAAATCGATCGAGGTATTGCTGAAAGACCTGTTCATGAGGCCCATGAACACTTCTAGAGCATTGGTTACGCTGAATGGCATAACCAATAACTCATAGTGGCCATACCGACATCTGAGGGCCATCTTCTGCACGTCCTCGTCCCGAACTCTGAGCTGATGATAGCCTGACCTAAGGTCTATCTTCGAGAAACATCGTGCTCCATTAAGCTGATCGAAGAGGTCATCAATCCTCAGTACCGGATACTTTTTCCTCACCGTCACCTGGTTCAGGTGATGATAGTCGACACAAAGTCGTAAGCTTCTATCTGACTTCTTGGAGAACAAAATCGGGGAAGCCCAGGGTGAAACACTAGGTCGGATGAATCCCTTTCCCTGCAAGTCCACCAACTATACCCGTAGCTATCGAAGCTCAATGGGGGTCATCTGATGCGCTGGAGACGATATCGGGGTTGTCCCGGGGTTCAGGTCAATATAAAAGTCTACCTCTCTGTGAGGAGGTAGCTCTGGAATGTCGTCAGGAAAGACCTACGCGTACTGATCCACCACTGTAGGAAAACTAGGACTCCACTCGTCAACTGATCCTAGGATGAGGCTATCCAACTGATGAGTGATGGGTTTTCCTCTCCTCTGCGAGAGTCCATCCTGTGCTATGAGGGCTCCCTTCTCACCGGTGAAGGTGAACCTGCTCCCGTCGGTGCGTACATGTCGCACCTTGCGCCTAATACAGTCAATCTGTGCATGGACTGTAGATAACCAATCCATACCCAAGATGAAGTCGTAAGGCCTCGACGCTACTACAAGAAGATCCTAGCCGAATCCCTCGCCTCCTAGAGTAAGCTCACACTGCCGGCACCAGTGCGTGATCGTCGAGTCTGCTCCCGTAGGAGTCTCTCTAGCCGTAAGGATCGAGCCAACGGCTCTGTCGGAATCTCTGAGCTCCAAACAAGGGCAGCGAATATGAAAGAGTGACTCACTCCTATGTCTATAAGAACTGCAGTAAGGGTGGAATAGACACAGATAGTACCTCGAATCATCTCGGGTGCGCCGTAGTCATAGGCCTCCGCTGCCTGGAGCTGTGCTTGCCTCTGCCCGCCAGATCCCTGTGGTCGGAGTGAACCTCCTGGTGGTGGTGATGCTAGAGCCTCAAAGCGTCGCCCACCACCTGCTGCTCATCCAGCTCCTCTACCTCATCCGCCTCCTCCCTACGGACTTCCACGGATGACCCTCTGCCTCTGCCTGGGTTTCCCCTCAACCTTCTGCTGCTCCTCGGCACGGTGGGTCGGGTAGTCACGAGCCATGTGGCTCTGCCCGCCGTATGTGTAGCACTGCCTACCTCTCGAAAGACTGGCTCCACACTGTGTGCCCCACACTACTGAGCCAGTTTCCTGAGGTTGTCTGCGTGAGGGTCTGGTCTTCCTGGACCCTTGATTCATCTGTCGACTGCCTGCCGCAGAAGACTCTGCTACGTACAACCCCGCGGTAGGTCTCGCTACTGATGAAGGCTTAGAAAGGAAGCTCTCGATCAAAAGGGCTTGCTCCAGTACTCCTGCCTGGGTCGGAATGCTGAGGGAGATCAATGTTTCCCTGATCTCATGTCTCAATCCATGATCAAAGGTCTGGGCCCGGAAGAATGGGTCTCATACCATGTCTGTCGAGTAATGCGAGAGATTGGTAAATCTCGCCGAGTACTGGGCGACCGTCAAGCTGCCCTGCCACAGCTGAAGAAGCTCCTGGATGCGCACCGCACGGAGGGTGGCCGGGATGAACTCTGAGTGGAAGAGTCCCTCAAAGTCTATCCAGAGGAGAGATGCCTCATCATGCACCTGGAGCATCAAGCTCTACCATCGGCCCCCTGCTGCGTGCAGTAGTATCGCTGCGAGGATCACCATGAGGTCTGCTGGTGTCATAACTAGCCTGAAAACTCATACAACTGCCTCCAGCCAGTCCTCCGCTACCTGTGGGTCTATCTCCCCGTGGAACCTAGGAAGTCACTGGCACTGAAACTCGTGCAGAGCTCCAAAGCGATGTGCATTGTTAGCGGCTGAGGCTGGAAGCATCCGTGGCTCGGCGGGTAGAGGTACAACTGGTGCCTCAGCTGTCAAAGGGCCCTGTACTGAGGCCTCGTCGCTCGGTGGGCTGTCGTCATGCTCAACTCTCAGAACCCTAGATGGCTGTCGTCGTGGGGCCACCCTGAAAAGGAAACAGGTGCGCCACAGTCAGAACAGTATACCTGGTGAGATAACGCAAGTAATCACAAAGAAAACTTGAAACACACATGCAATCAATGTTTTCGTGCATTAAGTTGGAAATCAGAAGTCAGGGTCCTGGTGTACGGATACGTCAGCTGCCGAACCAACACTGGGCTCCCTGGACTGATAACCACACTCAATATGCTTAACACTATTGATTCACATAGAAGAAAGATCAGAGTCTACGGTAGAACCGAACTCCTCTGATACCAATTTGTCACGACCCGTCCTCGGGGCCCGTGCCATGACTACGCCAAGCCCGCCTTCCATAGGCCAGGGGCTTGAAACTAGCACCAAGGTGTAAATCCCAGAAAAATAGAAGGCATTTCCTTTGTAAAGTAAACAAACACCACACTGCCAGAAAGAAGAATAAGTAAACACTAAGTAAAAACTGGTACAACAGTAAGTGTGGAAAAGTAAGTGGGCCAATATACAAACCCAAACTGAAAGTAAAGTACAACTGGAAATGGAAAACAACAACTGAAAAGTAAAGCCATAACGTCAAGCTGTCCATTGGAAATCCCACCTGAAGGGTGGGTACATAAAGTCTCTATTGCTCCATGGGTCCAGCCGACCGCTCCGAGTACGTCCCACCCAGTGGTCCACCTCCAGGAACCGTCCTGCTCCGCAAGCCTCCACCACGATCAGCGTTGTCTGTCGTCTACAACCAACACAATGTAGTGCGGGCATAACCCATGCAGGGGTGAGTATAAGCTACTTAGTAGGGACCCCAAGACCCCCGAAGGTCTCCCAGAATCCACAAAGGATAAACCACAATGGAAAGATACAATCACGAAGTAACATCTTACATGGCTTAGGTATATACCCATACATATACCTAAGTCATCAATCCTCGCTCGGCTCCAACATCCGAGCTCAAGTAAAACCCAGTCCACATAGGATGGCAAAACGTAAAACCACACAGGATAGCACAACACAATCCACAAAGGAATTTAAAGAGGATTCATCTCACATAGGTATACTTCTTCATATGATGATAATGATTACCAGATATTTCCACTGATTCATCTAAGCTGTCAGACCCACAAAGGATCGATAGGTACTAACCCCTAGAATGACCCACAAAGGATCTGACCCACAAAAGATCGATAGGTAAATAACCCCCGCAATGACCCACAAAGGATCTGACCCACAAAGGATCGATAGTTAACTAACCCCCGAAAAGACCCACACAGGATCAGACCCACACATGATATGTAGGCGCTGGCCCACACAGGACCACTGAGTGCTGACCCACACAAGATCGGACGCACACAAGATCGGTAGCATTGACCCACAAAGGATCGTTGAGTGTTGTAGTCATTGCCGTCGAATCCACTGAGGATCTCTGCACAATCGTTGTCGTCACGGTAGCAGTCGCAGCCAGCTCTAGGGTTCCTGCACACAGCAAGCTCGTTCGGGAGGGTCCGCCCCACGAGCCGAGAGACTGATACATCAACTGACACATAGTCCAGATTTTATGTATCCAAAATTTCTGTATCGTCAACAGGAACTCAACAACACAGACGGCGCGTCATTCGGAGGCCCGGTCTAAGAGTTATTGGCTTTTTCGTCCCAGAGGCTCAGTTGGTTTTTAAGGAAAAACCAACCCGACCGTACTCCACCAGCATCCAAACCTCGGGTGGATTAAGCCAAAAGATCCGCCTCACTAAGAGGAATCCAAAAAAGTTGACGGGATGTCAATCGGACATCCGTAGCTCAAGATATGAGCGTTTCCGCTCCGAGGGCCTCGTTGGTTTCGTGTACGAACCAACTCGGTTGAACCCAAAGTACTCCGAAACCTTGAGTGTGATATACCGAAACGACCTTCTCGATCCAAGGATCACATCGCCACTGACGGAGCGTCTATTGGAGGCTCGTAGCTCAAGATACGGGCAAAAGACCGAAATGGTCCGAAATTGGGGGGTCTGGGCCCAGACCGACCCGGCCCAACCCCCCATGGGTCGGCCCGATCCGGGTCGACCCAACCCTTGTCTGGGTCTGACCCGGCTAGGCGTGACCTGGCCCGACCTGGGTGGCCCGACTCGACTTGGGCGCGACCCGGCCCGGCCGGCGTGGGCGCGGCCCGGACGCCAGGGGACGGCTCAGACGGTTACGGCCGAGCAGCGCGGGGGGCATGCTCCCCCCGCGTGAGAGTACCGCGGCCCCGTGTGGGGCCGCCCTTGCCAGCAGATGCGGCAGCCGGCAGCGTCCCATCTCTCGCCGAACCCGCGCGGTCGCGGGTCTGCCGGCTGCCGCCGCGGCTTCAGCCGCGGCGGTTCTCCTCGGCGGCGTGCCGGGCACTGTTGGCACCGTCGTGCCAGCGTGGCGCGCCGACGGTTTGCTCCGCAGACGACCGGATGAGTTCCGGTGGTCGGAAATCCTTTCCGTTTTCACCAAAAGTCCTCCCAGGGTTCTTCTTTCACTGCGAGGACCCTGCATCGCCAGTGCGGCCTGCTTGGTCGACATCTGCCATTTCGCACACCAAGAACGAAAGAGGCAGTGGGTTCGGACTTATTCGTTAGTCCGCACCCACCGCGTTAGCGATTTAAAAGTCTCACAACAATTTTAATCACAACCCGTGGATATAAATCACAAAGATTGAAAAGAATCAAACCCCTACCTCGTCGTAGTCTTCGGACGAGAGTTATTCGCGGAAATGATCATCGCGGAAGAAGAGGATCGTCACGTCGCGGAAGGGCGTCACGTCATCGCGGAAGGGCGTCAAGTTGACGATCTCCGAGGGTTAAAGAAAACACACGGATTTAATTTCACGAATTAAATCCATTTTAAGGATAAAAATCCACAAAGGAAAAATTTAAAAGATTTGAAAACTCCTACCTCAAATGGATGATCGAAGATTGTTGCAGGGAAGAACGTCACGGAATAAGCGTCATGGAAGGAGGATTGTCGGTGTTGCGGAACACGGCGTCACGTCGTCGATCTCCGAGGGTTCGGTGTTTTTCGCGTTCTTCGCGTTCTTCACGTTCTTCGCATTCTTCGCGGAGGGGAATGAAGGTATAGATTCTCCAAATCCTCTCAACAATCAACCCGTCAACAAAAATAAAAGGTGTTGGTCTTATTTTATTATTATGCTAACAGCTTGAAAACATGTTTAGAAACGAACCATTAATTCGGTAAATTAATAGTAACAACTTAACTGTCCATTTAATAGAAGCGTTTAAGAGTTAGAAAACGCCCCAGTTGACTTTCATTAAGAGGGGGGTTGCGGGTGTGTTACTTAGGGGAAAACAAACGGTGGGGATCGTGTGGGCCCGACCTCAAAAATATCCTACCAAGAGGGTAGGATATTTTTGGTTCCACCCTATCCGTTTCAACTCAGCTTAAGCAGCTTTAAGTGGCTTTAAGTGAAATAAAATAAAGTTGTCGCACAACTTTATTTTATTTTCTTCACTTAACCCCAAAAATTAAAAACCACACCGGAGAAAACGCAACTCCAGAAGAGGCGTTTCTAAGAAAGTACCGGCGCTGCGATTTCATTGGTGCCCTCGGAATTCGATTCCATGCACCGGTTCAAAAGTTAGAAAAACCCGCTCGTTCTTTCACTGAACGTACCTGAGCCAAACTTCCTAAAATGATTCCAGGCACACCGGGCCTCGGAATCACATGCCGTTAGAAACTACGTTCTTGTAAAATTCCAAAGAAAATTAAGAAAAAAAATTCGTTGAAATTTATGGGTATTTACAAAGATGATTGGATGATTCTTCATTTTAAAAACCATGGTTTTGATTAACTTGAAATAAATTAGTTATAAAACCATTTAAAAATAACATTGTAAATCCCTTGTATGTAAGATAAAACTTTTAAAATAAGAAAAATATTACAATATACTAATATTCTATAATATTGAAACTGGTGAGAATTATTCTTCAAAATCTATGTGTTATCTTGATAGTATTTTGGCAGCCTTAGTTTGTTTCTTAAAAAAAGAATTATGTTATTCATTGTGTAGGGGATACGCAGAACCAAGTTTTAGCGAACCTGAAAATAATATTGATTTTAATAATTATGTATGATTGTGATAACCTAGAAATTAAAATTGGATGTATAAATATTAAAAACCACTTTTGTCAAATTAATAATGAATGATAAAAAATTTATATGGATACATGAGTACTCAATTTTTGGTAATGTATTTATATGCAATGAAATTACAATTTTCGCAAAAAATGATTCTTATTGGTTTTTATGAAAAAATAATAAAATTATTTTTTCAATATTAAAATATTTATAATAAAAATTAATCAATAGTTTATAAATATACGTGAAAGAATTATATTACTATGAATTTTACTTATATTTCTAAAAAGTATTATTATATTTTGAATTTTGAAAAATACTAGTTTTAATTTAAAACTACCTTTTCATTTAATAAATTTAAAAGGTTATATTTTTTAAATTTTTCAAAGTAAATTTATTTCATTTATTTAATTTTTAATCTAATTTATTTCATTTGAATTAATTTATTTTTTAATTTTTATATAAAACATTTTATACTTATGAAAACTTTTTCTTTTGAAAATCATTTTTCCTCAGGTCTGTGGGTTTAATTTTAACAAAAATTATTCATTTTATATAAATTTAATTTGAAAATATTGATTCAAGGTTTTGACTCAAATTTATTAATATTATAATATATTTTAAATCTAATTTTTGGCTATAATTAATATTAAAAATGGTACCTGTTAGTTATCATGGTAAATTATAAAATCATTTTACAAGGAGTTAAAAACAGTTTGAGGATATAGAACATTTAAATCGTGAATATTTTGAATAGTGGAAGTTTTTATTAACCATTTCACCCCTAAAAATATTATATATCAATTTATTATGCACTTTTTTGAGATTGACATCCCATTATTAAATAGTTTCCGGTATTTAAAAAAATTTCACTCCATCCCACTAATAAAAGAGAATCTCAAATCCTCTCCTTTACACACATAAAATTAATTTTTTATCAGAGAAAACCTACCCAAATATCTTCATTACTTTCATACCCATGTCTCAATGTCCTTGGTGTGATCATAAGTCCAATCATATGAGGCTTTTGTTATAATCCTAAATGGATTATCAATAGAGGTGTCGTTCTCAACTGAGCGTCATTACTTTATTTATTCTTACACCTATTTACAATATTATTCATCCCTTATTAAGTAATAACAACATTATATTCCATATAATTTTATTTTATTTTGTTAATTTAATACCCTTAATTCATAGCCACTTACATAAAAAATGAATTAAACCCATCGTATAAGTGTACGGCACACAACCGGCTCATTGATTGATGAAAATTATTTTCCATATAACCTTTCAACATTGTTTAATATGATGTATTAAATGTTAATATATTATGTTAGTGAATTTTCAACAACTTTTTAATAATAATATATCTTATTTGAATAATGATAATATCACTCTTGTGTACGATGGACTATCGGCCCGTGAGTGATGTGATTCATTTATTATTACTATTCCCCATAGAAGGTATATATGTGTATTTTAAGAAATTATTATATAACTATGGAATTATTATCACTATTTAAAGATAAAATATACATTACATTCTTTCCATTTTTATATTCGAAAAATATAAATGTTGCACATGCGTGCGTACGACCAAACATCACAATAATTGTAGCATATTTCGTTTTGCCTAACCATAACAGATGAATATTTTAAAATGTGTAATTTATGTATAAAAATTATATTTACGTAAATATTATTTTATTGGAGATAATTAATTAATAATCTATTTGACCTTATTCAACATTCCAGGTTCATTTTGGAAAAATGAGTCGAGTGTCATCAAAACAACTGACATGAACCTAAATTATTAAGTAATTGAATATAACATGATAATGAATAAAATTAAAATATTGATAAAATCAAAAAATTTATTAAGAAAGTTACAAATTATAATAAATTTATTTATCTAGAAGAAAAAAATGCTTTTCTTGAATCAAGATCAAGGTAACAGATCTATCAAACCCACCTTTTTCCTTTGGATATTGCCTCTCCCTCTCTAAATTACTATATATCTCTATTTAATTTTAATTAATGACTTTAAATTTTATATATATCTACCTTAAATGTATATATATCTCACTATCCCTTCCATTAATTTGGTAATACATAACTTATGATTATTTCTCGAATACCTTTTCAAATAAATCTCTATTAATTATTAGATGAGGCATGATTATGAAAATCCTTTTCTATCCATCGAAAATTTTTTTGTTTATGTATTATTATTGATTCCCTTATTTTTTACAAATGTTAATATAAATTATATGTATTTATTGGGTGGGCTCAGAATTATATATCCCTCATATTTAAGGTAATATTATTAGTCTCTGGTGGTGTCATTTATGGGATTCGGGAGTGAACCTAATCAATTATGGACTCTCTCCACCATTCTATATTATATTGGAAGCTAGCCTTAACATACGTTTATATAATGTTTTGTGTTTCTTCTATATTTTCTATTTTGTTATGATCTTATGATAAAGTTAATTTTATGTTACCCTTCTATGTGACTACTCAAGATCCATCCCTTTTTTGATATCATGTTAAACTTTTAACTCAAATGTTTTTATTCTTTATCTTGTTTATTCCCTTACATTTATTTTTTGATAACACACAATTTTTAAGTATTCCCAAACTCATAAAATGTAGTTTTTAGTGCTCAAATGTATTTAGTATCATGTTATAGATAAAAACAATAAGGATGACACATTTTTGTTTTCATATGAGGTATTATGAAACGAATTTTATAAGGACATATGGCATCATGATCTTTCTAGTTTTACTTATTAGATATTTAAATTTGTATAATATTTAATAATATGTCTCAATGGACTGTGTATTTATATTTTATATCATATCCAAGCTTTAATTAGCCTTTGGGAACTAGGATATTAAAACATTAGTGAGAACCCTAGTGTTATGTTTAATAATAAGTCTAAGAATACGAAAATATCCAGCTATTTTGGTGAATGATAGAGTGAGTGGTTTTTATAGATTCTATCCCTATCTGGATTCTAAAATTAGATATGGATCAGACATAATTACACCAATGGGTAATTACATTGAAATTGGTGAATTTTGGAGGACTCTATTATTACCTGGTTAATGAAAATGAAAATTATTCGCAACTAGTTTCACACTCACATGGGATATTATTTGGAAATTCAAAAAACTCATTATAACCAACAATAAATTATATGAAAAAATTATTTCATTAGATATCATAATAGGAGAATTACTATGGATAACCTAGATTTAATAAAATTTAATATTAAATTTGGATATATTTATAATTTATAATTTACCTTTCCTAATTTTGGTACTTTCCATATCACGTGTTTATTAGTTAATCTATTCTCATCATGTTTTTCTTATTTTAGTTAATGGTTGGAAATAAGATAAATTATTCCAATAACCCACATAATAGAAAATTTTATGATTTCCCAAATGATATTCCTAATCTTATGAGAGCAATAGATATGAGCTTCAGGGAAGTACTAGCTTAAATATCCCATGTTATGAATAATGACATAAATCAAGTGAAATTTCCTACTCCCCCAAATAAAGATAAAGATGTAATAGATAACATTTTATGAAAAAGTTAACCTTCTTTCAATGGGTATTTTGATTCTTTAGTCAAAAAACATTGGATAAAATACATTTAAAATATCATCTCTATCCTACAATTCTCTAAGAAAAAATATGGTTGTAATGACTATTTATCATATAGAGGGAAAAAATAATCAATAGTGTAAATTCATTAAAAATAAAAATTCCCAAGAAGATATCAAAGTAATAGAGTGGAAGGGATTCTAAGAAATTTGTATGATACGTTTTCTTCTCATACTCACTGTCAGAAAAAAATGGAGTGATTTCATTAGCCTCAAGAAAAGGTTTGATGAATCCATCAGTATGTACGGTGAAAAATTAACAAGACAATCATGATTTGCCTATAGATTTTTCAACCCCCTTGAATGTAAATTTGACATCTTATATAGTGATATAATTTCAATTATAAAAAACATTGAAATAAAAAACATCTACATTTTTTAGGAATTTTTCGAATGAGACCACAAAATCAAAAGGGATTTCATAGAATATTAGTGTTCTCATGAAGATAAGAAGTAAATAATAGAGTTTAACAATGGGGTTACTATGAATAAATACAGTAGCGGATATAAATTAAAACATCCCATTTTTCAAATGTATGGGAAGAATCATCCTAGAATTTTTTTTACGGGGAAATGAAGTGTTTTCAATGCAGTAAGAACGAGAACCATGTTAGTGATCACTAATGGGAGAAACACACTATTGTGGTGGAGTAAAGATATTATTCATAAAATTGTTGTCCTATTGTTCAATGTTTTGACTACAATGAATAAGGACATAATAATAATAATAAATCCACTACGATAGGTATTAAAAATAAAAACCAACAATATCAATATTTGAGGCCTTGAGAGCATGTGAGATTTATTCCATCGCAACTACAGTGGTTGATCTAGAAAATAATGTGGTGGAAGGTGTGTTAGTTATTCATACAAAAATAGTGAATAAACAATTTAATTCTAGTCGTATGCATTCATTCATATCATACAATATTTCTATAACTATTCAAACACCACATAAAATTATGGAAGTTTATTTATAATGTAGATGGATAATGGTTCAATTATTTCATCCCATGTATATAACTAATCCCATGTCCATATTTATGAGATGAAATTCTTAAAAAAAATATCATGATATTCTATTTAGTGTAATTTGATTCTATTATAGGCATGGATTAGCATAATTTATATAGATCCAATATAAAATACACAAATAAGGAAATCACCCTCTAGATTATGAATTTCCCTCAGATTATATGCATGTATAAGGAGGAGGATGAACCTTATTTGATATCATCTTCTGAAGCATGGATATGTTTTCCTTATGAGAAATTTTTGATTTATAAAATGAATAAGACTAATGGAAATATAATCCTTAAAGACATGCCCATTGTGAGGTATTTTTCCAATGTATTCTTCAAAGTTTTTTATTGTCTTATTCCAATATGAAATGAAAAAATTTCAACCGAGCTTATACATGAATCATTTCCAATCTATAGGACTCCATATCAAATTTCCCTTTATGAATGCGAGGAGATGAAAAATAATATACAAGATAATTTAGAGAAGGTATTTATATACACATGTTCATCATTTTGGGGTGCACTGATCCTCATGGATAAAAGAAGGATTCTTCAATGTGCCACAAAATTGATTATTGTTAGATCAACAAGATCATAAAGAAGAAAACCTATTCGATACTGGGGAATGATGACTTGTTTGGTAAGCTACATGGATCCCATTATTCTCTATTGTGGACCGTCAGTCGAGATATCCCCAACTATGGGTTAAGAAAGAAGATATTCTTAACAACAACTTTTTAACACGGTATAGACACTATGAGTTCATACATATTCATTTCACACACACTAATTCTATAGAAATACTTATGGATATAGTGAATATATTATTTAGATATTTCTATGAATAATTTATGGGAGTATATATATATTTCATTCAAATTTAAATTAATATGAATGGGAAATATTAGGAGCATCTTAAAACATTTATAATGTCCCTGAGAAAGGGGAAGATATATACCATGTATAGTAAATGTGAGTTTTTGATGAAGGTTGTATTGTTCTTGGGGAATATTATCAGAATAAAAGGGATATTTTTTAACCATTCTATGAAAATAGAAATTGACAACTAGCATACACTAGAATCTGTAATGGAGATTTGTATCTTTCTTAGATAATCGAGGTATTACTAAGGATTTGGGAGAAATTAATCAAGAAATGAAAACCCACTAACCAAGAAAAAAATAAAGGGGAAACTTTTGTTTGTATTTTTGAATGCAAAGAGATCTTTATGTATTTAAAATGAAGGCTCATCACTTCAAAATTACTCATGCGACCCTTGAGTGGGGATGCTTTAGTGAAATACAACGAACCTTCAAAAAGGTATTAAATCGTATACTCATGTAAAATTATAATATTATTGATATGCCTTATTTTAGTCGAAATTTCATGAGTAAAGTTATCTAAAACATGATTCGAAGTTGGATGTAGTGCTATTTCGATTTAAAATATGGAGACATTGCCTATATGAGGATATGTTTGTATCATATAAGGATCATTACAGCCTACAATATATATTAACACATAAGGATCGTAATACATTCATGTGAAGTTGGTTAGACAAAATCAATAACTATGACTTCTCAATCCAATACAATCATATAAATATAAACAATGTGGTAAATGATCTATGTATAAATAATATAGCTCCATTTTTCTTGATGAGAATCTATAAGGGTCCAGTATTTGTAAAGATTTAAATTATTGAAAGGGGAATCATGAAGGAAAAATTTTCATAATACATTTATCAAAAGATTTCATAACCTTACCTTATTGATAAGTTGAATGATGCTTAACGGGATAAAGAGGAAATTTTGATGATTTTGGAATCCATTTTAAATGTAAAATCATCATAGTTAAATATTAATAATGAATGATTTGTAATATTTGGTTGTAGATTATGTATACAATAAAATACTAAGGTAATGATGGAATTGTTTAACAAAGCACACATCATAACCTTCTCTATCAACCCTGAGATCACGAAGATGTATCAAAATCTACAAGAAAACCATTAGAGGGACAATATGAAGAATGGGATTATAGAATATATATCAAACATTCTGGTATATCAAAAACTGAAGGATGAAGGGTATAAGTCCAATGGAATGATGCAAACATTACTCATACCTGTTTAGAAGTAAGAAAACATCACCTTGGACGTTATTATTAGTCTTCCCAACACATAACATGGAATAAATAGTGTATGAGTTGTGGTGGATCATCATACAAGTATATCTCACTTTACTACAATTCAAGAGAACTTCTCACTCAATCAACTTGTATAGATATATTTATCAGAGAGGTGTTGATCTAAGAGGGTACCCCACTATCGATTGCATATGAGAGAGATCCCAAATTTAAACCTAATTTATAGAAGATCCAACAATATGAGTTGAATACTGAGTTGAATTATATAAACTTTATCACTCCCAAACTAATGGTCAGCTTATGTAGAAAATTCAGATATTGGAATACATATTGAGAGAATCTTCGATGGGAATCAACGAATGATGGAATCAACATCTTTGTATGTCCAAGTTCTTGTAAAAAAATAATTTCCAATCATGAAAATAAATCTATTATTATGAATCCATTAATTAGAATAGGTGGAGAAAATCTTCATGTAGTTATGAAGTTAGTGAAAACACATTTTTGGGACCTAAAATGGTTGAGTAAATAGTAAAAATGGTCAAGAACATTCGGCATCATATAAGAACTACTCGTATCTAATAGAATATATTTTTGGATAATCATCGAGGATACCTAGAGTTTAGGGATAGGGATAAATTACTTCTCAATATATTCTCCATGAAAGAGTGTCATGGAATTTGGGAATAAGAAAAAGGTAATCCCTTTGTACTTTCACCCCTTTTATATTCTTGATCACATTAGAGTTGTGGCTTGTAGACTAATACTCCCACCAAACCATTCCCAATTACATGATGTATCACATGTATCCCAGTTCATGAAATACATACCAAATCATTCCAATGTACTAAATTCTTATGTGTTACAATTGGAGAATAATATCTCTTATGAGGATAATCTGGTGAATATCATGGACTATAGAGATAATATTCTACGCTACAAGACAACTCACATGGTCAAAGTTCTAAGTAGAAATCAAAAATAACAAGAGGAAATATAGGAATTAGAGGAAGAGATGAAATAGAAGTACTCTAAAATATTTTAAAATTGAACCTTAATATGATATTTTTTGGGTAAAAGTTTTAAAGTGGGGAATAATTTTACACCCAATGTCTTATTAATTGAAGCTACATTCGCTAGAGTATGGGAAAAGAAACACCAATTATTAACGAATCTGAATCTATAATTAATATTATTTTTTATACATTATCATTATATCCTAGACATTAATTTTTTTTGGAATTATTTGGAATAAAAAAAATTTTAAAACAATTTATTAATGATACTGATAATATGTTGATAAAAAAGAACATAAATTTTTGTATATTCTATATAGGCTTTGAAAACAGTTTTTTCTCGAGACAATGTTTCTTATTTATTCTTTTGAAAAATAAATAAAAATATGTTTTGATGTTTATAAACATTATTTTAAAAAATTAACTTCATTTTTTGAATAAAAATTTTAAAATTATCTTAGGATGGATTTTTGTATTGTACTATAAATTTTAGTTTTATAATGAATAGAGAATAATACTATGTGGTATTGAAAACATCGTTTTTGTTTAAATAATTTACGAAGTTATGTTTTGTTGCAAAATGACTTTAAAGTAAAATTACATCAATATTGTTTGTATTATTATCATTTATGTCATTTTAATCAATTTCAATTTTTTTCATATATAAAACATTTTATACATATAAAACTTTATATTTGGTAAACTATTTTTTATCACTTATGAGAATTTAATTATTAATTAAATTATAAATTTTATATGAATTTAATTTATAAAAATAGATTTTATATTTGGAATCATAATAATTAATATTATATTGTATTCCTAACAAAATTCTTCGCCATAATGAATAGTAGAGATAGAAAAAAATTTATATCCTAGTTAATGTTCAGACTTTTTTCCAAGTGTTATTCTATTGAGTTAAAGGAAGTGACATTTTTAATTTGAATGTTGGACGTGTGTATAAAAAATATTAACCCTCCACTCTATTATTTATCTATTTTTTAGAAAATTTAATTTAGATTGATTTCTCATTGTTTATTTCTTTTGGGGTTTTCAAAAATGACACTTCCTCTCACTTATAAAAGGGTAATCCCATCTATTATCCTATGAAAACATCAAAAGAACATTGTTTTTTAATACCTACCCAAATTCATTTATTTCTACCTTATTTATGTTTTAGAGGCCTTGGTTATATAAAAAATGAAATCTATGGAGACTTTAGCTATAAATTTATAGTGTTGTTCTAAAGAGGTGGTATGGTTCTTAACTGATAATATTTGATTTAATTTTTTTCCATGCCTTTGAATTCTTATTAAAACATTATTATTTTAATAAAATATTATCACTCATATAATATGACGTTATTATGTTAATGTAATACCCTAAATCCATATCCACATCTTTTAAATCAGAAATGAAACCACCATTCATGTGTACGATAGACTATCACCACGTGAACCAATGTAATACATTTTCCATAATTTCCTATAATTGATGATAAAGATTACGTATTTAACGTTTAAATTAAATATTAATTAAATATTAATCATTTTGGAAAAATAATATGTCATATAACTTCTTACCATTCAATCTATTAATGAATGATAACATTATTCGTGCGTACAGCCTCGCAAAGTGATTTGATTCATTTTTTATTAGTACATCACATTGATGTTCTGTTTATGTATATTTAATGAAATAAACTATTATTTGTGAAATAATTATTTTTATAAAAAGGTTAAACACCACTCAGTTTCTCTATATTATGAAAATTGTAAAATGGGAACGCTATACATGCAAACGTACAGTCTGCTGCCTCCAGGATTGTAATGTAGTTCATTATTCATAACCATAAATGATGATTATTTTTAAAACTATAACATATATATATAAATTATATTTATTTAAAGATTATTATTCTATATAATATGAAATAATAATCACTTGGATCTTATTCAACTTCCCAAAGAGATTTTGGACATATGAGGTGAACATCATAAAAAATCCATCATAAACAAAAATTAAAATCAACTAAATATAACATGATAATAAATAAAATAAAATATATAACAAACCTGAAAAAGGTTATTAATAAATCATTTAAGAATCATAATTTTATTATTCATGACTATAATCAATGCATGTAACGAATCAAGCTCTATGTAAGAGGTCTATCTAAACTACCATTCTCATTGGGTTATAACAACTCACTTTCTATATCACTTTATATCTCATATTAATGTTATAGATTGATTCTAAATTCTATATATAATAATCATACATGTGAATCGGACTCACTCTATGTTCCCTTTATGGGATATTATATACAAGATTATAATTTTTCAAATTCGTTCCCTAAAAAATCTATTTTATTATTATATAGTGAAAGATTATGCATCCCATTTAATAACCATGGGTATTTCTTTTGTTTATGAATTATGATTTAATTTCTTATGAGGATAACATATGTATATAATAGATATTAATGTGATAAGTGGGACCCGAATTATATATTTCTCTAATGCATTGGGTAATGTTTTAGTCTCATGTTATGTCCGGTACAAGATCAAGGAATGGTCCTAATTCATAACGGGACCCTATCAACTATGTGATGTTGTCTAAAAAACTATTATCAACATATTTTTAATAATATTTTTTGCTTCATCCTCAGTTCATATTATTTCAATATCTTATGATTCCATGTTCTTTATGTAATGATTCCATGTGATTACTCTTGAGATTTCCCTTTTATGATATCATAATTTTTTACCCGTTTTTTGCTTCGTTATCGTGTTTATTTCCATAGAAGGATTTTTACCACACCCCATTCATTTAAGTATTAAATAGGTTATCCTATTTAGTTTTAGGATCTAAAATGGACTTAGAATCTCATTATGGAGAATAAAATAATGATATCATGTTTTAGTTTCCTTATATATATTATGAACCTAGTATTCCAAAGACACTAGGCCTCATGATCATTGAGGTAGTACTTATTTTTTATTTATATTTAAAAATAATATAATAATATGTGTAAAATTATTATATCAAAATAGTATCCTTGGTAAAAATATCTAGCTTTATTTTAGATAGCATTTGAAAATTCTTCCAACTTGTTTCCAAATATCCAATTAATTCTAATTATAATTTTATCCTCTAAAATTTAAAATAAACAGAAAATATTATTACATTCAAATTGATTAAACTCATATTTAATTTTAATAATAAAAATTGGATCATTTAGATAATTAAAAACACCAGTAGAAAAATGATCATAAAAAAGTATAGTTTTGATAAAAGTTTATCGTATAACATTTTATTTTCAATCAAGAACACAAATTTCCAATAAAATAATTAATGGGATGATTATGGTGAGTCTTTCATGAACATTGATCAGGAAAATATGGTGAATGTTCCACTTTAGTTGATTCACCCATATCCAGTGGTTTCTATTAAATAAAGTGAAAATCTCTAAATACATCATCAAAAACATGAAATTCAATGATTAATTTCACATTATTTTCATAAATAATAACATGAGATATTTTTGAGTGTCCATAAGTCTATTTTTATAATCTATATAACCATTAAATTTTAATAATAACCTATAAGAATACCTTCATCATATTCAACAACGAATTTATTAAAATTATCATTCAAATTTATTATAAAGGAATTAAAACCAAAAACTCTAAAACAACCAACTTTAGACTTTCCACTTTTAGATAATTAAAAATATGTTTTCCTTAAAAAGGTTCAAATTACTATTATATTTAAAATATAACAAGAAAAATAAAATTTACCCACAAAAATCATGGATAATTATATCGACAAAACATATTTTCTCCTATTTTAAAGGTTTTTCCCATTCTATAAATCATTTTTATGTGGTGTTCAAGGAGAAGAAAAATTATGAAAATAAAAAAAAAATTCCAAAACATTACGAATTATAGATTTTGAATTTCACCTCATTTCTTAAAATGAATATAAACATTTATACAACCTCTTTCATTTTTATGTAAATTACAATAAAAAATTGATTTAAAATAAGTATAATTTTTATTTATAATAAAAAAACCAACATAAATCTACTACAATAATTAATAAAAATCAAAGTACATTTCCATCCTCCAATTCCATAATTTTGAGTAGGACCAAGTAGTTCAAGATATGACAAATGTAAAGTTATTTTAGTACATTTCTATTTGATAGGTCTCAAATTAACTTTTCATTCCTTTTCTTTCATTAAAGAGTCACAAAATTTATGGTGTTCATTCCCAAAGGTACTTAATTATAGAACATTATCACATTTAGATAACTTATGTATTATTTTTAAATTTAAATGACTAAAATTTCAATGAAAAATAATGTTAACACTATTAATAGGATTAAAACACATAACATGTTAAATAGTTAGTTCATCAAAATCAATAACATAAATATTTTTCTTTCAATTAGAATAATATAAAAAATAATAATCCTTAAAAAATGTCTTCATTTTCAATTTTACATTCAATCATTACATAATTGATACATATTAATTAATTTATATATTCGACCATAAAAATATATAAAGTAGTAAATAAAATTAGAATTTTAAACAAAAACATTACCAAAACATTTTAAATTTCCATTCTAATTAACCCCAAATGAAAAAGAGCATCCATTACATTTTTTAAAAGTACTGAAATTTGATGGATCACCATTTATATTACTAGAGAATCCAATGTACAAGTACAAAATTTATCTCTGATACAACCATGATATTTTACGACAAATGTAAATTACTTGACATTTTTTATACCCACGCTCCTATTGTTCTAATCAGATTTGTAAAAATAGTTTTGGGATCCCACACAAATTTTAAATAAGTATGTACTATAGATAATTAACATCTAGATATATGAGTTTTTTTAATTCCCAAAAACAATTTATATCTAAGATAAAAATATTTTTCCTAGTGACATATCTTTCAATATTTGAAATATGTAATCATACGAGAAAGAACATTTTTACTTTCAAAAAAATAATTTTGACAAATTTTATATATTATTCTATAATAGCCAATTATAACTTAATTTTTATTCATTTTATTAAAATAAATTATTTATGGATTTTTTTAATAACCATGAATAAATATAAAAAACATTTATAAAGACTTTCAACTTCCTTTTTCAATTTTCCATTAAAATCATGAGTGGATTAGAAATCATCATAAACATTAGAATGAGAGGAAAAAATGAGTGTTTATTAAACATTCTTCATCTTGTAAAATAAATTTATTTCTATAAATAAGACTCTGATTATTTTCTTTAATATTATTATATACGTTATTTTCTATTAAAACATGTTTTATCAATATATCAATTTATTTATTTATCTTAGAATAATTCATATTTTAGTACTCATATTTAGAATAAGAACGTCCAAAAAAATTTAAATCACTAACCACATTTAATATATCAATGCAGCTCATTTTATAATATTGTTTCTCTTCTAAAAATTATTTAGTAGAATTATATTCTTTAGTAAAACTGCATTTAGTTGTCAATTTCATTTTATCCTTGTTTTTTATATCTCTTAATTCATTAGTTTTGGGGATTCATGTTTGATATTACATTTCTACCTATACTCAAAAAATTAAAATTTTATGAATTATAATTATTACTTACCTTATTATCTACATTTTTTTCCTTCTATGGGTTTCTTAGAAATTTGTTATTGAATCCTCTTACTTTCATTTGTTCTTAGAATTTATTCATACTTTAAGCCGTAAAATCTTTTACACTGTTTTTTAGTTTTAAATTAGAGGAATCTGTTGAAACAAGAATCACATATTTAAATAAATCAATTTATAATCTCCACCACACCAATGTTATTCGATTTTATTTTTTACTGAAGTGGTGATCCAAACAATTCAACAAAAGTGTACTTTTTGAAGTTATTTCTTTCATTAATGTATATTTTCATTGTTTTCCATTTCATCAGCAGATATCATAGGATTCTTTCAAATATTATGGGGTTATGAAATGGTTCACTAATAGAATTAATTCCATACAAAAAAATGTGAATCAGTGGAACATTTGTTTTCTGTTATTTTCCCCTCCCATCCTAAAGTCTCGGTGCTCATCTCAAAGCATTCAACGTTTTTTTCATATCAATTTTTTGAACCATGGGGAGTAACATGTTGAAACATAAAAATATCATGAACTGTCCTTTATGAAGACACATGACTAAAAATACTTTTTTAATATAATAATAAAAAATATTTACATTTTTAATATTTAAAATATATAGAAGCAGTGTTTTCTATAAGTATTTTTTAAGACCTTGCTAAGGATAATGGATATGGTTTTCAGGTGTTGTCTTTTGTTGTGTAAGAAATTTTCATGAAATGAAATCACCCCTATTTTTTGCGAGAATCAGAACCTATTTTTTTGATGGAATTAGAAACTATTCTATGAAGGAATCAGAATCTAATATTCAAGAGAATCGGAGTTCGGTTTTTAGATGAATCAGAGTTCGATTTTACGATGAATCAATGTCTTATTTTTAGAAGAATCATAGTCTGGTTTACATAAAAATAAGAGCCTAATATTCATAAGAATCAGATTCTGATTTTTAGATGAATCTATGCTTGATTTTCAGGTGAATCGATGTCACTATGGAAAAGATATACTAAATGTGACAATACTTTGATGATGTGAATTTCTCATATATCATGAGTTAATGTGTTAACTTGTTATTCATTATTGAGGTAGGAAAGGTATAATTGAGATGTAGTGGTGCTGATGGATGATTGAAATTGACACCTAGGAAAGCAGTGTGGATAGAAAAACAATACTAATGGGAAAATGGAACAGATGATGAATTTGGTTCCGAGAAGATTGATACTGATGTAAAATCAGTGTCAAGGAAAGGTGATGCATACATGGGTGGTTCCAACGATTCAATTGGTATTGATGGCTGATGAAAAAGTGATAATTATGGTCAATGAAAGGTGATTCTGATGAAGAGCAGTGCAGATTATAGAAGGGGGTAATGAATGTAGTGCAGATGGAAAAGGTGATGCCAAGAGAATGGTTTTTCGGCATCTAGATGATCATAATTAGAAATAATCATACCCTAGATGATTATATCTAGATTTAATAATATCTTTAAATACTCTTAATCTGGTTGATCTTCAAATTCCATCACCAAGTGGGTCAATAGAAGTAAATAATAAGTATGATTTTTTTATGTATTTCAATAGATGTTAAGAAGAAGTGTGTCAGTCTAATGTGGGTCAAGAAAAGTGAAGCAGAAGTATTACATTCATCATGAAGTACAGGAGAATTATATAAGAAGTGTGTTTTCTCTAGTGGGTCACGTGAGAAGAAAAATAGATGAAGATTTCTTAATTCATTGTTGGGGGGATCTGACCCTTCAAGTACATGATTTTCATTCAAATTGGTTACAAAAAATCAAATTGAGAAATTGATATGAGAGAATCAGAATCTGATGTATAGACCTTTGTTTTAGGGATGATCATAATTTGTCTCAGCAATCTGAGTCTAAAGGAGAAGTAATGAAAATTGATGAACCTTCGAGAAGAATCGAGAAGAGTTGGAGAAGTAATAATTTCTCTAAGGATCCAAGGGAAATGATGATGAGAGTGATTTTAGTTGAGTAGTAAATATTTTTGTGATTCCCGACTATCCCATTTTCAATCACATATTAAAGGGGAGAATGTTCATTGTACTTAGTGAGGTCTAACAGTGGAGTAATGTTCATCACCAAATAGATAGAATCTCTGAAGGCTGAGTGAGAGAAAATGATACTGGTTGTATTTTATTTAATATATTGCAATGGGAATAATGATGTGTCAGGCTTACTATGGTACCATTCGGATCTAATCATAATGTGGTTGGCATATCGAGTTGATCTAATTGGAATGGGATTTCCATACTAGGTATGACCCTAATAGATTTCTCAGACTAAGGAAGAATCAAAAAAAAAAAATTTGTAGCATGTTTTACCATAAAAAAGATTTTTGTACTGAGGAAGAATCATACTTAGTTTCTACATACTTAGGGATTGAAGTGTTGTTGATTCTGCCGAATTAGGGGTGATCAGATTCAGAAAAACCAGACTAGGAAATCCAACTCTGAGTTTCATAACATAAGTCTAGGTTGTTCTTACCATTCTTCTAGGTAATGAATTGAATAATTTGGTTAAACAAGTATTCTCTTGTTAACTTGTAAGGAATCTCATATAACATGATCTGTTAAAAAAGATGTTGTAGTACCCTATTATTCTAAGAGGGTCACATGCAATAGTGGGATTGTTTCATAGTGCTACTTGAGTGTAAGGGTACATTCTTCTCATTGAAATGCAATGACTTTTTTCTAGTGGATCGTATGGTATTGGATTATTTCCAACCATACAAAAGATGTAGTTATTCTTATTGAATAGTGAACCTTGAGAATACATTTGTTCTAATGTATGTGTATTTGTTAGTTTCAATAGGCAATTGAATCTTTAACAGTAGAAAAAGTTTGTTTCAACTAAAAGGGAACTTAAAAGGAAAATATTATCATTGATTCACCCCTCCCCCTCTTAGTGATACATTAAACTAACTATGAACTTTCAATTGGTCTTAGAGACTGGTTCCCTTTTCTATTAATTGCTGATGTAGAACATGAACTATGTGAACACTAATTGTATTCCAGGCATTGGTGGAATGAACTATCATATTTGGAAATATAGAAAGATTCCATATCTTATGTCTATCAGTTATCATGTTCTCTAAGCAACAACAGTGGGGTTTCCTCACATTGATGATAAAGTTGTATATACACCTATTGACAAGAGGTTTCTTGAGAATGATATAAGGTCAAATAATTCTATATTATCATCACTTTATAAAATTGTATTCTTGAGAGTGAAATTTTTTTCCTCAAGAATACGTATGTGGGAAAAATAATAAACATATATAAAGGAAATAAAAAATTCAAGAAGGAAAAACATCCAATCTAGAGGTTAAAGTAGAAATAATTTAAGATGGGTGAATAAGAATATGTTGCAGATTTCATTACCATGGTGAATGACATTGCATGTACTATTTGAGGTCTTGGTGAAAAGCTAGAAGGGTCTATATTTGTTGAAAAGATATAGAGAATCCTAAATAAAAAAATTGATGTAATATTTTATTCCATAAATGACAGCGACCCTAAGAAATTATCATCTGATTACTTGCATAACACACTTTTCACTTATGAGATAATAAGAGAGAAGGTTACGAATAGAAATAAAAAATATGAAGCAGAGATTTCTTTCAAGGGTGTGAAGAAGGACAATTCTAAGAAGATTATAATCGAAGAAGAAGATGGTGATTCCGATTTTGAGAATTAGGTATTCCAAAATCATATAGATATTTCATCCTTGTTTTCTAATAATGTAAAAATAGGTACTAGGAAGTACAATGGTAAACTTCCCTTAAAGTGTTTTGAATGTGGAGGTGATGGTCAATTTTCTTATAATTTTCCTCGATGAGAAAATGAAGAGGATAGTGATGAAAAAGAATGAAATCCAAGATTATTTTGGATGAAACTTGGTGACAAACCAAAATCAAAGAAAGAAAAGAAATTCTTCAAGTCCAAAAGAATATGTTTCCTACCTAAAAATGAAGAATAAGAAGGAAGTGATGCAGAAAATTGAAAAGTTAATTGAGTGTTGTATTGAAAATATATTCAATGTAATAGTGAATGAGGAAGAATACAAATGTAGCAATTATGAAGAAGAATAATGAGAAGAATCCCAATATAAAATGCATTTGAAAGAATATTTGTGGTACTTTTTATGAAATTTTAAAAGACAAGAAAAGAAAATCGAAAAAAAATTAGAAGATAAATGTTCTTCAATGTGCAATGAAAAGGGTTTTAATGAATAACTCATGAAATATATTGATTATTTAAAGAAGTCTCATGAGGATGAGAAGAATCGTATTAATCCCCAAAAAATGAAGCTCAATGAAAAATTACAATATTTTGGACTTGTTCAACAAAAACTCTTAGAAGATGAATTGAGAAACACTAGTTTCAAAAACACTATCACTAAGGCCGCTGAATGTTCTTTACATATTAATTATGAGAAGGTTTGAAAAAATTTCCCTTCAAAGTTTAATAAGAATAATGAAGTTGTTTCATTAATGAAAAATTTTAGGAATGTATTTTATTTGGCCAAGACAAAAAAATGTTGGAAATTATGAAGTCTTATGGAAACCTATGTCTAAATATGTTTAAAAAACATTTGATTCTGGGAAGGTTTCAAAAACTTCTGAATATAATTAACAAAAAAGAATTAGAATAAACTTATTGATAAAAGAAAGGTTTTTGGATCATGAAATAAAGTATCCAAAAAACATATTCATTATTCTGATCCGGACAGAATATTTAAAGGAAAATAATCTTTTTATGTGTACTTCTAGTATTGTAGTTGATTTGTGCATAAAGAAAGTATATGCTGGCTCAACCAGCAAAATTATTATTTCCCCACATTTTATGAATGGAAGAGATTGTGGGGTATTAAATCTACCCAATTAAACAATAATCAAAAGATTGTTGAAATTAATTTTTAAAAGAACGAAATAAATATTTAAATAAGGTTACATCCCCTAGAAACTATTTTGAGAGATGTGAACAACCTGGAAATCTTGTAAAATGATGTATTATTTTCTTTCATCTGAACAATAGATTCTTAATTTTCTGAATCCAAAGGGAATAATGAAATTAATGAAGAAAATCTCTAGTTGTTGAAGGATGTGAGAGATTTTAAATAAGGCAGTGTAATTTTTGGCAATGACGAAACATTAAAATCAAAGGTTTTGGGTCATCTGTCATTGGGAAAGAAATGATATTATCCAAGAAAACATTATATGTTGATGGACTAAATCACAATATTCTAAGGGTTTCACAATTATGTGATGAGAGTAATTAATTAATATTAATGAAAATGTATTTTTTGCTAATAAGTGAAGAAGATATAAATATTGTTACAAGAGGACAATATAAAAAGGGGAATTTTTTTCAGGTTGGTGATTTAAAAAACACTTTTCACATGAGTATTGTGGAAGATAATAAGTTTTTCAAATAAAAGGCTTGGACACATGTGTCATTTAAAAATAAGAAATATATCTAAAAGTGACAGTGTTCAAGATATTCCATGTTTTACAAGAAGATGATATTGGGGATGCACTATCTATTAGAAAGGAAAGATTCTGAATGTTGTGCATAAAAAAGATTACATTTGTCCCAACCATCACCTGGAGCTGAAACATTCTCATATATGTGGGCCAAAAACCAAACAATAAACAAATAGAGATAACTACTTCATCACATTCATTTATGATTTAACTCTTATTACCTATGTCATGTATTTGAAAAAAAATCGAATACTTGGAAAATGATTAAATGTTTTAGAAGAAAAGTGAAGAAAGATTGTGTGTATCTTTGGAAGAAGTTGATAACTGATAATAGTGATGAGTACATAAGTGAATAATTTGAATACTATCTTGAGATTCTTGAAATTCAGCATGAATATAGTTATCCATATACACAGCAACAAAATGAGGTTTCTAAAATAAATAACATAAGCTTGGTGGAAATGGGAAGAAACTTGTTGCTTGAAAATAGCCTTTATCATTACATATTGTGGCAATCTATGAGTATTGTTGTTTATATTCAGAACTACTATTTCTATAGGCCTCTGTTAGATAATACTGCATATTAATTTTTTATTTCAATACGCCATGTTTGAATCTTGTTAGTGTTTTCAAGATATCATCCATCGTAATGAAAAAAGGTAAAAACAATGGTATGTTTGAGAAGAAATGTGTAGATAGAATCTTTTCGGGCTATGCTCTAGAAGGAAGAGGTTATAGAGGCTTCAAAAAATAACACAGATAATAATTGATTATGTTGATATAAATTTTATCAAAATATTTTGGAAGGAATAACCTCCCGAATTTGAATAGGAAGTGGAGAGAGTTGAATAAAATGTTTCTAATAAGAATAAAAACACATGTCTTCCTTCCCAACAAGAAGAATCAGACTCAGTGATTTCTAGTGATACAGAAGATTACTTTATGTCACATCCTAAGATAAAGAAATATGTGGAAACTAATAATATTATTGGAAATCAACATCATATGGTTCAAACTAGAATGACAACAAAATCCATCACACTTACTTTATTATATACAAAAATGGAACCAACTAATGTCAGAGAAGCTTCTGAGAATCCAAAATGGGTTCAATCCATGACTGAGGGATTTGATCAAATTGAAAAGAACAATATAGGGGAACTCGTATAGAATACCAAAAATAATAACATTATTGGCAAAAATGGGTTTTATGGATCAATCTAGATGAATAAGTTGATGTTATCAGAAACAAAGAATGATTGGTTTGAAAATTGTATTCACTAGTTGAAGGAATTTATTTCAATGAAACATTTTTCTCATGTGAATATATTATAAACTATTATAATCATTATTATTATTGATGCACAATGAGGATACAATATATTCTAAATGGTTCTCAAATATCCATTCTTGAATGATGATCATGAAGAGGATGTTTATGTTGAATAAACTTTTGGTTTTGATGTTGGGATAGATGAGAGTTATGTATACAGATAAAAGGAATACTTTTATGGATATAACAACCTCCAAGGTCATGTATTTCCAAATTAAATAATTTTTTAAGTAAGAGGAACCTTAATAAAGGGAGAGTGGATAGTAATATGTATATTATAAAATTCATGTGTTTTCCCTCATTATAATAGTTTATGTTGATGATATTATCTTTTCTAGGAATTGTGTAATAAGTTATGATATATTTATTGAAGGGATGGATAAGTATTTCAAAATTTCCTTAATGTGGGAAGTTAAATACTTTCTTTTGTTACCAATATTTCACAAGAAGGAATACATTTTTTCCAAGAAAAGTATTCTAAGGAACATATCAAGAAGTTAGGCATAGAAAACACAAACCTGTCTCAAGCCTAATTTTAGTAGGAACAAAGCTAAGTAAAGATGGTGAATCAAAGGATGTTTATCCGAAAGAGTATCAAAATTTTATTTGAAGTATATTGTATTTGACTACCTCAAGACCTGATATTGTTTATATTGTAACCTTATGTGAAATAATTATGAGGGATCCTAAAGCATCACATCAAATTACTGGAAAAATAATTCTTAGATACAAAAAGGCACAAAAAAAATTGGAATTTATTATTGTATCTCAGATAATATTTAATTTCTTGGGTACTTAGATGAATATTGGATATCAAATAACATTTCATAACAGAACTTGCGGAGAATTATGAATTAAATATTCAATATGTTTCCACATTGGAACATGTGGCCGACATTTTCAAAAAACCCTTACTGAAGGAATCATTAACAAAATTGATTTTTAACATGGCTGCTCATTCTCTTTCTCTTCAAGGCTAAAGTTCGTTGTTTTTTCTCATCTCCCTTTTTACCATTGAACTGTTTTGTCAAGGGAGAAACTATTAATATTTCATAAATCTATTGTATAAAAGATATATTTTTAGTTATGCTTTGAATTCAAAATTTTTAGTGTGTGGAATATTATAACTGCTTATTGGAGTGGTTTTAAGAAAGAAATTTTCTTGTGTGCCAAGAAGTGTGAAAAAGATCTATGAAAATAAAAAATATATATGAATTCATAATCACTTCATTTGGATAGCATGGTTTTAATGTCATCAATAATTGTTTTCTACAATGAGTTAGATCATGTAGGATTATAATGGATGATAGGTAATCCATTTGTCAAGGATACAAAGTTCGGTGACTTATGAAAACATGGTTCAAAAAAATCATAGGGGGGATTGTTAGGAATGAGCTGATGATAAATGGGATGGTTTTCATGTGTTATATTTTTTGGTCTAAGAATGTTTGTAGAAATGAAATTAACTCTCTTTTTTTTATTAGAATTAGAAACTATTTTTTATGGACATGGAGAATGTTTTTCAAGTGAATATGGACCTATTTTTCATTGGAAACAGAACCTATTTTTTAATAGAACTAGAACCTATTTTTTAAAGCAATCAGAATCTTCTTTTCAAGATAATTGGACTCTGATTATCAAAGGAATGAGAGTTGTATTTTTAAAAGAATTTTAGTATGATTTTCAGAACAACAGAATTGTGGTTTTCATTATAATTTTAGCTTACTTTTCAGAAGAGCTAGAATATAATTTCTAGAAGAATCGATACTTGATTTTTTTTGTGAACCAGAGTCACTATAAGTATAATGTTATAAATGTGAATATTCTTTGTTGATGCATATTTATCATTGATCATGAGTAAATGTAAGAACTCTTAATGCATGTTTGATGGAAGAAATGAGGAATTGAGAAGTTGCAGTACTGATAGATGATTGATTGTTAAACCAATGAGAGTGGTGCAAACAGAATAACAATATCTAATGAAGATCAGTATTGATAATGAATGTAGTACAGAGAATAGTGATACAGATGTGAATGTGGTTTTGAGTAAAGGTGATTCCCATAGTTGTGGTGTTGAATATTCTTTGGGAATAGAAAGTCGAAAAAAGTGATATCGATGGTCAATGAAAGGTGATGTTGATGAAAAGAAATTCTGATAAAAGAAGGTGGCAATGAGAGTAGTGTATATGGGAAATGTGATTCTGATAGAATGGTTTTCTGACATCAAGATGATCGTAATAAAAAACAGTCATACCAAAGATGATAGAAACTAGAGTTTATCTTCTCCGGAAAGACTCTCTCTGGTTGATGTGAAAATTCCGTAATCATGTGAGTTAAGGAAAGTGAAGAAGAAGTATTCTTTTCATCAGGTATGTTAAGATAAGTGAAGAAGATGTGTGTCTATACCATGTGGGTCAAGAGAAGTGAATAAGATGTATGATTTTCAACATGAAGTTCATGATAAGTGTACAATAAGTGTGTCATCTAAAGTGGGTTAAGAGAGAACAAAAGGAGATGGAGATTTCTGAATACATTGTCTATGGGGAGATGAACCTTCAAATAAATGATTTTGATTCAAATAATTTCTAAAGAATAAGATTCTGAAATTGGCATGGGGGAACTAGAATCTGATCTTTTGACCCTAATATTTATGATGATAATAATAAATCATAGTAATTTGTTTCTGAAGAAGAAGTAATGAAGGATGAAGAAGCTTTGAGAAGAATTGAGAAGAGTTGACGAAGTCAAAATTGCTTTGATATTTTAGGGGAAATGATTATTAGAGTGAGTTTAAGTGAGTGGGAAATATTTTTAGGATTCTCACCTAACCCATTTTCGGTCACCTATAAAAGGAATGATAATATATTGAACTTAGTAATGTCTAAAAGCGGAGTACTATTCAACACGGAAGAGAGAGAAGCTCTGAATTTTTAGTTAGAGAAAGTGATATTGGTTGTCTTATATGGGATATTTTACAATTGGAAGATTAATGTGTTTGGATAATTGTAGTAACTAGTAGATCTAATAAGAACATGGTTATTATACCAGGCTAAACTTATCAGAAAGGGATCCTTGTACTAAGTATCACCATTCTGGGTTTCTTAGACTAATGAAGAATTAAAACAGGGTTTTCATCCTGGGATTTAATGTAATGATGATTTCCAGACTGAGGAGGAATCTTACTGAGTTTCATCATACTTAGGGATTGAAGTGGTTCTGATTCAGCTATAACAGGGAGGATCATATTCCGAAAACCTGGATTAGGAAATCAGACTCAGTGCTTCTTAAAATAATTCCAGGATGTTCTTACTTTTCTTCTATGTTAGGAATTGAATCATTTTTTACACATGCATACACATGTTGAATTGATAATAAGGGCAGGTAACATGAGTTGTAATAAAAGATGTCGTATTACCCTATTATGTTAAGAGGGTGCACAGGAACTAAAGGGATTGTTTCATAGTGCTATATGATTTTAAATTTAAATCAAACTCATTGTAATACAATGATTGTTTCTTGTGTATTGTATGGTATTGTATTATTTTTAACTATACCAAGGATGTATCTATTCTTATTGAATATTGAACCTTACTAATTCATGTGTTCATGTGGATGTGTGCTTGTTGTTTTCAATAGGGAATTGAATCTTTAACTGGAGGCAAAGGTTATTTAAGCTGAATGGGAACTAAAAATAAAAATATTATCACTAATTCACCCCTCCCCCTCAGAGTGATACATTACACGGACTGGGCAGTTTTAGTATTTTTGGGTCATCTTTTGGCAGGTTGTATGACTTTTCCAAGATCGACTAGTGTTTTATGCTCAACTATTTGAGATATTCCATCATTTTGGATTACCATAAACCATATTAATCTCAATCAATATGATGTGGATTATTAAGAATCCATGCATCATCTATATTTATTCTTTTCATCTTTAATAGTATTCCCCTGGAACATGATGTCTATTAATGGGTTAAAAAATAAAATAGAATTCATAGAATCTATAATAGATTCAACCTATAATAGAAATTTTTATGTCCCATAGGATAATGGAAATTATACTATAGGTAGTGAATATACCATATTAAAGTTTTAAAATATAATTATTAGTTACTACCCAAAACTAAGTTATAAAATTAATAGACATGTTTAGAAGTGGAAATGAAATTATGAAAAATAACACAATGATGTTTTTTATAATAGTTCAGTCAAACATAGACCAAGTAAACTCTTATGAATCTATACTCAATTAGAGATATTTTTTTCACTAAATTTATTTTCAAAGTGGAATCAAAACCTAGATAAAAAATTCATTTTCCAGTAATATAATAACCAAGACGCTAGAATTTTATATGTGGATCCAAACCCAATTAGAACACTGGAATTAGACTATGTGAATCACAACATAAATGTTCTTGAATAATAAATTTTTAAGTCACAAAAAATTAATATAAAATAATAATTATTTATATGTAAAATCATATATAGAAAAATTAAATAATATAAAATATGAATTGTTGTTTTGCATAAAAAAACTAGGACGAAGTAAAAGATTAATGAAGAAAGCATAAGTAATGGTTCTTGAGTAATTAATTAGGATATATCTGTAAGGTAATACAATTAATATAATTTTGTGTTCATCCACGGAGGGATGTTCCATCATAAATGGGAAATTTTTAGCAACGGGAGAATGTATGACCCTTCACAATAACAACACCACAAAACTATTTCCACTGTATCACTTGATAATATAAAATATATCATATAAGATGTATCACATGAGTATTTTATTAAATATACCCACATAATTTTAATAATTTATTCCATTTTAAAAAACCTTAACACAGCTGATAGAGGTAACAGAATCCAACATTTTAAAAATTATAAAAGTAGATTATTAGAAAGAGACATAAAAGAGAGAAATTGTTGCTACATAAATTTCTCTCAAATCATACATAAAATTTAATACTATATATACTAATTAAATAAATCTAATAGTCCATAAATATCCTCCATAACAATAAAACAATAAATGATCCCGTTAAATTTACACATTTGAATTTGGAATTTGAAATTCAAAAGTGTTCTATTAAAAACCATAAATAAATATGTGTATAATATCAAAAACTAATAACACTATATTTAAGATATTAAAAAAATTAAAAAGTTTAATATGAATTAATTTTAATTTATAAAAAATAAAATTAAGTAAATATAATGAAATAATAAATACAATTTTTGAGTTACATATTTTTTGTTTCATGTGTGAAAATAAAACACACATTGATCCTTATAAAAGCATGTTTACAAAATAAAGAAACCAATTCACTATTTCTAAATAATCAATCTGGATTTATAAATTCATTATAAAAATTTAAATTTATAATATAAATATAAAATATTTTAAGATATGTAATACAATGTAAAACAATGTAAATTTTGATATTTTAGAAAGAGTGGAAGAATTTTAGTAGGATAAGTATCCATATTCATGTAAGTATTTTTGATGAAGGTATTTTTACCTAGGATAGAAAATTTAACATTTAAATGAATTGACATAATTGATAAGTTTTAGTGAATCACGGTGCATCCATGTCATATAAGGGATTCATTACATTGGTGATTCATGTATCTGAATTTCTGAAATCTGAAAAAAGATCGAAGTCATAAATATTAGAACTAAAAATACCATGATAAAGGAATAATAATTTTTTGTCTAATATAATTATATTGGAAAACATTATTGACTTAAAAAATAATAAATAATAACCCGATTTATGAATCTAAATTTAATATTATGATTAAAATACAAAACAAAAACATCTCTAGAAAACTGTAGAAAATAGACTAAAAACAAGAAGTATTATCAATACTAATTTCAGACATCTTATAGATTGATTCAAACGATTATATACTCTAATGAAATTTATATAATAATATTATATTTACAAATAACACTCAAATTTTTTATTTAATATTAATATTATTTTGAAATATAGAGAGAAATTGATTCTAGAAAATTATCTTTGTGGATTTTTAATCGGTTGTGTGAATTACAAATCAACATTACGGTTAATCATTTTTCCTTTTTGTGATTTGTAATTTTACTTCTTTAGAATAGAAAAAAAAAATTATAAATGATAATTTAAGGTCCCAAATTCCTTATTTAGACTATAAACTAAAAAAAATAAACATATAGACCATGTTATTAGCATTCACAACACAAAATTTAAATCTAATTCTATGAAAAGAAATATTAAGATATGATCAATATTAACAAGACATTTTTTAGTATAAAATATAGTGTATTAATACATTTAAAAATTATATTTTATAATAAAAATATAAATTTCAAAAATTATTCAATCAGAAAGTAAAAAATTTTAATATCTGTAATTAGGATCTATGATTTACCTCGAAGTTCTAATGAAGTCTTCAGTATACTCTTTGAACATAATTTAGAATCATCACTTTGAATTATCCCTTGATAAATATTCTGTTTGACATAAATATTCAAACTCTGGATCATGTGTCGATATCTTTTTCAATGGATTTAAAAAATTATTTGGATCAATTACTTTATATAGTTGAATTTTCTTATGAAAATTTATTTTACTAACATGTTTAGATGGATCCTTATGAATACATCTTTGCAAATAAGTGTAGAAATCAAACGTTATACAAAGAAGATGGATAATGAAAGCTATTGGGGTCTGATATAGAAGAGGAAATGTCATAGAAACTTATATCCATTAAACATCACATCATGTTAGGTCTAATTTAACATAGAGGTTATACAAACAAACATCGGTGTGATATGTAATTTTTTGTTGGTGAGATGATTTTTATGAGGAATATAATGTTGATTTAGTGACCACCCTTCTAATGTTTTGGACATTGAATTTGGTCAGACATATTTTTTATGTTTTATATGGTTAACTATTTTTGGAATTGAATATGTTGAACTTATAATGTCATTGTATTACTTGTGATAACAATTTTGGTCAGGGAAATATTTGGATATATGAGGAATGAATTTTCATTTTTTTAATTGATCTAATGATCTGTTAAATTTTAATTTAAGTGGTTTAAGTATAAAAAATCCCATTGGATATTCATTTACTATAATAAGACATGAATTTGGAATTTAGATAATTACAACAAAATGATAAAATTGTAAGGAAAATTTTTGGTTCTCTTTTATATAATGTTAACATCTCCATAAACTTTAGGAAAAACAACTTCAGACCCAAAATCCTTTTACATTCATTTTTTTTTGAAACAATGGACTTTTAACTAAACATATATAATCAGTTTACTAGTGGTTAACTTTATCATGATCACATTATATATAAATTTATTAATCGATTGGAATTATTATTCTCTTTCATATCAATGTTTTCATTTCCCATCAATGTTCTCCTACAAAAAATCCAAATAATAATTAATTTTGGACAACCTTTGTAAGTTCATTAGTCTCTTGTGAAGAAAAATCTTTATTAACCCATTTTTTGATGAGAATTTAAAATAAATTTATTTTCAAATGTCAAACACTTCATTTTTGAGATCAATCATAAATTTAAAGGGATTAATTTATTAAATAGAGGTAGAATGAAACACACTGAGATTTTAAAATAAAAATATCATGTTTCATAACTTTTATGACCCGAAACACCATGTTCTTAAGAGAATGTAACACCCATATACATTATAATATAATTATTTAAATTCAATCTCTTTGATTGCTTGTGATGTACATAATTTCAGGTATAAATGACACATGATACTCTTAAAATATTATTATTTAAACAAGACTACTAAAATATAGCTCTTTATATGGAGTCTATGAATAATAATAAAAAAAAGTATGAAAATTGTTTTTCAAAATGTATAAAATAAATTCAAGGGTAATATATTGATTACAAATAATATAAGAATCATTTTAAAGAGAACAAAATATATTCTAAAAAACTATATTTGTATAAAAGGCAGATTAGTTGCAATTTGGGAAAATAATTTAAAATTAATTTTCACAAATTGCATGAAATTAATTGCAAAAAATAAAATTCACTTTTTTCAAATCTAAAAAATTAAATTATTTTTTGTAAAATTTTTGAGAATTTTCTAAAAGGGTAAATTTTCAGATGAATATTTAAAATTAATGATATTTATCGAATACTATCCATTCATTTAAATAATTTAAAAGGTTTGATAATATTTTTATTTGGTTTTAAATTAATATTAGTTAAATTATATTATAAATTAACTAATTTAGTTTTGTTTTTCTTTTCATATTTAAAATTGATATTAAAGCATTCCATACATATTAGATATCTTTTCTTTGGAAAACGGAACTTTCATCGCATCTACAGTTTATTTTTAAATGAAATTCTATAACTTCTTTCAATTTAATTTGAAAAATTGATTCTATATTTTGATTTAAAATAGTTTATATTATCTAATAATTTCAAACTAATTTTTTACCATAATTAATAGTTAAGATATTACCAATTAGTTACCACACTTAAGGTAAAAAATAGATTTACAGTGGGTTAAACTATGAAGATAATTGCTAATAGTTACCTAAAACATTTTTAATTCCCATTAAATGGATTTTATTTGACCTTATAACCTCTAAACATCTATAATTACACATTTTGGTGGATTTGGGAAAGGTAAAAACTTTTGTATCACTTTATATTTTAAAAAATATGATGTTTGTCATCTCACACACATAAAAAGGGGCACCCCCTGTCCTCCATTCTTCAAAAATAAATTCCTTAATTTCATCCAAAGATCATATATCCCTTAGTTTTATTATAAATACATTTTAATAAAAAAAATTCTTTTAACCTAGAGATTCTCTATAACAACCCATACTTTACATAAATTGTTATTACTTCATAATTGAAGCACACTTGTTACAACATATAACAAAACCAGGAAAGGACGGTATAGGTACAGTGTCTTTGTAAACTGGGAAACATAAAAAACTGGTACATAAATCATCTACATTGTCTCCCATTTATTTCATCATATCTAGAGTCCCTTTTGGCATATCCTACTAAATAACCTTCTTCGTGACCTGGTGAAATAAAACATACAAAAGGGTGAGCAAAAATGCTCATTAATGGTAAACAAAAGAAATATCAATCACATCATATTCATAAGAACATAACATTTTGGAAATCTTAACCAGCAAAAGAGATCATAATTTCATAACATGGGATAAATCATAGTACCAAAATGTAATCCCAATAATCATAACATAAAACACAAAACATTGTTTCATACACACATAATCATAGAGAATCATTTCTTAGTTGTCAAGACTCATTACCAAGACTATCTTAGCGGAAAAAGTCCATTTCTGAACTGAGTTCACTCCCCGTTTCAGTCCTATATCACTGAACCAGTTTAACCTGTCGTTCCAGCCATATCTATATCATGAGATATAAATCTTTACCCAATGCATTGGAGGGAGATATAGGTCCCACCCATCTCATAATGATAACATTTTTATGTGTGCCACAAAATCATAAATTATACATCATTGCATAACCCATGTAATAAAAATGGGATTCATAAACATTGTGACATCATAAAACAATTCATATAAGATAAATAATTCAAAACAATAATTCCATCACAACATAATCAAATCAATGTAATAATAGGGATATAAATAGAAACCTATTTTATCTTATATGGAAAATTATTCTGATGAAACACTTGAACTCCATTTTTGAGGAAAATATCCTTTCTACTTCAAAAACATGTTTCCTTTCTTAACATGTCATAAAATTTTAAACTAAAATAAGTTGATTAAAAATAAACTTGAAAACTTGTAAAGGAAGCTTCTTGGAAAAAATGTTTTAAATATCCATTCATGCCGTATAAGTTAAAAAACATTCTTCTCGTACTTTGGTTGGAAAAGTCAAAAAGTACCTCATACGAAAAATGACAAAAGATTCATTTCATATCTTTTATTAAAAACTCACCGAAGGGTAAAATTGGTTTTAAAAAATTGTAGGTGGATGTAAATAATATGAAATATTGAGGAAACATGTATGTGGATGATAAAATACACCCCAGTAAATACCAAATTATAAAAAATCTCGGATAAAAATGAGATTGTGATATTTTCCCTTACCTTAGGTCCGATTTGCTTCGTAAGTGTCTGAACCTCCTGTATAATGATTTCAATAATGTCATTGAATTATTCTAGAATCATACTCATTGTTATGATATCATATATGTCTATATTATTAGCTTCTTATTAGTAATATTTCATGGCTACTTTTTATTCGGGTGTTTATCACTTTTTGTTCTTATGCGTGTTTTGGTGAATACATTCTTATTCTTCTCTTTAGGTTATGGATACCTCATTTACAGAATGGTATTAGTGTAATATATATCATATTCATTAAATAAATTGATTTATATAATCATTATGGAATGAAGATCATGTAGAACGAGTCACACCACATCATGGAGACGGTATTTCGTACGTACGCACGAGCGATGATATCATTCCCATGATCGTGGAATTGTATTGGAGTGTATGTATACTATATCAGAATCAATATAAATTTACAATAATCATATATAGTTATTATTTACACCATTATGCCCATCCAAATAAGGTGGTGGTGGAAAATAGATTACACCACGGCGTGGAGACGGTATTCCGTGCGTACGTACGCATGGTGATTTCATTTTCCGTAGGATGGATAGATGGTGAAATAGGGTTGTTTCATACTTATAATAACATATCAGTATATGAGTGATACTGATGTTATTACTTCATAATTAAACAACTAAATAAGAATAACTGGAAGAAGAAATAATGTTTAAAGAATCGGTAACAGACATTACCTCTTCTTTGAAGCCCCTCTTTGAGACCTCTTTTTAGGGAACTAAAATTTGTCTTTGAAGAAGACCAAGACCTCTAGGATGTTTCCAGGGAAGTGGAGAAGAGAATTTGGCAGGGGTTGGCCGAGAATGAAGGCTCAATGTGGTGTGATAAAGAGAGGGAGGAGGTTCCCTTTTATAAGGGAGGAGAGGGGCACCTTAGGAAAAACAAAAAATATTATTTTATTATAAAGTCATATTCGTTTTTTAATAGCTCAAAATTAATTTATTTCAAAGAAAAGGTGGGTTTGGGTCGAAATACCCCCATAAAATTGAATTTAGACAAGTTTAGTTATCTATTTTATCCTTATCATTTAGATTTAACTTTAAGTTAGTTAATTTAACTTTTATCGTGTCTTCTTGTTTTATTACACTATAAGGTTAATAAACTTACTATAACAAGACAAAAGAACCCCAAGTTTTTTATTATTAATATATATAACTTTATCTAAGTCATTTGGCCGAACCTAATATTTTTATGAATAAAATAACAATTAATAATATAATATTTGTTTTAAAAACAATTTTATGTAAATTTTGACACTATATGGTAATTTTTTTTTGTCAAAATCATAACAAAAAGATTAGTTCTCAAAATGTTAATTAAATCAATAATAACATGTCATATTAACCTATAAAATTATTTTAATTCATAAAAAGTCTCAAATTACATTTATTTCGGTATTTATAACATCAATTTTGTCAATATTACATTGATAAGATAATTACTGCATCATCATTGTGTCATAAATAAATTAAATTATATATTGTATAAGAATTAAAAATAAAATACCATTATTTAGGAAATATTTTAATATTTCTAATGAACATTTATAGTCGAATTTATCTTATTTATAACCCTATATTAAAAATGAATTAGTTATTAAACGTTGATTTTAACTATTTTAACCCTTCTTTAAATAAATTAATAATAAATGTCCTAATCTAATCCAAGTGGGTCTAAATGATCATATTTTATTCCTAATTTTTCTTTGGTCGAATTACACTTATCCAATAGAATTATGACATGTGTTAGGGTAATAATAATAACATTTTTACCCTTAATTTCCCTATTTACTTTTAACCGTGGTAAAAAAGTAAAAAGTTTCTATTCAAGAAAAATTATTATCATCTCATTGAAACACATTTTAGTCCTTGATATTAACCGTGTCTCTCGAATTTTCGAAATTCCACTCACAGAAGCGGTAAAATTATGTTTTATGTAAATTTGCAAATTCTCCTAAGAGGTGGGTAAAAGACGGTGAAAAGTTCAATAAAATTTTTATATATCTAAAATTATTATAAAATGACTCCAATGAATTTCATTGAACTTATATAGGTATTATGTATCAATTTTTACCTAAAAATTTTAAATAAAATAAATATTTATTTAAATAAAAACTCGGTTTTTAAATAGTAACCCAGTGTTTTCACTATTCATCAAAAATTGAAAGTTTTCATAAAAATACCAAAATTTCACCCTAGGATAATTTCGATATTCCGAATCCAAAAATGAAGTCCATTTTGAAAAAATAAAATTTAAAAAATTTGAAAAAGTGGGTATTACTATTCATAACGGCTAGTTTAGTAATATTTTAATAGCTTATCGTTGTTTAGTGAAACTCGGTATTGCGTATGACGCAAGCTATCGAGGAAGGTAGCGATTGCATGTAGAGCAAGTCAATCTAGTGTTGTGTGTAGTTAAATATTCATTTGATGATTTATATAACATAAAAACAAAATATTTCTCATAAAAGTCTCAGGTGTTACATTCTACCCCCCTTAAAATGAATTTTGCCCTCGAAATTCGTCACTTTGTAACAAACAGATGAGGATACCTCTCCCTCATCATATCCTCAAGCTCCCATGTAGCTTCTTATAATTGAGGGTTCCTCCATAAAACTTTCACCAAGCGAGTGGCCTTTCTCCATAGAACTTTTTTTCTACAATCCAGAATCTCTATCTGTTGTTCTTCATAAGAAATATCTTGCTCCAGCGGTACAAGTTCTGAGTTGAGTAAATGTGAAGGATCAGGTATGTACATTCTCAAGAGAGATACATGGAACACATCGTGAACTTGGGAGAGATTCGGTGGAAGCGCCAATCGTTAAGCTACCTTCCGTACACGATCCAGTATTTTGAAAGGACTGATATACCTAGGGCTCGGCTTTCCCTTCTTTCCAAGTCTCATTACTCTCTTCCAAGGAGATATTCGTAAGAAAACTTTATAACCCACTTCAAACTCTAGGTCTTTTCTTCGGTAATCAGCATAACGTTTTTGTCGACTCTGAGCTGCTATTGTGTGTTGTTGAAGTGATCTGACCTTTTCTGCCATCTCATCAACAAGATTAGGTCCTCATAGCTTTCTTTCCCCAACATCATCCCAGAAAGTTGGAGTCTTTCATTTCTTTCCATAGAGAGCTTCATAAGGAGCCATCTGAATAATGGAGTGAAAACTATTATTATAAGAGAATTCCCCAAAAGGTAGGTGTTGAGACCAACCACCTTTGAAATTCATAGAGCAAGATATCAACATATCTTATAGAGTTTGAATTGTTCTCTTAGACTGACCGTCTGTTTGAGGATGATAAGCAGTTCTGAAACTCAACTCTGTATCCAGAGTATGCTGAAGACTTCTCCAGAACTTTGAGGTAAATCTTGGATCCCGATCAGATATAATATAAAGTGGTACTCCATTAAATCTTACAACTTCCTTCACATATATCCTGGCAAGCTGATGTAGAGTGAAATCATCTCTAATAGCAATGAAGTGTGTTGACTTTATAAGACGATCAACTATGACCCAGATAGCATTATTGCCTTTTAATGTTTTAGGACGTCTGGTGACAAAGTCCATAGTGATGTTTTCCCATTTCCATTCAGGTATGGGTAATGGTTGTAACATCCCCTTAGACTTTTGTCTCTCATCTTTACCTTTCTGACAAACCAAGCATCGAGAGACATATTCAGTAACATCTCTTTTCATGCCATCCCACCAGAAGTAATCTTTCAGGTCCCTATACATCTTCGTGATTCTAGTATGAATAGAGAATGAAGAACTATGAACCTCATCCAGCAGCCCCTTCCTTAATTCTAGGATGGGAGGAACACAAACTTGCTTACTGAATTTTATTATCTCATCACAATCAAGGTTGAATTCAGGAACATTTCTCACCTTCTTTTGTAAATCAACATCTTCTTTTTGTGGCTCTTTAATATTAACATGTATAGATGGTTTAACATTTAATTGAGAAAGATACGATTTTCCCCCTTCCATTATAATTCCAAGATCCATCCTTTGTAAATGCATAAATATTGGGTCTTTTGTGATCCTCATTATGGATAAGCTAGCATGGTCTTGTCGACTTAGTCCATCTGCCACCTTGTTTGCTTTCCTAGGGTGGTAATGAATTGAGAAGTTGTAATCCTTAATCAGCTCCAACCATCTTCTTTGGCGCATATTCAGGTCCTTTTGTGAGAAAATATACATTAAAATCTTATGATAAGTATAAATATCACACCTTTCTCCATAATGAAAATGCCTCCATATCTTTATTGCAATGATTACAGTAGCTAACTCCAAATCATGAGTTGGGTAATTTTTCTCATGGATTTTCAACTGTCGTGAGGCATAAGCTATCACCATATCATTTTTCATAAGAACACACCCCTGCCCCTTCTTGGATGCATCACTATAGATCAAAAACCTTTCTCCACTACAAGGAAGTGTGAGTACAGGTGCACTGGATAACCTTCTTTTCAATTCCTTTAAATTCTCTTCACATTCCTCCGTCCACATGAACTTAAATCTTTTTCGAGTCAACATGGTGAGTGGATTAGATAATTGTAAAAAATATTTTACAAAACGTAGATAATATCTAGCCAAACCAATAAAACTTCGGATCTCGGTTTCTGTTGTTGGTCTCAACTCTCTTTCGATAACCTCTGTTTTTGCTGGATCAACAGTTATCCCCTCTTTTGAGATTATGTGACCCAAAAATGCAACTTTTTGTATCCAAAATTCACACTTGGTAAATTTGGCATAAAGATTATCCTTTCTCAGGGTCTTCAATATAATTCTAAAGTGATCATCATGTTCTTCCTTGATCTTTGAATAGAAAAGAATATCGTCTATAAAGACTACCACCAACTGATCAAGATAGTCTTTAAAGACTTTATTCATTAGATCCATGAAGATAACATGGGAATTACTAAGACCAAATGGAATCACTATAAATTTATAGTGTCCATACATTGTACAGAAAGCTATCTTTGGTATATCCTACCTTTTGACCCTTAATTGATGATACCCTGAACGAAGATCAATCTTGGAAAAGTATTGATCTCCACGTAGTTGGTCAAGTAAGACATCAATGTGCGGGAGAGGATATTTGTTCTTGATCGTGATCTTGTTAAGTTCTTGATAATCAATGCAGAGTCTCATTGATCCATCTTTCTTCATAACAAACAGAACATGTGCTCCCCAAGGTGACGCACTAGGTCGTATGAATCCTTTATCAAGATTCTCTTGGAGTTTCTTCTTTAATTCCAGCAACTCAATTGGGGTCATTCTATAAGGTGTCTTTGAAATAGGCAAAGCACCCAGTACGAGTTCTATTGAAAACTCAACTTCACAATTTGGTGGAAGACCCAGAAATTCCTCCGTAAAGACATCTTCAAGATCTCGTACAATGGGAATATTCTTAATCATGAGTTTCTCACAAACCATTTGAGATAAATAACCTTTATTTAGTGGAATAAAAATCCATAAGAAGGAATAAATTTCCACTGGAAGGTTATGTTCATCATTGCATCGATAGATGATCATAGATTGATCTAGAATATGAAATGTGACTTCCCTTCTTTGGCAGTTGATATGAGCTCCATATAAAGAAAGCCAATCCATGCCAAGAATCACATCAAATTCCACTATAGGAAGGATCACAAGATTTCCAGGAATCACTTTCCCACAAACTTCAATTGGAGAAGAATTGTAAACTTTTGATATGACTGTTGTGCCATTAGTGGTTGTCATAAATAAATAAAAATCTAATTGTTGAGGTGATACAGTGATACCCTTAGAAAACTCTTTTGAAATAAAAGAGTGGGTGGATCCAGAATCAAATAAAACATATGATACTTTAGAGTGGATGGTAACTGTACCTTTCACCACTTCGTTATCGTACTCCAAATAGTTGATAGAAATTGCATGTGACAATCCTTTGTATTTGTCTTTAAGAGTTTGTTGACGTCAATCATCATCATCAACCCTTGGATTTGGGCATTGATTGGCATAATGCCCCATCTCCTTGCACTTGAAACATTGAAGGGTAGAAGGTTCATTTTGCGTATCGCTTCCTTTGTTTTCATCATTAGACATCTTCTTCCCATTATGTCGACATTCAATTGCCCGATGACCTTCTTTTCCACACTTATGAAATTTGCATGTCCCCTTAAGACAATTTCCTCCATGTTTCTTTCCACACTTTGAGCATAAGGGAATACTCATATTTTTTCAGTGTGCTCTTTAGATTTTCCATTGAATTCCATTTTCCTCTTCTTATCAAACCCATATGACTAATGGGTTACTCCAATCTCCATCTCAACCATGAGATCACATCGAACAATTTCCTCGTAGCTATTGAAGTCCCTTATGGATAACGCCCTTCGAAGACTTGGTTTTAAGACACTAATGAATCGATCGAACTTAATCTCGGGTTGGATAACAATACCAAAAGCGTACCTTGAAAGTCTTGTAAAATTTTCTTTGTAGGTACCAACATATTCATCATCAATTTGCTTTAGTTCAAGAAATTCCTTCTCTATCTTTGTTCGGAGAATATGAGGGAAGTACTTATTGAAAAATATATTCTTGAACTCTTCCCATTCCATGGACTCAATTTCATCCCTTTGCCTTGTATTCTTAATAAGATTACCCCATTGATCAACATCTCCTTCCAAAAGATACACTACTAAGATGAATTTATCATGTTCAGAACATTGAAGAACTGAAAATACCTTTTTAGTGGTACTGATCCATTGTTCAACCAGTAATGGATCAGAATACTCGCTGAATGAAGTTGGATGCTGCCTCATGAAGGATTCAACAGAATGTTGCTCCTTCCTTTTCTCGTTTGGAAGTCCTTCATGATTTATAGCTTGAGAAAGTTGTGTGAGCATGGCTACAAGATTTTTTATTCCAGCTCCCATAACATTTGGTTTCATAGGGGGACAATCATTGAATTTCCCATTGCATTCCGCATTAACATGATTCCTTCGGGTTCCACCCATTGACTAAAACCAAGAAGAATAGTGTGATCAACACTAATTTTAATAGGAAAAACACAAAATAAAGAATAAAATTTCACACTTAAGGTCTTATCATAGGTTGTTCATGGCCATTTCTAAAACACTAATATTGTGTTTTATGCTTAGACATATCCTTAGTCTTCTTACTATGGATTTCACATCCTAGTTTCCAATGGTTGACTATACCTTTCCTCTGATACCAACTATAACATCCCATACTTTACATACATTGTTATTACTTCAGAATTGAATAACACTTGTTATATCATATAACAAAACCAGGAAAGGACCGTATAGGTATAGTGTCTTTGGAAACTGGGAAACATAAACAACTGGTTCATAAAGCATCTACATTGTCTCCCATTTATTTCATCATATCTAGTATCCCTTTTGGCATATCCTACTTAATAACCTTCTTCCTAACGTGGGGAAAGAAAACACACAAAAGGGTGAGCTCAAATGCTCAGGAAGGGTAAACAAAATAAATAACAATCACATCATATTCATAAGAACATAGCTTTTGGGAAATCTTAACCTGCAAAAGAGATCATAATTTCATAACATGAGATAAATCATAGTGGTGAAATTTAATCCCAATAATCATAACATAAAACATAACACTTTGTTTCATACACACATAATCATTGAGAATCATTTATTAGTATTCAATACTCATTTCCAAGACTATCTTAGCGGACAAAGTCCATTTCTGAACCGAGATCATTCCTCGTTTCAGTCCTGTTTCACTGAACTGGTTTAACCTGCCATTCCAGCCATGTCTATCTCATGAGATATAAATCTTTACCCAATGCATTGGAGAGAGATATAGGTCCCACCCATCTCATAATGATACCATTCTTATGTGTGCCACAAAATCATAAATCATAAATCATTGCATAACCCATGTAATAAAAATGGGATTCTTAAACATCGTGACATCATAAAACAATTCATATAAGATAAAGGAATTCATAAAAATAATTCCATCACAACATAATCAAATCAATGTAATAATAGGGATAGAAATAGAAACCTATATTATCTTAGATTGAAAATAATTTTGATAAAACACTTGAACTCCATTCATGAAGAAAATATCATTTCTACGTCAAATTTTTTTTTCCTTTCTTAACATGTCATACAATTTTAAACTAAAAGAAGTTGATTAAATATATACTTGAAAACTTTTAAAGAAAGATTCTTGGAAATAATGTTTTAAAAATCCATTCATTCCTTATAATTTAAAAAAACATTCTTCTCATACTTTTGTCGGAAAAGTCAAAAAGTACCTCATACGAAAAAAGACAGAATATTCCTTTCATATCTTTTACTAAAAACTCAAAGAAGGGTAAAATTGGATTTAAAAAATTTTAGGTGGATGGAAATAATATTACATATTGAGTAAACATGGATTTAGATGATAAAATACACCCCAGTAAATACCAAAGTATAAACAATCTAGGATAAAAATGAGATTGTGATATTTTCACTTACCTTAGGTCTGATTTTCTTCGTAAGTGTCCGAACTACCTGTATAATTATTTAAATAATGTGATGGACAGATTACATAATCATACTCATTGTTATGATATCATATATGTCAATATTCTTAGATTCTTATTAGTAATATTTCATTGCTACTTATTATTCGGGTGTTTATTACTTTTTGTTCTTATGCGTGTTTTGTCGAATAAATTATTATTCTTCTATTTAGGTTATAGATACCTCATTTCCAGAATGGTATTAGTGTAATATATATAATATTCATTCATTCAATTCATTTATATAATCATTATTCAATGAAGATCATGTAGAATGATTCGCATCACATCATGGAGACGGTATTCAGTACGTACGCACGAGCGAAGATATCGTTCCCATGATCATGGAATTGTATTGGAGTGTATGTGTACTATTTCAAAATCAATATCACTTTACAATAATCATATATAATTTTTATTTACACCATTATACCCATCCAAGTAAGGTGGTGATGGAAAATAGATTACCCCATGGCGTGGAGACGGTATTCTGTACGTACGCACGCGCGGTGATTTCTTTTTCCATTGGATGGATAGATGGTGAAATAGGGTTATTTCATACTTATAATAACATATAAGTATATGAGTGATACTGATGTTATTACTTCATAATGAAACAACTAAATAAGAAGAAGTGGAAGAAGAAATAAAGTTGAAAGAATCGGTAATGGACATTACCTCTTCTTTGAAGCACCTCTTTGAGACCTCCCCTTAGGGCACTAAAATTGGTCTTTGAAGATGACCAGGACCTCTAGGATGTTTCTAGGGAAGTGGAGAAGAGAATTTGGCAGGTTTTTGCCGAGCAAGAAGTCTCAAAGTGGAGTGAGGACGAGAGGGAGGAGGTGACCTTTTATAAGGGAGGAGAGGGGCACCTTAGGAAAAACTAAAAATATTATTTTATTATAAAGTAATATTTGGTTTTTAATATCTAAAAATTGATTTATTTCGAATCATTTGTGGGGATGGGTCGAAATAATCTCATCCAATATAATTTAGACAAGTTTAGGTATGTATTTTAACCTTATCATTAAGATTTAACTTTAAGTTAGATAATTTAACTTTTACCTTGTCTTCTTGTTTTCTTACACTATAAGGTTAATAAACTTACTATAACAAGCCAAAAGAACCCCAAGTTTTTTATTATTAATATATATAACCTTATATAATTCATTTGGTAGAACCTTATATTTTTAAGAATAAAATAAGAATTAATAGTATTATATTTGTTTTAAAAACTGTTTTATGTCAATTTTGACACTATTTGGTAATTGATTTTTGTGAAAATCATAACAGAAATATTAGTTCAAAAAAAGTTAATTAAATCCATACTAAAATATCATATTAACCTAGAAAATTAATTTAATTCATAAAAGGTATCAAATTACATTTATTTGGGTATTATAACATCAATTATGTCAATATTTCATTAATAAGATAATTACTACATCATCATTGTGTCATAAATAGATTAAATTATTTATTGTAAAAAAATTAAAAAAAAAATAAAACTATGTTTTAAATCTTTTTACCTTTCTAATGAATATTTATAGTCGAATTTATCTTATGTATAACCATATATTAAAAATGTTTTAGTTATAAATTGTTGATTTTAACTATTATAACTATTCTTTAAATAAATTATTATTAAATGTCATAATCTAAAACAAGTGGGCCTAAATGGTCATATTTTATTCCTAAGGTTGTTTTTGGTAGAATTACACTTATTCAATAGAATTAGGAAATGTTTTAGGGTAATAATAATAACATGTTTGCCCTAAATTTCCCTATTTACTTTTAACCGTGGTAACAAAAAGTAAAAAGTTAATATTAAAAAAAATTATTTTCATCTCATTGAACCACATTTTAGTCCTTGATATTAACCATGTCTCTTGGATTTTTGAAATTCTAATCACAGAAGCGGTAAAATTATGTTTTATGTAAATTTTCAAATTCTCCTAGGAGGTGGGTAAAAGACGGAGAAAAGTTCAATAAAATTTTTATATATCTAAAATTATTATAAAATGACTCCAATGAATTGAATTGAACTTACATAGGTATTATGTATCAATTTTGACCAAAAAAAAATTTAAATAAAATAAATAATTATTTAAATAAAAATTTTGTTTTTAAATAGTAACCCAGTGTTTTCACTATTCATCAAAAATTGAATGTTTTCAAAAAAATACAAAAATTTCACCCAAGGCTAATTTAGATATTCCAAATCCAAAAATGAAGTCCATTTTGAAAAATAAAATTTAAAAAATTTCAAAAAGTGGGTATTACTATTCACAACGACTAGTTTAGTAATATTTTAATAGCATATCTTTGTTTAGTGAAACTCGGTATTGCGTACGACGCAAGCTATCGAGGAAGGTCGCGATTGCGTGTAAAGAAAGTCAAGCTAGTTTTGTGTGAAGTGAAAGATTCATTTGATGATTTATATAACATAAAAACAAAATATTTCTCATAAATGTCTCGGGTGTTATATTATCTCTAAAAAGGGGTGAGATTATTAAACTTGTGTGTTTGTTTTATTTATTAATTAACCTCTATAAAACCTTAATAAACTATTATAATGCATTAAAAATAGTTATCCCTATATAATTATATTTATTTTGTTGATATAAAAATCCATATTTCTATCTACTTCTATCAAATGTGAAATGAAATCGTTATTCTTGTGTAGGACAACTATAACCTTGTTAACTGAGGAATTTCGCTTCCATCGCCATAATTAAAGGATAAAAATAATTATCGATTTACAATATTTATATAATATATATGAATTTATTATAGTTATGAATTTATTATATCACATATACCATATTAATTTCTCTTTTTCGGAGTAGAGTACTCAAGCGGGGGTGAATTGATTATCTATAAAAATTTCTATTGAATTTTTTTCTTAAATGGTTCCCTAATAAAAATAAATACTGCCTAGTAAATCAAGGTAATATGGTTATAAAAATTGACTATTAAAATTACCACTCAGACGATTGATTATTTCTCAGTAAAATCATTGTGAGTTATTGATACTACTTTTGAAGCTATTATAATAAGGGAAAATAATTATAACTTATATCCAATATTAACTATCAATGTAAAATCTCGTTATTTATGAATTATACAATAAAACAGAAAAAAAATAAATTAAACAACACAATGGATAAAACAAGTGGTTCATTCTCAAGCCGAGACCTAATCCACTGCACTTGGTGATCACATTCCACCAACCAGTTTATATTAATAAAGATTGATCCATACCCGGGATTGGGGTAAACAATAGTACACAGGATTGTCTAGGTTAAACGACCTCTTCCACCGTTCTTCGTGGGTATAGACTACTATGTCACAAAAGGTCCTCTTCCACACTTATATATGAGATTAATAAAATGTGAAAATATTTGAGAGGAATGATATATTGTATCCTTTATATTAATACTGGATACAGTTTGTGTTTTTAACACAAACACACAGATGCACTGGTCAAAATCTAATCAAATACCAAAAAGAGAAAAGATGATGATAAAAAGGTTAGAAGTGCTCTGACTATTACTTTATGTAGCTCTATACTTGTAGGATGGAGGAAATGTAAGTATCGACTTATTATCCATATTAATTGAGAGTGAAAATGTTGGAGATAACAAGATGCATATATTCTACACCTCGTACCTTGTACTATCAAGTGACATGTCTACAAAGAAACCTTAATTATGTCAGTTCCTTTAAATGACTCAAATATGACCACTAGAAATTAAATTTAAAACCACAAAATAGATTAAATAATAGTGTCACCGTATATTTTAAAATCGTATTTCTTAGTAACATTATCACAAGGATACGATGTCTTCTTCTTTTCCATTGAGTGGTGAAATAATAATGATGTCATAGTTGTATTGAGATTAGGAACCAGTAGCATAGATTCGGTGTTAGGATCACGGTGTCTGGTTCTTTTCCAAACATCGAATGGTGTCTTAGTGATTGTAGTAAGGAACTGGTGTTACATACTTCTTGAGATCTAAAACTAGTTATAGTGTTTGTTCATGGTGTTTGGGTCGTGGTTTCTGGGTCACAATGTCTGGGTCACGGTGTTTGGGTCATGGTGTCTAGGTCACTATGTTTGGGTCCTTTTCCAGAAAACCAGAATGGGTGGCAGACTCATGGTTTCTCAGACTTTTCAAATATATGTATACAGTCTTCAAAATTAATATTCCTAGAATGAATTAGACAATATCAGTCATAAAATAAATTAATTATAAAACAAATTAAATATAGTGTACAGTAATCAATCATGATTAGTAAGAATTAATATCATGGGTATGTTTATTTAATGAATAAATAAACCAACCATCTCTACACATGATTTGAGACAGATTAAATATTAGTTACAACATTTAAAGTATATATAAATTCTTTTATCATTAAAACATGATTAAAACATGTGAATTCCAACAATATCCACCTTTTTATGATCACAAATCATTTATGTTCTTAGTGTTTTGTTCCCCCATTTGGGATTATCAAAAAAATACCAGAGAAAGATAAGAAACATAAATAAGATACTAGAGATCAACAATTCACATTTAATTAGATGAAAAATATGTGGAAGTACAAGTAGTTGGTTAATATAAATGATATCCCTATAGAAATAAAATTTCAACTATTCTTCAGCACTAGTTTTCTTTTCATTACCCTTGACAGAAGAAGCTGAAAGATCCACAAGAGTAAATGTATAAATTGAAGATATGAGTGAGCCAACTGACAGATAGGGGAGAGGGAGTCCTTAAAAAACAAAAGGTGCCCAAGTAGGTTTGGTGGAAGACCAAAGAATATTTTGGTCAAGGATAATAGGTATGATCTGGCTTAGAGCCTGAGATATAATCCTTGAGGTAGATGAAAAGGCAGTGGAAGAGGAAGGAGGTAAACCAAGCCTCAAGGGTGCACCTGTAGGTGCCACAATAGAAGTTATCTGAACTAGAATATAAGGCTTCAACAACTGAAAGAAGTTTTTAATAATCTCACCACCATACTGCATTAATTTTTGAAAATAAACTTTGTTCTCCAGATCTTGTCCAATAAAGGAGTGAAATATTTAAACTTTGAAACTTGAGTCTTGAAGTATTGACTAACGAGAGGGATTTTTAAATTCTCTATGAGATACGTGAAATGATTGGTCATTTCATGCATAGAGAGAATCCTATTAAAGTATAAATCCTCTTTCGTAGTAATTTCTTCCTGATCATCATTTGAAATATTTGAGTGAATCCTTACCAAATAAAGTACCCTGTCAATATTAATGATAGCCATAGATAGGGTCTCTTTGTCAAAGTCACTTAACAATGATTGAAGTTCCACTTAAACTATAGTTTTGAGAAGATCGCTGTCAAAGGTGGTTTGATATGACAGTCCAGAGGCACTAGAGGCTGTAACAACTGATGTGAGGGACATTAGATGATTCAGTAATCTTTGTAGACATCCCTTATACTCATCAGTCTCGTTTTTGAGACCAATAAAAAGCTTATGAATCTCTTTAACAATGTAGGGTATGTGGTTTTATAGTATATTAGCATGTGTACTATTCATAGTGAACAATATATGATGGTCAAACAAGAATTTGGGGTAGAGGTTTCACACAGCTACGTGCCATGTAATGTACTTCAGCTAGATTGGATATATGCGTATATTTCATCAGAGGTAAGATTATAGAATAATCTATCATAGTTTGTGTTTCAATTTATATAATATCATTATATTACCTTATATCTTCACTTTGTTAAAATATGTTGGGTTTGGTTGTGTAAATAACGAATGGTTTCTTCACCATTGACAAATATTATTGAGTATGGTTAGAGAATATCAAACATTTCATCGAATATTCTCTATAGATTTGTGGTTCATATTTCTTTTGGGAATTATTTTTTTTTGAAATGATAGGTTTTGATTTGTTTATATATATATACTATTTTATTCATTACCAGGATCACAATGATTGTCAAAAATGGATAGGTACCTTTCTATCTCCCTACTGAGGTAGCTATTTTCACCATGGTCTATGGGATATTCAGGTTGTTCATGAATGAAGAATTCAGTGTAGATTTAATTTTATAAAAAATAAGGTAGAAATTATTTCTATTGATGATAGTGGAATAAAGAAGGATTATTTTTCTCTAGTGATATTCCATTTCCAATATTTTTTTCATTAAGAGTTATGTGTCTTACAACCTGACCAAGAGAACAATCGTATGGTCAATTTGGATTCGGGAGAAGAGTCATTTTATAATAGACCATGCATGATGAGAAATAGGAACTTGTCCAGATTGCAAGGCATTTTTCAGATCTTCAACCAAATCTTTGAGAGACTACACTTTAGGACATAGTTGTTTTTTCTCAATTCTGACCTCTTGAATTTCCTTAATCATTTTTGGTTGAATCGTCCATTTGATTTTTCTAATAGTAGGGAAACATCTCTTTCACTTAGCTTTGTTATATGTTCAAGTTGTGAGTTCATGATATTTTCCACTCCATCCAATAAAGGTACTCCAAAGGCATTCAAAACACTCTGACTCATGAAATATGGGGTGTTTGTGAAGGTTCAGGAACATGAGCTGAAATAGGCTCAAGTTCCATGGTAGAGATTATTTCAAGAGTAGAGACTAGTTTCAATTGAAATATAGTAGAAAGGTCTATACCTTTAACTGAGGCTTCTTGGTAATCATTAACTTAAAAATAGCTAGGGAACGTATACCATGTATTCCCAGGGATTCGATCAACATTATTAGGTACATCAACACTTTCTAGACTAGGGTGTTTCTTCCCTAAACAATTGATTCTCTCAGAGGAATATGATATTCATTTCCATGATCCGGTTCTAAAAGATCATCTCCAATACTTTCATCATTTTCTTTTCTAGCTATCTAGAAAGATTGTTCCATTATTTCCTCAACAGATAGGATAACATCAAAATCTTCTTTTCCTTCCAAAATATATTCAACTGCAATATATTTTACAAGAGAAAATTCTTCTTCTAAATTCTCCTTATGAATATCTTATTATCTTATATTAATAACAAATTATTTTCCAAAAGAAGGTTCTTCTTCCAAATCAATACTTCTTTCTAAAACAGGTGCTTCCCTCTCAACATTATCTTGTGGAACAGGTCCAATATCTTCTTTTTTCCAGGATAGTTTCTTCTATAGGTGCATAAAATTTGTCTTCTTTCTCTTCAATAGGATAGTCAACAATTTCATCTGACTCCAATCCAAGATCAGATATGTTCTTAGGTTTATAAGGATAATCAACCAGATTCAACAATTCATAAGCCCTTTAATTATCCTCCACCTAGTTCCTTATCCAAGGATTTATCTGATTTTCATTCTTTTTACTATAACCATTAAGATAAATAATTCATAGTCCTTGATGAATTCTTCATTCTGCCCAACCATTCTTTTAACATACAGCATAAAATAGAATAACCTTTAGTAGAACAAGGAGGTAGACTTTGAGGTAGTCTAAATCAACTCACACGTATGATGTATAACATACATCCATAGGTCAATCTAGTGTTCATTCTTCATAATATGTACAAAAATACATCCTGATACTTGAGGGTAGAAAAATATCATTACCTTGGACTAAATAGATTATGAATAAATGTAAAAAACAATCTGGTTTCACCATCAAACTCAATAGAAATAGCTCGTCTCTTCTCTTTTTTTCCCACTAAAGCTTCCCAAAGCCTCTTCTAAAACGAAGATATCACTAGGATGAGGAGTAACTCTATGGTAGTCCTCAAAAATTCCATCCTGAGGTATCACTAGGAATGAATCCCATAACCATGAGAAAAATGTGCATCTTTGGCCATTAATCCAGATTCCCACAACAAATACATCTTCTGTATCAAATGAGAACTAGAAAAACAGATAGAACTAAGAAATAATCTTGGGTTAAATAAGTCTTATCTCTTTGTAAACCAATCCAGCAATCTATTCTCTTAATGTACATCCAACACTAAATACTTACTTGACAAAAACAATTTAGGTAAGATTTCCTTTTATGGTAAAAATATTCTATCAACAAAGTTTGGTTTCAATAGTCCATTAGGTGCTACCTTCGGTGCTCCATTCACTTTCTTCTTAGATATGCACTTCTCATGAGTTGAAGAATATTGTTACTTCATTTTAAGAATTCAGTGAGATGCTCGAGTGAGAGACAGATGAAGGATTTAATGTGTCTTACGATTTGAGAGAAATGGTCAAGGTTTGAGAGATGAAATCACGAGTGAAGTAGATAGTGAAAGAAATTTGGTTTTTATCATTCGGGGATTTCATGTGTCGCAAATTCAAAAGTGCAGGATGAATATAGTAAAATAATCAACACGATGATAATAATATACAACTAACATGAAAATAGACTTTACGGCGAGACTAGAACAGGCTGTCACAGTGAGACCGTAATAGGTTTTCACGGTGAGACCTGAATAGGTTCTCATGGTGTCACCATGATAAAATTTCTTCACATGGTGCGACAATAATAATTGAGACTATAAGTGCAAGACAGGAACCGAGAGACAATAACTGTGAGACTGTAAACATGAAATAGAAAATTGTAGATCTGTAAGAGTTAGATAGTGACTTGTGAAACCGTAAACTGGGAAACAGTAGGTTGGGAAACAATGCACTTTCTACATAAGATTTATGAGTCCAAATTCATGTATTATGTAATAATTCATTTTAGTATTTAATGGTTTGGAGAATATATCAGTAAGCTAATATTCAGTTCTAATGAATTTGAAAGTGATATCAACATTTTGAGAATGGTCTCCCAATAATTTGGGTCTAAAATCAATATTTTTTTTCCTATATTGTGAAGCAAGATTTTTTTATAGGTTAATAGAACATGTATTGTCACAATTTATTGGTACATGTTTTAATTTATATCAATAATTTAGTAATGTGTGTTTCATCCAGAAAATTTGTGCACAACAACTACTAGAATTTATGTATTCATCTTCGGTACAGGATAATGCAAAAGGGTTTTGTTTCTTACTACACCATGATACTATAGAATTTCCAAAAAAAAGTGACATGTTCCAAATGTGTCCTTTATATTTAACATAAAACCTCTGAAATCATATTTAGAATAATTAACTAACTCAAATAATTATTCTCTAGGATAGAGCTGTCCTAGATTTTGTGTATGTTTGAGGTATTTGAAAATTATTTTTAACATCATTTAAAAGATATTCCATAGTGTTTTCTTGAAAAAGAGCACACACACTTACAAGAAACATATTTTGAGTTCGTCTAGAAGTTATGTAGATTAAGCATCCAATCATTCCTTTTTATGTGGTTAGATAAAAATATTTTTCATCTTCATCAAGATCCATCTTACAATAGTACACATGGGAGTATCACAAATTTTATTTCTCTCTAAGCCAAAATATTTTATAATATCATTAGTATATTTCCTTTTGATTAATATAATAAACTCATTATTTTTAGAGATTTAAATCCAAGAATTAATTTTAGTTCACCCATTAGACTCATTTCAAATTTGTTTTGCACCATTTTTGGAAATTCAAAATATAAATAATTTTATGAAGATCCAAAAATAATATCATCTACATAAATTTAAACTACTAAAACATAATTGAAATTATTTTTATAAAAAGTTTAGGATCACATATTCCTTTTTAAAAACCTTTGGAAATAAGAAAAGAACTTAATCTATCATACAAATCACATGGAGATTGTTTTAAACCATACAAAGCATTTGATAATTTTAAAACATGATTTGGAAAGTGAGGATTTTTAAACCAAGTGATTGTTCAATAAATATATCCTCATTTATATACCTACTTAGGAATGAACTCATAACATCCATTGGATATAGTTGGAAATTCAAATGTGTAGTATAAACAAGCATGATTATAATGGATTCACATCTAGTTACTAGTCAATAGGTATCCTTATAGTCAATTCCATCTCCATGACTATAGCCTGGTGAAACCAATCTAGCCTTGTTTCGAACTATATTACCAGAATCATCTACCTTATTTATAAACAACCACTTAGAGCCTATGGTAGAGGTGTCTTTGGGTCTATTAAAAATAATCCAAACATAGTTCCTTTAAAACCGATTAAGTTCTTCTTTAATAGACATTGCCCAAAACTCATTTTTGATAGCATCATTAATGTTTTTAGGTCCATTCTATGACAATAAAACTAGATGTTCAACCTAATTTCTAATAGAATATCTAGTTTGAGTTCCTTTATCTTAATATCCAACCAAATTATCTAAAGGATGGTTTATAAGTGTTCTAACAACTCAAGAGAAAGAGGGACTAGTGATTTCAGGTTCATCAATAGGTTCAGGTTTATTATGACATGAATTAAGATAATTTCTAGAACTAGATGTTTTCAAAGATCCTTTTATAATATAGTTAGAGGGTTTAGCATTGATGTCCATATTTTACACATCATCCTCTAGGTTCTCTAGAGAGATCATAGGCTAATGTGGATATATCTCATCAAACATTACATGGACATATTCTTTCACACATGTAGTTCTTTTGTTAAACAATATATAGGTTTCACAAGAGACTAAATATCCTAGAAATAATCTCTCATCACTATTGGAAGAAAACATTTCAAGATTTCACATATTATTAAGAATATAGGCTTTTCAACGAATAACATTGATGTATCTTAGCATGGGTTTTCTATTGTTCCATAAATCATATGGAGTTAATTTAAGAATGAATCTAATCAACACTCTATTAATGATATAGCATGTTGTATTTATGACCTCAACCCAAAAATAATTAGGTAGGTCATATTCAAAAACATGGTACTGGGAATATCTTGCATGTTTCTATTTCTTCTTCATATATCTCCATTTTGTAGCGGTTTTCTAGGGGCAGTGATGTTATGACAATAGCCATTTTGTGAGAAAAATGATTCAAAATATTAATTTTTAAACTAATGTCCATGATCACTTATTAAGGATTTAATTCTAAGTTCAGTAAAAGTTCCTACAGTTTTAGCATATATGGTGAAATTAGAGTACTCTTCACTTTTATGAGTAAAAAAGAATGTCAATATATATCTAGAGAATTCATCTACAAGAACATAAACATAGTGCTTCCCATTTACACTAGAGACACTAGATGATCCAAAAAAATCCATGTGAACTAATTCAAGAGGTTGATAAGATGACACTTATTTCATTTTTTGAAGGAAATTTTGTGTTTCTTTCCCTTTTAACAAGGATTAAACACATTATAATTTGGAAACTCAAGTTTGGGTATATATTTGACTAATATTTTTCTTGTTATCTTTCAACGGGAGTGAATGTTGCAGTGTCCTGGTCTTCTATTCCAAATCTTGGACACTTTGTGAAATACAATGAAACATGAAGCATTTTGAGAAACCAAATATTCTTTGATAACAAACCATACATTTTTATTTCTCAATGAAGAAAATACTAATTATTTTTTAGAATTAAAAAAATTTAAAGCATCATTTTCAAATTTAATATGAAATCCATCATCACATAGTTGTGAAATACTAAACAGATTACATTTTAGTCCATCAAGAAAAAGTATATTAGAAATTAAGACTTATTTAGAGTTACAGATTTGGCCAAGGCCAATGATTTTTCCTTCGGCACTGCCACCAAAGGTGACATGTCCACCATCAATTTTTATTATGTTCTGGAATCTTGAATAGTCCCTTATCATGTGTCTTGAACACCCACTGTCCATGTATTAGAAGCTTTTATAGGATCTCTTTAGGAAATTTTCTTACAAAATGGTAAAATAATATCATAAATTGGTACCCATAATTTTTTTGTGTCCAGTAATATTAGTTACTAGTGTTTTAGGAACACACACCTTCATCATATGTTTCCTATAAGCATTATATATAGTGCTAGAAAAATAAACTCTAATTGGCCTCGAAAAGCTTGAAATAGAAGAGGTTGTATCAAAATTTGAACTACTAGAATGTTTTCCAGAAATTAGAGTAAAGATATATGTCTTAGTTTTAGAATCCAAATTGGTTCTTCCAAAATATCTTTTACCCGGTTGATATCCAATACTAGTAGTGTATTTAGGGGAAATATGTTTACCTAGAATTTTTATCTAGGAATATTTATCATTTGTAATTTTTTCCAGGTCCTTTTCCTATTTCTCATTTGATAGCTTTAGTTCATTATTTTCAATGATTAATGGACCATTTTTTATCTTTCAATAGTATTTGTAGACTTAATAGTTGAGGTAAGAGCACGTTGTTTCTTCAAAGACTAGTATTTATCTTTTAGTTCATTTCATTTCTCTTCAAGAATATTATAGTACACAAACATTTAATCATTAGACATATATTAAGAATCACATTTATCTCCAAAATAATAGGAATTGTATACATAATATTCTAGTATTACATTAGATGTGTTTGTCATAAAACAGATATTTTCTTTGTTATCATGTTCATCATGTGAAGATTTTGTGTCACTTGAACTATCCTCATAAGCAGTCCACGTTGCCTTCATTGCATTTTTATAATTTATATAATTTTCCTCATATATAATTTTTCACTTGATCTTATGACAGTCAGACATTGTACATCCCTTACTATTACATTCATAGAAGACTATCCAATCATACTTGTCACATCTATTCTATTATTTCTTCAAGAATCCCTTTTGATCATATCTTCCATTGCTGTTATGATTTCAAAAAAAATTCTAATTCCTATAAAATTTCATAAAATTTATGGCTAATTGATCCATCTCCTCATCAATTTATGATAATGATTTTTCACTATTATAAATTTCTATATAGACTTTCAGTTTCCCTTTTTCTATGTGCTTAGAGTTGGTAGTCTTGAATTGGATTGGATTTTCTTTTGGGTTCATCCTCCTCTTCCTTATTGACTTTCAACTCCTCTTTAGACATCATTAGTTTCCCAATGAGTTATTTGATAGGTAATTTATTGTTGTCGCATGACTCTAAAATAGAGATAGAGGTTCCTCTCCATCTATCAGGTAGGCATTTTAGAATCCCCATGATTGGTTCATTGGAAGTAACTTCTCTTCCAAGAGAAATCATTATGTCGACAATTTCGTTAAACCTAAGATACATGTCAAAAATAGGCTCATCAGGCTTCATTTATATGTTATCATATTTAATAGAATTAGTAATAAGTCTCATTTCTTACACACTATAAGTTCCATCATGTGTAACATACAAGGTATCCCATATTTCATGGGCACTTTTAAATGCAGATATTCTGTTAAATTCCCCATATCATAAACAATAATATAAAGCATTCATGGCTTTGCAATTGTTATAGTATGATGTATTATTTTGGTCATCCCATGTATTTATATTAGTAATTTGAATCTTATACTCTTTTATAATTGAAGACAAAATTTCTAAGCCCATACTTAATAAATGCATTTTCATTTTAGTTTTCCATTGGGAATAATTAGTTCTATTAAATAATGGTTTTAAATTTGTTGAATCCCCTTCCATCATATTATTCATAATAAGTGAATACATTTAAAGAGCTATAAATTTAGAATTAATAGAAATTTACAAATCATTGAAGTCCAACTAAAATCACAGTTTAACAGTTTTGAAACAATATTAAAAATAGATCCTTAAAGGGAATAAAAACTCTTCTGATACAAACTACTGGTCCGAGTATAGCACTCAAGTGGCGGGTGAATTTAATATCTATAAAAACATCTATTTAATTTTTTTTCTAAAAATGGTCCCCAATAAAGAAAATTACAGCCCAGTAAATCCAGGTAATATGGTTATAATATTTTGACGGTTCATATAGACTATTAGAAGGTTGATTAATTATCAGTAATATCAATATGAGTTACTGATACTAATTTTGAAGATATTGTAATTAATAAATACAATTATAAATTCTATCCCAGACTAAATATCAATGTTAAATCTAGTGGGTTCTAAATTATACAATAAAACAGAGAAAAACTAAATTAACCAACACAGCGAATAAAACATGTGGTTTAGTGTCAAGACAAGACCTAATAAACTCCACTTGGTGATCAATTTACAAAAAGAAATTTATATTAAAAAAATTGATCCACTCCTTGGATATGGGTAAACAACAGTTCATAGGAAAATCCAGGTCACACGAGCACTTCCACAGTTCTTCATGGGTATAGACTACCAGGGCACCCGAGGACTTCTTCCACTATTATCAGTGATAGTAAAAAAACGTGAAAAGATATGAGAGGAAGGATATCTTTTATCCTTCAGTTTCATGTAGGATACACTGTGTGCTTTAAATGCAGACACACACAGACAATGCTCAGAATCTAAAACAATACACAGAAGAGAAAATATGATGAAAAAAAGGTTTTAATTTCTCTGAGTGTTGTTCTATGCAACACTGGACTTGTAGGATGAAGTGTATTAAAGTATCAAGTCCACTTGTGAGATAATAGAGTATCGTAAGTCTGGTTCTCTTAATTCTAGTTAGCTATTATCTCGAATTCTTCCTATAGTTGTTATAGTGAAGCTATTTTTGGCTTTGATATGTGGTAATCCATCCTTTTTTATTCGATAACACTTCATCAGTTCCCCATATGTATCTTTTCTCATGTATTGGTTCTATTCAAAAAAATGTCCATGAATCTGTTTTCCTACTACTGTGTATATTATTTATATCTCGGCTTATCTTCCTTATTAATTGTCAGTGAACATGATGGATCTAACAAGATGAATGTATTATTCACCTCATACTGTCAGTTGACATGTCTACAAAGAAGCATTAATTATGTGAGTTCCTTTAAAGGACTCAAATATCACCATTAGAAATTAAATTGAAAAGGACAAAACATTTTAATGAATGGTGTTAGAGTCTGTTTAGAAATGGTATCACTTGAAAATGGTGTCATGAGGAAATGATGTCTTCTTATTTTCTTTTGAGCTGTGAGACAGTCATGGGGGAAACATTTTATTGAGATCCAGAACTGGTAGAAAAGATGCGATGTTAGGATCTTGGTGGTTGTCCCTTTTACAAACATCGGACTGTGTCATAGTGATGGTAGTAAGGAAATACTTTTACAGAAATCATGTGAACTGAAACTAGTTATGGTGTCTGTTCACATTTTCTGGGTCACAGTGTCTGTGTCACAGTGTCTGCGTCCTTCGCTAGAAATCCAGAACAGGTGGCAGACTCACGGTTTCTCGGACATAGCCAAATATCTGTATACAGACTAATGATGTAATATTCACAGAATGAATTAAAATTAATTATTCATAAAATAAAGTCATTATAAAACAAAATAAATATAGTTTACAATAATCAAACATGATTTATAATAATTAAGATCATGGGTAAGTTTATTTTAGGCATAAAGAAACCAACCATATTTATACATGATTTGAGATAGATTAAATAAGAGTAACATGATTAATAGGATTTATAGAATTTTTTTATCATTAAAACTTGATTAATACATGATGAGTCCAATAATTTTTATGTTGTGGGGCATATATTAATGTCGCATGTATGTGTAACAGAATTCTTCTTCGCATGGTGATGTGATTCATTTTTTTCATATGATTCACATTTAAGGTTACAAGGTTAATCATAATTAATATATATGATATTTATGATCTATATATACTTATGAAATTATAATTTCAAATATAAATTCTTACGTTCAAATTTATTGGAATATAATAATGCCAGTCACGCATAAGTGTGGACTACCGCTTCCACGTAGTGATGTAAAATGTTTTCTATTTTATTTTTACATTGTTTATATTAATAAGTTATTAGATTAATATAAAATAAAAATATGAAAAATAATGATACTATGAAGACAAATAAATATTTACTTTCCTTCCAATTCATTCATCCTGATAAATGGAAAAAGTTTTCATTCATACGTATGACCTACCATCTCCATGAATTTTGTAATACATTTTATAAATCAAACATTATTAGATTACTATAAATGCATATGTATTGAAAATATATTATATAAATATCATTTTTTATATTTTGATATGATATAAACACTATTAAATTAAAATGAACAAAATTACCAAACTAACACATCCATGAAAAAAGAAGAAATTAGCACCCAATTCAATGAATTTAACAAGTAATTATTAAAAAACATGTGATTAAAGTATATAAGTAAATAATATATGGTATGATATTTATTAATATAGTTATTTAATATATTTATAATAAGCCTATATTTATTATCTATGAAGTTAGTAAATATTTTAAGGAAGTTGACGTAGAGTTAAGGGTTTCTTATCTCACTTTTACTTTTCGGATACATGCACCATATTCACTAATAATTTCTTTGTCTTGTGTATAAACATCCATTTTGATATTTTATATCATGAAACAACTTATCTTTATGGTATTTAAATTTTCATTTGATGTTATTTAATTCATGGGGAATATGAATCAAAGGTTACCAGAGTGGTAAGAGTTCATTTATAATTCTCATCATTATTTGGGATTGTTATTGTTTAAGTCTCCATTGGAAAAATTATTTAATATTTTTATCATAAAATAAATCTATATTATTATACTATAGTAATTCCAGAAATGTTTCATGTAATATTCCCATTTTTACACTTTTTAGTATTTAAAATGATTAAGAAATTTTTTTCAATAATTATATTTTATTTATTTCCTCGATCGAAACTCTTTTTTCATAACAAATTGTTATTATATAAATAAATTTTAAAATATTTTTAACCATTTAAAAATGGAAAAAATGAAAATTTTACCCATTTTTACTTTCTATAAAAAAATTATGAATTGGATCTTTATTTATTTTTCCAAACATGACCCATTTTACTTTTACCAAGAATGTAAACAGAATAATTGATTCAACATGTATTTAATAAACATAACTTTCCACTATTATAACCACTAAATATTTGAAATCATATATCACAATTTTCAAAGGTTATTTTCAAGTAAGGTTGTATTCAAAATATTTTATTTTCTTTTTTTTTAATTTCAATGTACCAAATGGTATTTTCCTCAAGAATGAATTTAATGAATTTTTTATGGTATTTTCATTCCTCAATAACTTCAATAATTTTTCATAATTATGATCCTATATGGATATGTATTGATATAACATTGGATAATTTATTATTATGTTTATTTGATTCAGAAATGTATTAGCATTTCATATTTTAGTTTTTCAAAATTAATGTTTATGTAGATTATTTTTGATCCCATTCATTTGAGGAACGAATTGAGCTTATTATGTGATGGTTGGGGACCAGTTATAGATATCACATTAATACATTGTCAAGTCACATGAAATATATTAGTTTTCCAAATTAAATTGCGTTTTACCCACATATTTAAATTGTCTTCTAAAATGACAGTACAATATGTTTCAGATGTCTTGAAATCTAGATTAACTATTTATGAGATTATTTGTTGGTGTAAATGATGTTATTCAATTAGTTATAATATCCATGAATAAGTCATGAGATTATGTGATTATTTATAGGGATTTATTTGATCATTATTTATTTCTGCCATTTTATGATCTTTTTATGGATTAAATGGAATGCATTTCAATTATTTAGATTATGGTATTTTCTATAATTAGTTATTTTTTTACATATACCATTGTATTATTTACCTTAAAAATGATATGTTCTCCCCCCTTTGTAATGTTATATTTTCCCCGAGAAACTAGAAAATTTCTCGTGATTGATATACTGGGATAGGGTATGCGGAATAATGACCAACTCAAAGAAAATACTTTATATATTTTATTATTTCAATTTTAATGTAAATTTAAACAATGTTTCTATTTTAAAAATGATACTAAACTATTTAATCCATCCGGTTGTGTTTCCTTCTATATATTTTGAACATAATTATATAAACACAGGCTCTAGGCTATATGGGTTGGGGTCTTTACACCTATCACATGTACTAAACTCAATGGTCTTACAACTAGAGTAAAAAATTTCTTATGATGAACAAAATGTTGATATTTTGAATCATTGAGATAAATTTCCATAAAAAATACCACTCACCTAGAAAATATTTTTTATTGAAAACACTAATTTATGATTTTTCATGTGAGAATGAGGATATGAATAGGAAAAACTATCATCATTTTTTGAATGAGAATTATATAATTTAGATAATAAAATTAATTTTAAGTGGTGTATAGACTATTTAATTGAATTTTATTAAAAAATTAAAATAAAATTTATTTTCTATAATATATTTCATTACAAAAAGCAAATAGTTTTTTTGAAAAAAAAATTATATTATTAAATTATTATTATTTATACATTACCATTATAACCTCGAAGATAAATTTGATGGTATGAAAAGGACAACAACATTTTGGAAAATAATTGTGAGTATCCTAGATAAGGAAAATATATTGATATGTGAATACTAACTTTTTGTGAATTCGATAAGTGTATTTAAAAACTATTTTTTAGAGTGTTTTAATGTGTTGAATTGTGTGTATTTAATTGAATAATCTTTACAATTTTTGAATGATTTTTATTTTTTTATGTTTTATGGTAGGAAATAACTGATTCATATAAAATGAATGAAAATATGATTAATAATGAGTAAAAGTACACTTCGTACCATCAGTGATGCAAAGCAGTGCGACACTGGATTTTTTAAGATAAAGCTACCATGGAAAACTAGAACAAACTAATTACTCACCGTGTACTACCATTACAAATCAACACTTGTTCAAAAGGAAATTGTGATTCCAATAAAAATTAGGACATAAAGACATGATATGAAAGAAGATCACATGACATGAGTCCCAATTACATGTCATGATTAGATAAAAAATTAGAAAATGATTTTTGTGTAGATTTGGAAGATATGGTGATAAAAATGAGTGTTTATATGACGTCTAACACAGTTACATATAGTTATGATAGAAATATGTGAATAATAAATAATATTTTGTAACAAATGAAAATGGAAAATCCAATAAATTAGTCCCCTGACTACTCTTCCAACAGTCATCGGGACCAGCCGGGGAAAGTGCGACACCAACAGGCAATTGAGTGATGATACGGAGCCCTGCTTCATCGCCTTTCTTCTTCTAGTACCAATGACGCTCATTATAATAATGCCTAGAATAAGAAAGTAGTACACTTAATGTAGGGTGATGTGATTATAAGGGTATGTGTTATAAGGGATTATTTATTTCTATTATTAATTTTTTGTATTTTTTATAATGCCATTTATTAATTCTAATTACTTTCTTCTTGGAATTGCATGACTATTGATTTTGATTTGAAGAATATTATTTCATTTCATCAATTTATTAGCCCATTTTTTATAAAAATTATAAAATGTAGTCCTTCTATGTTTAAATATAGTTTTGAGTCACTTATTTTTGTGATTTAACCATGTGGATGACCATTCCAAAGGTGCAATCATAAGAGTAGAGTGGGATACGATGACTGAGGATCCCTGTTAACCCAATTCCCTTACTAAAATTGAATAAGTCCACTATCAATGAAATCCATAGAATATGAAACCAAAATCACTGAACATGGAATGTCTCCTATAATGATATTAAACCCAACCCCACCTAATGTTTCTTTCTGTCCAAACAAATTAATCAATTTCGAATTTTGTTTCGTTAATTAATTTGAAATAAAGACACTATCTCTACAGGTTTGATCTAGAACATTCATTATACTAAATTTTAATTAATTGAGTATCATATTTTGGGTTTTATAAATAAATTAAGAGTACCCTAGGAAATTTAATGATGTATTATAGGGATTTTAGAATTCTTTATATACTTCAAAAATATATTTTTTCACAACAAATGATTTCCATTGTTTTTTGAATAATTAACAAAATTATTTTTTACCAGTGTTAGAAAATTTATTTGAATATAAGAAATTAATTTTCAAATTATCATGTAAATATTAATTTATATTTCTATTTGATAATTTTCAAAAAAGATTAAATTTTTTATTAATAGCGAAAAATACTAATTTTTATTGAAAACTCCATTTTTGTTAAACGTATTTAAAAAGTAATATTGTATTTTAAATTATTTTAAAATTTAAATTAGTACCATTTTATTATTATTAATCTAATATAAATAATTTCAATCAATTTTCTGTTTAATTTCTAAATAAAAATGTTTGATACTTATGACAACTTATTCTTGGGAAGGTCACTCTTTCTATACATATAAAGGTTTAATTTTAAATAGTATTATTCAACATATATTAATTATATTGGGTAAAACGTAATAAATATTTGAAATAATTATAATTATTATTATATAATAATCCCAATTTATTTTTTGGCTATAATGAACATAAACATAACCAATATTAATTATGGTGGTTAAGATTGAAATATGTTTATTGTGGGTTAAAAAATTATAAGGGTATATATAAAATAAGAACTTATATAGATCCTATTTTTAGCCAATTTATTAATTATATAATATAATAATCAATATATATAGGTTTTTTACCTTTTTATGTTCTCTAGAATGTCATTATATCTTTTTAATTTCAAAAATTACATTTATATCCTTTTCCCCAATTATAAAAGAACAACACATCTCCTCACCTCTTAACTATTCCAATTCCCATTAGTTCAACAAAGATCAACCAATACACCAAAAATACATATCATACTATGTATTAGATGTTTTTATTTATTATTAATCCTTTATAACAAGGATTTCGTTTTAATCCATAAGAGGAGCTCTGAATAAGTGTTATAGTCCAAAACAATGTGTTTTTTCATTATAACTTCTTCCACTTCCACAAAACATTATTAAACTATGTTCATATAAAAAATAGTATCTCCCATATATTTTTATTCTATTATGTTTTTTTCATTACCCACATCCATCTCTTATTCCATTAAAAGCAAAATGAAACCATCGATCGTGTGTACAACGGACCATCGCCTCGCCAACCAATGTATTTCATTTTACATCACCTAATCTAATAGTAGGATATGATGATGTTCAAATAATATTTAAATTAAATTTAGGAAATAATTAATATTTTTTAATTATAATATCACATATACCTTATTAAATTCTAATCTATTATAAAATGATAACATCTTTCATCTATATGTTCGGATTACCACTTCCATAGAGTGATTTTATGTGTTTTATATTTTTTTACCTGGATAGTAATAGGGATATATTTAATGAATATATAAGATGAAAATAATATAAAAAATAAATATTTAATTTTGAATTAATATTTATCTTTAATTCATTACATACATCGATAAGGTGGAAACGATATTTATGCATACATATGACCTTCCATCTCTATGAACCACGTAATTCACTTTCCAATCTATTACTATAATGGATGAATATTAATATGTATATAATGAATAATAAATATATATATATATATATCATTATTAAAATTTTTAAAATTATTTAACCATAATTAATGTAAAATTTCTAAACCATCGAACCAAAAAATACCAAAAAAAAGTAGTTATCACATATAATTGTGATTGTAACAAATAACTAATAATAAATAAGTAGTAAAAGGATACCAGTAAATCATATATGTTGTGTTATGTTTTATTTATGATATAAAATATATGTATAATTAACCTATACGTATTATAAAATGTTTTTTAACATGTTAGAATGAAGCTGAGACTTGAGGAAACAGATTTTTATCTCTCTTTTATTTCTGTGAGACACATGTCATATTCCAAACTTGTTTATTTTTAGGTTTATATTATTCCCATTAATGAATTTATTGATCATTTATATAAAATATAAATGGATTTACATATCTTTCTGAGGTTATTTATTTCAAACGTATTATGATTCAATAGTTGCTAGAGTGTTAACAGTTTTGTGTTATAATCTCATTGCTTTTCAGGGTAGTTTATGATCATGCTTCTGATTATGAAATATTATAAAATATCTATCAATAAATGCATCAATTTTCTTATAATATATTTATTTATATAGAATACATGTTTCCATTTCATTTATTAATCTTTTATTACTCAAGATAATGTAATAACGTTTTTAAATAAATTAATTTTATGTAACTCTTTGATCAAATAATCATTTCCTTCCATATAAATTTATTATTAATAAGGTTTCAAGAATTTTGTTAATATTAATGTATGAATAATTAAATTAAATTTTATCAATATTTTAATTTTTATGAAATCGTCTTATCGTTTTAAAATTGAGTTGTTTTTTTCTTTTCACCAAAAATGTGTATGATATATTTATTTTAATATATGTGGCATAGATGAAATTTTTCACAATTAGTTACAATCAATTATTTGAATATCCCAAAAAAATTTCTAAACTTTATTTTAAAGGAAAAAAATCTTCAATATATGGGAAATAATTATATTATCATGAAGTGATTTCAAATTGAATGATTATTTTCTAAAAAAAGGTTTTATAAGGAGACAGCCTTTAATATTTCATATTATTGAATTAAGTTAATAATTAACTTTGACGATCTTTTATGGTTTATAGTTTTAGAGAATTAAGTCATGATTGTTACATTACATCCCAAAAGTTACAAAGTAGACAATTCTACTTTGTTCCCATATTTTACACAAAATAAATATTCGGGAAAAAAAGTGTCATGTTTACTTCCAGGTTTTAGACAGCATGACTTTTCCTGGATCCCACCCATGATCCTATTCTACTTTATGTCCTATGAAAAAAATTTCAAAAACATGGAATGAGCATAAAAATCATAGTAAGGGATATACAAAGACGAAAAAATGTTAGTTTTTCAAAATAACAAGTAAACCATGAATACTTTATCATAAGTAATGCTTTTCATCGTTATGAAGTAGTAAATACACTTCACTAAATAAAATATCATTTCTTACCCTTCTGTAACCAAAATATTACCATAAAACCAATATACAGAATATATGACTTATAAAGGTAACTTGGGACATAATCATATTTAAATGGAATAACTATACGGTCAACTTCCACATATATCACTAAATTGAATAGCCATACAGCCGAATTCCATACCCAATGCATTAGATGTTATAACGTAACCACCCATCCTAGTTTATCATGGCACCACACGTCATTTGGTTTATCACATAACCACTCGTAAAATGTCCAAGTACCATTATAAAATCATAACAGATACAACAAAATAAATTAATGATTATAGGGTATTTATTTCCTTTTAAAAACATTACATCTTTTTAAGGAATCCAATGAGAAAATAATACTCACGGCAGCGGGAAGGCCTTTGTCACTACTTACATTAAAAGAAAATTTCCTTTTATTCATTTAGTAAAATGCTTCGTGAAAAATATTCCTTTTGAATGAAATGAAAATTCAAAGGTGTTTATACAATGTATAAAAGAAAGTCGTGTATTAAAACAAAATGTGCCTCATTGAAAGGAGAATGAGATGAAGTCCCCTGTTAAGATCATTTTGTAATTAAATAAATCTATTATGTGTATTCATTATAAATTAGCATAAAAAATTATAAATAAAATATTGGATATAAAATTTTATATCACACTAATTATAGTACTATATAATCAAAAAATTATATGTTTAACCCAGAGAATGGAAATTGGGTTAAGAAGTTCCCTTATCTAATGTCTGACTTGACCCCTTCATTCCTTAATTTCTAGAATAATAAAATTAGACTAATTTCTACTTCCTTAAGAAACATTTTAAACTTTATTATTACTTTAATATCACTTACAATATTCCTATAACAATTAGTTATTTATTTGAATTCATATCGGACATTTTGTCGATGTTCGGAACTTGAGTTAGAAATGAATTTTTTATAATTATAAATTTTTGATGTGGTCGAAATTACATTATCCCTAAAGTATATTAATGATTTATATATCATATTTATCATAAATATCCAGTATATACTTGTATTTATTATAGTACATAGCATTTGGTGATAATAAATGAAATGCACCTTTCATAGAGACTATAAGTCAAACGTACTCAAGAACGCTACTTCCATTTCTATTTCGTATTGTAATTGAATGAAAACATAATGATACATAATTATATTATAATTAAATTATAATATTATATACAATTTCATTAACTCTACACTTTATACATTCTACATAAGGCATGAATGAGTCATATCACTTTGAGGGGGCGGTAGTCCGCAGTTCCTCAAATGAGATTATCATATTTACCCACTATGGGAACAATAATGGTACCCTATTAATAGAAAATAGAGAATATTGTGAACAATATAAATATCATATATAAATATTTGGAAATTGTAAGGGCCACCATGAAAGGCGGTTGAAGATATTTGAACAATCATCGTTTTGTGAGACAGTAGTTCGTCATCCACAGAAACAATGTGTTCATTACCCATTAGATGGAGGTGTGTGTAACTGTAGTTTGAAAAAATATCATAAAAACAACCTAGTATATTTATAATACAGTTGTTGTTATAAAATAAAGTAATAATAATATTTTAGGGGTTTGAGAATTAAAATAAAACAAAATAAAACAATAGAATTTAAGATAAATCGTTACCTTTAATTCGGGTAACTCCATTTGGTTTTAACCAGAAGGAATCTTTGATGAACCTTTTTATTATGGTATGGATTATAATAGGAGTATATTAATTTAGGGGGCTTAATTGGGAATATGTTGGATGAGCCAAGGGGCATTAGAGGTGTGAGTAATGGGTTAGAGGTGAGGTCTTTTTATAAGGGGGGGCTCTTTAAGAAGGTGTGGAATTATTATTTTATTATATAATAATTTTCAGTTTATAAATGTCAAAAACTAATTAAATTCAAATATAATTTTAATCGGGGTCAAAATAAAATCATCCAATAAGAATTGGACAGGTTTGGGATATTGTTTTAATCTTTATAATCTTATTTATTTAAGTCATTTTTTAATGAGGTAAACCTTCATCATTCTTGTGTCATAAATAATCTAATTTTTTTGATGTCTAAATATTAAAAAACAAATTACCATAATGTAGGAAATATTTTTGGCTTTACAAATAATATTTATATTCGAAAATAATACTTATATAACTCTATCTAAAAATTAATTTACTAAAAGATTTTTGTTTAGGTCATTTTTGTCTTTACTTTAAGTTAATTAAAATAAAGTGTCATTATCACTCTTAAGTGGATCCATGGGGTCTCAAAATAGACCCAAGGATGCTCATGGTCAGTGATGACTACTATAATAGGGTTAGGTCAAGTGTTAAGGTAATTTTGGTTTATTATGATATTCTGTTTACATTGAATTACCCTATTTACCTTTAATAGTGTTAAAAAAATCAAAAGTTACTATTCACCAAACAAATATTTTTATCATATTGAGAAACATTTTACTTACTAATAACAACCATGTATGTCGGAATTTTGAAATACAATTCATAGAAGTGGTAAAATTTAATTTAAATGAAAAAGTTAGTTTTTTAACTACTACTTAGTGGTATCACTATTCATCAAAAATGGATGTTTTTGAGAAAACTACCAAAAATTCAGCATAAGATATATTTGATATTCCAAATCCAAATATGATGTATATTTAACCAAATTAAATACATAGATTTTGGTTTAATTAATTTAAAATTAATTCTCGTTGACAAAACAAATATCATGTTTTTATGAAACAATATCTATCAAAAGATTGACACATGTTTATATAAAATTTCAATGTGAAATTAATTTCAATGACCTCCATTAGATTAAATGGTAAAAATATAAAATAATTACACTTAAAACCCAATTAAAAAGACAATCTAACCATATAAATAAATTTTAATAAAAGGAATATTTTACTTAAAATACAGTATTTTTCAGTATTCATTAAAAAATGAATTTTATCGTAAAAATACCAAAAAATTACACAATGTAAATTTTGACACCCTGATTATAAAGAAGATATTTATTTGGTTAAATAGAACATATAAAAGTGAACAAAACTAGATGTAAATATGGTTCTGCATCAAAAGGCGGTAAATCAACCTTTTAAAGTAAATTATTCTTAAAATATGATTCATTCACATTTTAATCCAATAAAATATGTTGGATAAATGTAAAAACAATTAACAAACAAGTATAATCATATTTCTGTTAGTTCATTTCATTCTTGCTAATACAAAATCTAGGTGTTAACTACCATTTAAAATAATAATATCGTATTGTTAATGTGCAACCTAATATTTTAGAGAATCTCATTGTCGCATATTGGGTACGCCATCAAACAGAGAACCCCCTTTAAAGTAAAATTAATATTTAATTCACATATATTAATGAATATGATATTGTCAAATTTCTTTATTTACCTGGGATGTTTCAATTTTAAAGATCTTTTTATGGAATTTCAATTTATCAATGACAACACCCTTTGGTTTTTTCATATATTTTACACAGGATATAATTCAATGATACTTATTTTTCTTTCAATAGATTTTATATGATTATGATTATGAGATGGTTATGGTATCTATTTATTTTATAAGTCTAATGATACTATGTATCGGTAAAATGTTTATGAAACCTGATTTCTATGGGTTGGTTCTGTTATGATGATGTGATGAATAATTAATGATTTTATGTCATAGATATGTATAGTTTTCAATATGTGATACATGTTACTAGAATTATATTTACCCCTAATTCATTGGGTGTGGTATTATACTTCCTTATACTATAATGGGAATCAATTTAGTGTTCTTGATCCACTATGGGAAACAAGTCAATGTGATCGATATGATATTGGAAAAAGTAGATGTGATTGATCCATTATGGAGGAAAAGTAAATGTTCTTGATATAGTATGGGAAATATATGGGGATTAATGATCTATTATGATACAGGTAATAATTTTGTAAGGCTAATCTCTTCATATTTGATGGCCTCAGTAATTAAACGTGAAATTTTAAATGGTTTCCATCATTTTGTTGGTTCCTAACTTATATTACATAAACATATGGTTCATGATTTATGTATGATGATTTCTCCTTCTTATGATTCATGTATTTAAAAATGGTCAAATTTTTTCCATTAATTATGTTAATAATCATTGATATATTATGGATAAACTTTATAACTTATATTTATGATATAAAAACCTTATGATTATCATATGTTTTCACTAATCATTGATTGATATCAATCATGTTCAACCTTAATATTCATCTAGGATAATCCTTTCTTATGTTTCCTTTTCCTAGATTATAAATAATGGTATTTTGTATGATATATCTAAGAAGAGTTCTAGAAATAAAAAACATTAGTGGATATCATGTAGTCACTTGAGAAAAAATTGATTATATATCCAAGATTCCAATGAAACAGGGCTTATACGATTCTAGTGTGGAATAATATTTTATGTAATTAATATTTTCTATTAAGATTTAATATCTATTTTCAAAAAGTTAGGGTCACTAAAATAGCTCTAATAGGAACATCCATAGAACTATAAATAGACTCAATGGTCAGTAAACCACTACACCTCCTCCATCCCACGTGAAACCACTGAATGATTGATCATGCAACAACACTTCCCTATAAAAGGGTGAATACAAAACTTTTTACACCAAAAAAGTTATTTTTCCACTAATTCACAGACCTCATAGACTATCTCAGAAGATTTATTAAGTATCGATACACCAAAAGGATCCAAATTCAAAAAATAGAGCCCAAAAATTTCTCCAAATTTTAATGGATACTCTTATTATCAGGTTTCTCCACACACCACCCATCTCATGGGTATCAACTCATGAAATTGTACAACCTCCGACACTCAACCCTCCTCTGTATGACCACCTTGTATCTTCAATCATAATATTATGATAGTTTTAATATAAACTAATATGTTAGGAAACAAAGATCCATCCCTTGACGCAAAAAGCATCAAAATGCTAAGGAACCCAATCAAGTATTATGAGTACTAAGACTCTAAGTGATTTATAATATATGGTTTTAAAAATTTAACATGACAGTTCTTCATTATGTTAATAGGTTGCTTGTATATATATATGAAAGTATCTTTGAAATGTAATGATAAATTCACTCTTAGAAAAAACCACGTCAAGAGTCAATGTTTCCTGGTTCAATTCACTAGGTGTTATATTGAAAAATACACATGAGAAATATTTTGATCCTTTATTGACTAAACCTATCCATTGGATACTCTCCTGAGGTTATTTAATAACTATATTAATGCCTAAAAAAGGAAAATCCAATTACACTACACAACATGTGCATTGAGGTATTGACTTATCATCACTGTCATTGTGGCCATCAAAAAAATTGTTTTCATTGTATATGTGGTACACCACAACATAGTCTCACATAACCAACTATTAGAGGTAGATATTCATTGAATATCATCCAACATAATTTCATAAAAACATAATATGTAGAACATTGCACAAGTTATTGACACTAAAACATAACAGTTCCCCATCATCATTACAATCATGCACTAGAAGCATACAAGTCATGAGAACCCAATATGATAAATATTATGATTGTGATGACACTTTCTGGTATAGAAAAGAGTCAAACCAATATTGAATCACAACCCCAAAAATCTATTTGTGTCATATGAGGTGAATTTGTTTTACAATTGTATAGGTAATGAATGAAAATCCCATTCCATTTTAATATGTTCTTAGATCAAAAAAGGTTTTCGTGATGCTCATATTCGAGTTTCATCATAATATTTAGACCAATCCTATGTTTAATGTCATCAAACCCCTAAAACGTGAAATAATTTATGATATCCAATTGTCCAGATGCCTTAGTCTTGTAGTGAGGGAGTCGTGTGGAGCTATAGGGATATTATACCCCCAATCATATTGTACTATGAAAATAAATTACACAACATGTTAATTGTATATTAATAGTGTATGAAAACCCCAATAAGATCATACTTTTTGAATGTACATGGAAAAGAATCAATTAAACCTGAGAATAAGGTACTGATGACCAACTGGTCTGACCACATAATCATAATAAGAAACTAAAAATATAGAATAGTATCCCCCCACTCCAATCCACAACTCATCCTATAATCAAAAATAATGGAGATATATCTTTCTAGATAATAAAAATAGAACTCATCTAAACCAACAACTACAATAACTTATGGATTATTATGTTCCCAAGGGTTATAGCTACCAGAACAGGATATGAGTATATCTCTCTAGGACACCACTAACATCATCCAGTGCATAATAGGTATTATAATGTATATATGAAAGTGAAAACCACAGAATAAATTAAAGAGAAAATAAATAAATTTTCGACATATAATAATATCAACAAGGACACACAAGTAGTAAAAACCATGTCTCAATCATTGATGCGCATACATGGCTTCCATGAACTCTCTGTACAACCTGATTCTACACCATATCAGAATTATAGTTATAAATTATGTTGGAGTAAGAGAAATTAAGTCACATATTTGAAATTTATGATTCATTCAATGGGCTTCCATTCATGTGAAAAAGGAGATTCTACTACAAAATCTCCAAAATCTCCTACTACAACTCAAAGATTGTTGGTAGGATTATAGTATTGAAGAGGGGTTGAATTGAGTATTTATAAAAACTTCTGTAAAAATGGAATAATTTGAGGTTCCCCCAATATTTAAAATCTAATTGCCCTGTAATCCAATAGTGAATTTATAAGAGCTTTACTATTAAAATAATTTCTCAAGAGATTGATTTGTTCTCAGTTATATCAATTTGATAATTAAAACAACTTTTAAAACTGGCCAATTATGTCAATACTATTATAAACACTTTCTGAGACTATCTATCGGAGTTAAATTTTGTTTTATGAAATATTTTAAAAAATAGAGAATAAAACGTAAAAACACATTGGAAATAAAACAAGAGGATCAGTCTCAAGTTTAGACTTAATCCTCTCTACTTTATGATCATCTGAAAATAAAAAATTTAATTAATAAATAGTTTGTTCTACAACTCGGATCGGGGTACACAACAATACACAAGTTTTTTTGGTCACACAAGGACCTCTTCCGCACCTATTTGTGCGAGTAAACATATGTAAAGTGTATTATTTTAATTATAACTTCTATCCTTCAGTTTGATATAGGATAGAGTGTGTTCTCAACAGATAGATACACAAACTGCTCAGAGGGATGTAAAAAATCCACACAATTGGGAAAAAAATATGAGAAAGGATTTTGAACTCTTTGTGTGTTTCTCTAGGAAACTCTGGACCTGTATAGTGAAGCAGATGAAAATATCAAGTCCTCTAATGGAGGTTGAAACCAAAATAGAGTGTCGTAATCTGGATTCCAGGTTCAAGTGTTGTTCTTCAGAAATATTCTTCTCCTTTTTTGATATGATGAAGTTGTTTTTCAACTCAATTTTCACCACGGTTGAGATTTTCTCCTATGTTCTTCCTTTTGTTCTTGATTTCCCAGTGGTTTGAGTTTTCTTTTAGTATATATTTCTCTTAAAGGCATGAACCACCCGCACTCTTTTGTATGTCTCTTGACTCTTTTATAAATACTCCTTATCTTTGAGGTCTGACAAAGAGAATTTACATTCCACGTGCATAGGTTCATGATACCTCATACTATGTACTGAAATTCCTAAAAAGGATTATAAAATATGTCATTGTCATTAAATGACACAAATATGACCGTTAGAAATAATAATAATAAATGCATATTTAAACAGTCTATCGGTGACTTGTCTGTCGGTGTCTCCTTCTATCGGTGTCTGAACCCATCAATATTTCATTCTATCATACATTCCATACATTGGTGACTCCTTAAATCAATGAATTGTTTCAAAGGTGAGTCCTTTTTTATTTCGGTGAGATAGTTGATCTGTCGGTGACTCATTTCAACTCATGGTGAGTCCTTCCATCTATCAGTAACACCATGAAACGCTAGGTCTCTTGGACAGACAGTAGGTCATCTGCATCAGTGAGTCATATAAAATAATGAGTCATCTGCATTAGTGAGTCATATTAATTGGTGATTCAAATGCAATGGTGAGTCATATGAAAGAGTGATTCATCAATATTGGTGAGGCAGTTGTTGTATTGGTCAGTTTTTTCAATGGTTCTAGCTTCACATAGTTTAAACGTATGCATGTTTGAACTGTTTGTCAGTGAGTCATATGTATATTGGTGAGTAATCTATCGATCGGTTTCAGTGGATCGTACATAGATAATTTAATAAATTCTTTCTTTCTTACTATTCAGAAAAGTCAAAGAGTGTAAATACCAATAGGCACACATATATAGTCCGTTATAAGCTCATTTAGACTTAAACACACATAAATAGTTATATGATTGAAATGAGCTGATATTCAATATAGTTCCTTGACATAATTTAGTATCTGGCATGAGGAAAAATATATGTTAATATCTGACTTGTTATTTGATAATTAAAACAATTATAGTTTGGGATATTATCCAATAGCATCTACGGGCCTACAATATCCTCACTTTGATGATCACATATCATGACATTATTATTTACCATTGAAGTAGATAATTTGATTAGTATCTCTCATAATTATGAATAGACATAAAAATTTTCTCATAGAAAATAATTCAAAATAACATAATAATGCTTAAAAATTTCTCCACCATTTTAGATTATAAAAAAGAGAATAAGAAGCCCAAAAAAATATCATAATGAAAGATATATAAAGGAAAAGAAAGAAATGAGAGTAGAAAAAAATCCATTAATGGGGAATGAAAAATGTATTACCAAGTGCCAATCAAATACATAAATCATGTAAGAATCCCCATCATAGAATGATCTATGATACTTGGTAGGGTCATGGGGTTCCTTCCCGTAATTAGAAAGATCAGTGGATGGTCCTGTATAAGTTGTAGGTTGAGAATCAGGAGGTTCTGAATGGATTTTTAGAGGATCTAGAGGTACTTCTTCATGAACTATAGAATTTAGGGTAGGCCTTTTTTTAGAAATAATATGAGGCTGAATAGGTTTTGTAATGATGGGTCTGATTTGAGATAAATCATAAGAAACTGATATTTGAGTTGGAGCAAGCATCGAACCAGTAGGGCTAATTGGTGCAGAAAGAGGCAGAAAATTTGATTGACTTTAGACATAGAGATATGTTTGCAAGAGCTTGATGAAATCTTCAATTATCCCGCCACCAAATTTCATTTGTTTTTCTAAATAATATTTGTTTTCTATGAACTAGTCCAATACAGGATTGAATTCTCTTAGATTCTGAACCGAATCATTAAAGGGCTTTTTCACTAAAGGAATATTAAGATTGGTGGTCAAATAATTAAACAGAATGTTCATTTTATTCATTATTATGTGTTTGGAGAAAAACTCACTGACCTTTTTGGTCTTTTCTTTCTGAGTTTGTAAATCACTCCTTATATAATACTTTACATGGTCATGCACCTTATCCAATGTTTCTTAAACCTTGTCCATACTAACAATTCATTATTACAAATCATCTTTCAAAACAAAACATATAGTAACAAGATCCAAATATTTTGAAGGATGAAAAGATGGAGCAGAGGTCGAAGCTAGAGGATATGAGGAATGTTACTTAAATTCTATTCTTAGATTGGAAAAATCAAGAGAATTAAAATGAGTAACAAGATTCTCAATTCCTTTCATGACACTTTACATTTTAATCCAATACTCATTGGTTATGTAATTTATTCTAGTAGTAAACTTCTTAAAATCATTCCCATGTTTGGTGTTTCTCTTCACAATTTCTTTTGTAGTTGTAATCAAATTTTATTGATTTTATTTTATCACCTCCTAAGAAAATGAAGAAGTGTCATCTTGAAATACACTGGTTGAGTTATAAGTAGAACTTGAAGTTCAAGATGGCTTACACCTTCAACCATAGACCGGATGGCCTTCAAATTTTCATTCATCTCACTTTTCTCTCTCCTAGATTCATCAATTTCATATCTCATCGGAGATTGTACTGATTTTGTTATGGATGAACATATATCTTTCTTGATGTTTTCAAAATCGGTATTAGTGACATAGACAATAGAAGAGATCTTATCCTTTAGTTCCCTTGCAGTAAGTGAAAAGTCTTCATCATCAAAATATTCATTATCTAATACTGGTGAAACATACCAAGTATTCCTTTACCATCCAGACATTATATCAAAATTCATAGGAGTAAGAATATCAAACCTTACACTTCTAATTTCATTCTCTTCATCAGCATGAGCTCATCTTTCATGAGACTCCCCCTCAGTGTGATATTTTATTGTAGTTTTCTCCCCCTCGCCTGATGCTTCCTTTCATGGTTGCGTATCCTTATACATAATTCCTTTTCAAGTATATACATATTTAGAAAAAAGTTTGGATAGAGAAACATTTTTATCTTGAACAACACCCTCTATAGATACACCAACATTATCTTTAACTATCTCTATACTAACTGCATCTAGATTCCAATCAGGAAGATAAGATTCACTATCATTTCCACATTCACTGCTATCTTCATTATCACCATATTCCACGTTTTCATCGCAACTTTTGTCAAATTTCTTAGGTTCTTCTTCTCTACCAAATTCTGAAACACTTTTACCACTAACAGCTCCACCTTCATCATATTCTCCTTTACTGGAATCAATAACATATTCTACACTTCCTTCTACTTATGTTCCTTCACTACTAGTAGATTGAAAAAAAGGTTTAGGATACGGTAAGTCCAATGGTGGAATTGGATGTAGAATAGAAACTATTTTTGTTGGTACAGTTGTTTCTAGGTTACGTCTATGATCAATTGGTGACCCCACATCTCTAACAGGAGTAGCAGGTTTCTCCTCCTCATCTAAAGAACAAGTCACTTGAGCATTTGGGCTTAGGCCAGGATCCACTAGATCCCTTGGTCTAAAAGGATGATCTATTGGACACATCTTCTCCTGCCATATATCTTCATCACCAATCCATTCCTTCTTCCATGGGTTCCAGTTAATTTTCATTTTCTTACATATGTCATAACTTACGAAGATTCAACTACATTCAGTAACTACAACATCACAAAATTCACGTACATACCCTTTCTCCTTTGGAATTGCTGAAATAATTATAGAATAGAAAAGATAATTGGACATATAATCATGTTTTATCATCTCATTTATTTTCAATATCATATAACTGCACAGATTCCATTTATCTCTTTTTGTAGGAAATACTCCAAGTATACATCCTGATACTTGAGAGAAAAGAAGTCCTCTATCTTGGGACAAATATAGTGCTTAATAAACATAAATAAAATTCTACACCCACCATTTCACTCTGAGGAAATGGTCATCCTTTATTCCACATTTTCGGTTATCTCTTAAAAAGATGTCTCATAGTTAAATAATTCACTTTTAGTAGGAGAAGAAACATTATAATAATCAAAAATTCTTTCGTGAAGAACATTAAGTCATTTAGCCAAGTGTCTTGAATAGAAGGATATTATATCCCCTTTTACTATATACTTGACCCAGGAAACATCACTTCCTTCCAACAAAAGTTCCATATTCAGGTATAATTCATGTACTGTGTTTGGGTAGAAGAATCTCCTATTGTTTGCAAACTAGTCAGTTAATCCTTTATCTTACAGCACCTTTAACAGCAATGAATTTCTCTCTAAGAGGCATTCCTCCAATATATCATTCTCTATGGTCACAACATAATTTTCTAGACAAGGATTTACATGAAAAGATGATTTGATCAATTTACCTTTAGGTTTCTTAGAAGCACGAGAATCACCATCTTCAATAGATTGCATCACACACACCATTCCAATCTGTTCAGTCTGGAGGTCCGAACGTGAATGTTTGGGGGTAAAGAGATAGAGTTGATGCCGATAGGGTTTAGTCACAAAGGATCTGAATGGATTGATTAAAATTTATATCATTTAGGGTTTTGAAAATACGCAATTGTGAAAATATGAATCAGGTTCCACAAAAAATTAAATATTGTTTTTTTATAAAAAACATAAAAAGTAAAGATGAAGGGAGTCATTAGTGTCGACATGATAGATTTTTCATAACACTCACTTTGTCAGTGTGATGGAGAATTAGTTTCGACATGACACAGGTGTCGGTGTGATAACAGTGTCGGTGTGACAATGGTGTCGGTATGATAGTGGTGTCGATGTGAATACAGTGTCGGCTTGAAAACGTTGTCCATATGACAATGGTGTAGTTGTGAAAACGATGTCAGTGTGACAATAGTGTCAGCTAGACAACTTCACTAAAACAAATCAATGGAAAAGGAAACATGAGGACTTGCTAATTGATCATTACTAACTCATGTATAATGTAAATCATTCTTTCAGAGATCAATGGATCAGTGAATATGTTATCAAGCTGATATTCAGTTCCCATAAAATTTAAAGTGATATTGCTTTTTTGATAATGATCTCTCAAAAAGTGATTCCTTGCATCAATATGTTTTGTTCTAGAACGATAAACTATGCTCTTATAAATGTTAATATAACTTTTATTTTCACAATTTATAGGTACATATCTATATTGATATCTATAGATGAGTAGAGTGTGTTTCATCCACAATATATGAGCACAACAGCTACTAGAAACTATGTATTCATCTTCGATAGTAGATAATTCAACAAAAATTTCTTTCTTACTACACCATGAAACCATGGTCATTCCCAATAAGTGACATTTCCCAGAGGTTCTCTTTCTATCTAACATCCATCCACCAAAATCAGCATCAGAATAACTCACTATATTAAATGATTTTCCTTTAGGGTAAAACTATCCTAAATTGATATATGTTTTTGGTATTTTAAAATTATTTAAACAACTTTTATGTTATATTATTTAGGATTAGCATGAAAATGGGAACACATATACACACTAAGCATTTTATCTGGCCTACTAGAAGTTATATAAATAAAACAGCCAATCATTCATTTCTAAGTGGTTTGATAAACAGATTTACCAACCTCATAATGATCCATATTATAAGTAGTACACATTAGAGTGTCACTATGTTTAATGCAGTAAAAGCCAAATATTTTTATAAGAACTTTTGCGTATTTACTTTGATTTAAAATGATAACTTCTTTATTTAGAAAAATCATAAACCCCAGAAATAATTTAATATCACCCATCAAACTCATTTCAAATTCACTTTGCATCTTTTTAGAAAAATCAATACAAAAAGAATTTATTGAAGATCCAGAAATAATATCATCACCCTAGATATGAACCACTAAAACATCCTTAGAAATTTGTTTTATAAATAGTGTTGGATCAGTAATTACTATTGTAAAAAAAAAATTTAATTAGAAAATTAATTTTTCTATCATACCAATCTCTTAAAGCTTGTTCTAAACCATATAATTCTTTTATTAATATTAAAACATGATTTTAAAAATGAATGTTTGAAAAACCTGGGGTTTGATCAAAAAATCATTATCAACTATATACCCATTTTATTATTCATATTTAACATCTATTTGATAAATTTTAAAATTATGATGGGTAGTATAAGAATGTAGGATTCTGATAGCCACATGTCTAGAAATTGGTGCAAAATATTCTTCATAGTAAATACCTTCTTTAGGACTATATCATTGTGCGACCAATGTAGCTTTATTACTAAAAATATTACCAGATTACTCTACTTTATTCCTAAACACCCACTTTTTCCTATGATCATGGTGTCTTTGGGTATATCCACATGTTTACAAACATTATTTCATTCAAAAATTTTAAGTTCTTATAACATATCCATCACCCAAAACACATATTTAATTGCATCATTGATGTCTTTAGATTCATGTTGTGATAAGAATGTTTTTTTTCAAACTGAATTTTATGAGAAGCTCTAGTTTGAGTGCCTTTATATAAGTATCTAATAACATCATCTAAAGGATGGTTCTTTAGAGTTCATGTTTGTCTAGAAAAGAAGGGTCTAGTAACTTTAGGATTATCTACAGATTCCGGTTCATCATGTCTAGATTCTGATGAATTTTCAGAACTATTTTATTTATCAGATTATTTGACAAGAGGATGAGATGAATTTGAATTTATGTCCAGATTTGACATATCATCCTCTAGGTTATCTAGGGAGATCATAGGTTAATATGACTCTATTTAATCGAATTTTAGATACACATATTCTTCCACACACTATGTTCATTTTTTAAATACTATATATGATTTACTAGAGGTTGATTAACCTTGGAATATTCCTTCAACACTCTTGGATGTGAATTTTACAAGATTTTCATTTGTATTAAGGAAATAAACTATGAAACCAAAAACATTGAAGTAACTAACATTTGTTTTTCTATTATTCCACAACTCATAAAGAGTATTCTTGAGATTAGGTATAATTAACACTCTATTAATTATCGAGAAAGTTATATTTATAGCCTCAAACCGTATGTAAATAGGTAAATAATACTCATTGGGAATTGTTTGGGCTATCTCTTGTAATGTTATATTCCTTCATTCCATAACTCTATTTTGTTGAGGTGTCCCAGGGGAAGAAATTTATGACTATAGCACTTATGTGAGAGAAAATATTCAATGTCTTGATTTTGTAACTCATGGACATGATCACTACTTAAAAATTTTATTCTAAATCCACTAATATTTTCAACTATTTTTTCATACACGGTGAATTAATTACAAGATTCACTTTTGTGATCTATGAAAAAAGTCTAAGTATACGTAGAATAATCATATACAAGAACCTAGAAATAGTGATTCCCATTCAAAATAGAAACTTCAGAGGGTCCAAACAGGTCCATTTGGACTAACTCTAAAGATGGAGAAGTTGACACTTCTTTATTTGAGTTGAAATATATCTTGTGTGGTTTACCATTTTGAAAAGGATGAAAAACATTATCATTTGAAGACTAAATTTTGGGTAGATCCTTTCCTAGTACTTTTCTTGTAATATTTCTAAGGGAGTGTTCATTATAGTTTCTTAATATTCTTTTCCAAATCCAATACTATTTAAGAATGGAACTTAAACAAGTAACATTTGGAAATACAAATGAATCTATATTAACAGAATATACAATTTCATTTATTAAAGTAGAAAATAATAATTCATTTAATTAGTTAAAAACATTAAAAGAATCATTTTGTAATTTAAAATTAAATACATCACCACATAATTTTGATATACTAATAAAATTATATTGCAATCCCTCAACAAAAAGTACTACATAAATAAAATCTGAGTTAGAGTTACCAATATGGCCTAATCCAATTATTTTTCATTTAGAATTGTCACCAAAAATGAAATATCCACCATCAATCTGGAATAGTATCTTGAAGCTCTAATAATCTCATGGAATGTGTCTTGAACATCCATTTTCCAAGAACCATTGACTCTTATAGGATCTCTTCAAAAAGATTTCCTATAGAACAACCAAACTAAAACAGAATTTGGTACCCATATTTGTTTGGGGCCAGTTACATTATTAATCAATGCTTTAGGTACCCATATTTTTCTTACGAGTTTCCTATATGCATTATGTAACATATTTGAAAATTATACTCGATTAGGTCTATAAAAACTAGAGTTTGTAAAAGATTTTTCTGAAATTGATATAATAGAAGATTTTTTATTTTTAGGTAGTAGAACATATTTTCATGATTTAGTGTCAAAATTTGTTTTAGATAGGTTTCTCTATCCAAGATGATATCAAATTACATAGTTATAATTAGGATTGATTCATTTACAAAGTATATGAGTAAGAGTGTTTTTACCATTGGTAAACTTTTCTAGATCTTTCTTAAATTTCTAATTATACATTTATAATTAATTTTTTTCGTTGACCAGTTCTGAATTTTTTTCATTATTAGTAGTAAGTACATATTTAATATTTACAAAAATAGCATTTTGTTTCTTTAAATATTTGATTTTATCTTTTAGTTCATTATATGCCTCATCCAGTATGTTACAGTATTCAAATAGTTCATCATAAGTCATAATTTCAAAATCACATTAATTTTTAAAATAATAGGAATGGTGGGCTGGAAAATATAAAGTTACCTTAAATGTGTTTATCATAAAAAAAATATTTTCCTTCTCAGATTTGTCATCAAGATATGATGATTATTCCCTGGAGTTATCCTTATAGGCACTCCATGTGGTCATTAAAACATTCTTATACTTCTTGTCATTGTTTTCGTGATTATTTTTGAATTTTAAATTTTCAAATTCAACATTGACATATCCTCTTATATTCCATTTATAACGGACAATCTCAACTTATTTGTCATATCTTTTCTAGTCGTTTTTCCAGTTTCCCTTGCTTTTCTATCTTCCATTATAATTGGGATTCCTAAAGAACTTCTTATTTCTATATATTTTCTTTATTATTCTAGCTAACTAAGCAACCTCTTGATCACGATTTGATGTTGATTTATAATTACTCAGGATTTCAAAAAAATCTAGCACCTTCTATTTTTCCTTATTCTTATAGGTATTAGTCTTGAAGGCTAGAAAGTTTCTCATAGGTTGGTCCTCTTTTTTTTAACTGTTATCTCTTCCTTATATGTTATCATTTTTCCAATGAGTTCTTTGACAAGTACATTTTTGATGTCACATGATTCTCTAATTGATACATAGGTTCCTATCCATCTATTAGTTAACAATCTAAGAATCCTAATAATTTCTTCTTTGGTAGTAACATATCTTCCCAGCAAGATCATAGTGTTCACAATTTCACTAATATCGAGATACATATCAGAAAAATTCTTATCAAGCATTATCATAAAATATTCATAATTAATAGTATATGTGTTAAGTCACATTTCCTTAACACTATAAGTTACTTCATTTGAAATAGTCAACGTTTCCAAAATTTCATGAGCTATTTTACAAGAAGAAATTCTATTAAATTTCTCATCTTCTAAAGAACAATATTTTGATTTCATGGCATTGAAATTATTGTTATAATAAGTCTCAATTGGGTAATCCTAGTTGGTTCTAGTAGTAGTAGTAATCTCATATTCATCAACAATTGAAGACCAAATCTCGAAACCCATAACTTCTAAGTGAATTTTCATTTTAATTTTCCATTGGAAATAGTTGGTTCCATTAAAGAATGGAGGACTATTGGTAGCAGCACCTTCAACCCTGTTATCCATAATAAAATTTTAGAACAAGATTTTAAAGAGTTAAAAATTCAGTATTAACATAAATTTTAAGATATTTGAAATAAAACTAAAATCACAATTGAAAAAGTTATAAAAATATTAGAAAATAGGAAAATACTAACTCCTTTGATACAAAATGTTTGTTAGAGTAAATTAATCCATAGGGGTCGAATTGATTATCGATAAAAAAAATTTGTTAAAAATGTATAATCTGAAGATCCCCCAATATTTAAAATTCAATTTTTTTGTTAGTAAATAGTGAATTTTTAAGAGATTTATTTTTTGATTATTTTATCAAGAGAATGATTAGTTCTCAGTTATATCAATTTGATAATTAATAAAACTTCAGAAACCCACATAATAAGTCAATAATTTAATAAACACTTGATAAGAATAACTATCAGAGATCAGTTTAGTTTTTTTAAACATGTGTTAATATAGAGTAAAACTAAAAGGTAATAACACATTGGAAATAAAACAAGAGGTTATGAATCAAATAGATACTTAATACTCTCTACTATGTGAGGACCTACCACCAAGAAGTTTAAATAAATATACAGTTTCATCCACACCTTGGACCGGGGTTCATAGTAGCACACAGACTGTCTAGGTCACAAGACCTCTACCATAGCTCTTCATGGGTACAATCTTGCAGGTCACACAATGACCTCTTCCAAACTTATATGTGTGAGTAAAAATATCTAAGAATGTATGATTGGAAGGACATCTTATATCCTTCTTTTTGATACATGGGATAGTGTGTGCGCAATAAACAGATACACACACTACTCAAAAGTATGTCAAAATGAAAAATACAGAGCAACCAAATATGAGAAAGGATTTCGAAGGCTCTAGGTATTTCCCTACGTAGCTCTGGACTTATAGGACGAAGAAGAAGAAAATATCATATCCTCTTCTAGAAGTTGACACAAAAACTGAGTTTTGTATTTTGGATTCTAGGTGAAAGTACGGTTCTTTTGGTATATTCTACTCTTTCGTTTGTAGTATGAAGTGGGTTTTTAATTCAATGTTCATCTTGGATAATATTGGCTCATGTGTTCTTCCTTTTCTTATATAGTTCAAAGTGGTTTCATATGTTCTTCTATATATCTCTCTTGTACAGGCATGAACCACAAAAACTCTGATGTATGTCTCTCTTAATCTGTTAGAAATACTTCTTATCATTGAGTTCTGACAAAAATATTTTACCTTCCACATGCATAGGTTCATCGTACCTCATAATATCTACTAAAATTCCCAAAATGTATTATAAAATTTGTTAGAATAATTAAATGACCCAAATATGACTGTTAGATATAATACTAATAAATATAGAATTAAACTATCTATCGATGACTCATATGTCGGTGTCTCACCCCATCGGTATGTCATTTTTTCGGTCATTCCATAAGTTTGTGACACATTACATTGATGTCTTTTTTCAAAATTGAGTCCTTCCTTCTGTCAATGAGACAGTTGATTTATCGGTGACTCATTTCAACGGACAGTGATTCCTTCCTTCTATCGATAGAACCATGCAATGGTAGGTCACACTGAATGATAGTAGGTCTTCTGCATCAGTGAGACATATGCAATGGTGACTTGTCTACATTGGCGATAAATATGCTACGGTGAGTCTTATTCACCATTGGGTCATATGCAATGGTGATTCATCTTTATCGGTGAGACAGTTGACAAATTGGTGAGTCCTTTCAATGGTATCTGCTTCACATTCTTCGAATATGTGCCTATTTGAACTATCCATTAGTGATTCATATGTATTTTGGTTATTCATTTGTCTTTAGGTGTTAGGGACACATACTTATATAATATTATACATTGTTTTTTTCTTACATTTTAACTTTGTAAGAGTGTTTTAAGACCCATAAACACACATAGATCTTACGGTATAATCTTTTTTAGACATAAACCAACATAAATAGTTATATGATTGAAATGTTCGGATATTTTAGATAGTTCTTGAAATAATTTTGGATCTAACATAAGGTAAGATATATGTTAATATCTAACATGATTTTTTATAATTAAAGCCATTATAGTCATAGATATTGGCCAGCAATATTTATTGTCCAACAGAGATGACTGATATTATTCTTCATCTTCTCTCATCCCATGGATTTTTTTCATCTAGATAAGGATTTTTTTTAATAACGTGGGAATGTTATAATCCGATGGCCAGAAGGAACTAGCTGTTATCCTAAAATCTTATAAGGCTATATGATCTGTTAAAAACAAAGGAGTTGCTTTGTAGAGGCTCTTTGTCATGTGGATATTATCAATAATGATCTTCCGAGATATTCAATATTTTATAAAAATTTAGGATGGTATCTTCGTAGTAATTTCATATCTATATTCCCTTCTATGGGTGCGTGATTAATTTAAATTATCCATTCTTGGATATGTTACATAATCTAAGGGTGATAAACAGTTGTCTTACACAGATCTCAAATATCATGTTTCACGTTGTTGGGGGATAAGTGATTGGAAGATGATTAAGATTAAAAGGGGTTTCTTCGATATCCTCATGGGAGGTATGCATGACTTTGATGTTTTATGGATGTTTCTGAATGTTTATTGGAAACTCAGAGTATGACGATACATGAATGGGATATTAATTTCAATTATTCAATCAAAGGAACTCAACTGGAAGTTTATGGGTTAGATTACACTATCTGAATTGAGTGATCTAGCTTCCTAAGGTTTTAAATGTCCCTACTACTTTTATTGTAATCCCTATAAATATTAATAATTATAACCTTAATGTTGACCATGTTTTATATTCTAGAATCTTTTTTTATGCGAACTTTGAATAAAAGCTTCTGAATGTGAAAAATTTATTTTCCAATGATCTCTAGTTTGAGGTGAATATAGTGTACGAATATGTCCCTACCATTTTTGAAGTTTATAGAATTTTATTATTCTCTATTTCAAATTTCATGGTTATCTAAAATAATGTATAGCCACCACCTAATGGGAACTCATGTAATGTGTTTAATAAAAATAATAAGGAAAATAACATTTCTTTGTATAAATTTCACAATTCTTGGGAAAATCATCCTAGAAAATGAATTAAAAAGAATTAAAATAACACTGATTTTAATTATACCATTGAGAAATCTTGGGTTTACCTATTTGATGAAGATGAAAGAAAGTTTGAATTACCTTTTCCCTTTACAAATATGAAAAATATGTAAGTATCTATTGACTACAATGAAAGATAAAATCTTTCACTGAGTAATGGGAATAAAAAATTATCTTGAAATTTATCATGATATTAAGAGTTTTATTGACTCTATGGAAGATAAGAAATTTAATTAGGCATTGAGAAATTATAAAGGTGGTGAAATTCTCCAGTAAAAATTGAATAAATTTCCTTTATCGATCCATGAAGGAAGATATATTGTCATCATCCCAATTAATAAATTTTTGTCCAATAATGATGGAAAATTAAAAGACTAGATAGAGCCTTTTGATTACAAATCTTCTTGTCAAATTCTACTTCAATAAATTTTAAAAAATATAGAAAGTATCAACATTACCAATCCTCTACATGACAGTAGTTAAGAGTCCCCGTATGTAGATGCTGGATAAGTTCAAGGTTACTCCATAAGTAAACCATTTAAAAATCCTAGAAAAGTTAAATATAAGAGCATAATTGGACCTCATGGATAGTCTATTCTCTTTGTCATTATGTCTAAACATCATCAGGAATACAACTAATCATATAATGGTAATAGATTAAAGTAATGTTTTTATTATATTAAAATACATCCATTTCTGATGGAAATCCGGTGTTGGAGGATTTTAATTTCGGCATAATGTGGAAATCTTGAAAACATAATGCATTCTAACTACTTTCCCAATCTTATGGACACTAAAGATGGTCAGAAAATCTAGATATCTGAGTCTATATCAAAGGAAAAAATCAATATTATTTACTTATTTTAATATCAATTTAGGAAAAGGAAATTTTGTGAGTAGCCATACTACAGATATACAGAGAAAAGAATAGGTGTACAATCTTTAAGATAAAAGAATGAAGTACATTGTCTCTAGGAAATCAACAAAAAGGAAAAAAATGGTGGAAACAAAAAAGGGGTTTCCTCCTCTTAAACTCTATTTAAATTAAAATTATATTCTAGAATTATCAAGCCATATCCAACCCTAAAATGATAATCCCTCTTAATATTTTTATAAATAATCATAAAATAGATCTTTTTGTCCTTTTGAAGCCTAAAATAATTATTATGAAAAGATTTATTATTCTAATATGCTGGGTTATCATGTGACAAAACTAATATGTAGATTAAGGATATTAAAAGTATTTGCGTCTCAAATCGCTCAAGAATGGTTGGAATATCATTTATCAGTTCAACATAGAAAATTTTCACATTATGTCATAAATATTTGGCTAAGACTCAATTTTTATCTCCTATTAATTATTTCAATATTTACTAAGAGAGAAGATAGTAATGGATGTAAATTTCAAATTTAAGCAGTTCTATTAGTAGTTCATAGGTTATTCTAGGATATTTCAATGCCATTCTTAATCTAGACGAAAGGATAGGAATGGTAAACTCCACTAAATCATCCAGATAATTCAGGGATTCTATTAAAAGTAGTTGTCTACAAGAAATCAATTTGGTTGGTGCTAAATTTACATGGAACATGAATTATCGTAATAAATTTGTTTCTAGAAGATTATAAATTTACTTTACAAATGATATTTTCATTGAGTTCTGGTCCATGGTTTCATGTTTTACTATTTTAAGACAAAACTCATATCATCAAACTATTTTGACAAATCTTGTCACAAGAGAGAATAAATTGCCTCTTAGTTTTACATTTAATAATGCATGGATTTTCCATCCTAAATGACAAAATGTGGATTAAAAAATTGAGACCTATTAAAACTATAATGAATATTCCATGTCATATAGTCTATATTTCAACGTTCTTATGAATAAATTGTAACCTAGGATATGTGATCATTTTACCCATATGGATGAAAATATTATTCATCTTTACCCATTTCATCACAATATTCAAGTGAGAGACGACCTTTGTGACTTTTCTGTAGGTCATTAACATAGAAGTAATATTATTCATGAACTCAATACTATTTTGATCCTTATAAAATTCACAATCACAGAGGCCTTTAAATTGAAATGGATAAAGGAGGGTGACCGGAACACTAAAGGTTTTAATTATATTGAAAAAAATTGAAAACATAAGAGGCCACTAGCGATTATCAATGGTAATGGGAAGCTTATTGATAAAATAAAGGATTTCGATTCCCACATTCATGATTTTTACAAGATCTGTTTCGATGGTCCCAATACTTTTACTGAATTTCAAAAGATATCATTCTCAGGGTTTTCAATTATTAGTATAATGATGTCCAAATATTATTCTTCATAAATTTGAAATTAAAATGGATATTTGGGGATTAAATTCTGGAAGATCTTCTTATTTGGATGGTTTCAAATATTATTTCTTTCAAAATTGTTTGAATATGATTCATAAAGATTCTTTTAGTCTTGGAAGTTATTTTTTTCTGGGGTGGAAAGTTGACAATGTTCATTAATTAACAGTTTCTTTCCCTTATTCCTAAATTTGATAATGAAAATGAGATTAATCTATTTTAGTATGTGGAAATTTTAAATACTTTCTAAAAAATTATTTAAAAATACATTCCAATAGGGTTGTTAGTATTCTCAATTGTAGTGTGTCTCCAACCCAGTTTGGCTTTATCAATAATAAAACTATTCATTATTTTCTTCATACTACTTATGAATCCATCAATATTATTAGGAAATCCACCAATGGGGGAAACATCATTCTCAAACGTTTTCTTAATAACTCTCTTAATATGCTTGATTGGGGCTTCATTTGCTCGGTTTTTGGTATTTTTTGGATTTGATAGTCTTTTTACCAAATAAGATAGAACTTATATGAGTTTAGAAAATATATTAGTGATTATCAATGGTTTCCATGAGGGATATATCACATGTTCTATAGGTGTGATTAAATTTGATCTTGTATCTGTAATCATTTTCTCCATGGATAAATATTATGTGAGCTGAAAATTTCTCATAATCGATAATGCCACTAAATTCAATCACAATAGAGATATTATGGTCCTTTCCAAATTCCCCCTATTAACTTATGTTATATTGATGATATCATCCTTTTCACTCACGGTGATAAAAGAAACATTAAAAACATTAAAAATCCCCTTCATCGTCATGATAATGTTTTAGGATAAGAGATTATTTGGAATAAGTATGTCCTGAGCATCGAAAAAATACCACTACAGATAGAATTATTGACGTCATTGATGGGTTAGGGATTAGGGATGGTTTTACTTCTTTCACTTATCTCTGTTTTCCTTTGTGTTGGGTAAAGCCTCATGTTGTTCATTTTTTCTCAAATTGGGTGTCAGGTTTGGAATATGGTAGGCTACTAAATAAGAAAGAGTATCATGATTCCAGGAAGAGATATCCATGCTAAATATATTAGTTTATGAAACAAATTTAACCTTTCTTACTATATAAATGGTCTTCTTACCTCGTTAATATTATCAACACCTCTATTAGGAATTTTATATGGTGTTGAATAATTGATCAGTGGAGTCTTCTGACAATATCATGGAAACAATTCTCTAGAATAATTGAATTTTGGGGTAATGGAATAATGTAGTTTGGAAAATTCAATCAATATTTATAGGATAACTTCATGTAGAGGATTATCAAAAAGGATTAAAAGGCCAAATATTTGTTGAGATCCATATTCTTAAACATGATCAAAAAATGAAATTTAAATGATCTATATTGTTTTATCTGGCCTACTCCTAATGTTTATTTCTCTATGTTTTCATTGAACTCTCCCTGGTTGTATAGAACCAAATTAATCCTCAAATTTTTGGTTTTATAATTTGATAGTATCCCTTTAATCTACACTCTTAATTTCTTTTATTCTTATTTCAACATAAAGGGTACAATCCAAGACCATAAGAAAAAAATACTTGGATGGGATTCCAGTTGATATTAAGAAGGTTGTATTGAATTATAATTTTATTAATGAGAACGATACTTCTGTTTCTGAAATGGATTAAAATGGATGTATTTCCTCATGTGTGTTCTATTGTGATAATTTCCACAGGGAATACAACCATATAGACTATGTCTTTGTGTCGGGGATGGATTCTTCCTTCCAAATTCTCCCATTCTTGGAGATTTATGTATTCCAAATCCCCTTATATTGTTTTTATGAACGGTCTTGGAATTAGTGTTTTCTCAAAAAAAATTATGAAATATACATCATTAATACATTATCCAATTATTTTTTACTAGTGCTATAGAAACTACAAGGTGGTCTGTAGTAGCATTTTTTTTAAACATATCTTCACTATACATCCATTATATGGGACCATTTTCTCATGTGTATTTATTAGCATTTTTACCACCATATGAGTCATATTTTTTTAGTTTCATGTACTGAATTAATCTATATTTTTCGGTACAATATGATCCAATTGGAATATGACCTCACTTCATTCTCCCATCAATAGACTTATGTGGGTGTGATTACTACTATTTTGAATGAATATTTTTGTCAAATAGGATATTTTGATAACTATTTTTAATGAAATTACTATTCTTAAACAATTTGAAATTATAAGTAATTATCATCATCCATATAAAACATTTGAAATAATTTGGATTCATAAGTTTCGAGGATGGATCAAATATAACACAGACGAATAATCAAGTGGAAATAAAATACTTTATATTTATTGTGTGGTTTACAGAAATGGAAGAGGTGAGGCAATATGATTTTATGATCTGTGTTATATTACAACATCCCTTGACGCTGAAATTCTTTTCATTATTAATGAGGTCTAAATATAAAAGAAACATGGTTCCCTTGATTTGGGGCTTCAAATTGATTCCACCAATATTGTGAAAGCTGACTGAAATGGTATTACTAATCATTCATTAATGTAAAATTCTTGATGGAGAAACTCGATATGTTACCTTTCCACAATGAATTATATCATTACTCATACATACCAAAAGGTAAATTATTTGGAATATTAACTTGAAAAAAAGGGATTTATACTCTTTATATTACCTGTCTCAACAGCTTACCGCATGAGATTACATATTTTGGGAAATAGGACTTTGGTAAAAAAATCTTTTTGGACCACTTATTTTATTTTTTATTCAATAAATGGGGATTTAAATTTTGGGTATTCTCTCATTCTTCTAAAAAATAGTATGTCGCAATAATGTATCAAACCTCAATGCTGGGGAAAAATCAAGTAGGCCTTGGTCCACCAAGTCAAGACACATAAACCAACATACCCTATCACAGTCTCCCATGTGATGTCACATAGACATTCATGCTCCTTCCATTCCATTGTTTAGGTTATATAGACCATCCTGCTTCATTTTCACCTCTCCACTCCAATCATAAATGATCATATTTCCTTCATGTGGGGGAACACTAGCCCATCATGTCCAATCATCTATCTTGGTCTCATCATTACATCACATGAAACATCTAAATAAGTTACCCATCTTGGTCTACCATGCCATGGGAGTTCTACCCATCACATCTGTAAAATGAAAAAAAATCATATTCCATATATGTCACATGTAAGTAGTGACATAATATCAATCAAACATTTCTATTATCATAGAAAAACAAACATGGTTCTCATATATAGGAATAATATATCACACAATTGGTCTCTATACTACACTTTCACACACACATGAAATCACTATCAAGATTGGTCAAAAATATATTCTGACATTGGTATCACATCATGGAAACATGAGTATACATATAAATAGAGAATATGATAACATCCAGATTTATAACAATTACACTTGTGATCAAACATTAAAAATGGTCTTACGTGATAAATGTATCAAGTATCACAACCACACAACCCATAGTGTCCAAACATTAAACCTAAGATCTTCCACCTACAAAGACACACCCTATGAACAATTATCAAACATAGGTATCACGAGATAGAGAACTAGTCAAACTTCAGCCCTCAGTGTCCAGAAAACAAGCCAACACAAAAATTTTATTATTCCCCTTCAAAACATATCAATTTATTCGACATATTCCTTTAATTAAATGTGAATTAAGAATCATTAATTAATTATAATTATTAGTTTTCCATAACAAAATATGATTTAAGATTAATTCTACAATATTATTGAACCTGTTAAATCATGCTTGTAAATTGGTATAATATAATAGGGTAGATTTCATGGTATCACATACCTCAAGGATGTCAATGTCAATTCAATATTCATCAAGGAAATATCACTCAAAAATTCCAATTTATAAATCTTTAAAATCATATTCCATGGATTCTTGGAACCAATTCCATTTTTATACTTTGATATGAAATAAAAAAACCAAAATTATCACCAAAATAGATAATTCTTTAAATACCCATTATTGATCCAACCATATAAAAATATATTCAATGTACTGGAAATTATTTCTACCATAGAAAATTGATCGATGGTAACATCGGATTTCCAACCCTGATCCTCACCCCCTAATGAACACATTGAATCATCTACCAACACCTTTTGGTTCATAGTCAATCAAAAATCCACACCATCCTAGCTACATAAGTACATTACCAAGGTTTATCTAAGTAAAACTACAAATTTCATCAATCAACATAGTCATTCAACAAACAATATCTAAACTCACATGAATAATATCAACCATTAAAACATGATTTTTCTCTAACTATAAATGAAAAAAATATAGGATATAACTAAATTGTTTACAACCTAAATATGGTATATCACTAGTCAAAGTTAGACACACATGTAAAGAATTAACAAGATGGATTTAAAAAAATATCTCCAATAATTTATATATTTTTAGAATTAAATTCTATTCTATCCTTATATTCCTAATGAACTACTTGGGTTTCAAATCCATTCATAATGAGTTCTAACTCCATTCAATAGAACTTATAAAAAATAGAAACAAGGAGATATCATGTTAAAGAGACCATCACCATGATCACAACCAAGGGAATTGGATGATAATCCAAAATTGAATGATTGAAAAAAAATCCTCAAAACTAGAAGGTTAGAACCGAATTTATATAATTATTCCTTGTTGGTACACCAACCAGTTACATAAGCCACAAGGTTCTAAAAAATTTTCAACGCACTAATTATCTAAATCCTCATCAGATTGAATCGATTTTTATTCAAATTCCAAAGCCTAGAAATGATTCTCATCAAGAATTATATTTCAAATAATAATTATACATTCATTAGGAAACCAGATATACCTTCTTACACCATTGCTTCCTCTCAGGTGTGATCACACCATCATTAATTAAAAAAATATCATAACAACTAACAATTTATTCAGCTATTTCATGGTGTAGTGACCATGATATGTGACCTACTATGAAGTTTCCAAGTGTGTGTGTGTGGAGAAAGAATACGAACATATGTTGTCCTATGGGATAGTCATTAGTATAATGACCCATTTAGACATGTGAGTGGGGCCCAAAGAGGGGACAATAGGTTTATACAGTTAAACTAGGGAGCATTTAATGCCCAATTTTATTGTTATTATATGACAAAAAGCCTAGTTAGTGGTGTAGTGGCAATCCTTGGGTTAAGATATAAGGTCTACGATAAATAATATTTTCTAAAAAAGAGGGGGTGAATCTTACATCATAAAAATGAATTACATTGATATTTTTCTTGGTTAAAAATGTACTATTGAAAGTAAAAAATAGAAAATACAAAGTGTAATATCTCATAGGAAAAAAAAGGTTTAATGATAATTTAGACTAAAATTTGTGACAGTGAACCTAAGAAAACACATGGGTACACTTTGATAAAAAACATCTATTTGACATTATATAATATATTAGTTGGAATATATAATAGTAACACTAGATTCACACTATTGAACAAAAATATCATATTATAGTATATTAAATATTATGTTTTTTGATACGTATGGCCAATTCTACGATTCAGGAGGATATATAAAAACTATTTTTCTTAAACAGGAATAAATGAAAAATATGTATAATAAGAACTTGAGTATCTCATATAATACTTAAGATCATCCTATTTGATATATTTGACTAAATAGTTATTAAAAAATGAAATAATTAATTATATCACATGGCGTTTTACTATAATTTAGAAAATAATTATCACCCATCATAATAGTATACAATGCGATTAAACCTTAGATTGGTATTGATATTCAACGAAAATGAATGTTCCAATAGATTTTGGATTGCACCACAATGTAATAATTGCTTGAAAAAATGCATATATAGAGTAAAGTTATTGGATTTATGGATTAATAAAAGAAATAAGATGTTGAGTACTTAGTATAACATAAATTATAATATATTTTAATAGTATTGGAGAAATTTTTAATTAGAATATTGGCTTACTTTCTTTTAGAATCAATGCTGAAGGATTTCATGGGAGATTTTTTTTATTATTTTTGAATATAAATAAGACACAAATAGTTTTTAATTAGATTTTTTTCATTTATTTAATTTAGATAAAAATTAAAATGAGTGACACTAAGTCTTTTGAATGAAAAATAAAGTAAGGTATTTCATAAAAATAAATAACTTTTTATATTAATTTCAAGAGATATATTGAAAGGAATTAAACCAATGAATATTTATTTATGGAGGAGGAAAAATAATATCACATTCATTAATTACATTGGATACCGGTGTTTTTTTTATTATAATTCTGCAAAAATAACTCTTTTATGATATTTTGAAACTAGTTGGTAATTTTTTGATCTGGTTGGTGCCATAATTATAGAATTTTTATGTTTATTCACTAAATGTAAAATTAAATTGACAATAAAAATGGGATTTTTGGGGGTAACAACATTATACAGTAGTATTTGTAATATATATTTTAAGGAAAATTTTTAACAAACAATTATTTCATCAAATTATTTTCTACACTAGTTCAGTATAAAAAATAATTACTAAAGAAGCATGAGAGTGGTTATGTTTTGAAAGAATAAAAAATATGAAAAATAACTCACCCCCTCTAAGAATATGGGATATGTTTTGAGTAATCATTATATTTGTAATTATATCATAGGTTCTCTCTATATATGTCTCGAGGAAATTGTTATGGATCATCACAACTTATTAAAAAATAATTTAATTCGAACTTTCAATAAAAAAAGTGTTAGTTTATTGTATAAATTAATTGTACCTTATATTTTATCATTTAGAATCAATGTCATTGAGTCTTCCCATGAAGGATTTATAATACCTAGTGAGACTGTTACATTGTTCTACTATGATTAGAAGAATATTTATAATGATGGGACTATTTTAATAATCATATATATTGATGAAAAAATTGATGCGATGTAAAAATAATAATAAAATCTATAAAACACCCCATACCATCTATTATAGAGACAAGAAGGTATAAGATTCCAAATTGAATCTTTTTATAAGTAATTTAATGTTTTAATAATCAAATAAAATTAATCTATTCTTTTGTTACTTACTAGATTTAATTTTATTATTAGTATAATCATATGATATATTAAAAAAATTAATCAATCCAAATATATCAATATATTGATTATAATGCATCCCAAAAAATTTATGAAAAAATTTAAAATCTTTAAAAAATTGATATTGATAATTTTAATAAATTATTTGTTTAATAGTATTTGAAAATATAAAAAAAGATAAATGAGATACACACAAAAAAATTCAAGAATAATAAAGATAATGAATATAATTAATTTATGAATATGATTATATTAACACTACTAAAGAAGATGTCTTGGAAGGTATTGAGGGGATCCTTTCCATAATTTTATAAAACTTGTAAAAGTAGAAAAGAAAATATCTAGGTAAAAAATCCTTTTAAATTACTAAATTTTTTCAAAAAATGGACACATCATTGTCAAGGGATCACAATGAAAACATAATTAAGATTATGGTGGTGAAAAACTAAGAAATAATATAATAATGAAAGTTTATCCAAGAGAAAACAATCTTAATAAAAAGTAAAGAAGAACATTTCAACCAATTTATTAGGGAGATAATACTTATAATAATAATAAAAAATATTCTGGAGAATAAACTAAATAAACATAAAAAAGTTCCTCAATGATTTCTTTTATGAAGATAGTGCATCCTTATTGGATGAAACAATAAAACATGGCCAGTTTTTTAGTTAATATTGATAATAATAAAAGGATAAAACCATATAAATTGAGATCAATGTGAACCTAAAAGATATTGGATAGATAAAATATGAAAATTCACATCTAAATTAATAGCTAATTGAAGGTAAATAAATAAAAATTGAAATAATGATTTTTTGAATAGAAAATTAAGATATTTAGACTTAAGAATTTATAAAAAAAAAAGGAAAACAATATATGATAATATTTCCCTCCAAATTCTTATATAAGGAAAGGTCGATAGTTTACATATTAAGATTATGGAACTAGAGAATAAAATATTAAAATAGAAGCAATATTATAATAATGTTTTCATATGAATTGGTATAATCTACAAGAAATTTGAGAGTTAAATTAAATTTAATGACAATTTGAATAAATTTCGAATGAAAAAAATAAATTCACTATTAATTCAAGAAAGGTTAAAAATTATGAAATTAATTCTATCTATCATATAACTTGAAAGTTAATACATTAAAATTTCCACTTCAACTAGCTAAGAATTCTAGACAAATTTAAAACCAACTAATTTATTGAAAAAAACCAAAAAATGTTTTTATCAGTTGATTAGTCACTAAAATTGGCTAATATTCATTGTTAAGATCTTAATATGAATGTGTTTAAAAGTGAATAAACATTAATTTTAGTCCAATTCAGAAATTGAACTTCATTTCCCATCGTTGTGCAATTCATGCTTAAAGTGTCAAATTGGTCCCACTCATTAATTTGCTTGTGGAAATTACAATATTCATCATTTTAATTTGATATCTTGGTATATGATTCACCACTTTATTTGTAACATTATTTATTTTAGGTCTGATCAATGAATCACAGATGAAGATGAATATTTTTGCACCTGAATGCAGAAACTTTCTGGAAAAAGCATAATGGGCCTAAGGCCCATCAAACAAATGTGGGGGCCACAAACCATGCCCAAAGAAGCTCAAATTTATACAGTAGAAAGATAAAAATATTAGGATATTTTTATTCAACTATGTCTAGAGATAATTCTCATTTTTTCATGATGATAAAGGGATCTAAAGTAGAGATTTAAATGGTGGACTTGACATTAATGCACATAAATACGTCCCACCATTTCGACCATAACAACCAAAAGGCTGCACCAAAATTCCTGAAATGTTTACAGCTCATATAGGACAGAAGGAAGAGAATATTGTGTATTTATGACCCCTCAAGATTCGGCCTCCTTAAATTCCAAATTCACACGTCACAATGGTGGATGAATCTGGACGGTTTTCCGGGTCAAATTTGAAACGTCAATTTCCTTTTGATTATTCACCCTCCTTTTGAATCTATTAATTGTTGGGGAGTGAATTAATTGCTGGGGGTGGAACTAGAGCTCCTAATATGCCTATATAAGGAGCTGGTTCTGAAGGGAATAGGGGTGGATATTTTTCTTATCATCTTTTGTTGCTTGTTTCATTGTAAGGTTATGCTGCAAAAGTTCCTTTGTAATGTTTTCAATTTCCATGTATGTTTATTTGTTCTTAATCAACATCCTTATCTTATATATTTTACATTCACATATTAAAACTAAATTTTCACAAATCATAGTGATATCTCTGTGTTGTTGTGAATTAGTTCACACATAGGTGTGAATTTCATTCACACACACGGAGGCGTGCTCGTTATTTTTGCGGTTTTAATTTCTTCAATCGAATTCTTGTTAGCCATCTTCCGCCCAACATTGAAATTATACCATCAATTGAGGGATAACATTTTAATGGGTTGATCTTAGGAGGATTCAAAGGTTGGATTGAATGTTATTTTATGAATGAATTTTTGTTAATTGGATAATTAATTTAAGACATCCATTCTTCATTTATTTCTACTCTTCATCTTTATTTTGTTTGAGAAAACTAAATTCAATTACTAAATGACCATATACCTTGGAGAGATCGTGAATTCGGTTCTCTATGTGTATAGGGTATTATTAATTGTTTTTATTAAGCACCAAACCAGAAAATGATGAAGGTAGTGTTATTTTTGAAGAATAGATTCATCAAAAATTAATAAAACCAAAATTGTCTAATGAAGTAAAATTCATTCAATCAACCCCAAGCATAATCCTATGATCAACCCATTTCCATTTAATTGAATTCACTTAGGTTTTTTACTGTTCTTTAAAACCATTCAAAATCAAAAACAAAGTTGGCTAGTTCATAGCCCATCCTCCACCAAATCATAGCGTCTCAAGGTTACTTCTTCGGTCCCTGTGGACTCGACCCCTACATGTACTACATCGACCGCTTTTTACCAGTAGGGTAAATTTGGGATCAAAAAATTTTTGGTGCCATTGTCAGGGACCAAGTAAGTTACCTTATAACATCTTTCTATTCTCCTCCATTTCTCTTTTCTCATACCATTTCTCTTCTCTTTCCCCCTTTCTATTTTTTTGGCTCCCGAAAATCAGGATTCCAGATTTCCCAATGAATCCAATGGAGTATAATGAAAAATATACCTTCACATTCTCAGGATGGAATCAATTTGAAAATACACATTGGGAATCACCAACCTTTTTTAATTACTTTGATTAACCTTTGAATGAATACCCCACTGCTGATAACATGAACTATATTTGTAATGATGAATGTTTAAAAGATCAATTTTCATACCTATAAAAAATGATTGAAAAGATAAATAATGAGGAATTATATGATGTAAAAACATATATCAACTCTAATACTGAAAAAATTCTTGAAAAATTGTGTAAAAAAATGGATAAAATGAATTCAGAAGTTTCATCTTTCAGATTATAATTACAAAGCTTTACGACTTTTGAGGAACCCATTCCCACTCAAGATGTTCTTTCCTCATCATTGATAGATGAATCTTTTTTCCCAAAAAAATCCCATGAATTGAAAAAGGAACTAACCTTTGGATATGGGATAACTGAAAAAGATCAAGGAAATGTTGAAGGGTATTTAAATCAGGAGGAAATTAATTTTTTGGATTCACAAGGGGAAAATTTGTCTTCATGGATTGAGTGTTCAGAATATTGCTCCAATAACATTTTTTTAGAATCACCGATCATTGAACCATTGGGAGATATAAAAAATAGTGAGTCCATACACACTCATGAAATTCAAATGGAAAATTTTGGGGATGAATAATATTTTCAAAAGGAACAAATTCTTTCAAAATATTTTGTAGAAGAACCAAATTTGGATTCAAATTTCCATTATTCATTGGGAAAATTCAATGAAACTAAACTCAAAATTATAATCCTTCCTTCCCCACTCAAGAATCAATCTATTTATGAAAACCTAGACCATTCAATTATCATCCATTTCATCAAGAATCTCACAAAGTAGGAATGAACCTTGAAATCTTAGGAAATACTCCAAATGAAACTCAATCAACCATTACCGAAATTCCTTGGACTTTCAAACTCATTATTAAGCATGGGATTTCACATGGAAAAAATTATAAAAAAGTAATAATCTAAATCGTGTTGAAGTGGAGAAAAATGGGGTCCTAAAAATGTTGAATGTTGGAATTGGATAATTTTGGGGGTTCAAGTCGAGCTAACGACGTTAAACAATAGCGCTGCATGGGAGGCAACCCATGATTTTTATATTTCCAATCATTGTGAATCATTTTTTTATCATTTATTTTTCATTTAAAAATTTTCCAAAGACTGTTGAACTGTTCTTCTTTTAGGAGTAAGGATGTGTATGAAAGGGGAGCACTGTATTCATCAGTGTCACGCGGTGTGATCCCTGAGTATTACCTTACCCAGATATTATAATGAAGACAATGTATCATCAGTTTGATTTTTAAAATTAAAAATAAAATAAAAAACAGGTTAACCATAAAAATGATGATACTTGGTTTTAAATAAATTGTTGTTTTGTTTGTTTTGACTGCATTGATCTTTTTTTATGGTTCAAGAACAATTTTGGGTGATACATGTTCAATCAAGGAAGTTCCTACATCCCCCAAGAGATCAAAGGAGTAATCAGGTGAATCATGAACTTCAACTTTAGAAACCAGGTGAATTTTTTCCATGTTTATCATTTTCAATTTCCACTTTGAACTCCTCTCCTACCCCCTTCTAACATTTCTTTCTTTAAAACACTAGGGACAGTGTTATTTTTATTTGGGGGAGATGAAATAAAAAAATGATTTTTTTAAGAAAATGCATGAAAAGAAAAATTCCATTAACCTTAGACATGATAACACAAATTTCAAACTCTAAAATTGGATATCAAATAATTATGCATGCCTTGATTTTGTTTTTAATGCATGTTTATGTTCATGAGCATAGTTTTTGGAAAGTGCCGTTGTCCAATGTGATTTTTCAAAGTTTACATTTTCATCCTATTAATAAAAATTCCCCAATGCACGTCTATTGGATCGTGGGTGTAAATTTGAGTTCTTGGGTCCCTTTCATAATAGCATAGGGTTATAGGGTCAATTTTAGTTTAATTTGAGTATCCAAAAAAAATTATGACCACATAGAGCAATGTTTTGTCCAAATGTGTGGCGTCCGACACTTGGGGATTGTGACTCCATAGTTTTCTTGCCCAGAGTTAGGAATTATATCACTATTGTAGAGCATGAAATTGACAATATGTATGGTTTCCGACACTTGGGGATCGTGACTCCATAGTATTCTTGCCCAGAGTTAGTCCTTTCATATATATTGTGGTTAAAAAAATCATAAAAAAATAGAAAAAAGGATACTCATTTTCAGATTTAATGTGATTCCCACCTAGCGCTTCCATTTTTTCCCCTTGAACAATAAAATGGGCCCCATATCTTTTGTGATGCACAAAAGTTTATCAACATTAATTGAAATTGGATGAAATGTGGCGATGAATTTGAACAAAGGAATGGTCTTGGGCTTGGGATATGCTTATGGATCTAGTTTTTTTAAATGATTTTGATGGGTTCAATAATTTTTTTGGTATGAGATATTTGGGTGAGCAATGTGTATTTAAATGTTTTTGGAAAAGGGGATTTGAATTTCATATTTGTAATTTATTTTGCTCGGGACTAGCAAAACTCAAGTTGGGGGCTGTGATTATTCACTGAAATTGGCTAATATTAATTTTTTATATATTAATATTAATGTGTTTAAAAGTTCATAAACATCAATTTTAGTCCAATTCAGAAATTGAAATTCATTTCCCATCATTGAGCAATTCATGCTTAAAGTGTCAAATTGGGCCCACTCAATAATTTTCTTGTGGAAATTACAATATTCATCATTTTAATTTGATATTTTTTTATATGTTTCATCACTTTATTTGTAACATTTTTTCTTTTAGGTCTGATGGATGAATCACAGGTGAATATGGAGATTTTTGCACTTGAATGCAGAAACATGCTGGAAAAGCATAATGGGCCTAAGGCCCATCAAACAAATATGGGGCCCAAAACCCAAGCCCCATGAAGCTCAAATTTATAAATTAGAAATATAAAAATATGAGGATCATTTTATTTAACTGTGTCCAGAGCTAATTCGGAAGTTTTCATGATGATAAAGGGATCTGAAGTTGAGATTTAAATGGTGGACTTGACATTAATGCAAATAAATACGTCCCACCATTTCGACCAAAACATCCAATCGGCTCCGCCAAAGTCCCTGAAATGTTTACATATCATAGATGACAGAATAAAGATCATATTTAGATTCTATGAACCCTCAGGATTCGGCCTCCTTCAATTCCAAATTCACACGTCAAAATGGTGGACGAATCTGGATGGTTTTCCAGGTCAAATTAGAAACGTCAATTTCATTTTGATTATTCACCCTCCGTTTGACTCTATTAATTGTTGGGGAGTGAATTAATTGTTGGGGGTGAAACTAGGTCTCCTAATATTCCTATATAAGGAGCTTGTGGTGAATGTAATAGGGGTGGATATTTTTCTTATCATCTTTTGTTTCTTGTTTCATTGTAAGGTTATACGACAAAAGTTCCTTTGTAATGTTTTCAATTTCCATGTAAGTTTATTAGTTCTTAATCAACATATTTATCTTATATATTTTACATTCACATATTAAAACTAAATTTTTACAAATCACAGTGATATCTCTTTGTTTTTGTGAATTAGTTCACACATAGGTGTGAATTTCATTCACACACACTGAGGAGTGCTCGTTATTTCCGCGGTTTTAATTTCTTCAATCCAATTATTGTTAGACATCTTCCGCCCACCATTGAGAGTATACCATCAATGAAGGGATGACCCTTTATTGGGTTGATCTTAGGAGGATTCAAAGGATGGATTGAATGTTATTTTATGAATGAATTTTTGTTAATTGGATAATTAATTTAAGATATCCATTCTTCTGTTATTTCTACTGTTCATCTTTAACGTGTTTGAGCAAACTAAATTCATTTACTAAATAAACATATACCTTGGAGAGATCATGAATTAGTTTATCTATGTTTATAGGGTATTATTAATTTTTCTTAGTAATCACCAAACAAGAAAATGATGAAGGTAGTTTTTTTGATGAATTGATTCATCAAAAATTAATAAAACCAAAATTGTCTAATGAAGTAAAATTCATTCAATCCACCCCGAGGAAAATCCAAAGATCAACCCATTTCCATTTAATTGAATTCACTTAGGTTTCTTATTATTCTTTAAAACCATTCAAAATCAAAACCAATGTTGGTTACTTCATAGCCCATCCTCCACCAAATCATAGAGTCTCAAGGTTACTTTTCGGTCCCTGCGGACTCGACCCCTACATATACTACATCGACCGCTTTTTACCAGTAGGGTAAATTTGGGCACAAAAATTTTTTGGCACCATTACCGGGGACCAAGTAAGTTAACTTAGAACATCATTCTATTCTCCTCCATTTCTCTTTTCTCATCCCATTTCTCTTCTCTTTCCCCCTTTCTATTTTTTTGGCTCTCGAAAATCACGATTACAGATTTCCAAATGAATCCGATGGAGTATAATAAAAAATATACCTTCACAAACTCAGGATGGAATCAATTTGAAAATCCACATTGGGAATCACCAACCTTTTTTAATTACTTTGATCAACCTTTGATTGAATATCCCACTCCTGATAACATGAACAATATTTGTAATGATGAATGTTTAAAAGATTAATTTTCATACCTGTCAAAAATTATTGAAAAGATAAATAATGAGGAATTCCATGATTTACAAACATCTATCAACTATAATACTGAAAAAATTCTTGAACATTAGTATAAACAAATGGATAAAATGAATTCCGAAGTTTCATCATTTAGATTAGAATTACAAAGATTTAAGACTTTTGAGGAACCCATTCCCACTCAAGATGTTCTTTCCTCATCATTGATAGATGATTATTTTATCCCAAAAACCTCCCATTAATTGAAAAAATAACTAACCTTTGGATATGGGATAACTGAAAAAGATCAAGGAAATTTTTAAGGGTATTTAAATCAGGAGGAAATTAATTTTTTGGATTTACAGGGGGAAAATTTGTCTTCATGGATTGAGTGTTCAGAATACTGCTCCAATAATTTTTTTTTAGAATCACTGATCATTGAACCATTGGGAGATATAACGAATAGTGAGTCCATACCCACTCATGAAATTCAAATGGAAAATTTTGGTAATGAATCATATTTTAAAAAGGGACAAATTTTTTCAAAATATATTGTAGAAGAAACAAATTTGGATTCAAATTTCCATTAATCATTGGGAAAATTCAATGAAACAAAACTCAACATTATAATCCTTCCTTCCCCACTCAAAAATCCCTCTATTTATGAAAACCTAGACCATTCAATTATCATCCATTTTCATCAAGAATCTCACAAAGTAGGAATCAACCTTGAAATCATAGGAAATACTCCAAATGAAACTCAATCAACCATTACCGAAATTACTTGGACTTTCACACTCATTGTTAATCATGGGATTTCACGTGGAAAAAATTCTACAAAAATACTTAATCTAAATCTTGTTGAAGTGGAGAAAAATGGGGTCCTAAAAATATTGAAAGTTGGAATTGGATAATTTTTAGGGTTTAAGTCGATCTAACAACGTTAAACAAAAGCGATGCATGGGAGGGAACCCATGATTTTTATGTTTCTAATCATTGTGAATCATTTTTTGACCTTTTATTTTTCATTTAAAAATTTACCAAAGGCTGTTGACTTTTTCTTCTTTTATGAGTAAGGATGGGTATGAAAGGGGAGCACCCTATTCATCTGTGTCACAAAGTGTGATCCCTGAGTATTACCTTACCTAGAAAATATAAAGAAGACAATGTATCATCAGGTTGATTTTTAAAAATAAAAAAAAATAAAAAATCGGGAAAACCATAAAAATGTTGATACTTGGTTTTAAATAAATTTTTGCGTTGTTTGTTTTGTCTGGTTTGATCTTATTTTTATGGTTCAGGAACTATTTTGGGTGATACATGTTCAATCAAGGAGGTGCCTACATCCCCCAAGAGATCAAAGGAGTAATCTGGTGAATCATGAACTTAAACTTCAAAAACAAGGTGAATTTGTTCTATGTTTATCATTTTCAATTTCCACTTTGAACTCCACTCCTACCCCCTTATAACTTTTCTTTTTGTTAAACACTGGGGACAATGTTATTCTAATTTTGGGGGAGATGAAATAAAAAAATGATTTTTTTAATAACATGCATGAAAAGAGATATTCCGTTAACCTTAAACATGATAACACAAATTGAAAACTCTAAAATTTGATATCAAATAATTATGCATGCCTTGATTTTTATTTTGATGCAAGTTTATGTTCATGAGCATGGTTTTTGGAAAGTGCGGTTGTCCAATGTGATTTTTCAACGTTTAGATTTTCATCCTCTTAATAAAAATTCCACAATGCACGTCTACTAGATCGTGGGTGTAAATTTGAGTTCTTGGGTCCCTTTCATTATAGCATAGGGTTCTGGGGTCAATTTTAGTTTAATTTGAGTATCCAAATAAAATTGTGACCACATAGAGAAATTTTTTGTCCAAATGTGTGGTGTCCGACACTTGGGGATCGTGACTCTATAGTTTTCTTGCCCAGAGTTAGGCTTTATATCTCTATTGTAGAGCATGAAATTGACAATATGTGTGGCGTCCGGCACTAGGAGATCGTGACTCCATAGTTTTTTTGCCCAGAGTTAGTCTTTTCATATCTATTCTGGTTAAAATAATCATCAAAAAAATCAAAAAAAAGATACTCATATTATGGTTTAATGTGATTCCCACCTAGCGCTTCCATTTTTCCCCTTCAACAATAAAATGGGCCCCATATCTTTTGTGATGTACAACAATTTATCATGCTTAATTGAAATTGGATGAAATGTGGCGATGAATTTGAAAAAAGGAATGGTCTTGGGCTTGGGATATGCTTATGGACCTAGCTTGTTTTAAATGATTTTGATGGGTTTCAGAATTTTTTGGGTATAATATCTTTGGGTGAGCAATGTGTATTTAAATGTTTTTGGAAAAGGGTATTTGAATTTCATATTTGTAATATATATTGCTTGGGACTAGCAAAACTCAAGTTGGGGGGTGTGATTAGTCACTGAAATTGGATAATATTTATTTTTAAGATCTTAATATTAATGTTTTCAAAAGTTCATAAACATCAATTTTAGTCCAATTCAGAAATTGAACTTCATTTCCCATCATTGTGCAATTCATGCTTAAAGTGTCAAATTGGGCCCACTAAATAATTTTCTTGTGGAAATTACAATATTAATCATTTTAAATTGATATTTTGGTATATTATTCATCACTTTATTTGGAACATTTTTTCTTTTAGGTCGGATGGATGAATCACAAGTGAAGATGGAGATTTTTGCACCTGAAAGCAGAAACATGCTGGAAAAGGCATAATGGGCCTAAGGCACATCAAAAAAATGTGGGGCCCTCAAAAAATCCCAATGAAGCTCATATTTATACAGTAGAAAGATAAAAATATGAGTATCATTTTATTCTACTATGGACAGAGCTAATTCTGATTTTTTCATGCTGATAAACGGATATTAATTTGAGATTTAAATTGTCGACTTGACATTAATGCACATAAATCCATCCCACCATTTCGACTATAACATCCAAACGGCTGTGCCAAAATTCATGAACTTTTTACAGATCATATAGGACAGAATTAAGAGAATATTGAGCTTCTATGACCCCTTATGATTCTCCCTACATCAATTCCAAATTCACACATCAAAATGGTGGATGAATCTGGATGGTTTTCTGGGTCAAATTCAAAACGTCAATTTCCTTTTGATTATCCACCCTCCATTTGACTCTATCAATTTTTGGGGAGTGAATTAATTGTTGAGGGGTGGAACTAGGGCTCCTAATATTCCTATATAAGGAGCTGGTGGTGAATGGAATAGGGGTGGATATTTTTCTTTTCATCTTTTGATTCTTGTTTCATTGTACGGTTATACAGCAAAAGTTCCTTTGTAATGTTTTCAATTTCCATGTAAGTATATTTGTTCTTAATCAATATATTTCTCTTCTATATTTTCCATTCACATATTAAAACTAAATTTTCACAAAACACATTGATATCTCTTGGTTTTTGTGAATTAGTTCACACATAGGTGTGAATCTCATTCACACACACGGAGGAGTGCTCTTTATTTCCGCAGTTTTAATTTCATCAATCCAATTCTTGTTATCCATCTTCCGCCCACCATTGAGAGTATACCATCAATGGAGGGATAAACCTTTAATGGGTTGATCTTAGGAGGATTCAAAGGCTGGATTGAATGTTATTTTATGAACTAATTTTTGTTTATTGGATAATTAACTTAAGACATCCATTCATCAGTTATTTCTACTCTTCATCTTTAGTGTGTTTGAGAAAACTAAATTCAATTACTAAATGACCATATACCTTGGAGATATCATCGGACCAAAATTTACAATGATTTTATTTATAGAAGTATTTTGTAAAATAATAGTCTTGGAGGAGTGAAAATATTATTGGAAACCAACCAATGAAATAATTGAATTATTATCAAAGACTGAAATACTAAGGATACTATGGTTGCTTTGGGTATTTTTTTTAAAAAAATTAAAAACTAATTGTATATTAGTTCTCTTTCTAGAAAAAGGAGATAGTATGAACCTAAGGGATTCAGTTATAGTAAAAAATAAATTACCAACTTTAATATGTTTAGAATAATGTTTATGTGAAAATCAATTTTTAGAACATAGAAGAAGTTTTTGGAAGGAGAGACTAGGAAATTCACAATTCTAACGAGGGTATAATATTCCTACCAACTCAATTTAATCAAAACATTAGTTTTTATAATTTTTATAAAATTATTCAATCCAAATAACAAAATAATTTTTTTTAAATTAACGTCAATTCAAATAAATTTAAAAATTTATCGATCATTGATAGTGATTGGTCATCACATAAGATATATTATTGAAATAAAAAGAGACATATTGTCAGATATGAGGAAAAAATTGTTACATTTATAAATTAGATCTTACAAAAATCTGAATGTTTTTAGATTAATTAAAATTTATTGGAAAAAAATAAACACTAACAATGTTCTAATTATTCATTGGATGAAGGAAAATATGATAATTGTATCACAAATCTTAGACGATGGAAGTGAGGATATTTTTTATATAGAATCGATATTTATTAAAGGTTAAATCCTCTAGCAGTGATATAATGATGGTAGAGAACCCATTTAATCTATTTTATTTAGATAATACAACAATGGTTGTCATATTAGTGTGAGAGAAATGAAAATATTATTGCATAGAAGTCTTGTTCAGATTGGCCAAAAGTATATGAACAAGAATTCAATATGTAGTGATAATTATTTATTCGCATTACATGATGAATTACTAGAATATCATGAATTTTGTTTATTTCTTAAAAATCCCAATAATTGGGACTCTGCCAATGTTTTTAGAGACTTACTGAGAAGAAAACATGTTTCAAACTAAAGAGACATAGATCTTATAATTGGAGGGAATATACTTATACAAAATATGTATAATATCATTATAAACATGGTAGAAGGCATGATTTTTACACACCATACACTCTACACTAATATAATGTACTTAAATGAAAGAACATGTTACCCATAGTTAGGGTTAGAATCATGTAAACTGAGAATGATACATAAAGGTATTTATCGATTAAAGATATTAAAACAATTAGATAAATTCAAAATTGGTTCTTATTAAACACAAATTTATACATGAATCTATATGAATTATTATTCAAAAGGAATTCAAATCTAAAATATATTCTAGTTTTTGGAATTATCTTATTGATTTGGAATAAAGGAAAAGGTTGTGGAAATTTTAATGAGAAATATGAAGGTGGGGTATTACTTATAAATGCGCCAAATATATGCATACACTCATTCTAAAACAATACATTTAATATGAAATTTAATTTTATAATGGGTCATCCTTTTAAAATGGATTTGAACATAGAAAATAACAATTGTATTTTGATGATGATGATATTTCCAATTTTTAATCAGATACAAAATCTATTTAAAATGTAGAAATACATTATGATGATTCAAAATCCACTTAATCGATTGATATGAATATTTATTTTAGAACCACTAAGATTGATACAAAAAAAATTGAATATTAATTATTATTATATCATTGAAATTTTGAAACAAGTAGTATAAACATGATGAAAAAATATTACATTTGACTATACTATTTGGATTTAATAGTTGAGAAAATTATTATAATTGTGTCTTTTGAAAAAAAAAATGGAATAAATATATTAATGAATACTAACCAAATAGAAATGAATATGTATTGATATATTTTACCATGGATTATGAAGAAAAATATCATATAAAAATTGGGTTTTTAGAAGAAAAAATTAATTAAAAATATAGGACTAGAAGGAATATAGTGATATTGATTTAAAAAGGTTACTCATAAATTTATGGAATTGATTTTGATGAAACATTTTCACATTTATTCAATTTCATGACCATCTAGATATTTAAGAATATTATAGCGTAATAGAATTATAAAATCTATAAAATGGTTGTAAAAATTTCATTCCTAAATGGTGAATGTGAGTAAATAGTGTATATATAGAAATCTAACAGTTTTATGAATGATAATGTTTAATTTAAAGTCAAATAATTTTATAAATGTTAATATGTGATGAATCTATCTCCAACATCCTAATATTTCAAGATGGATGAATTTTTAAGAAGAAGAAAATTAAAAAAAGGAATTTTTATGATAACTTTCACACAAATAAAACCAAAAATACATCACTCGTTGTTATAAAATATATTTACGATGTAATATATGATGGTAATGAAGAAATGTTGTGTAAGGAGTTATTAATATAAATTCATATGATATTTGAAAACCATTTTATTATTGAGATGAGATTATTTTTGGGTTTTTAAATAACCCAAACTACTGGTCAAATTTTAATCTCATCATAAATGTATCCTAATGAGTTGTTGAAAAAATTTGTCATGGGTGAATAAAGTGGAGTTTCTATACTAATTAATCAGGCCATAAAATTGGCTAAAAATAATAAAGGTAAATCTTTCAATGTTATAGAATCCAATATGTTTATTGATTGTATTATATATTTTACTATGTCAATGTTTTACATTATTTATGATGTCACACTAAGATAAAATTGTTAGTATAATCCAAAAATGAAAAAATTAATTTCATACAATAAAATTTCACGATTCATAAAAAAAAGTATCAAAATATAACATATTATTAGACAAAAAAGGTAGTTTTTAATTAAAATTATTTACTGATTCTGACTTGTAAGATCTTATTGATGATGAAAAAGTCACATCTTGAGGATGATTTTTCATTGGTGGAATATTTGTGACATCAAAGTCCAATAATCAATAATTTTCTACATTAAAATCTATTAATGTGGATTTTTTTATCCCAAGTAGTTATAAAATTAATTTTGATGAAGACTCAACTTGATGATATTAATGTTGTAATTAATTAATTTTTTTATTGTCTATGACAACCAATGTGATATAAATATTTCTAATAATCCAATAAAAAATTCACTTTCAAAGTATATAGAAATAATATATTATTTTTTCATGGAGAAGATGACAAAGGGTATATGGATGACGAAATTCCTTCTATACAAGGAGTATATTTTGTATAATATTATAGAACATCATCTAAATGAAATTATTGAGAAGTTGAGTTTGAAAATATGTGTGAGATGAATTAACTAGAATCACCAAGGTATTTTTTATTAATTACCTCTCCATTTTAAATATATTTTCTTCAATAAAATCTAGGATTTATAACCTATAGTTGATAAAATTCCTTCAACATGTGTATTTTATAATCGTTTATTGAGTTTTGTTTATAAGGAAACTTGATAATTTAATAAAAACTCTTTAAAGGGACCATTTTTATGTTGGTATCAATTACTACAATGATTTTTGGGTAGATTTTATGTCTTAGTGGTTTTTTATACTATGTTAGATATTATGGACGTATAGTTAATTGATATATTATTCACTTGTTTTAGAAGAATGATACCACTCATTTAAATATAACCTTGGGAATTATTTTCAATAAGAGTGAGAAAAGAGGACGTCACATTTTAGTTACACTGATGAAAGGAATTCATGGGTAGGGCATTGAAGATGAGATTGAACTGAAATGTAGTTATTAAGAACAAATTTAAAGGATGAGATAAGTAACCCCCAAGAGAATGGTATTTTATTTGTTTTCAATACTTTTGTATTATATTTTAAACACTTGATATTGGCAAGGAATGCAGTAGATGAATTGATAATGGTTTAAGTGAGTGATTAGACGTTTTCTATGTTAATATAACATGTCTTAAGTTCATATTTATAAATATTACTATTATATTTCCCATTACATAATATCATGTTTTTAGCAGAAGAATGAAAAATGAAATACTAAATATCATAGAGAGAATAAATTGGAAAAGTACAATTATATTATACAATAAGAGAATTAATAGTCAATATGAAGAAAATGGAAAGATGCATTGATGCATAACATTAATTTTGTCATATATATTCATCCAATAATATATAGAAGAATAAGTCTATGTTCAGAATGTGGTACATAATATTTACTTGGGGAAAATGAGGCATAAATTTTTTTCGTTATGTATGTGTATGTGTGTTATTATATAGAAAACAAATGATTTAATTTTAATAACATATCATTACGTTTTATAATGTATAATAATAACATAAGAATTTAAAAGGATATTAAAGATATTTCTATTAAATATATATCATTAAATGTTTTTTTCCTGTAATAAATATTATAATAAATTTTATATTGTCAAATTATACATAAATGAAAAAATATCACTATTCAAGTTAGGTAATTTCATGATTAAAGTATAGATTGGTGTTATGATTAAAAGTGATATAACTCACTATCATATGAAGCTTTATGTAGAAATATTATTATGAAATGAGAGTATGAGTTAATTTATTTAAGTATTAGGATTTTTGGAAGCAAGAATTAATTAAGAAGATTTGTTTTTTGGATAACATAGATGAGAAAATATGTATATGATACTATAGGAGGAATTAATTGGAGGATTTTTGTCATTTCATTAAAAATAAACGATGGAGTATTTATTAAGAGGTGTTTTGACCACATTTCAATATAAAGATCATGTTCTAAATTTGTGTAGAGTTTTTTTAATAATTTTATTTTAAAAATTATATCATAATTGGGGAAGAGTTTTTAAAATTAAAAATAATGTGAGAAAGTCAATGAAAAGAGAGATATTTTTTGTAATAATTATAAGAGATTGAGACGGAAGATGGAAATAAAATAACATTATTGTATAGAGATGTAGGTGGAAGATAAAATTCATTGATTACATTGAAAAACTATTATTACACTTTTGAAATTTCATTAAAAATATATCATTTATTATATTGTGTAATAAGTGGTTACTAGTTTAAGCAAGTTATTTCAAGCACTATAGAGTGTTAAACATTATTCCATTTCCTATATATTCATCATGACAATAAATTGTTGGATTTTTATGTGAAGGATAATAACCACCAAATGTTAGGGACATTTTCCTCCTAATTTAAGGTGACCCATGTTAACAAATAGTTTTGACATCTATTTATTTACTGCACTTGGTGAGTGGATTATTTGATTGTCAAAGTAGAACAAGATAAGTTGTGTTTTAATAGATGAAAAATTACCAATATTGATTCATACAATTTTATTTATTATAAAATTCCAGATATCCTAAAACATTCACTAGATCATGGTTTGTACATTGTACAATATTCATTAGTTTCACCATTTATATGTATATTTCATAATTTATTAATAAAAATTTAACATTTTCACAATTACCTAATTTTGACATCCTTAATTCAAAATTAAGATTCATTTTTTAAATATATCAGTCAATTTATAACATGTCAATTAATTAGATATATTATTTAAACAAATAATTTAATAATTTAATTTATCCATAAAATTAAAAAAAATATGCCATTAAAAAAAATAAACTTTTAATATTTAATTATTTATTAAGTGATCAGGTAATATCTACTTCATTTATTATATAGTGAAAGTATTATCTTATATCTAAATGATAATATAACAATTATCCCAATATTCATATAATTTAACAGCTCATGATTTTATGGTATGTCTCTTTAAATTTAACCTCTTCAATTTCTTATTTTGCACAAAACACCAAACTTAAATGAACAGTGAAATATTATTATGTAACCATTATAACCAAGTTATTAAATTGGTGTATATTAATAGTATTAACCACATTATAAAATTTATTTATTATATATTAAATAATATCATTTTATATTCATCCAATATATTTGGTAAGCATAAGATAAGAACAAATACATTTTTTCGCCTAAAAAATAAATATTTTTCTAAAGGTGTTTTGGACACCTTTTAATGGTGCCATTATTTTAAAACAAAATTTTAACACTTTTATAAATTATATTCCACAACATAAATGTAATTTAGAAAATTAATGTAAAAATTATCATAGAGTGAGTTTTTAAATATTTTTTAGAAAATATTAATTTTTCTTTTAATAGTGAAAATACAGATTGTTATTGAAAAGTGTATTTTTATATGAACCATTTAAAATGTATATTTTATGTTTGTTTAAAATTAAATATAGTCAGGTTATCTTATTAATAATCTTTTATGTTCAATTAAATAAATTTCAAGGTTAAATTTGGTATAAGAATATTTTTATATTTAGTAGGGCATTCTTCCCAAGAACGTTTTTTTTGTTACATTTTGCTGATTAAATTTTAAATTAAATAATTATAATTATGTTTTTTGATTAAAATTGGATTCATAATACAAGAAATTTATTATCTAATTGCCTTTTAATTTTCTCCAATTTTAATAGTAACCATGGAAATTTTTATTTCCACGGTAATGGGTAAATTAGAAAATTTAGGTTAAAATAAAATGATAATTACCAAAAATGACCCCGAATGTCTCCCAAATATTATTTTATGAGTTAATTTTTACTGCTATATTGTATAGTAATAAATTTAATCATTTAATGGATACACTTCTATGAAAATATCATAAATATTATTAAAATCAAAGAAAGTGTCAAAATGCCACACTCTTATTTTTTATAATAATGATATTTTTAATATAGGGTCAAGTAGAAAATATATTTGAACATAAATGGAATTTGGAAATATAAAAGACTTATATATATCACTGTAATTTATTAATAATTATTAGTGAATAAATAAATAACTTACGTACTCTCATCACACTGATAGGGTAATTATTTTATTAATGCAGATATCAAATAAATGTTATTAAAATAGTTAACAAAAATATAATTTGAGACAATTATTGTGACCAATGAATTTTATAGATGTAAATAACATCATATTGATATAATAAAATATTTTTTTTGATGTTATCTTATTATATTTATATTTTTAAAAATAAATATAATGATTAGTTTTAAAATAGACATTAATGATATTTTGAAATTAATATTTTTTTGTTAAATTGTATAAAATCATAAAAATCATAAATTCAATAAAATTATTTGGAAAACATTTAAAATTTTGTCAGTAATCCTTCTATGGAGATTTTTGAATTTTATAGAAACAATATTGACACTCAAATAATAAAAATTCATGTTGACACAGCATGAGTTAAAGTGATTAAATAATAGTTATACCCAAAAGATAAAGGAACAAATTTGACCTCAGACTATAAAATAAATTGTTTTATGAGATTATATAATACCATACTCATATTATTGTCTAAATAAAAAATTGAGCTATTTGAAAAATAAATATAATTTATATTATTTTTAATATTTAGAGGCTTTCCAAAATCCCCATATTATAAAAGGGAACACCATCCTTTACATTAATAAACAACATTGAGCCTTATAGATCTTATAACTGTAAATAATTTAACATAAAAACATATTTAGTTAACATATTGAGGTAATCTTCCTTCCAAATAACCTTCCCTAGGTCCTGTAAGAGAAATTATAAAGGATGTCTCCAAAAGAAGAGGTAATCATCTTTCGAACTCTTCCAGGATTATCTTTTCTTCTAGTTCCACTTCATGTATTGTTTCATTTATATATTAATATATAAAATATCATATATATGTTGTTATGTTATCATTTTTATGGTAAAACCACATTCCACCTTTGATCCATCCGATAAAAAACAAAATCACCACGCGTGTGTTGGCATGACTTACCAACTCAACATCGTGGTGTAATTTTTATTTCATCACCACATTAATTGGATGGGTTTAGTGATGGAAATAATGTATATATATATGATAAATATGAAATTATATTCATCTTTAAAATTTTTTATACCATCCACTTCCTTACCCTTTCACTATTAGGGGAATGATACTCTCTCTTGTGCATAGTTACAATCTATTATCTCCACCACACGAAGAGAAACATTTTTCATGTTCACCATTCAAGAATTATTCACAAAAATGTATATAATAAAACAAAATATGATATCTATGACCTTAATATAAGTCTGTATATGATGGAATCGTATTTTATTCACTAAAACTGTTAATTACATGAAAAGGCATCAATAGGAAAATAAAGTAGTTATCTTCCAAAATTAGGGTAATAAAGAAATATTATAATGAAATGGGTGATAAGATGATATAAAAGAATCATATATGATAACATAAATATTAATATATTTTTATTATAAATTAATAACATTATTTTAAAAATTATATTGTAGGTTAAATCGTTTTAAACTTGAAAAAGTTCAAGGAAAGGGTTTTTATCTCACTTTTACTTCTATGAGATATATGGATTAATTGCTAATTATTTATTTTGTGTTTTGAATATATACTTCCCTTTAATACATAATTTCATGAATCTAATTATCTTTATGGTATTCAATGTTTCATTTGATAAATACTTTCTTTTATTTGGCATATGATTCGACTAATTATAAAGTGGTAAGGGATTTTATAACTAAATATATAATCATGGGGTTAAACTTCTACTTCACTAATTATGTCATTTTATTTCTTAAATAGAGATCAATGTTTACATATTGTGTTTACCCTAAAAGTTATTTTAATTCCAATATAAATAATTATAAATCTCTATATTTTACTCAATTCATATATATTGATGATATAAAATACCATTTTATATATTAAATAAATTATTAAATACATTTATAAATCTTAATAATGGAAGACATGTGTGGGGTATGGTTATAGATATCCCCTCCATGCATCAGTAGCCTCTTGGGAAAAATTAGTTAAGCTTTCATTAAATGGGTTTACCTTTACATTAAACAGTATTTTTAAAGGTCTGGATTGTAGTGGTTCATGTTCCAGATACATGACATCTAATAATTAATCATTACCATAATTCATAATTCCATTATTATTTTCCATTAGATTTTATCTATGAAAACTATATGGATGTATTAAATTCGCTAGTTATTAATTCAATGACATATGTTTATGTTATTTACCATGTCATATTTACTTATCCATATCTAATTATTTAAATGGAACTCGTGTTCTATTATTTACATTTCCATATTAAATATTATTATTTATTAAATTTATTTTCCTTTCTAATTAACCCTTACTTTTTATTTGAGCTCACCCCTTTCTTAAGTTTTGTTTTTCTAATGGCCCCAAGAAGTTCATTATGATTGATATGTTGGGTTTTACTAAGTGGAATAATGGTGTACTCGAAGAAAATCATTTTCTTATTTTATGTATAATATTTAATTTGAATTTTAGATATGCATATATTTTAACAAGACCACTAAAATATTAATTCCATTTGGATGTGATTCCTTATGTATTATTCTATTGAAATAATGTAACGTATCACTTATGAGTTACTGGAGTCTTCTTCATTATTGTCAGTATTACAGCAACATTAGTAGAATCCTTGGTAACTAGATTTAGGGAAATATAGGTTTGAGATCACGACCTTATGAAATAATATATGTATTGGTATAATTGTGAAATAATATCCTACACATTTATTATTGATCTAGGACAACATAGTTTAAAATTAAATACTTGTAAATTGAGAAAAATGTTTCATTATTTATAGATGCTTTAAATAATATTTCATATATCACTCTGATTATTATAGTTTGATGTTTATAATTTTATTTATAATTTTAGTCAATGAATGGAATCAAATTAAACAATATTAACATCAAATTTTATTGATCCATTACAAATTAGGATTCAATAATAATGGTGTTGTAGTATTTTAACATTGGTTATTTGTTATAAAAATCATCAAAATCCTAAGTATTTTTTTTTTTCTGAAGCATACAGGTATTCATTAAAAAAAGTCATATAGACACCATTATTGTTTTATGAGTTTGATATTGACAATAAATTTACATTTTTAAAACCCTTTTTAGGTTTTCTGTTTTATGATTTAATAAATATTAATGATATTTTGTAAAAAACAATGGAAATACAACCCATTAGTTTAGTAAAAGTTTCAATGAAAACATTATATAAATAATAATTCCCTGAAAATATTTTGAAAAAAAATAATTAAAAGGTTAACGTTTAGTATTTATATGATCTTTTATTGCAATGAAACTAAGGGTTATTATATTTTTTTGATTGAAAAATTAAAAGTATGAGATCACCTTTGAGGTTAAATATTTTATTTATTATTGAATATATTAAAGTTATTTTTTATTATTTTTATCATAATTTGGTTAATGTTAATATTTTTTAAGAGAAAGGAAATCCCAAATAATGGGAGACAACCTATTGCATATTGCTACATCATAAGACATTAACCTACAACGCAAGAGAAAAAAGGGTGCGACACATAACATTGATCTACATGAATTTTTTGTTTGTTTGACATAATTTTATTTATTTAAATTATATAAGAGGTAATGGATATGGTAATTTTGGGATAAATGTTTTATCATATAGATAACCATGTTATTGGATATTGAATTTGGGATTTTTGTAATTTCATAAAAGATTCACTCTTTTTTGAAACCTATATGATTAAGGTAAAAAATATATGGAAATTTTAATTTTGGAATAAATAAATTTTTATTTAGTGATAATTTTTTTTATTTATGGTTATATAAGTTATTTATGGAAATGGTTCACATATCATGGATGTAATATGTTTACAGAATGCACATTTGTTGATATAAATATTAAATTTATCTTCAAAGATGATGTGATAGAATCATTCTAATTTTTTAGTTTCAATCTTAGGATACAATTTTTTACGACATTTATTGAATGTTCTAAGATCTAATTTAGGGTATTAGTGTTGAATTTTTGGAAATTAAAGTAATTTAATTCATTTTATGAATTGTGTAATCATGTTTTAATGATTTCTATTTTGTTTAGTGCCTAAAGAAAAGAAAAATATATAGTTATTATTTTATGGATTTTTTGTTCCATGGATGTTGATTCTAATTCATCTTAGATAAAAAAATCATACTCATTATTTCGATAAAAGGACGATTTTGTGGTTAAAATTGGTTAATGACTAAAAATATACTTTTCAGAAAATTATATATCCTTATATTATTACCCAATATTGTAAAATAATTCCTCAACTCTAGGAGAGGGATTTTGGAATAAAAAAATTATCATTTTTCATTTTTGTCTAAGAAATCAACGTTCTTTAAACTGATCACATATTTATGGTTTTGTGATGATTAACTTCTGAATGATCATGCTTTCTATCACTCTCAATTAGAGTCTGATACAAATATTTCTCTTATATGTATATTTTTTTACTTACCATTGATTTATTAATTTTAAAAATATTAATTCTATTGTGAAATTCAAATTTCCCTTCCCATCTTATTAAGATGATATTTTATTAACCTACTTCACTGTGTGGGTTTCCCATAATTTTTTGTTCAAATATCAAAAATTTATTTTTGAAGTGAAATTTAAAATTGTGAGGATAAAATTTATTAAAGGAAATGATAATTTAACACCCAATTATTTTATTGTATATCTTTATTTAAATTTAATCTCTTCAATAGCTTACATTTCATGCTACAAATACATTAAACAAACAATGAAATATCTTTATGTTATGATTATAACCTATCCGTTAAATTAGAGAAAAGTATTACTATTGGACACATTATATAATTTATATATAATATATATAGTCATGTTTTTCTAAATTTAACAAATATATTTTTTATGCATAAGATAATAACTAATCCCATTTTATGAATATAAAACTACATTTTTATTAGCAATTTTACTATCTTTTAATAAAGAAGTTACATAAAAACAAAATTTTGGTGATTTTATAAATTATATTTAATAAAATAAAAATTATTTTTAAAATATATATTTCATTAATATCATAAGTTCAGTTTTTTTATTTTATAAAGAATATTTATTTTTCAGTGAATAATAAAAAATAAGGGTTTTAATTGAAAACATTATTTTTATATAAACCATGTATAATTTTTATTATATGTTTGTTTAAAATTAATAATATATATATATTTATATTATTAATAAAATTTATTTCCTTGTAATATGTTTAATGTTTTAAATTTTTGTAAAAACGTTATTATATTTAAATGGGTGTTTTTTAATGAAAAAACTGTTTTTTTTTGTATTTTATTGATTTAATTTTAAATTGATTTTTCAAATCTATGTTTTTAGTTTTTAAAAAAAAAATTATTCCATATTTGGATTCATATGTTCCTAATTTATTAAATAGGCCCCAATATTTTTTACTAATATGAATAGTAACCTTCATAATTTTTATTACCACGGTAATGCATAAATTGAATAATTTATGTTAGAAGTAAATTGAACAAGACTAAAACATGACCAAAAAGGTTTGAAATTTAAATCTTTTATTCACAATTTACCATTAAAATTAATAAGATATTATTGAAAAAAATAAAGTGGAAAATGTCAAACTCGCATTTGTTATAAGTATAACATTTTTCAATATAGGGTTAAACATTAGATAGATTTCAAAGAAATAGTTTTTGAAATATAAAATATTTACATAAATAATTTTAATTTATTAATAATATTTAGGGAAGAAATAATTACCTTAAATTCTCACACAACACTAATGATGTAATTATATTATTACTGAAAATATCAAATAAATGTTATTAGAAATATTATTTTTAATATAATTTGATATAATTAAATTGGGAAACTAATTTTATATAAGACCTTAACATCATATGGGTATAATAAAATATTTGGTTCAATGTTATCTAGTTAAATTTCTATTTTTAAAATTCAACGTAACGAATAGTGTCAAATTACATATTAATGATATTTTAATAAAATATTATTTTATTAAATGATATGAAATTATTTAAAATCATATATTATTAAAAATTATTTTCATAAAGTTTATAGGGTAATAAATCTTATATTTATTGGCCTTTGGACATATTATAGTAACAAGATTGACCCCTAGAGAGTAAAAATATATGTTTTCCCAATAATAGTAAAATGGATTAAATAAAGGATAAAACCAAAAGATAATGTTTTGAATGAGTCCTACAAATGTATAAAAATAATCCGATGAGATGATTTCAACCCATACATATCATATCTATGAAATAATTAATTTTTATCCATTCTAAATTGAAAATTATTTTATATTAATTTGATATTAGTGACTATCCAAAAGTTCCCCTCAAATCAGTTATAAAAGTTCACTTCTTACATCACTTCCTTGAACAAATTTGAGCATTATAAATCAATTAGACTCTGCCCATTTCACTTCTTAAGAAAGTTGTTTATATTCATTAGGATATTTTCATTCTAAAATACCCACCCTATGTTACTTAAGGGTTATTATAAATGAATTACTCTAAGGAAGATATAATCATTTTTACCGACTCTTTAAGGTTTATTTCTTTTTATAGTTTCTATCCATGTGTTATTTCCAAGATAAATTAAAAAATATAATATAATAAATATTCTTATATGTTACTATGATTTTGATATACCTGTATTCTACCTTTTATCCATCGTATGAAAAAATAACCACAAGTGAGTACGTACGACTTACCATCTCCATATCGTGGTGTATAGTTTTCCACCCCAATTTAATAAGATAAGAATATTTATGATAATAATTGATATAAATTATAATTATGAATTTATATTTATTTTGTAAAAATTATTATACCATCAACTTCCTTACCCATTGACCATTAAGGAAATGATATTTTCGTTCATGTATATGTATGGTGTATAGTCTCATCGACGCGATGCAATTCATTTTCCATGTCCATCTTTCAATAATGATTGTAAAAATGAATATAATAAACAAATATGATATATATATAACCTTAATATAAATCTAGATATGATGTATCTGTATCCTATTTACATGAACCAGGACTTACAGGACAGAACATGCATAAGAAAATAAAGCAGTTAAAACTCGAAACAAGGATAATAACAAAATAATATTAAAAAATTTCTAACAAGAAAATATATCAGGATCTTGTATAATGACATAAATATTAATATTAATATATTATAAATTAATAAAATTATTTAATCCATTTATAGAAGTTTAAATTATGTTTAACAAAATGAAATTTCAAGGTAAGTGTTTCTCATCTAACATTTACTTCTGTGAGATATATACCATATCCACCACTTATTTCTTTTCTGTAGTGTATATATAACAACCTTTGAAATATAATATCACGAATAACCCTATATTTATAATATAAAATATTATATTTTTAAAATTATCACTTTTATGTGGCATATGATTTGACTGATTATAATTGAAAAGGGATTTCTTTACTCAATTTCCAATATTAGGGTTAAAATTACACTTCTTTGATTATGTCATGTTATGATTATTTGTGGAATGAATTTTAATAATATTATTCTTTTTAAAATTATTTATTTAGATTTATATTTGATACACACAATCAACCCATTTTATCCTAAACTGTACACCACTTTTACATTTAGTGTATACTTTGGTAGTTATTTGAACAATTGGGGAAATAATGAAATATATTTATCTTTTACTAAATATAGATATTTGATGATAAGAAGACTTTGATGAATTATCTATATTTTTTTTTGTTTTTGTGGAATGATTTGGAGTGGCATACATGGGTGGGGCCCAATTATACATAGCCCCATGATACAATAGTAGTATCATGGGATGAATTGGTAAGGATTAAATTAAATGGGTCTTTACCTATAGATTAAACCATCTTATGAAAGGTATTAATATTATTGGTTCATGTTATATTTAAATTATTTATAATATCTAATATTCCCCGACATTCAAAAATCAATTATAATTATCCATGATATATTCCAAATGAAAAAAATCTATTTATGCAGTTCATTATCGGTTTATTGAATCTATGAAATGTGTCCTCTATTATTTATGATGCCATATTGATTATCCATTATCTGTTAATCTAAATGGAATGACTGTCTAGTTATTTAACTTTCCATATTATGTATTATTATTGATTCAAGTTAGCTTATATTGTACTAAACACTTACTAATCATTTGATCTCACCCATTTCTTATGATTTATTTTTCCCCAAGATCGCAAGAAGTTTATTATGATTGATTTGTATAGTTACACTTTGTGCATTAATTTTGTTCAAAACTGAAATTATTGTTGTATTTTATGTATAAAATGTAATTATAATTTCATGCGTGTATCGGGTTTACCACGATTACTAAACGATTAGTTCCATTTTCTTGTGATTAATTGTTTCATATGGAAATTTAATAAAGTAACCAGCTCTGGGCTATTGGGGTCTACGTATTTAAATATAACACCTTCCCAATAATAATATAATGGCTACCCTATATATAACCCACTAATAATAATCACTCAAAACCTATATCAATTTTTTTTCCAATTTTTAGTTTTTTTTGGAATTTCTATCTTTCTCAATATAAAATTTCTAATGTACATGGTTTCTCTAGGAAATATCGAACTGATGTGTTTCTAATATATATTATATTTATTTATTTTTCATATTTTTTCTATTTAACTTGTATAGATATTATAAAATTTCGTCATCCTTAATTTCTAATGTTATATAAAAAATAAATGAAATAGTAATAATTTAATTTTATATTATACACCTTTAATTTACAACCGATTATTATTCAAAAAAATATAAGATAAATTAATTTTATTATTAATGGTATATAATTTATATAAATAATATACATACTAAATTTTATGGTGTTTATTACCAATTTAAATAAATTGTGTCCTTAAATCTTATATAGTTAATAAATAAATAAGGGTATTTATCCCCTCACATTTCCTCATATAAATTCTACATAAATATAATTCCCCTATAAATCCTTAAAACAACATATATTTCTTCTCTATGATTGTTTACTACAATAATCAATGATTTGATATTCCATATTTAATTAAGTATTAATTATAGAATCTACTAAGTTTTATTGGTTAATATAATTCTTTCTATCATAAAATTAAATTCCTACCATCATCATGATCAACAATTTTGTTATTTATAGTAATTCATTCATCCATGAACAATAAAAGTTCATGAATTGAAATAATACATTAAAAAATTCAAAATATTATACTTATTAAGTCCAAAAAAATTTGGTACACTATGATATAAATTGATCATAATATAAATTTTGTTTTTATATTGTATGGGTTTCTATATATCTTCAAATAAGTCATCATGAACGATGTTTTTAAAAAAAGTTACAATTTAATTTCATTCTAAATATTTTAAAACAATTCTATATAATACATGACTAATATTGTGAAAATTAAAAAAAATATAAAAATGAGAAAATATATATTTATTGAATATCTTAATCCTCTATATATTCATTTAAATTATTAATTTCATGATACAAAAAAGATATTAGAATAATTTTTAATATTTTTCTTAATTTTTTCATATAAAATTAGATATAAAACATAAAAATTCTAAATTTGATAAAAAATAATTCATGGATGTTTTAATGTAAGCAAGATGTGTTTGATATATCAGGTAGCTGTTAGCTAGTGATTTGAATATTATAAAAGGTATTGAAATCACAACAATAAAATTTTGTCAATAAATATTTTTCATTGAATAATTTTGGAAGGTATTAAAATGTATTATGAAATTTTCCTCATTCGATCATTACAAAAATTAATCTATTGAAATAAATTAAACAAAAAATAAAAATAAAATATTAAGAAGAAAAATATTTTTCAAAATAATAACAATATAAATTTAAGTATTGTAAAATTTATACAAAAATAACTATTAAGGTTCCTGCTAATATTTAATAACATATATCATAACCATTGATGTAATTTTAATATTTCTCACCTATTTTCAACAAGTAAAATACTAAACCATTCATCTTAAGTAAATCCTTTATCATACGTTAATCAAAATAGACACTAACCAACAAAGACATATAAACCCTATTATAATACCAGCTATAATGAAATAAGAAAATACATCTAATAAATTTTGGGTTTTCATTAAATATTACAACACAAACATTCAAAATACCTCAGTTTAGAGTTTTACGCAATTAATAAACAAAAAACATAATAATATAAAATCATTTATTTTACTTACCATGCATGATTTTCAATTTATTTTTTTAGGGACTATGACCAAAAACATAGTATATACTTTATTATCATTTCTTCTCATCCATAAAACATGTGAATAGCATAATAAAATATTAAATGAAAATAAAAATATTGATAAGGGTTAAATTAATAGAAAAAACAATTCATGCAAAAAGATATCTAAAAATCCATGAAGTTCAATATATTCCTTATAAATATAATATAAGGATTCATTTAAATCATGTAATATTATAATAAAATCTATATATAATTATATAAATTAATATAATAATCATTACTATTCTTGTAAATCAAATTCATATCATTCTTTATCACTCATAATCAACCATAATGGGATAACCTATCTGATAAATCATGACCTAACTTCTTTAGATAATAGATCATTACCCAAAACATTAGAATAATATATCTTAGTACCAAAAATCATCATATATAACAAATAATATCGCATTATTGAAAAAAACACATATGATATAACATTTAAATTCTTCAACATAAGCCTTAATGTTAACACTAAGGAAAAAATGAATAAAATAGTATGTGTTAAAAAATACCATAGCGGTAAGAAAATGAAATATAATCCAGACATAAATATTAATAAAGGTAGTATGTTAACTAAAATATGATATATAATATTAATAGAAAACATTAGATAGAGAATCAATAGTAAAATAAAGTGAATGGTTTAAAATAGTATAGAAAAAAAAATTATCCTCTTAAACATGTTTTACTCTATGAAATATGAATCAATGAATGAGGTGATAATAAATGAACATATATAAAAAATATAAAGTTATCATATTGATGTTAAATGAAATATGTCATAGGAAATGTTTAAGAATCTCAAATCAAGGGGTTTATATTGACAATGAAAACACTATAAAAACATAATAAGGAAGGAATTAATCATCAATAAAAGTAAAATAGAATTAAAATACATTTAAATAGTTAAAAAAGGTATATTATATGTGCATAGAATATAAATTAAAAAGGAACATGGAAATGGAAGGGAAAATCTAAACAAAATTGTGGTATAAAAAAATTTACCATTATAAGGATTTTAATATGTGATTTAAGAATTAATCTATGTTAAGAGAATGAATACATATAACTCTACATAAGGAAAAATAAAATAAGTGACAGTAATAGGATGATATAAATAGAAAATATGAAATGAATAAGAAACTCATAGCACTGAATTTAGATTGAGAAATATAAACTCTTACTACCTTTTAAAGAGATACTCAATGACTATTTCTAGTATATAAATGAATCATGTTGCATTATAAGTTTTTATTAGTTTAAAATAGGTTAACAATATATTTTAATTCAATTATTATTAAAATTTAATATTTCCATGTTGTTTCATGTCCAATGTATTCATCGATATTAAAGCTCAATATTTATGGTAGTTTAGGTTTTCATCATTAAAGTTATCATTATAGTTTAATAATTAAATGTTTTATATGAAATGATTGTTATATATTTAAGATATAAATATTCATGTTCATTATATTTATTATAAAAATTCTATTATCAATATATAATTTTATAATAAATTAAAAATATTATATATTTTAGATTTATGCTGAGAAACGTATATGTCAATAGATGACTCACTTGTGGTAATGATACCAATATGAGGAGAACATATAGGAAAATAAACATTGACATCCATTAAATAAATTTATTTACCAAAAAATGTAATTTTTTAATAAAAAACAAAAATAACATTATTTAAAAGAGTTATTAAACTCTTATCTAGAATTTTCATCATTCCAAAATTATATAAACATATACGAGTATATATTCACTATGGAAAATAATTTTCTTACAATTTGGATTTAATATAATGTTAAATAAATGATAATACCCATAAATAACTAGTATATTCTTCATAGAAGTTAATTGTGAAAATAAATAAAATAAATAAAAAATAAGGTAAGATGAAATAAAATTTTCTGTATAATAAAGTTTTCATTTAAATATTTTATCTTTTGGATTGAAATTTATACATTAAACCCTATTTTAAACCTTATTGATATTATAAATATAGTTTAACCTCACTGAAAAATAAATCTTGAAGAAGGAAAAAACTAATAGACTAAATTCAAATTTTACATTTTTATATCTCTAAAATTGATACTTTATTTAAATATTTAGGATAAAAAGTGTAACACCCCAAGATTTCATAGTGTGTTATTTCTTCAAAATAATTCAATAACTTGCACTACACGCAACACCGAGTTCAATTGCACCATGACTTACCAAAAAAAAAGCCATTATAAGAGGTCATGAATAGCATTAACTACATTTTTAACTTTATATAATCCTTATAATTTTAGAATCCATATTATGACTTTCTTAGTCATAATGCAAGAACAGATTCATTTTCAGTATTGCACTTTTATCAACTTTTGATAGTGAAACCTTTTTAAATATAATATTTTAAACTTTTTGACTAAATGGAGACATCAAAAAATTTAAAATGAAACATCCCAAGCTTCCATGGTACGCTTTCCTTTGAATAAAACAGTAGTGTGTGTTGTACGCAACGTCGAGTTTTAACACACACCACAACCGATCAAACTAGCCGTTATGAATAGTAATACCTAAATATTGAAATTATATATATTTTATATTTTGAAATGGACTTCATTTTTGGATTCGTAATATCGAATTTATCCTAAGGTGAAATTTTGGTACTTTTCGGATAACTTTCATATTTTGATGAATAGTGAAAATTACTAAATTTTAATTAAAAACAACTTTATTAATCAAAATAATTAATAGTGATAAATTATTAATTTGAGTGGTTTTAAAGTATATTTAGAATATATTTTTACAATTTAATATAATTTTCGTCATTAGACATAATTTTACAATTAAACCGAACATAAACAAGTGTCAATCTTTTGATAGTTATTATCTCTTAAAAACACGCTTTTTGTTTTGACAGCGGGATTTAATTTTAAATTAATTTCTGCCACTTCTGTGTTTAGAATTTAGGAAAATGGATTCCATATTTGGAATCAGGATGTTCAAATTGTGTAAATAGGTAACTTTTATTTTTAGACATTTTGAATAATTACTGCGGTAAATATTTTATTTACCATGGTTAAGGGTAAATCCGGTAAATAAGGGTTAAAAAAATAATATTATAATAATACTAAATTACCCTAAAACGTGTCTTAACCCTATTGGTTGATACATGGTCAACCATGGGCATCTTTGGGTCGATTTTGGGACCCCATGGATCCACTTGTAAGTGATAATGACACTTTATTTTAATTACGTCAAAATGAATACAAAAATGACACAAGCATATATCTTTTAGCAAAACAATTTTTACATAGGGTTATATAAGTTGGATTTTAGATTATAAATATTCATTAGAAATATAAAAAGATTTCCTACATAATGGTATTTTATTTATAATTTTTAGACATTAAATAAGTTATTTTATTTATGACACAATGATAATGCGGTAATTACTATAATAGTGAAAAATTAAAATAATTGATATTATAAATACCAAAATAAATATAATATGAAACTTTTAATGAATTAAACTAATTGTATAGGATAATATGATATATTAGGATTGATTGGATTGACTTTTTTCGAAGTAATCAATCTGTTATGAGTTTCAAAAAAATCAACTATTGAATAGTGTCAAAATTGACATAAAAGAGTTCTTAAAACAAATATTATATTATTAATTGATATTAAATTCCTAAAAATATAAGGTTCGGCCAAGAGACTTATATCATGATAGGTTAATCATTAATGGACAACTTGGGGGTCTCTTGGATGTATATAGTAAGTTTATTAACCATATTATATAAAACTACAAAGAGACATTGTAAAAGTGAAACTAATTAACTTAGAGTTAATACTTAAAGATAAGGTTAATATAAGTACACAAACCTGTCTAACTTCTATTGGTTCAGTTGTTTTCGACCTATCCCCACCTTAACATTTAAATAATCAAATTTGGAGCCATTAGAAACCGAATATGAATTTATTATAAATTAATATTTCTAGCTTTTCCAAAGGTGCCCCTCACCCCTCTTATAAAAGGGCACTCCTCCTTCTCATTTTTTCACACCTCTAAAGCCTTTTGGTTCGGCCAAACTCTGCCCAAATACTCTCCCAACATCCCTCACTACAACCTAGAGGCCTTAGTTTGATCAGAAAGCCAACCTAAGGAGTCCTTTTGATCAAATCAAAAGGAAGAACCCGAAGAAGAGGTAATGATTTCACCACCCTTTTCTAAGTTCCCTTCTTCTTCCACTTCCTCTTTCTTTGTTCTTACCATTATAAAATAATAACTCCAGTATCTTACATATACTGTGATGTTATTATAAATATGGTACAACCATATTCAGTATTCTATCCACCCTTTGAATAACATGTCACCATACGTGCGTACGTACGGCTTACCGTCTCCACGTCGTGGTGTAATTGTTATTCAATATATTATTATGTGGATGGGTATAATAATGATGTGTAACTCATGTAAATAATAAATATAACATGTTAATGATTCTGTATATATGATATACCATCTATTTATATATTATTTTAATATCAAAAGAATGATATCGTCGCTCGTGCGTACGTACGGACTACCGTCTCCACGAACGCGATGAGATTCATTCTCCATCGTATCCATTCAAGTATAATTATCATTTTATGATTTAAAAATGATGTTTCAGGACTTGATATCATTCTGGATATGAATAAGATTCAAAAAACATGTCTTATGTAACAAAACATATAAAAGAAAATGAGTATGTTAACACCCGAAACGATGATAATTCTAAGATATTATTATCAAATCAATGTTAAAAGATCATATATGATATCATATTAATATATATGATTCTTGTATAATTTAATAACAATTATTTCACCATTATACAGGAGGTTAACCTACCCCAACCAAGGAAAAGTACAAGGTAAGGGTTATTTCACAATCTCTTCATTATCCGAGGTTGTTTATATGTAATAATCTACTGGGATCTCTTTATCATCCACATCCATGTTTCTTAAAAATGCATTTCAAAACATTTTTACTATTTACTAGAATATGAGTTAAAGTCATTTATACCCTTTTTGACTTTTATAAGTGGTTTATAAAGGAATCTTTCGGTCGTTTTCAAAACAAGGTCCTTTTTAACCTTTTCGACAGAATTAAGGTAAGAATGTTTTTTTTACTTATACGGAGAGTGCGGCTATTTTCCGCCGTTATAAAATCTTCAAAGCTTCCCTTACAAGCTTATAAGAAAATTTTCAAAGAAAAGGTTTTCTTTTATAATTATTTGATTTTTAAATGATTTCATAAGAGATATATTTCTCTCAAATATATGAAAATCCAGTGCAAATATATACATATTTAACGCAAGCTTAAAAATGTTTCCAAAAAACCTGACTCTCGAGTTTGGTAGACAGGAAGGGATTGGGAGTGGACCCATCATGGCCTGTAATTAATCGGGAAGTCTCAGAATTAGTTATTTTGTTTTCAGAAGCTTTCATATTGTTTTCATAAAAACAGTTGAGTATATTTTATCAATTTTAAACATAAGTATCTTCTAAAAAAATTGCATCGGTAGGTCTCATGAGACAAACTAGTGTCTTGGCACAAGGCCTTGGCAAAATCTTATTTGTAGTCTTGGCACGAGGCCTTGACTATGTGGTTATGATAGTCTGGCATTATGCATTCCAACATTATGAAAGTGGTTATTGATTTTTGCATGTGATTATTCGATTAGTAGAATATCCATGTGAATAAGTAAATGGCATTATTTCATTTTATTTATGCCATACCATGTTGAAAGTTCATATTTAAAAGGATTTTGTTTTAGTTATACATTGCCTTAAATGTTTATTCTTATTTATGAAAGTTTCCGCTATTTTGTTTTCCTTACTGGGCATTTGAGCTCACCCCTTTTATATGTTTTATATTTCCCAGGAAGTGAAGAAGTAAATTATGAATGACCTGTAGTGATATTATGTGGGGATATGAGTGTGGATTATGGAGACATTATGTTTTTGTATAAGTTTTTTCATTTTATGATGTAATGTAAAACTTATGAATATATCTAGTATTTCCAAGGCTACTAAACCAATCGGTCTTTCGAGATTTGATCTTTCTTGTGATCATGCCAATGTTACGAAGTAATGCACCAACTCTGGGAAACTGGGGTCGGGGCGTTACAGTTGGTATCAGAGAAAGTTTAGTACAAACCTTGGAAGCTAGATTTAGATAAACTCTGATTAGAGCACGTAGACCTAAGATGAACTTTGAGGATTAGTATAGAAGAACTTCTTAGAATTTTGGTATTGTAGAGATTTTGTGAGTTTTCCGAGCAATACATCCCTGTCTGGATACGAGCAGGTAGAGGCGGCTCTGGCACAGATGTACCTAGGGGTAAAACCCGAAAACACCGCTTTGAGCTAGACTCGAACGGGAACTGGTGCACGACAATGGGCCTTGCTGCACTCTTGGTTACGACACTCCCGGGGGATATGCTTAGGATAACTCTCGTTTTCTTTACAAATCATTTTGAAGGGTTTATGAGTATATACATCCTTAAAGAAAACATTCTTATGATTATGGATTATATCCATAAATAGTTCAATTTATGTTAAGTGTTTTATAAGTATGGGATTATGTATTTTGATTCATAAACTGATCTAGTTTATGCCATTGTTTAGAAATGGTGCCCAGTAGAAGGAATGAGAACTCCGGAAATGCACATGATCCAAAGAGAAGGAAGGATCATATCTTTCATGGTCTTAAGCTAGAATTTATAAGAGAAATAGTCTCCCATGTATTATCATCATATGAAGAAATAATATCATGTATTGATAAGATAAGTAAAGAGATTACTGATTCCTATGGCTTTGAAGGGAAGCAAGAGAATAAAAGGATAGAAGAGAGAAAGATGGATAAAGGGAAGAGGGAAAAGAAGAATTTTCCCATATGTGGTAACTGTGGAAAGAAACACCCTGGAACTTGCCTGAAAGGAATGGGAGTTTGTTATAAGTGTGGAGGAAAAGGGCGCAAAGTACGTGACTGCAAGGGTAAGAAAATAGTTTCAAATGTACAATGCTTCATTTGCAAGGAGTTTGGACACTACGCGAACCTATGTCCCAGTCATCAGACTATGACGCAAATGATGCTATTGGATAATAATCAAGTTATGATACTACCACAGATGAAGAGGAATGATTAGAGTTCTTATGTTGATTATGTCAATTGAGTGTTGTATCAACAATGTACTTGTTATAATAATTATGGAGTATATAAGGATTGTACTGCAGTACTATTTCATTAAGGACTTGAGATTGTGTGGAACAAAGAAAAGTGACTCAATAGCAGGATAAATTTTTGGAAAATATATGGTTGAGAGAATGATAAACCATAATATAGTTCTGATACCGAGGTAGTGATTTTAGAATAATACATGATTGATTTGGATAAATTATATTGGATATTCTTGACTACCTTGAAACTGATTAATGATTTGTATATTCCATCATTGTTGGGGTTTAAAACATTTTTTGGATTAATGAAGTATATCCAGCATTCTATATGGAATAGGGGAGCATGAATGTAATCAATAAGGAATATGGTAATTCAAGATGTTTCAGTTTATTAAAAGAATACAAGATGAAGGTATTCATATGCTATTTCGGGGTAAAAAGGATCTATATTATGTTTACCTTACTTATAAATGCTGGACTATGAGTATGGATAGAAGTATTTTGGATAGTTCTAGTTTGGATTATTTTGGATGGCCATAAAAGGACAACCCGGAGGTCGGGCGGCAACCCGTCGCGTCCGGCAAGGCTACGAGACTTGAACCCGCAACCGAAGGGAGACAAGGGTGTATCACCTACCACTGGCCCACGATATGTCCTAGATTAAATAATGTAGTTTTTATTAAAAGATCTTGTAGATGAATTATAAATTCGTTTATTTTGGAACCCTATAAGAATAGTGTAAATAGAATTTTTTTTTACATTCTATTATCTTTTAGAGTGAAAGATGAGTTTGTGGTAGAAATTTATTAATGGATAAAACTCTAATTATAAAGTAAGTATATCTCCTTATGATCTTAGCCAATCTCATAAATAAATTCCTCAATATTAAGAAAATCAACTTAGAACAAAAATGTTTCCCTAGATGGTACCTTAAATCATCAATAATTTATGGCTTTGGGATTGTTGGCCTTTTCATAGCCATGTTCTCTACCACTCTCCATCAGATAATTGATGGTTAGATTTCTCCTCCATATCCATATTTTCCTACATGGAACCCTAGTATGTGTTATTTTCGGTAATCTTCATACTTTCCACTCTTTATTTTAAATAGAGGCCTCATTAATTCATTTTTCGATGCGGGATTTCAACTAAGATATTTTGAAACATCAAAAATGTGTTATCCTAATACCCTATGTTTTGTTGAACCGATGGTATTTCAAATCATCATAGATTGATGAATTTAAGGACCTCAATTATACACTTGTTTGTGATTGATGACCTCAATCACTACCTATAAATATTTATGTTTTTCCTCCGATTATATGTCTCTAATTTCCACCAATGTTCTCCTAATCAAGATCATAATTTGGTGGTGACCCTTTCATTTCTCTTTTCCTCATATTAAGACTAAATTTTAGTAACCCAATTTCCGATGTGGGTTTTCCCACAAATATATTATCTATTTTCAACCTTTTCTTTTCGAAGAACAATTTCAAATTGCGAGGACGCAATTTTTTGAAGGAGGGGAGAATGTAACACCCCAATATTTCATAGTGTGTTATTTCTTCAAAATAATTCAATAACTTGCACTACACGCAACACCGAGTTCAATTGCACCATGACTTACAAAAAAAAAGCCATTATAAGAGGTCATGAATAGCATTAACTACATTTTTAACTTTATATAATCCTTATAATTTTAGAATCCATATTATGAGTTTCTTAGTCATAATGCAAGAACAGATTCATTTTCAGTATTGCACTTTTATCAACTTTTGATAGTGAAACCTTTTTAAATACAATATTTTAAACTTTTTGACTAAATGGAGACATCAAAAAATTTAAAATGAAACATCCCAAGCTTCCACGGTACGCTTTCCTTTGAATAAAACAGTAGCGTGTGTTGTACGCAATGTCGAGTTTTAACAAACACCACAACCGATCAAACTAGCCGTTATAAATTGTAATACCTAAATATTGAAATTATATATATTTTATATTTTGAAATGGACTTCATTTTTGGATTCGGAATATCGAATTTAGCCTAAGGTGAAATTTTGGTACTTTTCGGATAACTTTCATATTTTGATGAATAGTGAAAATTACTAAATTTTAATTAAAAACAACTTTTTTAATCAAAATAATTAATAGTGATAAATTATGAATTTGAGTGGTTTTAAAGTATATTTAGAATATATTTTTACAATTTAATATAATTTTGGTCATTAGACATAATTTTACAATTAAACCGAACATAAACAAGTGTCAATCTTTTGATAGTTATTATCTCTTAAAAACACGCTTTTTGTTTTGACAGCGGGAATTAATTTTAAATTAATTTCTGACACTTCTGTGTTTAGAATTTAGGAAAATGGATTCCATATTTGGAATCAGGATGTTCAAATTGTGTAAATAGGTAACTTTTATTTTTAGACATTTTGAATAATTACTGCGGTAAATATTTTATTTACCATGGTTAAGGGTAAATACGGTAAATAAGGGTTAAACAAATAATATTATAATAATACTAAATTACCCTAAAACGTGTCTTAACCCTATTGGTTGATACATGGTCGACCATGGGCATCTTTGGGTCGATTTTGGGACCCCATGGATCCACTTGTAAGTGATAATGACACTTTATTTTAATTAAGTCAAAATGAATACAAAAATGACACAAGCATATATCTTTTAGCAAAACAATTGTTACATAGGGTTATATAAGTTGGATTTTAGATTATAAATATTCATTAGAAAGGTAAAAAGATTTCCTACATAATGGTAGTTTATTTATAATTTTTAGACATTAAATAAGTTATTTTTTTTATGACACAATGATGATGCGGTAATTACTATAATAGTGAAAAATTAAAATAATTGATATTATAAATACCAAAATAAATATAATATGAAACTTTTAATGAATTAAACTAATTTTATAGGATAATATGATATATTAGGATTGATTGGATTGACTTTGTTCGAAATAATCAATCTGTTATGAGTTTCAAAAAAATCAACTATTGAATAGTGTCAAAATTGACATAAAAGAGTTCTTAAAACAAATATTATATTATTAATTGATATTAAATTCCTAAAAATCTAAGTTTCGGCCAAGAGAGTTATAGCATGATAGGTTAATCATTAATGGACCACTTGTGGGTCTCTTGGATGTATATAGTAAGTTTATTAACCATATTATATAAAACTACAAAGAGACATTGTAAAAGTGAAACTAATTAACTTAGAGTTAATACTTAAAGATAAGGTTAATATAAGTACCCAAACCTGTCTAACTTCTATTGGTTCAGTTGTTTTCGACCTATCCCCACCTTAACATTTAAATAATCAACTTTGGAGCCATTAGAAACCGAATATGAATTTATTATAAATTAATATTTCTAGCTTTTCCAAAGGTGCCCCTCACCCCTCTTATAAAAGGGCACTCCTCCTTCTCATTTTTTCACACCTCTAAAGCCTTTTGGTTCGGCCAAACTCTGCCCAAATACTCTCCCAACATCCCTCACTATAACCTAGAGGCCTTAGTTTGATCAGAAATCCAACCTAAGGAGCCCTTTTGATCAAATCAAAAGGAAGAACCCGAAGAAGAGGTAATGATTTCACCACCCTTTTCTAAGTTCCTTTCTTCTTCCACTTCCTCTTTCTTTGTTCTTACCATTCTAAAATAATAACTCCAGTATCTTACATATACTGTGATGTTATTATAAATATGGTACAACCATATTCAGTATTCTATCCACCCTTTGAATAACATGTCACCATACGTGCGTACGTACGGCTTACCGTCTCCACGTCGTGGTGTAATTGTTATTCAATATATTATTATATGGATGGGTATAATAATGATGTGTAACTCATGTAAATAATAAATGTAACATGTTAATGATTCTGTATATATTATATACCATCCATTTATATATTATTTTAATATCAAAAGAATGATATCGTCGCTCGTGCGTACGTACGGACTACCGTCTCCACGAACGCGATGAGATTCATTCTCCATCGTATCCATTCAAGTATAATTATCATTTTATGATTTAAAAATGATGTTTAAGGACTTGATATCATTCTGGATATGAATAAGATACAAAAAACATGTCTTATGTAACAAAACATATAAAAGAAAATGAGTATGTTAACACCCGAAACGGCGATAATTCAAAGATATTATTATCAAATCAATGTTAAAAGATCATATATGATATCATATTAATATATATGATTCTTGTATAATTTAATAACAATTATTTCACCATTATACAGGAGGTTAACCTACCCCAACCAAGGAAAAGTACAAGGTAAGGGTTATTTCACAATCTCTTCATTATCCGAGGTTGTTTATACGTAATAATCTACTGGGATCTCTTTATCATCCACATCCATGTTTCTTAAAAATGCATTTCAAAACATTTTTACTATTTACTAGAATATGAGTTAAAGTCATTTATACCCTTTTTGACTTTTATAAGTGGTTTATAAAGGAATCTTTCGGTAATTTTGAAAACAAGGTCCTTTTTAACCTTTTCGACAGAATTAAGGTAAGAATGTTTTTTTTACTTATACGGAGAGTGCGGCTATTTTCCGCCGTTATAAAATCTTCAAAGCTTCCCTTACAAGCTTATAAGAATATTTTCAAAGAAAAGGTTTTCTTTTATAATTATTTGATTTTTAAATGATTTCAAAAGAGAGATATTTCTCTCAAATATATGAAAATCCAGTGCAAATGTATACGTATTTAACGCAAGCTTAAAAATGTTTCCGGAAAACCTGACTCTCGAGTTTGGTAGACATGAAGGGATTGGGAGTGGACCCATCATGGCCTGTAATTAATCGGGAAGTCTCAGAATTAGTTATTTTGTTTTCAGAAGCTTGCATATTGTTTTCATAAAAACACTGGAGTATATTTTATCAATTTTAAACATAAGTATCTTCTAAAAAAATTGCATCGGTAGGTCTCATGAGACAAACTAGTGTCTTGGCACAAGGCCTTGGCAAAATCTTATTTGTAGTCTTGGCACGAGGCCTTGACTATGTGGTTATGATAGTCTGGCATTATGCATTCCAACATTATGAAAGTGGTTATTGATTTTTGCATGTGATTATTCGATTAGTAGAATATCCATGTGAATAATTAAATGGAATTATTTCGTTTTATTTATGCCATACCATGTTGAAAGTTCATATTTAAAAGGCTTTTGTTTTAGTTATACATTGCCTTAAATGTTTATTCTTATTTATGAAAGTTTCCGCTATTTTGTTTTCCTTACTGGGCATTTGAGCTCACCCCTTTTATATGTTTTATATTTCCCAGGAAGTGAAGAAGTAAATTATGAATGACCTGCAGGGATATTATGTGGGGATATGAGTGTGGATTATGGAGACATTATGTTGTTGTATTAGTTTTTTCATTTTATGATGTAATGTAAAACTTATGAATATATCTAGTATTTCCAAGGCTACTAAACCAATCGGTCTTTCGAGATTTGATCTTTCTTGTGATCATGCCAATGTTACGAAGTAATGCACCGACTCTGGGTAACTGGGGTCGGGGCGTTACAAAAAGGACTTATATAGTGATTATAGCGTAAAAAATGTAATTTTTTATTTGTAATTGTAGTAAAAAATGATAAATAAATCATATATTTAAGGAATGTTTTGTGAAAATGAAGAAGAAATATTATATATATATATATGTTAGGTTAGTCATCATATTTTTTATAAAGTATCCTATGTATTTTGATATTACACTTATTAATATCTATTACTTTTTTATATGAAAAAAATTAACTCCTAATTATCCAAATCCATTTCTATAATATATTATTAAAAAAATACAACCCATTTTTCCCAAAAAAAATCCAATTTGTTGCAAAGTGGAAAAAATTCAACAAAAATAAAAATTGACCAACCCAATTTAGAGAATTCTTATAAGCACATCATCAATTTTAACCCCTAGATAATAAAAATAAATCCCATCCAATAAATCTATAACCCTAAAAATAATCAATCATTATTACCACATGGGGATTCATTATTAGACGATATTGAACCAACGTAACGTTGAGAATGATAAATACACCACCCTCCAATGTGACACAATACTCACAAAAAAATAAATTTAATTTAAAAGAATGATCAGAACACAATAAATCACCTCCATATCCAAAAAAACTCCATAATTGATTCCCTAAAAAACCCAATCAGGACCCCATAAAACATCTAGAATACATCAGAATTCAAGAAATATAATTATTTATATAAAATAAGAAATTATTATATAACAAAATTAATCTATAAAAATATTTTTGTTTATATACATCATATTATATCATATTTTACAACATTTCTCCTTTTATAATTGTATTTCAATGTTTACAAATTAATAACTTTTACACCATTACCTAAATACAATTTTTTGTTTTAATTTTTGAAATCCATTTAATTAATATATCCTTATATCCATATAATATTTGATAACAAAATAAATTTTTAAACATAAAGTAATAAACTTTATTATCCTTTTAATTAAAAAGTTTTAATGTCATGAAATAGAGAGATATTTTAAAAAATTATTTTGATTGACTAATTGAGCGAATTATTTCTATATAATTGATCCTATAATGAATATCTAGCATTAAACTACAAAATTAATATAACTGCTACTAGGATAGTTTTCTAATGAAGACCCCCAACATCTATCTCTAAAAATACCACCGAATAAACATAACCTAATACCATTCACATATTTCATATAAATATTCAACAATTTCTAAAAAGCCTATATTAGTTTTAATATTTTTTCTTCACAGTATAGTCTTTATAATTACCATTATGTTTCTATGAAATCCTGATTCAATAGATTTCCAGCATCTAATATTTTTATTTTCTTGTGTTTATTATCCATTTATAATTATTTTAATAATATGGAATCTATCTAGCCATCGTTAGTAATTTTATAGTATGAAAAAATTTATTATTAATCGTTTTTTTATATTTTATATGATTTTTTACATAATTTTTAAAATATAAAATAGACTTAATTGTGAATGATATATCATTTAAGAAAAATATGGATACTAAAATATGGGCTGTTAAATTTGTTAACTTGATTCATTTTTAGTTGTATATGTTAATGTAATATCTAATGACCCATGTTATCAAATATTTTCTATGATGTAATTAGATGATTTTTTCTATGTACCAAAGGTACTCTTTTAGAGGAGGTAAAATACGCCCCAATATATTTTTTCTTCTCTATAAAAACAATTTTAACTTCCTTTGAATGTCTTAAAAACCCAACAAAAAATTTCTTAATATAAATATGATTCATTTTATAGTTTTGTATTCACCTTATTAAAATAAATATCCCAAAAAGTGGTATTTTTATTTTTTTTAAAATTATGTATCACATCCTTACTCAAAGGGTAATATACACAACATAATTTTTTCACCCAAATAGAAATATTTAAACATTCTTTTTTGAATACTTTTTGATAAAAATTATCCCGACATGTGTGATTTTTACTCCTTTCACAACATCAACATGATCATTTACATATGTTTTTCAAAACAATCATATAACACCATACATTTATAATAATAAATTTAATTTAGTCATTTAACATATTGTATATCAATTATATTCATAGAAACTGTGAAATATAATTATAATTTACTAAGACCTATATATCATTATAACATAATTTATATCACTTTATATAATCTTGTAAAAATATTATTAAAAATCACTATAAATAAAAATATTTTTAAAATATAATTCACATAGAAATAGTTAGGTTAACTAGAATAGATTCCCAGAGAGGTGGTGAATCATGGTATGATAGATTAAAACAATTGCCTCTTTTGATCATGTTTCATTGTTAAACAAAACTCTCTTATCTCTCTATCCCATAGAAAATAATGAACAAATCATAAAAGAATTCATAAGACATAGAAATTTTACTTGGCTCAACCTCACTAAGCCACATCCAAATATTATACACCGGCGATGTTTCGATGTACCAAATACACTATAAGTGCACTGTTGTTTATGATGTTCGGAGTCAACTCACTGTCCCTCCTAGTTAACAACCAATCAAAAATTGAAATCTCACTACTCTCTCAACGGAAGTGTGCTCACTATATCATCAGAATATAAAATCATAGTTTATATAATTTTAGTTCCCTTCATTAACTCTAATGAGTGCAACCTCCACTGTATGTAGATGCTCTATTGATTTCCCACTTACGTCCAGTGATGAATAGCTTTTTACATCAGATGTAAGGGGAAACTCCAAACCATTTTTGCAAACCATACTATGTCTTGCATGAAACATTAATTCCATGCGTGTAAGATTATACTTTTTTTTGAAACACCCCTAGCATTAAACTTCATTCTTACAAGAAACTAAAATCTTACGTGCAACACTCTTAACATGCGCACAACTCAAAATCTTTCGTGCAACACCCTTTGTATAAAAATGTTACGCAATACATAGCTCAGATTATCTCTAAATGTTGAGCTTAGCCAAATGAGGGGGTCAAATATTATTTATATCTCTTTTTTACCCCTATAAATAAGACGAAACATGTTTCAAAAGATTCTATTTGAGCATACAAAATCCCATTTGAAGTCACATTAAGCGCACATTTTTTTCACACAACCTCATCTTTTGAAAACAAATTCCAAATCATTCGTGTACTTTATGCACATTCCATATAATGATATTCTACTCCCAAAACATGCCTCTCAAATGATTCCAAACCTCCTTCAATATATTGTGAAACTAATTTTCCCAAAAACATATTTCCCCATTTTTTTATTTTGAGGCCCAAAAATTTGGAAAACACTTGAAAACAGTTCCACCTTATATCTGTTCATTTTGTACTACCTCTAGATCAACTATTCCTTTTTCATGGTTCATTTTCAATGTAAGTTGTCAAAAATATCTCTGGAACTCGATAACACACTATGAAAACCCACTTTTTCAACAAATATACCCACATTATCAACAAACAAACCCACATTGTCAACAAGAAAAATCAACCACAGATGCCTCAATGCTTCCATGAGGGATTTTTTCCAACTGCAAGAAATGTGCATCCTGAATAAATTTAGTGATCTTATAATATGAATCATATATCTATGATAATATCCTCATAATCATTTAAATATGTCATAATAATCCAGGTAAATTTTCATGCATCATAAATAAATTTACTAAAACTCGTGTTAATTTTTAATATTCCATTTCATAGAAAAACTACCAGCTATTATCTAAACACTCCGTTGAATATCAAATTCCAACAGTATGTAAATATATATATTATTATAAACTCGTTATAACTTATAAATAATACTATATAAATATATATGATACCACGCTAACTATCTTGTTAAATAATTTTTCATTGGATTCCCTGCTACGTTACATATCACTAATCCCTACACTAATCACACATGCATATACAAGATGACATGAAATAATGAATTATTGGTTTAAAACTTTCGAATGAAGATGTTAATTTTTTTCATTGTAAAATACCTTAAATGAGATGCTTTTATTACTCTTAATTAACAAAACATGAAATATTTTTCATAAATCCTCTATATCTTGATCTTCTCAAAAATAATAATGACTAAAATTAAATATGCATAGGTATTACCATTTATTCATATATATTTTATAAACCAATCTGATAAAATATTGATCTATCATGAAATTTAAAATATATAGATAGAGATATTGACGGAAGGAGTTATAAAAATCACGTAATAGACATATCAAATGGAGGAGGATGAGGGTGAATTTAATTTGGATAAATTTTTATTTTGGGATTACCATTAAATACCCTTTAAATGAAATATTTCTTGGCCTTACATAAAACTTCTAGTTAGAACTCACTATAACTCTACTGGGAAACCATAGAAACACTGTAAGTATCAATGTCAGACTATGACATTGTTTGGCCTATCAAAACTATGATGCACCCAAACTAGAAGATTGATGGGGCCAACTTATTCCCCCTAAACTCCACATTATAAATTACTTTTTCCAAAAAATGAATGTTCCCTCCCTTGAATAGAATTACTAATAAAATAATAACTCAATATTTATGACAATTTATATTAAAAACAATAATAATAACAACACATGTTTAAAAGTTATTGGTTCTTTTAATTGGAGTTGGAATATATTGAATTCAGAAATAATTGATGAATTAGATTTCATATGTAAAATTCGATTCAAATAATATCTTATAAAGTGATGGGATTTTAAGACTCACTTTATGTGATTTTGTTGTATAATATATCTATGAGGAGGATAAGAAGACCTAAAATATCAATTGATATATATATATATATGAGGGATGTTTTTGTGATAAGATATTTATAATAGTCAATAAGAGGTTTAAATAACGGTGAATAAGGATTACATGGTTTATCTCAGGATGAGATCACTGACGATTGAAGATTAAGATGAAAAATAATAGGAGGAAACTAGGTTTACTTATTCAATAGGTTGATTCACTTGTTAAATATAGCCACGCAGATTCTAGAAGTTGTGCGTACATGGTGAATATATATTGAAAATGCTTTTTTTCCATTATGAGAACCTCAATTAAAAATTCATATAATAATTGTTGATAAGAGGATGCTGGTTATATAAGAAAAATATTAATATCAATTTAATCAATTTTTGAGATGTTTAACTTCATGGATTATGTTTTACAAAAATATTTTATAATTTTTGTATATAATATATTTTTATAAACTCTAAGAAAATGATTTCATTATATACAAAAACAATGAATTGATCATCTGAATGGTACCATTATAGGTATCTATAATACCGTAAATGTGCATCCTCATCTCATAATTCCGGAATAAGAACCAAGTGTTGAGTAAACTATTGGTGGGAGAGATTTTTTTCCCATTGAAAATGAATAAAAAATCAATGTATACCATATAAAAATTCCAACATTACTCCAAGGGTCAATGGATGTTCAATCCCAAAATATACTAGGGTCGTCTTGAAAATGTTCTTTTACAAGTTTAAGTAACCATGGAATATATATCAACCACATTAACATGCACACACACTCAATCTATGTCTAAAATATCCCAAAAGATCATAGTTATGAAAACATTTGTTATATTTAAAAACACCATGAAAAAATGGCTAATTGTAAAAAAAGAGAATGAACCATATGGAGACATACCTTAAAAATTATAGAAAGCCTCAAGGGGTGCACTCTATATTCCATCTAAAAAGTGAAAAAATTTCCTCCATGATTCAAAATCCATGTGTAATTATCCCTTTTAATCTAATTATTTTCCTTTACCATGATCACATATAATGAGGTTTGTTCATTACCTATCGGGGCATAAGTTGGTCATGAGACTAACAACATGCCATGAATTAACCACCATATTCTTACTTAAGTGTCCTAAACTCAGGTACATACAAGAAAAAAAATGAAAAAACTAGTAAGATAAGAACAAATAAAACATCACACATCACATACATTAAATCATGAAAGAAATAATTAATATAATTAACTCTACATACTAAGGTGTCCTTACCTTTTCTTAAAGACTTCTAAGATAACCTCATTTTGATTCCTATGTGGACGTTGGGAAATATTTTACCTCATCCCATCTAAGAAAATTCATAAATTAAACTATGTAAATAAGCCTATCCCATTTAATGTTTAATGGTTATACATAGTTAGGTCCTATTCACATTATGTGGAATAGTGTGAGGGGTATAAAAATATAGTGCACAATGCTTCCATCACATCACTATGTTCCAAATCATGATGTACCTACTTGATAAAAATACATATATATAAGGTAAATACCAATTTTAATAAACTTATCAACCACCAGGTAAAATATAAAAAATCATTAACAGATCAAGAAATAAATACATGAAAGAATAATTATAAGTGTTTTAAAGATGTAATATATAACACTAAGGGACTTCTCTTATTTAAAATGAAAGGTAGTAATTAAACACCACAATCTATAAGAAAATTCAATAAAACCAATATAGTTTATAAAATTAAGATCGGTTAAGTGATAAGAGAAAACACGTATAAATTAAAAGTAAATCTATACGACTATTATACATTATGGAAAGGGAACTATTAATTTATGAACCATTGAAATCGTTAATTTTAATAAAATTCAATTGTATCTATATGAATTATAAACCAATTATATTATAACTACAATATTAAAGATAGAAACACCTTTAGAAAATAAATGTATTAGCTATATAGAGGGCTGGGAGGAAATATTTTTCCACCACTTACACTATTGAACCACCTAAACCTATGAAAGATAAGAATTTAGGTTACTTTCATTCAAGAGGAGCATAACAAAGAAGAAAAACCATGGTGTTAAAATTTGTTCACCTAGGAATGGAACATGGATTAGTAAAATTAGATTAAATCTAATGAATTTTATAGATTAAAAATCCCTATGATTTTAGAAATATGGATTATAAAATATACATAAGAGATAAAATAAATAGATGAATTAGGAGGAGATCAATGGTCCTACCTAGTTGTAATTCCCCAGCCTGGGCCTCCTGAGGGGGCTGATAATATGACCTCATGTATGCCTGCCAATATTCTAGAGGATATACACTAGATCAAAGGGCATAACATAGTCTTGGAAATACTATTCCATCTAAAATGATTCATCGGGTCATGTCCAATTCCATTTAAAAATTGGCATTCGACATCCATAAAATTGACATTTCACCAACATGAAGACAAAAAATAAATACCCATTGGCCCCAAAAATTGAAAATGTAAATATGTTCATAATATATAAGGTGTTTCAAAACCAAACAAGTAAATATTAGTAGATAAAAAATAATATGAATCATATACAATAAAAAGGAATAATGTCTAATATAGGATGATGTAAAGAAAAAATGTGTGTGGCCTCTGGACCAACACAAAAAATATCCATCCATTCCTAGAGCCTCCAAAATTTACTAACCTATTCCATGATCCAAAAAAATAGGTGGAACCTATTTAAGAATATATAACATGATGGTTTACGTATATACACTGGAACCCATGTCGTGTTTGTAGATATGGGGTGAGTCCAAAACCCTAATAGGTATATGCACAATACATCAACCAAACAAAGTGATATTGGGCTCATGTCGATGTATATATAATAAATATATATTGTAGTATTGTCTATGTAACTTACCCACATGAAAGAATAAAACACATGGGAACATAAGCATGAAATCTTCATCACCATCCTGAAGACCACCTCATACTACAACGCATAAAATAACTTATTTGGATTCATGTAGGGATTTATATCTTACCATGAACCATACACTATCTACCTCAAACCAAGTCAAAACTAATGTCCATCAGGAACATTGTAATTCATGATTCTCAGATCCCTCATCTATCACTCAGTTCAATGCCTCATCACGTACCTTTACCCATCCCAACATAGTTTGGGAGGTCCATCAAGTCACCCAAACCCATCCCTATTAACTCTAGGTTGGTCAAACATGAACAAAATCTAATACCCCCTGATTATTTGAAGGTCGGTATTAATCACATCATCCCATCCATTCAATATATAGGATAACCACCATAAATCATTATAACCCATCCCTATGGGCTCTAGGGAATACACCATCAAACATGCCTTACTAGCCTAATAGGTTATAGGGAGGCCAAAATGAATCACATTGACACATTCCCTTAGCCTCCAAGGAGAATTCATCCAGTTACCACGACCCATCCATGTTCAATCTAGGAGGTATCGTCTTTCAAAAAATCATTAAAGGAAGGAATCAACAAAAAGGTTATGCATCCCATCTCTTTAATGACTAAATCCTCGTCATGGAACAAGTCTCATCGGACTTAGTCACACCTCAAAGCATCCAACATGATCCCTTTGATCCATCCCAACTATTTATGGGTCCTTTAATTAAATTTAGATCGACCCATGACTTTTATTCAATGTGAAAATGTTGTTGGAAAAAACACACAACACCTAAAACATGCTTAAAGTTATAGTAATATTGGAATATAAACACAAATAACCAAATCACTAAGAGGTGGAACTAGGTCAAGTCCTCCTACTTGAAACAAGGTCCTTCCCTTAAATTCCATGGGGCAACCATCACTACCTCGACCAAACCAAGATCTTCCCCAACCCTCAAGGCCCTATAACTCACCAATAATCTCAAAATTTTATTATAAGGATATATAATTTAATAAAAAACTAAAAAAACTCTTTTAAATCCTCAAGACTTCAAGACTCACACAGTGATTCGATTAATTCATCTGAGGTCTGGCTTAACCACCAACATGTCACTAAGGATCTTCGTATACTATATAAATCATCTAACTAATTAATTAATTAATTCAATCTCACAACCACAATTGGAATAACGGGATATAATCTCTCTGGGTTTTCCAAAGATGTCAAAATCATGAGCATCCAAGGGTGTTTCACACCTAAAAAACCTAAAGACAAAGCTATGAAAAATTGATAATTTAAAAACATTGATCAATGATAAATTTATTTAAGAATTTACCAAATCCCTAATTAAATTCACATAGATCAATGACAAATTTATTTATGAATTTACCAAATCCCTAATTAAATTCACAGTGTTACATACCTTGCGACAAAAGATGAACAACAACATTATTTTGGAATCTTAGAAAAACCTCTATGATCCTCACACAAAATCCCATATATTTGTTATGGTTTTTTCATTATCCAATGAAATCATCCTTCAAAACCATAGAAAAAACAAAATTCATAAAATAATGGAGGTATAGATCATAGGGTAAGGATGGGACATTATATTAAACTAACATGTTTAAGCCCTTTATAATTTAGTAAATCAAATGCATGCAATTGGAGTGGAATGGGAGACAAAATTGTCTACCCCTTCTATTTTTAAGGTGGGAGGATAATAAAATTTAATGTTTTCAACTAGGAACCTCCCAAAAGGACTAATTACCTGACATTGAAATGATGGTTCCCATATGCCACTGACCGACGGATGGGGATCGTTAGTGATCTGATGCATTGCAACAGTGTTCTCAACACACTATCTAGCCAAACAGTTGGCTAGTTGTACCTCACAAGCAAGCTGATGGTATCATCCATTGTGTCTGGAACATTATCCCACAAACAATCTATCTAGGGGACAACTACTAAATTTAAATTCACCGGAAACCTTAAAACTAATATAAAACATCTCTAAAAATGGATAACTCCTCTTTTCTCAAAATATATATATATATACAAACCCTTGAAATTTATAATTGTTTAGGATCCCATTTTGAATCTCAATCATCAAAAAAATCCATCCACAAGATGGAATAATTCAATTTCCCACATAATTTTCCAATCCATAATGATGTGTGCCGTCATAAACTACCCACTACTATTCTTCTCCCCCTTAGATAACTGTGGAAAATTTGAACCAATTCTTCTTATAGATCACATTCATATATTTATTGAGAACTCATCATGATCCATTTCTAACACAAGGTATGATTTTGTAGCATAACTCCATCCCCCAGCCTATATATACTAAAAACCTCTCAAAATGTCTAGTTTGATTCTTGAACATATTCTAATAGAATCTTGAACAATGCTCAAACAAATGTTTTTATCCCACATCCTTTGATTGTTTTCATAAAAAAATCATGTAGTTTCTCTCTAACCAACTTTTTCCCAAAACCATTCTTCCTCACCCTCTAGCACGCCATAGATACCTTCTAATTTTGATTTTTTATTTAATTTCATCTCATGACCATCAATGTATGAACAAAATGGTTGAGTCGAAATATGGTTCCTTCTCCAAACTAAAACATCAATCAACTAAAAAATCAGTGGGTTTTATTGGTACCACCAACACACTATCGTTCTACCCCTCACTCTGATCACATAAATAAATATTGGGTTCAATGTTGATCGTTGGACCGCACGAGATACCATATATGAGTCTAAACCAGAATTAATTAATAGTTCGGTTGAACTTTAATTCTTTGACCCACAAGTCATAAATCACCATAATAATAATCTATTGATTGACCCCATGGACCTATAATCCCCCTCTCATAAGGGTCATGTCACCAAGGCTAACATATCACTCCAACAAATAAAAATAAAAACCATGGGCCCATTATAATTAACCCCAACAAGAATCCATATCAATATCCTATCAATTGCAACCCATGGAATACTCAAGACATATTCTCTATATTAAAAACCAACCACTATGACTCTCTACACACCAACTCAATAAAAGAACTCACAAACCCACTAACTTCACTCAGTGGTATCCAGAAAACATGTTTCACACAAGTCGACCACATAATTCAAGTATCTTGTTCATCCTTGACCAGCATAGTGAATCTAAGTATACCAATTTACACATACATGGTTTTCCAATTTTAAAAATCCCTTTTTGAAATAATTTTACACACACTAAGACTCTCATAATTTTTTCCAAAAAAGATCCTATTTACCAATGGTTTTCAGTCAAAATGAATTTCATGAAATCCCTAGACTATACGGACCCTTTCCAAAAAATTGACTCATTTTCAGCAATAGTTTTTCAAGACAATTCCAAAAATAAATTTGAAATCCAATTTCAGGATTCCATTGAAATTCCACTTCAAAACCCAGTTTCCTTATATTTTACGAGAAACAAGAGAATACAATTCATTTCAAAATCTCCAATCCTGTGAGCCACATTCAAGAAACACACATAAATCTACTTTCATACATTTCATGCCACCACATGAGTTTTCTTTAAAAACTAAATTCGCTCACAAAAACAAATTTTAAGCCCCCGTTTCATTATAGAGACCAAACAAGAATGATATAAAACTACAAACAAGCCTCTCGTATCCAAATAAATATCATTAAACCTATTAATATATATGATAGAGACATTGACTATGATACCACCATCCTAATGAATGTGAAACCCGCTAGATCCTTGTTGATCACTATGAATCCTCTCAAGTCTCAGCTATCCCAAATTGGGATCCTTGGTCAAATTGAACACGTCACTCATCTTCGAGTGTCTAATACCAAAATTGGAAATCCCTTAAAAACTCAAGTTTAATTAGATATCTTGTTATACTGACATTTTCTCAATATTAATATTGATTCTTCATATCATATTTCACTTATAACTATTCAATCCAACTAAAATGTTCGGATACTATTTTGTAAATCCATAGACTGGGCTGCTTGATAGATGATTTCCATATAACCTCAAGAACACCACCTAGTATTCTAGAATTATATGACTAGTCTTGATGGCCTAAAATAGTCCTGGTGGGACAATGGCCTCTAAAATAACAACTAAGGTTTATTCCAAGTTCTACTAAAAATTCAGCATGACTTGTCTGTACTATGGACATCCCGCCAACCTGTTTATAAAAAGGAGAGCCCCGTGGTCCCCCATAATTTACAACATAAAAGTTGGAACTATATATATTATATGTTAATAAAAAAATGGGATCAATATTAGATAATAAATAGTAGGAATTATATACAATAAAAATGGCACATTGGAGTATACATGCTAATGACAATGGGAAAAAAGATATATGGCCTTCATCCTAACTCACGTATATACCTATATTCTTATAGCCTTCCACAATATACTGACTTATAAAATGATTCTATCTCTATGAATCACTCATTTATTTAACTAAAAATTTAAATAATACTAATGAATACATGAGTTTATGTCATGTACACTAATATTGGGAGAGTCGAGTAAGCAATTAGGTATCCCTTGTGCCTGAATAATAATATGTTCTATTATGATCATGTAGATTTTTAGTAAATAAGAATATTGAGTATGGTCATTTCCATGAAAATATACAATGTAATATAATGAAAATTCACACATGAGTATACACACTTAGACACCATCGTATAATTATCCACAAACCACAACCCTTACAAAAACTATTTCTACTTCATGTGACTATATAATATAGGGTGTCCACCATCAATCACATTGACCAATCCCCTCACTCTACGGGGAGGTTATAGTCAAACATGTCATCTGATGACCATAGGTTATAAGAAGGTCACAATCAATCACATCAACCCATCCAAACAGGTTCTAGGGGGGAAATTAATTTACCTCAACCCATCCCTTCACAATAAAGGATTCCATTTCAGTAAAATAGTTAGTACATTAAATAATTAGAATATAAGGAATATACATGTCATTCAATTCTCAAACTCCTCCACATGTAACTTTCTAATCTAAACTTTGTCCCATGTGTAAGCATTCAACCAGTTCCCTTAAATACCATCCCAACCACCATCTAGAGTTCTGTCATTACCATCAGGATCAACCCACAACTTTAACACCATGAGAAAATGTTTTTTGTGTCAAAACACATGACAAATAAATCATGTATTCATTTTTATTTGTTTGGGAACATGAAAAAAATTACTAAATTATCAACAGACATATAATGATTAATGAATCCTACCTCAACCATGGCCATTACCATTATTTCCTCAGCCTGACCATCACTATCTTTCCCCAACAAAGCACCACCTCCAACCTCAAGACCATGCTTCACCCTAAGAATATCAATAATTTATTATAAGGAATTAGTGCTAAAAAACGAAAATTAAACAAAATTAAAGCCTTAAAACTGACCCGAAGATCCCATAAATTCATCTATTGTATGATCTGACCTCCAACAAATACGAAAGAACATTCCAAACCCCAAAACCTCGACCAATTTATTAATTTCTTAATTAAAACAAAATTTTCAATTGGCATAATGGGTGTAAAAATAAACATGTCATCCTTCGATGTCAGAATAATAAGTAACTGATTATGTTTACCACCAAACACACCCTCCATCTTAATAAATACAAATTTCTAGATTTATAAACCTAGATAAATACTTTATTTTATCGAAAACATTTCAATGAGAAAATTAAATTCACACTGAAACATAGATTTTAATCATCTATGAAAAATGAATTCATTTATACATACCAAGATCCCCATTATGAGCCATACAAGGAATCCCCTTATGGAGTGATGATTTATTAATGATCTTGTAAAATCATTCATCTGAACCCTATCCAAATGAAATTAAATTCAATAATGAAAATTGAAACTGAGAAAGGGGAAATAATGACACCTTACCTCAAAATAACATATAAAATTGCTTCATAATCTCATGGATTTAAGGCATGCCATGGGAGGGAAATGTAGATCCAAAAGTGTATCTCCCCATCATTTCATTCTACTGGAAAAAAATAAACCTAATGGGGTTCCAAATAGGGAGCCTTATAAAATAAAATACTAATATTATTTCATAAAAACGAGAATACCTAGACCCCATAGACAAGCTAGATATTTCATAAAATGTTTCCATCACATTATCCATCACATAGGCTTGCCATTGGTATCTCATAAGAAAGCGGTTGAGCATAGATATTGTGATTACTACACTTGTTATCCCACTTATTGGTCAATGACTACTTCTGAATTTCAACATCTTGGCCAACCGATCACTTCTCTAATACACTTCAGGAACCTCATTCTTCCCCAGAAAATTAATTTATATATAAAAAGACACAATTGGTATGTCTTATGGTTTGGGATCCCCTTCCAAATATCAACTCAAAAAATTATGTTTCCACCAAATGTAATAATTCAATTTCACTAACAATTATCTAACCTATAATGACATGGTTCATTACTAATGACCTCCCCCCAATTGAGATATATACCATCATTAGCCTGAATCATTACTGATGTCAGCAACGCCTGAGTACCATGACCTATATCACATGGTTGGAACTATCCCTTTTCACATATGGATTTAATCATCTCCCACATCACATGAACTAATGGCCTTGGACATTACATCCAATCAGGAAATGTTATGAGTGCCACTAAGACGTAGGCTTAGTGGTACTCGTAACACATCCTAGTTAGTTGGTATACTAGAGGATAGGGGTTCATGTTTCGAAGGAGTCATTTAAAAGTTTGTATGGAAGGTGAAGATTTCATCCATGTTTCAAAATTTGTGGGCCTCAATTGTGATCGACACCAGAAATTCTTCAGGCCTAAGATGGTATATGGGGAAACCGGGGTTCATTGCACTTGTCAAAGGAGTGATTCTACAACCAATCAAATATAATTTATCCAAGGTATAGACGATACCTAAATTATATTTAAATATGGCCATGAAACATCTCAAGAGATTCCAAAAATGAGAAAATAGATAAGAAATATCAAACGTTTAGCGTTTAGCATGTTTATTTTAGGCGGTGAAGATAATAAAATTCACTTTCATAAATGGATATTACCAAGGCTTCAACCAGGTAATTATTATAACAAAACATCTAACAATCAGTTCAAAAAAATTACCTAGTCCCCTAATCCCTAACCAGGAATCGAGTGGTAAACAAGTACTGTGAGTTATCTATTCCTTTTTCACATTCTTCTCTTAAACTCCTAAAATCTTATCTTAATACCCAATTACACCTTCAACTTTTTTTAATAGGCCAATTTAAATAAGTAAAATAACATTAAAGAGTTATATTGTTTAAAACCTACCCACCATCAGGCTTTTTATACCAATCAATCTTCAACCAACTTTTTATGGGAATAAAACTCTCCATTGGATCTTTATCTTGATTACTTGATCCCAGGTTTCCTCTTGGGGTTTTCTATACTTCAACTAGACCCAAACAATAAATTATTTCCTTGACTTGTAACACATTTTAACTATAATCATCACTGAATATAGGATACCATAGATATGTTGAAATATATTTAACTTCTTACTCATGTGAGTGTTTGGGAACATACAACTTAAATTGGAAAACATGGAATGGATTATCCATAACACTAATCCTCGTAGGTATGTCTAGATAATTTGAAAATTTCCCTTCTCTTTAAGAAATTTAAAATTTAATTAACATATCTTGAGGTTTATTTTCTTTTATTTATCATCGTTTAGTAAAAAAGTATTGGTGGAATTTGAAGGAATATATTTTCACAAACTATTAATTCTAGTGGTTCCCTTCGATGGACTATATAGTAATTTTTCCAAATTCAAGTGATATTGAGATATCACCAAATAGGTTTTTGTAGGACCTTCCCTTTTCAAATCATTTCTTGAGATCATTTAAAAGTATTATTTTGTTCATTTTTTGAGTAATTTTTTTTTCTTTGGGGCGTTTGGGGGAATATTTTATGTTTTTGGAAGGAGGGATTGTGCAATGTTGGCACATGGTTTTTCCAAACTATGACACAACCGAAAAAAAAACCAAGTGAACCGAAATAAATGGGGTTTGTATGGTTGGAACATGATTATAAAATATTTTTACCCTCTTAGGAGTAAACATACTAACCCCACCCACCCCCCTAAAAAAGGTGCACGGTTTGGAAAATCATGTTCCCATACAGAGGAAACTATGTACAATTCTTTAATTAACATATAAATTAGATTTTAAATTTATGAACCCCCAGTATTAAACCTAAATCATCCTTATCTTGAATATAAAAATTTACTCTTTTTTAGGGACTTGAATTAATTCCTACGGATTTCTCTATTCATTCTTGAAAATTAGAAACACATATCAAATATCTACACACCTCCATATAAGACTCTATTATCCTAAATGGATTCCCTTGTTTCTAAAATTATTATCCTATACTTTTAAGGGCTGACCTCAAATATTTCTATTATATATAGATATAGGTTTGATGGATCATGATATTTTTTGTGTCATCTCTGGTATTTTATTCAAGATCTCATTTTTAATCTTGGGTTTTACCTTTCTGTTCCAATTTAGGGAATTTCTGTTGGGAAATAATTACTCAATGATTTGAGGTTCACTATCTAATTTAAAATCTCAAAGTATTGATTTATTTAAATTTATTTATATCATAAATTTAAATTTATACGATTGTGCAATTTCATTGATAATTAAATTGATTTTATTAAATTTTGATGTGAAAATGAATCCGGTTAAATTGGGGAAATTTAATTTTCAAATTGAATTATTTAACATTCCAATCAATTAATTTGATATTTGGGAACTGTAGAGACCCAAAGATTGATGTACATGGAAATTACATTACTTTTATGGAACACTTAATATAAGACAAAAAACAGACTCCCAAAGACCGTATACATTTAGTGTCCTTGGAAACTCAGAACATAATATTCTAATCACGGTGAAAGATCTTCAAAATCTCCCACAAAGATCTTACCCTTTTTCTTTCTTATTTAAAACCCTTCTTTATATACTGGGGAAAAGAAAACATAAAAAGGGTGAGCTCAAAATCTCAGTAAGGGTAAACATGGAGAACATAAAAATAATCCCTAAACATTTGAACGTAAAAACATGAACATAAAACATCAAAATATTGAGAAATAACATAAATTGTGGAAGTACATAAGGCATAGATCATAAATGAACATTAATAATGATAAAATAAAACATATAACTGTGGAAAACCATTAAGAACATGATATGATTTCCATAGTATCCAAGGCATTGCTGCTAAGACCATCATAGTGGACAAAGTCCATTACTGAACTGGGTTTACTTGTCGTTCCAGCCCTGTATTACTAAACCAGATTTTACTTGTCGTTCCAACCATGTCAATATCATGAGATATATATATTTTCCCAATGAAATGTATAGATATATAGGTCCCAACCATCTCATAATTAAATCATTCTTATGTGTTCCACATCATAAACATAAATCATTCATCATAACCCAATGAATAATATGTGTTTCATAAAAATCATCCCATCATAACATAATCCATATAAAAAATGGATATAATTTCATCATAACAAAATTGAAACCTTGTAAATAATAGAGGAATTATACTTGAAATATACACATATGAAATAATTTCATCTTAGATTGAAAAGGGTTTTGATAAAACACTTGAAATGAATTCTTGAGGAAAATATCCTTTCTTCTTCAAAATCATTTTATTTTCAGAAAATGCCATGAAATTTTAAAAGAAATAGATTTTTTTGAAAATAGTAATGAAAAATTTTAGAGTAAGATTCATGAAAATAAGACGTAATTAAATCATAAAAATCTTCTCATTTCGTATAAGTTAAAAAACATTATACTCTTACTTTTAACAGAAAAGTCAAAAAGTACCATGTATGGTAAACAAAAGAAAGATTAATTCCATAACACAAAGAAAAAGTCAAAGTGGGGTAAAAATGAATTTAAAAATACATGGAATAAAATTTAACACATTATGAAATACATTTTTGTAGACATGGAAGAAAAATATAACCCCAGTAAATACTTATGTTTAAGCAATCTCAGATAAAAATGAGATTGAAAATTTATCTCTTACATTATGTCCAATTTCTTCTATATGTGTCCGAGACTCTTGTATAGTGGATTTAAACATATTATAAACTTGTAACAAAAGCATAATAATATTTATGATATCATAAATGATTCACTTATGACTTTATATTACCCGTTCATTTGTCAATTCCATGTTAAAGTAGTGTTTTGGGTAAAATCGTTTTATTTATCGTATGTATTCTGACTTGTAATTATTCATATGATTACTTAGGTCATGATTAATTAATTCCAAAATTTAAAACATGATTTATATATAATTTATATTCATAGTATACATATATATAATATATGGATAAATGGAAATAAATACATCGTTAATGTAGACTGTAGGTCGTACGTATGCATGAACACTATTTTCGTTTCCTTATTAAATTGAATGGAAGTAAAAAAATAACATATACATAAATCCAGAATAATTAATATGTAATATATTTCATTATTATTTATTATATATACATTATAATCATTCTTGAATGGTTAACTTGGAGAATGCATCTCATCGCGTCGTGGAGACGGTAATCCGTACGTACGCAAAAGCGATGATATTGTTCCCATAATTGTTGAATGGAATTAGAGTGGATGATATAATATCTCATAATTATTATCATGTTATAATAACCATATATAGTTTTTCTTTACACCATTATAACCATCCGTGTAAGGTGGTGGTGGAAAAACAGATTACACTACGGCGTGGAGACGGTATCTCGTACGTACGTACGCGCGGTGATTTCATTTTCCATAGGATGGATAGAATGTGAAATAGGGTTGGTTAATATTTATAATAACATATTATTATATTAGTGATACATATGTTATTAAATTATTATGAAACAACAAAATAATATGAAGTATAAGAAGAAATTAATTTGAAATAATCGGTAAAGGATATTACCTCTTCTTTGATGTGCCTCTTCTAAACCTCCTCTTAGGGCACCAAAAGATGGTCTTTGAAGAATACCATGACCTCTAGTCTTCTTCTAGGGAAGTGGAGAAGAGAAATGGGCAGGTATTGGCAGAGAATGAAGTCTCAAAGTGTTGTGAAGAGGAGAGGGAGGAGGTTCCCTTTTATAAGGGAGGGGAGGGGCACCTTTAAAAACATAAGAAATATTAATTTATAATAAATTCAAAACCCACTAAAAAACCTCCAAAACTGACTCAACTCCGAAGATTATATGATATAGGTTTGTAATATCATCATCCAATAAAATTTAGAAGTGTTGGGAATATATTTTAAACCTTATAAACTTGATTTATCCTTATTTATTCTATTTTATTTTATTTGTGGTTATAATATTCTAAATTTTAAATTGTTATAAATAACTACTTATGTGTTGTGAATTGTCCATAATTGGATACTTTATGACATTTTAGAACATATAAATTTCAATTTATAATTTTTAAATATTTTTGTGGTGTTTAAACAATTTAATAATATATAATTTTTATAAAATTACAATAGTGTCAATTTTGACACTATTCATTTATTTGAATTTGATGAAAATAAACATAGAGGATATATTTGAACAAAAATATTTAATAGACTTATTACATGTCATATTCATCTAAAAAATTCATGGCGAAAATTAATTTTTCATATAACATTTATTTTAATATTTAAAACCATTTATTTTATATTTCCCTTAACAAAAAAATTACTACAACATTTTTGTATAATTATTTAACATAGTTATTTGTTGCATAAAAATTAAAAATAAAATACTTTTATGTAGATAAATCTAATAATAATACTTTTACTCTAATTTATCATCTTAAAATTACAACATTTAAATTTTTATATTTATTAAATCATGAAGGTGACAACTTTGACATCATTTAAAATAAAATAGTATAAGTGTCATAATCGCTTTTATAAGGATAAAAATGGTCAAATATTCGACCATTAGATGATTATTGTTTAAATTTACGTGACCAATAAGTTTTGGTCCGATTTTTGTGCCTTTAATGGTCACTACTTGTTTAATAGAAACTGTATTATTGATTGTTCACTAAATAAACAGTTTCTGTACCACTATTAAGTCATCATTACTGATAATTATTTAATCCCAAAAAACTACAAATAAATTCTCATTATGTTGATAATTTTAATTGATTTTTGGAGACTATTTATATTCTAGGTTTTATGAATTTTATCACTGAATTAAAATTATTACACTTTTAAGTTATAAGAGAGTGACATGTTGTCACTTTATTTGGTTTTAATAATAATTAAATCATTTTCATGTTCAAGAGTCCATGAAATGAAAATATATCGACTTTTAGGTGATATGGGTCGACCTTTATTCAAAAAATAGTATTTTGGTAGGTGTTATGGTAATTCTATAATCTTATTTTTACCCTTAATTACCCGATTTACCTTAAACTATAGTAAATAAAATTTTCTTTAGTTACTATTCATAATGTCTTAAAAAAAGTTTTCTATTTAGATAATTTGGAAATAATGATTCAAAATATGGAATCCATTTTTCAAAATTCAAAACACAGAAGTTGCTATAATTAATTTAAAATTAATCTCGTTGTTATGAAGACGAGTTTTGAAAATTAAAATGTTACAAAAGATTGAAATGTATTTACCTGTGAATTCAGTGTAAAATTAATGCTAATGACGTTCATTATATTAAATTGTAAAAATATTTTCTATTTATACTTTAAAACCATTCAATTTTATAGTTTAACCATATAATTTTTCTCGATGAAAAAGGTTGTCTTTAAATAAAATTTAGCGTATTTTTACTATTCATCAAAATATAAAGGTTATCAGAAAAGTATCAAAAATTTATCCAATGTAAATTTTTATATCCTGATTCAAAATAAGAAGTTAATTCTGTAAAATTGAACATATAAACTTTTCAAAAATTATATTTAAAATGGGTGCGACATCAAAAGGCAGTAAAATTGCATTTTTTTCAAAAATACTTCTTTTATATAAAAATTGATTTTGTTTTCATATCTCATTCTAGAAAATGTGTAAGATGAATTATAATGTTAAAAATTTCAAAATTCAGTTAATACTATTAATAACTTCCAGTTCATAATATTATAATAATATATCATTGTTTAGTGAAACTCGATATTGTGTCCAACACACGCTATCGAGGAAGGTCTCTCTTGCATGCAACACAAGACAAGAATAGGGTTTGCGTATACTACAAGATAATATGGTGCTCTTTATAGTGAAATATAATCTTGGTGTAGCGTAAAACACAATACATCAAAGAAATTAAAAATAATATTTCTCATAAAATCTTGGGGTGTTACATTCTACTCCCCTTAAAAAGAATTTCTCCCTTGAAATTCATCAGGGTTAAGAATGGGTTTCTACATGAAAGATTATTTCATAAAAACCCATATTGTAAAAAGGAATACTAAAACATCATTTTAAAAATGAACTTTACAAAAATAACAGATACCCAAAGTAACTCATCGTCGGGTTTCCACATAGGAGAGTGTATGTGAAAATATGGATATTGAAGAGAAATCTAACCATTAACTTCTATTGACGAGTGGTAGAGTACATGGATATGAAAAAATCCAATAATCACAAAGCCATCAATTTTTTATGATCTAAGGTACCATCTGATTCATCAGATATGAGGGCACTAGGACAACATTTTTGGTTTTCAAGATCCTTTCCCCAATGTTGATGAATTTTTGAATTAAAAGAATTACTTACTTGATTTTGGTAAAATCTCACTGTTTTTTGTGACATGAACAATTTACACTTCATCTGTTAAAGAAAATAAGTTGAATTTTTCTTCCATGAAGTGTTAGTAGATCATGCGATAGAATGATAGGGCATTCCATCTATCTCAAACATAAGGTTAGGAAAAGTTTTATACACAAGTCCATCTTATCGTGAGATTAATCGTATATGGTTCCAAAAATAGACTTATATTTCATCTATCATACCATTTAATAGAATAAAACTAGTTTCTACTAATCAAGAACTTCCTGTAGGCCAGTGGTAGGTGATAAAGTCATGTCACACTTCGGTTGCGGGTATGATTCCAACAACCCTGTCCGACACGACGATTTGTCGCATGTCCTGATGTTTGTCCTTTTTCTAAAACTACACTATTATAACATTCCATAAATAATATCGAAAAAAGGTTCTATCCTTAAACAATATTATCTTATGTCCAAAATAATCCATTTCAAATCTTTATACATATCCAAAATACTTCTATCCAAGATCATAGTATCAAGAAAATTATTACAAGAAATTTCATCAACCAAGCATGTGAATACCATCATTTATCCCCCATATATCATAAGATATATCTTGTTTGTCACATTCCAAATATGTGAATACCTTAATTATCTATTCTCTTGAAACATGAATTACCATAGAATCATTGTAAAAACATGAATTCTGTCAAAATTCAACTCTTTCCACACACCAAAATCCCAAAATTTATATATACTCAAACCATGATATCGCTTTGTCCTTACATGAGCTCATTAATACTGTAAAACATTTCATTATCTCTTTATCCCTTCATTATGCACATCTCATATTCTTTCCAAAAATATCTGAATAACCTTTCATGGTTACCAGTACCATTCAACATATATGTTCAAAAACACTTAAGTAAAAATAATAGTGTAACAATCCATAGATGTTTCTTTATTCCATAGTACCATGAAATTACTTATACAACAGTACTCTTGATAATCATACAATCATTCCACTACCTTCTTAAACCATTGACCTAGCTTCATCATTTTATCCCTCAACACTTCTTTCGTCTCATATATCATTTTTAGTCTCTTCATCATCATCTACCTAAATACCTCCCATATGACCATGCTGATTCTTTTCATGAGATTTTCCCTTAGGGAACTAGTTTTCATAATGCCCCTATATTACACATTTAAAACATTTAACCGCTGTTGTTTTCGTAGAGATACCATTATCCTTGTACAATGTGTTAACTGAACCTTTTAATTTATATTTACTAGTTTTGTGTCCTTCTTTTACACACCCAAAGCATCTTCTAGTTTCTTTGAAACATTCTCCCGGATGCCTCTTCCCACATGATTTACAAGAGGGAAATTGAACATTCTTTCCTCTATGATCATCATGAAACTCCATCTTTCTCTTATTAGATGAGTCTGAAAACTTACCAAAGTTGAGATTATTGATCATATTATGAGATTGCTGATTAGGCATAATAACGATATGTGGACTTCCGGATCCAATTTCATTTGGTTTCTCATGAAGAATATCATTCCATTTTCCATAATATTCTCCATTATCATGAATCTTCATGTTTCCAGCCATTTTTCTAAAACCAAAAAAGAATAGTTTGAGTGGAAAAAATCATGCTAGGAAAACAACATAATAAAGGGGGAGTTGCTTCAATATATAACATCTTATATTTAATTATAAGATCGTTACTATAATTTTAGGACTATAAACTTTACTTATATATAACCTTAGAGACATCCCTAGACATACCTTAGAAATATCTCTTGGAATTTCACTTATGTTTTCGCATCCTAGTTTCCAAAAGTTAACTAAACCTTCGTTCTGATACCAATTTTTGAGACCCAAAGCTTTACTTACATAGACATTACATTACTTTTGCAGAATACTTAATATATGACAAAAACATACGCCCAAAGACGGTATTAGGTTAGTGTCTTTGGAAACTCGGAACATAATCTTCAAATCATGGTGAAAGATCTTCAAAATCTCCCAAAAAGATCTTACCCATCGGTTATCTTACCTAAAACCTTTCTTTATATCCTGTGGAAGAGAAGACATAAAAAGGGTGAGCTGAAATGCTCAGTAAGGTTAAACATGGAGAACTTAAAAACAATCCATAAACATTTGAACGTAAAAACATGAACATAAAACATAAAAATCTTGAGCAATAACATAAATATTGGTAGTACGTAAGGCATAGATCATAAAGGAAAATTAATCATGATAAAATATAACATGTAACTGTGGCAAACCATTAAGAACATGATATGATTTCCATAGTAACCAAGGCATTGCTTCCAAGACCATCATTGTGGACAAAGTCCATTACTGAACCGGGTTTACTTGTCGTTCCAGCCCTGTATTACTGAACCAAATTTTACTTGTCGTTCCATCCATGTCTAGTTCATGAGATATAAATCTTTACCCAATTCATTTGAGGGATATATAGGTCCCAAAAATCATATAATGAAATCATTCTTACGTGTGCCACAACATAAACATAAATCATTCATCATAACCCAAAGAATAAAATGGGTTCCATAAACATCATCCCTCATAACATAATACATATAAAACAAATGGATATCATTTCATCATAAAAAAATTAAAACCTTGTAAATCATTGATACATTATAGTTGAAACATACAGATATCAAATAATGTAATCATAGATGGTAAATGGTTTTGATAAAACACTTAAAATGTATTCTTGACGAAAATATCCTTTCTTCATCAAAATCAATTTATTTACACAAAATGTCATGAAATTTTAAAAGAAAAGGATTTTGTTGAAACTAGTAATGAATCCTTGTAGATTAATCTTCATGAAAATAAGACTTTACGAAACCGTAAAAATTTGTTCATCCCGTATAAGTTAAAATAACATTCTCCTTGTACATTTAACGGCGAAGTAAAAAAGTACCACTTATGGTAAACAAAAGAAATATTCCTTCCATAATACAAATTGAAAGTCAAAGAGGGTTAAACATCACTTTAAACATACATTGATGAAAATTAAAAACTTTATGAAAAACATATTTATGTACATGGATGAAAAATATAACCCCAGTAAATACTTACGTATAAGCAATCTCGGATAAGAATGAGATTGAAAAATTATCCATTAACTTATGCTCAATTCCTTCCAAATGTGTCTGAGACTCCTGTATATGGGGTTTAAACATATTATTAACTCGTAACAGAACCATAATAATATTTAAGATATCATAAATGATTCACTTACGACTTTATATTACCCGTTCATTTGTCAATTCCATGTTAAAGTAGCATTTTGGGTAAAATCGTTTCATTTATCATCTGTGTTTTGACTTGTAATTATTCATATAATTACTTAGGTCATGATTAATTAATTCCAGAATGTAAAACATGATTTATATATAATATATATTCAGAATATACATATATATATATATAATACATCAATAAATGGAATGAAATACATCGTTCATGGAGATGGTAGGCCCTTACGTAAGCATGAAAGATGTTTTCGATTCCTTATTAAATTGAATGGATATAAAAAAATAACATATAAAAAAATATAGTATAATTAATATGTCATATATTTCATGATTCTTTATTATATATACTTTATAATCATTCATGAATGGTTAACTTGGAGAATGAATCTCATCCCGTCCTGGAGACGGTAATCCATATGTACTCAATAGCGACGATATCGTTCCCATATTTAATGAATGGAATTAGAGTGGATGATATAATATCTCAGAATTAGTATCATGTTTTAATAACCATATATAGTTATTCTTTACACCGTTATTCCCATTCAAATAATATGGTGGGGTAAAACAGATTATACCACGGTGTGGAGATGGTATTCTGTGCGTACGCACGCTCGGTGATTTCATTTTCCACAGGATGGATAGAACGTGAAATAGGGTTGGTTCAAATTTATAATAACATATCAGTATATGATTGATACTGATGTTATTACTTTATTATGAAACAACAAAAGAAGATGAAGTAGAAGAAGATATTAATTTGAAAATCGGTATAGGATATTACCTCTTCTTCGACGTGCCTCTTCTAAAACTCCTCTTCCTGGTACTAAAGTTGGTCTTTGAGGAATACCAAGACCTCTAGTATGCTTCTAGGTAATTGTAGAAGATAAATGTTCAGAAGGTGTCTGAGCTTGAAGGCTCAAAGTGTTGTGAAGAGGTGTGGGAGGAGGTTCTCTTCTTTAAGGGAGGAGAGGGGCACCTTTGGAAACATAAGAAATATTAATTTATAATAAATTCAAACCCCACTTAAAAACATCCAAAAATGAATCAATTCCAAATATGAGATTAGATAGTTTTTTAATCTCATCATCAAATATAATTTATACATGTTGGGAATTTAATTTAAACCTTATCAACATGATTTATCCTTATTTAATCTATTTAATTTTATATGAGGTAATAATATTCTAAATTTTAAATTATTATAAATAACTACTTATGTGTTTTGAATTGTCCATAATTGGATACTTTATGACATTGTATAATATATAAATTTCAATTTATAATTTTTAAATATTTTTGTGGTGTTTAAACAATTTAATAATATGGTATTTTTATAAAATAACAATAGTGTCAATTTTGACACAATTCATTTATTTGAATTTAAATAAAATACACACAGAGTATATATTAAAAAAAATATTTAATAGATTAATAACATGTCATATTCGTCTAAAAAATTAATAGAGAAAATTAATTTGTTCATATAACTATTATTTTAATATTTAAACCCATTTATTTGATATTTCTATTAATAAAATAATTACTACAATATTTGTGTATAATTAATTAATATAAATATTTTTTGCATAAAAATTAAAAATAAAATATTATGATGAGTAAAAATCTAATAATAATGCTTTTACTCGAATTTATCATCTTAAAATCACAATATTTAAACTATTATAATTATTAAATCGTGAAGGTGACAACTTTGACATCATTTAAAATAAAATAATTTAAGTGTCATAATCGCTTTTATAAGGCTCAAAATATTCAAATATTCGGCCATTGGATGCTTATGGGTTACATGTACATGACCAATAAGTTTTGGTCAGGTATTTTTGCCTTTTATGGTCACTGTTAGTTTAATAAAAACTTTATTATTGATTTATCTCTAAATAAAGAATTTATGCATCACTATTATGTCACAATTAATGAAAAATGTTCAATCCCTAAAAATTATATTACAATTCTCATAATGTAGATAGTTTTATTATCTTTCTAGAGACTATTTATATTCTTGGTTTTATGAAGTTTATCACTAAATTAAAATTATTACACTTACAAGATATAAGAGAGTGACATGTTGTCACTTTCTTTGGTTTTAATAATAATTACATCATTTTCATGGTCAAAAGTCCATGAAATTAATATATTTCTTCCCATAGGTGATATGGGTTGACTTTTATTCATACAATAGTATTTTGTCAGGTTATTGGGTAATTCAATAATATTATTTTTACACTTAATTACCCGATTTACCATTAACTATAGTAAATAAAAATTACCATAGTTACTATTCATAATGTCTAAAAATAAAAAGTAGCCTATTAACATAATTTGGACCTAATGATTCCAAATGGCGGTAAAACTACTTTTTTTTGAAAAATACTTATTTTATAGAAAAATTGATTTTATTTTCATATCTCATTCTTGAAAATGTGAAAGATGAATTTTAATTTTTTAAAATTTAAAATTCAGTTAATACAATTCATAACGGCTAGTTCATAATATTATAATAGAATATCACTATTTAGTGAAACTCGGTATTACATAAAACACTCGCTATCGAGGAAGGTCACACTTGCTTGCAACACAAGCAAAAAATAGTGTTTCTGTATACTACAAGCTCATACGGTGTTGTGTATAGCACAAGCCAATCTTGGAGTAGCATACAACACGAGAAATTAATGAAATTAAAAAAATATTTCTCATAAAATATCAAGGTGTTATAGGAACTGTGGATTTGAATTAATTAATTATTGAATTAATTAAGGGTATATTCGGATTTATGAATTGAATTAATTAATTGGTGAATTAATTAATGGGACATGTTGATAGTATAATTCAATTAATGAATTGCTGAATTAATTAATGGGTTATTGTGGCTATGAGAATGAATTATTAAATTGGGTAATTTGATAATTAATAGATTTTTTTGATAATGAAATTCAATAGATTCGATTATTTAATTGTCAATTATTTAAGGGAAATGGTAGTGATTATTCCTTTGGTAGGATTGGATTAATTAATATCTAGATTAATTAAAGGAATGCATGATTGTGAAATGTGATTATAGGATTAATGTTGATTAACAATGATTGATGTCATATATGTGATATTGTTATATTGTGATATATGTTCTAAATGTGTTTGGAACATGGAATGCTACAACAAAATACCATAGTGATAAATTGATAAATGTGTGTGGTACATGGACTGTTGAATCAAAATCCCATGGTGATAAACTGATAAACCTGTTTGGGGGCATGATAAGATACATAAAAATACCATAGGGATAACTGTGTGTGGGATATTTTCTACTGCCTCAAAAGACCTTAGTGAAAACTAATTGTGGTACAAGAAATCCTACATCAAAATCCCATATTTTTTATTATGTTATGGGATAGGGAATGAGGCTCTACATTCCACGAGGTGTTAGACACAACGTTTTAAACCAATGAGTTAAAACTGGGTTATAGTTCTAATTGGACATGGCGTTAAGTAAAATGAAATGAATTTTTGAATTGATTCTATGGTATGGGTCAGGCTCCAAAATGGGCCCAAGTAGATATTGTGGTTTGGGTGTCCTAGGGAACATGAGAGTCTATGTGGTTTTTCTAAATAATAATAAATGTTATAATTGTTTAATTTTTCATTTTAATATATTCTAATTTCAACTGAACTAACTATTATGGAATGGATATTTATTTATATGTCATTGTTTTATACCTACTGAGTTTTACTCACACCCTACACTGGCTTACTGATCAGTAATTGAATAGACTTCTTGTTTTTCAGGATAGGTTAAGGGAAAAGTCCATGTGTTAGATGGATGACATCGGACGGAGAATAAATGAGGGAACGAGACACGGTTATGGACTCACATGGGAGTTTTCTATTTGATTATTTATTTTAGATCTTTTACATATAGTCACTTAACACATATTTATCATGATATATATATTGTTTAGTTTTCGATATTGTGTTCTTGTTTGGTTCTTATATAAAATTGGCATGTTTGGATACTCGTTTTATCCCTAAGTTATTTTTTATTTATTTATACTATTTATTAATCTGATAAAGTGGAGTGGGTATAGTCTTTCCATGATAAATATGAGACCCTCGCAACTATTCAGTATCCTATGTTGTAAGGGGAGGTGCGCTTTAGGTCATATGACCAACCAGCTCAGGGTATGAGTGTGTGGTACCAAAGGTGAGATTTTACAAAGTTTTATTAGATCCTAGTTTTATTTTATTTAATTTATCATACAACTTGGGGAATGTTATTCAAGAGACTAGGAAGAGTCAGACCTTGGACATGATATTTTTCATGGGACTAGCTATCCCAAATATGAGGTAAAACCAAATAACCAGGGTGACATAATTTTTATTAATGTGTGTTATTTCAGTTGATGATATTTCACCATGAGTGATTCACTTGTTTTGTGATATGAAAATTGTTTTTGATATTTTATTAGATTTGAATCATGGACCAGTATGACACAATATAGAATTATGCATGCAACAATCTTGGCACCCTGTATAATTTCATGACATGCTCTATTTTAGGCAAGGAAGTGAAAACATATGGTGGGTATGTTTTGGAACGTCAAATGTTTTTCTTTTCTTATATGTTTTAAATTAAAAATATTCCTAACATAAACATGAAAATTATGAAATGATGCAAGATGTAAAAAATGGGTGTCTAAAGAGAAACATTATAAATGGGAATGATTTTTTCCTAACTTACCCATGACCTACATATAGGAGGGGTAAGGGTAGTTATAGTGATTCAGTATTGACCGTGTGGTGGGAAGAAAGTAGGAATGACTTATTGTGGATATTTTAAAACCCTCTTGATATATAAATTTATTTTACATTATGTTACTTGAGATGTTTGTTTGGAATTGTACAGATTTACCTCCATGATGATGCTTGATGAGGGGATGAAAGTAAGATATGGTTAGAAATAATCCTCCATTTGTGGAACCAGAACAACTGATAGTGTCGGGAGAAGAAGATAGATGGAAGTTTAAAGTGAACTTTTCTTGCAAAATTTATTTTTAAGAGAGAGATCCATAGAATATTGTGAAGAGTTTTTCTAATCTGACATGGGAGTTTCAGCAACAACACTCATTATCATTCACTAGAGAGGGTGAACCTGAGGTAGATATGTTCCGGATTGATTCCATTCATACTATAATTGAACATTTGGAGACTCTAGTTGATAAGTGGGTCAAGTTGGTTACTTACATGTTACGAGGATCAGTGAAGTAATGGTATTATATTCAGGATAAAAATGGGCAGGTCATGGGAATGTTATGGAAAGACATTTTTTGATAATTTCCTGGATCACTTTTATCCAGAGACAATGTGATAGGAGAGATAAGACGAATTCATGTGTTTGAATTAGTGAAATATGTCCTCTATGGACTATTTTTGACACTTGAATGACCTATAGTACTTTTATTCAGCACTGGTAGGAGATTAGATAGCGATGGAAAGAAATTCTCAGGACAACCTTAAATGTGATATTAAGTCTTAAGTTAATAAATTTGTTTTGAAGAATTTTTCTAAATTAGTGGAACAGTCTCCCATATATGAGTTTAACCTAAAGGAAGCCTCTAGTGGAGGACATTTGGTTTCTATTAAATATTCAGAATGCCTTTTATCCAAGATTAGGAAGCCTCATTAAGAAAATTGTAACTAAAGAAATGGGAAAAAAGTGTATGGGGGAAGAAAAAGATAGTCAAGACCTTAACCAAGAAAATAATCAACATTATGGTAGGTCGGGCCACACAATTATCCATTTTCCCTGAACACCGAATGATTTCTTAGTTTAAGGAAGAGTGGAAAATTTTTATATTTTCTTCATGAACCTATCAAATATGGTTAATGATGGACTATCTAGGTGTAACTTGAGTACGAAAATGTGTTCTTCAACACCATATCAGTTTATCAGCAAGTGATCCACTCGCCATTTTGGATGAGGTAGTGGATGAGGTGATTTGAGGAATGGGAGATAGAATCAGCAATGTGGTGCATCACATGGGTCATAGAATGTGTCACATGGAAGAGAGTAAGGACATTTTTGTGTCATTCAGCCTACACTAGTGGATTGTGATGCTGGAAAATCGACAGTTAGATAAATTATTGTTGTTTCTTCTATGTTATCTAGTGACATATATTTGATACTAGAACCTCTCTTTCTTACATATATATAAAACGTAATAGTGGTATGATCATGGAGGTGGAATTTGTTAGTGTATTTATGAAATTATGTATACTTTTGGGAGTACAGTCGAGAGACATTTTCTTGTGAAAAGGGTGTTTTATCAAATTTTCGGAGTGTCATTTATATTGGGATCTTTACAACCTAGAAATGTCTTGTTTTTTCCTAATTAGGTGTATTGGATGTCTAGTTGCATAGGTATCCCATATATATTGTCATCATATGAGAGGGGAATTTACATATCCTGAAGGTGACAATTATATTCACTACGGATAGTGGGGAATCTAGGCGAGCCGAGCGAAGCCAATTCATTAAAAATTGTTGGTGATCACTTCCTATGATTCTTTTCTATTACTATATTATAGAGGGGTAAATATATATTTCCTTCCACCCATAGTAGATAGGTTTTAGGACGTGTTTCTAAAATACTTCTCTTGGATTCCACACGATGGTGATATGGAATTTAAAATTGTTCTCTTGTCGGGGGATGAGCTAGTTTCTATTCCAATATACAAAATGGAACCATAAAAGCCTTAAGAGAACAATACATAACTGCATAGTTGATGGATAAGGGGTTTATCAATTTCATTTAATCGCCTTGGGGTTCTCTATTTTTGTTTTCTAAGAAGGCTATTGGGACTCTAGGCTTGTTTAATGATAACCAGAAGTTGAAATTGATGGGTGTGAATATGCATGATCCTATTTTGTGTATTAATGATGGTTTTAACCAATTGAGGGAAGCTTGTGTCTTCTCCAAGATTGACCTGAGATCAAGGTATCATCAGTTGAGAGTTCAAACTTATGATATACTAAGAACTTCGTTCAAAAAATGATACGTCCTTTATGAGATTTTTTAAACCATTCGGGTTGAATAATGCACTAGCAGCATATATTTCCTTGATGAATAGGATCTCCCATCCATACCTAGATCATTTTGTGGTACTGTATTTGGTTGATATCTTGATTTACTCTAGTACTCATGAAGTCTATGCCCAATACCTTGACATCATCTTCAGAAGACAATGAGAGAAAAAAATCTACACGACACAATCTAAGGTCCAATATTGGAATGATTAGTTACACTTCATGGGTCGCAAAATCTCATCAGAAGGTGTGTGGTTAGACCGATAGAAATTTCATGTAGTTTTTTCTTGGGAGACTCCATAAAATGTATTCGAAATATAATTATTTCTAGAGAGAGGATAGATATTGTCATAGCTTCATCTAATAATTTTCATATTTGAAATCACAACTTTAGGGAATAACTAATAAGGGAGTAAATTATTGAATGGTCCGGATCATGTGAAAATGATTTCCAGGAGACTAAAAATAAATTTATAATGGAACTAATCATGATCCTACCAATTCCAGGGGAGGATTATAAGGTGTTTCTTGACACGTCTAGGAATATTCTTGGAGCAATATCGATGTAGTGAGATCGAGTTATGGAATATTGGTCATGGAAGTTGATCCCAAATTAACGAAACGACCTTATTCATGTCCTTGAGTTGGTATAAGTTGTTTATGATTTGATATATTGGATACATTATCAATTGGGTGAAAATTTTACAATTAATCATGATCATAATATCATCAATTACATATTTTCTCAATGATATTTGAATCTCCATAAGTAAAGGTTAATTGAGTGTATGTAGTATTTTGACTTTGATTTATGATATATGACTTGGAACAGGAACAATATTACTTATAACTTATTTAAAGAAAACATAGAATCATTAATTCCAGGAGTCTAGTGTTGAGGGGGCGATGATGACTTTATTAGATGAGATGCATATTGTTGTTCTGGAGGCTCAAGAGAAGATGACTCTTGCATTAGTCTAAGTGTTGTCTACACTTTTGAGTTATATTAGGGAAATATAGTGTCACGATCCATAATTTTTGGACTTTAGGGAAAACAAATAAGATGGGGAGTCAAATTTTGATATAATCACAAATGAGGATGAAATCATCTATGTAATTAATTGGTTTTTTGTGCCTATAAGCATGCGGGGGGAACAAATGCATGAATTTCATAAAATTATGTTGGTGGTACATCTAGGTCTGATAAAAATTTATTGTTACCCAAAAAACGATTTTGGTGCCCAGGCTTGGAAATAGAGACAGAAGGGTTTGTAACGCGATGTTACACCATTTAATAGGTGAAGGTCGAGCATCAACGGCCTGATTTTTATTGCAGAAATTTCCCAATATTAAATGGACATAAGACAATATTATAGTGGAATTTATAGTAGATCTCCCATGTATTCCATAGAATAATGACACTATTTTGGTGATTATAGATAGACTAAAAAAGGTAACATGTTCCCTACTTATATGGGTGAATCTCTCAGAGGATCAGTTGGGAGACATGTATGTATCAGAGATAATATACCTGCATAGGGTTCCACAGATTAGAGATTCATATCATGATTCACTCTTTACATATTAATTCTGTAATTTCTTGAAAAATGATCTAGGTACATAGGTTTTACTGAGTATGACATTCAACTCATGGGAAGATGTGCAGTCAGAGTGAACTATACAGGTATTATATGATATGCTTTAGTTGTCTGTCCTAGACTTTCTTGGATCTTGGTAAAAGAACCTTTCTTTGGTGGAGTTCTCCTATAAAAATAGTTATCAAGAAAATATACATATGGAACCATATTAGGAACTTTATTATAGGCACTGAAGATCACCTCTATGCTTATTGGAAGTGGGTGAGTCAGAACAATTTGGACTGAGTCTCATGCAAGAGACATCAATGAAAGTTCAGTTGATTTTGAAGAGGATATATTTGGATCAGTCAATATAGAATTCATTTTCTAATAGATTTAGATGGCCCCTAAAATTTATTGAGGGTGATCATGAGTTCCTCCGCATGTCGCCTAGATTGGGACATCATTGGATTCACAGATAGGGAAAGTTGGAACCCATGGTTATTGGATAATTTGAGGTTATGGATAGGATCAGGTAGGTGGAATAATGATTGGCTATTCTATAATGATATAATTCTATGGGTGATTCTTTTCATGTGTCACAACTTCTATAGTATCACACCAACCATTCTGATGTGGTCAATGTGGATGATGTTGATCTTGAGAACGATGTGTCCATTGAGAAGAATAATATGTGTGTGTCACATTAGAGTTATAAACTAATGTGAGGGGGAGGCCAGGAAATAGTTTTTGTATTGTGGAAAATTGTGTGGTTGAATAAGGAAATATAAGAAAGGGAAGAGGATATGAAGGCTTAGTGGGCCAATATTTTTGACCGAGAATCTTAGAGATGTTTGGGAGTACAACTCAAGGATGATCTAATATACAGTAGGGAGATTTTAAGATCCAAACCTTTTCTGGATATCTCCAAATATCAGTTTTAGGAATTACTTTTTAATTTTTTTGTAATTTGGGATTTGGTTTTTTCTTAGGTGGATTTTCATAAAAATTTGATGTTTTTTGGAATGAGGAGGGGTTGTGCACGGTATTATCAAATCATGAGACCAACCCAATAAACAGTAAGAACTAGTATAAAGGGGGTTGAAATTGTTGTAAAATAGTATTCCAAACCATTTTTCCTTTTAGGAGTAATCATGTACCCCCCCCCCCCCAAAGAAGATATGCAAGGTTGAGATGCATGGTTTGGAAAACAATCCACCCTTTTCCAGAAAACCATGCAAAAGGTTTTAATTAATCGAAAACTTAGATCTTAAATTCATAACCCCCAATATTATCCCCAAATTATCCTTATCTTGATCATAATAATTTCTTATCATTTTTATACTTAAAAGGGGATTCCTAGGGCTTCTGACCTTATATTTAATTGATTCTAAGACTGGATCAAATATTTGAACCCCTTCTGTCAAGAGGCTCTTATCCTGATTGGTTTTACAACCTTATACAATTTTTCTCACAAACATTTATGAAATGTTTTCCTCTATTGGTATTAGATATATATCGTGTTTTGATTCATCATGATCATTTTTATGTTGTTTCTAGGATTTTATTAGAGACCTCATTCTCTATTTTGGGTTTGACCATTCCACTCTAATTTTGGAAATTTCCTTTTGTTGATCATTATTAAATTATTTGAGGCAGGGGATCTAATTTACAATCTAATAGTATTGTTTTAATTACGTGTATATAATTATGAAATTGAAATTTCAATTATTTGGAAATTGCACTGATAATTGATTTGATTTGATTTAATTTCCACGTCTTATTTTTTTCGATAAATTAGGGAAACTAAATTGAGAATTTGAAATAATTATTAAATTATTTAATAGGATATTTCTAATTTTTGAATTCAATTGATTAATTTTTTAATTAATTAATGGGATATTGGGATTTTGGAATTGAATTAATTAATTAATGGGATGTTTCCATTATGGACTTGTGTTAATCAATTGGAGAAATAATTATTGGGTTGTTATAGCTGTGGGATTAATTAACTAATTGGGGAATTAATTAACATGTAATTTTGTTTATGAAATTTAGTCAATAAGGTTAGTAACTAGTGAATTAGTTAACAGAAATGGCTTTTATTCATCCCTCGGTAGGATTGGATTAATTTATTTTGGGATTATATAATAGAATGTCTTATTGTGAAATGTTATAAGATGGTTAAAGTTGATGAACCTTTATTAATGTGATATATGTAATATTGTGATATATGTGACAAATGTGTGTGGGACAAGGTTTGGTACATCAAAATTCCATAGTGATAAATTGATAAACGTGTTTGGGGTGTGGCCTACTACCTTAAAATAACATAATGATAAATGATAAAATTCATTTGGGAAGTGGTCTGCGGCATCAAAATACCATAGTGAAAAATGTGTGTGGGACATGTCCTACTACTTCAAAATGCATGTAGTGATAAATGATTATAGGAAATGGATTGCTGATTCAAAATCTCATAGTGATTACTGGGATGTGGGAAAGGGAATGAGTCTCTAAATATCAAGGGGTATTAGAAACAATGTTTTACACCCATGAGTTGGCATTGGACTATGGATCAAATTGGTCATGTTGTAATGTGAAAAAAATGAATGGTTAATTGATTAGGTGATATGATTTAGACTTTGGTATGATCCAAAGCACATATATTGTTTTGGGTGTCCTTAGGAACCCAATAGTTTATATAGATCATCTATAGAATAATAAATTATATAACTATTTAATTATTCATTTTATATTATTCTAATTAAAACTAGATACACTGTTATTGACTTGATATTATTTTTGATTCCATTGGTGGTGGTGTACTAAGTTGTACTCACACACTACATGTGATTCCTGATTGGTACGAAAATAAGAAATTTGTTTTTAGGAAAGAATTTAGGAAAAGGCCTTGATTTAGATGGATGAGTTGGGATATAGTATGGATTATGGGATGAAACATGATTCGGGAGCCTCATGGGAGTTTTTAGTGTCTTTGTTATTTTGGTTTTTTTCATGTGGACACATGACACATATTTTACATGATGTATATACTATTCAGTCTTGGATATTGTATTCTAGTTTTTTTATCAAAGTGAAATTGGTTTTTTTGGTAATTTTTTATAACTTTTGGTTACTATTTATTTATTTCCATTAGTTAATTAGTACAATAAAGATCATATAGTCTCTTTATGATCAATATTAGACCCTCAATGCTTTTCAGCAGCATTTAGAATATGGTGAGGTGTGCTTGAACTCATGTGACCAATCGGCTCGGGGCACCGATGTGTGGAACTCGAGTCAGTATGTGTTTAAATTATATCCCTCATTGATCCTAAAAAATAGAAAAATGGATCTCTGTCATATCATAAATTGGTTTCCATTTATCTTTAGCCAATTTATCATTATAAGTGTATAATTTCTTGGTATGAGCATGAAAAAATACATTATATTTTCTATAATTGTATTATATGTCAAAATTGACTAAATGAAGTAATTAAACCCAAAAACATTTCCACTGGTTTAATTCTTGATGTGAGAATATTTATTTTCAGATATTTTGGTTCAAAAACAATGTAATGTTCTCTCTAAAAAATAATCCATCCAACAAATGTGTGCATGAACATACGTAGCCAATTATAAATCATTGGTAGGGTAGTTATATTGGTATGAAATGAGTTGTATATAACTATACCCCACTACCCAATGATCTTCTATAAGAATTCATCTTGTTCCATCTTAGTATACATAGATTACACCTCAAATAACACACCCTGTAGAGTTAATATAAGAACATTATTTTTCGCTAACATCTACATTAATTCTATAAAATCACATAGGTTTAAGTACATGATTTTAAACAATTTCATAGTTATAAGAGTATGGGAGTATTTATCCTTGAAGCATCATAGATGAATTAGTGTTAATGCCTCATAATTGTAAGAAAACACCACATTTTTTACACTTTAAAATGATTTTTTAGGACATCATCAACTGAATCCTTTCAAGATTCATTTATATTAAAATGAATCAAAAAGAACATGATAATTTAACAATACTCTCTAGATCTAGAATCATAATTTTTATATCTTAACATAAATTTAATGTTCTAATAAATTATACAGATAAATGTAGAGATATTGAGAATGATCATTTGGAGATTTTGAATGCATTAGGACATCATCCACATAGACAACAACGAATGATTCTAGGAAATGAAGAAATACTTATTTCCTTAGGACCATGAATATGATTTATTTTATTTAAATAAAATAATTTCAGTGAAATGGGGTTTTAATACTATACATGTGTATATAAAATATAATACAATCTTATGAAGATCCAAGTACATTTTCAAAGGGGTATAATTTTGATCATGTCATAAGAATAGTTTTTCAATGAATAATTATTTTGAATAAATAATTTTCTCATATTTAGAAGATTATTTTGAGGAAATGGATATCATTTTCGAAATAATTCTTGATGAAATCAGCTGAGGGTGATTTTGTTTTGTATTTTTCTGGAAATATTTATTTTTTGTTGAATTTTGGAAAAATAATTTATATGAAAACCATGAATATTATGATATCATTATGACTTAAATATTTGGGAAAAGTTTTGTTTGAAAAATAATTTCTTTAAGGAGTAAATGTGGAATTTTAAAATATTAGGTTGAATTTTATATCTTATTATATACATTTTGGTGAAAATTTTAAATCTTAAAAATATTTTTGATATATTATTCATTATTTATTTTAGAATTATTTTGCATAAAATAAAAAAAATTATCAATTATAATGGATTTAATATTAATAATTATAGGGTACATATTAGGATACCAGTTCAATTTCATTTTTACGCACAAAAAATAAAATTCTGATGTAAATAAGTTATTTACCACAGTAGTGGTAAAATACGGTAAGAGGTTAAAATAAAAATGAAAAGTCATAAAATACATAAAATACATAAAATACAAAAAATTTAATATATTTTAAGGGTTTTAATAACCTTAACTATCCTTGAAACCATTAATTATAAATGAAATATAATAAAAGTAATTCCACCCAAAAGTGGTTTTCCTTAATAACAATGTAATCAATATTTACACACCTAAACACCTCCCTCCACTAATAAACCCTCCTCAAATTCTCCCATAAAAAATTATAGTTTCATACATAATATCTCTTAATATGTCTCTTACCTTTATATATTTTCATGATTAATTATATTTTTTTCTTAGAAGGGTCATTGTTAGGCCAATAATATAAAATGTAGTAAGGGTTATCAATATTTATTTTTTCTTTTTCAGGTAAATTTATTTTGAAATATTGTCATTTAAATTAATTTTTCATATAATTACAATATAATTTCCATTTTATTTTCTTCTACTTTATATATTTTTTACTATATTTTTTTATTCCGTCTCATTATAGATTTTTCCTAAGTTGTTACTATGTAAAAATAAGGGTCCTCACCCTTCCATTATCATTACATTTATTGAACATTATAAATTCCATTTCAATTCATTGGGAAATATTATTATACATCGTTATTATAATATCCTAACTATGATAAGAATTATATAAAACAATTACCTTTCATTATAAAAACTTTATTAGTTATTATAGTGTACAAATATTATTATCGCCATAAAACCATAATAAGTTTGGTAAAGAAAAATGTCTGTGGTATTCACAATTACAATAACCATAACTACATAAAAAAGTGTATATAGGATCATGGATATATGTAACATATGGAAATGAATCTGAAATGGGTGTCATGGTTATTAACAATATCTTCACTGGGTACATGATAAAGATCCCTAACTGCACACGTAGTTTTAAAATCTTATGTGATTTTTTTGGAAAGTTGAAAATATATTTATGAGCCATAATAAGGATTGGGATATATGGATTAATATTCAATTTCAATTTACATCGCCATTCAATAAATTTCCCCTCCATCACTATATAATTTTCATGGATTTTACAGTAATCTTACATGCCAATGTTCTTATGTTCTTATGGTATTATGAAGATAAAAACCTTATGTAAAAAGATCCATCTCAACCTTTTTCAAACATTATTATCTGTTATGCATAAAATTTATTCCAAGGACTTTCAGTTGTTAATATCTATATATGATTCATCTATTTTAAGTGTGATCACATAGATACCCATACATCTATCAATTAGAGAAATTATTCACTAAACAATATATGCATTATCTATACTATGTAAATAACTCATAGTTAATAATCCCTATTGAAGTGTATTTGCATGGAGTGTACCTAATTTCTTTTTGATAAACATTTAATTTCCATTGTTTTCTCATTTTTTTCATTATGAATTGAGGTATTTCATTATGTGGCACACATAAATTTAGATATATGAAGGGTTCCCCATGATATCACATCAATGCATTGGGTAAATAATTTTTCTTTATATATGAAATGATTATGATACATGCACAACATTTCATGGTAACATTTTTTGATACCTTATTGAAAAAATAGGGTAATGTTTTTTACGTTTCAATTGTAATGAACTATTGTGATATAAATATGAATTTATCATGTTTCTGTCATACCACATTTTCATGAAATTTTTTATGTAATTATGATGGAATATTTTATATTATTTTCACATTCATAAGATTCCTTGTTCAAATGATGTCTACCTATTTATTCCAACATAATTATGTAATAATTCATGACAAATGATCTTTGATGTAATGGGTAATATTCTTTTACGATATTTTCACCTTGAATATGTTCTCATACCCACATATTTATATTATTATCACTTTATATATATCATTATTATCACTTTAGTTATCCTTTAATGATCATAATAGATGAACCTTTCATATGTCTCCCACATTTTCATAGGAATATCAACCAAAGGGTTTTTTATAGGAGAGTTACATGTGTGGAAAATCTTTATGCATGAAATTGGTATTGTATTATAAGCTTAGATTTAAATGTAACTAGTTATGAAATCAATGAAAATTTGATTTTGTGAGTTGGATAACACTCATTGGATATATTTGAAATAAATAATATCCTGTATTAGACCTGAGAGTGCGGTTTTGGGGCATCATAGTTAGTAATAGAGTATGGATTTTTTTTAGTAATTAGGATTCTGAATGTTTGGGTATAGATCCTTATATAGATAACCATTTTCTCTAGACTACATGGCTAAGAATTACTAGTGTGATTCCATAGCATTAAAATATTATTAGAATTTTAATTTTCCCTACAATAGATAATATAAAGAATCAATATTTTTATATATAGAAAATCACATGTTTTTAGATGTAAATTCAAAACATTTTATAAATAAATACCCCTAGACCATAATATTATAGTTTCTTTGGAGAATAGAATCGAATTTTTTTTATTTCAAAAAATATGTCAAAAATATTCCAGAAATATATTCCCACAAAGTACTCCTATTATGAATACCTTATTTAGACCATTCTCTATAACCTGAGAAAAGAAAAAAATGAAAGGGTGAACACATATTATCAATAAGGGTAAACATAGGAGATATAAATCTATAATAATATGAAGGTATAAGATAATAATAACGATATTGGATCATGAAAAGAACTTGAGATGTTCTTACCCAACCTTTCATATATCATAAAATTGATTCATGGAATAAAACATTATCATTTCTGTTAACATGGCCCATAAGACAGATCAATTATCATAAATCAAACGTGAACAATAATCCCATATAATAAAAGTGTGGATATATCATAAATATAGATAAAAATTCATATGTCATGTTTAACTACTAATAATATCATCATAGTGGATCTGGATCCATCACATATTTCCCATTATATATCAGGATTCACATATTTCCCATAACGGATCTTGACTCACCTATATCCTATAGAGGATCAAGATAATTGACTTCTCACCCATTGTTATATCATAAGATATAAAATATTAACCTATGTATTAAAGGGAGATATAGGTCTCAAACATCTCATAAGGAAAATCATACTAATTTTTTTCATAAAATCATAAATCATTTTCCAAATTATCACAGCATAATCCATGTAATGAAAACTGGATTCATAGTTATTTCATCAATTCAACATAGTATATCTCATGAAAATATTTTTTTATAACATTTTTAGAAAAAAAAAACAGATTTTAGAAGAAAACTTATTTTCAAGTAAAGAGAGAAATAAATTATTTTTCATTAAAATCATTATTTTAAAACCCATAGTACATAAATAGAGAAAATTGAATCGAAGATATATATTATAATGACAAAAAAAGTGGATAATAAAATACATGAGTTTATTGAGAGATGGATCATAATATTTCATCATCAAATGTATAAAAATAACAAATCATGATAAACAATGTGGTTGTACTCCAATGACCCGAAGGCCTAAATTTTTATTATTTTGATCAAGCCCCCTTTTACGGGATGAAGGGGGAAACCCAGAAAGACTTAATAGACATAAAACCACTAACACCTGAAGGAATAAAAAGTAAAACCAGATTGAAAACATGAAACTGTCCCTCCCCGGCACTTGATAATGAAAAAGCTCTCCACCATTGCAAGACAATTCAGCGAGCAAGTGTCCTGTATCAATGCACATGCCCAATCCGATGGTGAATTCCATACCCTCTCAAACAAACAAATCCAAAATGCTCTACAAGGATGAACTGCCAACTATGAATCTTCCTCTATACATGTACCATGTTTTCAAGTCCGACTGCTCGGCCTTCCACCTTCACGATCAAACCATAAACCAAACAATCTAATTCCACCAATCACACAAGAAACAGAATGAAAACCCAACAATTCATTTTCATCACACATAGGACCTGAACACCCCGTGCACCAAGTAACCTTCACCGGTTGACGGAATAACTGCTGGAGGACAACTCTACCACCATCTATAGATATCCCCAACCATGGGAAGCTGGAGATATCGGGTAGGAGAACCTCCGATGATAGGGACGCCACACAAACCAAACACAAAAATGTCAACCTTCAAACCTCTCAAAAAACACCAGAAACAAGGGCATTCCCCCTCTGAGCCTCTTCAGATCAGTTGACAGCCCAGACTTGATGCTCGCCATAAACAGGGTTTGGCCACAACAGACCAAAATGAGGATCCATAACCAAGATGATGCCACAAGAACTAAGTGGAGCCGATCCAAAACCAAGCCACACAGCGAGTCAACGTCGCCAATGGGGCAGTCCGCAAGGAATCAAGCATCACACCGGTGTTTCGCCGAGACGCGAAGACACAAAAAATGAAGCCGGGAACACTATGACCCAGGCTGGAACCCCACCGCGTAGACTCCATGACACGCCACCCGAATTAACCGAGGAGTCAGATCTGAGATGACGCCACAAGATCCGTGTTGATCTGGTCCTCTCCGAGCCACAAAGTGATTCAACATCGCTAAAGGGACAGGCCACGCCACACCAATTAGAGAGACCGGTGTTCCACCGAGACGCGATGTCACTGAAGAAGAAGCTCGGGACACGGCTGAGAGGAATCTTAAAATAAATTCATGGGTAGTATATACACCACCAAATATAAATGGTGGTGATTATGTCATATGTCTCATAGAAGTAAAAAGTGAGATGGAAATCCCTTAACATACATCTTGACTACCTCCTTAGAGCTCAAAAATCATATATAATAAATGTAATCTTTTTATAAATAAATTATATATTCATAATTATATATACCATACCATAAATTATTTACATATTACCTTTTTATACCTTTTTACTAACAATTCCTTGTTAAAATCACATTTTGGGTAATAACTACTTTGTTTTTCATGTATGTTTTTTTTGTTTTTTGGTCCAATTACGTTGATATTGGTTACATAACATCAATAATTTTAAATATTGGGTAAATATAAAAAATACTAAGTGTGTATTTATATATTTAAATCTAATATAAATTAGAGATATAAGATGGAATACACTATTCATGGAGATTGTTGGTCTTGCATACACATGAATATTGTTACCATTTTCATGATGGACTGATAGAAATAAAGGTAAATAATATAATGAAAATAATGAATACTTTTATATTTAATAAATATAACATATTTTCATTTTAATCTAACTTATTAAATTCTATGTAATGCATTCATGAAGAACATATCCCAATACTTCATTGGCCAGCTGTCCGCTGTACACCTGAATGGCATTATCATATCCCAAACAGAATAGAATGTCAGAAGTTATTTTTAAAATAATAATTATATAATTATGTTTATATTTATATTATCATATATATTCATTTATATTATCCTTTTTACCCTCCTAGTAAAATAGAATTGAAAAACACATCACATCGGTTTGCAAGGTGGTAGTCCATAGTACACACGGGTGATGTTATTGTTTTTCAATAAGTAGGGAGGTTATAATGTAGATGTTTTATTCGAATTATATAGGTGTATTAATATCATAAATATAATATATAAACATTAAATACATCATTATATCCATCTTTTATAGGTGTTTATAGAAAATGAAAAACATCAGCTTGTGAGAAGATAGTCAATCGTACACATGAATGATGATTTCATATACCATGTGATGGAAGTTCAAGAATGATATTTTTTATTAAATTAAAATAATAAAATATTATTATATATTATATACTGGTTTATTATTATACCATATTCAGAAAGAAAAATTAATAGTTATAAGAAAATATAAAACAAAAATGAATAGTTAAAAACATTACCTCTTCCTCAGACACCTCTTTATGTTTTACCTAAAGACATCCAATATTGACTTAATGATATAAAAAAAGACTATATGATGTGGGCAAGGAATTAAAGAATACATTTTATTATGTATTTTCCAATCCTTTTTTTATTTGTGAAGAGGAAAGTAAATGGGGTATCCATTTATAATTGATGTGAGGGAGAAACGTGTAATGTTTTAAAACAAAAAGATTAACACAAATTGTTTCCATTCCAAAAAGATAAAAAATGTTTAATTGCAAGAAAATATTGGTTATATGGTCTAAATATTGAAATAGAATGTGGTTTTGACAAGTTTCTTGTTCATTTTAACCCTTACATTTTATTTGAACCCCTGAATAAACCCATTTTAACCTTAATTGCGTAATAAATTTTTCCTATTTTATGATTCATTATAGTTAAAAATAAATTTGAAATTATTATATAATATAAATTATAATGATTTAAAATATGGAATCCATTTTTTCAACATCTCTTCAGATAAGTGTTAATTTTTAGATTAAAATTTATCAGAAATATGTGACAAAAAGTAAGTTCTCCAAAGGGAAATGTTTCAAAATTTTAAAATGTTTTTATATAAGACATCGACATGAAATTGATTCAAATGAAATAAATTTGATTAATATATATATATATATATATATATTATAAATAATTTTAATTTTAATACAATTTTAAATTAATTTTCATGTTTTCAAATTCTTTAAACTAAATGAAAATTCTTAATAAAAACTAATATTTTCACCATTCATAGAAAAAATTATCATTTTAGAAAACTCTAATTAATGAACTAAAATATAATTTTTAAATTATTATTTAAAAAGTTAATTTATTTTTTAACATAAATTTTTCAAAATATAGAAGAATGGATTTTAAAATAAATATCCAAAATGTTACAAAACATATTTTTAAAAAAATACAGTTTTTAAGTGTAAAATTTGAGTTATTCTGATCTCTTATATATAAAACACATACGTTAAATGTTAAACATTTAGTTGAATATTTAATTTATAAAATTTCTAAATATAATACAAAAAATGTATTTCATTGATGTAATTATCTTATTTATTTCAATTATATCTAGATATATATTTGATGGATCATGATATTTTTTGTCTTGTTTCTAGTATTTTATTCAAGATCTCATTTTTCATAATGGGTTTTACTTTTCCATTTAAATTTGGGGAATTTCTATTACGAAATATTTAATCATTGATTTTAGGTTCATGGTCTATTTCAAAATCTCATAGTATTGATTTAGTTAAATATATGTATTTTATAAATTTAAATTTATACGATTGTGAAATTCCATTTATAATTAAATTGATTTGATTCAATTTCGATGTGTAAATTTTTTCGGTTAAAGAGGGGGAATTGATTTGTAAAATTGAATTAATTAATTTTTCAATCAATTAATTTGATATTTTGGAACTGTGGTTTTGAATCAATTAACTCATTAATTTATTAATGGGATATTGGAATTTTGCAATTAAATTAATTAATTGGTGAATTAATTAATGGAACAAGGTGATTGTAAAATTTAGTTTACTAATTTCTTAATTAATTAATGGGTTATTACGGCTCTGAGAATGAATTAAAGAATTGGGGGATTAATTAATTAATAGATTATTTTGATTATGAAATTTATTAGATTTGATTAATTAATTTTTGAATTATTTAATGGTAATGGTTTTAATTATTCCTTTGGTGGGATTGGATTAACTAATTTCTAGATTAATTAAAGGAATGCATGATTGTGAAATGTGATAAGAGGGTTAATGTTGATTAACCTTCATTGATCTGATATTAGTGATATTATGAAATGTGTGCTAAATGTGTGTGGAATACGGTATGTTACAAAAAAATACCATCGTGATAAATTGATAAATATGTGTGGTACATGGTCTACAGAATCAAAATCCCTTGGTGAAAATTTGATAAACGTGTTTGGGGGCTTGGTCAGATATATCAAAATACCATAGTGATAAATGTGTGTGGGATATGGTATACTGCATCAAAATACCATAGAGAAAACTAATTGTGGTACATGGAATTGGGCTTCAAAATCCCATAGTTATTATTGAGTTATGGGAAAGGTAATGAGGTTCTACATTCCACGAGGTGTTAGACACGACGTTCAGGACGAGTGAGTTAGAATTGGACTATTGATCCAATTTTACATGGTGTTATGTGAAATGAATTAAATTTTTTAATTGACTATGTGATATGGTTTAGAATTCAAAATTTTCCAAAGTAGATATTGTGGTTCTACTGTCCTAGGTAACTTGAGAGTTTATGTTGTTGTTCTAAAGAATAATAAATGTGATAACTGATTACTTGTAGATTGTAATATATTCTGATTTCAACTGCATTGACTGTAATTAAATGGATATTTCTCTAAATTTCATTGGTGTCTAAGTACTGAGTTTTACTCCCACCCTACTCAAGCTTCCTAATCAGTACCTAAAAATAATCCTAGTTTTTCAAGATAAGATAAGGGAAAAAGCCAAGTGTTAGATGGATGAGATTGGATGGAGAATAAATGAGGGAACCAGAAACAATTCACAACTCACATGGGAGTTTTCTATTTGATTATTTATTTCAAATCTTTTACATATTCTCACTTGACACATATTTAGAATGACATATATACTATTCAGTTTTGGGTATTGTGTTCTTGTTTGGTTCTGTATATGAAATGGTTTTTTTTGGATATTGGTTATATATCTTGGTTATTTTTTTATAATGGTTTATTACTCTGATAAAGGGGAGTGGGTATAGTGTTTCCCTGATAAATATAACACCCTAACTAATATTTGGTACCATCATATGTAAGGGGAGGTGTGCTTGAGGTCATATGACCAACCAGCTCAGGGTATCGGTGTGTGGTACCAAATGTGGGATTCTATAAAGTGGTATGAGATCCCAGTTTTATATTCTTTCTTTTTCATACAATTTGAGGAAGGTAATAAATTAGACTATGAAGAGTTAGACCTTAAACATGATATTTTTCAAGGGACTAGCTAACCCGAATATGTGGTAAAACCCTAGTACCCAGGGTGAGGTAATTTTTATAAATGTGTGTTGTTACAGTTGATATTATTTCACTGTAAGTGATTAACTTGTTTTGTGATATGAATTTTTTTTTTGATATTTTATGATATCTGACTCATGGAATATTATGTTACAATAAAGAAGTATGCATTCCACATTATTGGAATCTGGTATAATTTCGGTACATGCATCATTTTAAGCAAGAGACTGAAAATATATTTTGGGTAAGTTGGGGAACATGATATTTTTTACACTCTTCATTGTTTTAAATAAAAAAGGTGCCTAAAATAAAAATAAAAATTATGAAATGGTTCAAGATGTGAAAAATGGGTGTCTAAAGAGAAACATTATAAATAGGAATGAGTTTCTCCTTTGTTAACCATGGCCTAGATATTGGATGGTTAAGGGTAGTTATAGTGATTAAGTTATGACTGTGTGGCAGGAAAAAAGTGGGAATGAATTATTAACGATATTTTGAAACTCTCTTGATATTTTAATTAATTTTTATTATGTTTCTTGAGATGTGTGTTGGGAATTGTAGACATATACCTTCATAATGATTCTGGATGAGTGTATGAAAGGATGATTTTTTTAGAATTAATACTCTATTTGTGGAACTTGAGGCACCGATAGTTCTGGGTGATGGATAGAGAGGTAAGTTTCATTTGAACTTTTCTAGTTTGATATAGTTTTTAGAGAGAGATCCAAAGAATATTGTGAAGAATTTTTTTATCTGACATGGGAGTTTTGGCAAAAACAACTCTTTATCATTCACAGGAGGTGGTTCACATGTGGTAGATAAGTTTATGATTAATTCCATCCATACTATAATTGAACATTGGGAGACTCTGGATGAGAAGAGGGTCAAGTTGGCTACATACATGTTACAAGGATCATTGAAGCACAGGTGGGATATTCGGGATCAAAATGGGTAGGTCAAGGGAATGGTATGGAAAGACCATTGTGGATAATTACTTGGATCACTTTAATCCAGAGATAATGTGATAATAGAGATAAGATAAATTAATTTGTTTGAATTTGATAAATATGACCACTATGGAATATTTTTGTCACATGAATATCCTATATTTCGTTTATTAAACAATGGTAGGTGATTATACATCTATGGAAAGAAAATTCCAAAAAAACCTTAAAAGTGATATTGAGTCTCAAGTTAATATATTTTTAGTGAAGAAGTTTTCTAAATTAGTAGAACAGTCTCCCATATATGTGGTTAACCTAAAGGAAGCCTCTTGGGGAGGACAATTAGTTTCTATTAGATAGTTATAATTCTTTAATTATTAGAGAAGGAAGCCTCATTATTAAAATGATAACCAAAGAAAAATGGGGAAGAGTGGATGGGAGAATAAAAGTTAGTAAATAACTTACACATTTGTCTTATCAAAATTTTGGTAGGTCAGGCCACATTCTTATCAATTTTCTCTAACCAGTAAAAGATTTCTGAGTTATAGAGGTTCTAAATGAACCTGTAAAATATGGTTTATGATGGAGTATCTAGGCAGAACCAGATTATGGGATGGTGATCTTCAAGACTATATCCATTTATAAGCTGGTGTTCTACTCGCCATTGTGGACGAGGTAGTGGATGAGGTGAATTTAAGAATGAGTAATAGCATCGAAAAAGTGGTGAATATTAAGGGACATAGAATGTGTCACGTGGAAGGGAGGTATGATAGTTATGTGTTATTTAGCCTACACTAGTGGATAGTGATGTTGGAAAATTTATAGTCAGATTTACTATTATTGTATCTTAAATGCTATCTGGTGACATATTTTGATAATGGAACCTCTCATTCTTTCATATATACACAACATATGGATGGTATGATCTTGGAGGTGGAGTTTTCAACTGTATTTATGAAAAAATATATTTTGTTGGGAGTATAGTCGAGAGACGTTTGCTTTTGCAAAGGGTGATCTGTCAAATTTGGGGAGTATAATTTCTATTGGGAACTTTACAACCCTGAAATATCACGGTTTGGCCTAATTAGGGGTATGGTCGTTCTAGTGACATAGGTATCCCATATATATTGTAATCATAAGAGTAGGGTATTTACATCTCCAGAAGGTGACAATAAAATTCACTATAGATAGTGTGATATCCAGGAAGGATGAACAAGGAAAATTATTCAAAAATTGTGGGTGATCACCAGTCATGTTTCTAGTCGATTACTAGATTATGGAGGGTTGAATAAGGATGTACAACCACCCATAGTATATAGGTTTTAGGATGTGTTTCTGGAATACTTATTCAAGATTCCACCTAAAGGAGATATGGAAATTACAATTGATTGCTTCTCGGGGGATGAGCTAGTTTCTATTCCAACATACAAAATGGCAACAACAAAGCCTCAAGAGATCAACACTTATCTAGATGATTTTCTGGATAAGGGGTTTATCAATTTCAATGCATTGCATTGGGTTTATATAATTTTGTTTTCAAAGAAGCATGTTGGGACTCTGTGCTTGTGAATTGATTACCAGAAGATGAATTGGAAGATTTCGAATAAGATGGATCCTCTTCGGTTTATTATTGATGTTTCTGAACAGTTGAGGGAATCTTGTGTCTTCTCCAGGATTGACCTAAGATCAATGTATCATCATTTGAGAGTTCAACCTTCTGATATACTAATAACTTCCTTCCAAATATGATATGACCTTTATGAGATTTTTGACCATTTGGGTTGAATAATACACCCACTATGTTTATGGCCTTGATGAATATGATCTTCCATCCATACCTAGATCAGTTTGTGACAGTTTTTTTTGTTGAAAACTTGGTTTACTTCAATTATCATGAAGTTCATGCCCAATACCTTGACGTAATCTTCAGTAGACAATTAGAACAGAAACTATACACTAATCTATCTCTATTTAAATTTATGGCTGATTAGTTACACTATGTGGGTCACATAATTTAATCATAAGGGGTTTTGTTTGACACATTGAAATTTCATGCAGTGGTTTCATGGGAGAATCCAAAAAAATTGGAAATTTAGATATTTCATGAGATTTTATCGATATTTTCATAGATTCATCCCAAAATTTTCCAATATAGAAGCACGAATTTAGGGAATAACTCATAAAGGAGTAAAGTTTAAATTCTCTAGATCATGTGAAAACACTATCCAAGAGATGAAAAAGAACATTAAAATGGAACCAATCTTGATCCTTCCTATTCCAGGTGAGGAGTATAAGGTGTTTTTTGACACCTCCAGGAATTGACTTGGAGTAGTGTCGATGAAGGGAGATTGGGTTGTGGGATATCGATCTTGGAAGTTGATCCCACATGACCAAAACTACCCTATTCATGTCATTGAGTTGGTAGATGTTGTTTATTCTTGGATATTTTGGATAAATTATCTATTGGGTGAAAATTTTCCAATTTATGTTGTTTATAATATCTTAAATTAAAAAAAATTCAATGATATTTGAATCACTAGAAGTAAATGTTAGTTAATTATATGTAGTATTTTGAATTTGATTTATTATACATGACTAGGAAAGGGAACAATATTTCTTATAATTTATTTAAAAACCAATTTAATCAATAATTCTCAGAGTCTAGTGCTTAGTGGAAGATGATTACATTACTAGCTGAGGTACATGTTTTTGTTCCGGAGGCTCAAGAGAAGATGACTCTTGCCTTAGTTTCAGCGTTGTCTACACTTTTGGGTTAGATTAGAAAAATGAAATGTCATGGTCCGTAATTTTGGGAATTTAGGGAAATCCAAGAAGATAGAGAGTCAACTTTTTATACAATCATAGACGAGGATGAAATAATCTATGATGTGAATTGGGATTCTATGCCTATTTGCATGCGAGAGGAACTGATGAAGGATTTTAATACCATTATATTGGTTGTAAATATAGGTGTGATAAAACTGTATTGTGACCCAAAAAACTGTTTTGGTGCCCATGAATTAAAATAGTGATAGTAGGGTTTGAAACACGATTTTACACAAGTCAATAGGTGAAGGTAAAGAATCAATGACCTGGTCATTTGTTACAAACATTTCACATTTTAAAATGGACATAAGATGATGTTATAGTGGAATTTATGATGGATCTCCCATGTATGCCACAAAAGAATGAAACTATTTGGGTTATTATAGATAGGCTAAAAAATGTAGAACGTTCCTTACCTATACAGGTGGCACTCTTAGAGGATCAGTTGAGTGACATGTATGTATCAGAGATAATCTGTTTGGAGAGGGTTCCATGGATAATAGATTCATATCATGATTCATTCTTTGCTTCTTACTTTTGTAAGGTATTGAAAATTTATCTTTGTACATAGATTTTACTGAGTATGACATTCCACTCATGGATATATGGGATGTCAGAGTTTAATATATAGGTATTATAGGATATGATTCAGGTGTGTCATAGACAATGACGGGTCTTGGTAAAAGAACCAATATTTGGTGGAGTTCACATATAAAAATAATTATCAAGAAAATATACATACTGAACCTTATGAGGAACTATAATATGGGAATTTAAGATCACCTCTATGCTTTTTGGAAGTGGGTGAGTCAGAACTATTCGGACTAACTCTCGTATAGGGAACATCAGAGTAGGTATATTTAATTTTGAAGTGCATTGATTTGGGTAAGAGTATATAAAATTCATTTTCAAATATATTTAGGTGACCCCTAAAATTTATAGAAAGTGACCGTGTGTTCCTTCATGTGTCACATGGATTGAGACATCATTAGATTTGAAGATCGGGAAAGATGGAACCCATGGTTATTGGATTATTTGAGGATATAGAGAGGATCAGGTTGGTGCAATAATGATTGGCTATTCCACAGGGATATAATTCTATCCAGGAGTCTTTTCATGTGTCCTAACTTCTAGAGTAACACCCCAAATTTTCTCATGTGATCGAAGAGGTTGATATTTATCTTGATAATGATGCATTATTTGAGGATAAAATGATATGTGTGTTGCATTGTAGTTATAAACTATTGTTTGGGATATGCCATGCTAATAGTTTTTGTATTGTGGAAACTTGTCTGTGTTTAGTAACAAATAAAAGAAATGGAATAGGATAGGTAGGCTTAGTGGCCTGATATTTTTGACTAAGAATCCTAGAGATTCTTGGGAGTACAGCTTGAGGATGAGTTATTAAAAGGCTGAGAGATTTTAATATCCAATCCTCTTCTAGATATCTCCCAAAATCATTTAGATGTATTATTTTTACCTCTTTTTGTAATTTTGGATTTGGTTTTTCCTTGGGTGAATTTTGTTAAATATTTGATGTTTTTGGAATGAGGGTTGTGCATTATTTTCTCAAATCATAAACCCAATCCATCAAATAGTAAGAACCAAAAGAAAGGGGATTCACATTGATTTCATATTGGTTTCCAAACCATGTTCCCTTTTAAGAGTAACCATGCACCCCCCCTCCCCCTAGAAGAGGATCATGGTTGAGGTGCATGGTTTGGAAAACTATCAACCCATGCCCAGGAAACCATGCAAAGGGTTTTAATTAAACCCAAAAAATAGATCTTGAATTCATAACCCTAGATATTAAACCCAAATTATCCCAAGCTCGACCCTAATAATTTCGTATCATTTTTTAGGATTACAAATGGATTTCCAACTCTTCTGACCTCTGCTGTAATGGATTATAAGAATAGATTGAATATCTGCACCCCTCGTGGTAAGAGTCTCTTATCTCGATTAGTTTCCTAACCTTATACCATTCTTCTCCCAAACATTGAAGAAATTTTCTCCATTATTGGTATTAGATATAGATCACAGTTTGATGGATTATGATCTTTTTTATCTTATTTCTAGGATTTGATTCGAGATCTCATTCTCCATTATGGGTTTGACCGTTCCACTCTAATTTTTGTAAAATCCATTTTATTATCATTCTTAAATTATTTGAGGTATGTGATATAATTTCAATATTAATATTATTGATTTAATTACATGTCTGAAATTCTGAAATTGAAATTTCCTGGATTTGGAAATTGCACCGATATTGGAATTGATTTGATTTAATTGACATTTTATAATGTTTTTTTTGATAAATTAGGGAAACTAGATTGAGAAATTGAATTAATTATTTAATTATTAAATGGTATATTTCTTATTGTTGAATTGAATTCATTAATTTTTGAATTAATTAATGGGATATTGGGATTATGGAATTGAATGAATTAATTGGTGAATTAATTAATTGAATGTTGTGATTTTGGACTTATGTTAATTAATTGGTGGAATAATTATTTGGTTTTTATAGTTGTGGGATTGAATTAATTATTTAGGGAATAAATTAATAAGTAATTTTGATTATGAAATTTATTCAATTTGGTTAGTTAATCAGTGTATTAGTTAATAGAAATTGTTTTCATTCTTCCCTTTGTAAGATTGGATTAATTTATTTTTGGATTAAATAATGAAATGTTTGATTATGAAATATGATAAGAGGTTAAAGATGATTAACCTTGATTAATTTGATATATGTAATATTGTGATATATTTGATTAATGTATGTGGCGAATGGTTTGGTAAAACAAATCTTATACTGATAAATTGTTAAACATGTGTGGGGCATGGACTACTACCTCAAAATATCATAGTGATGAATTGAAACATTAGTTTTGGAAATGGTCTGCGTCATCAAAATCCCACAGTGATAAATGCGTAAGGGACATAGCCTACTACATCAAAATGCATGTAGTGATAAATTAGTGTGCAACATGGTTTGATAAATCAAAATCTCATAGTGATTAATAAGGTGTGGGATACTGAATGAGTCTCCAAATACCATGGGGTGTTAGAAACGACGTTCTACTCCCATGTGTTGGCATTATTCTATGGTTCCAATTGTCCATGTTATAATGTGAAGTGAAATGATTTTTTAACTGATTATGTGATATTATTTAGAATCTAGTATGATCCAAAGCACATATTTTGGTTTGGGAGTCCTTAAGAACAAGAGGGTTTATATGGATCATCTAAGGAATAATAAATTACATAACTATTTAATTTTGCATTTTACTTTATTCTTATTAAAACTGAATACGCTGTTATTGACTTATAATTATTTTTGATTCCATTATGGGTGGTGTACTGAGTTTTACTAACACAATACATGAGCTTCCTCATTGGTACCATATTAAAAATGTTTTTTACAGGAATGAATAAGGGAAAAGGCCTTTATTTAGATGGATGAGTTGGGATAGAGCATGGATGATGGAATCAAACAAGATTCGGGAGCCTCTTGAGAGTTTTTAGTGTCTTTATTTATTTTGGGTCTTTTCATGTAGACACATGACACATATTTAACATGATATATATACTATTAAATTTTAGGATATTGTATTCTAGTTATTGTATGCAAGTTAAATTGGTCGGTTTGGTAATTTTTTATACCTTTTGGTTATGATTTATTTATTTCCATTTGTTTATTAGTACAATAATGAGGGTATAGTTTCTCCATGATAGATATTAGACTTTAAATTCTTTTTGGAAGCCCCTGGAATATGGTGAGGTACACTTGAAGTCATGTGACCACTCTTCTCGGGGCACCGATGTGTGGCACTTGAGTCTTGATGTGTTTAAATTGTATTCCTCACTGATCCAAAAAAAATGAAAAAATGGATCTTAGTCATAACTGAAATTGGTTTCCATTTATCTTTAGCCAATTTATCCTTTTAAGGGTGGAATTTCTTGATTTCAACATCAAAAAATACCTTATGTTTTCTAGAATTTAACTAGATGTAAAACATTAATAAATGAAGTAATTAAATGAAAAAAAATCCACCTATTTAATTCTTGATATGAGAATATTTATTTTTTGTTATTCTCGTTCAAAAACAATGTAATATTCTCTCTAAAAAATAATCCATACAAAACATTTGTTCTTGAATAGAGGTATCCAATAATAAATCATTGGTAGGGTAGTTATATTTGTATGAAATGAGTTGTATATAACTATACACCACTACCCAATGATCTTCTATAATAATTCATCTTGATCCAGCTTATGATGCATCGATTACACCTCAAATTGCTCAACTTGTTTCATTAAGATGAGAACATTATTGGTAACTAACTTCTACATTAATTCTAAAAAATTACATCTGTTTAAGTACACGATTTTAAACCATTTCATTGTTAGGGGATTGTGAGATTATTTATCCTTGATACATCATATATGAATTAGTGTTAATTCCCCATAAATGTATGAAAAATCCACATTTGTAACACTTTAAAATGATATTTTCACGACATCATAAACTCAATCCTTTCAAGATTCATATATTTTAAAATGAATCATAAATCACATACCAATTTAACTTTACTCCCAAGAATTTTTATATCTTAACATATAGATAATTTTCTAATAAATTATATAGATCAATGTAGAGATATTGAGAATGTTCATTTTGAGATTTTGAATATATTGGGACATCGTCCACATAGATAACCATGAATGATTCTTGTAAAGAAAGAAATACCTATTTTTTTAAGACCATAAATATCACTAAGGTGTTAATAAAATTGAAAGGAAACACTATGAATTGAAATCACTCTAACTATATTCAAATAAATTTGTTTTGGTACATATATGGACCTAACCGAAAGACAATGATACTTAGATCATAGACTGGTTTTAGAAATCCATCATTGCGATTTTAAATATAATATTATTGATTATATGAAAATTATAGTTTTCCATGATCATAGCCTAGGTCAACTTATGACATAAAATAAGAAACTAGGATTTTATCAGTGGAATCTAAATTTTTAATATACATGTGTGTGTTATATTTATGGATATGATATTAAACAAATTCACAAATATTTATAATAATTTTATTTATCAACCAAATATATTACATATAAATTGGTAAACAAGATAAAACAAAATTTCTACATAAAGAATGTATACTTTAATTTTCTTCCCATAAAAAATATATATGGTTAATTTTATATAAATATGATTTTAATTTCTTCTAAATGATTTTTTAGTACTATACATGTGTATATAAAATATAATACAATATTATGAAGATCCAGGTACTTTATCAAAGGGATTGAAGGTTGATCTTGTCTAAGACTAGTTTTTCAATAAATAATTATTTTGAAAAAATATTTTCCTCATATTTAGAAAATTATTTTGAGGAAATGGATATCTATTTTGAAATGATCGTGATGAAATTAGCACATGGTTATTTTATTTATTTTTATAAAAATATTTATTTTTTGTTGAATTTTGAAAAAATAATTTATATAAAAACCTTGAGTATTTTTAAATCATCTGGGCTTAAAATTTTTGGAAAACTTTTGTTTAAACTATAATTCATTTAAGGAGTTAATGGTTAATTTTAAAATATTATGTTGAATTTAAAATATTATAATAAACATTTTGGAAAAAACATATATATTAAAACTATTATGAAACATCATTCATTTTTTATTTTAGAATTAGTTCTCATCACATTAGAAAATTTAATCAATTTGAATGGATTTCATATTTATAACTAGAGGGTAAAAATTATGTTACATGTTAAATTGCATTTTGTCTCACTAAAATACACTTCTGACGTAAAAACTTATTTAACACCGTAGAGGTAAAATAAGTAAAGAGGTTAAAATCAAAATGAAAAGTCATAAAATACATAAAATAAAAAAATTAAATATATATTTAAGGCTTTTATTGACCATTATCATTAATTATCAATAAAATTCACTAAATTTAATACCACAGAAAAGTGGTTTTCCTGAATAACAATGTAATCAACATTTAGACACCAAAACACCTCCCTCCACTACTAAACCCTCCTCTTATTCTCTCATATAATAATCATAGTTTCATATATAATATCTCTCTTCACAAGACTCTTACCTTTATCTCTTTTTATGATTTATGATCTTTTTATTTGTTAGAAGGGTCGGTGTTAATCCAATAATATTAAAAGAAGTAAGGGCCCTCAATATTTACTTTTCCTTTTCAGGTAAATTTATTTTGAAATGTTTTCATTTAAATTACTTTTTCATTTAATTACAATATTATTTCTATTTTATTATCTTCTATATTATATAAATTTTATTCTATTTTTCTATTCCTTCTCATTAAGTACTTTTCTTAAGATTTTACTAGGTAGAAATAAGGATATTTACCCTTCCATTATCATTACTTTTATTAACCTTTATAAATTCCATTTATTTTCAATGGGAAATGTTATTATACATCATTGTTATAATTTCATTACTATGATAACAATAAGATAACACAATTAAAATTCCTTATAAAAACTTCATTTGTTCTTATAATGCATAAACATTCTTATAGCCATAATAAAATAATAAATTTGGTAAAAAAATGTGTGTGGTATTCAGAATTACAACAATCCTATCAAGATAAAAAAAAATTGGATATGGGATTTGGGATAGATGTAAAATAGGGGAATGAATCTGAAATGGGTCTCTTGGTCATTAACTCTATCTTCACTATGTACAGGACAAAGAGCCCTAACTTCTCACTTGGTATTGAAATCTTGTGAGATTTTTTATTGTAAAGTTCACAATTACTTTATGAGCCATAATAAGACTAGGAAAATATAGATTAATATTCAATTTCTATTTACATAATCATTCCATAAACTTCCCCAAAATCGCTATTTTTTTACATTTCTTGGATTGTGTTAATAACCATTTCATTGTAAATATTTTATTGTTTCTAATGTTAATTATTTACTCTTCATTTGGATGTTCCCAGTCTGGATCCATGTATCACTGAGAGGGGGGTGAATCAGTGATATCTTTTTCCTTTTATGTTTCCTTCTTTTTAAAACAACATTCTCATATTATTGAAGATTTTCTTCCCAGCTGAACACACACACCCACAGGAACACAATATTTACAAGGATCACTACTCAACAAGTGTAGCTACATCCTTGGTATGGTACAGTAATAATCCAGTACCACACAATCCACTTGAAAACAATCCTTTGCGGTGACATACAACAAATATGATATACCCCTACACTCATGTGGCACTTGGAAAAAAAATCTTCAAGAGTGTATGCACCCTCTTAGCACAAATAGGGAATTATAGTATTTCAGTGCCTCTCTACAATTGAATGGGTGTATTCATTGAAGTACAAATCTTTACTTTCTAACCCAGAAGCTGGTAAGAACTATCTTATGCAAAATAAAATACTTTTGAAGACCCCAAATCATTATCACACCCTTTTGGTGTCTTTCGTGAAACATTTTTACCATGCATGCAAGATTCAACTTTTGTTAGGAAACACCTCTTGTGCACAACTTCAATCTTGTGCACTACTCTCTTCTTGTCCGCATCATTTCCTTCTTGCACACAACTCTATTTCTCTTGTGCACTCTTATTTTCTTAATATTTTCTCACAACCAAAGCTCTATATTTCTATAAGTGTCATGCATTTTCTGTGGGAGGGGGTCACCTCTTATTTATAGGCCTCATTGGCCCCCTACGAGAAAAAACCCAGATGCATCGTGCAAGATCCTAACGCATCATGCAAAACCACATTTGACGACACCATGGGCATGAACATATCTTTCACGCCAATCTAATCTTCCATGCACTTATTATAATCTTTCATGCAATTCATTCATTTAATAGTTTTCGATGTTTGGATATCAAATCAAGCATCGTGCGCAAAACCCCCTTTGACATTGCCTTTGTCACATAAATAAGTTTGGCACCATCTGCTTCTTTCACGCACTTATTAAATCATTTTTTGTGCTTCCTTCCATTGCCATTTTTCGAATTTTGGTCCTTGAATCATGCCTTCTGCCCAAGATTCCAAACTACCTTCAATCTTGTGCACAAAAACCAATCTTTCATGCAAAAAACAGAATCTTTCGTGCAAGCCTCTCCTTTGCTAGATTTTGATGTTCAGATCATGGAACACCACATGTGCACAACATACCGAGCCCTATTCAAACTTAATCGCCACCTTAGAACTTTCTTTTATGCCACTAACTGATTGCATGTTCCTTTTTTATGTACTCTCTTCACTGTATCTCATAACCATTCTTCAGCATTCACCACAAAATTCACTATCGTAATATGTACCCTTTGATTGAACAGCTTTAGCATCATCATATTTTCAATGGAAAGTACTAAAACATCACTATCTTCTAGCAGTATCATTATTCCCAATCAAAACTTCACATGAATAGAATCACCTTTACTACCCCTTTCTTCATAATTCTCGCATCACAAGTTCACCAAACATATGATATTTTTAAAATAAAAATCAGAAAATCATCATCTTATTTTATGTCCTTTACAGAGAGAATTGATTTATCTTCATTGACAACCAATGAAAACACTCTTTAATAGTAAACTCTTCTTACTTCCTTTTCCATCCAACATGGTCCCAACACAGTTTTATATTCACATTAATCCATTAAATGTGGATCATTCCCACTTATTTTTTAATAATATTTTATATTCTATATCACCCTATATAAATTTCATGGATTTTACAACAATATTTTATGTCCATGTTCTTATGTTCTAGTGGTATTATGGAGATAATAACTCTATGTAGAAAGATTCATCCCATGATTTTTCATAATTTATCAACTCATATGCATAAATTTTTTTCCAATCCCATTCATATATTAATAACTATATATGATTAATCTATTTGAAGGGTGATCGCATAGATACCCATACATCGATCAACTGGAAAAATTATTCAATAATCAATATACCCATTATCTAAAGTGTGTAAATAACTCATATCTCATGATCTTGATTGATGTGTATTTACCTATAGAGTACTTAATTTCATTGTAATACACATTTAATTTCCATTTTTTGTAATTTTCTTAATTATTAATGTATTTATTTCATTATGTGGCACACATAAATTTAGATATATGAAGGTTTCCCTAGGATATCACGTCAATTCATGGGGTAAATAATTTATCTCTATATATGAAATGATTATGATACATGTGAAACATTCCTTGGTAATGTTTTATGATAGCTTTTTGATAGAATAAGGTAATTTTTTTTAAATATCCATAATGTTGAACCATTGTGATATACTTATGAATTTATCATGTTTCTTCCATACCATGTTTCCATGAAAATTTTCAGGTTATTATGATTGTATGTTTGATATTATTTCTACATTCATATGATTCCTTGGTCAAAGAAAGTCTACATCTTTATTATAAAATAATTATGTAATAATTCATGAATAATGATCTATTATGTAATGGGTATGATTCTTTTATGATATTTTTCACCTTGAATATGTTCCCACACCCACATGTTTATATTGTGCCCACTTTTGATCTTTCATTGTTATCACTTATGTTTCCATTTAATGATAATTGTAGATCAACCTTTCATATGTATCCTACATTTTCATTGGAATATCAATCAAGGGGATTCATACAAGATATTTACATGTGTGGAAAATATTTATGTAGGAAATTATTATTGTATTGTAAGCTTAAATTTAAATGTACCTAGTTCTAAAAGCCAATGAAATTTTGATTTTGCAAGTTGGATAAAACTCATTGGATATATTTGAAAGTATGAATATCTAGTACTAGATCTAAGAGTGTAGGTATGGGTCATCATAGTTAGAAATAGAGTATAGATTATTTATTTTTACAAATTAGGACTCTAAATTTTTGGGTACAGATGCTTATATAGACAACTATTTTCTCTAGTGTAATTGGCTAAGAATAACTTGTATAATCCCATATCTTTAAAATATTATGGTAATTTAAATTTTCCCTTCAATAGATAATATAAGAAATCAATATTTTCATATATAAATATCACATATTTTTATATGAAAATTCCACACATTTCATAAAGAAATACCCATGGACCATAATATTTTAGTGTCTTCAGGGAATGGAAGAAAAATCTTGTTATTTCATAAAATATGTCAAAAATATTCCCTAATATATTCCCATATAGTACAACTCTTAGGAATACCATATTTAAACCATTATTTATTACTTGAGGAAGGAATAAAATGAAACGGGGCACACATATTATTATTAAGGGTAAACATAGGAGATATAAATCTATAATAATATAAATGTATAAGATTAGAATAAGGGTGTGTAATCCTGAAAATAACTTGGGATGTTTATTCCCAACCTTTCAAAGTTATTAAACTTGCTTCATGGAATAAAAAAATTTCATTTCAGATAACTTGCCCCATAAGAGTTATCAATCATCATAAATCAAAAATGAACCATAAAACCAAGTAATAAAAGTGTGGATATATCACAGATATTGAAAACAATTTCACATGTCAATTTTATCTACTAATACCATCAGCATATTGGATTTGGTCTCATAACATAGATCCCATTATATATCCGGATTCCCTTGTTTCCCATAGTGGATCAGGACTCACCTGTATCCAATAGTGGATCAAGCCCATAAAAATCTCACCCATTGATATATAATAATATATAAAACATTAACCAATGGATCGAAGGGAGATATAGGTCCCAAACATTTCATAATGAAAAACAGACTAATGTGTTCCCCAAAATCATAAAACATTCAGCATATTATCACATCATAATCCATGTAATGAAAACTGGCTTCATAATCATTTCATCAATTCAATATTGTATTTCCCATAAAAAATAACTAGGCTTCCTAAACATTTCATCAACATATACATTAATCATCTAGAGAAAGAATAAGGATGCTATCATCCATCCTTTTCCTTAATGAAGCATAATTAACATCAAAGGGTATCATCTTATATGGAAAAATGATTTTGAAAGATCCCTTGGAACATAATTTTAGGGAAATATCCTTTCCACATAAAAACAATTTTTAAAACATAAAAAAATTTGAAAATTATATTTTTCGAATCATAACATTGAAAATTATAATAGAAGATTAAAAAATCAATTAAAAAAATTCTTTAAGAATCTATTAATTCCATTTTAAAAATCACAAAAACCCCATAAAATATTATTTAAATCATTTTCTTTGAAAAAAAATTCAAACTTATAAAATATTCATTAAATATACTTGAAATCATTTCATGAGTGAAATAACATTTTCATTTTAATAATCACAAATAATTCAAAAAACTATTTTGAAATTATTTTATTTTAGAATACAATTTTTAAATTATAAAGTAAAATTTAAAAAAATGTGTTTTTCATGATATTAGAAAATACCATACATGTTTTTCACTTTAAAACAAGTATTTCATTCAAATTTCCAGTAAAACATAAAAGGGGTATGTTTAAAATATGGCATGCAGAAATATTTAAAAACATTTTAAAAAAATTAAAATATGATTAGAAATGTCTTTAATAAATTATTTAAAAATTTTAAAATCATTTTTGAAATCAGTTTTAGAAAAAAATTATTTCAGAAGAAATATTATATTCAACTAAAAAGAGAAATAAAGAATTTTTCATTAAAAACATTATTTTAAAATCCTCAGAACATAAATAGAGAAAAATGAATCTAAAAATTCTATTGTATTGAAATAAATATTGGATAATAAAATCCATGAGTTTCATGAGAGGTGGATCATAATATTTCATCATCTAATGTATGAAAATAATAAATCTGGATAAACAATGAGATTGTACCAACAATCCTTTACGACTTTAGTATCTTCTCAATCACTGGGAACATTAAAGAATATCATCAATTTAAACATTTAATATCATTAAAAAATTATTTTTATAATATAACATGAAAAATAATTAGTAAATACTACTCATATAACATGATAATTGCAAAAGATAACTTATGTCCAAAATAAGGAAAATTGAGAAAAAAATGCCTTCACATTTTTGTAATTTATGTACCGTAATCCCTATAAAAAATAGATCATTAAAGGAATTTATAAGTCCCGATAATTTTCTTTAGAGGTATCATAAAATAAATTCATTTCTTATCTATACACCACCTAATAGTTATGGTGGTTAATATGTCATGTGTCTCATGGATGTAAAAAGTGGGACAAAAATCCCTTACCATATATCTTGACTACCTTCTAACGTGATAAAATTCCTACACAATACATATAATATTATTATAAATAAATTATATATCTTTACTTATAAATATCATTCCATATATTATTTATTGATAACCTTTTAAAACCTTTTTACTAACAATTCAACGTTAAAATCAGATTTTGGGTAATAACTACTTTGTTTTTAATGTATGTTTTGAATTTTTATTTTTTATTCCAATTAAAATGATCTTGGTTACATAATATCTATAATTTTGAATATTATATAAATTTTAAAAATAGTAATTAAAAATTAATAAATTTCAATCCAATAAATATTAGAGATATAATATGAAATACACTATTCATGGAGATTGTAGGTCGTGTGTAAGGATGAATATTGTTTCCATTTTTTAATTATCTAATAGAAAAAAAGGTAAATAACATAATAATTATATAGAAAAGTTTTTTATTTAATATATATGATATATTTTCATTTAAACATATCCTTATTACCTTCCGTGTAATGCATTCAAGAAGAACGATTCCCATTACTTCGCCGGGTGGCAGTCCGTTGTGCACATGAATGACGTTATCGTATCCCACACAGAATATAAAGTAAGAAGTTATATTTCATATAATAATTATATAAGTATAAATATATTTATAATATCATATATATTCATTAATTTTATCCTTTTTACCATCCTAGTAAATTGAATTGAAAAACACATCACATCGGTTTGCAAGGCGGTAGTCCACCGTACACACATGTGACATTATTGTTTTCCAATGTGTTGAGATGTTATAAGGTAGATGATTTATTCTATTTATATAGGTATATTAATATAATAAATATGATATAAAAAACATTAAATACATGATTATATCCATCTTCAATATGTGGTCAAGGAAAATAAAAAACATCAGTTCGTGAGAAGATAGTCTGTCGTACACATGAATAATGATTTCATATACCATGTGATGGAAGTAGAAAATGATATAGGTTATTAAATTAAAATAATAAAATCTTATTATATATTATATACTAGTTTTTTATTATACCATACTCATAAAATAAATTTAATAGTTATAAGAAGTTATGAAACAAAAATAGATAATAAATAACATTACCACTTCTTCGGACAACATCATTATGTTTTACCTAAAGACATAAAATATTGAATTAACGATAAGAAAAAACCCTATATGAGGTGAGGGGAATTAAGTAATACATTTTATTATGTATTTTCAGATCCATGTTTTTTTAATTTTGAATAGGAAAAGAAGGGGGTTATCTATTTATAATTGATGTGAGTACCAAACATGTTATTTTTTTAAATAAAAAGGTTAACCAAATTTTATCCCTTTCCAAAAGGATAAAAATTGGTTAATTACAAAATATTATTGGTTATAAGGTCTAAATACTGCAATAAAATGGGTTTCTAACAAGTTTATTTTTCATTTTACCACATACATTTTTAGTTAAACCCCCTATAAACGCGTTTTATCCTTAACCGTGAAAATGTATTTTTACTATTTGACAATTACTTATGGTTAAAAATAAATTTGAAATCATTAGATAATACAAATTACAGTGATTCCAAATATATAATCCCTTTTTCTAAATTCTTTTCATATAAGCATAAATTTTTAGTTTAAAATTAATCCAACATATGTGATGAAAATGCACTTCTCCAAAGAGAAATGTTTCAAAATTATAAATGTTTTAATATAAAACATCAATATTAAATTGATTAAAATGACATAAATTTGATATATATATATATATATATTATACAATTTAAATTTTAATACCATTTTAAATTAATTTTTATGTTTTAAAATTCATTAAAATAAATTAAAATTCTTAATAAAAACTAAAATTTTACACCATTCATAGAAACAATTATCTTTTCAGAAAACTCTAAAAAAGTAACTAAAATATAATTTTGAAATTAATATTTATAAAATATATTTTAGTTTCTCAAATAATTTTTTCAAAATTTTAAATAATTTATTTTAGCAAAAGGTTAGAAAAAATATTTTAAGAAAAATAGAGTTTTTAAGTGAAAAATATGAGTTATTATGATATATTTTATATAAAACACATACGTTGAATATTAAACATTTAGTTAAATAATAAATATATAAAATTCCTAAAAATAATTCTAAAATATATTTCATTCATTTATTTATATGAGATTATTTTTTTGTGGCTAAACAATGTTATTCAAAATATGATTTCTTTTATTTTTAAATAGTTTTTTTCCTTTATTATTAATTAGTCACCAAATAATCCATTTTATATTCATGTTTAAACCTTATATTTTTTTTAATTTATATAACTATAATCATAAATACAAATCCAAATACTAAGAGGTAATAATCATAATAAATATTAAAATTTTAAATGTATATTGTTTTTGGTTAAAACTCTGTGTTGCGTACAACGCAGCCTATCAAATTAAAATTAAATTTTATTGAAAACATTATTTCATAATATCTTTTGGTGTTACATTTTGAACATTTAAAATGAATTTCTCTCATAAAATACATCACTCTAATAAAACAAAATGTGCATACTTGTGCCTTATTACATCCACCAGTTCCCACTGTGCCACCTCAAGCTAGTAGTTTCATAAAAAAAATTGACCATATGAGTGGTATTATTCTGTTGAGCATTCTCAATATGATTTTGAATCTCAAAAAAATCCATTATGAGAATGAACATTTTGTGGAGGACTGAACTTTTCTTTTATGAAATGGTAAGGTTCAGGTATTTACTTCCTCAAGAGATATACAAGGAACACGTGGACTAAATAAATATTCAATGGAAGGGACAATCGATAGTATAAAGTCCTAATAAAATTAAAAATATCAATTGGAATGATATACCTGGGGTTTATCTTTCCATTATATTATAATAAAAATTTCATCTTCTGGTTGTGCTTCTATTAATTTCCACTTCTCTTACTCTATCAAATGAATATGATTTCTTTTATTCATAAAGCACTAACAGATCATATGATCCATAATATAATTATATGTTATTACCTATATTTCTATTTATCATCCTAACAAATTGGTTATCAAAATTTTGCAAAATTAAAAAATCATCATATAGTGATGTAGCACATTAATCTCTAAAACCAAATATAATGTTCAATATAGACCATTCCGTAAAAGGTTTACCTAATTACCCTTTAAAAATTCATAATTTATAACCATGGTCACTAAATATACAAAAAATAATATAACATTAGTCTCCCTAATAAAATCAGTTAGCTCTTAATCCGAAAAAAATCTTCTTTTTATCTACATCAGGAACATGTTAAGGGTTGTCTTTCCAAACTCATTTGTTCTCTATAAAATATCCCATTTCCATTAAATAATTTCTCTTGTTCATCAGTACCGTTAAACATATTCTTGAAAATCCATAATTAAAATCTTCTATAGAATAGTATTAATATATTTCATGATTCATATAACGTAATTCTTGAATTCAAATACACAAAAAAACATCAACCATTACAGATCTTTATTAAATAGTTAAATAGGAATAATCATCTTATTCTATTGTACCACATTCCTATAACATAAAATATGAATTATGTCTTAGCATTATTCTACCTTCATTTAATCAAGCGTCTCACATTTAACATAAAAATACTGCCAGAACATCCCAAAATATGAATATTTTATTTGTAGTCTCCTCATCATCTAAAGTATAACCATTATTTATACCACCACATTGTTCTCATCATGGTCATTCTTCCTAGGAAATTAATTTCTATAATACAAATAGCTTCAACATTTATAACATTCATCTATTGATATTTCATTATATAAACATTTATTTTAATCCATTTCATTGACAAAAACCATCATTTTTCTTCATAAATTACTTTTATTTATTCTTAATTTTCCACACTCAATATATATTCCCATCCATATGATACATTTACTTGAGTACCTATCCCCACATTCTCAACTTATAGAAAACTGAATCTTCATTCCTCCAAGGATCCAGCACCCAAACCCTCAACAAACTAAAACATTCTCTTCTTTGGTGAGTATAAAAATTGTTTAAGGGGAAAATTTTTAATAATTTATCATGATAACTGATTAGGAATAATACAAATATCTTTGACTTTATTCATCAACCCATTTAATTTCTCATCAACACATTTTCTTACACATTCAATTTTAATCATGTTTCTTCTCGTTAACTCCATTATCTAAAACTAGAAATACTAGCGTCCCAAAAAATATTCATAGTAGAAAACTAAATAATGGTCATTATTTAAATCCTTCATAATTATTCAAAAAGAGTTTGTAAATTTCCAAAACTTATCCCCTAGTAGGGTCAACCCAGGTGTGCAGCAATGCCCATTCTTATGAACCAAGTGATGATCAAGTTTAGATCAATATTCCCTTTTAGATTTATTTTCCTTAGGAATAACTATGTTAGTGCCAAGTCAACTTATAGTATCAAGACAAGAATGTAATTTCTTAGAAACCCATTTCTCTATCATTCAACAAAATTCATTGGTTTTTTCCTATAATTAGAATAATCATTAGATTTATCCTCAGAGATATACCTATAAATATCCTTATAAATCCATAAGAAAGACCCTAGGTAACCCACTAATGTTATTCTATACCTAACATAAAAATATTGACTAAAAAATTCCTAAATTACCAAATATAAGGAACAAGGATTTTCATACATAAATATAATATATTTTTAGATGAGGATTCAATACATTTCATAAGCATATGTCTGGGGAACATAATAATTTAGTGTCATTTGACACTAGAAACACAATGTTGTTATTTCGTAAAAAAATCATCAATATTTCCCACAAATATCTTCCAATATAGTAATCCTCTTAGCCAAACCCTACCTAATACATACATTATTACCTGGGGAAGGAAACATAAGAAAGAGTGAGCTGAGATAATTAGAGAGGGTAAACATAAGAAGATATCATTCTATCATTATGTGATATAATAATATAATAATAATGGTATGTGATCATGAAAATAACATATTATGTTCATACCTAACCTATTAGGATTTATAACCTGGACACATGAAATAAGACTTTATCACTTCTAAGAAAATATCTTAAAAGAGTGATGAATCATTATAAATTAATCATAACCCACCAAATCATTTCCTAAAAGTGTGTCACCATCATAAATATAGAAAAAATTCATATTTCATGTTTAACATCCAAGACCAAAAACATAGTGGAGCATGATTCATTTCTTGTTTCCCATTTTGGACCAGGATTCACCTATTTCCCATTTTTCATCAAAACTCACTAGTTTCCCATAGTGGATCAATCCAACCGACTAGTCTCGCATTATTATCTCATGTTATATAATTTTTTACATATGGAGTTTAGTAAAATATAGGTCCCACCCAACTCATAATAAAAATCATACTTATGTGGGCCATAATATCATAAAACAGTCATCATATCGTCACATTATAACTCTGTAAAGAAAATTTCTTGCATACACATTTTTCTAATTCACCATAGAATAACCTATTAAAAATAAATGGGTTTTAAAAACATTTACTAAACATAATAATTAACAATATAGAGAAAGTATTATAATGGTATCATTAAATATTTTCCTCATGAAATAATAAGTTATACTAGTGGATTTCATTTTAGATATAAAAATCATTTTGAATGATTTCCCTGAACATCTGGTGAGGAAAATAGAATTTCCACTTTAAAACAATCATTTTAAAACATAAAACATTTTTTTTATCTTTTTCATTGAAAATAAACTTTGAATCAAATAATAGAATTTTTTAAAACTATTTTTAGAAAATTCTTATGAAAAAAAAATATTCCATTCTGAAAATCACTAAATTTTTATTAAATATTTTTGAAATAATTTTCCTTAAAAAACAGTTAAACCTATAAAAGAATCATTAAAATTAATTTAAAATGTATCTTGAGTAAAATAAACATTCCATTTTGAAATGAATAAAAATTCATAAATAATACATTATTTTCATCAAAAATAATCATTGAAACATACAAATGAACATTTTAAAATAAATAGTTGTACATGGTAGGGAAAAATAAATTTCATGTCATACAAATTTAAATAAAAATACCTTTCACATTTTCAATATAATCCCAACATTCATTATTTAGAAAAAAAACATTAAGATTACTTTCAAAATAAATTAAAATTTAAAATATTGTTAAACGTATCTTTAATTATTTATTTTTAGAAATTTTAAAACATTTTTGGAAAGGATTAATTTATGATACTAAGAATTATCGATCAAAGAAATAAATAAAGTCAGTTTTCCATAACACAATTCTTGTGACCTCTTAAAATCATAGAGAGAAAAAATAATTCAAAACCACTATTATCATAAAATAACAATAAGATAAGAAAATTCATGAAATTGTTGAGATATGTATCATAACATTTTACCATCAGAATCAAATACATAACTTACCATGGTAAGCAATCAAATTGTAACATCAAACCTCTACTAGTTTGGTATCTTTTGAATAATATGACCAATTAATACATAATATAAAATGAAACATTTAATATCATTAAAATAATTTAATTAATGATAAAACATGTCAATATAAAATTATATAAACCTAATAGAAGAATATAAGTGCATAACATATCTTATACCCAAATAAGGTATATTGACACAAAAATAACTTACCACATTGGAAATTTTTGAACTATAAACCATATGATAAAAATGTCCATAAATATATATGTATATACCAATAATTTTTAGGTGAATAATAATAAAATAAATTCATGGGTTATTTATACATCACAAAAATGAAATATGTGGTAAACAAGGCATGTGTCTCATCAAACTAAAAAAAGTAAGATGGAAATCCCTTAACTTAACTCTTGATTCCCATCAAAGAAATTAAAAACAGATGAATAATAAATATTATTTTATTATAAATATATTACATAAAAATAATTTTATGTAACATACAATATTGGATTTATTTGTGACCATTTATTACATATTTTCTAACAATTCCATGTTAAAATCAAATTTTCGGAAATAACTACATTGTTTTTCGTGTATGTGTTGATTTATTATTTTTAGTCTTCATACTATGATAATGGTTACATAATCTCTATAATTTTATTAATTATATAAATATATTTTATATTTAGTATATATTTATATATAGTAATACATAAAATTTAGAGATATAAAATGAAACACAATATTCATGGAGACGGTTGTCCATACATAAAAATGAAAAAAAATTCCATTTTCTTGAAGGATTGAAAGTAAGAGAGGTAAATAATATATTAACATTAACAAAAATTAATTAATTAATATATATCACATATGATTATTTAAAAATGCATTTATTAACTTCCATGTAAATCATATTTCAAGAAATAATGTCATCGATTCGTGAGGTGGTGTTCCGATGTACACAAAAATGAAGTTATCATATCCCCTAAAATGGAGTGTAAGAAGGTATATATGATAAAATAGTTCATAAAGTATAATTATGTCACATATATTATATATATTTATTTATTATCTCCTTACTTCTATCTATAAAAAGAAAGAAATGAAAAACACATTACATTGGATAGTGAAGTGGTATTCCACCATACACACGAGATATGTTATTATTTTTCAATAGGTTAGGAGGTAGGAAGGTATGTAAAGACCCCAACACTAGTATCATGGATTTTTTAAATTACTTTTTACAATGGAACTATGAAAAAAATTTCTCCTTCAAAAGGACCAAATATTCAGTAGCTTTAAAAAATAAGACACAAATATTATTTTTACATTACTACATGAAATGGAATACAATAAAGAAACTCCATAAGAAACCTAATTATTTTCTAGTATTATCCCTAAATATCCATCATAATATATATCTTGTAATCCTAGGAAAAAATATAACATAATAAAGGTGTGAGCTCCAATGATGAGTAAGGGTGAAAAATATAGCGTAACTAATCATAAATAACAATAACTAAATATTAATCGCTAAAAACCCATGAAATTAAAACATAAACATGAGAATAATATGTTAGGAATAAAATTTGATCAAATAAATCCATAAATATTCACATAAGAATGATAATTAACCATGGATATTATATTAGTCTAATAAAAACATGGAATATAAATAGTCAATATCATAATGAATGAATGAGTAATTTAGGACATTATAAACAAACTATCACGGACTCATCTAAGAAGTCTATAAAAATGGGTAAGGTCTCAGCCAAAATCTAGTGTAGTTTTTCTAATGAGACCTACCTTTTCATCGATGGGGTGTAGAGAGAACCACCTAATATATATTAATTAAAATTAATTTCTCATTTGATAGGGTTGAAACATAATAAACATATATATTCATATAAAAAGTAACATATGAAATATAAATAATTTCCCCAATCAGTAAACAAAACTCTTCAGATTAATATGATTAATTGTATAAATATTGTACATCCCCATTCAAGATAATAAAAAAATTCAATAAAATATGTTACATGGTAACATAAGCGATAAATTGTAATTAAGAATAAGATTCAATAAGGGTTTTTAAAATAGATTTAAATTCTTCTATAAAATCACTAGTAAATTCTAAAGGTAAATACCATTTTTTAATTTGGAATGAAGAGTTCCTTGGGAAAATAATTTGTATAAATTTATACTGTAAACATATATAGCATAAAATGGGAAATGGGAAAAAATGAAATTATACTTTTTGTAATATTAAACGAATATTAACACTAAAATATGTCATATATTATGGAAAATGATTTCTAATAGAAGTAAAAAAACATGTAACAATATTGTTTAAGAAATATTAGTAATGAGCCACTTTGGTGCGATTGAAGAGGAAATATAAAAGATTCTTTAAAGAGTAAAAGGAATAATTTTTTGAATAAAAACAAAAATTCCTAATAGGGTTTTTAATGATTAAATGAGAGGCTTCAGAATAAATAATTTTTACAATGAAATTATTGTGGATTATTCCTTAAAAGGGAGGTAAATTGGTAGGTTCACATAAATTGGATTTGCTTATCGGGAGGAAATGAAAAGGGATCCTTTTAAAAAAAAGTATTCCCCTATCAAAAAGAAAGAATAACTAGGAAAGGTGAATCTTTTTATAACACACACGCAGAATTTATAAGGAGTACATCACGATAATTATGAATTACATTGGGTTAAATAGATATTAAATATAACTTGAAGGAAAAATGGAGTTTAGGGAGAATTCTTTACCTTGTGTCTAAAATAGTTTTACACTTTCACATAATCTCTTAGATAATGAAATTTGATCAATTAATAATTTAATTCAGAACCTATTAAACATGTATTATATTTTTTGTAATTTTATTGATCTAATTTGAGGATATTTTATGTGTTATAATATTTAATTTTGTTGTTTATGAGTGTTTGATTCCTCAGTTTCCTTAATTGGTTCACTTGTATACATGTCTGAAGTATCACATAAAATAGTAATAGTTTTCTCGAATAGAAATAATATGTTATTACTGATCATAAATAATATTTAGTTGTATTATATATCATCTTTTTTTAAATATTATGGTGATTGATTTGATTTAACGTTAAAGATAACCGTTTAGATTATTTTATCATTTTTCCGATCAGCATAAACTGGTTTTTTCTTATTAATTAATATTATGAATATATAGTGGTTATAGGGAACTAAATGATATTTAATATACATTTTATAATATGATTTAACCATTATAATGGTTTTATGAAAATATTTTAAGGTTTTATTTGAAAAAAATCATCATCCACGAAGCCGGTGTATCGAAACATCACTAACGATGTTTTAATTTTGAGAAGAAAATGGGAATATTATAGAATTGATGGTGGATATACAATTCACATAATATAATTCTAGTATATATATGATACTGGTTTTATATTGTAAAATTTAATAGGGGAGGTGATGGAATTATAAGAAAAGAAAATAAAATGAAAGAGAGATAGAGAGATGCTTTTACCTCCCGAGTGTCGCCTCATTAAGAACCTCCTTGAGGAACATGGTAATGTAAATTTGGTGAGACCAGAAAGAATGGAATTTGGGGAATATGTTTCAGAAAAGAAATGGAAATATAATTATCAATCTATATGGCTTTTAAGGTTTGAGTACAAGGGTGGTGAGTGGTTTTATTTATATTGTAAGAGAGGGGTGTTTTTTTATTATTTTATTCATTAGTTTGTTATTTTGGATAGATACTATCAATAGTATTTTATTTTTATTAGTAAATAAAGTAATTATAGCCTGTGATTTTGCATTAATGTGTGATTATATCTTGAATGACTCGGGATTCATGTAATTGGATTAAAATTTTAAATACAATAAATTATTATATTTCACTATTCACAATAATTTCAACAATATAAGAGAAATCACAAAAATTTCCCCTGACCATGTTTTGACATGTGGAATTTAAAAATGTGCTCCATTTTATAAAAATGTTTTTCTAAATATAAAAAAAATTTACTTTTAATTAAAATCCATATTTACATAAAAAAAATATTTATTTTAAAATTATAACTGATTGATGACACATTGAAACACTAATAAAGGTCTCGTAAAATTATGTTATAACCATAAGACCACAAAATATTAATTTATGACATTATTTTTTGAAATTTAATTTTCTTATAAATAATTTAATTTATTATAAAATTGTAAATGATCATTTACATTTCTCAGAAATACCAATACTTAATTAAACATTTTTTATACATTTATTTACTTCATCTATGAAATAAATATATAAAATTTTATTTAATATATAAATAAATATTTTATATAAATTCATTGTTAAGATAAAATTCAAATCGAAAAATACACTTTTATTATAAAAAACATGATATTTTTATAAAAATTTGTATTTTTACTATTCATTGGAAAATAAATGTTTCTACAAAAATACAAAAATTTCAACCTAAAAATTATTTCACATTATTATTTTAAAAATAATTTTTATTTTTTCAATTAAATTTTTAGGAGTTTAAAATTTTAACTTTAAAACAAGTGGCCCATTAAAATGTGCTAAAAATAACATTACAAAAATATAGTCTTTAATTCATAAAATTTGATTTATTCTAATCATATTCCAATAAAAATTATTTTTATTAATTTAAAAATATAAATTTTGTATTATATTTAATATTATTCATTCACACTTATTTAATGAAAAGGTTATAACAATCACATTTTATATTGTATGTAACTATTTTTGACTAGGAGTTGTGTGCCACACAAGCTATTGATGTTAAATTTAAAAGAGACATAATATAAAATTTATGTGTTTTGCATTCTCCCCTCGTTCAATATATTTCTTCCTCACAATTTATTCTTTTTATTGGTAATCAAGTATTTTTCATTTTATAATACCCTTACAGAAATGCAACATCATTAAAAGGATTAATAAACAACCTCTTAAATGGAGGGAAACGATAATAGATGATCACCACATTACTAGGTTCCCTACAAGAGAAAATTAGTTGGAAGTGAAAACATGGTAATATAAAAAATCTCACTATAAATTGATAATGAAGCACGATATATAACATGGTCACCAAAAATTTAACCACCACAAGACCGTAAGTGTGTGATTGGTTAAAAGACCATTGATTCCTCTGAAATAAAAGTAATTTGATAGAGTTTTTGATCCAAAATACTTTCAAAAAAGTTGATAGATTCATTAATTATATATATGAACAAGGAAAAATAAAAATACCTAATTCCTTTCTATTTAATAAGCATAACATCTTCTATCAGTTGGGCTTCAATCTTTTTCCACTTCATTTCTTACCACAAGATATGGATATTCAAGATGCATTTTTCATACCAAAATCACTTTTAACGAATAATATTGTCCATATAGAATTCTTTTGACCTTGAGATGTTTATAGAACCCATGAAGGTTATAACATGTTATCAAAAAAGCATAATTTCTAATTTTTAATTTCATTCATTCCACCAGTAGTTACTCTTATGATTCATCGAAAACATGTATATCCACATTCAAAGAACAAAAGTTTATAAGAAAAGTCACAAAATTTCAAAACCAACATAACACTGAATTTACTATATTGTATCTTGTAATCCCACATAACAAGACTATTTATAAGTTTATTTACTTCAAACCTTAATAAAAACATGGTTTCTTCTAAATATATAAAGATGAAGCATTATAGTACAATCTTTATATATATCCTGATTATTAGTAGCTGAATATCATAACATAATTCTTGAATCCAAAATGACAAATAATTTAATTATACCTCTTAGAATTTTGTGATAGCATAAGCTTGACCTTGATGCATTAGCTTCTTATGAGATATATTCCCTATATTCTTAGAATAGTCATTTTTTCACAAACTCATCACATTATATTATAATCACTGGAAAACATCTTTACATTCATTGTATTAATTATCCTAGTTCCTCAACATCCACACTTATAGAAAACTCTCATTCCCATTAAGTAATAATGTGATTGTTTCCTTCAACTATTTTATATGTAGGAAAATCATTCATTATATTCTTACCTTTATATATATTATTCTCCTCCATCCTCTTCATCTTGTTCTTCCTTTTGGGAGTCTAATCCATGTATAATTATTTATACAAATTTATATATTATGATATAATATTCTCATACATTGATAATGTTTAGAAGACTTGTTCCCATCATGGAATTGGTTTAATACCATAAAATAAATAGTCAATGTTTCCCCTCGAACTAAGTATGTAGTCCACAAAATTTCTTGTAATCATTGTAATGTTTCTATTATACATAACAACATTTTCATCCTTTTTTGTCTCAGGATCAAGAATTGTCATTCTATATACACACATTGTTAGTAAGGTAAATATTTATCTTAGAAAATTTCCTTTATAACCATAAATTCTATGTTTCAAATTCCACCATCCTCTTTTTTTATGAAATTAATAAACACTATTGAACTAAAGCTCCCAAGAGACAATAGACTTCTATGATAAACATCTCTATTTCATTACTTGTAAAAAACAGAAATATCTTCTCTAAGGAACTTACCCATTGCGTGGCTACAAATGGGTTGGTTATCCCATTGAATTATAGAGGTTTCTGTCACATGAATCAATATAGAATTGTTACACTACATTGTGGATTGGGATACTCTCTGTCAGTAAGGTTATTTCTCATAACCTGGATCAGTTGTCCCAATATAGTTATAATTTTTCTCCCCTAGTTTTGGTACTATCTAAAATGAAATTATCTTTAAAAGGTGGTAAATCCCTACATGGAATACGTTCATCGACATGGTTTATATTCCTTCCACTAGGAACTATTTATAAACTAGTGAAAAACAGTAGATTATATTATAATATTATGAAACATAATATAAAAACTAAAAATATTGAAACACATATCATAAATCAAAAAATTAGGTATTAAAAATCTCCAAATAATAATCTTTGTTACCATTAGAATATTCTCAAATCCAATAATAAGGTTATATTTCCCTAATCTATGTTTTCCTCAATCTATTTTTCAATATTAAAACTAATGTTACTATGATTCCAACTGTAAGGACCCCATCCCCAAAAACCTTGTCTTATTACCTTACAATATTTCATTCATACTATGAACAAGAAATCACATCTTAAAGTAAATAATAGTTTTGTATATTTTGGAAACAGGATAAAAATATAAGTTAAAAATTATAACATGAAATGGAATAACACATAGAAACTTCATTGGAAATATCCTTATTCTACTATATTATCCCTTAAATTCAATAATAATATCCATTTTAGAATCTTGGAGAATGAAAAAACATATGAAATACTGAGTTCAGATGCTCAGTTCGGGTATGAAATACAATGTAAGCTCTGATAATTAATAATAATCCAAGTCTAATAGCTAAAAATTCATTCTAATAAAACATAAACATGATCATAATATGAAAGGAAATAAGTTTGATCAAATAACTCCATAAATAATCACATAATATTGAGATTTAACTATGGATGTTCTACTAATTGAATGAATATATTGAATATCAATAAAAAAATCTCATAATGAGGTAATTAATAATGTGTGACATCATGAACATACCATCAAGGTCTCGGTAATAAACTCTACATAAATGGGTAAGGACTCAGACAAAACTCTATCAAGTATGTCTTATAGAAAACAACTGGTGAATCAAGGGGCTCTATAAGGTCCTGCGAGACACATACTAACTCCAATTGCTTCCACCTATTAGAGGGATGAAACAAAATAACAAATAAATTCATATCAAATCTATTATATGAAATGTAAATAATTTTCCAAATTAATAAAGAAAACTATTTAGTGTAATAAGGCTAATAGTACCAAGAGAGTACATCTCTAGTAAAAATAATCATAAACCATTCAATAAGATATGGTATATGGTAACATAAGAGATCAATCTCAGATATAAATAAGATGGAACTTAGGTTTTTGAAATAGATGAAAATATTATTATAAAATAGTTCAGAAATTCATGAGAGAAATTACTTTTTTTACTTTGGAAAGATGAGTTATTTTGGGAAATCAATTATATAAATTCATAATATAATCAATTATATCCAAAAAAGAAAAGGGAAGAAAAATGAAATTATATTTGAGAAATATTAAAAGAATATTAAAAATGGAATTTTTAGTAGTTCATGATAAATTTTGTCCTACTAAATTGAAAAATTTTAAAATTTTTGTTTAAGAAACTTCATCAATATGACACTTTCGTGCGGTTTTAGGGAAAATATAAGTGTATTTAAAAATGAAAAAGAATATTTGATTGCATAAAAACAGTAATGAACTAGTATATTTTTTGTGATGAAATGAAGAATTTTATTTAAAAAGGGTTTTTTGAAATAGATTATTGAGTATACTTGAGAATTTGAATAAAATTGGGAAGTTCCCTTTAATCGGGTTTACTTATATGGAAGAATTGAAAAGAGAAAATTATAAAACATGTATTAACCCATAAAATAAAAATTATTTGATAAATATATATATGTTTGGAATGTAAAAAATTATATATTATGAGTTCTTAATCATTATTATGTATTATATTGGCATAAAAAGAGAGAATGTGTAACCCGAAAAAAAAATTGGTGACTTCGGCAGAATCCATTTCTATATGTCTGAAAGTGTTCTGAACATGTACATAATATCATGTATAAATAAATTAGATTCATTAATAATTTAATTTATAAAATCTTTATGATGTATTTGATTTAATATAATTTTATTAAGATCATATATAGACTTTTTAATGAGTTATAATATTCTATTTTGTTGTTCAGGAGTATGTGGTTACTTAGTTTTCATGATTGGTAACTTATATACATTTACAAAAGATCTTATAAAATAGGAATAATAATAAAAAATTGAAAAAATAAATTTTATTAATTAATATAAATATATTCAATTGTCTTATATATAATTTTTTTCCTAGATATTATGATGATTCATTAGATAAAACATTAATGATAACTATTTAGATTATTTTGGTGTTTTTCGATCATCACAAACTAGTTTTCTATTATTAATAAATATTTTGAATATATAAAAGTTCAAGAACACTAAATAAAGTTATGATATAAATTTTAGAATATGTTTTAACCATTATAATTTTGTATGAAAAGTCCTAAAAGAGGTATTAAAAAATGAAAAATCATCAACCAAGATGGTGGTGAATCCACACCTTACGGATGATGTTCTCATTTTTAAAATAAAATGGGAAGAGAAGAGAATTTATTGTGAATAAAGAATTAAAATAATAAAATTACATTATATATATTCTAATTTATATATTATGTTACTTTGTATATGGGATGGCCTGGATGTATAAGAAAAGAAATGAAATTGAGAGAGAAAGTTAAGGTTTTACATCATTAGTGTTGCCCCCTTGAGAAACTATTTAAGGGGCTTGGAAAAGGACTTTTGGTGAGAACAAAAATATCAAAACATAGAGAAGATGATTCAAAGGGGAAATTGTCATAATTTTTAGAAATATCCAAGGATTTTAATGTGTGAAGAGAAAAAATTGTGAGAAGTGATATTCATACTAGAGGAGTGGGGTGTTTTTATCATTTTATTCATTAGTTTAATATTTTTGATCAATACTACCAATAATATTTATTATTGTGACTAAATATAGCTAGTATATCATGTTATTTTGAAATAATGGATTCTTACATCAATCATAACTCGATATTAATGTATTTTTCTCAAAATGTTAAACACTGTAAATTACTATATTTCACTATTCACCAAAATTTCAACTATTTTAGAAAAATCCAAAAAAAAACATCCAAATTATTTTTAAAATTTTTCAATTATAAAATGGAATAACTTTTATTGAAATAATTTTACGAATATGAGAAATTAAATTCTTTAATAAAATCCTCATTTATTTGAAAAATATTTCTTTTAAATTTAAAAATAATTTTATAACACATTGAATATTTTAATATTGTCTTATAAATTTATCCTATAATCATAAAACAAAAAGGTTATTTTATGAATCGATTATTTGAATTTATTTTATCTTTTGAATAATTATATTATTTAAAAAATAGTAAATAAACAATTATGTTTCACAAATATACCAAAATTTAATTTATCAGTTTTAGTACATTTATTTACCTATTCCAGGATATAAATATATCATATTTAAATTTATTAGATACATAAATTTTTTTTATTATTTTATAGGTGAGATCAAATTCAAATCATAAATAGAATTTTAATATAATTAAATTTGTAGTTTTATAGGAAACAATTTTTTTCACTATTCAATGGAATATAAATTTTTTCAAAAAAAAAACCAAAATATTACCCTAAGATAATTTTGAAATTTAGATTTCAAAAATGAATTTTATTTTGACCAATATAATTCTTGAAAGGTTCAAAATTTAGTTCTGAAACAAGTTCTCCATTAAAAGGTGGTAAAACTTTCTTAAGAAGAATATAGTTTTTTATGCGTAATATTTGTTTTATTTTAATTTTATTACTATAAAACTAATTTGGATTATTTTTAAAATATATATTATATATATTTTTTAGATTATATTTTCCTAATTATGTGAGTGTAATTTGGAAAAATGGATTCCATATTTGGAATGATTAAAATTTACACTATCTGATAATTTTTATTTAATTTTTTAACTTAATATATTTGTTAAAAAGTGTAAAAATTATTTACCATGGTTAATGTTAAAAATATTTTATCATGAGATGTGCCCATGGAAAATGAATAATGTCAGTTCAAGAGGTTGTAGTTCACCAAACACATGAAAGATGACTTCATATCTCATTTTACGGTTGGGGTGGATATAGGTTATTAAATTAAAATATTAAAATATCACTATATGTATCATAATTTTTTTATTATTTTATAATATTTAGAAAATATTTTAATGAGTTAGAATAATCTAGAAAAATATACCATTACTAAAAACATTACCTCTTTATTGAAAAACCCTTTTATGTCTAACCTAAACCATCAAAGATTGGATTTATGATCTAAAAATTGTCTCAAGGATGTGAGGGGTAAATTAAGGGATACATTTGGGTAGGGATTTTGTAAAAAAATGGTTTCTTGATTTTTAAGAGGATAGGAGAGGGGTGGCTATTTATAAGTGAAGTGAGTGGAACACTTGTTATCTTTGAAAAGAAAAGGTTGTACCCTCGATCTTCACATGAAAAAATGACCAAATATAAGATATTAAAAAACATTTTAGGTTTATGTTCTAATTTTTTCCATTAAATGGGGTTTTACAAGTTTATAGGCCATTTTACCCCTTATCTTTTTAGATTAATCACCCAATAAACAATTTTTAACCTAAACCTTGGAAAATAATTTTTACAATTTTTAATATTTATTAAGTAAAAAACATTAAGTTGATATTATTAGATATTAGGAATTAAATTTATTCCAAAAATAAAATCCAATATTTCAAATCCCATTATTGTAATTGGAAAATTTGAATTTAAAATTAATCCTATGGATACGATAAAAAATTAGTTTCCGAAAGAGAAATTTTCAAATATTTAAAAAAAATTATTTAAAAAATCAATATAAATTGATTATAATGACTTATATTAAATTACTAGATGTATAATTGAACTTGTAATTTTTATAAACCATATTAATATAATTTTGATATTTTATGTTATTTAAATGAAATGAAAATTATTCATAAAAAACCTAAAATTTTTAATATTCATCCAAAATTTTAACTTTTCAGAAAATTATCCCAAATTAACTATATGAAAATTTTTACATGATAATCCAAAAAAATAATTTTACTTTTTCAAATAAATGTCACAAATATATAGAATGATATATCAAAAGGACTGTGCAAAAGGCGAACAAACTAGTTTTCTAGAAACATTTGGTTTTTACACATAAAATTTGATTTATTACCATCTATTGTCTAGAAAACATATAATATGAAATTTAAAAAAAATATTGAATGTATAATAAATAAATTTTATTAAAATGATTCTATAAATTTTTTTTTTCAATTTATTTTTTTATGCTTTATTTCTTAAAATTAGTTTTGTAGAAAAATATTTCCATTATTTTTAGTTACTTTTTATTTACATTTGAATTTAATAGGTCACAAAAGTATTTATAGAGAACCATTATTTTCATAAATTAAAATTACATAATATTTCCATAATACTTAAAACATCATACAAATATACCCCCAAGAATGGTAAAAGTGCAGTTTTTTGCAAAAAAAAAGGATACATAAAAACTAGTACATAAATAAGAAACATCATCTCCACAAGATTCTCCTTAACGAGAAACCATATTGGAAACATCAAACATAAAACATATCTTCATAACCTTTAGTAAGAAAACAAAAAATTGTGTGATAACAAATGGTTAGTAAGGGTAAACAATGGATATATGTAAGCATAGTCAATAGAATAAGGGTATGAGAACATGATCATGAAAATAAAAGATCATACCCAACATATCAAAGAACACATAAATGAATCATTGAACAATGATAGGATATTCATCTTACATGAATCATAAGTACATAAGGAACACAAATATGAATTAATTACATTGTAATAAAACAAGGTATTTTGTTATACACATAAGAATATATAATTTATTCCATAGATGTTAGGGCATTACTATCGAGACCATCTTAATGGAAAAATTCATTTACTGAACTAGGTTCACACCCCATTCCAACCCACTATTACTAAACCTCGTTCACTCCTCATTCAATCCCTATAATAAAGAATCAATTTCCTTTCTCATTCCAGCCCTATAAAACTGATCTGTGTTCATTTCTCAATCCATCCATTTTTATCTTGTGAGATATAAATTTTTAACCAGTGCATTGGATGTAGATATATGTCCCGAAAAATCATAATGAAGTCATACATATATGTACCATAAATTCTTACACAATCATATCATAACTCATGTAATTAAATGGGTATCACAAAAGTTTAATCGTTTCATAAACTATGGAAAAAGATACAAGTTTCATAATCATTTAATCAAAAGCATAACATGTGAAAATAAGTAGGTTTCAAAGGCATATAACTCATCATTGTGAAATGGGTGTCATATGAATAATTCCAAAAAAACATAAACCATTAAAGAAATAATATGAATGGATCTTTGGATATTTTCCTTGAAGGAAAATAATTACATTAATAGATGTAATCTTAGAGGAAAAATAGCTTGGAATGATATTCTGAAAACTTTTCTTAAGGAAAATATATATTCTTCTCTAAAAAATTCATCTTTAATACATAAAACAGTTTTGAAACCCATATTATTTAAAATAAACATTAATAATTATAAATAATTCTTTGAAAACATTTTGGAACCATTTAAATTTTTAACCATATAAATAGATATTGAAAACGTTTTGAAAAAAAAATTCCTTGATAACTTATAAAAGGAGCATGAAAATGTATTGAAAACCATTTCTTTGAAAATAAATTTAAAAGTTAGAAATAAGGAATTATATAATTTAGAAAACCATTTTCCATGAAAACTTATAAAATAATAATTAAATCATCATGAAAATAATTTTCCTTGAAAACATATTAAATATTCTTGAAAACATTTTTGTAAAAAAATTTCCACGAAAACATATAAAATAATCCTTAAAACATTTTGAAAATAATTTCCTTAAAAAAATATATAAGAAGATTGAATAAATTTTAAAAAAAAATTAATTGAAAATAATTTTTAAAACATATAAAGAAATCTTGAAAACATATTTTAAACCCTTTCATTGAATATAATTTTGATTACCTATAAAAAAATCTTGAAAATGTTTTGAAAACCATTTTATTTGAAAACAGATCAAAGAATCTTAAAAAAAATTAAAACAATTTTTCCTGGAAAATAAATTTTAAATCACATTGATAAAAATTATCCTTTTATACATGGATAGGAATTTCACAGAAATGATGGCAGTTAAATCCGTACTTGTAATGCGATCTAAGAAGAAAATTATTTTAGCACGGTAAAAAAGGTAGAAAATTTAAATATTAAAAAAAGACAATAATATTCCTTTCAAAACATTGGTAAAATACAAAAATGGAAAAAACTATTTTAAGGATTATAGGATAATATTATAATATTATTGGAATCCCATTTTAGAAATCCTGGATTTGAAGGAACACACATTTCCGGCGGAAGATATCTTGAAGTCCGGCTTTATTAAGAAAAATATTATTAACTATATTATCAACCAAATAGTGGAATAATGGTACAAATAAATGAATATATCATTAATATCTGAATGATTTTATAATTTATTAATGTTCTTGATAGATGGAATATAATAATTCGTCAATGGAATTATAAACATAAAAAATCTCTATATGTGATGATATTGTTTTAATAAACTTCTGCCAGTTGGTTATTTTGAAGTATAATATCCATGTGAGAAAATGAGATTAAATGAAGATTAAAAAATCATGAAAATAATTATATTCATGATATAACATTTAAAAAGCAGTTTATACACCTCATTGAAAACAATAGGTGCATAACATGGAAGGTGTCTCAGAGAAGGCTAACTGAGAAACAATTACAATACCGATTTGGTTACTTGTGAAACATAAATCACATGAATAAAAGATCATAAAATAGATCTGTAAATACCAATATATTTAAGTATAAGAATCATTTAATTCATCCATTTTTATTATAAATTATATAAAAAAGTAAAGGGTGGTGAATAAAGCATCTATCTCATAAAAATAGAATGTGAGATGAAATTCACTTACCATGTGTCTTGACTCTCTCGTACTCATACAAAACTCCTATATAAATAAGTTAAATTTTATATAAATCTATAACATGACCATATTATTAATTCTAATACTATATATTGTTCTATTATAGATTTACATTACCCACTTGTTAACAATTCAATGTTAAGGTTTAACTTCGGTTAATATTTGCTTTGTTTTTCGCATGTATCGTAATTTGTTATATCTTTGGTCATTATAATTATATCTTGATTTCCATAATAAAATCCTTATTTTATTATAATTTATATTCCGGATATGAGTATTATAATAACCCATATTATATAAACTTATGAAAAATAATACAAAATTCATAGAGATGGTAAGTCATATGTACACATAAACGCATTTTTTATTAAATTGTCATGTTGAAAGAAATAATGAAAAAGAAATATATGTATATATATGTATATACATAATTATTAAATTATATTTATTATATGACATATATATCATATATATTCACCAAACCCATCCTTAATAAATTTCATGTACTGTATGAAAGAATCAGATTCCTTTGAGGGGACTGTAGTCCACGCTTCCTCAAACAAAATCATCTTATTAACACAAAATGGAAAGCATAAATAAATGTGTTATAAAAGAATTAATTAAGATAAAATAAATTATAAATAAATTATATAACATATAAAAACTTATTATCCATCATAATATCCACCCTGACTGGTGATAAACAAAAAATGGACAATCGTCATTTCGTGAGGTGGTAGTTCATCGTACATGTAAATAGTATGTTTGTTACCCATTATATGGAGATTTCTGTAAGTTTATTTCCAACCCATAGAATAAAAAATAATATATTATTTATGATAATGGTATTTTTTAAAATAATGATTTAAAGAGACTATAGGGGTGGATAAAGAAAAATAAAATAATGGTTCTTGAGAGAAAACGTTACCTCTAAATCGAGTAACTCATTTTGGTTTGTGCCAAAAGGGTTTCATGGACATCCCTACAGATAAGGAATGATTTATTTGAGTAAGGGGGGTTTTTTTAGATGATATTTGAGAATATCATGGTTGAATGAATCTTCTTTGATATGTTTCAAGTAGAAGGAGGGGTGGTGTCCGTTTATGGGTAAGGGAAGAAACTCACATGGAATTTTTTAAAACAAGTTATGTGTACCCACATTTTTACCAAACAAATCGTAAAAAACCAGACTAAATAATGTAAGTTTAATGGATGATTAATGGCTATAAAATGGAGTTTTAACAAGTGTGTAGGTCATTTTGGGTCTTAAAATTAATGTTTGGTACTATATTAACCTAATTTTTCCCTTAAGAGTTGTAATTAATTTTAATCACTATCACTAATCAATTTGTTAAAAAACAAATTTGAACTTATTATAAATTATAAATTCTAATTATTCCTAATATGGAATCAATTATTACAAATTCTAATAATAGAAGTGGTATAAATTGATTTAATATTAATCTCATAGTCCGGTCGATAATAAGGGGCTTAAAAATAAAAATATTCAAAATATTGAAAATTATCTATATCCAATTTCAATGTGAAATTGGTTACAATGACCTACATTAAATGAATTGATAAAATTATTACCTAATTAAACATTGAAATAAAGTTAAAATATAATTTAACCAAATAAATTAATTATATGAAATGTAATTTTGAATTAAATATCGGTATTTTTGCTCGTCATCCAAAAAAGATGTTTCTCAGAAAAATCAAAAGTTATTTATCTAAGATAATTTTATTATTCTTAATTCAAAAATGAATTTAATTTTTTGAAATTAATTTTACAAATGTGTCTAAAATTAATTTAATCATTATTTCACAGAAGTACGTTAATTGTTTTTCATTTAAGAAAATAGTATTTTTAAACATATAAGAACTTTACCAAAAATTATATCTTTAGTAATAAATATGTTTTTTATATAAAAAAAGTATAAAAAATATTTGAAAAGTAGTTATCACTATTTATATTACTCGGTTTACTGGATAGATTATCATAATATCATTTAAATAATTGTGACAATAGAAATACGTTGTTTCGAAACTCAGTATTGCAAGCAATGTATATTAATTCAGTTTTGAATATTACATACGCCATGTGGGTATATAATGTAACATACACCAAGTCAGAAGATAACCTATATGTTCTTTGTAAATCAGACTACAATTTATGTCTTTTTAGGTTCATTATTTACTTGGTGTTACATATAATACAAGCCAATCACAGTTCCTTAATATAAAATAAACTATTTTTAGTGTTATGTTAAATGAAAAAGATTTAAAAGGTTAAATTAATTCCAAAATAAAAAAAATCCATGAAATCTAGTTGTCTTATAGTATTCATTGACATATGTGTGTAAACCATTAATTATCATAATTTAGTTCATACTATTCACACTATCCCATAATTTTTCCAGGTGATAACTATCAAAAAAAATATTTTAATAGCATGTCATGCTTTTTTAATTATCGGAGATACAAAAAACACAGAGTATCAAAAAAAATAAATTTTTTTAGAAAAACTAATTTCTTAAAATCTTATGGTTTTTCAGATAACATCATTGTTATTATTTTTTTTTAATAACTATTTATCAATGGATACATTTTTTATTGTGTGGTTTCTTTAAGGGGGAAGGAATGTAACATCTAAGGATTTTATCAATGGAATTTCCCCTCTTAATTAACATATGTGTTTCATATTTACGGATTTGATATAGAAAATAACTCTTATATATAATAATTTTATTTGAGAACTAGTAAAATTAAAAAAAAATATAAAACAAATGTTTGACACAAAGAACAAATAAAATCATTTTTCTCTTAAGAAAAATATATATGTTATATTTTCTTCAAATAAAAGTTTCTTTCCTAATAATGTTTTTTAGATACAATATAGGTGTATATAAATGATAATAAAATTTTATGAACTCCCAAGTAATTTTTCAAATGGTTATATGACTGATCATGTCTTAAAACTAGTTTTTCTCAATAAATAAGTATTAAAAAAATAATAACATATATTAAAAAATATTTTCATATAATGGATATAATTTTTTAAATAATAATGACTAAATTATATTGGGATTAATTTTCGATATTTTTCTGGAAAAAAAATTTAATGGATTTTAAAAATACCATTTTTGTATGAAATAAATGACTATTGTGACATCATCAGGATCAAAAAAATTGAAACCATTTTTCCAACCAAAAATTTATATATATAGTAAAATTTGGAATTTTCAAATACTCTGTTTATTTCATAAACATATAATTAAAATTTTGGAAAAAAGTTACTTCTTAAAACTATATTTATGTGTCATCCATTTGTTATTTTAGAATTAATTTTTATCACATCTAAGAATTGAATTAATTAAAATGCATTTCATATTTAGAATCAAAATTTCAAAATAATGTAAAAAGTTCAATTTTATTTTTTTGCACAAAAATAAATTTCCAAGGTAGAAAGTGAATCACCATAATAAATGTAAAATAAGGTAGAAGGATAAAATCCAAAGGGAAATAGATATAATTTCTAAAAACCCATTAAAATTTTGTATAAGGGTTTACAATAACTTAACCAATTTTTTCATAATGGATTATTGAACAAATGTTTTAAAGTTAAATCCTTCCAAAAGTGGTCAGCCATAATAAAAACATTATTAATAGTTTGACCCTCAAAAACGTCCATACTCTAGTATAAATACACACCCCCTATTCTCGTTGTCCTATACAAAATATTCAAGTTTAATCATCATATAACTCTCAAGGAGTCTCTATTTTTAACAGATCTCTGATCAGGATGAGTTTTTTTTTTGTTTTAGGGGAAGATGTTAGGCTATGAATCACAAATTAACTATGGGTCATCAATCCTCCCTTTTCCTTTTCAAGTACATTACATTTGTAATGTCTTATTTTAGATTAATTTTTCTTATAATAGCACAATTTTTATACCATGGTATTATCTTTTCATAGATATATTTTCAATGACAGATTATTTATTACCTCCCATTATTTTCATTGACAAAACCATTATTTTTCTGAAATAGGGGATCCTCACCCCTCATTTCCCATTACATTTACGAGCATTTTTAAATTCCTTTTTTTATTTCAATGGGAAATATTATTATGCACAACTAATATAATTTCATTAACATTATAAAAGTGATAAACCAATATTTCATCTCTTTTTTCTACCTTCATAAGCCTTTATAATGCTCCAACATTTTGAATACAATAAAACCATCACAAATTTTGAAAATAAATGTGTGTGATATTTATATTGACTAAACCATTGTCTAGAAACCCAAAATTGGATATTGGGTCTAGATTATATGTATTAAAGGTATTGACCCCATCAAGGTCAGACTAGGTATTAGGTGTTTCATTACTTGGTACCAAACAAAGTGGCCTAATTTTATATATGATATGACACTCCAGAGGGATTTCTTTGGATAATTCACATAATATTTATGATATATATTAAAGGGTTTGAATATATTGATTTAGATTACCTTTCAATTTATATCCCAATATCATTAAAGTACTTTTACAAAAACATTGATCATATATTTCATTTTTTTACTACCCATTACACAATGAAAATCATATACTTTCTAGTGTTGATTGTCATGTATTCACATTTATATCCACATTAATATATTTAATGAGGTACTTTACCACTCATTTTTTGGTGAGTTTCTTGGTTCTCCATCACCTTTTATATTTCTCAAGGATTTTAGATTTTCATTAATTTTCATGTTTCTATATACATGAGTTATAATGGAAATTAAATCTTTATAGATAATAAAAAATCATTTCAATTTTCTTACCTTATCTTAAGATATGTATAACTTTTCTTACAATGAACTTCCCTTGGGTCTAAAATTTTATAATTATTATATTATATGGGTGTTCACTAACATACTCATACATCAATTGATTGGGGAAATTATTGAATAAACTATATAACCTTTATTAATATGGTGTAAATACCTTGGTTCTTGAACATAATCGAAAGGCATTTGAATAAAGAGTTCTTATTTTCTATCGAATATCCATTTAACTTCCACAAATTTGTCATGTTTTCGTTGATTATGGATGAATTTCTCTATAAGGAATTCATATATTAAGATCTATAAAATATGTTCCCAAATAGTGCTCTAATACATTGTGTAAAGAATTATTTCATTAGTTATCCATATTTCTTGTATGATATTCCAAATTCTGAGTAGAAGAGGTTCTACGATTCCATTTGGTTGGTTAAGGAACCAGCCCAAAGTGTGTTTGTGGGCTCACGGTCTGGTCAGTTTTGTGGGTGGGACTTCATGAGTCTGATTCATGTTCGTGACAACGAGGATGAGTGGGCTTGTAAACTCTTGGGAAAGTTTATGAAATGAAAAATGAATTGTTTGGACACTAAAGAACCATTAAATATCAATGGATGATAATATACTGTATAAGGGAGTTTCTTTAGAATCATGTTTCCAGGGTTATGTAAATTCTCAAAATGATTCAGTAGAGAATGATTTATTTCTATGGGAGTAGGTGAGAGTTATTTGGGGTGCCTTGAGGAATACCATGGATATCAGGGGAGGATGGGATTCAATCTAGAATTTTTTTAAGACTGGTTTCTATGTACTAGCTAGGTAGGATTAGAGATTATGGTATGTGGTATGGTATTCATGGATATCTGATGGACCCTATGGTATGCGAGGAACGAGGCTAGAAAATGTATCAGCCATTCTTATATCATACTTTACGTGTGTGTTAAATTTTTGGGGATGGATCTCGGCATGATCATTAAGTGGGTGGATTTAGATAAATTAAGGTGGATCATCCCAGTAGCATGCTTGCATAGGGACACATCTAGAAAATAGGGATGGTGGGTATACTAGAAATCCTCCTCCTCTAGGTTTATGTTGAACGTGAAAAACTCATGTATGGATAGAATGATGAGGGGGAAACCAAATTAGGGATAGTATTTGATCTATTATCCTTGTATTTAGAACATTTTATGGAGAGGGAATGTTAATAAGAGCTGGGTCATGAGCCCTAGACACTAGGATTCTTCTTTATATGAGATTCGATATTTGGATCACTAATATGGAGTCAGACTCAGTGGTCCAAATTGGGTTCTTAAAAAAAGAGGGAGATATTCCATGAGATTTTGTTTATTTCATTAGGAACATTAACTCCTTACTTTTTCAATTTATACCTATTATTTACACATTTAGGGAGGGGAATAGGGAGGCTAATTATCTTTCCATTAATGAAATTTTAGGTGAGAGATTGATTTTTTACACTAGTATGGGTTCCTTACACAATGATTGTAATATTATTTCTAGAGGTTATGTGCTATGTCTTCATCATTTTCGTCCTCCATGAGATGGGATGTTTTTTACCTATCTTGAAATTTAAATAAAAATTTATCTTTTAGTGAGTTACATAGATTTGTAGGCTTAAATTGTCCTTACTAGTTAGAAAGAGTATATAACCCTACTGAGAAGTGACTGGAATAATAAATTACCTGGACTTAATCTCGTACAATTGGATCTTTAGTACCATCAATTGATTTTAATTCACGTCATATTGAGGGATTGAGGTTGGTGTAACACCATGTAAAAGATAAATGAAAACCCCACCTCTCTCTCCATAGGTAACCCAAATATTTATTATAGAATTTCATTTGGTTAAATGTCTAATGTTAGTGGTACAATTTTTTCCGTTTATTTACACTACTCTAAGAATAAGGATTCCCATGACAATAGTGATCACACTAGATATCCCTAATCTTGATCCTCTTAACATTCTTGCAACTCAAATTATTCATGAATTGTATACTACACACCCATTAGTGATGGGAAGGATACCCTACTAGTATAACAATCACTACATGCCAGAAACTATGTTATCCTTTCCATCAGCATGTTAACTTCAAAAGGATTTATATTAAGAATCAATAGAACCTAGATATTTCTATATAATTCCACTATAAAATAAAAGTATGAACATTTCCTTGAAAGATAAAATATATTACCTAATGGTGTATCAAGACTCATATAGGTAGGTGATACATCAACTTTCAAACAAAATAGAGAAACCAATTTCCTATAAAGAGATGAATGGGATGAAAAGGTATTGAATAAATCATAAAATATTATAGAATATGATTGAATAGTAACTCAAATAATGTAAGTCCTTTATTTATTCTTAGTAGTGTAATTATATGAAATATATATCCCCCTCAAACCCATCTATTGAACCTAATATGAAAATCTCTACCTAGAGGACTACACAGCAGCGAACCAGACCTGAGTTCTATAGTGGCACACAAAACCTAATCTTCTAGATAGTGGAAAACTACCAAAAATTGATTAATCTACTAAATGATACTAAAATTACTTGGATGGATTTGGTCTACATAAAATTATTTTAGATATTCTATGTTATAAAAACTCTTAGGATAGAAAAAATATCCAAAATTTCAACACCTCTTCCCCTAAAAGGGGTAGTTCGATTTAATATATCTTATGCCCCAACAACAGTGCATTGCACCAGTGCCCTTTTTGAGTTTGGTGTTGAAGGAACCACATTCTCCTAGTTTTACAGGTGATAGGCACCTCTACTCGCCATTTCATTCCTTCACTTAGAGACAAAAAAATAATAATCACTTAAATTATATAATGGAAGTGAACTTCTCACTCCCAAATATTTGTTAGATCCAATATCAATAGGGATATCGTTCTAAAAAAAATAAATAATGTCGGATCATTTTAAAGTATCACTTTGTTTTATAATAACAACACTAAGACCATCTCAAAACACCTCACCATTTAATCCTAATTTCTTCACATATATATAGAAAAGTAAAGAATTTTAAACCTGTTCATATGATCCATAAAATAAATATATCCTTACATGAGATTAATGAACATATTTTCCTTAATGTAATGTTACATATTGGGATAAAATTATTCAATGAGAGACCCTTAAAAATATTCTAAATATGGATTTGGTCTCTAAATTCCTTGAGTATAACATCCCACCACTAAATGGTATTCCCCTTATAGAATGAAGGGGGATATCCATCACTACTGTTGCTCTGTAATCACATTGATTTCAAAGATGTGGTGGATAAGGATGATTCATATTCAATATTATTATAAAGAGTACTGAACCTATAAGACCAAAGAATTATGAAACTATACATATTTCTTGACATCATAGGATATCTGTTCCAAGTGGTAACTAAATAGGTAGATGCTTTAGAGAATTAGGTAAGCAGCTCCAATACCCGAAAATCAATTATATGTCAATCTGGCTATAAATTCTCATATGTGCCTTTTACATGGAAGGTAGTGGTCATTTACGTCGCATACTCTATAATAATGTAGATATTAATATTAATTTACATACCTCAATTGAAAACCCTAATATTTATTATTTCATTAATGAAATTTTGGATGACACCCCATTTCCTCTCTCTTATTTCTTATTTAATTATCAAAATAGAATCATTACAAAACACTTATCCTCAAAATTTTAACTTAGGTAATCATTCTAATAATATAATTTTCTTTAAAATATAACATTAATTATGAATAACATTGAAAACAAAATATATGGTTATAAATATTAATAAATAAACATTTACAACTATAGAAGTAATTATTATTCCATATTATCTTATATGTTTACATTAAATATATAGCAAAATAATTTTTATTTATTTCGATTTTTTTTGTTAATAAGAACAATTATTTGATTCCAACTAAAACATTATCAATCATTGTCAATCATGTGAGATGACATGCAGTCTTGTTAGTTCCATCAAATCGATGCTCTATATGAAATATGAGACATAGGAACCAATGATTAAGTTGTGGAAAAGAAAAATATAGGAAATTCCAAAACCACCGTTGTTAACATATGATAATACTATAATTATATTTTCCATCCATTATTTATGGGTTTTTTCAAAGGTTATTTTAATTATATATCCATGATACTCTCAAATTAGATACTAAAACCCCGTCCTTCTAGGTGTTGAATCCATTTTGTATTGACCTAGACTCATTAACATGAAACATATAGTTTTACGTCTCTATTGTGACTCAGGACCTTCTACCAATCACCAATGTTTGGTGGAAACACCAGGGTATTAATATAGTATCGATGGGATATGAATTTACTCCTATAAAATAATTATAAGTAATATTTATACTACACTGTAAATTTATCATGGCTATTGGGGTTAATGTAAATTTAATCCTAAATTACACTAGGACCAACCAAGTGTACCTATTTAACTAATTACAATAACCATATAAGATATAAATACCACATGAATATAAACATGTACTCAATCAAGGTTTAAAAAATACATAAATGATTATAAGTAAGAAAAAATGTATAATACAACAAACCACCAAGACAAACTAAGACTAAGACTCAAAATAGAATATCTATCATAGGGGAAATCTCTCGATGAATGTTCTAAATACATTTATGGTTTCCAATCCACGTACCATTTATAAGTGAAAAAATGAATCACCCATTCCTTATACACCTTGGAGCACAATCTTGAATACTCGAGTAAGAAAATGTCCTATAATGTCACATATAGGGCATGAGTATAAAAACTAATAAGGTAGTCACCACCCAAACCCTACTCACTAGTCATCTTATCAATTTCATTGAAGAAAAAATATATAGATCATGTAAATGAAGAAAATAGTAAACAACATACATCACGTACTTCAATGGAAGCTAATTACAATTAAAATAAGTAACTCCAAAAATAAGTAGGGTCCTTATTAATATGTAATAGATTTTTGGATAGCATGGTATCACGGTAAATATAGAGGTAGGTAAATATTTTTGAAGGTCCCACCTAAGAAATAACACATATAAGGGTTTGAAAATAATTCCATACCATAGAAAAAGGAATGGGAATACAATGATAGGGCATTAGCTCAGCCAATCGTATAGGGGCAAGTTGTACAAAAGGTCAAGTCATTTCAATCTCATCATATCAACATGATTGTAATAAAGTTATCACTTATTGATTAATAAATATAAAATTCAAATTCCACTTCTAAAATGCTTATTCATCACCATGTATCATAAAAAAATTCATTAACTACTCATGAAATTAATACATGGAAGCATACTTGTATGTTATTCAATGATCCCATATATAACACAATAGGAGGCCACATTAATATAATTAGGGAAAACAATTAGAAACTAAAATGTCCACATAAATGCAATACCAATAACATGGTGAAATAAACATGATGATCTCTTGAAGCATGGTTTTAACCATGTATAAATTGAAATTAATTAGAAAAAAATATTTATACAATGTAGAAAGTGAAATAGGAATTTATTAACCATTGAAAACATTATTTTTTAATTAAATTATGTCTACCCAATATTATTGATAATCTATCCCTTAAACATTATTAGAACTAAGAGGTGTGCCTCTATATAAATCAAATATGGCATCTCCTTTGAGGTTAGAAATGAAGGATTATTCTACCACTTACAAAAATGCACCCCCAAACATATGATAGTTTGGGATTTAGGTCACTATGATTTAAGAAGATAGTAACCAAGAATGAAAAAACATAGTCTTAGCACCCATTCACCAATTATAAGTACATGTCACAAAAAAACTAGAAGAAACCAAAATGAGTTTAATTACATAAAAGTCCCTAGTTTTTTGGAATATAGATTATGTCCACTCCTATAGAAAAATAAGAAGAAACTGTATTAAGTGAATAAAAATGTCCATAACTCCTCAAGGGACTTATTCTATAAAGAACCAAATCCATAGGATCAATGTATTGCAGAACACATGAAGAAGATAAATGGAAGGGTAAGGAAAAATTCCCAGAGTCTCTAAGAATGAAAAATGGAGCTCAAATCCTTAAAGGATAAGATTAAAGGGGAAAATTTAGGATAGAAAATGACTGAAGTACCATTTTTTAAAATAATTACCCATTTTTCTACCAAGTACATAATGTGGCGTACTAAGTACTATGTGGTTCAAACACAACTACATGGTCAACTGAATCCACACTAGGTATCAGGTTTAGGACAAGAGGGTGTCAGGTGGTTCTCAAAGACATTTGGTCCACTCTTTATTTTCCCATTCTCTTATAAAATCCATCAAATTGATTCCCAATATTAAAATACACCTCAAGATAGATTTAATAACCTAATTAAATAAAGAAATTAACTCATGATTATAGACACTTTACATTCTACATTCTCTAATAGTATGGAAATTGTGAACATAAATATTTGATATGGTTTTGAGTAAGTGTAGAATTTTATATGGGGTATAAGTGGGTAGAAAAGAAATTCATTTTAATAATTAACGATTTATAAATTTTATATATAAAATTTTTGAATTTTTTTTGAAAAGTAAATATTTAATGTGGTTAGAGAAGATTTATTATGATCTAATTAGTAAATTAAAAGTGTCTCTGTAGTACCCCCAGTTTCTGGTAAATAACCCTTACTTTATGCTTTTTAAGTACATAAAGCATATTAGAATTTGTTGGGAAAGTTTGGAGACTTTTATACTGTCAAATGGAAATAAGTAGTGAAGCACGGGCTTCGCATGGTTTGCCCAAGCAGTGCGGAAGCCATGGAGGTGGTGAGACATTGGACAGAGGAGACCACACATTGTGCGCACGGTTTGGGAAAGCTGTGTGAGGAGATCGTGCAGAGCGCCCCTTCCAAGCATTTACTAATGTAATGGTTAGCGTACTATTTGACTAATCATGCAGGCTAACCGTGCGCGAAGTCAACTTAGACCCTATTGTTAAGAATCTAATCTTGTTTATCTTTAAACCCACTCGTATTTGCTCCTAGATGGACCTAACTTGGTATTTCTCTTTGGTGAAGGTGCGAGAACACTTACCAGGCATTTTGGAAGTGATCCGGAGGTTTTCCATGGCGTTTAGAGGAAGGTTGATCACAGTAATTCTAGACTCCATTAGTTTTCTTAGATCTCATTATTCTCTCTTGTTGGATCCTTTGATCAACGCCCAAGGTGGGTAGATCTAAGGTAGTGGATGACTTTTATGTGGGGTTTTGGTCTTGTTGGTGATAGGGGAAGTAATTTAAAGAGGTTTTGTGTGTTTCGACCGGGTTTTTATTTGGTTTCGCCTATTTTGTTGAGGAAGGTGATTTCACTCTCGATTCCTCTTTCTTAGAACTTGAGGGCTTAGTTTCAAATTGTTTCCTTGATTGCAATGGTTTGTTTATCTGCTGTGAAAGAATGGTTGAAACACCTTTTTAGTAACGGGTGATAGAAATTGTGTTTTTTTGGAAAGTGATTGTTGAAGTGAATTTAAAATGGTGATTTTAAACAGGTTATGGTTTTTATTCTTGAAATAAATGGTTTTCAATAAAATGTTTGATGATTTATTGAAAGGTTTTGAACACACTTGGTTTTGGCAAGGATTTTCATGGGTTGTGGTGTGTGTTCATATGCATTGGGATGGATAAGGGTGAGAAGTACCCCCATTAAAAGTTCTATGGATAAGGGCAAGAAGTACCCCCATCAAAAAGGAGGGATAAGGGTGTGAAGTACCCATGTCAAGGTATTCCAGAAAGTGATGGCTTCTGTAACGACCCGAAATTTTGAATTAATCTTGTTTCCTAATTTTGTGTGTTATTTTATTTTTTTATACTCAACAAAACTATTTCATTTGATAACATGATTATAATTCAAATGAGACCATTGGGTTTTGACTGTTATATGACCATTGGTCAATATAACCATTGGAAACTAAACGTTTCGATTATTGTCTCTAAATACAAGTGATCTTGGTTAATTAATATAGAAAAGAGATTTGATGGCCTCACCCAGAAGACTTGGACCGATCGAAGCCCATCAAACAGAACTTGGGAAGGAGATAGCACCATTGGGCTTTGCTCTGGACCAAACCCAAGCCAAAATTTATCGTGTGAATCTAGAATGGAGTCGACTTCGTGAGAAGTTCAAACTGATAGAAATAACTACTCGTGCGATGTTGGCCGATCCTCCCAAAGATTCTCTCACCTTAACACACCTTACACTTAGGTTCTATGCTAGTGTGATAAGGGGCTATGTAAGGAGACCATAACTGCCTTGTGTAATAATTTGTTTTAAATAAAAAATTTGATTTCTTCTTATGATGAAGTTTATGGATTTTTAAATGTCCGGATAAGTATAGTATGCATATTTTTGGTAAATTTTACAGAAAGTATATTTTAAAAAATGTTTATGTAAACCTTAAATAATTAAAAATGTGTAATGATTTTCGAAAAATGGTCTTCTATAATTATGTTCAGTATAAAATTTAGAGTCTAATAAGATCAACTTAATTTTTTATGAATAGTAAAGTATAAATAGTGATTTTATGCTTAGGATTAGTAATGTGACCAAATGTATTAATAATCTCACTTAAAAAAAGTATTAATATAATATAGGCACATTGATTAAGTAATGTGATTCAATAAAATGGCTAAATAACAGTTTCATAAATTATTAGTCAACTATTAGTTTTTTCGGGTGAATAGTGATTTTTTAATTAAAAAATAAATTAAAATTATTTATAAAATTATTTTTATAAAATGGATTTCATTTTGAACTCAGAGCATCGATATTATGTTAAGGTAAATTTTGGGGATTTTTCTGACAAAAATGAATTTTCGGTGAATAGTGTACTAATTATAAATTTAAATTAAAAATATTTAGAAAATTATTTTTATAAAATAGAGTTCATTTTTAAAATCAGAGCATCTATATTTTCTTAAGGTGAATTTTTGGGATTTTTCTGAGAAAGTTGAATTTTCGATGAATTGTGAAAATACAGTTTTTATGTTACGGGTGTTTAATGACATCAGTAAATGATGTATTAAGTATTTCATCAATATGGTCGACTTATGAATAGTAAGATAAGGTATGAGGTGTCCCAAGTGGCCAATATCATTAGAAAATACCATGGAAAATCCCATGGTTTTTCCAAAACCACCAATGAGGTGTCCCTTGGCCATTAATGCATTGTCCCCTCACTTTCCCTATAAATACCAATCCATCCTATCATCCATTCGACTCCCAACTCTCCCCAATGAACCTCTGGTCTCATTACCTCCCAAGGAGTCCTCCCAAGGTTCCCCCAAGCCCTCAATGTCCCAACCTTTGAGTTTTAAGAGTTACGTTTAAGGTAAGGGATCATACCTCCCTCTTTCTTTTCAAGTAATCTCTTTTATGTCATTTCATTTATGATCCATGATCTTATGATGGAGGATGATCTTTTATATTCCCCTTTCATCCCTTTTCATTTTCATATGATGAGACACCCCCTCTTTCTCTCATCAATTCGTTTTAAGAAAGTTTAAGCGGCGTCGTTAGGCTGCCGAAATTTTTGTAACAGATTCTTTCACCCTTCTCTTTTTCAACATCTATTTTCATGTCAAGTATTTCATGTTCCTATTTATTATGTTTGTAACAGCCCGAGATTTTATGAAAAATATTCTTTTTTATTTTACTAATGTCTTGTGTTGTACGCGACACCAAAAGGAGCTTGCACAACACGCATGCTTGACTTGCCTTGCATTACACGCAATCGCGACCTTCCTCGATAGCGTGTGTAATACGCAATACCGAGTTTCACTAAACAACGATATGCTATTAAAATATTATTAAAACTAGCCGTTATGAATAGTAATAACCACTTTTTAAAATTCTGTAAATCTTATATTTCAAAATGAACTTCATTTTTGGATTCGGAGTATCGAATTAAGCCTAAGGTGAAATTTTGGTACATTTCAGATAACTTTCATATTCTGATGAATAGTGAAAATTACTAAATTATAATTAAAAACAACTTTTTTAATCGAAATAATTAATTGTGATAAATCATTAATTTGAGTGGTTTTAAAGTATATTTAGAATATATTTTTACAATTTAATACAATGTTGGTCATTGGACGTAATTTCACATTTAAACCAGACATAAACAAGTGTCAATCTTTTGATAGATATTGTTTCTTAAAAATACGCTATTTGTTTTAATAGCGGGATTTAATTATAAAATTAATTATTTCAACTTCTATGTTATGAATTTGGTAACATAGACTTCATTTTTGAATTCAGAATATGAAATATAGCTTAGGATGAAATTTTGGCATTTTTCTGAAAACCTTCATTTTTTGATGAATAGTGAAACTACTAAGTGGTAGGTTAAATCTGAATTTTGCATAAAACTTAATTTTACCGCTTCTGTGAATGGAATTTCGAAAATCCGACAGACACGGTTAATATCAAGGACTAAAATGTGGTTCAATGAGATGAAAATAATTTTTGGTGAATAGTAACTTTTTACTTTTTTTTACCACGGATAAAAGAAAATAGGGTCACTAAGGGTAAATATGATATTACTATTACCCTAACAATGTCCTAATTCTATTGGATAAGTGTAATTCGACCAGAAACAAACTTAGGAATAAAATATGGCCATTTAGGCCCACTTGGATTAGATTAGGACATTTATTATTAATTTATTTAAAGAAGGGTTAAAATAGTTAAAATCAAAGTTTAATAAGTAAATCATTTTTAATATGGGGTTATACATAAGATAAATTCGATTGTAAATATTCATTGGAAATCTAAAAAGATTTAATACAAGATGGTATTTTATTTGTAATTTTTAGAAATCAAATAATTTAATTTATTTATGACACAAAGATGATGCAGTAATTATCTTATTAATGAAATATTGACATAATTGATGTTATAAACACCAAAATAAATGTAATTTGAGACTTTTTATGAATTCCACTAATTTTCTAGGTTACTATGATATATTAGTGTTGATTTAATCAACTTGGTTCGAACAAATAATTCTGTTATGACTTTCAGAAAAATCATGTATCAAATAGTGTCAAAATTGACACAAAATAGTTTTTAAATCAAATATTATATTATTAATTGTTATTTTATTCCTAAAAATCTAAGGTTCGGCCAAATGACTTAGATAAGGATATATGTATTAATAATATACAATTTGTGGTTCGTTTGGCATGTTATAGTAAGTTTATTAACCATATAATGTAAGAAAACAAAAAGACACGGTAAAAGTTAAATTATTTAACTTAGAGTTAAATCTAATTGATAAGGTTAAAATAATACTCTAAACTTGTCTAAATCTTATTTTTTGATAGGATTTCGACCCATCCCCACTTTAGCTTCGAAATAAGACTCTTTGGAACCATTATAAACCGATTTTGACTTTAATATAAAATAATATTTTGAGATATTTCTAAGGTGCCCCTCTCCTCCCTTATAAAAGGACACCTCCTCCCCCTCCTCCTCACACCAATTTGAGCACTCAAGCTCGGCCAACCCCTGAAAAAATCTCTTCTCCACTTCCCTAGCAACATCCTAGAGGTTATGGTCTTCCTAAAAGACCAATTTTAGTTCCCTAAGAGGAGGTGTCCAAAAGCGCTTCAAAGAAGAGGTAATTACCGTTACCAATTCTTTCATCTTTATTTCTTCTTCCATTTCTTCTTCTTAGGTTGTTTCATTATGAAGTAATAACATCAGTATCACTCAAATACTGATATGTTATTATAAGTATGAAACAACCCTATTTCACCATCTATCCATCCTAAGGAAAAATAAATCACCACGCGTGCGTACGTACGGAATACCGTCTCCACGCCGTGGTGTAATCTATTTTCCACCACCACCTTACATGGATGGGTATAATGGTGTAAAGAATAACTATACATAGTTATTAAAACATCATATTGATTCTGATATATTTTATAATCCACTCCAATTCAATTCAATATTTATAGAAATGATATCATCGCTCGTGCGTACGTACGGACTACCGTCTCCACGACGCGATGAGATTAATTCTCCATGTTAACCATTTAAGAATGATTATAAAGTATATATAAGAAATAATAATGAAATATATGACATTATAAAGCTACTGGATTTATGTATATATATACATATTTATGTCATCTACTTACTTCCATTTCAAGACAATAAGGAAAGGAAAACAGCGTTCATGCGTACGTACGGACTACCGTCTCCATGAACGGTGTTTTTCATTTTATTTATCTACCTATTATATATATATATATACTGAATATATATGATATATAAATCATATTTTATATTCTGGAAGTAAGTAAATAATGATATAAGTAATAATGATGTCAAGAACAACAAGTCAAAACACCTACGATAAATGAAACGATTTTACCCAAAACGCTTCTTTAACATGGAATTTACAAAAGAACGAGTAATATAATGTCATAAGTGAACCATATATGATATCATAACATTGAATATTATTCTGTAATAAGTCAATAACATGATTTAAATCATTATACAGGAGGTATGGACACTTACAAAGCAAGTCGGACCTAAGGTAAGGGAAATATCACAATCTCATTTTTATCCGAGATTGTTTATTCGTAAGTATTTACTGGGGTGTATTTTACCATCCACATCCATGTTTACTCAATATGTAATATTATTTCCATCCAACTAAAATTGTTTAAATCCATTTTTACCCTTCTGTGAGTTTTTAGTAATACGTATGAAAGGAATCTTTTGTCGTTTTTTGTACGAGGTACTTTTTGACTTTTCTGACAAAAGTACGAAGAATGTTTTTTTTAACTTATACGGCACGAACGGATTTCTACTGTTTTATAAAGCCTTATTTTCATGAAGCTTCCACTAAAAGATTTCATGACTATTTTCAATAAAATCTCTTTCTTTTAAAATTTCATGATGTTTTGTGAAAAGAAATTTGATTTTGAAGAAGAAAGGATATTTTCCTCAAGAATTCAATTCAAGTGTTTTATCAAAATTATTTTTCATCTAAGATAATAAAGGGTTCTGTTTCTATCCATATTTTTACATTTATTTGACTATGTTGTGATGGAATTATGTTTATGAATTCCTTTATCTTATATGAATTGATTTATGATGTCATGATGTTTCAAGAATCCCATTTTTGTTACATGTGTTATGCGATGATGTATGTTTTATGATTATGTGGCACACATAAGAAAGGATTCATTATAAGATGGGTGGGACCTATATATCCCTCCAATGCATTGGGTAATGATTTTATATCTCATGAGATAGACATGGCTGGAATGGTAGGTTATACCGGTTCAGTGAAACAGGACTGAAACGAGGGTTACTCGATTCAGAAAGGGACTTTGTCCACTAAGATAGTCTTGGCAATTAGTCTTGACTAACAAGAAATGATTTTCTATGATTATGTGTGTATGCCACAAAGTTTCATGTTTTAATTTATGATTATTGTGATTACATTTCACTACCATGATTTATCCCATGTTATGAAATTATGCTCTCTTTTGCAGGTTATGATTTCCAAAATGTTATGTTCTTATGAATATGATGTGATTGATATTTCTTTTGTTTACCCTTACTGAGCATTTGAGCTCACCCTTTTATGTTTTATTTTCCCCAGGATATAAAGAAAGGTTTTAGGTAAATAAAAAAAGAAGAAGATCTTTATGGGAGATGTTGAAGATCTTTCACCACGATTAGAAGATTATAGTCCGAGTTTCCAAAGACACTAAACTATTACGGTCCTTCTGTGTGTGTTTTTGTAATGTACTAAGTATTCCGAAAAAGTAATGTAATGTCAATGTACGTCAAGATACGGGTCTCTATAGTTGGTATCAGAGGCAAAGGAGGTAGGAATGTATCTGATCCTTGGGAACTCTCACATGTGAGCGTTGAACGAAGCATGGCTCTCCGCCCAAGGGCTTCATGAGGAAATGGCTGCCACTGGGGATGGTGGTGTGTCCCGCCCAGGGGGTGTAGCCGCCCATGGAGTGCCCTGATAGGTATCAATTATAGTCCACTGGAAGTAATTCCAGACTGCTACAGTTGGTATCAGAGGAAAGGTTTAGTCAACCTTTGGAAACTAGGATGCGAAAACGTTAGTGAGATCCCTAGAGATATTTCTAAGGTATGTCTAGGGATGCCCCTAAGGATAAGTATACGTATAAGATATAGTCCTAGAACTATGGTAACGATATTAGATTAAACCAAATATGATAGATATTTAAGTTACTCCCCCTTTATTATGATTTTTGCATCTAACACTATTCTGTTTGGGTTTTAGAAAATGGATGGAAACAAGATGATTCACAATAATGGAGGATATGATGGACAATGGAATGATATTCTTCCTGAGAAAACAAATGAAATGGGATTTGGATGTCCAAACATCATTATTATGCCGAATCAGCAATCTCACAACATGATCAATAAAGTAAAATTTGGTAAGTTTCCTGACTCGACTAATAAGAGAAAGATGGAGTTCCATGATGATCATAGAGGAAAGAAAGTTCAATTTCCCCTATGTAAATCATGTGGGAAGAGGCATCAAGGAGAATGTTTCAAGGGAACTGGAAGATGCTTTGGGTGTGGAAAAGACGGACACAAAGCAAGTAAGTGAAAAGGAAAAGGGTCGGTTAACACCATGGATGAGGATAATGGTATTGCTACGACATCAAAAATGGTTAAGTGTTTTAAATGTGGAATGTATGGGCATTATGCAAACAAATGCCCTTAGGGAAAGACTCATGAAGAGAATCAGTATGGTCATATGGGTAGTATTTATGTGGATGATGATGAAGAGACTATAAATGATATGTGAGATGAAAGAATTTTTGAAGCTCGGTCAATGGTTTGAGAATGTAGTGGAATGATTACATGTTTATCATGTGTAATTTTGGAATAAAGAGACATCTATGCATTGTTACACTGTTGTCTTTCCTTGTGTTTTGAAAGTGTATGATTAATGTTACCAGTATCCATGAAAGGTTATTCAGATATTTTTGGAATGTAGATGATATGTGCCTAATGAAGGGATAAGGAGAAAATTAAATGTTTGATAGTATTCCTGAGCTCATGATTGATATAAGGACTAAGTGATATCATGGTTTGAGTATATAGAATTTTGAGGATTTTGGTAACTTTTAGCTGCACTCATGTTTTCACTAAGGTATTCAAGAGAATACACGATTAAGGACTTTGAATGTTTGGAATGTGACCAACAAGACATATCTTATGATATGTGGGGATCAACGACAGTATTAAATCTCTGGTAATCATTGTCACTATATTATGAGAGTGGACTGCAGTATTATGTATAAGCCTAAAGATTAGACTGGATTATGTTGGACATAAGTTAGTATTGTTTAAGGATAGAAGATTTTCGATATTATTGATGGGATGTTATAGTAACGTAGTTTTAGAAAAAGGGACAACCTGCAGGACGGGCGACAGCCCATCGCTTCGGACAAGGCTGTAGGAATCGAACCCACAACCGAAGTGCGACTGGCCTTTATCGCCTACCACTAGCCTACAGGAAGTCCCTGTTTAGTAGAAACTAGTTTTATTATATTAAGCAGTATGATATATGAAGTATAAGTCCATTTTAGGAACCATATGTGATTAATCTCACTATAGAATGACTTATGTATATTTAATAACTTTTTCTAACCTATTGTTTGAGACAGATGGAATGACCCATCATTCTATCACATAATCTGCTAACACTTCACAAATAACAAATTCAACTTCATTTATTTAAGAGATGAAGTAGAAATTGTTCAAGGCACGAACAAAAGAGAGATTGTACCAAAATAAAGTAAGTATTTATTCTAAGAAAATTTTCAACTTTAGGGAAATGATCTTGAAAACCAAAAATGTTGTCCTAGTGATCTTATACCTGATGAATCAGATGGTACCTTATATCATCACAAATCTATGGATTTGTGATTACTGGCTTTTCCATAGCCATGTTCTCTACCACTCTCCATCAGAACATGATGGTTAGATTTCTCTTCCATATCCATATTTTCACCTATGTGGAGACCCAGTGATTAGTTTATTTGGGTAATCGTTACATTTCATACTTTAGTTTTTAAAGCCATGTTTTGGTATTCCCTTTTACGATGTGGGTTTCTATTAAAGAAACTTTCGAATAGTAAACCATTTATAACCCCGACGAATTTCGAGGGCGAAATTCATTTTAAGTGGGGTAGAATGTAACAGCCCGAGATTTTATGAAAAATATTCTTTTTTATTTTACTAATGTCTTGTGTTGTACGCGACACCAAAAGGAGCTTGCACAACACGCATCCTTGACTTGCCTTGCATTACACGCAATCGCGACCTTCCTCGATAGCGTGTGTAATACGCAATACCGAGTTTCACTAAACAACGATATGCTATTAAAATATTATTAAAACTAGCCGTTATGAATAGTAATAACCACTTTTTAAAATTCTGTAAATCTTATATTTCAAAATGAACTTCATTTTTGGATTCGGAGTATCGAATTTAGCCTAAGGTGAAATTTTGGTACATTTCGGATAACTTTCATATTCTGATGAATAGTGAAAATTACTAAATTATAATTAAAAACAACTTTTTTAATCGAAATAATTAATAGTGATAAATAATTAATTTGAGTGGTTTTAAAGTATATTTAGAATATATTTTTACAATTTAATACAATGTTGGTCATTGGACTTAATTTCACATTTAAACCAGACATAAACAAGTGTCAATCTTTTGATAGATATTGTTTCTTAAAAACACGCTATTTGTTTTAATAGCGGGATTTAATTATAAAATTAATTAATTCAACTTCTATGTTATGAATTTGGTAAAATAGACTTCATTTTTGAATTCGGAATATGAAATATAGCTTAGGATGAAATTTTGGCATTTTTCTGAAAACCTTTATTTTTTGATGAATAGTGAAACTACTAAGTGGTAGGTTAAAAACTGAATTTTGCATAAAACTTAATTTTACCGCTTCTGTGAATGGAATTTCGAAAATACGACAGACACAGTTAATATCAAGGACAAAAATGTGGTTCAATGAGATGAAAATAAATTTTGGTGAATAGTAACTTTTTACTTTTTTTTTACCACGGCTAAAAGTAAATAGGGTAACTAAGGGTAAATATGATATTACTATTACCCTAACACATGTCCTAATTCTATTGGATATGTTTAATTCGACCAAAAACAAACTTAGGAATAAAATATGACCATTTAGGCCCACATGGATTAGATTAGGACATTTATTATTAATTTATTTAAAGAAGGGTTAAAATAGTTAAAATCAAAGTTTAATAAGTAAATCATTTTTAATATGGGGTTATACATAAGATAAATTCGATTATAAATATTCATTGGAAAGCTAAAAATATTTACTACATGATGGTATTTTATTTGTAATTTTTAGAAATCAAATAATTTAATTTATTTATGACACAAAGATGATGCAGTAATTATCTTGTTAATGAAATATTGACATAATTGATGTTATAAACACCAAAATAAATGTAATTTGAGACTTTTTATGAATTCCACTAATTTTATAGGTTACTATGATATATTAGTGTTAATTTAATCAACTTGGTTCGAACAAATAATTCTGTTATGACTTTCAGAAAAATCATGTATCAAATAGTGTCAAAATTGACACAAAATAGTTTTTAAATCAAATATTATATTATTAATTGTTATTTTATTCCTAAAAATCTAAGGTTCGGCCAAATGACTTAGATAAGGATATATGTATTAATAATATACAATTTGGGGTTCGTTTGGCATGTTATAGTAAGTTTATTAACCATATAATGTAAGAAAACAAAAAGACACGGTAAAAGTTAAATTATTTAACTTAGAGTTAAATCTAATTGATAAGGTTAAAATAATACCCTAAACTTGTCTAAATCTTATTGTTTGATAGGATTTCGACCCATCCCCACTTTAGCTTCGAAATAAGACCCTTTTGAACCATTATAAACCGATTTTGACTTTAATATAAAATAATATTTTGAGATATTCCTAAGGTGGCCCTCTCCTCCCTTATAAAATGACACCTCCTCCCCCTCCTCCTCACACCAATTTGAGCACTCAAGCTCGGCCCACCCCTTCTAAAATCTCTTCTCCACTTCCCTAGAAACATCCTAGAGGTTCTGGTCTTCCTCAAAGACCAATTTTAGTTCCCTAAGAGGAGGTCTCCAAAAGGCGCTTCAAAGAAGAGGTAATTACCGTTACCAATTCTTTCATCTTTATTTCTTCTTCCATTTCTTCTTCTTAGGTTGTTTCATTATGAAGTAATAACATCAGTATCACTCATATACTGATATGTTATTATAAGTATGAAACAACCCTATTTCACCATCTATCCATCCTAAGGAAAAATAAATCACCGCGGGTGCGTACGTACGGAATACCGTCTCCACGCCGTGGTGTAATCTATTTTCCACCACCACCTTACATGGATGGGTATAATGGTGTAAAGAATAACTATACATAGTTATTAAAACATCATATTGATTCTGATATATTTTATAATCCACTCCAATTCAATTCAATATTTATAGAAATGATATCATCGCTCGTGCGTACGTACGGACTACCGTCTCCACGACGCGATGAGATTCATTCTCCATGTTAACCATTTAAGAATGATTATAAAGTATATATAAGAAATAATAATGAAATATATGACATTATAAAGCTACTGGATTTATGTATATATATACATATTTATGTCATCTAATTACTTCCATTTCAAGACAATAAGGAAAGGAAAACAGCGTTCATGCGTACGTACGGACTACCGTCTCCATGAACGGTGTTTTTCATTTTATTTATCGACCTATTATATATATATATATATATATATACTGAATATATATGATATATAAATCATATTTTATATTCTGGAAGTAAGTAAATCATGATATAAGTAATAATGATGTCAAGAACAACAAGTCAAAACACCTACGATAAATGAAACGATTTTACCCAAAACGCTTCTTTAACATGGAATTTACAAAAGAACGGGTAATATAATGTCATAAGTGAACCATATATGATATCATAACAATGAATATGATTCTGTAATAAGTCAATAACATGATTTAAATCATTATACAGGAGGTTTGGACACTTAAAAAGCAAGTCGGACCTAAGGTAAGGGAAATATCACAATCTCATTTTTATCCAAGATTGTTTATTCGTAAGTATTTACTAGGGTGTATTTTATCATCCACATCCATGTTTACTCAATATGTGATATTATTTCCATCCACCTAAAATTGTTTAAATCCATTTTTACCCTTCGGTGAGTTTTTAGTAATACGTATGAAAGGAATCTTTTGTCGTTTTTCGTACGAGGTACTTTTTGACTTTTCCGACAAAAGTACGAAGAATGTTTTTTTTAACTTATACGGCACGAACGGATTTCTACTATTTTATAAAGCCTTATTTTCATGAAGCTTCCTCTAAAAGATTTCATGACTATTTTCAATAAAATCTCTTTCTTTTAAAATTGCATGATGTTTTGTGAAAAGAAATTTGAATTTGAAGAAGAAAGGATATTTTCCTCAAGAATTCAATTCAAGTGTTTTATCAAAATTATTTTTCTTCTAAGATAATAAAGGGTTTTGTTTCTATCCATATTTTTACATTGATTTGACTATGTTGTGATGTAATTATGTTTATGAATTCCTTTATCTTATATGAATTGATTTATGATGTCATGATGTTTCAAGAATCCCATTTTTGTTACATGTGTTATGCGATGATGTATGTTTTATGATTATGTGGCACACATAAGAAAGGATTCATTATAAGATGGGTGGGACCTATATCTCCCTCCAATGCATTGGGTAATGATTTTATATCTCATGAGATAGACATGGCTGGAATGGTAGGTTATACCGGTTCAGTGAAACAGGACTGAAACGAGGGTTACTCGATTTAGAAAGGGACTTTGTCCACTAAGATAGTCTTGGCAATTAGTCTTGACTAACAAGAAATGATTTTCTATGATTATGTGTGTATGACACAAAGTTTCATGTTTTAAGTTATGATTATTGTGATTACATTTCACTACCATGATTTATCCCATGTTATGAAATTATGCTCTCTTTTGCAGGTTATGATTTCCAAAATGTTATGTTCTTATGAATATGATGTGATTGATATTTCTTTTGTTTACCCTTACTGAGCATTTGAGCTCACCCTTTTATGTTTCCTTTTCCCCAGGATATAAAGAAATATTTTAGGTAAATAAAAAAAAGAAGAAGATCTTTATGGGAGATGTTGAAGATCTTTCACCACGATTAGAAGATTATAGTCCGAGTTTCCAAAGACACTAAACTATTACGGTCCTTGTGTGTGTGTTTTTGTAATGTACTAAGTATTCCGCAAAAGTAATGTAATGTCAATGTACGTCAAGATACGGTTCTATACAATATTGGGGTATGATCTCTATATCAATCATACTGATCTTTTATGTTCATATGATGAGAGACCCTATTTGATCTCTCCAATTCAGTGTTTTTAAGTTTTAAGTGACGCTGTTAGGATGCCGAATATTTAAGGGATTCTTTCACCCTTCTCGTTTTGAAGATCTATTTTCATGTCAAGTATTTCATTCTCCTTTTCATGTTTTGGGTGTATGATATCTATATCTATCATACTGATCTTTTATGTTCATATTATGAGATACCCTATTTGATATCTTCAATTCAGTATTTTGAAGTTTTAAGTGGCGTCGTTAGGCTGCCGAATTTTTAAGGGATTCTTTCACCCTTCTTGTTTTGAAGATCTATTTTCATGTAAAGTCTTTCATGTTCCATTTTTTTATGTTGGAGTATGATCTCTATATCTATAATACTGATCTTTTATGTTAATATTATTAGAGACCCCAATTGACCTCATAAATTCATTTTTCTGAAGTTTTAAGTGACGCCGTTAGGCTGCCAAATTTTCATAAGAGAAATCTTATTTTTGTCTTCCTTATATGTTTCTCAATTCATATGGTATGTCTTTCAAACGTCATTAACATGTTCTTATATAAATTATATTCTGTCCTTATACTGTGTTATGAATAATTTATGAGTGGGTGACTCATGTCCCCTCTCTTTTCAATGTTTTCTAAAACCCTGTAACATAGCCGTTATGCTGTAGAATTTTCGTCTCAAAATTTCTCTCTCTTTTTCTCAAATTCATTTAATTTATTAAGTGAATACACAAAGCTATTTCCCTACAGGGGTATTCACATATATATCAAAATGTTCTATTTTAATTCTGGGATTTACATACATGAGACCCACTTTCCTTTTTACGTGCGTTTAAAGTGACATAAGGATCACGTCTTTAAAGCAGTTTTTTTTAAAATGTGATGACTATGAAATGAAACCCATTTCATTTATGATATATGGGTTGTTTATGAAATTTTTGATGATGATATATGTGGATCACATGATAATGAAGAAAAATTTAAGGGTGTGCCCTGATAGCACTCCAATGCATTGGGTAAAGACTTAATCTCTAGAGATGACCATTTTTAATGACGCCTTGGTGAATAACCTTGGTAATTTTTAATAACACATTGGGAATGGTCCTTGGTGAAACGGAAATTATTGTCAATATTAAATTGTTTAGCCACATCTTAAAGTTATGAAATACTTTATTTTTATTATGACATGCCTCGTGATTTCTTTCTCATGCCTCAATGTTCTTTTTCATGACATTGTTGATGTACCTCAAGATCACATGTTAAATTTTTCCCCTTGTTTCCCTTACTGGGCCTTCTGCTCACCCTTTCTTTTGATGTATTTCCTCAGGTTATGAGATGCAGTAATGAACCTAGGATGATCATAAGGATAATCCTTTCAAGTGTTTAAGAATAATGTTTTATGTTGTCATGTTTTATGTTCTTGGTTTCCAAGACACTAAACCATAAAGATCCCCCGTTTTGTAAAATGTAATGAATAGTTATGTTATAAAAAGGCGGGATGCTATAGTTGGTATCGAAGGAAGGTTTAGTTATTCATGGAAATTAGTATATGAAAACTCTAGGAAGAACCCTATAGAAAATTTTAAATATAGGAAATCTTCCTGGTATTTTGGTGAGTACTGAGTTTGGGGTTTCCAAGAAAATAAATGTCTATCTGGATACGAGCAGGTAGAGGTGGCTCTGGCACAGATGTACAAAGGGGTAAAACCTGAAAACACCGCTATGAGCTAGACTCGAATGGGAAATGGTACACGCCAATGGGCCTTGATGCACTATTGGTTACGACACTCCCATGGGATATGCTTTGGTAGATTCATAAGCTTTTTATGAACCATTATTAAAGGAACAAAGATAAAATAAAATAAAGACTCACACAAGAATATAAGATCATGGATAACCTTGATTAGAACCTAGGGGATCACAAGTTAGGGTATACTTTCCTTCTACAAGTTTATCCTTCTATGCTTAACGTTTCCTTTTAATGATTATTGGCTTAGTATTTAAGCCCCTAATTATACTTTATTTTCTTAGTTAATGGCAGGAAATGGAAGAACATGTCCCTACAACCAATGTCATAGGAAATGTGACGATTTCCCTATTAATGTGACATAGATGACGAAGTATCAAGTTGAACATATTGTGATTATTCTAAACCATCTATCAAAAATCACAATTAATAATTGGTACCTAGTTTAATGCCCAAATTCATCAAGGAAGAAGATGACAAAGTCTAAAGGATATTCATCTGATAAAGTTGACAAGGGAAAGAAGACCCAATTTCTTTTTTGTAAAAAGTGTGGGAAGAGACACCAAGTAGAATGTCACAAAGGAACTGGGAGTTGTTTTAAGTGTAGGAAGATAGGGCATAAAGTATCCAATTGCTTTAAAAAATGGATAATGTGACTAATGGAGATAAGGATCGATCTAGTGTACCTTATACATTTCAATGTCGTAAATGTGGAGAAGTTAGACATTATCCAAGGCAATTCTCTCTTGGAATGGATGAGAAGCATGATGAGCATCAAAAATCTTTGAGTAAAAGGGGAAAATGCAAGTCCTATGCTGGGATAGATCATGATGACTGAAGTACATGTAACTTCTTCGCAATAATTTTCTATGTCATATTGTATTTTAGTTCATGCTCAATGAGCATATATTTTATGTTTTCTAAGATCATCGAGTCACTACCAAAGAGTATTTTATATAATTAAGGAAAACATCTATTACTATGTACCGCATGTTGATGTGGTGAAGCTATTTTCTTAAAAAAAGGTGATTATGGGATTAAAAGATTATTATTGTTTTGGAAGAGGTTCACTATTTTGGGAACCCTATTTTATCAAGGTAAATAGATTACTATGGTATTTTCTTAGAGTAGTAACGTTTGACTTATATTTTGAAGAATATATGAATTTAAGGCCATCTTATAGTAATTTAGGTTACATCTGGAAATGATTAAACTATCTTGGGGAAAATGTGATTAGGTTAGTTAATTTTGGTATAAGATGATAAGAGTGGTTGATGTTGTTTGGAGATGAATGATAAATTCTATCTTGGAAGACTATGTTATGAGATCGTTCTTATAATTTGGTTTCAATATTAGTTTGGTTTATTTTGAAGAATATTAAGGACATTTATTTATCGAATGGTCTATGATGAACTTTGGGTAGTACCATGGAACTGTGATGATTTAAAAGTAGTTTCCCTTCCTATGGGATTCTTTCTTTTTGAAGAGTTTTTTATCTTACCCTTTCTATTTTTGGGATAATGTTTAAAGATAGAAGAAATTGATATTTAATCTTTTTTGGATTATGTGACTCTCAAATAGATGATTCTTGTGTTTTGATGACATCAAGTATTTTTGAATGCTCATCGTTTAGAGAAAAGATTAGTTTTGGTAGAAACTTATTAAAGGATGAAACTCTACTTGAAGGTAGGTATATTTATTTATGTTTTTATTCTATGTAGTAAATGAATTCCTCAAAATTATGAAAAGGAACATAAAACAAATAAGTTGTTGGTTTACATTTCCTACTAGGTAATCAAAGACCGTTTACACACATCATATGTTTTTGATTTTCTTGTGGTTAAGTTTCTCCTAATCATGTTTTCTATCTCTCTCCCTCAGAACCTGACCCTTTGTTTTCTCCTCCATGTCCATGTTTTCCTACATGGAATCCTAGTATGGGTTAACTCGGGTGACCTTTGAACTTCCTTTTCCTTCTTTTAAAGTAATAGTTTTAATGACTCTTTTCTGATTTGGGACATTCAATGGAATTTCCAAGTCCAATTTTTTTTGTAAATTGTGAGGATGCAATTTCTTAATGGGGGAAGATTGTAACGACCCGAAATTTTGAATAAATCTTGTTTCCTAATTTTGTGTGTTATTTTATGTTATTATACTCAACAAAACTATTTCATTTGATAACATGAGTATAATTAAAATGAGACCGTTGGGTTTTGACTGTTATATGACCATTGGTCAATATGACTTCTGGAAACTAAACGTTTCGATTATTGTCTCTAAATACAAGTGATCTTGGTTAATTAATATTGAAAAGAGATTCAATGGCCTCACCCAGTAGTCTTGGACCGATCGAAGCCCATCTAACAGAACTTGGCAAGGAGGTAGCACTATTGGGCTTTTCTCTGGACCAAACCCAAGCCGAACTTCATCGTGTGAAGCTAGAATGGAATCGCCTTCGCGAGAAGTTCAAACTGATAGAAATAACAACTTGTGCGATGTTGGTCGAGCCTTCCTAGGATTCTGTCTCCTTGGCACACCTTACACTTAGGTCCTATGCTGGTGTGATAAGGGGATATGTAAGCAGACCGTAACTACCTTGTGAAATCGTTTGTTTTAAATAAAAATTTTGATTTCTTCTTATGATGAAGTTTATGAATTTTCAAATATCCGGATAAGTATATTATGCATATTTTTGGTGAATTTTAGAGAAAGGATATTTTAAAAAATGTTTATGTAAACCATAAATAATTAAAAATGTGTAATGATTTTCAAAAAATGGTCTTCTACAATTATATTCAGTACGAAATTTAGAGTCTAATAAGATCAACATAATTTTTGATGAATAGTAAATTATTAATAGTTATTTTATGATTAGGATTAGTAATGTGACCAAATGGATTATTAATCTCACTTAAAGAAAGTATTAATATAATCTAGGCACCTTGATTAAGTAATGTGATTCAATAAAATGGTTAAATAACAGTTTCATAAATTATTAGTCAAGTATTAGTTTTTTCGGGTGAATAGAGTTTTTTTAATTAAAAATTAAATTAAAAATATTTAGAAAAATATTTTTATAGATTGTATTTTATTTTTTAATTCAGAGCATCGATATTATGTTAAGGTAATTTTTGGGGATTTTTCTGAAAAAATGAATTTTCTATGAATGCTGTATTTATTTAAAAATTTAATTAAAAAAATTTAGAAAATTATTTTTATAAAATGGAGTTCATTTTTGAAATCAGAGCATCGATATTTGGTTAAGGTGAAATTTTGGGATTTTTCTGAGAAAGTAAAATATTAGATGAATAGTGATAATACCGTTTTTAAGTTACGGGTGTTTAATGACAACATTAAATGATGTATTAGGTATGTAATTAATATGTTTGACTTATGAATAGTAATATAAGGTATGAGGTGTCATAATTGGCCAATACCATGGGCAAGCCCATGGTTTTTCCAAAACCACCAATGAGGTGTCCCTCGGCCATTAATGCCTTGTCCCCTCACTTTCCCTATAAATACCAAGACATCCTATCATCCATTTGACTCCCAACTCTCCCCCAACAAATCTTTGGTCTCATTACCTCCCATGGAATCCTCCCAAGGTGCTCCTAATCCCTCAAGGTCCCAACCATTGAGTTTTAAGAGTTATGTTTAAGGTAAGGGATCTTACCTCCCTCTTTCTTTTGAAGTAATCTCTTTTAGGTCATTTCTTTTTTTCTCCATGATCATATGTTGGAGGATGATCTTTTATATTCCTCTTTCATTCCTTTTCATTTACATATTATGAGATACTCCCTTTTTCTCTCATCAATTCGTTTTAAGAAATATTAATTGGCGTCGTTAGGCTGCCGAAGTTTTTGTAACGGATTCATTCACCATTCTCATTTTCAAGATCTATTTTCATGTCGAGTCTTTCATGTTCATTTTTATTATTTTGGGGTATTATCTCTATATAAATCATACTTATCTTTTATTTTCATATTAATAGAGACCCTCTTTGATCTCTACAATTCAGTATTTTGATGTTTTAAGTGACGCCGTTAGGCTGCTGAATTTTTAAAGGATTCTTTCACCCTTCTCGTTTTCAAGATCTATTTTCAAGTCAAGTCTTTCTTGTTCCTTTTTATTATGTTGGGGTATGATTTCTATATCTATCATACTGATATTTTATTTTCATATGATTAGAGACCCTATTTGATCTCTTCAATTCAGTATTTTTGAGGTTTTAAGTGGCGTCGTTATGCTGCTGAATTTTTAAGGGATTATTTCAACCTTCACATTTTCAAGATCTATTTTCATGTCAAGTCTTTCATGTTCCTTTTTATTATTTTGGTGTATGATCTCTATATCTATCATACTGATCTGTTATGTTCATATGATGAGTGACCCTATTTGACCTCATCAATTCATTTTTTTTAAGTTTTAAGTGACGTTGTTAGGCTACCGAATTTTCATAAGAGAAATCTTATTTTTTTTCTTCCTTCCATGTTTTTCAATTCATATGGTATGTCTTTAAAACATCATTACCATGTTCTTATATACATTATATGTTTTCCCTATACTGTGTTATGAATCATTTATGAGTGGGTGACTCATGTCCCCTCTCTTTTCAATGTTTTCTAAAACCCTGTAACATAGCTGTTATGCTACAGAATTTTCATCTCAAAATGTCTCTCTCTTTTTCTCAAATTCTTTTAATTTATTTAGTGAATACTCAAAGATCTTTTTCTATAGGGCTATTGAAATATATATCAAAATTTTCTATTTTAATGCTGGGATTTACATACAAGAGACACACTTTCCTTTTTCCGTGGGTTTAATGTGACATAAGGATCACATCTTTAAAGCAGTTTTTTTTTAAATGTGATGACTATGAAATGAAACCCATTTCTATTATGCTATATGGGTTGTTTATGAAATTTTTGATGATGATATATGTGGCTCACATGATAATAAAGGCAAATTTAAGGGTGCACCCTGATAGCACTCAAATGCATTGGGTAAAGACTTAATCTCTAGATATGACCATTTTTAACGATGCCTTGGTGAATAAACTTGGTAATTTTTAATGACACCTTGGGGATGGACCTTGGTGAAATAGAAATGATTGTCAATATTAAATGTTGTAGACACATCATCAAGTTATGAAATACATTATTTTTATTATGACATGCCTCATGATTTCGTTCTCATTCCCTAAAATTATTTTTCATGACATTGTCGATATATCTCAAGATCACATGTTAAATGTTTCCCCTTGTTTACCTTACTAGGCCTTCTTCTGACCCTTTCTTTTGATGTATGTCCCCAGGTTATGAGATGTAGTAATGAACCTAGGATGAACATAAGGATAATCCTTTAAAGTGTTAAAGAATAATGTTTTATGTTTTCGTGTTTTAAGTTCCAGGTTTCCAAGACACTAAACCTTAATGATCTTCGGTTTTGTAAAATGTAATGAAAAGTTATGTTATCAAAAGGCGGGATGCTATAGCTTGGTGGAAGGATAACTCACCACTCGTGAGTATAGGGAGGTCCAGGTTGCATGCATGGTTGTTTGTGTGGATTTCTGAGATGGAATGAATGTGCCATAATGGAAATGTGAATTTGATTGGAAACTTTTCTTGGTTGATTTTTGTGAGAAAGATAGGTTTTGTTGGAAAATGGTTCTGACATGGATGTTGTTATATTGTGAACTATTTTGGAATTGTTTTATATAAATTGTTTTATATAAATGTGGTAACATGTTTTATCCTAGAGGCATGGGTTGGGAAGTCATTGGGGAAAACCTACTGAGTTTCATTACTCACCCCTTGCTTTGGAACATTGGTGCTTTTGAAAATGTCATATATAGGGATGTTGGAAAAGGTAAACTGTCACTTGTTTATAGAACTACTTTGTGATACTTGGGTCGGTTCATGATGTTGGAGCCTAGAGCATGTGGGGCATGAAGTTGGGATGTCTTCTTGCAGTCTTTTAGTGTTTCCTTCCACTTTCTGCTCTGATTTAGTGTTGGTTTGTGTTGTGGTACTCTTGGTTGGTTTACGATAAAATAAATGATTGAGTAGTCTTAACTGTTATAATGAATCATTTAGTTGATTTGTTTGATTATGTTTTTTGGTTTTGTGGTATGTTCTAAAAGGGTAAATCGTCCCCCAATTGTTTTGAAACCCTTCGAAATTTATTGTCAGCCTTTGGCGCCATGGGGATGTTTCTTAAGGCCTAGTAATGACTCGCTGTACTCTCAAGACAAAGAGGATAACCGGGTTCATTACAAATGGTATCAGTTTGTTCAGTCCTTGGGGTATAAATGCAATTATCTTGTTACTTTCCTTATGGAACAAGTAGTCATCAGTTTTTGTTGGTCTTGGCATTGAATTCTTACATGTCTATTCCTTGGGTGGTCATCTTAGGAAGGATTAGGATTGTCATAACTTGAAATGTAGATCCTAAAAATACATAGCTAAACTTTTTATGTTGAAACTCAAGTTACTCAGGAGTTGGGTACATAAGTGTTTTGGAGACACTTATAGGATAACAAATCTCATTGTCATGGGTTTATCCAATGAGAGGAGAATGACTTGCAATAGAGGAATGACTTCCCACTAGGAGTGCATATATCATTTCTAGAAATTCAAAAGTGTGATTTCTGAAAATTTTAAACTTGTTTTCAAAAGAAATATTTTGAAAAGAGAATTGTTGATGTATATTGAAAATAGATTTATTTTCAAAAGAAAGAAAAGTTTTTTTAGAAATGGGTAAATGTGGAAAAGTTTTAATGTTGGAAATAAATGTTGTGATAATGATGTGAAAGGAAATTGAAATGCTAAGCCCTCAGTTTCTAGGAAGTGAGACTAACGACGTGTGTTGTTTGTATAGAAAATGGCACCCGTTATGCGTCATAGAAACCAAATGGAAGTGGCTGCATAGAATGTGGTTGCACCTAAGCCACAGGTGAAGTAGTAGAAAGTACAATGTATAGTCCAACCACTTCTGGCTGTGGCCACGGGGAATCGGAGGGATGAGTCAAAGCAAGTACACCATTCCGTCTAGTTCCAGAAATAGAATCTGACCATCTTTCGGGGTGATTCTGAGCCAGAGAGGTGGAGGTGTGGCTAATTATGATGAATCGTATCATTGATTTAATCGACACACCAGCATAATTTAAAGTAATGTTGGTGACGTATATGTTGGAGGTTGTTGCATGATAATGGTGGGAGCTAGTGGTGCAGGCTAAGGGGGATCAAGTCCTGGGATGGGAGTAATTTGAGGAATTACTCAATAAACATATCTATCCTCACACGTTCAAGATCCAGTGGACGACGGACTTTTTTAGCCTGATGTAGGAGAATATCTTTTTTAGGGAGTATGAGGATAAATTCATGAATTTAGTGATCTTTGCACCAAAAGATGCAGCAAGTGTGTCATTGAAGGCACGCATCATTAAATCAGGGTTGTGACAGGAGATTCGCTAGAAGATAATTGTGCTCTATATTACAGATTATACGGAGATGGTAAATAGAGAAACAGTAGATGAAAGAGACATCTTAGGAGTTATTGGAGGATTAAGTATCATGATACCCATGGGAATGGGTGGGAATTCTAATGATGGGAATAAGCGGAAAAGGGACACCTACTTCCAAGGTGGGAGTGTGAATCAGAATAAGATGGATTGATCGGTGACTCTTCCTCCACCACCCATGATCAAAGTCGAGTGTTTTCAATATGTCTTAATTGATCACATGAGACGATAATGTACAGAACCACCGAGAGCATGCCACAATTGCAACAAGATGGGGCATCTTCAGCGATATTGTCGTAGTGCTCCATGGTCGGGTGTTCATGGAACTTCTCAGGTGTCGAAAGCATCTTATGCTTCGACAGGGAAAGGACCGAAAAATCAGTCTTTCCAGAATAAGAGAGATAGATATGGTGATTCCAGGAATACCATGACTCCTTTGGAAGGACAATCTCAATAAGGAAATAAGGATAAAAATGCAGCAACAAAGCAATTGTATGGAGCGGAATAGGTAATTGTGGATGACTAGTCTGGACCGTCTACAGTGAGAGGTATGATTTTTTTGAATTATACCCCCATAAAATTTTTTTTCGATACTGGTGCATCACATTCTTTTATTTCTTCTAAAATTTCTTATTTGCTGAATATAAAACTTGAAATTATGCCTTTTGTGATAAAACTTCAAACTTCTCTCGGTGAAAGAAAATGTAGAGCCTTAGTGTGTAGAGCATGATCTATAACTATTGATTGATCTGAGATGAAATGGGATTTCTCTGTGCTGGAGTTGGATGTCTATGATAAAATCCTGGGTATGGATTGGTTGACAGAGTTCAGAGATCACATCGACTATTATAGAAGAACAGTCAGTTTCGTGACTGATAATGGTGTCAATAATCTCTTTAGAGAAGAAAGTGTGGTGAAGGCATGTGCAACGGGCTTGTTGGCACCAGTAGTGGCAACGATCTCTTACCAGTTGGATGCGTTAAACATGGAATCGATGGACAAAGTCGCAAATAACAGTTTTCCAGTAGTCACGGATCAATTTCCTGATGTTTGTCCTGAAAAATTCTCAGGGTTACCACCTGTAAGAGAAATGGATTTTACGATTGATCTCTTTCTAGGGAACAGTCATATCTCACTTCCATCTTATAGGATGGCTCCAATGGAGTTAAAGGGATTTAATGTCTAGTTGTAAGAACTAGAAAACAATGGTTTTATTTGTCCAAGCATGTCTCCGTGGGTAGCACCAGTTTTGTTTCTAAAGAAAGCAGATGGAACATTGAGGCTATGTTTGGATTATGTTAAACCTGATCAAGTTACGATAAAGAATATATATCCACTTCCACGCATTGATAACCTGTTTGATCAATTGAGGGAAGCTCAGTGGTTCTCTAAGATTGAATTTCGGTTAGGATATCACCATTTGTGAGTTCTGAAGGAGGATATTCTGAAGACATCCTTCAGAAGCAGATATGGCCACTACCAATATGTAGTCATGCCTTTTGGTCTTACGAATGCACCGATAGTCTTTATGGCATTGATGAATCGGATATTCCTGCAATATCTGGATTCTTTTTTTTGTGTTGTTTGTGGATGACATATTGGTGTATTCAAGAACAAGGGATGAGTATGAGCAACACTTGGCAATAGTGTTGGAAATATTTAAAGACAATCAATTGTATGAAAAATTATCAAAGTTCAATTTTTGGATAAAAGAGGTACACTTTCTGGTCCATGTTGTTACTGAGAAAGGTGTTTTAGTGGATCCAGAAAAGATAGGAGCTATTATTTCATGGCAACCTACGAAGAATGTCTTTGAAATATGAATTTTTCTTGGTATAGGTGGTTATTATCGATGCTTTGTTCTTTACTTACCATGACTAGCTTTGCCTATGACAGCATTGAAAAAGAAGAACAGTGTATTTCAATAGAATGAGGAATGTAAGATATCTTTTCATGTGTTGAAAGTTCTCCTTACATCAGCACCGATCTTGATTTTTCTGAAATCGGGATAGGGGTACGTGGTGTATTGTAATACTTTGGGAACTGGGTTGGGATGTGTTCTCAGGCAAGGGGACTATGTTGTTGCTTATGGCTAAAGACAGTTGAGATTGCATGAAAAGAACTACCCAACACATGATTTGGAGTTAGCTGCTATTGTCCATGCCATGAATACTTGGCGTCATTATCACTTTAATAAGAAATTCACTATGTTTACGGATCATAAGAGTTTGAATCCTATTTTCTCACAATGAGATTTGAATTTGGGGAAGAGGAGATGGATGGAGTATCTTCAAATGTTCGACTTTGACTTGATATATACACTGGATAAGGGCAATTCAGTGGCCGATGAATTGAGAAGAAAGTCGTATGCTCAGTTGGCGAAAGAAGCTTCAGATGGGTGGCAGTTTATGACGGTCCTAGCTGACATGCGTATGGACAATGAAGACCAAGATGATGTTGCAGTTTTGTTTCCAGTTGCACGTGTTCCTGATTTCGAAGAGATAGTAAAGGAGACAAAGGCAACTGATGTAGACTGTGTTGCAATGAGTTCAAAACTCAATGGTGGGGAGACCATTGATGGATGGAAGCTGTGTGGGAGTTCAGTTTAGCGGTTTTGAGATCTGATGGTTGTACCTTTAACTGCTCAGTAACAACTCCTTCATGCTTACCACTATTCAAGATGGGTTGTACACCCAGGTACACATAATATGTATAAGGAATTGAAGGCGCAGTTTTGGTGGAGTGGCATGAAAAGGAAAGTGGCTGAGTTCATCTCACCGTGCTTAACTTGTCAGCAGGTTAAAGCATGGCATCAGAGACCAGCTGGTATGTTACAATCGTTACCTATCCCATTGTGGAAATGGGATCAGAGAGCAATGGATTTTGTTACAGGTCTTCCAAGAATGGTCTGGAAACACGATGCCATTTGGGTGATAGTGGATCATCTAAACAAGCCGTCCCATTTCATCCCTATTTGTGAAACTCATATGGCAGAAGATATTTCAAAAGTCTATATCCAAGAAGTGGTAAAGAGGAATGGTGTGCCAGTTTCAATCGTCTCTGATAGAGATCTCAGGTTCAGATCTCATTTCTGGCGATCCTTATAGATATCCCTGGGAACTCAGTTGAATATGAATACAGCGTATCATTCTCAGACGGATGGACAATCTGAAAGGATGATACAGACGTTGGAAGACATGTTGCGGGCTTGTGTAATGGAACTTGGCGGCTCATGGGAAGATCACATGCCTTTAGTGGAGTTCTCATATAACAACAGTTATCAGGCCTCGATACACATGGCTCCATTTAAAGCATTGTTTGGGCGTCCTTATCGTTCTCCACTTTTTTGGGTGCAAATAGGTGAGACTTCACTAGTTGGGCCGAGCCTTGTCCAAGAAACAAGAGAGAAGATTCAGTTGATAAAAAATAGGATGGGGATGGAATACAGTCATTAGAAATCTTATGCAGATCATTGCTGAAGACTGTTGTCATTTGCGGTGAGTGATCATGTCCTTTTAGGAATCTCTCCAAGGCATGGACATCGTCATTTTGGGAAGCAAGAAAAATTACCTCCTCGATATATAGGCCCTTTTGAGATACTAGAATGGTTTGGAGAGGTGGCATATCGATTGACATTACCACCACAGTTTAGTGCATTGCATAATGTGTTCTATGTATCTCAGTTGAAGAATTATCAGCCCGATTCGGACCATGTGATCAGATGGAATCATGTTGACCTAGAGCCTGATGCTTCTTAGGAACATATTCTTGTACAGATTGTGGATAGGTAGTAGATAGTTTTTCATAGAAAAAGCATCGGTTTATTTCGGTTTTTGTGGCAACATGGTCAGATTTAGGAGGAGACTTGGGAACGCGAGAAAGAAATGAAAGAGCAGTGGCCAGAACTCTTTCAGGAAAGTGATGGTTTTCTAATTTATGGGGATGGAAAGGCCAATGGTGGGAAGAATGTAGTGCCCCCAGTTTTTTGTAAGTAACCCTTGTTTTATTCTTTTTATGTACATGAAGCATATGTGAACTGGTTGGGGATGTTTGGAGACTTTTAGAGTGTCAAATGGAAAGAGATAGTGACGCATGGGCTTCGCACGGGTTGCCCAAACCGTGCGGAAGCTGTGCAGTTGGTGTCACTTTGGACAGAGGAGACTGAATGGTGTGTGCACGGTTTGGGAAAACCGTGCAAGGAGGTCATGTGGAGCACCCTTTCCCAGTAGTAACTACTACAATGTTATCACACGATTTGACTAACCGTGTGGACTAACTGTGCGTGGATTAAACATAGATCTTGTTTTTAAGGATCTAATCCCTTTTATCTTAAAACCCACTCGTTTTTTCGCCTATATAGCCCTAACTCGGGATTTCTCTCTGGTGAAGGTGGGAGAGCACTTACCAGGCATTTTGGAAGCAATCCATAGGTTTTCCTTGGCGTTCAGAAGCCAATTGATCGTGGTAAGTCTCGTCTCCCTTATTTTTTATAGATCTCCTTCTTTCCTCTTATTGGATCCTTAGATCTACACCCTAGGTGGGTAGATCTAAGTTAGTGGATGAATTTTATGTCGGGTTTTTGTCTTTTTGGTGATATGGGGAGGAATATAAGGAGGTTTCGTGGTGTTTTGACCTAGTTCATGGTTGGGTTTTCCGATTTTGTTGAGGTAGGTGGCTTAACTCTCGAATCCTCTTTCTTAGAACATGAAAGATTAGTTTCAAATTGTTTCCTTGATTTAAATGGTTTGTTTATCTACTGTGAAAAAATGGTTGAAACCCCTTTTTATTAATGGGTGATGGAAATTGTGTGTTTTTGGAAAGTGTTTGTTGAAGTTAATTTAAAATGGTGATTTTAAATAGGTTAAGATTTTTCTACATGAAATAAATGGTTTTCAATAAAATGTTTGATGCTTTATTGAAAGGTTTTGAACACACATGGTTTTGGCATGGATATGCATGGGTTGTGGTGTGTGTTCATGTGCATTGGGATGGATAAGGGAGAGAAGTACCCCCATAAAAAGGTTTGATGGATAAGGGCGATAAGTACCCCCATCAAAAGGGATGGATAAGGGTGTGAAGTACCCCCATAAAGGTAGTCTACTATGTGATGGATTAGTGGAAGGATAACTCACCACTCGTGAGTATAGGGAGGTCCAGGTTCATGCATGGTTGGTTGTGTGGATTTATGAAATGGAATGAATGTGTCATAATGGAAATGTGAATTTGATTGGAAACTTTTATCAGTTTATTTTCTTGAGAAATATGGGTTTTGTTCGAAAATGGTTTTGACATGGAACTTGTCATATTTTGAACTATTTTGGAATTGTTTTATATAAATTGTTATATATAAATGTACTAACATGTTTTATCCTATAGGTATGGGTTGAGAAGTCATCGTGGAAGTCCTACTGAGTTTCATTACTCACCCCCTGCATTGGCACGTTGGATCTTTTACAGATGTCATATACCAGGATGTTGGGAAATGTAAAGTGTCACATGTTTATAGCACTACTTCGTGATACCTGGGCTAGTCCATGATGTTGGAGCTTGGAGCTTGTGGAGCATGAACTTGGGTTGTCTTCTTGTAGTCTTTTAGTTTGTCTTTCCGCTGTTTACTCTAATTTAGTGTTGGTTTCCTCTATGGTACTCTTGGTTAGTTTATGATAAAATAAATCGTTGAGTTGTCTTAGATTTTATCACACATCATTTAGTGGATTTTTTTTATTATGGTTTTTGGTTATGTGGTATGTTTTAAAAGGGTAAATCATCCCCCACTTGTTTTGAAACCCTTCGGCATTTATTTTCAGCCTCTGGCGCCTTGGGGATGTCACTTAAGGCCAAGTAATGACTCGTTTTACTCTCAAGACAATGAGGATAAGCGGGTCATTATAGTCTCTGAGGTGGAAAAAAGAGATTTTAACCACTATAGATACTAGTCCACTCCTTACCTAAAACTAATAAAATATATACTTGAATTGATGATTTAAAATTAATATTAAATCATATTAATTGGAGTTGGGAAAATAAAATTATCCTCAATTCATGTTTCCTTCTCGTGAATTCAATGGACTTTTAAAGGTGTCATCGAGTAGACTATTTTAATATATGATTGACATTAAATTTTTGTGTTTTATAAATGGAAATTATCATGAATAAACTACATGTAGACAAAAATTCACCTAAAATGGAACAAAAAATTAGTCATTAAATTTAATTTTTTATATTATTTCCTTATAGGTCTAAATTATTTGGTTTTAGAACCACCATTTTGAACTCTTCATAAATAACTCTAATAAAATTTATTTGTGGATAAATTATATTCAATGAATTTTTACCGAAATTAGCATAAAAAATTTAATAAAGGCCATTTAATTGTTGAAGGGATACTTCAAAACAATGTTTTAATATTTGGATGGTCAATAATGATTCCGGGATTAGGGATATCAAGGAACATCTTTTTCCATGTGGCCGATTATTCTAAGCATTAATGTTGTAATGTCCTTGCATGATTTTATTAGATTGAATATCTTAGAATAACAAGAAAAATTGTGAGAGAGTAACAAGATTCTATGAATAGTATACAAAAAAATCAGAAAAAAATTTAATTAATTAATTCATATGAATTAGAATTTATATACACTCATGAAATATCTCTAATTTATAGAAATATAAATTCTTCCTAATTTAGATAAAATATGAATTAGTTTCTTTTTTTAATAATATGTTCATATTCATTCAGAAAATGTTTTCTAAATTCACATTATATATTTCTAGATAATAAATGAATAAATATACTCCTTGTATTAAATAAAATTTTCACACAAAATAAAAGGAGGTGCAAAGCTTCAAAAAGATAATATGTATTTCAAAAAATATTATAAATCTTATCTTTTGAGGATTAATGAGAGTTTATTTTTTTAATAATTAAGAAAAATCTTATTAATTCTTCCATAGGAGATTAAGAAGTTGAGTTTTCTTATACTTGAGGATCTTTTATCTCTCATAAAATAAATAGTTAAATGTGTCAAAAAAATACGATAGATAACCATATTTTTATGTACTGTCTTGAGAGTTTTGAGAATAGATTCCTATAATAATTTCACACATTCATGGTATATTATTAAGATCTTTGAAGTTTCTTTAGAAGAATAGTTATCATATTTATAGATGCAATCATAGGGTATTATAAAAATAGAATTTCAAAGAAATAATTATTCTCTTTAAGACATTATAATTTTTTATAACTAAATGAGTGTTATTTTCCATTTCAATGATAACTATATCATTATTTACTATTCATCATCAATTTCATGTAATTAAATTTCTATGGTAATTACTTTTGGAGGCATTGATATTCAAAGAAAAATTATAAAAAAAGTTAATTTTCAAGACTTTGTTTCAGTCTTAATTAAATATTGTTAAAAAGGTATGATGTTTTAGTAGTAATTATAGATAATTTTATTCAAGTCCTTCTAAAGGAAAAAAATAAATCTTAATACATTCAAGAGAAACAATAAACACAACTAAAAAGAATAAAATTCTATGAAATCTCACTAAACAACAATAATTTTCATTAATCCATACCAAAATATCAAAGGCCTATTGGACTTTGAGTCATGTTGAAGTAACCAAGAGTGATTAATGCCTTCTCAATCTAGATTAATTTGTATTTAATTTTAAATAATGGAATAAATATAACCTATAGCCTTTATATATTTATATATATTAATATTTCATTAATTTAATACTTTTATAAGATTAAACCCTGATAATAAATCTACTCTATTTTTTCTTGGTTGATCTCCACTTGCATAGGATGATCATACATTCATTCAGCATCTTCTTGAGATATAGAAATGTGGAATTTATTTTCTACCAAATATTTAGAGTAAATTAGATTCTCTATATAAAAAATAACTAAATAAATTCATACCTTAATCATTTATTTTTCTAGTTTTTTTATGATGACTATAAAAAATTTCAAATAATGCTCACTATCCATGATGTTGCAAGGTATCCTTAAATGTATAAATTTTTTTCACTAGGAATACTGTGATTCTATATTCATACCCAAAAAAATTCCTTCTTATCCAATTTTTTATATACTATGGTGTCAAGAATCCAATTTTTTTTATATTTTAAATCCTCTTATTTTTCAAAATATTCAATTTAATCTCTCAACATTACTAAAAATAACCCCCCTATAACTATTTAATGGTGGTTAACCTCTATGTAATAAACCTATTATGAATAAATGAACCTTTTATATACATGAAACATTTTTTACATTAAATATTTTAAAGATTAGTGATATTAAATTTAGTTATAGGATCTAAAAGTACAATCTCAAAAACTTTGACCATCATTTGAGATCCATCCAAATTAGATGCTCCCACTAGAATTGAATCAAATATGAAACCACTGTATGTTATTCGAACTCAATAGAATCTTTCCCCAATATGAAAGACATTCCAAGGGGAGGCTCTCCCATTATTTGAGTCTATAGAATCTTAATTAGTGAAAAAAATAATATTCCCTACTATAACACTAATATATAATTTGTTCTTCTCCAAATAATCCTTTATCTAATACACCTTGAAAACGATTACAATATCAAACATAACCTTCAACAGATCATGATTAAAAGGAAGTCTAGTATGTTCAAAATTTTCAACCCATACAAATATAAAAATGGGTTAATTATTCATATTGAAAACCACGGGATGATGTGTTATGAAAAATGGTTATCCTTATTATCTAATTAAATGAAATTTAGAATTCTTTACCAAACTCTATTACAATGACCATCATATTTTATGATATTATTTTTATTTAAATCTCAATTGTTATGACCACTGTCATCAAATAAATATATATACTTTTTATACTTTTTTAAGAATGTGGAACATACTTGTAATGAAATTCATGAATGAATCCCTATGTGTTATAATTGATAGAAATATAGTTTCATTTTTACCATAAAATATCTACAACAACAAATAATCTATCCATAGATGGATGTGATAGGTTATGGTTAATAAATAAATTTTTATTAGTGAACCACTGATTGTGGGGATTTCCAATGAGATATCATACTGAATGAGATGTATAGAAGAGCCAACAAACCCAATATAAATCATAATAATCACTAATTAAACCCCTCTTGTGAAAGCTATGACAATTTGTAAACATCCATATCAAATCCTAAAAACTTCTAGACTCATTGTATTTAAAAATTTATTGTTATTTATATCCCTTAAGTATAAAAATTAAATAATAAATATATAAATATTCAATAATCAATATTGAAAAACAAATTAGCTACATTATGTTCTGAATCAAAGAATGAGTATGCCTTACACGATCATAACCCCCCATTTTAGAAAATTTTAATTTTTTTTCAAAACCATAACTTCACCCATCTAGAATAAATTAATCGTTATTAATTAATATTATAAATAAGAAAAATATAATGATAAAGGCTTTTATGAAGTATAAATTAATCCTCCAACTTTATCCATGAACATGATCATTATTGTTGAAATATTCCTTGGATTATACTTGAATGCAAAATTATTTTTTATACAATACATTGAACCATCATTCACTATACACCATAAACTAATCAATCAAATTGGGTGATGAAACTACATTAATATCTATATTTTTTCAACTGTTATTATATGGTTTCATTTAAGAGTAAAAAATATGGATGAGATATAAAGGGATTTATATGATCTTTCTGATAAAAATAATTTTTTCTTGATTGAATAATATTTTATTCTTTAAATAGTATTATTTAATTGATTCATTTTTTTAGGGTTCCTAATTGATCCTTATGAATATCATGGAAATTTGTGGGAAAATTTACCAAAAATTTTTATATTAATTGATTCCAAAATTATTTTAAGTTGGGATTAAAATAAACTTTATTTCGGCATTTTATCTAAATTATTTACATGGATTCGTAAGAAATTAATTGTAACCATTATACATTAAATGGAAATTAATTAATGACACATGCCTTTAATCATATTTTTTAAGATAATATTAAAATAAGAATATAATTTTGAGTTAGTTGGAAAATTAGGATTTTGACACTAATTAAAATTGTGATTTTTTTGAAATTTAATTCATCATGTTGAGCATAGATAAATTTATAAGATGATGGAGAATAATAACTAATAAGGAAAAATTAAATTTAATGTTAGCATACTAGAAAGAGAAGATGTATAGATAAAAAATTCAGATTTCTATTATCATATGAACATGTATATTGGTGAAAAGTGAATATAATCAATACTATAACTTATTTAATAGCCACTGAGTAAAATATTATTGTAGAAATTATCTTTTTATATATGTAGGGTAATGAAATGTTTGATTTTTTAAGTCATTCCCATTAGAATTAATAAAAATTTGAGACTATTTGATATCAATGCTCCATTTGTTTATAAACATCTCACTTATATGAAAACAATTTCATAGAATTTATTTTAAACTTCACTTAAAAATATTACAGTAAAATATTTTAATCCCAAATAAATTATCTCTTTTTAAATTTTTTTTTTAAAAACCATATCCACAAAAAACTGTGGGAAAAATTAATAAAGGTAAAATGAGGTCAACATTCTAAAAACCCCCTCAAAAAATCATGATAATCATTATAGTCATCATATTAAAATTTTATAGTACATTTTCTCAAAGGTTTTAGTAGATGATAAATTTATGACTAAATCTATTAGATTATCACATGATATAATTTATAAGATATCATTCTCACCATTAATTTTATTCTCACTCATAGATTTGATTTTTTTTTACCTTTTTGAGATATTTTGTAACCTATAACCTTTCATATACACACTCTATAGTCTTAATACACAAGTTTCATAACACTCAAGGGATGTAGTGTCAATATCATTTTTCCTTGTTAATAAACAATTTTTTATAATATAACGAATAATTTATCTCAAACAAAAAAATTCTATACTTTTCTCAAGATTTTCAAAATACAATATATTATTTAAGGAATTCCAAAAAATAATATTTTATATAATTAAATTAAGAATAAATTTTATAACATGTTGCTAAATTTTTTGTTTTAGATTTCAAATTATAAATATCATTCCAGTATACATAATTTTGAAAATTAAAAAAAATTATTCTATTTTTTAGAATAAAATTATCATATATATATATATATATATATATATTTTAAGGTATCCCAGCATATGTGTTATAAAATTCTAATTCTACCCAAATTTCTATTTAGGTGAACATTAAATAATAATCAATGATATTTTTGAAACACAAGGGGGTGTTGTGAAATGATAGAGTTATTATTTATGTTACAATTTCTATGTGTGTAAATTCTCATGGTATACGCTCCATTGGTTGGAAGTTCTCATCGAAATTAGTGTTCAATATCTCTATTATATCATCAAAACTATACTTTGGTTATTTCTTAGAGAATAAGGATTTATTAGAACCATTTATTGAATTATCATATGACCTATATATATATTACATCATGAAAAAAGAAATCAAAACTTTTGACCGTTATTTTTTCTAAAATATGTGACTCACTATTCCTTTTACCACTATTATTTTATTACGATTATTTTTAGTTTTCAAATTTTTTGTTATTCCTTAATGATCAATAATTCACTTCATCTATGATTTACAAATAATTATATCTATAATCGACTTCATACTCTCATTTTATAATACATTATGGTTTCAATAAAAGTTAATTTCTTGTTTTCTAAAATGATATTAAAATGATATCAATATATCTAAAAACTATGTTATTATAAGTATGGTCTACTTTCTTGGTGAATATTTCTAAACTCATTTTCCACCCTTGTTACATCATTAGAAGAAATACTCTCATCGATTTTAGATAGTGAGATGCATCTCAACGAAAATGGAATTACCTGAATTATCAAACGGGATAATAATACTTCTATACAACTCTATTCTTGAACCCTATTATACCACTTAAATATTATAAAATTATAAAATTTTGTTCGATAGAGTATACGACATGAAACATTGAGATTAAATGAAACATCAAATATATTATTTACAAATTATTATTATATTTGAGTCGTTAAATAATAATCTATGAATATTACCAACTGAATTATAAAATTGATATGTTTTACACATTAAAAAAACACATTAGTTATCATTCAATTAAAATCTAAAATAAAAAAAAATTAATTGTGAAAGAAATGTTTTTCTGAAAAAAAATGTTATTTTACACACAGTGTGTTTTTATGTTATAAAACTAAGATTTAAAATATTAATGAATTATTATAGTTAATAAATATATTATATATTCAACAAACATTATATCATTCATAAATTAATTTTTAGGCATCAGATAAGAATAAATCTAGTTTTATTCTTAACAATGCATTTTTCAAAAAAGTGGTTTCATTGGGTTTTGTTCACTTATTTTAAAATTAATTGTTTACCACTGTAAGAAAATTAATTTTAAAAAAAATATAACTTTTTTAAATAGATATGAAAAAATTATTCTAGATTTAATTTTTGATAATTTTCTAAGAAAGATAATTTGTTGAGAAATAATGAAAAATTCTTATTTTTTTGAAAACTACCTTTAAATTTAAAGAAATTAAAAATTCATATTTTATTTTAAAATTGATTTAAAAGTAAACGTAGTTCATGTTTATTATTATTAATAAACTTTTGGTCATTTGAATCAATTTTAGTTAGAATTATCATATAAAAACATTTTTTATTTGAGAAAACCATTCTTGGGAATACTACATTTTCATCACCCCAACGAGATCAATTTTAAATTAATATCTACCACTTATATGAAATGAATTTTCAAAAATGGTTTAAATATTTGTAATAATAATAATTTATAGTATGTAAACATTTAAAAAAAATTATCATAAGTAATGGTAAAAATAGTAAAAATTATTTACTTTTCTAAAGTTTAAAACAACATTTTTTGCGTTACATGTAACTCAATTAAAATTAAATTTTTACAAAAATTGAAATTTTATTTAAAAAATTGTATTTCATATTTAAAATACATGGTTAAAAATTATCTTATAATCCACAATTATTTTTAAGATAAAAGGATAAATTACCTAAGTAAATGAGAATGTTATTTTCTATTGTGAAAACTATAATGGTAAAAGTAACTAAACATGGAGGATAATGGAATAACATGTTTAAAACATGTTTTTCTCTAAGTTCATTTTTCAAGACCATAAATTATCTCTAATACATTTTCATTAATTTTTTAGTCAGATGGTTTTAGAGTGAATTCCCATTGTTCAATATTTTTGGGAATTTATAAAAATGTCGCTCCTTCTCAATTATAAAGGTACCCCTCCCCTCATTAATTCACACCATTAAAGAAATTTACCACATCAAAAACCTAAATATATTTCTCCACAAAATCCTTATTATAATTGTATAACTGTTTGAATTAATGAATGATAAACTTGAGTTTTCTACTTAATATATCTAAAGGAGGTTCCTCTTAGTGTTGTTAGTGGTCTTCACCAAGTTCTTCCATTTTTACTTACTATTTTACCAAATTCAATAATGTATTAACATGAAAAATAAAATAACATTATTATATCCCATATAATTAGTAGTTATTAGGTTGATGGAATAATATTTATTCATATCCTTATCCATCAAATGGAAAAAAATTCCATCAATCTTGCCTATGGAGGACTACCATTTCATCAACCGATGTAATTTGTTCCCATCACCGACCCACACAGATAGTAATAATGATAGAAATAAGGAATATATATGATATATATAAAATTATATTAATTATTTAAAATTGATATATCATTCAAAATTCTAACTTTTTACCCATTAAGGGAGTGGTATCATCGCTCGGGGGTATACATGGAATAACTTCTCCATAAAGAGATGTGATTCATTTTCCATGTTTATATTTCATGAATAGTAATAAAAATTTATTTAATGAATAAACTATTTATTTATAAAATAAATATCATAGTTTATGTGATGGATCTATATCATATTTATACAAACTGGAACTTATGTGACCAAAATAAATGAGAAAAATAATCAGTTAACACTGGAGAAAAAAAGGTAATTGTGAAATATTTTTAATGAAACAATTTTAAGATATTAAAAGAAGATCATATATGATATTATAAATATTAATATGGTTCATTAATAAATTATTTAAATTCATAATACCATTATACATGTGGTAAAATATAAGTCCCAAGCCTTAAACGTTACTTAATCTTGAGTTATTTCAAGAATTCACATTGAGGATCTTTTCAGGATTAGAGTTTTAGAGAATTAGATAATATATCAGGCATTACATTACACTTGTAAACAAGGTGGTTACATCAAAGAAAATATTCACTCTTCTAATTAAAGGAAACATATTTTAAATAAAACATGGATTCTTTCTTGACACTTCCTTGACACTATCATCACATCATGTACCTTTCCCTTGACCTGTGAAAAACATATCAAAAAATTGGGATGGTCATAAAAATCTCAGTAAGGGATATAAAAATACGGAATGAAAACATTAGTTCATGTATACATAAGAATCAGTGAAATCATACTTTATTCATAAAACATAAGCACTTTAACATACATCATGAAATCATAAGATTTATGAATAACTCATAGAAATCATAAGACATAAAGGTAACTTGAGGAATTCATAACATTCTTATGTAGGAAGTAACCCTCATGGTTATGTTTGGAATACCCATCACAATATATTCCCTAAATCTCATATTAGAAACATTCAATTTTACCTCTGTCATGTTACCCAATGCATTTGAGAGCTATATCGGGCTCACTCACCCTTAGTTTATCACGGAACCACCCGTCTTCAAAACCAATGCCTAAGAACCATAACATAATCATATCATATAAAACATGAATAAAGGAAACACAACATTCCACATTTAAATCAAAATATATCAATACACCACATTGATATAATAAAAAATTTATCAAAACCATTTTCAATACCTCAATAAAATAAAATTAAAACGCAGTATTTATTTTTCATTTTTAAAAAAAAAATCGCTTGTAGAGGAAGCTGATGCAAAAATAATGGTCACAGCGGTGGAGAAGTTGTTGTCACCGCATATGTAAGAGAAAAAATTTCTTTTGTTAAATAGTAAAATGCTTCGTATAAAATTATTCATTTTGAATAAAAGTAAAATTCAAAGGGTTTTATACACCGTATAAAAGAAAGTTTTGTATAAAACAAATATGCCTCAATGAAAGGAGATTGAGATGAAGTCCCTTACAAAGACGGTATCCTTAGATTAAGGATAAATCAATTACATAATTATGTGTGAAAAATATAAATAAACCCAATATAAGATGATATTATGTGTAAAATAATCAGAGGTCATCCAAAAATATTCATAGTATGACGTAATCAAGAAATAGAGGTTTAACACAAAGAATTGAAATTGGGTTAAGAAGTTCCCTTCCAAAAATTTGACAGCCTAACAACGTCACTATAAAATTATTAAAATGAGTTGATGAGAGAGAAAATGGTATCTCATCACTTGGAAATAAAATTTACATCAATAATTATATAGAAGAACATATCCCAACATAATAACATGTGAATTAAAAGACATAACAAAATAAGTCTTTTAAAAAGAGGACGGAGAAAAGTTCCCTTACCGACTTGGGTAACTTTCGAAACATACACCCCCATGAAAGAAGAACTGAACAACATTAATGAAAATACCCATAAACGAAATTATATTACACAAAGATTAGAATAATGTGCAGTAGATACACCACTCAAAGGAAATGGTTGAAAATGTAGCATAAGTCTCACGGGAATAAAAGTGAGACGAAAAATCCCTTATGAAAACTCGGCAGCCTAACGGCGCCACTTAAAACTTCCAAAAATGGATTTATGAGATAAAATAGGGTCTCTAATAATATGAACATAAAAATTACAGTATGAGTAATATAAAATAACATCCCCAAACATAAGAAATATGAGCTTAAAAGGAATTACATAAAGGAGAGTACTTAAAAAGAAAGAGAGGTAGAATCCCTTACCTCGTGTCCGACTTGACTTGATCGTTCTTTAATCTCCTGAATAATAAACTTGATTTAATTTATACATTCTTAAGAACCTTTTTTAAGTTCATTATTCCTTTTATATCACTTATTACCATGTTATGAACACTTTGTAATTATTTAGGTTAATAACGGTCGTTTGGTCGATCATTGGTACTTGAGTCAAAAATAAACTACTTATAATTACAAGTTGTTCATGTGGTAAAATATCCATTATATATATAATTGTATTAATTATTTATATATCATATATGTCATATAAATCCAGTATATATATGTATTTATAATATTACATCACATTTAGAGGTATGAAATGAAATGCACCGTTCATGGAGACGGTAAGTCGTACGTACGCATGAACGCTACTTTCATTTGCATTTCGTATTTAATGGAATGAAATAATAATGATACAAAGGTAAATTATAATTCTATTATAATATATTATATAATATTATTAACTCCATCCTTTACACATCTCACATATGGAATTAACGAATCAAATCACTTTGAGGGGGCGGTAGTCTGCACTTCCTAAAATGAAGATATCACATTTAACCATAATGGAAACCATAAAGGTATGCCATAAATGAAAAATAAAAAAGCTTAAGGAAAACATAAACATATTATATATCATATATAAATATAGTTACATCTTAATGGCCACCATGAAAGGTGTTAATAGAAGATTGAACAATCATCGTTCCGTGAGGCAGGATTCGCCATCCACAGAAACAGTATATTCTTTAACCATTATATTAAGGTGTGTGTAAGTTTAGCTCGAATAATTTTTATAGAAACATACTAGTATATTGAAGATACGTTTTTTGTTTCAAAATAAATTAATAAAAATAGTTTAGGGGGTTGGAGAAGCAAAATAGAACAAAAGAACACAAGTGAAGACATTATCTTTAAATCGGGTAACTCTTCTTCATTTGAACCAAAATTGTTTCTTGAAGAGATTTCTGCCTAATTTTAGGCTACTAGAATTATGAGAGGGATATTGGGAGATTATTTTAATAGAGTTTGGATGATCCTAAATGGATTTATATTTGTGAGATATGGGTAGGAAGTGGGGTCTTTTTATAAGGGAGAGGAGGGTCACTTTTGGAGATCTTGAAACTATTATTTTATTATAATATGAAATTTGGTTTCTAAAGCTCCAAAAATAATTAAAGTCGAGGATAAGGTGGTACATGTTCGAAATAAAATCATCCAATAAGAATTGGACAAGTTTTGGATATTATTTTAAACATTATCTTCTTAATTATTTAAATCATTCATTAATGACATAAACACTGCATCACCATTGTGTCATAATTAATTTTATTTGTTTTTATCTGTAAAAATTATAAAAAAATTACCATGATGTATGAAATATTTTTATATTTTTAATTAATATTTATAGTTTAAAATAAAACTTGTATAACCCCATGTAAATTTTTTTTTAGTAAAACTATACATGTTTGTGATGTTTTTATTTTTACTTTAAATAAAAGGTATTACTGTCATTATATTACCCGAGTGGCTCCATGGGGTCCCACAAATTGACCCATGGATTTTCGTGGTTGTAAATGACCTATCCAATAAGGTTAGGACATGTTTAAAGATATTTTTATATTTTTATAATATCATTTTTATCGTAAATTACACTAATTACCTCTAATCGCGGTTAACAAAACTCAAAAGTTACTATTCACCCAAAAAATATTTTAATCCCATTGAGCCAAATATTACTTAATAATGACAAAAATGTATGGCGGATTTCTAAAATTCAACAGAAATAAGCGGTAAGCATTCATTTAAATGAAAAATTAGGTTGTTTAACTACCACTTAGTGGTTTCACTATTCATCAAAAAATGAAGTTCTTCAGAAAAATACCACAAATTCACCCTAAGCTATATTTGATATTCCGTATTCAAAAATGATGAATATTTTGAAAAATTCAAAAAATATAAGTTACATTAATTAATTTTATAATTAATTCTCGTTGTCAAAACAAATAGCATGTCTTTAAGGAACAATATCTATCAAAAGACTGATAGTTGTTTATGTCCAATTTCAAAGTGAAATTAATTACAATAACCACCATTGGATTAAATGGTAAAAATATATTCTAATTTTACTTTAAAACAAATTAAAAACATAATCTAACCACATAAATAAATTAGATTAAAAGGAGGTTTTGACTTAAAATACAACATTTTTCACTATTCATTAAAAAATGAACTTTGTTGGAAAAATAACAAAAAGATACACAAGGTAAATTTTGATGTCCCAATTCTAAAGAAGAATTTTATTTGGTTCAATTGAACATATAAGAGTGACCAAAACTATATTTAAAGAGGGTTCTCCAACAAAAGATGATAAATTGACCTTTTACTGAATATTAGAGTATTTAAGCTAAAATTGATTTTTTTTCTTATTTTAAGCCTTTATCTTTTATTGGATAAATGTAAAAACATTTAACAAACATGTATAATAATATTTTAGTTAGTTCTATTCATTCCTGTCATTTCAATGGCTAGGCATTAAATACCATTTAAAATAATATTATTATATTATGAGTGTGTGATTTAAGGATTCAAAGAAACTCGTTGTTGTGTATTGGGTACGTCATCGAATATAACATCCCCTTTAAATTAATATTAATATTTTATTAAAAAATATTAATAAATATAAAAATGTCATATTCTTTTTTTACCTGGGATGTTAGATCATTCCCGCCTTTTGGGAATTACATCCTCACAATTTTAAAATTGGTCATGTAGACTTCATCTTTTACTAGATTTATAATACAAACTCATATTTCCTCAAAACTATGAGTATTTGAGGATAAAGTTTTCATATTATGAGCACAATAATCAACTTCTAGAGAATCACATAACCCACAAAAGATGAACTATATATTTCCCATGTGTTTAGACCTTAACCAAAACCAAAAATTGTTAGTACCAGATCAGATAATACCCAAAAAGGATAATCCTTTATAAAAATAAAAACTACTCTTAATCTCCAAAATTTGTCAAAAAATACCCAAAGTTCAACAAATACCATTCAATAAACTACTACCCATAAAATTCCTCATAGTAATCCAAACTAATATTTAAACCCAAATCTCTGAAGGATTTAATCACATAGTCTTCCAAGGTAAATCTTAACATTTATCTCCAAATAACATCACTTACTCTTAAAGTATCATATTGAAAAGTAATTAACCTAATCACATATCCTCCATGATAGGTTAATCATTTTCATAGATAACCCAAAATCATATAAGTTCATAATAAAAACATAGATTCTTCCAAAATAAAATTCCACCGTTTCTCCTCAATTGAGATCTTAAATCATTCTATTTTTTATAGGCATATATTGTTTCCATGAAATAGAGAACATCTTCTAAAATAATAGTTATTACTTGATCACAAAATCATTTTCCAACACAAAAAATATCCATTTGATAAAACATAAGTTCCCAAAATCAACTTCTTCTTGATCCATAAAATCATTTAACCAAAAAGAATAAGTCATACTAAATAGGGACTTCACATAGTCTAGTGGTAGTGTATGCACCCTTGTCGCCCTTTGGTTGTGGGTTCAATTCATGTGGAATTTCCTGACGTGATGGGTTGTCACCCATCTTACGGGTTTTCTTTTTTATAAATTTCAAAAATAACCCTGACATGTGTTAACCTCAATGGTTTCCTTATACCACTCATTTTCATCCAAATTCATTATGATCTAAACATATTTTTCCTTGAAGTATTACTTTACCATCATAAGGTAAAATAAATTGATCCCCAAAATGAAGAACACCACACATTGATCATGGTGTCCATTGGGTTTCATCATCATCTTGTTCACGTAGGTAGAAGGTCCTTGCATCGCAACAATGATTTAGAGATCCTTCAAAATCATTTTATTCCTCCATCCAAATACACCTTGTACAACATGGGTCATATGGGAATTCACAGAAACATAGTTTTGGAAAAGAATCATGTATGACATATAATTTCAAAACATATGATAAAACATGATTTCTATAAAATAGTCAGACCAAAATTGAGTTGAAACTTTCAATTAATGGTCCTTTTAAAATACCATAGGACTGTGCTGAGAGACTATATTTTAAAAGAAAATATAAATAGGTTTCACAAGGGTCTCCTTCTTCAACACCATTTTTAAAATCATAATATGCCTCCAAATCATTTGATACGGTAAAATATCTGAAAATGCCATGATAATATTTACCTTTATTGAAAATATGAGAATATTGTGAAAATAGGATTTGATTAAATACAACCCATGATCCACGATGATAATGAGGTATAGTAGAGTTGTTTGATATCTCAAAGAACGTCTTGCAAGTGAGTTGTATGCTAGAAAAAGTTTCACAATCATTCGAACTTAACTTTGCAATAATTATTGCAAGCATGTCATCAGGAAGAGATATGAATGTCGTTTGAGATCCTTCTACTCCCATTTGTAACTGACTTTCCTTGATCTGAAAAAGATAGAAAACAAGGATATAACTTAAATAATAGACCTAAGGACTAACCATGTGTTTAATGAAAACTCTTAATCCCTAAATTTGTCTAAACCGACCTTTGATACCAACTATAAGGCCCCTGCCTTAAACATTACTTAATCTTGAGTTATTTCAAAAATTCACAATGAGTATCCTTTCAAGTTTAGAGTTTTAGATAATTAGATCATATATCATGCATTACATTCCACTTGTAAACAAGGTGGTTACATCAAAGAAAATATACACTCTTCTCATTAAAGGAAACATATTTTAAATAAAACATGGATTATTTCTTGACACTTCCTTAACACTATCATCACATCATGTACCTTTCCCTTGAACTGTGAAAAACATATCAAAAATGAGGGATGAGCATAAAAAGATCAGTAAGGGATATAAAAATACGGAATGGAAACATTAGTTCATGTATACATAATAATCAATGAAATCAAACTTTAATCATAAAACATAAGCACTTTAACATACATCATGAAATCATAAGATTTATGAATAAATCATAGAAATCATAAGAAATAAAGGTAACATGAGGCATTCATAACATTTTTATGTAGGAATTAACCCTCATGGTTGCGTTTGGAATACCCATCATAGTATATTCCCTAAATCTCTTAGGAGAAACATTTACGTTTACCTCCGTCACGTTACCTAATGCATTGGAGATCCATATCGGGCTCACCCACCCTTAATTTATCACGGAACCAGCCATCTTCATAAAAAATTCCCACGAACCATAATATAATCGTATCATATAAAACATGCATAAAGGAAACACAACATTCCACATTTCAATCACAAGATATCAATACACCACATTGTTCTAATCAAAACTTTATCAAAACCATTTTCAATACCAAAATAAAAGAAAAGTAAAATGTGGTATTTATTTTTCATTTTAGAAAAAAGTTCTGTCTTTAAGAGGAAGTCGAAACTCAAATAATGGTCACGGCGGCAGAGAGGTTGTTGTCGCCGCATATGTAAGACAAAAAATTTCTTTTTTCTCTTAGTAAAACACTTCGTATAAAAACATTTCTTTTGAATAAAAGTAGAAGTCAAAGGGTTTTATACACCATATAAAAGAAAGTTGTGTATAAAAAAAATATGCCTCAATGAAAGGAGATTGAGACGAAGTCCCTTACGAAGACGGTATCCTTATATTAAGGATAAATCAATTACATAATTATCTGTGGAAAATATAAATACACCCAATATAATATGATATTAAGTGTAAAACAATCAGATTTCATCCACAAATATTCATAGTATGACATAATCATGAAATGGAGGTTTAACCCAAAGAATTGAAATTGGGTTATGAAGTTCCCTTGAAAACATTCGGTAGCCTAACGGCGTCACATTAAAATTTATAAAATGAGTACATGAGAGAGAAAATGGTATCTCATCACTTGGACATAAAATTTACATCAATAAGGATATAGAAGAACATATCCCAACATAATAATATGTGAATTAAAAGTCATAACAAAAGAAGTCTTTTTAAAAGAGGAGGGTGAAAGGTTCTCTTACCGACTTGGGTAACGTTCGAAACGTACACCCCGTGAAAGAAGGACTATAAAACATTAATGTAAATACCCTTAAACGAAAGAATATTACACAAATATTATAATAATGGGAAGTACATATTCCACTCAAAGGAAATGGTGGAAAATGTTGCATAAATCTCAAGGGAATAACAGTGAGATGAAAAATCCCTTACGAAAACTCGGCAGCCTAACGACACCACTTAAAACTTATAAAAATGGATTTATGAGTTCAAATAGGGTCTCTCATAATAAGAAAATAAAAATTACAGTATTATTGATTTAATATAAAATCCCCAAACATAATAAATATGGCCTTAAAAGGAATGACATAAAAGAGAGTACTTAAAAAGAAAGAGAGAGGTAGGATCTCTTACCTCGTGTGCGACTTGACTCGATCATTCTTTAATATCCTGAATAATAAACTTGAGTTAATTTATACTTTCTAAAGAAAATTTTTCAAGTTCATTATTCCTTTTATATCACTTATTACCATGTTATGAACACTTTGTAATTATTTAGGTTAATAATGGTCGTTTTGTCGATCATTGGTACTTGAGTCAAAAAGAAACTCTTTAAAATTACAAGTTGTTCATGTGGTAAAATATAGATTATATCATGAATTATATTCATGATGTAAATATCATAAATTTCATATATTTATAGTATATACATGAATTTATAATATTACATAACATTTAGAGGTAAGAAATGAAATGTATCGTTCATGGAGACGGTAAGCCGTACGTACGCATGAACGCTACTTTCCTTTCTATTTCATATTTAATGGAAGAAAATCATAATGATATATTGGTAAATTATAATTCCACTATAATATAATATATAATATTATTAACTCCATCCTTTACACGTCCCACATATGGAATTAACGAATCAAATCACTTTGAGGGGGCGGTAGTCCGTACTTCCTGAAATAAAGATATCCCGTTTACCCATAATGGAAACCATAATGGTATGCCATAAATGAAAAATACAGAAGTTTAAGAAAAAAATAAACATATTATATATCAAATATATATATATATATAGTGACATATTAATGGACACCATGAAAGGTGTTAATAGAAGATTGAACAATCATCGTTTCGTGAGGCAGTAATTCTCCATCCATAGAAACAATATGTTCTTTAACCATTAGATTAAGGTGTGTGTAAGTGTAGCTAGAATAATTTTCATATAAACATCCCAGTATATTGAAGATACTTGTTTTTTTACAAAATAAAGGAATAAAAATAGTTTAGGGGGTTGGAGAAGCAAAATAAAACAAAAGAACACAAGTGAAGTCATTACCTCTAAATCGGGTAACTCTTCTTCGTTTGAACCAAAAGGGTTTCTTGAAGATATTTCTGACTAAGGTGAGGCTTATAGTATGAATATAGGGATATTGGGAGCTTATTTGAGTAGTGGTTGGGTGATCCAATGAGCTTTAGAAGTGTGAGAGATTGGTAGGAAGTGGGGTCTTTTTATAAGGGAGAGGAGGGGATCTTTTGAAAATCTTGAAACTATTATTTTATTATGAAATGAAATTCGGTTTCTAAAGCTCCAAAAATCATTAAAGTCTAGGATAAGGTGGTACATGTTCGAAATAAAATCATCCAATAATAATTGGACAAGTTTTGGATATTATTTTAAACATTGTATTCTTATTTATTTAAATCATTCATTAATGACATAAAAACTCCATCACCATTGTGTCATACCTATTTTTCTTTTAATGTCTAAAAATTAAATAAAAAATTACCATGATGTAGGAAATCTTTTTATCTCTCTGATGAAAATTTATAGTCAAAAATAAAACTTGTATAACCCCATTTAAAAATTGTTTTATTAAAACAATACATGTTTGTGATATTTTTATTTTTACTTTAAATAAAAGGTATTAATGTCATTATCTTACCCAAGTGGCTCCATGGGGTCCCAAAAATTGACCCATGGATTTTATTGGTCGGTTATGACCTATACAATAAGGTTAGGACATGTTTCAAGATATTTTTATAATTTTATAATATCATTTTTATCTTAAATTACACTAATTACCGCTAATCACAGTTAACAAAACTCAAAAGTAACTATTCACCAAAAAAAATATATTAATCTCATTAAACCAAATTTTACGTACTAATGAAAACCATGTATGTCAGATTTTTGAAATTCAATACACATAAGTGGTAAAATTTCATTTAAACGAGAAATTAGTTTGTTTAACTACCACTTAGTGGTTTCACTATTCATCAAAAATTGAAGTTCTTTAGAAAAATACCACAAATTCACCCTAATATATATTGGATATTCTATATTAAAAAATGATGTCTATTTTGAAAAATTAAAAACATATAAGTTTCATTAATTAATTTTATAATTAATTCTTGTTATCAAAACAAATAGCTTGTTTTTAAGAAACAATATCTATCAAAAGACTGACATTTGTTTATGTCCAATTTCAAAGTGAAATTAATTTCAATGACCACCATTGGATTAAATGGTAAAAATATATTCTAATTGCACTTTAAAACCAATTAGAAAGATAATATAACCATATAAATAAATTAGAATAAAAGGAGGTGTTGACTTAAAATACAACATTTTTCACTATTCATTAAAAAATGAACTTTGTTTGAAAAATACCAAAAAGATACAAAAAGGAAATTTTGATGTCCCAATTCTAAAGAAGAATTTTATTTGGTTAATGTGAAAATATAAGAGTGACCAAAACTATATTTGAAGAGGGTTCGCTAACAAAAGGTGATAAATCGACCTTTTACTGAATATTAGAGTATTTATGCCTAAAATTGATTTTTTTTTCTTATTTTAAGCCTTTATCTTTTATTGGATAAATGTAAAAACATTTATCAAACATGTATAATCATATTTTAGTTAGTTCTATTCATTCCCTCCATTACAACGGCTAGGCGTTAACTACCATTTAAAATAATATTATTATATTATGAGTGTGTAACGTAAGGTTTCAAAGAAACTCGTTGTTGTGTATTGGGTAGCCATCGAACATAACATCCCCTTTAAAGTAATATTAATATTTTTTTCAAAAATATCAATAAATATGAAAATGTCATATTATTTATTTACCCGGGATGTTACATAAAATCACATTGAATTAATGGAATGTTGGAGCTAAGGGACTTCATCAAAGTTTAACATCATTGAGACATATTTTAATGTTTCGCACCTAATTTATCGAATATGGTTAATATAGTAGTATATTACACATTATATAGTGAGTAATTCAAAAATCATAGTATTTTATGTTTCAATTCAATTTATTTCATCAATTGGTATTTGAATTCAACGTCATCAAAGTGTACGGGGTTTTAAAACTAAATTTCCTTTTATTGGGTTATAACACTTCTTCATTGTGTTTGATATTTCAGAATTATGTGTGTAATTAATTTGGATTATTTTAATTCATATTTTCAATTATTTTATTTTTATTTACTTATTATACATATAATCAATTAATTGATTAATACTCACATCAATGATATTATCTTTATATGTTATTTTGTCTAAATTTCCACTAAATTGAGACATATTTGGTATTATGAACTTATTTATTTTTATTAGATTTACCTACTATCAAATTGATATGTTGAATCTATAATATACCATATCTTCAAATGTATATTGTCTAATCTCATTTTAATCAGGATTGTTTATTCCAAAATTTCCAATGAAGAAAATTATTTGTCAATTACTTAAAAAATAAATTTATTTGTATTATCCAATAGTTATTAATTATATTTTTATTAAATAGTACCACTTTTGTAATCGCCCAAACCCTTCTTCCCCATCACTTTTCCAAAATAAAGCTCCACCAAAACAGTGGCACCGTGACGGTACAACCGGTCACAGTGGAACTGTGACCGTGGCACTGTGTCCTCACCCAGCCCTCCATTTTCTTTTTTCCATTCCCTCTCCCACAACATAAGTTTTTGACGTAAATTAATTCTTTTACCCTCTTTAAAGCCCATAATTATTTCCTAAAAATCCCCAGAAGCCTCCCTGATGGGGGGGTATTATATAACAACTTAATATCATCAAGCATAACTGCCCACCCGTGTAGGAAACTGCGATCCGACATTTCAGGCGTTCAAAATTCCATATCCCTTAACTGTAGGATCTTCTCTTTATACCTCCCACTAGAGTTTCTTTTTTTCTTCTTGGCTAGATTTATTTCTTTACCCTCGTGACCCTGGATTTCATCTGTTCCTGTGTCTTGTGGTGCGCCTCTGCTGGAGCTTTCTTCACCTATTAGAGTCCATGGAATTCCTCCCCTGCAAGCCACGCATCCCCTATTCTTGGCGCACGGAGAAAAACCTCGATCATTGATCATCCAAGTAGGGAATTTTCCTTCATCTCTCCTTTCTGTGTATCATGTGGGGTGGGTACTCTACTGTTTCTATGGGAATGGACGAAACAAAACCTTAAAGAAGATAACAAATGGAATTTTAAAGAATAAAGGGGAGGGGTGTGATCGATATGTTGTTGTTCTGTTTTCTCCTCTTCCTTGATAATTATTTTGTAAATTATGCGGGTTAATTCCTATTGAAATTCATGGACTTTTTTGGTCTTTCTCTGTGAACTAATAAACTCGTGTCTTCTGTGATGATTAAATGGATGTAACATGGAAATTTGTTAATCATGTTAACTCGGTGGATTAAATGGATGCCTAGTGAACATAAAACCTTGTGTGTTCACCCCGGATAACCAACAGGAAGAAGAAAATAATAAATGATGTGCTTGAACCTGGATGTTTTTCTACTCTGTTTTGGTAGTGTGTGTTGTTATGTTCGATGCTTATGGGGGAAAGTGGGAGATGATGAGATCCTCTGTTGTGGTACGGTTGTTGGATGTGAATCTGAAGCTGTGTGTTTTCTCTTATGTGACATTAACTCTGGTGGGATCCTCTATTGTTGAGAAATCGTTGCTTCCTGGTTTTCAGGACACGGGGCTATGTCTCGGGGATTTCTTTGTTTCCAGTACTTCTTGGGATCTCAGTTATCCCTTTTGTGAAGTTTTCTTTGGTTCCAGTACTTTGAGGGATCTCATTAATCCCCTTTTGTTGTTGTATGTTTACAAGAGAACCGGGTGTGAATGCTTAAATTGTAGTTGGATTTTTTCTCTTCTCTGGCTTGTGGTTGTGCCTTTTAGTTGCCCAGTAGTGTTGTTTTCATCCAAATGGGATCACTTGAACACAAAAACAAGAATGGTTTAAATGGGGAATTGGTTTTTGGGAATGGGTTGTGACTTGGTCGTGAGTGTTGTGCTTTTCATTATGAATGAATGGTAATGCGGGTGTTTGTGCTTAGGTTTTGGAGCCCCTAGGTTGGGATGAGTGCATGTTACCTATTCATATATTTCATTTCTTATGTTTCTTATTTCCTCCCCACCCTAGTTGAGAACTTATTTCCGAACACCCCATTTCATGGGGAGGGTGTTTTTTCCAAGACTCCTATGAGTGGCTGGTTATTAGCTCCTTTCTGCTCCATTTCCCAAATAGCCCAAGACTCTTCGGGCAGGCTATGATGGCCTAAAGTCCATTATTATCCCAAGAATCTTCGGGAAGGGTAGTTGTGGTGGTTGGCCCAGGTGTTGCATGCAGGTTGTTTCCCAAGTGTCTTCGGGATGAGGCCCAGGTGTCTTCGGGTGTGGCAGTATTTGTTATGTCCCAGGTGTTTGTGGGTGTGGTTATGCGTGGTGGTTGTGGCCCAGGTGTCTGCGGGCGGGATAACAGTTATGGACCAGGTGTGTGCGGGTGGGGTTTGGCAGGGGGACTACGGTGAGGTTATGGCCCAGGTGTGTGCAGGTGGGGTTTGGTAGTGGGACTACGGTGAGAATGGCGGGATTGGTTCGATGCATAGGATGTCTTCAATAACCACTGGGAAAGTGGCGCGGGGTACCCAAATATTGATGTTCTATTACTATACTTTACTGTCCTTCCATTATTTGGGGAGTGTGCCTTGATGAGGCTTGGCTGGATAGTTTTCCTTGATAGGTTATTTGGCTTCCCTTTTCTCACAGGGAATTAGAATGTTTCCCCCACTTGTGCACAAGAGATTTTTGTTTTCCCTATTGAGTATACTTGTATTCTCAACCTACATATATGAAACTACAGTCAGGTTTCCAGGAGGACATCCGGGATCATGCGAGACCGTACTATCTCGGACCTCAGGGAAGTTTCTGTTGTCATTTCCCTTTTCTTGGTACTTACCTTTGGATTTTTTGTGGTTTGTATCATTTATTGTTGAACATGCATATGGTAATTGGTTACTTGGGGCTTTACCTATACTTTCAGCTTTGGTTTTTTTGGGGTTTCTATCTTATCTCTCGATCCTATTAAAATAAAAAGGGAAATTCCTTCCATCTTGTGTTTGATTCAATACCCTTGGTTCTAGTCACCACTCTGGGACCTATTGAAGGTGGGTCTCATGGGTCATTATCTCTCCTTCAACGTAAAGATAAAAGGGTCTGGAAATCTATTGTCCCTTCCATCCTTTTGGTGAAGTCGGGTTGTGACAGAATGGTATCAGAGGGGTCGGGATGAGAGGTAGGATGAAGTTTGGAGTGTGTCATAGTGAGGATTGCATTGGGTGGTATGGAAACAGCGTTGGGTGACCTTGGTGCGTGAATTAGTCTAGTGAAGACCGGCTAGGACATGAGATTTTAGGGCCCCATGTGATCCGATGCAAGGACTCTGGACCTACTGAATGACCAAATGAGGCTACACTGATTGTAGGGTAAAGACCCTAGTAAAGGTACATGCATCATAATTAATTGTGTTCTTATTTTTCATGGGTGTCTTGGGGATTAAAAATAAATAAAGAAGTCTAAGAAAATTTAAGGGAAATATTATACACTACTCGGGCTTTGGCATTCCTTGTTTACCTTGCAGCTATGGCACCTGGGAGGTGACCACGAGTTGTGCGGGCGATCGAGGCCTAGGAGGTTGACTTGGCTGATCTACAGAGGACGAGCCGAGAAGAGGAGGACTATATTTTAGAGAATCACCCTCAAGAAGTATGAGGGAAGCATCTCTGACATGGAGACTGAGAGCTGGCTAGAGGAGTTGGTGATAGATTTCGGATTTATCCGAGCTCTGGTTGAGTATCTGGTTCCTTTGGCTATGATCTAGATGTGGGGAGTAACACATCAATGGTAGACTCTTTACCAAGGGGAGAAGAGGGAGGCTGAGGTGACGTGGACTGATTTCAAGAAGGATTTCTGGGCGAAATTCCTCTCTTCCACAATGAAGGCTAAAAAGAGACATGAGTTTCTCTCCCTCTAGCAGGGGAGCATTTTAGTAATAGAGTTGGGGATCAAGTTCATGGATCTCCTCCGCTTTGCTCCGGACCTCTTTCCGGATGAGGAGTCTCGGACGAGACGTTTGGAGGACGTGCTTTGACCTTCTCTCCAGTATGATGTTACACCCTTCACCCTACCAACACACTTTGAGGTCCAGAAGAAGGCTAAAGTGGTGGAAAGGAAGCACACGCTGGGAGGTGTGTCATGAGAGGGAATCAGGTTGGGCTCGTCAATGGGGAAGGTTGTCAGTAGCAGGCCTGCAGCATCAGGACCCTATAGGTTTCGACCAGCAGGGAGAATTCCTCAGTAGTTCGAGTTCCGACCTTCCGGCCCTAGCACTTTTCTTTCAGGCCCAGGGCTGAGATACTTCATCTGTGAAAGCCATGGGCACCTTCGGAATCAGTGCCCGGACAGAGTACAGTATGGTGGGGGTGGGTAAGTCCAGCACCCACCTCAGCAGTAGCAGTTCCCAGCTAGGCCCTTTCAGCAGCAGTATCAGGGGCCTCAGGCTCCCGCTCCACCGAGGGTAGACGTTTCATGAGGAAGCCTACATCAGGGCGCTCCTCAGGGATGTCGACTCGGGCGTGGTCGTGGAGGTGGCTGATAGCAGAGAGGCATAGAAGCTGGGATTGGGCAGTTGCACGCCGTGGAGGCAGCAGTTCCAGCAGGGCCAGAGGTCGTTCGAGGTATGATCAGCTTGTTTAGTACCCTTGCATATTCCTTGTTCGATACAGGAGCTTTGTACTCCTTTGTTATACCCATTCTAGACCATGCTCTGGGTTTAGACACTGAGAGACTTCCAGTGCCCCAGGTGCTGAGCACACCTATCGGAGGTCAGACTGACTTGTTGTATGTTTGTAGAAAATGCAGACTGATGACAGGGCCACATCAGTCAGTCAGGTATCATCTACTATTCCAGATACATCCATATGATGTCATCTTAGGCATTGACTAGTTGTTCTCTGTATGTGCCTTCATTGACTACTTCTGAGGAAAGGTTTTGTTTTCAGACTTGGGCGTCTGACGGGTGACTTTCATCGGTGAGTAGAGTTTCCAGTGGAGCATCAAGCGAGGGGAACCCCTCCTCTACTTGTTAGCTGAGCTTTCAGTGGATTCAGTGGATGTAGAGACCCAAAGCCTGACGTACATGGACATTACATTACTTTTGCGGAATACTTAGTACATAATAAAAACACACACACAAGGACCGTAATAGTTTAGTGCCTTTGGAAACTCAGAATATAATCTTCTAATCGTGGTGAAAGATCTTTAACATCTCCCATAAAGATCTTCTTCTTTTATTAAACCTAAATCCTTTCTTTATGTACTGGGGAAAAGAAAACATAAAAGGGTGAGATCAAATGCTCAGTAAGGTTAAACAAAAGAAATATCAGTCACGTCATATTCATAAGAACATATCTTTTGGAAATCTTAACCTGCAAAAGAGATCATAATTTCATAACATGGGATAAATCATAGTAGTGAAATGTAATCCCAATAATCGTAAACTAAAACATGAAACATTGTTTCATACACACATAATCATAGAGAATCATTTCTTATTAGTCAAGACTCATTGCCAAGACTATCTTAGTGGACAAAGTCCCTTTCTGAACCGAGTTCACTCCTCGTTTCAGTCCTGTTTCACTAAACCGGTACAACCTACCATTCCAGCCATATCTATCTCATGAGATATAAAATCTTTACCCAATTCATTGTAGGGAGATATAGGTCACACCCATCTCATAAGGATACCATTCTTATGTGTGCCACAAAATCATAAAACATACATCATTGCATAACCCATGTAGTAAAAATGGGATTCTTAAACAACATGACATCATAAAACAATTTATATAAGATAAAGGAATTCATAAAAATATTTCCATCACAACATAATCAAATCCATGTAATAATAGGGATAGAAACAGAACCCTATATTATCTTAGATGGAAAATAATTTTGATAAAACACTTGAACTCCATTCTTGAGGAAAATATTCTTTCTACTTCAAAAACACTTTCCTTTCTTAATATGTCATACAATTTTAAACTAAAAGAAGTTTATTAAAAATAAACTTGAAAACTTGTAAAGGAAGATTCTTGGAAATATTTTTTTAAAAATCCATTCATGCCGTATAAGTTGAAAAAAACATTCTTCTCGTACTTTTGTCGGAAAAGTCAAAAAGTACCTCGTACGAAAAACAACAAAGGATTCCTTTCATATCCTTTACTAAAAACTCACTGAAGGGTAAAATTGGATTTAAACAATTGTATGTGGATGGAAATAATATTACATATTGAGGAAACATGGATGTGGATGATAAAATACACCCCAGTAAATTCTGAAGTATAAACAATCTCGAATAAAAATTGAGATTGTGAGATTTTCCCTTCCCTTAGGTCTGATTTTCTTCGTAAGTGTCAGAACCACCTGTATAATGATTTAAATAATTTCATTGACTTATTAAAGAATCATATTCATAGTTATTATATCATATATGGTTCACTTATGACTTTATATTACCCGTTCTTTTGTAAATTTATGTTAAAGTAGCGTTTTGGGTAAAATCATCTCATTTGTCGTTCGTGTTTAAACTTGTAATTATTCATATGATTACATAGATCATGATTACTTAATTACAGAATACAAAACATGATTTATATATAATATATATTCAGAATATATATATATAATAGATCAGTAAATGAAAAGAAATACACCGTTCATGGGGACAGTAGACCGTACGTATGCATGAACGCTGTTTTCTTTTCCTTGTTGAGTTGAATGGAATTAAGTAGATGACATACATATATATACACATAAATCCATAATAATTATTATTTCATATATTTAATTATTAATTATTATAAATACTTTATAATTATTCATGAATGGTAAACATGGAGAATGAATCTCCTCGCGTCGTGGAGACGGTAGTCCGTACGTACGCACGAGCGATGATATCGTTTTCATGATCGTGGAATTGTATTGGAGTGTATGTATACTTTTTCATAATAAATATCACTTTAAAATAATAATATATAGTTATTATTAACACCATTATACCCATCAAAGAAAGGTGGTGGTGGAAAATAGATTACACCACGGCGTGGAGATGGTATTCCGTACGTACGCATGCGCGGTGATTTCGTTTTCCGTAGGATGGATAGATGGTGAAATAAGGTTGTTTCATACTTACAATAACATATCAGTATATGAGTGATACTGATGTTATTACTTCATAATGAAACAACTAAATAAGAAGAAGTGGAAGAAGAAATAATGATGAAAGAATCTGTAACGGACATGACCACTTCTTTCAAGTGCTTCTTTGAGACCTCCTTTTAGGGAACTAAAATAGGTCTTTAAAGAATACCAGAACCACTAGTATGTTTTTAGGGAGGTGGATAGGAGAAATTTCTAGGGGTTGGCCGATATTGAAGGCTCAAAGTGGTGTGAGGAAGAGGGGGAGGAGGTGCCCTTTTATAAGGGAGGAGAGGGGCACCTTTGGAATAACTAAAACTATTATTTTATTATAAAGTCAAATAGATCCAAATTGAATTATTTAGAAGCTAAGGTGGGGATGGGTCGAAATCCTCTCATCCAAAAGAATTTAGACAAGTTTAGGTTCCTATTTTAACCTTATCATTTATATTTAACATTAAGTTAAATAATTTTACTTTTACCGTGTCTTCTTGTGTTCTTACACTAAAAGCTTAATAAACATACTATAACAATCCAAAAGAACCCCAAGTTGTTTATTATTAATATATATAACCTTATCTAAGTCATTTGGCCGAACCATATATTTTTAAGAATAAAATAACAATTAATAATATAATATTTGTTTTAAAAACTATTTTATGTCAATTTTGACACTATTTAGTAATTGATTTTTGTGAAAATCATAACAGAATGATTAGTTCGAGAAAAGTTAATTAAATCAATATTAACATGTCATATTAACCTATAAAATTAGTGTAATTCATAAAAAGTCTCAAATTACACTTATTTGGGTATTTATAATATCAATTAATCTAACTTTTCACTATTATAGTAATTACTGCATCATCATTGTGTCATAAATAAATTAGAATATTTAATGTCTAAAAATTATAAATAAAATATAATTATTTATGAAATCGTATTAGCTTTCTAATGAATATTTACAATCATATTTATCTTATGTATAACCCTATATTAAAAATGTTTTAGTATATAAACATTGATTTTAACTCTTTTAACTCTTCTTTGAATTAAATAATAATAAATGTCCTAATCAAATCCAAGTGGGCCTAAATGGTCATATTTTATTCCTAAGGTTGTTTTTGGTCGAATAACACTTATCCAATTGAATTAAGACATGTTTTAGGATAATAATAATATCATTTTTACCCTTAATTACCCAATTTACTTTTAATTGTGGTAAAAAAAGTAAAAGTTTCTATTCACAAAAAATTATTTTCATCTCATTGAACCACATTTTACTTACTGACATCAACTGTGTCTCTCGGATTTTTGAAATTCCACTCACAGAAGTGGTAAAATTAAGTTTTATGAAAAATTCATTTTTTTTAACTACCACTTAGTGGTTTCACTATTCATCAAAAAATTAAAGTTTCCAGAAAAATACCAATAATTAGGCCTAAGCTATATTTGATATTATGAACTCAAAAATTAGGTCTATTTTACAAAATTCAAAACATATCAGTTGCATTAATTAATTTAAAAATTAATTCCCGTCGTCAAAACAAATAGCGTGTTCTTAAGTGATAAGAACTATCAATAGATTGACAATTGTTTATGTCGGGTTTAAATGTGAAATTACATCCAATGACCAACATTGTATTAAATTGTAAAAATATATTATAAATATACTTTAAAACCACTAAAATTAATAATTTATCACTATTAATTATTTCGATTGAAAAAGTTGTTTTAAATTAAAATATAGCGTGTTTTACTATTCATCAAAATATGAAAGTTACCAGAATGATATGAAAATTTATCCAAAGTAAATTTTTATTTCATGATTCCAAATAATAATTTTATTTTGTCAAATTGAACTTATAAACATGTCAAAAACTATATTTAATGTGGGTGCACCATCAAAAGGTGGCAAAATTGCATTTTTTGAAAAATACTTATTTTACACGAAAAATTTATTTTGTTCTTATACAATGTTTTAGTTAATACTATTCATAACGGCTAGTTCATAATAATATTATAATAATATATCGTTGTTTAGTAAAACTCAGTATTGCGTACAACGCACGCTATCGAGGAAGGTCGCAATTGCGTATAATGCAAGCCAAGTTAGGTTTGCGTGTTGTGCAAGAATCCTTCGTTGTTTCGTATAACATAATCCAACCATATTTCATTTATACATTGAATATATATATATATATATACTCAATGTTGCGTAGAATCAAAATTGTGTGTAACACGATCCGAGAATAGTGTTGTGTATACTGCAAGCTAATACGGTGTTGTGTATAGCGCAATATAATCTTGGTGTAGCATACAACACAAGACATTAATGAAATTAAAAGTATATTTTTCATAAAATCTCGGGGTGTTACATTCTACCCCCCTTAAAATGAATTTTTCCCTCAAAATTCGTCGGGGTTATAAATTGTTTACTATTCGAAAGTTTCTTTAATAGAAACCCACATCGTAAAAAGGAATACCAAAACCAATCTTTAAAAACAAAAGTATGAAACGTAACAGTTACCCAAATAAACTAATCACTGGGTTTCCACATAGGTGAAAATATGGATATGGAAGAGAAATCTAACCATCATGTTCTGATGGAGAGTGGTAGAGAACATGGCTATGGAAAAGCCAGCAATCACAAAGACATAAATTTGTGACGATCTAAGGTACCATCTGATTCATCAGATATAAGATCACTAGGACATCATTTTTGGTTTTCAAGATCATTTCCCTAAAGTTGATGAAATTAGAATTAGAAGAAATACTTTCGTGATTTTGGTATAGTCTCACCATTTGTTGTTCTTAGGAAAATTTCTACTTCATCTCTTAAAGAAATGAAGTTGAATTTGTCATTCGTGATGTGTTAGCAGATCATGTGATAGAATGATGGGTCATTCCATCTGTCTCAAACAAAAAGTTAGAAAAGTTATCAAAAAATACATAAGTCCATCTATAGTGAGATTAATCATATATGGTTCCTAAAATGGACTTATACTTCATATATCATACTGCTTAATATAATAAAACTAGTTTTTACTAAACAGGGACTTCCTGTAGGCCATTTGTAGGAGATAAAGCCAGTCGCACTTCGGTTGTGGGTTCGATTCCCACAGCCTTGTCTGGCGCGATGGGTTGTTGCCCGTCCTGCAGGTTGTCCTTTTTCTAAAGCTATATTACTATAACATCCCATCAACAATATCAAAAAAGTTTTATCCTTAAACAATACTAACTTATGTCCAACATAATCCATTCCAATCTTTAGGCTTATCTAAAATACTTTGGTCCAAGCTCATAGTATAAAGAAAATGATCACGTGAATGCCATCATTTATCCCCCATATATCATAAGATATATCTTGTTGGTCAAATTACAAACATGTGAATACCTTAATCATATATTCTCTTGAAGAATGAATACCCATTGAACTTTAGTGAAAACATGAATGCAGTCAAAAGTTAACTCTTTCCACATACCAAAATCCAAAAATTCTATATACTCAAACCATGATATAACCTTCTCCTTATATCAGTCATGAGCTCATGAATACTATAAAACATTTAATTTTCTCCTTATCCCGTCATTATGCGCATATCATCTACATTCCAAAAATATCTGAATAACCATTCATGGATACTGGTACCATTAATCATACACATTCAAAACACAAGGAAAGACAACAGTGTAACAATCCTTAGATGTCTCTTTATTCCATAGTACCATGAGATTACTTATACAGCATTACACATGATAATCATGTAATCATTCCACTACATTCTTAAACCATTGACCGAGCTTCAACAATTCTTTCATCTCACATATCATTTGTAGTCTCTTCATCATCATCAACATAAATACTACCCATACGACCATACTGATTCTCTTCATGAGACTTTCCCTTAGGGCATTGGTTTGCATAATGCCCATACATTCCACATTTAAAACATTTAACCATTGTTGATGTCGTAGCAATACCATTATCCTCATCCCTGGTGTTAACTGAACCTTTTCCTTTTCACTTACTGGCATTGTGTCCTTATTTTCCACACCCAAAGCATCTTCCAGTTCCTTTAAAAAAATTTCCATGATGCCTCTTCCCACATGATTTACATAGGGGAAATTGAACTTTCTTTCCTCTATGGTCATCATGAAACTCCATCTTTCTCTTATTAGCCGAGTCAGGAAACTTAACAAATTTTACTTTATTGATCATATTATGAGATTGCTGATTCGGCATAATAATGATGTTTGGACTTCCAAGTCCCATTTCATTTGGTTTCTCATGAAGAATATCATTACATTGTCTATCATATCCTCCATTATCGTGAATCATCTTGATTCCATCCATTATCTAAAACCCAAAAAGAACATTGTGAGAGGCAAAAATCATAATAAAGGGGGATTAACTTCAATATCTAACATCTTTGGTTTAATCTAATATCGTTACCATAGTTCTAGGACTATATCCTATACGTATACTTATCCTTAGGGACATCCCTAGACATACCTTATAAATATCTCTAGGGATCTTACTAACGTTTTCGCATCCTAGTTTCCAAAGGTTGACTAAACTTTTTCTCTGATACCAACTGTAGAGACCCGAAGCCTGGCGTACATGGACATTTCATTACTTTTGTGGAATACTTAGTACATAACAAAAACACACACACAAGGACCGTAATAGTTTAGTGTCTTTGGAAACTCGGAATATAATCTTCTAATCGTGGTGAAAGATCTTCAACATCTCCTATAAAGATCTTCTTTTTTTAAAACCTAAATCCTTTATTTATGTCATGGGGAAAAGAAAACATAAAAGGATGAGCTCAAATTCTCAGTAAGGGTAAACAAAATAAATATCAATCACGTCATATTCATAAGAATATATCTTTTGGAAATCATAACCTGCAAAAGAGATCATAATTTCATAACATGGGATAAATCATAGTAGTGAAATGTAATCCCAATAATCATAACTTAAAACAAGAAACTTTGTGTCATACACACATAATCATAGAGAATCATTTCTTATTAGTCAAGACTCATTTCCAAGACTATCTTAGTGGACAAAGTCCCTTTCTGAACTGAGTTCACTCCTCGTTTCAGTCCTGTTTCACTGAACCGGTATAACCTACCATTCCAGCCATGTCTATCTCATGAGATCTAAAGTATTTACCCAATGCATTGGTGGGAGATATAGGTCTCACCCATCTCATAATGATATCATTCTTATGTGCGCCACAAAATAATAAATCATACATCATTGCATAACCCATGTAGTAAAAATGGGATTCTTAAACAACATGACATTATAAAACAATTCATATAAGATAAAGGAATTCATAAAAATATTTCCATTACAACATAATCAAATCCATGTAATAATAGGGATAGAAACAGAACCCTATATTATCTTATATGGAAAATAATTTTGATAAAAAACTTGAACTCCATTTTTGAGGAAAATATCCTTTCTACTTCAAAAACAATTTTCCTTTCCTAATATGTCATACAATTCTAAACTAAAATAAGTTGATTAAAAATAAACTTGAAAAATTGTAAAGGAATATTCTGGAAATATTGTTTTAAAAATCCATTCATGCCGTATAAGTTGAAAAAACATTCTTCTCGTACTTTTGTCGGAAAAGTCAAAAAGTACCTCGTGCGAAAAACGACAAAAGATTCCTTTCATATCCTTTACTAAAAACTCACTGAAGGGTAAAATTGGATTTAAACTATTTTAGGTGGATGGAAATAATATTACATATTTAGGAAACATGGATGTGGATGATAAAATACACCCCAGTAAATTCTGAAGTATAAACAATCTCGGATAAAAATTGAGATTGCGAGATTTTCCCTTACCTTAGGTACGATTTGCTTCGTAAGTGTCCGAACATCCTGTATAATGATATAAATAATGTCATTGACTTATTATAGAATCATATTCATTGTTATTATATCATATATGGTTCACTTATGACTTTATATTACCCGTTCTTTTGTAAATTCATGTTAAAGTAGCGTTTTGGGTAAAATCGTCTCATTTGTCGTTCATGTTTTAACTTGTAATTATTCATATGATTACTTAGATCATGATTACATAATTACAGAATATAAAACATGATTTATATATAATAAATATTCAGAATATATATATATAATAGATCAGTAAATGGAATGAAATACACCGTTCATGGAGACGGTAGACCGTACGTACGCATGAACGCTGTTTTCTTTTCCTTATTGAGTTGAATGGAATTAAGTAGATGACATACATATATATACACATAAATCCAGAATCATTATTATGTCATATATTTCATTATTAATTATTATATATACTTTATAATCATTCATGAATGGTTAATGTGGGGAATTAATCTCATCGCGTCGTGGAGACGGTAGTCCGTACGTACGCACGAGCGATGATATTGTTCTCATGATCATGGAATTGCATTGGAGTGTATGTATACTATTTAAAAATCAATATCACATTAAAATAATCATATATAGTTATTATGTACACCATTATACCCATCCAAGTAAGGTGGGGGTGGAAAATAGATTACACCACGGCGTGGAGACGGTATTCCGTACGTACGCACGCGCGGTGATTTCGTTTTCCGTAGGATGGATAGATGGTGAAATAAGGTTGTTTCATTCTTAAAATAACATATAATTATATGAGTGATACTGTTGTTATTACTTCATAATTAAACAACTAAAGAAGAAGAATTGGAAGAAGAAATAATGATGAAAGAATCGGTAACGGGCATTACCTCTTCTTTGAAGTGCTTCTTTGAGACCTCCTTTTAGGGCACTAAAATAGGTCTTTGAAGAACCCCAGGACCTCTAAAATGTTTCTAGGGAGGTGGAGAGGATAAAGTGGTAGGGTTTGGCCGATCTTGAAGGCTCAAAGTGGTGTGAGGAAGAGGGGGAGGAGGTGCCCTTTTATAAGGGAGGAGAGGGGCACCTTTGGAATAACTAAAACTATTATTTTATTATAAAGTCAAATTCGGTTTTAAATAGCTCCAAATTGATTTATTTAGAAGATAAGGTGGGGATGGGTCGAAATACTTTCATCCAATATAATTATACAAGTTTAGGTTCCTATTTTAACCTTATCATTTAGATTTAACATTAAGGTAAATAATTTTACTTTTACCGTGTCATCTTGTGTTCTTACATTATACGGTTAATAAACTTACTATAACAATCCAAACGAACCCCAAGTTGTTTATTATTAATATATATAACCTTATCTAAGTCATTTTGCCGAACCTCAGATTTTTAGGAATAAAATAACAATTAATAATATAATATTTGTTTTAAAAACTATTTTATGTCAATTTTGACACTATTTAGTAATTGATTTTTGTGAAAATCACAACAGAATGATTAGTTCTATAAAAGTTAATTAAGTCAATATTAACATGTCATATTAACCTATAAAATTAGTGGAATTCATAAAAAGTCTCAAATTACACTTATTTGGGTATTTATAATATCAATTATTCTAATTTTTCACTATTATGGTAATTACTGAATCATTATTGTGTCATATATAAATTAAATTATATAATGTTTAAAAATTATAAATAAAATATAATTATTTAGGAAATTTTATTATCTTTCGAATTAATATTTACAATCGTATTTATCTTATGTATAACCCTATATTAAAAATGTTTTAGTAAATAAACTTTGATTTTAACTCTTTTAACTCTTCTTTGAATTAAATAATAATAAATGTTCTAATCTAATCCAAGTGGGCCTAAATGGTCATATTTTATTCCTAATGTTGTTTTTGGTCGAATTACACTTATCCAGTTGAATTAGGACATGTGTTAGGGTAATAATAATATCATTTTTACCCTTAATTACCCTATTTACTTTTAACTGTGGTAAAAAAAGTTAAAAGTTACTATTCACCAAAAATTATTTTCATCTCATTGAACCACATTTTTACTTATTGACATCAACCGTATCTCTCGGATTTTTGAAATTCCACTCACAAAAGTGGTAAAATTAAGTTTTTTGAAAAATTCTTTTTTTTAACTACCACTTAGTGGTTTCACTATTCATTAAAAAATGAAAGTTTCTAGAAAAATACGAAAAATTAGGGCTAAGCTATATTTGATATTATGAACTCAAAAATGATGTCTATTTTACCAAATTGAAAACATATCAGTTTCATTAGTTAATTTAAAAATTAATTCCCGTCGTCAAAACAAATAGTGTGTTCTTAATAGATAATAACTATCAAAATATTGACACTTGTTTATATCTGGTTTAAATGTGAAATTACATCCAATGACCAAAATTGTATTAAATTGAAAAAATATATTCTAAATATACTTTAAAACCACTAAAATTAATAATTTATCACTATTAATTATTTTTATTGAAAAAGTTGTTTTTAATTAAAATATAGCGTGTTTTTAATATTCATCAAAATATGAAAGTTACCAGAATGATATGAAAATTTATCCAAGTTAAATTTTTTGTTTCATGATTCCAAAGAAGAATATTATTTTGTCAAATTGAACTTATAAACATGTCAAAAACTAGATTTAAAGTGGGTGCACCCTCAAAAGGCGGCAAAACTGCGTTTTTTGAAAAATACTTATTTTACCCGGAAAATTTATTTTGTTCTTATACCATGTTTTAGAAAATGTGCAAGATGAATAATAATGTCATAAGATTCAAAATTTAGTTAATACTATTCATAATGGATAGTTCATAATAATATTATAATAATATATCATTGTTCAGTAAAACCCGGTATTGCGTACAATACACGCTATCGAGGAAGGTCGTGATTGCGTGTAATGCATGCCAAGTCAGGGTTGCGTGGTGTGCAAAAATCCTTCATTGTTTCGTATAACATAATCCAACCATATTTCATTTATACAATGAATATATATATATATACACTCAATGTTGTGTAGAATCAAAATTGTGTGTAACACAATCCAAGAATAGTGTTGCGTATACTGAAAGCTAATACGGTGTTGCGTATAGCGCAAGGTAATCATGGTGTAACATACAACACAAGACATTAATGAAATTAAAATAATCACTACCACAAAACTGGGAAAGGCATGCACCTGCCTTTATCAGCGCTAACGGAAAAGCGCCGAAAAAGGGGTTGACCTTTATCAGTGCTTTTTTAGCGCTGATAAAGTGGAGCTTTATCATCGCTTTTGTTAGCGCTGATAAAGGTTGTATTTATCATACCTTTTCATTTTAGCGCTGATAAATACATCCTTTATTTGCGCTTTTTACTAGCGCTGATAAAGGCTCACACGGATTTGTTAAAAACCCGCGGGTCCTCTTCCTCCACCCTGCACCCGGTCAAGCTCTCGCGGAAGCCCTCCTCTGCACCGCTGTCGCTGCCTCCTCCTCTTCCGCCGTGGCCGCCACCTCCTCCTGCTCCTCCTCCTCTGGTCTCCGCCTCCTCCTCCGGCCGCCGCCTCCTCCTCCGGCCACCGCCTCCTCCTCCTCTTATGCTCCTCCCCCTCCTCCTCCTCCTCCTCCACCGCAGCCTCGTCATCCTCCTCCTCCACCGGCGCTTCCTCCTCCTCCTCGTAGTCCTCTGCCTCATCCTCCTCCTCCACCGGCGCCTCCTCCTCCTCCTCCTCTGCCTACTCTGATGCCTCCTCCTCCACTGCGGTTTGAGAGGTTCCTCAAGTACTCAGGTGAGTCTCACAAGCTTTATTTTAGTTTTATATGATGTTTTTTAGAGATTTTTCAAATGAAACATGGTTTTGTGTTCATATTTTTTGAGAAACAATGTAGAACCTTGAGCATGAGGAGGTTTTCAGTCCTCTTTCTATATCACATAGTTGACTTTCATGGTTAGTGAAGGTTAACCATGGGATATATTAGATGAAACCATGTGAGGTGGATTTTAGTTAGGGATTAACATACCATTTTTTCATGGTTTCATACAAAACATGTGAACTTTTTTAGACTGAGGTAGTTCCAATTTACATAATTAATGCATAGTTTGGTAAACTATGTTAACCAAATATTTGAAGGGGTTTTCTTGTACAGTGCCACCACATTATTAATATATGGTTTGGAAAATTGTGTAGAACATTAAAATTATATTTTCATCTTTTTCCCTCTGAAATTCCAATAAGGGAAGCCCCCATTTCTCATCATCCCTCTTGTACAATGCCCAATCGACCCACCCCCTTATTCATCTTTGATTCCCCTTTCCATGAGGAGTTTTTTAGTGGATTTATTCCACAATTCTAAGTGATTTCACCATCTTCCTTACCATTTTATTCTTTATATTTAGTTTCTATTTATTTTTGATTTATCTACATTAGGTTTTATGGGTGATTCAACTGGAGCATGGTGGTATCATATTGATTTGATGGGGGGTGTTTTCCTACCTCATGTATAAGAGGCATCATGATGGTATCTGCAAGTCACCAATCATTATGAAGGATTTGTGCTTCCTTTTGTAGTTTTCATGGATATTGGATCAAATTATATAATGTTGTCTATGGATTTGGTTCTGATGGTTGGGTATTTTTCCTAAGATGGCACTAAGATCCCACTTCAGATCTTATATGGATTTGTGGTCTTGGTTCTAACATGAAAAGTCCACAAGATGAGTTTCTAGTGAATATAACTAGTTTAAATTGATTTGGATAATTATTTATAAATGTTATAATTTAGTAATTTTGGTTTTTTGGAGAGAGGAAGGAGCTATATTGATGAGTTGATCTTGGGGTAGACATTGGACGAGGCTTAGCGATCCTAGGAAAAGTTTTCAACTTGGAATTAAAATAGTAGAAACATATAAAATAGGTATGTGGTCCTGGTAATTTCTTTATGGATATATAAATTCCTTAATGGGTGTTTTTAGAGTGAGTGTGACTTAGAGGACCTTGTTAGGGGGAACTCAGAGACCTCTTGGAGTACATTATGTGACTTTTATTTATTTGTTCCCATAGGCCACACATGGAACTAGTGATACATCAGAGCCCTTGGCCTTATTGAATTGAACCTAAAGTGTGTGAACATCCCCCTTGGGGATGTGACTACTTGGGTGGGTATAACTTTGTAAGGTTGTTGATAGGCTAGATGTGTAGACTAACCCAGAGAAAACCTATTTATTGAAATGGGACATGAGCCATCTCTTGAGACTATTTATAGTATGGAATATTACCATGTAAATATTATGAGGTTATACCATGTAAGACACTAATAAATAATACTATGCTCTCATGCGATGAGTTTTTCACTACATCATGTGCTTCTGTTGGATGGTGACGTTGCAATGATGGTATTCATTCATAACAGCTTATTGATTCAAACCTTTAATGGTTTTCCTTTCTAAACATTGGTTTTAATGTATTATGGTCTTTATCAGGTTTCATTTCAGCCCTTCATTTTAAAATAACAACTGTATAACAGCATGAATAACATAACTCAAGTTGATAGAGAAGAAAATTTATGAAGGCATTGGATTCCCTTCGAGCCAGATGGATTAGTGTTGTCCCTATGGATAGTAAAACCCCTTTTGGAGATCATGGAATAGTTGATAATAGGTTGTTTGGATCATTCATTGCTTCTAGATATTTTTCCAGATTTTCCTTGGTTTTTTTGTTTTATACTTCTCTCAATCCCTACTAGTGTAAGTTATTTTCACCTTGTGTTTGTACTTATACTCTTTTTTTTAATTGATTCCTTTGGGGCATGAATTAGGTGACCAATTCATGTCACCACTTTTATTAAAAAAATGACCTTGAGGTGGTATTTTATAGAAATGGAAAAAATTACATAGTAGTGAGGTCTACGATACTACTAATAGGGATGCCATTGATTTTGAGTAGTGATTATATTTGTTATGAAAAGTGGATAGGTGAGAGATTTCAGTCCTTATTGTGTATTTGGCCTGTTTGGTTGAGTGTCCTGCACTACTGGGGTTAAGTTGTTGGGAATAATTTTATACTAGTATGGATACTACTCAAGTTGTGAAAATGGGATGGAGGTTTTCCAGGTTATTATCATATTCACCAGGGTGAGTTTATATCTAGGGTAATTATCAATGTATATTAGGATAAAAGACATCATGATTATTGTTATGGTTGATATAGTCATCACAGTGTTCTCAAATACACTTTGGCACTAGCCAAAGTTGGTATGGATGATCGAGACTACGAACCTGAGGATCAATGATGATTTATTTATTTATTTTTTAGATATTATTTATTTATTCAGAGCATGAAACATGCACATATAACTAAAAATTAGAATTTATGAAACCACATTGGTGGTTCCCTACTGAGTACCCAAGAAATCCTCATGTATGGAAGGTCAAGTAGAATTGGGTCCCAGTGTTTCCAGATCGAGTTGGAGTAACTTTGATGGGTTTTAGAGATCTAGATGATGTGAGGCTTGGGGATTGTAGTGGTTCCCAATATATTTTTTATTTTGGTATTTATTTATTCCTTTATTTCCTTGAAGTATCTTGTTTTTTATCTAAATTATACTCATATTCCTTCTCCTTTAACCTATATACTTATCCTATGGATTTTAAATAGGATGAATATAAATAAAGAATGGATGAATGCCAATCGGTTGACAAATGAGTATGTAGAAGGCGTGAAAGAATTTATCAAGTTTACAAAAGATCATGCATGTGACTCTTCCCAAATCCTTTGTCTGTGTTTACACTGTTGTTATTCAAAACAAATTAGTCCAGATGAGTTGGAAGAACACCTGATCTATCACGTAATATATCAAAGTTATACATGTTGGAATAAACACGGGGAAACAACGAATGTAGGTAGTGACTGGGGTGACACTGCGTTTTATGGATCATCTGATATGATTACAAACATGAACAATGAAGATGACCATATGGAGGATGTGATTACAGATGTGAATGATGATGAAGATCGTATTAAGAAAATGATAAGGACCTTCGAAGATGAACTTCGTGATTGCCCAAAATTGTTTGAGAAGTTAAAAAGTTGTGCAAAGACGCCATTGTATGCTGGTTTCAATAAATATACAGCATTGTCAGCCGTACTGAAGCTGTATAATTTGAAAGCAGATAACGGGTGGAGTGACGACAGTTTTACGAAACTACTTTCCCTCTTGAATGACATGCTCCCAGAAGACAATGAGCTCCTGAGCCGAACATACGATGTCAAACGAATGCTACACTCTATGGGTATGATCTCTGAAAGAATACATGCCTGCCCGAATGACTGTATACTATTTCTCAAGGACCACAAATCACTTAAAGAATTCCCAAAGTGTGGTGATTCTCTATACAAGAAAGATGAATCCAGTCCTACTAAAGTTGTATGGTACTTTCCAATCATTCCAAGGTTTAGACGCCTATATGGAAGTGAGGAGACTGCAGAACAATTAACATGGAATGCAGATACAAGAATTAAATATGGGATACTAAGTCACCCGGCAGACTCTCCTCAGTGGAAGAGAATCAATCATGAGTATCCTGAATTTAGAAACGAGTCGAGAAACCTTCATTTTGCGTTATCTACAGATGGAGTGAATCCTTTTGGTTTTCAAAGAAACAGTCACAGTACATGGCCGGTTATGTTGATAAATTATAACTTACCACTGTGGTTATGCATAAAACAAAAATACATCATGTTATCTATGCTTATATCAGGACCAAAACAACCAGGTAATGATATTGATGTTTATTTAGCACCATTGATCGAAGATTTGAAATTATTGTGGGATTTAGGTGTTACATTGTATGATTCTTACATAAAGGAAGATTTCACTTTGAGAGTCATGTTGTATGGGACGATAAATGACTTCCTAGCTTATGGAAATTTGTCAGGATATAGCATTAAAGGAACTCAAGGCTGTCCCATTTGCGAAGAAGGTACAAAATCAATTAGGTTGAAACATTCATCAAAAACCGTGTTTCTAGGACATCGTAGATTTCTACCGTGAAGACATAATTACCGTTCTTGGAAGACACAATTCTATGGAAGTTCAGAAGAACGTACAGCACCGTCTCCACTAATAGGCGATCAATTTTTTGAGAAAGTTAAAAATTTGGACACTACTTTTGGTAAACCGGCTTCAAAAAACCTTACGAAAATCGGTTGGAAAAAGAGATCAATTTTTTTTGAATTACAATACTTGAATTGTCTGTATATAAGACATTTTATTGATGTTATGCATGTAGAAAAAAATATATTTGACAGTGTTATCGGAACGTTGCTAAATACATCTGGCAAAACAAAAGATGTAATTAAGGCTACGTTGGACATGGTTGAGATGGGAATACGAGAATAGTTGGCACCAGTAAAGGGTGAAAAATGAACATTTCTTCCTCCTGCTGCTTACACTCTTTCTAGGCAGGAGAGATATCAGTTTTGCAACTTCTTGAATGGCGTACAGGTTCCAGAGGGGTATTCGTCAAATATCAGTAACCTTGTGTCATTGAGAGACTTGAAGTTAAAAGGTCTGAAATCACATGACTGTCATGTTTTGATGAAAAATATCATTCCAATTTCTTTACGTTGCATTTTTTCCAAGAATGTCTACCATACATTAACGAAACTGTGTTTCTTCTTCAAAGCTATATGCAGCAAAGTTATAGACCTGGCGAAATTTCTAGCTATGGAAAAAGAAATTATTCTCCCCACCATCATTTTTTGATATGATGGTTCATTTGATGGTCCACTTTGTGAGAGAGATTCGACTATGTGGTCCTGTACATTACAGATGGATGTACCCCATTGAATGGTATATGAAGATTTTGAAAGGGTATGTCAAAAATCGAAGTCGGCCAGAGGGTTGTATTGCAGAGCTATATATTGTTGAGGAAGCCGTTGAATTCTGTACCGAATACTTGTCTGGTGTGGAAAGAATTGTCTTACCAAAATCTCGTCACACTGGGTGGCTAGAGGGTGAAGGAATTTCTGGAAGAAAGGTTGTCACAATCAATATTACAGATCGGGAGCAGGCCCACCTTTATATTTTTCATAACAGTTTGGACGTTGACCCATATGTTGAAATCCACAAAGAAATTCGTAGGCAATTAAATCCATCAAGGGATGAAAAATGGATATCAGATACACATAATCGACAGTTTATAGGATGGTTTCGAGATCATATTTTTAAGAAGTCAGATGAGAATCCAAAGTCTATTTCAGAACGACTTCGATGGCTAGCCGGAGGACCAAGTGTGTATGCATTATCTTACAATGCTTATGTAGTTAAAGGTTATACATTTTATACTAATGATCATGATGAAGACATTACCATGCAGAATAGTGGGGTTACACTTGTGGCTAAATCGATGCATGTTTTTGGTGCTAAGGACAGAAATCCAATTTATGCGAATATGTCATACTTTTCCATCATCAAACAAATATAGGAGTTGGATTATACGGAATTTCATGTTCCGATATTTCAATGAAAGTGGGTTGATAACAGGGGTTCTATTAAAATAGATGATTTGGGATTTGTGAAAGTTGATTTCAGTAAGGAAGGGGAGAAAGACGAACCATTTATAATGGCATCACAGGCAGTGCAAGTATTTTATGTTCCTGATCCCGCAAACCGAAACTGGTCAATTGTTCTGTTATCGACCAAAACAGCTGAAGGGTCAAATGAAAATTCAATGGAAGATGACCCTTTCATTTGGCTTTCACAATCATCTCGCAGTGGTCCCAATATAGACAATGTTTTTTATGTCAGAGGAGACCACAATGAAGGGATATGGATAGTTGATAGAGGGGTCAAATCCTTTCATCCTTTTAAAAAAAGGGAGTTCAATAATCAGGTTATTGATTTTTATTGTAATATAGATTGTGTTACATTATGTTATTATCTATTCGCTGCTTCTTTTATGTGATCTCACTTAAAATTTAAACCAGTTCTGCAGATAATGACTTCTTCACCTGCTGATGCACCCAATCCCGAGACACAACACATCTCTCAACCTGTTTCAGCTAGTCTCCCTGATGAGAGACAACAGACCTCTCAACCTGTTGCAGCTGGTCCCACTGCTGACGTACAACAGGTCTCTCAACCTGTTGCAGCTGGTCCCACTACTGAGAGACAACAGGTCTCTCAACCTGGTGCAGCTGGTCCCACTGCTGATGTACAACAGGTCTCTCAACCTGTTGCAGCTGGTGTCAGTGCTGAAGCTAGCGCTTCGGAAAAACATAATGATGATGTAGAAACTGAGGAAATGGTAGGCGATGAAACCCCAGTGACACAAAAAAAACAGGTGCGCCGTAGTTTGACAGTTTTAACAAAAATCTTTAAGGATAAAGAAAAAGGCATCAAATATGAGGTGGGATGGAATAAGCTAGGCCAGCATGTAAACCCCAACAAAGCCATGTTTAGTAGCTACATTGGAATCATCACTCGACAACGCATGCCGATTAATGTAGAGTCGTGGCACCATGTTGTCAGCGGGTTGAAAACATTAATGTGGGAAGAGATTACGGTAACATTACAATATCATCTATTTAATTTATTAAAATAAAATAAAATATTGAAATATTGACTAACCCTTAATCATCTCTTGTAGAGTTCATTTATTGTAGATGTTTCGCACAAAGAATATGTTTTCAGACTGGCAGGAAGGATTCATAGAGGCTTTCGCACCATTTCAACGAAAAATCATCTGAAAGATGCCGAAGGGAAAATCAAGTCGCACCCGCCTCCTCTTTATGCACACTTGATATCCCAAGGAACGTGGGATGTGTTTTGCAACCGTCGTGCGGAAAAGAATTTTCAGGTACATTGTGTTTGGTTACACGTTGTGTAACGTTTCTTGTATTCATCACCTTGATTGATAGGTTTTTATTTATGAAACAACAACTGAGTGCTGAAAATAATGAACGGGCAGAAAAACCATCGAACCCCTACTGTAAAGCAGGGTTGGGGTACGCTTCAATTGAAAAACAATTGGTATGTATTTTAAAAGTACTGTAATAATTTTATGTGACATAAAACAACACTGTAACCATGTTTCCTTGTTTATATGCAGATTGATGAAGCAAAATCTCAAGTCACTTCCATTCCATGCCATGTGCTATGGAAGGAGGCTCATGTTAATAAAGAGTGGAAACTGATAGATGAAAACACACAAAAAGTTTGGGAAACATGTGTAAGTATGACATAATACAAACTTGTTTTGCTTTAAATCACTATTGCATAACGATGCTTACTTATTTTTTCATATTTTCTATTTGACATAGTCACAGGAATCAACAACACCCGCACCGGATGCAGACATACTTTTAACGGCCTTGAAACAGCCAGAACAGTATGGCCGCATCAGAGGTGTGGGTTTTGGGGTGTCACCCAAGACATATTTTAAGAAAAAAAACAAGAGGATGAACAAACTAAAGAATTGCATGTAATGAGAGATAGAGTAGCTACCCTTGAAGAACTAATCCAAACTCAGGGAGAGATGCTAAAGAGTTTGATGGAGGAGGGGCGAAGAGAACAAACAACTCAAGAACAACCCCCGCGAGAAGATCCACCCCTCACCAGCTTTGAGGCGAGCCATTCCCGTCAAAGACATGACTTAACCGAGGTAATAAATGTTATAATATTAGTTTTTGTGAGATGTGAATCACATAGACACTGATACCTTTCATTTAATGATATTCTACTGGGTGAAAATGACTGTGATTTATATCTGTCGACTCCCACCCATCACCTTGTAGCGAGGGATACGGTGTTCAATATGCAGAATGACACGCTACACTCCAGACCACTTCAAACCGGTCATGTCAAAGTTTCGATTAACGTAGCTCATGAGCCGAGCGCTGAGCTACCTGTGCCAAATGACGATGATGACATTCATACGGTGGAAAAAGCTATTGGAACATTCGTTGCATGGCCGTCGAATCTTGTAAAATAACACGTCGAGCAGGAGGTATTCATTTCCAGTTCATCTTTCAAGAAGAACCTTTAACATTAAATTAGAAAATGGCTGAACCGATGAATGTTATTATAGAAGGATAAAATTGAGAAGCTAAATCGAAAGAGCGGCTCCAATATTGGATCAACCAACTGATCAAAACGATCTACTGAGAGTGCGTTCACCCCGCCCGTTCTATATCCACATTTAATATCATTACAAGCTCATGTGGATACGAAAATGAAAGACGGAAAGAGTCATACAATTGTTTGTGAAAAAGATATGTACGGAGAGGAAACAGTAGATTTCATTAGTGCAGCCTCTTTTTCTAAGATCATCACATACGACTGGCTAGGCGCCTCAGTTATAAATGTATACATGAGGCATGTTTTCATGATTTGATTTTACAGAAGCTGATATACTTTGATAATTATGGATAAATACATCTCATATTTTGCACAGGCATATATATAAAAAACAATTGAAGGTATTTTCCCATGAATACAAATTTGGACTCGTTAGTCCTCACACCATTTCTACACAACGAACAAAAATAGATTCTAATTTGCAGGCCGAATTGATGTCAAATCTGCTCAGAACGCTTCAAAGAAGAATTACGACTGACAGGATATTTTTAATACCAACGATGCAAGGGTAAAACTCTACATTTTAATCATATAAATTATATTTTCATTTCTATCAGTACTTATTTCTTTTTGTGTTTTTAGGGAACATTGGATGCTCATTGCAGTCAATTTGGATACTCCAAAGATTTATTTTCTGGATTCACTGCATGGATATCCAACTAACCAACCACACATGATGGCAATTTTCAATTTGTAATACACTAGATCCAACATTTTAGAAATAAATATCTAGTTATATAATTTATATTATATTTTAATGAGGATTTTTTTATGATAGGGCGGTGTATGAATATCGTCTAAAGGCTGGAATGAATCCAGGGCATAAGGACGACAATGCCCACAAGATCTACAAATGTAGAAGAATCTGGGTATATATAATTATATTTCACTATCCAAATACATATCAAAACAAATTACTTATTTTTCTCGATGATTTTGCAGTGTCCGAAACAAACAAATGACAAGGACTGCGGTTATTATGTTTTTAAATTTATGAAAGAGATCATATTTCATGAACAAACTAGCATCCCTAAAGAGGTATTTTTGAAAATAATTACTACTTTATTTAAAATAATTACTAATCCTTTGTGTATTTATATTTTTTCAGTACTACTATGATTGTCGCAAAAACTCCTATTCAGAAGATGATATAAATGTCTTTAGAAACGAATGGGCATCGTACCTGATCGAAGAATGTAAACAAATAGGACAATGAAGGTGAATTCCTAATACTTATGTTATCTTTATATGGTCATTGATATCTCCCTTTACACTTATTGAGCATCTATGATCTCCCTTTCTTATGTTTCATATCCTTAGATTAGTGAATTTCTACTACTTAGTTTCAAATTGACATAAACTTTGGAAAACAACACCAATGACATACGCCAAACCAAGAAAATGCGTTTGGATTGTTTTGATACTTTAGGAAAACTATCCATGAGTCATTTGTGACGTGTACGAATCGACCGAACCTCAATCCGATCCACGGTGTGACAGGTATGGCTAAAAGTGTCTGATATCAGTTTCAAATTGAGATAAACTTTGGAAAAAAACACCAATGACATACGCCACCTGAGAAAACGTGTTCGGATTGTTTTGATAATTTTGGAAAACGATCCACGAGTCATTTTTGACGTGTAAAAATCGACCGCACCTCAATCTGACACACGGTGTGACCGGTATGGATAAAATTGTCTGATATTAGTTTGAAAATGACATAAACTTTGGAAAACAACAACAATGACATACGCCAAACCAAGAAAACGCATTCGGATTGTTTTGATACTTTAGGAAAACGATCCACGACTCATTTTTTACGCGTACGAATTGACCGCACCTCAATCCGATGCATGGTGTGACCGGTATGGCTAAAAGTGTCTGATATCAGTTTCAAATTGAGATAAACTTTGGAAAACAACACCAATGACATACGACAAACTGAGAAAACGCGTTCGGATTGTTTTGATACTTTAGGAAAAAGATCCACGAGTCATTTGTGACGTGTACGAATTGATCGCACCTAAATCTGATGCACGGTGTGACCAGTATGGCTAAAATTGTCTGATATCTATTTGAAAATGACATAAACATTGGAAAACAACACCAATGACACACGAGAAATGGAGAAAATGCCTTCTGATTGTTTTGATACATTAGGGAAACGATCCATGAGTCATTTTTGACGTGTACAAATCAACCGCACCATAATCCGACGCACGGTGTGATCGGTATGGCTAAAATTGTTTGATATCAGTTTGAAAATGACATAAACTTTGGAAAACAACTACAATGACATACGCCAAACCAAGAAAACGCCTTTGGAATGTTTTGATACTTTAGTACAACGATCCAAGAGTCATTTGTGATGTTTAAGAATAAACCGCACCTCAATCTGACGCACGGTGTGACCGGTATGGCTAAAAGTGTCTGATATCAGTTTCAAATTGAGATAAACTTTGGAAAACAACACTAATGACATACGTCAAACCGAGAAAATGCATTCGGATTATTTTGATACTTTAGGAAAACAATCCACGAGTCATTTGTGACGTGTACGAATTGACCGCACCTCAATCCGACGCACGGTGTGACCGGTATGGCTAAAAGTGTCTGATATCAGTTTCAAATTGAGATAAACTTTGGAAAACAACACCAATGACACACGGAAAACCGAGAAAACGTGTTCGGATTGTTTTGATACTTTAGGACAACGATCCACGAGTCATTTGTGACGTGTATGAATCGACCGCACCTCAATCCGACGCACGGTGTGACCGGTATGGCTAAAATTGTCTGATATCAGTTTGAAAATGACATAAACTTTGGAAAACAACACCAATGACACACAGAAAACCGGGAAAACTCATTCAGATTGTTTTGATACTTTAGGAAATTATCCATGAGTCATTTGTGACGTTTACGAATCGACCTCACCTCAATCCGACGCACGGTGTGACCGGTATGGATAAAAGTGTCTGATATCAGTTTCAAATTGAGATAAACTTTCCAAAACAACACCAATGACATACGCCAAACCAAACAAATGCATTTGGATTGTTTTGATACTTTAGTACAATGATCCACGAGCCATTTGTGACGTGTACAAATTGACCGCACCTCAATCCGATGCACGGTGTGACCGGTATGGCTAAAAGTGTCTAATATCAGTTTGAAAATGACATAAACTTTAGAAAACAACACCAATGACATACACCAAACCGAGCAAATGCGTTTGGATTGTTTTGATACTTTAGGAAAATGATCCACGAGTCATTTGTGATGTGTACAAATTGACCACACCTCAATCTGACGCACGGTGTGACCGGTATTGCTAAAATTGTTTGATATCAGTTTTAAAATGACATAAACTTTAAAAAAAACATCAACGACATACGCCAAACCGAGCAAATGAGTTCGGATTGTTTTGATACTTTAGGAAAACGATCCACGAGTCATTTGTGACGTGTACGAATCGACCACACCTCAATCCGACGCACGGTGTGACCGGTATGGCTAAAATTGTCTGATATTAGTTTGAAAATGACATAAACTTTGGAAAACAACAACAATGACATACGCCAAACCAAGAAAACGCATTCGGATTGTTTTGATACTTTAGGAAAACGATCCAAGACTCATTTTTGACGCGTACGAATTGACCGCACCTCAATCCGACACATGGTGTGACCGGTATGGCTAAAAGTGTCTGATATCAGTTTCAAATTGAGATAAACTTTGGAAAACAACACCAATGACATACGACAAACTGAGAAAACGCGTTTGGATTGTTTTGATACTTTAGGAAAACGATCCACGAGTCATTTGTGACATGTACGAATCGACCACACCTCAATCCGACGCACGGTGTGACCGGTATGGCTAAAAGTGTCTGATATCAGTTTCAAATTGAGATAAACTTTGGAAAACAACACCAATGACAGACGCCAAATCGAGAAAATGCGTTCAAATTGTTTTAATACTTTAGGAAAACAATCCACGAGTCATTTGTGACGTGTAAGAATTGACTGCACCTCAATCCGATGCACGGTGTGACCGGTATGGCTAAAATTTTCTGATATCAGTTTGAAAATGACATAAACTTTGGAAAACAACAACAATGACATACACCAAACCAATAAAACGCATTCGTATTGTTTTGATACTTTAGGACAATGATCCAAGAATCATTTGTGACATGTACGAATCGATCGCACCTCAATCCGATGCACGGTGTGACCGGTAAAGCTTTTTATTAGATAAATAATCAGTATTTATTAAATGAGATAAATCAATCAAAAACATATTGATTTTACATTATTCCCTTTCATTGTCATGAAAATGAAAACTTTTGAGTTTAAAATTATAATATTTTAGTTTCACATTTCCATATTAATGTATTCTTTCATATTACTATTTTCATTTCTTTCATTATTGCATTACTAACATAATATTTGTTTTCTTATATAGGTGAATTTTTTTCCTTGAGTTCGGATGCTTTGTTCGGCAACAAATACCATCGAGAGCGGATCACAGATATCAAAGGATGAAACATGAATGTTTATAACTGTTGTTGAATAATTGTAAATGTAACCATGTAAAACAATGTTTGAAATGTATATAGCAATGCCTTTTTTTTGTATTCATGATGTTAAGTAAATGTATATACCGTTTTCAGTAAAAATATTGGGTGCGGGTGCTGTGGTGTGCAGGTGTGCATGTGCTACTTTGTGCAGGTATTCTGGTGTGCAGGTGTGCAGGTACTGTTTTTTAGGTGCAGGCATTGGGGCCTTTATCAGCGCTAGAGGAGCACTGATAAAGGGGACCCCCCCCCCCCCCTTTATCTACGTCGGAATTAACAGTGCTTTTCTAGCACTGTTAATGCTAGTTTTTAGCGCTGATAAAGGGGCAGGTTGTAGTAGTGAATATTTTTCATAAAATCTCGGGGTGTTACAGTGGATGCAGAGATGGTGGATGTTCCAGGGGTCGTCAGTGAGTTTATGGATGTCTTCCCTGAATAGGTGATAACTCTACCCCCTCGACGTGACATCGAGTTTGGGATAGACTTGCAACATGGTGCTCATCTGATTTCGATGGCCCCCTATCAGATGGAACCTTTGGAGGTAAGGGAGTTTCAGATTTAGATTGATGATCTGATGAATAATGGTTTTGTTCGCCCAAGTTCGTCACCGTGGGGTGCTCCAGTCTTGTTCGCAAGTAAGGGAGATGGTGGTCTCAGGCTGTGCATAGACTACCAGAGACTAAATCAGGTAATGGTCATGAATCACTACCCTCTTCCAAGGATAGACTATCTCTTTGACCAGTTGAAGGGGGTGGTGTGGTTCTCTATGATTGACCTGTGGTCAGCATATTACCAGTTGAGGGTGAAGGAGAGCGACATCTCGAAGAAGGCCTTTAGGTGAAGATATGGGCACTTTGAGTTTGTGGTCATGTCGTTCAGCGTCACGAACGCTTCAGCTATGTTCATGGGGATCAGGATCTCTATCTTCCAGGAATATCTAGACCAGTCCGTAGTAATTTTTTTTAACGACATCTTGATCTACTCAAGATCATAGAAACATCACGTTGAGCACTTGAGAATGATTTTAGAGGTCCTCCGATGGCACCAACTCTATGGGAAGTTGTCCAAGTGAACGTTTTTTATACGAGAAGTGCACATGCTTGGGCACGTGGTGTCTGAGAAGGGGATAGCAGTGGACCCATCGATGGTCGAGGTGGTTGTTTCTTGGGCAGCACCCAAGAACGTGGAAGAGGTTCGTAGTTTCCTTGGGCTGGCAAGTTACTACCGGAGATTCGTTCCCAACTTCTCCCAAGTTGCAGCACCTTTGACATCTTTGACCAAGAAGGACCATGCTTTCGTGTGGGATGAGCAGTGTAAGTAGGAATTCAGTTATATGTAGGAGAAGATGTTTAGTTCCCCAATGCTGAGGTTTCTAGAATAAGGGGCGGCGTATGAGGTGTTCTATGATGCTTCAGGGCAAGGCCTCGGATGTGTGTTGATGCAGCGGCAAGGGGTGATCTCTTATGGGTCTAGTAAGTTACGCCACCATGAGTGTAACTATTCCACCCATGATCTAGAGCTACTGGCGGTCGTGCTTGCACTAAATTTTTGGTGGCACTACCTCGTCGGGGAGGGCTTCGTAGTCTTCACTAATCACAAGAGCTTGAAGTATGTCTTCTCCCAGCAGGACCTGAACTTACGATAGTGAAGGTGGATGGAATTTTTTCAAGACTACGACTTCGATATTTCCTACACCTCAGGAAAGGGGAATGTGGTGGCTGATGCCTTGAGCAGGAAGTCGTAGAAGGATGTGGTTCGAGAGTCAGTAGATGCTTGGAAGGAAAAGGAGGAGTTGGCTACCCTGCACCTGGATGCAAGGGTGGAAGGTGGAAGAGGTTACCAGTATCAGATGATAGTGCAGTCTTCTCTGCTGTGGTAGGAGGAGGAGTCTCAGTGGGGAGACTTAGAAAGTGAAGTGGTGCATGACCAGGTTAACCAAGGTGATGCTCTAGAAGGGTGGACAGTGGATGGTCAGAATCAGGTGCTTTTCCGAGGAGAGCTGTTTGTTCTAGAGGTAATGCGCGAGAGAGTTCTTAGTGAGTTCCACAACTCACCCCTAGCAGTGCACCTAGGAGTTTCCAAGATATACCAGGGTCTGAGGAGATAGTTTTGGTGGCATGGGGTGAAACGAGCAGTAGTAGAGTTCATAGCAAAGTGCATAGTGTGTCACCAAGTGGAGGCTGAACACCGTGTTCTAGGCAGCTTGTTGCAACGTTTAGAAGTTCCTGAGTAGAAGTGGGATGACATCTCGATGGATTACGTCATGGGGATACCAAAGGATCAAGGAGTTTGTGATAATATCTGGGTAGTGGTGGATCAGTTGATGAAATCTGACCACTTTCTAGCGATTAAGGAGTTAGGCGCAGTGGATGCCTTGGCACAGAGTTAAGTGGATGAGGTGGAGCGGTTGCATGGAGTTCCGAGGTCCACAGTCTCGGATAGGGATGCATGGTTTACATCACGAGACTGGAGGGGATTTCAGCATTCTTTAGGAACCCAGCTATGACTTAGTACTGCCTTCCACCCCTAGACAGATGGACAGACAGAGTGCAACATCCAGACATTAGAGGACATTCAACGAGCATATGTCTTGGATTTTGGGGGATCGTGGGTGCGACACATGCCACCGGTAAAGTTTTCCTACAATAATATCTATCACTCTACCATTGGTATGGATCCATTTGAAGCCTTGTATGTGAGGCCTTGTCATTCACCCGTGTGCTAGACAGAAGTTGGGGAAGTAGGTGTTCTTGGCCCGGAGGGAGTGCAAAGTATGACAGAGAGGGTTTAGCTTATACGAGAGAGGATGAAGGCAGCTCAGGACGAATAGAAGTCATATGATGATAACAGGAGGAGACCCTTGGAGTTCGGGGTCGGGGACCACATATTCCTGAAGGTCTCCCCCGGCATGGGAAGCAGAGGTTCAGAAGAGGGAGTAAGCTTTCCCCCTGGTTTTTTGGACCGTTTTATGTTTTTTAGCGGGTCGGTGGGGTGGCTTATCAGCTGGCATTGCTGCCACCGCTGAAAAGGGTGCACGACGTCTTCCATGTGTCCCAGCTCCGATGATATCTACACAACGATTCACCCTTCCTCGACTGAGGAAAGATAGATATCTAGGACGATGCAACATTCGTAAAGAGACCAGTGATGATCTACGGTCGTAAAGAGAATGTGCTTAGTGGATGAACCATTCCTTTGGTTCATGTGTTGTGGAGGCATGGTGGTCTTGAGGACAATACATGGGAATGGGAAGTACAGATGCGTGCCCAGTACCCGGAGTTGTTTTGAGTTTTGTGTTGTTCTGTTTGTACTTTTTTTTATGGAACACTTTACCTTTTTGGCTATAAAATATGTAGTATTTCATATTCTCTGAATGTGTATAAAAAGTTCTGGCTATGGGGAGGGGAGGACCCGATCCCTAATCAAGATGCAGTAAGGTGGATGCAATTAAACCCGTGCGGGCAAGTCAGTGCTGGCCAAAGTGGATAGTATCTTGACATGGAAGAAGAGACTACCCAAACCATATGATTGGGTAGTTTGACCCTTGTATGTTTCCTGGTTTCTTGAGGGATAGGTGTTTCTAGATGACGATGAGGTTCACTTCAGAGAGTTATCTTTCGAGGCGGTTGTTTGGACCCACTCTTTTCTTATAGTTTGTTTTTGATTCTCAAGGGCGAGAATAGTTTGAGAGGTATCTAATGTAATGGCCTAGAACCTTCTAGCCCATTACTTTGCCAAAATAAGACCCCACCAAAATAGTGGCACCCTGATGGTGGCACCATGTTCTCACCCAGCCCTCCGTTTTCTTTTTTTTCGTTCCCACTCCTACAACGTAAATTTCTTACATAAATTAATTCTTTTACACTTTTTATTTCCCAAAATTAATTCCTAGAAATCCTGAGAAGCCTCCCCCCGATGGGAGGGGGTATTAAATAACAACTTAATATCATCGTGCGTAACTGCCCACCCACGTAGGAAACCACAATCTGAATTTCCAAATGTTCAAAATTACATATCCTATAACTTTAGGATCTTCTCATTATACCTCCCTCTAGGGTTTCTTTTTTTCTTCTCGGCTGAATTTATTTCTTCACCCTGGTGTGGCTGGAGTTCCTCTCTTCCCATGGCTTGTGGTGAGCCTCTACTTGAGCTTTCTACACCTCTTGGAGTCCATGGAATTCCTCCCATTCAAGCAGCACATCCCCTGTTCATGGCAAACTGAGAAAAACCTCGATCTTCGATCATCCACATAGAGATTTTTCCTTCGTCTCTCCTTTTTGTGTATCATGTAGGGTGGGTAATCTACTTTTTCTATGTGAATGAATGAAACCAAACCTTAACTAAGATAACAAACAGACTTTTAAAGAATAATGGGGAGCGGTGTGATCGATATACTGTTATTCTATATTCTCCTCTTCCTTGATCATTATTTTGTAAATTGTGTGGGTTTATGCCTACTGAAAATCATCGTCGTTGGTGGTCTTTCTCTGTGTACTAATAAAATCTTGTCTTATGTGATGATTAAATGGGTGTAACATGGAAATTGGTTAATCATGTAAACTCAGCCGATTAAATGGATGGCCATTGAACATAAAACCTTGTGTGGTCACCCCGGATAACCAACAGGAAGAACAAAATAATAAATGATGTGTGTGAACTTGGAAGTTTTCCTACACTATTTTGGTAGTCAGTGTCGTTATATTCAATTATTATGGGGGAAAGTGGGAGAGGATGGGATCCTCTATTGTGGTATGGTTGTTGGTTGAGAATCTGAAGTTGTGTTTTTTCTCTGTTGTGACATGAACTTAGGTGGGATCCTCTACTGTTAAGAAAACATTGGTTCCTAGTTTTGGGGACACGAGGCTGTGTCTCAGGGTTAGCTTTTTTTCCATTACTTTGAGGGATCTCACTTATCCCTTTTGTAAGGTTTTTTTTTGTTACAGTACTTTGAGGGATCTCACTAATTTTCTTTTGTTGTTGTAACTTTACAAGAGAACCGGGTGTGAATGCTTAAATTGTTGTTGGGTTGTTTCCCTTCTCCAGATTGTGGTTGTGCCTTTTAGTTGACCAGTAGTGTACTTTTCATCCAAATGGGATCACTTGAAAACAAAAATAGGAATGGTTTAAATGGGGAATTAGTTTTTGGGGATGAGTTGTGACTTTTCCGCGAGTGTTGTGCTTTTCATTATGAATGAATAGTAATGAGGGAGTTTGTGCATAGGTTTTGGAGCCCCTAGGTTGGGATGAGGGCCTGTTACCTACACATATACTTCATTTCTTATGTTTCTTATTTGCGCCCCACCCCAGTTGAGCACTTAGTTTCGAACACCCCATTTCATGGGGAGGGTGTTTTTCACTACACTACTATGAGTGTCTGGTTATTAGCATCTTTATCCTCCCTTTCCCGAATATCCCAAGACACTTTGGGTAGGATTTGATGGCTTGAAGTCCATTATTAGCCCAAGAATATTCAGGCAAGGTAGTTGTGGTGGTTGGCCCAGGTGTTGCGGGCAGGTTGTTTCCCAAGTGTCTTCGGGATGAGGCCTAGGTGTCTTCGGGCATTGCAGTAGTTGTTCTGACCCAGGTGTTTGTGGGTGTGGTTACGTGTGGTGGTTTTGGCCCAAGTGTCTGCGGGTGGGATAGCGGTTATGGCCCAGGTGTGTGCGACCAGGGTTTGGCAATGGGACTGTGGTGAGAATGGCGGGATTGGTTTGATGTGTAGGATGTCTTCAATAACCAGCGGTAAAGTGGCGTGGGGTACCCAAATATCGATGTTATATTAATATACTTTACTTGCCTTGCATTATTTGGGGAGTGTGCCTTGAGGAAGCTTGGGTGGATAGTTTTTCTTGTTAGGTACTTTGGTTTATCTTTTCTCACAGGGCATTTGAATGATTCCCCCACTTGTGCACGAAAGATTTTGGTTTTCCCTACTGATTATTCTTGTATGCTCACCATACATATATAAAACTGCTTTTTGGTTTCCATTAGGACTTCAGGGATCTTGGGAGACCGTAATAGCTCGAACCTCGAGGCAGTTGATGTTCTCATTTTCCTTTACTTGGTACATAACATTGGGGTTTTTGTGGCTTATATCCTTTACTATTGAACATGCATATGGGAATGGGTTACTTTTGGCTTTAACATTACTTTCAGCTTTGCTGTATTTGGGGTTTCTATCTTATCTCTTGATCCTATTAAAATAAAATGGGCAATTCCTTCCATATTGTGTGTGATTCTATACCCTTGGTGCTAGTCGCCACTCTGGGACCTATTGAAGGCGTGTCTAGGGGGTCAATATATCTCTTTCAACTTAAAGAAGGAAGGGTCTGGTAATCTGTTATCCCTTCCCTCCTTTTGGTGAAGGTGGGTCATGATAACTTTTCTCTCTTTGGTACTTAAAATAACTTAGAAAATATTTTTTAATAAATTCTACTTTATCTCTCTTTTCGGTAAAAAAAAATTTCTTCCATATAAACATTTTATATAAAATGTTTTAAATAATATTTTTAGTATTTTACACTGATTTATAATGAAATTTTTTCCCATTATTTTATTTTTATAAAATGGCATAAATGGATTCTTCTTTTAATTTTCCTAGTAAGGTACTCATTGCCTTTTTATTCAAAACATTAAAGAACTTTTCCATTATCATACTCAGTAAGACAAAATATCCCCATTATGAGGACATATCATACCTTTAATTCTTCCTTTACAAGTTTACAAGGTTTTTTTTAAAGAAATTTTTTTCCTCAAATTTTTGAAAAAATTAGTACTTAAAAGTTATTTTTTAAGTGAAAAGTATAGTTTTCTCAAGAATGTTTTAATGATTTTTTTTATTTATATTAATTGATGAAAAAAACATTTTTTATACTTATACTTCACTGGGATATGTTGTTATAATTTCCCAAAAATATTTTCTATGAATTTTTTATTGTCTATTATTCTAGAGAAAATATTAACATTCACTTTCTTTATTAATTGTTTTGTCATTAAGTTTCTCTGGAAACATTAATGTTATTGTGATCATTGTAAATTATATTTCCCTCAAATATAAATATTATTTGTATCATGGATATGTTTATTAACTAAATAATACACCATTACAACATCCATTACTGTACTATGAAATTGATTTCATTGACTGGGAGAAATCATGAAAAATATATATTCATTATTCAATAAAAATGTTTATTTATAAGGTATATTATTTATGAATTGAATAGATCATTAAATATATAAGTAATGCAATTATGGGTGGGGAATGATTAAATATAGGCCCCCAATTCATCAGCAAGTATCATGAGACAAATCAATAAACGAGTATTAAATGGGTTTTTGTGTATACCTACCCATAATTTTAAACTATTATGACATAAGAACATGAAGATATAGATATCATGATGTATGATATCATGATTTCCCACATTAATCATTTAATTAATGGATACTTTATTTATCATTATCCATGATATTATTTCATTGATTTCATCTATAAATGGATTTTATTCCCAGCTTATTGATCAAATTACATGTGTTTCACTTATTTACCTTTCTATATTAATTCTACCTTATTGATTCTGGATATAATCAACCATACATATCCCTTAATAAGAAACTAATCTCACCTTTTTCTTTTACTTTCTTCCCTTAGGATTCTATGAACTTTTTTATGATTGATATAAAGGTATATAATAAAGGGAATAGTCATGTTTTCAAAGAAAATATTATGTTGTATTTTATGTTCTCAAATGTCATGTGAAATTAAGGAATATATCTATTTCTCAAACACTATGAAGCTATTCAGACATTTGGTATTTCACGACTTGTATCTTATTAAAATATAATAAATTCACCTCTGGATCTTGGTTACTGTAGTTTAGGTTGTTACTCCTAATATTCCTCTTCAATTATCATTAAAATGATTTGGATAAATTATTACATGAGGATAAATAATACAATGGTTTTTTGGTAATATCTGAAAGAAATGTGTGACCATTTTATACATATAATTTTATTGAAATTTTACAATGAATGGAATCATTTAAGATTCTGAAATTCTGAAATTACAAGAAAATATAAATTTTCGATATTTAAAATAACTACATAATTAAAATTTTATGGATTAATTATTACTCAAATTGATTTTTTAGAAAAATAATTTACTACTTTTCATATATCATGTATTATTCAATAGAAACTATATCATAAAAAATTATTATAAAACTATTATGAACTTATTTGTTTCTAAACTATCAGGAAATAAAATAGTGAAACCCTTATTAGGAATCATGATACTCAACCAACTTGCTGAAATCCAGTCATTGAATAAAATGTGACCAATTATAATAATTATTATGGTAATAATAATTAATGTTTTTGAGGTTGAGTCAAATCATATGATTAAGGTAGTCTTAGTCACAATATAGATGGAAAGGTAAAGAGAGCCACTATAAATTCTCAAATAATGAAAACATAATTCCAATTAAATCATGATAGGATAAAAGTGAATTTTTAAGTATGATGTGAATATTCTAGGATCATGTACCTATAATTTTACAATCCAACTTTATAATATTAATCCATAATAAAATTATTGAAAGGATAAAATTATTAATGAAAAATTTTCTGATTATGGCATGAAATATGATGATAAAAAATTTAATTTTGATATATATATATATATATATTAATAATATAAAAAGGTGTTCATCATAATGAAAATAATTAATTTATCATAAAATATAACCTCTTTTTTAATTTTCTTAATTATTATTTTCTATTTTATTTATTTTATTATTTTCATTACTTCTTATATTAATATATTATATCTTTTTTATAAGAATTTAGGTCACGAATCAAACCATTGGAATTAATTTCTATGGTAACGATGCATTCTTTTTTAAAAACACCATGACATAGACAATAGCTAAATATGATAAATTTTATCAAAACATAACATTGAAAGTATTTAAGTGATTATATTAACTAATAAGGAAATGTGATCAATGTGTCTATAAGAACCAATATATTTTCTCCTTGTGGTACACAAATATAAAGAAATAAATATTTATTTTTATTGAAATTCAAGATCAAATACATTGACCATTAAATATATTTGTAAAAATAGATATCACATTTGAAGTATGTATGAAAGATTTGTTAAATATTATTATAAAAATAACCAATAATAAGAAAGAATTGGTTTCATATAAGCATTAAATTTTTCCTTAAGTTATGTACTAGGTGAATATATATTAAATTGATTTAGAAACAGTAAATAAAATTTTTTCAATAATGAAAAATTTAATTTATAACATAATAATTTGTTTCATCCAGAATCAATTTTGTTTTTAATTTATATTAAATTTATTCATGGTCAACCAGTGGTTGGTGAAATGTTTCGTATGGAATATAATTTTTCTAATATTTTCTGTTCTTTATGAAAATTAATTACAATTCTATAACAATTGAATTTTAGGACTAGTTTATTTATTTATTTTTTATTTCAATTGGTGTGTCTTCTATATGGTCTCATATATTCTAATTATCAACTCATTACATGGAATTTATGAAATTATTCTAAAATATTATAAGGTTAATGAGACATTTATCAAAAAAATTAATTAACCATATTCATCTTGATAATTTTAATAAATATACATATCATTATTTCAATAAATATTTCATGACACTTTTAATTAGTGTTGAATATATTATATCTCATTTTCTGACTCAAAATATTCTAGATAAATTGCTCATCTTGAAATTATAGCATATTTCATTACCACTTTTCAAGAAGAGTAATTTTCAAAATTAGACATCGCGATAAGAAATTATTCATCAGAAAAATTGATTTAAACAATTCAATTGTGTTAGCATTAATATTCCCCATTATAAAATCTTATGCCAATGAACCAAATATTTTACATTTAATTAAAATAATTTGTGTGGTATATGTATTAATAGCACCATTAATATGGAAAAAAAATATAACCATAAATACCACTAGAGGTTTATGTTGTATTTAAATACCCAATGATTATAATGTACTATCAAAATATTGATAGGAAAATAATTATAATAATATTTTTTATTGATATTTTGTAAAAAATATAGAAAATATTAAAGGGAGAAATTAGTTAAAATCCAAAGAAATATCTAAAAAATAAAATCATTATTAAATCAGTATCCTTGTATATATACAGGTGAACTATAATTTAAAAAGATCATAAATTTATAGAATTTATAAAATTAAGTCCCAAATAAATTTAATAATTTAAAATGGGTTAAAATCATAAATGTCATCTTTAAATTCACTTAATAGAATAGATATCACATAAGGAAAATATAATGGTGAAAGAAACAATTCTTTTAATCAACTCTTAATGTATATTTGATTACTTTTTTTAAAAGATAAAAATAATTTATATAGGAAACTAAACTAACCCACATTATTTGAGAAAGTAATTATACATGATGAAAATATAACACTTCATTATCCTGACATTACTTAAGAAATTAGTTCCCATGAAGTTCAATATCATTTTAGAAGGAACTTTCTATATATTTTACTATCTTTGGAAGAATTTAAAACATCTTATTGGCCATTTTTTTGAAAAAAATTCATGTTTTAAATAATTTAAAAATCTTAATTTGGATTAAGAACCTAAAATATTAAATTAATGTCGTGAAATACCAAATTGGGAAAAATTAAATGTCGAAAAAACAATTTGAAATCATCTCACTTGATAAATTGGTAATTTATTTATTTGATTATGGGAATCCTAGAAGGGATTGAACCTATTAGTTATTAATGGGTAGTTGTGAGAATTAAAAATGAAAATAATGAATTTTTTAGATATAAACCATAATTATTTGTTCAATGTTTATCACAAGGATTATGTATTTATTATTATTAAACAAATTCTTCGATAGTAGATTCTTTTATGTTTTCATAAATCATCATGTTGGTAATATATGAATATTTTTAATTTTATCTAATGGATATTGTGACTATATATATATGGTATCACTGAAGATTATTCTTATAGGAATGTATTCTAATTATTCAAAATTTTCATTGCATAATATGAATCTTGATATCATTATTTATTTGAATATAAAAAATCAATATATTCATTAAATAGTTATTTGTATGTATGATAAAACAAAGTAGGTGAATATTTATTGAATGAATGATAAAACATGTATCTAATTTTTATATATGTTTTCATAAATTGGTAAATAAATAGAGTTTTCATCAATAGAGAATATGTTGAAAATTTGAAATTAATTGGTCACTAAATGAACTTTCCATGAAAATTGTATATTTTAAAAAATTAAAATGAAATAATTTGGAAAAAACATTTTTTTCATGGATTAAAACATAAATATTAAGAATATAAATTTTTATTCACCAATTATGAAATATTAAAAAAAATTGAAATGGTTTTATATGGAAAAATAAAATCTAATGAGTACACCAATTATTGTAAGATATCTTGATCATTAAGATTATTTTTTCACTCATGAGAGCATAATGAGTAGATTTTTAGTTCTGAATTATAATATCTTTGTGTTATTGAGGAGCTATTGTTCCTTAAAAATAATTTGTGGCCAGACATGTTAGAAAACCCTACTATTTCTATTTCTAAAATTTATTATTATTATTATTATTTGTGAAAAAAAGTTATAAAAAGATAATTTTTTTCCAAAATTTATAATGATACATGATTTTTACATGGTTTGGAACTTCATTCATAGTGAGGGTTCATTTAATAATATTCGAGGTAGTGTATAATTCATGGTAAGTGTATGGTTTGGGTAAAAATGAATGAAAATTTTCAGTCCTTTGAATTCATCTTGAGACTTATTCATTCATATCTTGACTTCCAAAATCCGTTTCTAATTGATTTATTTTTTAGTATATTGATTTTACTACATTTTTATTATAAATATATGATTTATAAAATCTAATTCAAATAAGATAGTTTATGATATTATTTAAATATAAATATATGTGAGGGATGTTCAATCTGTTTTTTTTATTACTATTATTGTTGTAGTTATTTGTTTTTGTGGTTATTATGGTTGTTTTTGTTTTTGTTTTTGTAGGAATCCTCGTATACAACTAGTCATGGCCCCTTTGTAGAAACCTATAAATCTAGGGATTAATTTTAAGTTGAGTAAATATTTGCAAGTTTACTCTTCAGGTGTAGTAATTATACTGCTATATATGAACTAAAAAAAGGGGAAGTGTGCCTCTATAAACAGATGGACACAATAGTGATATTTTAGGGGTGAAATGATGAGATACTATAGTAGTGCAATACAAGAGGGAATGGTGTGGTAATGTAGTAGTGAATTTGGTTAATATATATCTATTGGGATCTGAACTGTGAGTCTCTGAGTAGATTTGGGTATGTGTGTCTGTGTCTTTTAAATGAATTATACCCCAAAATAAGATTTGATATTTATTATTAATATATGATATGGATATTATCATGTGAGTAAATAAATATGACTGATATTATTATCATTATAAGTATTTTTAAAAGGTGGATAGATATTTATAGATGTTATATTTTGATTTATATGCTCTTTCTATCACCTTATGTGGATCCTTTTTCAATAAATATGATTAGGGATATTGTAGGATCAATCAATCAGACTATGTGTAGTAAAATTTGGATTCTATTGTTGATTCTGATGATATACGTAATACTTCAATGAACATAGAGGAAATGCTTATTCATATCTAATTGCATGATACTGTATGTTATTATATTGAATTTCAGTATGTTGGTGTGATTCTGATCATAGAAGTTTATGAATAGGGGAATGGAATATCATTTTAGGGATCATTTTTTATTATATGTTTTTAAAAGGTTATTCTTGATTTTTTAAACTCAATTTAATATTGATGTCTAGAAAAATTAAAGACATTAATGGATGGTGAAAAATATGATCATGTAAATGTATAGAATAACAAATTTACAATTCGTCACTAAATTGATCGTGTGACTTCATTAATGGTTTATTATATAGTTTTTCCTTTGTTATTTTCCTTTTTAGGGTCTTCAATTCCTTATAATCCTCTATTTTGTGCTAGGTTTTTATGTATTTAGCATAATTTTATATGTATCATGTGATTGGTTTTCTAAATCCATGGAATAGGTTATTTTGGATTACTATTGGTCCAGAATTCCATATAAAAAGTGGTATTATCACTCTCTCCGCTATAAATCATCTAATAGAACCCTGGGTAGTCATGTTGGAGTAAATAATCACACATTATTCCTAATTCTTTATGTCCCATGGATTATCTTTAATGAACTCAAGGTATATCACCCTTATTCTCTTCTCTTCTTCTTCCTCTTAATTTTCTCTATTTCTCATATGTATTTCTTATCCTATGGTTTGAAGAAAAATATAACTGTTCCATTTCAAGTAAAAACCATTTAATTCTATGTGAAATGTGGTGTTAAAGTGATTATAACCTCATGTCAACCCACATTCATCTACTAGTCCTTAAATGTTTCATGGTTACATCGCTTCTAGATTGGTAATCATATAATTTATTACTAAATAATTTCTATTATTACATTATCAATTTATTATAATATCTAATGGATTTTGTATTTAATGTTCACCACATGTTTTTTCTTACGAATAAGGTGTTTAATTAAAGAATAATTAAGTTTATTTATATCAAAATAGAATTTATATTTATGATCTAAACTATACTTTAGTTTTTAAGGGATAAAAATATGGATTTTTTTTTATAATGGTAATATTTTAGAATGTTTTATTTATTTATTTCAACTAAAAATTGTTTTTGATGATTTCTTTTCCCATCAATTTCTAAAAATAGTAAATTGTAGTTTTAAAGGGAAATAATGAAATTTTTTCATGGAATATTTTGATATGAATTATAGGAAAATGATTATGTATTTTTTTTATTTTTTCATAGGGAAAAATTCTAATTGGCAATATTTTATGTGTTATTTATATATGAATTATTTATTATTTTTGATAGCCCCTCTTTGAAAATAAAACTCATTGAATTGAGTTGTTTTTATTGGTGTAAATATAATAATTATGAATGGGTTGTTTTATGTACTTGATATTTAGTGACTTATGTTTGTTTATTATATTAGAAAACATCATTGGAATGATCTTGGGTAATTAAGTGGAATATTGGATAAGTATTTGGATAAAATACCATATATATTAAAATAAAGATATGGTGTAGATTTAATAAAAAATCATTCAAATATACATGGAACTACTAGAGAGTAAATTCCTAGAAGACATTTATATCTTATATAAACTGAAGCCTTAAGGACAAGGAACTCCCAAGGAGACAACACATGTTCGATATAACACTCTCATTAATACCAGAACCATGTGTGTAACACACACTATTTCATTTTTATGTATAAAATTAATTTATTTATTATTTTTCACTTTTTAATTTCTTTTTTGTGACATGGGGTTAATTTTTTTCTCTGAAAAACTCCATGTTGTTAATCAATGGGATCATGTCATGTTGAGGTGTTTTTTTTGAAATACCATGTCATAAGGGCATGCGGGTAATGTTTTGGGTTAGGAAAATTTGAGCCTCACATTGTGGCCCAAGGGAATCATGTCATGATAGGTCATTATTTTCCAATGAATTTTTTTTCCACCAACTAAAGAGAGATTGATATTTATTCCATGGATGAAGGGAATTATAGAATTATAGTTTTCTTGGAAATCTAAAAATTCTATTTCCAAATATAAGTGTCCCCACATGTTATAAATCACTCTTAAAAATGTATAGCCTCATTTTTGAGGGACTAAATATTTTTTAAAATAAAATAAATGGGGTTGTCACACCATGACATGATGATGTCATTCCATGATGATGTATAATTATTATGGTGATATGTATGGTTTGGATTAAGTCACATTTAGAAGATGTGTAAGGTTTTTTATTTAATAAATTTGAGTTAAATAACAGATGTAGTTAAAAATTGAGAAAAGTGATCCACTCTATGAAATGATTTTTGGAATAGGAGTCAAAACATTACTAGTTTTTGGGAAGTGGTGTAATTCAATCATTGGAAAGGTCGCGACATGTAATGTTATTCCCATTTATTTTTAATTTTAGTTAACTAATCAAATGAAATATAAAAATGCACTTTACCAATTTTATCAATCATATATTGGGAGAACCATGTCGAAATTGCCTTGTAATGAACATTTACCTCCTCACATATCCTTCCCTTCATTTTCATTTGAGTGGATCACTCATCAACAAATAATTGTTATGTGATATTCCTTTTTTCCTTTCAATTTAAATTTTCTCCTCTCTTAGGTTTACTATTTTCTAAACAGACATGGAATAGGGTTCTTATTAATCTATCTTATGATAATAGGTTTTGATTAAAGGGAATTATTTCTTATTCTTTAGTAGATTATCACTATCAGTTAATGAGTTCATCAGTTTCAGATAGGTTGTTCTTTTCTTTTCCTTAGTTTTAAGAAAAATGGATTACAAAATAAGCAAAATGATGTTTTAAAATGATTTTAATGTATTAAATTCTGCTGATAAGGAATGGTTATATATGGTGTTATTGTATTAAATATACCTTTGTGATATCGTCAATGAAATTGATTTTAAAGTAATGTTTTAGAAAGAAACTATTTGAGGCATGTGACATGTTTGTTGAAATTATTATTTTTGTATAAATAAACCCAATACATTTCCACTTCATGGGAACCTAGTTTCCTAGTTTGGGAACCTATTATAAATGTCTTATATACATTGATATTATAGATATGTCCTTGTATTATGTCATTTGTTTTCATACTACCATAATTGGGATGTTACCTTACCCACTATAAATTGATGTATTTTTTCTTGATGGGAATACATGCAGTAAGATAGATTGGTTTTGGAAATAATAATGTAAAAGTATCCATGTGTTCCTTTACTATAAAACCTTATGTAATATCCCATGATTCTTGTTTTTAAATAACTATATAAATATATTCCATTTTTATGTTTTAAGTGTTATAATGGTTTTTATATGTCACATTATCTTAAAACATTAAATGAATATTTTACAAATGTTTTTTTTCAATCTACCTTTCTTGGATTGTTTAAATATTGTATCTCATGGATGAATTGGTGATTTTTTACTAGTCTAGTTCTTCACACACCTTACATGAACCTAATGGATGTATTTATGAATTTTTTATTGAAATATGTAATGGAAATGAAGATAATTTGTGTGATAGGTTCACATGTTCAATGTATTCAGTTCCAATTGTGGTGACATGGTGGTAGTGATACCTTTTGTCTCATTGATATTAGTACTGATTATTTTTTCGGATTATTATAGTATTGTTTTTCCTTAAGGATCGATTATTCAATTATTTCATTGACACCCCATCCAAATTTCTATTTCATCTTTTTTTCTAATATTTTAGGTATATTACACATGGTTTATATTGATATTTAAATTTTTTAATATTATTTTAAAAAAATTGAATATAATTATCCTACTTATTTCATCTCATGACTCACAAATACATGGGGATTTAATTTTGAGTCCTTAGATATGACCCAGTTGACAGTTATTGGATTTATTAAGAAAACAATTCCCAATAGTGTGTCCTTGTCGACTAGACACTAGTTTAAATCCCATGGGGATTGTGAATAGCTTCAATTCATGCCATGGGCATGCTCAGCTACCAAGTAAATGGGTATCCTTGGATGGTTTTTGAAAAAAACGTTTTAGATCCACATTTTTATTCTTGTTTCATAGGAATGTTCAGGTCAACCAAATATAGGATTATCATTACTCCTACGGTAGGTATAAAATAGTGATCAACCACCACTTTTAGTACCAAATATTTTGTTTTAGGGGTTTTGGGGTTGTGAGGTTTTTGTTTTTTATCATACCCCTAATTTATCATAAGTTTTTCATGGTAATGGATAATGGGATTATATTACTCAATAGATTATGCTTCCACCAGATATAGGATGAATCAGCGGTGACAAACATTTTACTGAATATATTAAACTTAATATTTTATATTTTTAATTTCATTTAACTTATAACTTTTGTTAGGATGTTAATATATTTTAAAATGATACCCCACCCCTTTTCCCTTCTGTTATGGGGATAATATAAAGTTCACAATATGTAAGTATTTTAACAAGGCTCAATCCCAATGTGGGTTCATACTCCTTGTATTGTTCCAAATCACCTAGGTCATATATTTTCAACTATAATATTCATCACAATGTATTAATGGTGTGGTCTAGAATCACCCTTAACCTTGATAATATTAATCATAGTAAAAAAAAATTCCTCTACCAAACAAATAAAAAACTGTTTAATCTTTGTCTTCTGTAGTATTTTCAATGATCATCTACAGGGCATGTATATAAGAAATAGGTAAAAATATTCTCCAAAATTAATCTCCTAGAAAATGTTCGTCTTGTAAAAATTTATAGAAATTTATCCATATAATAGAACTTCATATAATCCAACAATGTCCAGAAAAAACATAAAAATTTTCTGATAGATGTTTTATATTTATTTCTCTTTCTGGTAATCTTATATATGTTCTAACTCTGGCTAGTAAAACTTCATACACTAAATCCAGTTAAACCAAGTAAAAATACTAATTGGAAACTCCCGGTGCAATCTAATAAAAACATTAGTGTTTCCATTCTATATAAATAATAAAATTACCCTTAGATAATTCACCCCATTATATAAGAACATTTTTCCAAAAAATATGTGGGATGAGATGGAACAAAAAATTTACCTCCCACAGAAAGATTTCAAACATTAACCACCTTTAACATACATCATCAAAGCTTTATAAAAAAATATCACCATTAATATTTATCAATTTTTTCTCAAATCATAGTCAATAAAATATTAAAAACATCTTCAAATATTGATTTTATTTATGAATCTTGAAAAATAAACTCAGTATTATCACAATGTTTAACTTTAAATATTATTTATAAACCACCTAAAACCATAATCTGATTTAAAAAAATTCCCTATGACTATATAACTCAAATTAATATATCTCAACTTTATAACATGATATTTCTATAGCTCAACTTGAAAATTAAAAATTTATATATCTTGTCTTTAGGACGCGGTATTTTCTAATCCCATCATTATAACTTGAGCATTGTAAAATCTTCATAACATGAACTTCGTACTATTATAGATCCAAAATTCCTAAGTCAAACATTGTAAATCATTAACAAAAAATTAATAACATAAAAATTGTACATTTTTGTAACTTCTACTTTGTATGACTATAAAAAATATTTATAAAGTTGAATTCCATATTTTAAACTTTCTAAAAACATTATGACAGGAACATTGTACATGTAAATTTGAATGAATATTAAATATTTTTTTTAATAAACATTGTATGGAAATTTCAAGAACTTTGTACTATTTCATATACATCCATTGAAACTACCAACTATCTTAAAAATCATCATCTGGTGTAACAAGAAACATTTAAACAAATATATGTACGGTGATACTGAAAACATAATTAAAAATATATATCTACTGAAACTGAAATAATTATTACAAATATTTATCTGGTGAAACAAACAACATTCTAAAAATCTCTATTCTATAAAACTGAAAACGTTTTTACAAATATAAATGTTTTTAATATAAAAACATTATTACAAATCATACTAAAATATTTATTAAAAATATTCATCCAATAAAAATAAAAACAATCTTACGTATCTTCATTTAGAGAAAATAAAAACATTTGTATGGAGCTATTTCCAGTAGAACTCCAAATTTCATTCAAAACATTGTTCTATGAAATTAGAAAAAATCTTATAATATATTTTCCTATGAAACAATAGCCATTCTTATAGTCCTATGTCCCATGAAACTATAAAATTTATCATAAAACTCTATCCAATGAAATGGTAAACATTCTTAAAGACATCTATCCTATGAAACCAAAAACATTATTATGGAATATTTCCAATAAATTTCTCTTCAAAAAGATAATAATGAATCAATGGTATCTTCATGATCTTAGAAACATTAATATCATTATATAATCATCCAAAAAATTATTTATAAAATGGTATGAAATGTTTCTTAAACTTATTTATAAAACATTTCATAACCTTCTTCAGCAACTCAAAAGAATAGTTTCTTGAAATTATTCATATCAAATGTTTCTTAGTGGCATAAGAACAATTTCAGAAATATCACTTTCTTAAATCTTAATATCCATATTACATAATGCTAAAACATTTGATTCCTCATCTCTCAAAATTCATATTTCTTATCTATGAATGTATTTCTTTTAGATCTTTGAAACTCTATATTTCGTATCTCTGAAATGATATATTCTATAACTCTAAAACATCATCTTTATTATCTCTATAACCCCATTTTTCAAATCAATTAAACTCTATATTTCTTAATTATAAAACTTCATCATTCATAACCCAAAAAAACCTTGTAATGTTCATAGGAATCTCTATTGAAAACTCCATAATAAAAACCGTAAGAAAATCCATATGAATCTTCATCAAAATGCATATTGAATATCATTAATCTAATAAAAAATGATAATACTTACATCATCATCATCCAATAAGAAATTAAATATCCCCCTTTTTATTTATTTTTTCAATACCATATTTCCATTAAATTCCATGAATTTTCTCTACCTCTTATTAAAAATAAATTCAAAGATTCTCCTTCCATAAATTTTTTACATTGTGGACTAATTCCACTCTAATAGATATGAATTTTAATATGCCTTTACGGACTTCTTTGGGGTAAGGGGTGAACTTTATTCAAAAAAATATTTTATCTTATTTTATTCTACAAACATTAAAATAAATTTTTAGCTTCTTATGAGAAGGAAATCATCAATTCTATTAATTAATTAGTCAAAACTTATCAAACTCTAATATAAGATCATGGTTTTTTCATCAGTAAAATGATATTTAATTTTTTAATATTTTTTTTCTTATTAAGTTGGTCCCTAAGACTTTAATGATGGTTTAAAAAACATTTGGGGCTTATTCGGAGCCAAGAGATCTGGTTTTGGAAAAAACAGATAATGTGAGGAATAGATTTTGCATTTGATCAATTCAACCTATTATCATCAAACCATATGATCCACATTAGGAAATTCATGATTTGGAAAAATGATTCAAGTGAGGCACACAACCATAAAAGGATATTACAAAAAATTTCAAACTTGTCTCATGCTATATGCATAGTTTTCTTAATTATTCGGTGAGCACATGTGATAGGGTGACACCCCAGAATGTGTTAGTACTTAATTAGCGTATAATATTACAACATGTATCTAAATATTGTTCCATATAAAATCACGATAAATATTCCATTTCCATAATTTATATTTTACTTCCTTCAAACTTTTTCAACTCCATTTCACATAAAGTACCTCCAATAACTCCTCAATAAACTCCTCTTTTCCTTTCATGGGAATTGATACTCCTCCATCATAGGATGTATGAATTTTTTACCATCTATTATGTTGTATTTCAATTGTAAGGTCCTACATTTATCTTTATTACTTTATTTATGTACCTCACCACAGGGAAGGATAAATATGTGTGAGCTAATATGCACTTTTTTCATATTTTTCATCAATTTTTTCTCCCATTCTATCCCATAGTAAAGGCTCATTAAAAATAAGAATTTTCCACCAAGATAAGGTAGGTGGTGTTGTACTAATCCCTATAGTATAGTGCTTTTATATCTTGTTCCTTGATGCCTCATGTGGGATATTCCATGTTTTTCCTTAAAAATATAAATTACATTTTATCAAATTGATATCCTTGTTAGATGAACTTCTTAAGACCTGTCTTAATTGTTGGAGGTCTTTCACCACAACTAGTTCCACCCTCTGGGTGTTTTATTTTATACCCTTGTACTATAAATCTTTAATGAAAAAACCCACCTTCTAAGTAGAGTTTGATTAAATTAAATTAAGTTGAAAATTTTAATTCAATGGAATAAAGTGGTCCACCAAAATCATAAGATTATTATATTAATTTTGGATTATTCTATTTATTAATGAAATTTTAAAAGGTTGGAAGCATTATCTTGGAAATTTGAAGTTAAAACGAGTTGAATAACAATTGAGAGGGGCGGTTGAATCAGTTATTGAATTTTTATAAATTTCAAAACATTTAGAAACATAACCTCTACAACCTATTAATATTTATTTCCTTATCAACATTTAATAAATACTTATACATGAAAAAGTATAAAATCAGGTAAAGAAAAAATTATTTACAAGTTTTGGCTTTAGTGAGAGAACCTAGATCCTTTTCATAGCCACTCTTGTGGGTCTATGGAAATCCAATATTATGAAGAACTTAATAAAAATTGTTCCAACTTTTGTTAAATGCCTTATATATGTCAATAGGAATGGTTATGCTGACTCTCATCAGTTTACAATTATTGGTTAAAAAACAATCGATCCAAAAAAATAATATAGACTTTGTTGAAACTGCTCCACAATTGCTTAGTCTGAATCTTCATTCTAATTTTTCTAGATCCAATTTTCCCAATCTGATGAGTCTAGATTTGATTCTAAGAGTACAATGAGCCAAGATCAGATTCCCTTAGTATAATTAGTCTGGATCTAATTCTCTCAATATGATGGGATCAATAGAATTATCCCATTATTAGTCATTAAAAATCAAACTCTACTCAAATTATTGATACAATATTTCTCAGTTTAATTGACTCAATATGATCATCTCAATAAGATCAACTCAATAAAACCTTTTTAATATGATTATGGTCGATCTGGAAAACAAGCATTTAGTTTTTTGATCCTCCTCACGAGATATCTACTTAGAAATGACTTTTACTTCATTTCTTTACCACTAAACCCTTTTAATATGCCTGATAGTTCACACAAATAGAAAATTATATGAGTTATGTTTTTATAGGCAACCAACAAAAATAAAAGCAGGAAACATGAAATCATTCCCCGCTTCCTCAGATTTCAAAAACTCAAAAAATATCTCAATTTTAAAACATCAAACTAGAATACTTAAAACCTTGTTATATTTCACTAAGATTTATGAAAAAATTGAATTTCATGTTTGACAACCACAATAGTTCATAAAACATCAAGAATTTTCTTTTCAAGTCATATTCATAATCATCTTAGTAGGATTTATGTTTCCTTATTAGTGAATCTGATTTCTATTTCTCTCCTAGTGAATCTGAATTCAATTTATTCCTTAGTGAATCTAATTTTGTTTTGTTTATTGGTGACTCTAAATTATTGTTCCTTCTTAGTTAATCTAAATAATGTATCCTTCTTAGTGAATATAAATTATGTATCCCTCTTGGTGATTCTGAATTCCATATCCTTCTCCATGAATCTGAATTCTATATCCTTCTCAATGATTCAAAATTCTATATCCTTATCAGTGAATCTGACTGAATTCTCAGTATGATATAATTCCAATTATGATGTAATTATTATTAATATAGACATTCCATTATGATATAATACCCATAATGAAACATTGAAATTATTCAAACCTCTCCACCATTTCCTCAAAATATTTTATCATGAACAATTTTCATGTTCTATGAGAACATTATGATCAGAAAAGAATCACCTAACATGGTTTAGAAAGTATGAAAAATTTCTAACTCCTAACTTCAAACTATTCCAAAATCCAATTCAGCATAAATACAACTTCTTACCTCAGCAACATCTTTCTTTATTTGATTACAAAAAAGGAAAACTTCTAGCTAACAAAAATTTCTCCCTCCGATTTTTTGACTTCATGATCTGAATATGATGTAGATGTATCCAATTACTTGATCAAAAAAATTATACAAAATGTATTTTTTTCCAATAATACAAAAAAAAATTAAACAAATTTACCCCAATGGTTCTTCAATATCCCCCTTTAAATTTGTTGACAACCCTCATTAATAACTTTTCCAACTCTCATATTTTTTTCACAAATCAACCATTTTAAAAAACAACTACTTTTGAATTTTATCGAAATATATCATTTCTCAAAGGAGAGTTCCCTTACACCACACTACCATATAAAGAAATATTATTGAAGGAATCCCAACCCTCAGTGGGAAGAAAATTTTGTGGCCATATAAAGCTAAACTCCCACTATTATTAATTACTTTCTCATTTTTTCTTTTTTTCCCACTTTTCTTTTTCTGTCCCCCATTATAAAATAACCACATCTTCATATTCAAATAATAAAGTCAACTAAAAACTTCTTAAAAAAAATTACTTTCTCTCTATATTTTCCAATGTACTCCAAATCACGGTGGGGGTTATTCTTTATGAGGATTAGGAAGACATGAGATGAGGTTTAACATGAAGTTGTAGCCTCAATTCCCCAAACCATTCTTTCAGAATTTCATTTGTAAATATATCAAAAATCTGATACATTGTTAAAATTTATTCCCACAAAACATCTCCAACATCAAATTTTCCTCTTATAAATTGATTCTCTATACCAATGTGTTTTGATCTTGAATGTCAGATAAGATTCCTAGAATTATCCATTGAACTGTGATTATCATAAAGTATCTTCAATTATTTAGAAAGTTTTACTTTCAAATAATCCAAGTAAAGTTTTATCCATAAAAATTGAATAGATAAAATATATTCAGATTTATTTGTGGTCAATGTTACTGAACTTTGTTTCTTATTATGCCAACTGAAACAAATTTAACCCAAGAAAACTATTCCTTCTGAAGTTTTTTATATAATTACAATCTCCAGCCCAATGTGGATCATTAAAACCATGATAATTTATCTCAATATTTATTTTGTATAATAGCCCATGTCATGTGGTTCTATTGTCATATCCCAGAAAACTGTTTTTCTTCCAACAATTGTGATTCCTTCAAATTACATTAATACCAAGAATATGAAGTCATGTCATAAAAAATATCATGCCTTAAGGCTGTAATATAAGTATACTTCCTATCATCTTACTAAAGTCATTATAATTCATACCTTCTCAAAATTCATATTTAAGCAACATTGGGGTCACTGAAATAAGAGTTGAAATTACTTTGGATTCTAATATCTCAAAATTCTTAATTTATTCCCTAAAATACTTTTATTGAGAGAAGAAAATGTATTTTTTTCTTTTTTTGAAATTTTAATCCATGGAAGAAATTTAATTTCCCTAAAATAAACATTTCAAAATTATTCTTCATTTCCTCAGAAAATATTTTACAAAAATATTCTCTATCCCAAGAAAAAATTATAAAATCCATATAAATAATTACAATTAGAGATCTAGAGTCAGCATCATTAACAAATAAGATGCTATTAACTTTTCCTTTTGAATATTTCAACATTATAAAAAAACTTCATGTTTAGAATTCCAAGAACATATATCTTGTTTCATAAAATGAAAATCATTATTTAATTTAAAATCATTTTTTTCATCCTCATCATGTAGAAACCAACAAGGTTGTTCAATGTAAAATTCTTTATCAATCTCACCATTTAAGAAAGATGAATTTACATCCATATAATAATCTTTTTAATTACAATGTGCGGCAACTAAAAGAATAATTCTAATAGTTTATAATCTTGCTAATACTGAAATGTTTTCTTTAAAATTGACACATTCCACCTATGTGTAGCCTTTACAAGTTACCATGTTTCATTCTTCTCAATATAATCCAAAACTCCATTCATATAATCCACCTTTTCTTTTTATTGAATATCCTCAAAAATAGGTTCTATTTGATCTTTTGAGATAAGTGATGTTTAATTTTATAATCACAACTTCCTTCTTTTCTGAACTAAAGCTCTTTGATTTCAAAAAAAAAATTCAATTTCAGAATTCTTTCTTAAGGTTTAAAATTTCAAAGTTACTCTCCCATCATAAATTTCCTAATAACATGATTCTTTTAAATCTTGATAAGTATTTTTTGAATTACTTTCACTATTATTAAAATTTTCTAGTTTATCCTCCTTAACGTTACAACCAACTATTGTTAATGAACATTTATTTTCAATTGCATTCATATCATATGATTCCATCAACTTTTTAATATTTTTTTTAATAATTATAACTTCATGTATTTGGTGAATACACATAAAATTTATTTCTTATGCATTCTTATTAACCTTTCCCAAATATGGATTTTTGATTTTGAGAAAATATGGGGTTCTAAAAACATTAATGTATTTAAATGAAGGTTTTTTTATTACAGATTTCATATGTAGTCATTTTGGTTTCTGGTTTCAAATAACATCTGGTTTGAACATGTACAGCAGTACGAATAGCTTCCCTCCAACAGAACATTGAATGTTTATATTCTGCTAACATACATCTTCCAATTTCCACCAGGTTTCTATTCATTATTTCCACTACTCTATTTTTTGTAGAGTGTAGGGAGTACTATACAAATTTTTAAAACCATGTATCCTCATATAAGTTCTAAACGTAATGTTTTTGAATTCAGTACCATTAGCAATTCTTGTTATTTTTTTGGAAACCCACATTTCTTTATCAACAACTTTTAGGATGAATTAGAAAATTTAAATAGCCTCTCACTTGAACTTCATAAATATTATTTTTTTCATATGATTGACATCATTCATAAAAGAGATAAATTATAAATCTTCTTTTTCTGATTGATTTCATCTTTCCTTTCCCTTATTTGAAAACATCATATGATCATATTTTTTGATTAGTGTAAATGCAATAGTATGATCATCAACAACTTCCAGATTAAGAGATTAGATATAAAGAATAAAAAATCATCTATAATAATTTTTATCATAAAATGTTGTAATTCTTCTTCTTTTGATATATTTTATATTAAACATTATAAGTATTCGAAAATGGAGCCTATCCTGAGACACCAATTTATGTTCCAAAGGATTGAATAACAACTAAGAGGGGGTTGGATCAGTTATTCAATTTTTATATGTTTCAAAACATTTATAATATTAATCTAGTCTCCCTATTAAGATTTATTTCTTTATCAACAGTTATAAAATACTAATACATAAAAAATTCGAAGATAAATTAAGGTAAAGATGATTTATGAGGTTTATCCTTACTGTGAGCACCCACATCCCTTCCATAGCCACTCTCATAGGTCTATGGAAACCCACTATTATGAAGAAATGAATACATCTTGTTCCAAATACCATTAGACACCATCTATATCCTTATAAGAACAATTATACTGAAACCCATCAATTTAAAATATTTTCTTATATAAAACTGATCCTAAAAAAGAATAATGTCTTTGTTTAAACTGCCCCACAATTTCTCAGTATGAATCCTCTGTTTGATTTGGCTTGATCTGATTTTCTCAATCTGATGATTTTGGATCTGATTATCGCAATATGATTAGTTTGGATCCAATTCTTTCAATACGATGAGTTTGGGTCTGATTCTTTAAATACAATGGACACAATACAATTAACACATTCTCAATTTAAAAAACTCAAACTCTTATCAAATTATCAATATGATCTTTATCAATATGATCAAAACAATATGATCTCCTCAATCAAATCAACTCAATACAATCTTCTCAATAAAATCATGCTCAATCCGGTAAACAAACATTAGGCATTCTAATCCTCCTCATGATGTATCTTGCTAAAAATTAAATTTAAATGATTTATTCCACAATCTATGTTTTCTACTTGGGTGAAAGTACACACTGAGAGAAAATATTTTGGGTAAAATATATATTGGTGGCTCAAAAAAATGATTGCAGAAAACCTGGAAACCTTCCTAGCTTCCTCAAATTTCAAAAACATCAAAAATATCTCATATTTAAAACTTCAACTTAGACTAATTTAAACATCCTAATAATTCGCCAAGATTTATTAAAAATTAAATTTCTTGTTTGACCTCCTCAACTCTTTAGAAAACATATTGAATTTTCTTTTTGATTCATCTTCATAATTAGATCAATAAGATATTTGTTACTATCTTAGTGAATATGATAAATGTTTCTTTCACAATGAATATGAATTATATTTCTTTTATAGTGAATCTTAGTTCTATTTCTTTCTTATTGAATCCTAATTCTATTCCATTATTAGTGTATATAAATTCTCTATCTTTATTAGTGACTCTCAGTGAACCGAAATTATATATCCTTCTCAGTGAATCTGAATTTGGAATCCTTCTCAATGAATCTGAACTCTATATCCTTCTCAATGATCCAAAATTTTGTACCCTTCTCAGTGAGTCAGATTGAATTCTCACTACAATAGAACTCCCAATATAATTGAATTCTCTTATGATGGATATTCCATTCCGATGGAATATCTACACAACAACATTGAAAATTTTCAAACATCGCGACCATTTCATTAAAATATTTCAATGTGAAAGTTTTTCATGATTTTTTAGAACCTTATGATCACCAATCATATTCGGACTTGGTCTAGAAAGTATATTGACAATTTCTTCCTCTGATTCTTTTAGATATGATGATCTGAATATGATGCAGATGGATCTGATTTCTAGATAAAAAAACATTTTTATAGAAAAATAATAGCTGTCAAAAGATAAAAAAAATTAGAACAATTTATAAAATGGTAATTCAATCTCCCCCTTCGGATTTGTTTACAACACTCATTAACTAAATTTCCATCTCTCGTAATTTATTCACAACTCAAATTTCATAAACAACTACAGTTTTTTACTTTTATAAAAACATATACATTCACAAAGGAGAGTTCCCTAACACCACACTACTGGGTAAAGTACAATTTTTAAAGGAATTCCAACCCTTACTGGAAAGAAAATTTTGTGTCCACAAAATGATAAGCTCCTACTCTTGACATTTTCTTTCTCACCTTTTATTTTTCTCCTTCATTTATTTTTTCTCTCCACCGTTATCTGATTACCATAGCTTTATATTCAGAAACGTAAGATAAATAAAAACTTCTTCCAAAGTAAAAATGTTGTTACTTTATCTCCCCCTTGATCAACCTAATCCAAATAATGATGGGTTTTCTTTATTATTAGGTTTAGGGAGACATGGGAAGAGTTTTTACATGATGTTGTAGCCTCACTTACAAAAACCATTCATTCTTCATTTTTTTTAAAGATATTAGCAATTTGATAATTTCTTAAAATGTATTCTAGGAAAAGATCCTCGGAAATAACTTTCTCTTTTATTAAGTGAAAATTTATATAAATGAGTTTTGATCTTGAATGTTGAGAAAGATTTATAGAAAGATCAATTGAACTCGGATTATCATAAAGTATCTTCAATGTATTATAAACTTTTACTTTCAAATCTTACAACTGAAACTTCAAAAAACTCATTTGTCTACATTAATGAGTAACGGAACATTTTCAAATTCAGTTCCACTCAATGTTTTCGAACATTTTTTCCTATAATACTAACTCACACAACATTGAACCAATATAAATGTTCCACATGAGGTTTAATTTCTATCATTAAAATCTCAAGCCCAGTTATCATCAGTAAAACAATAAAAATTCATCTCACTATTTCTTTTGTATAATCACCCATGTCAATTTGTTCCTTTGAAATATCTTGGAATTATTTTTTCTTTCTAAATATGTGATTATTTTGGATTACATTGATACTCTGAAAACAAACTCATAACAGAAACAATACCAAGCCACGTGGATGTAAGATAAATAAGACTTCCTATCATCTTCTGAAAGACTTTCTGATTCAGAATTCTTCTAGATTCATCTTTACTCAAAACATTTCTCAATGGAATAGGTGTTAAAAAATAGTAGTATCCTACCATCAGAAATTTCATTAACAATTATTAGGCATACTTTTCTTGAGATAAGAAAATGTATTTTCCCTTTTTTTAAATTTCAAATCCATGGAAGAAAGTTAATTCTCCTAACATAAATATTTGAAAATTCTTCTTCATTTCCTCAGGAAATGTTTTACAAACATCTTCTCTATCCATAGAAAAAATAATATAATCCACATAAACAATTACAATTAGTTCTCAATAGGCAAAAACTTTTACATATATTTTGATATAAACTTTTCCTTTAGAAATTTTCAACATTCTCAAAAAAATAATGTTTAGAAAACCAAGCACGTTGAGCTTGTTTCATCTCAAAAAAATCATAAATTTAAAAAAAAAGATCCCCCTCAAGTAGAAACACAAAATGTTATTCAATGTGAATTTCTTCCTCAATATCGTCATTTAATAATGAAAACATTACATCCAAATGATAAACATTGTAATTATATTATGTTCAAACTGAAAGAATCATTATAATAGATTCCAATCTTGCAACTGGTGAAATTTTTTATTCAAAATCTACAGCTTCCACATGTTCATAGACTTTACAAAAAATCTTATCTTTGTTTCTTAAAACTTTTCCATATTCATTTAACTTGTTTCTGCAAAACCCACTTGGTTCTGATGAAATGTTTATTTTTTTTCATGAAATAAGTTCCCAGGTTTCATTATTCTCAATATGATCCAACTTTTACGTTATAGTATCATCTTTTTATTTGAATTAAATAGACTATAAAACTGATTATGGTTTAATTTTTTAGATAAGTTATGTCTGATTTTGTAATCACAACTACCTTATTATCTGAACTAAATCCTTCTAATTTCCAATAATGTTTTTAGATTCACAATGTTTTTGTAAAGAATTAAATTTCATTGTTTATTTCCCTATTGAAATTTCCCCATCATATAATTCTTATGAATCTAGAATAGCTATTTTGAATAACTTTCACTGTTATTGGAATTCTCTAATTTTTCCTCCTCAACTTTGTCAACAACTTTTGTTGGGGAACACTAATTTTAAATTACCTTTACATAATTTTAGTCCTCCAACTTTTTTAAATTTTTTTTCCAATATTTTTAACTTCTTCCATTTGGTGAATAACCCATAAAATTTCTTATATAGCTCTATCATAAAACATTCCCAAAGTCGAATTTTTTATTTTGAGAAAACATGGACTACCAAAAACTATGAATAATTTCAATGAAGTTTTTTTATAACACTTTTCATAAGGATTAAGTTTTGTTTCTAATCTCAACAAGTATCTATCTTAAACATATAAAATAGTACAAATAGCTTCTCTACAATATAATGTAGAAAATTTTTATTCTTCCAACATTCATCTTCCTATTTCTATAGGATTCTATTCTATCTTTCTGCAACTCCAATTTGTTATGGAGTATATGTAGCACTATTATATTGGTTAATACCATTATTTATCAGATACGTTTCAGAAGTATTGTTTTTGAATTTTGGTAACAATATCTATTCTTATCTTCTTTATGGAAACCCCATTTCTTTCTCAACATCCTTTTAGAATAATTTGAACATTTCAATAGGCTCTAACTTGTGCTTTATAAATGTGAAGTTTTTCATCCGAGTGAAATCATCAATAAAAGTGATAAAGTATAAATCTATATTTTCTGATTGATGTATCGTCATCCAACACAAGTCGAAATGAATATACTAAATGGGTTTTGTAGATTAAATCTCAATTATCTTAAAACTTTTGTTAGTCATATTTTCTTTTTGTAAAGTAATAAAAATAACATCATCTATTCTTTTCAATTATAGAAATTTTTAGATAGCACCAACAATAAAAGGTTTATTTTGGTTTTTCTACTTAAGGTGGACAAGTTTTTGATGCCACAATTTTATTTCATATTTAAAACTCAAGTAACCTGAATTGTGGAATTATTATATTTGAAATATATTCTCACTAGTTCTTTCTCCTTTTGTAATAAATTTTCGATCCTTCACACATTTTGTGACACAAAAATATTTTCTGAGTAAAACATTTTCCCATCATCACATATTTTACATATAATTAATAAATTATGTTTTATCCCATCAACAAATAAAACATTCTAATATTTCAACTTTTTAGCACCAATCACAGTTGTTCCAATTCATATGATGATTAGGTAACTGTCATTACCAAAGGTAACCGATCCTCCATTATGACGTTCAACACATTTCAATATTTTTATATAACCTATCACAAGTGAACAGAAACCACAAGAAAGTATCTATGGTTTTGTCCTACTAAGTCCTTTCAAATTTGGCTTAACAACTAAATCTCCTTCTTTTTCTTGATCATTTTTAGCATTCAATTATTCGCTATCATTAGAAACTTGTTCTACAAGGAGTTTCATACATATTTTGGCATCATTACCAACATGATCACATATTCGAAAAAAATTATTCCAAACAATCAAAAAAATGTAAGCTTCTAACATCTTGAGAATTCACTTTTCAACATTTTATAAGCTAGGAAAGGTTCTCATTCTACCTTCATTATTTCTTCCACTTTATTAAAATATTATTACATGTATAGATAAGTTGTGCAAAAAATTATATGTCATGTTTCCAAAGATTACAAAAGACCTAGAATATCCACAAAATTATGATTTTATATTAAAATAAGATCTTTCTCTAATGAAACATTGTTGTTGTTTTTAACTTCTTTCAACTCTTACTTAATCAGGACATAGACCATATTTTCATTTGAGTGAGTTATCTACTTTTATAGATTTCATAGGTTTATCACATCCTTTGTCCACCCATTCTATCACCAAAATAGTTCTAGTAAATGAAATAATAAAACAACCACATAAAACATTATTTTTGGTAAGAGAATATTTCACTTGTTTCTTATAATTATCCTTCTCAGCATCTTTAGATGTCTTGGAGTTTATTTTTGAATAATTGTTGATGTTTTCATTCATCTTCCTCATGGTACATTAAAACACAATATTTTTTATCGAAATAGTAAACTTCTTATTCATTAGATTCTAAATTCTTATTAAGATCTTCAATCATATTTCCCTATTCAACAATTCTATGTTTGTAACTTAAAATCACATCGATATATTCATCCACTTACTTGATAACATATTTTCTTCCATCAAAAACTTTTTCATAACTCTAATTTCATTCATCAGAGTTTTTTATAAAGAAAAATATCTAGTTATATTCTGATTTGATACTCTCGATAAGATTATTTACCACCTTCTTCACTATTTGAGTATCATTTTTTCCTCAAATTTTGCAATAATTGTTCTAAATTTTTCTAAACTAATATCTTTAGAAGATTTTTTTCATTTCAGTCTCAGTTAGATCTCTAAATAAACATACTTCTTTTGTATCCAGAAAACATATCCTATTATTTATTAAAGGACATTTCTTCTTTATCATTTTTTTCCATATCATAAATCTTTGTTTTTCATCAAATTCATGTTGATATTCTCCAAAATTATTCTTGGGGAAATTTATAGAAAAGTTCTCCATTCCACCAAAATAAAAAAAATTAGCAAAGGTTTACCTCATTTATTTTATCTTCTTCTTTGATGGTCATTGGATATTATAGACATGATTTATTCATTCAACTCATCATCCTATTCATATTTTTATCCATAAGGATTAATATCAGCAACGTCATGAATTTATAACTTTATCAGAGCTTAAAAAAACATTTCATATGTTGTCTTTTTTCTAAAAGAATAAATCTTCCTCATTTCATATGAAACAAGAAAATTGTGAAACTCATCAAAAGATAATTCATACTTATCTTGTATGTAACACCCCAAGCTTCTACGGTACGCTTCTCTTTGAATAACGTGATAGCGTGTGTTGTATGCAATATCGAGTTCTAACACACCATAACCAATCAAACTAGCCGTTATGAATAGTAATACCTACTTTTTGAAATTATATATATTTTATATATGAAAATGGACTTCATTTTTGGATTTAGAATATCGAATTTAGCCTAAGGTGAAATTTTGGTACTTTTCGGATAACTTGAATATTTTGATGAATAGTGAAAATTACTAAATTTTAATTAAAAACAACTTTTTTTAATCGAAATAATTAATAGTGATAAATTATGAATTTGAGATGTTTTGAAGTATATTTAGAATATATTTTTACCATTTACTATAATTTTGGTCATTGGACATAATTTTACAATTAAACCGAACATAAACAAGTGTCAATCTTTTGATAGTTATTATCTCTTAAAAACGCGCTTTTTGTTTTGATAGCGGAAATTAATTTTAAATTAATTTCTGCCACTTCTGTGTTTTGAATTTAGAAAAATGGATTCCATATTTGGAATCAGGATGTTCAAATTGTGTAAATAGGTAACTTTTATTTTTAGACATTTTGAATAATTACTGCGGTAAATATTTTATTTACCATGGTTAAGGGTAAATCCGGTAAATAAGGGTTAAAAAACTAATATTATAATAATACGAAATTACCCTAAAACGTGTCCTAACCTTATTGGTTGATACATGTTTGACCATAGGCATCTTTGGGTCGATTTTGGGACCCCATGGTGCCACTCGTAGGTGATAGGGACACTTTATTTTAATTAAGTTAAAATGAATACAAAAATGACAAAAGCATATATCTTTTAGAAAAACAATTTTTACATAGGGTTATATTTTTTGGATTTTAGATTATAAATATTCATTAGAAAGAAAAAAATATTTCCGACATAATGATATTTTATATATAATTTTTAGAGATTAAATAATTTAATTTATTTATGACACAATGATGATGCAGTAATTACCATAAAAGTGACAAATTAAAATAATTGATATTATAAATACCCAAATAAATATAATTTGAAACTTTTAATGAATTAAACTAATTTTCTAGGATAATATGATATATTAGGATTGATTTAATTGACTTTTTTCGAAGTAATAATTCTGTTATGAGTTTCACAAAAATCAACTATTGAATAGTGTCAAAATTGACATAAAAGAGTTCTTAAAACAAATATTATATTATTAATTGATATTAAATTCCTAAAAATCTAAGGTTCGTCCAAGAGACTTATATAATGATATTTTCATCATTTATAGACCACTTGGGGGTTTCTTGGATGTATATAGTAAGTTTATTAACCATATTATATAAAAATACAAAGAGACATTGTAAAAGTGAAACTAATTAACTTAGAGTTAATACTTAAAGATAAGGTTAATATAAATACCCAAACCTGTCTAAATTCTATCGGTTGAGTTTTTTTCGACCCATACCCACCTTAAAATTTAAATAATCAACTTTTGAGCCATTAGAAACCGAATACGAATTTATTATAAACTAATATTTCTAGTTTTTTCAAAGGTGCCCCTCACCCCTCTTATAAAAGGGCACCCCTCCTTCTCTTTTCTTCACACCTTCAAAGCCTTTTGGTTCGGCCAAACTCTGCCCAAATACTCTCACAACTTTCCTCACTAGAACCTAGAGGCCTTAGTTTGATTAGAAAGCCAACCTAAGGAGCCCTTTTGGTCAAATCAAAAGGAAGAAACCGTAGAAGAGGTAATGGTTTCCCCACCCTTTTCCAAGTGCCTTTATTCTTCCACTTCTTCTTCCTTTGTTTTTACCATTCTAAAATAATAACTGTAGTATCATATATATACTATGATTTTATTATAAATAAGGTACAACCATATTCAGTATTCTATCCACCCTTTGAATAACATGTCACCATACGTGCGTACGTACGGCTTACCGTCCCCACGTCGTGGTGTAATTGTTATTCAATATATTATTATTTTGGATGGGTATAATAATGATGTGTAACACATGTAAATAATAAATATAACATGTTAATTATTATTTATATATGATATACCATCCATTTATATGTTATTTTAATATCAAAAGAATGATATTGTCGCTCGTGCGTACGTACGGACTACCGTCTCCACGAACGCGATAAGATTTATTCTCCATCGTATCCCTTCAAGTATAATTATCATTTGATGATTTAAAAATGATTTTTAAGGACTTGATATAATTCTGGATATTAATAATATATAACCTATCCATTACAAACATGTCTTACTTACAAAAACATATAAAATAAAATGAGTAAGTTAACACCCAAAACAACGATAATACTAAGATATTATTAACAAATCAAAGTTAAAAGATTGTATATGATATCATATTAATATATATGATTCTTGTATAATTTAATAACAATTATTTCACTATTATACAGGAGGTTAACCTACCCCAACTAAGGAAAAGTACAAGGTAAGGGTTTATTTCACAATCTCTTCATTATCTGAGGTTGTTTATACGTAATAATCTACAGGGATCTCTTTATCATCCACATCCATGTTTCTTAAAAATGTATTTCAAAACATTTTTACTATTTAAAAGAATATGGGTTAAAGTCATTTATACCCTTGTTTGAATTTTTATAAGTGGTTTATAAAGGAATCTTTTCGTCATTTTCCAAATAATGTGCTTTTTTACCTTTTCAATAGAATTAAGGTAAGAATGTTTTTTTAACTTATACGGCAGGTGCGATTATTTTCGGCCGTTATAAAATTGTCGAAACTTCCCTTACAAGCTTATAAGAATATTTTCAAAGGAAATGTTTTATTTTATAAATAAATGACTCTTAAATGATTTCAAAATAGAAAGAGATATTTCTCTAAAAAGAGTTTTGATTTCATCTATGTCAACATCCTTTGATGGATTTTACGCTTATTTGAAGTTGATTTATTATGATACAAAACTTCTATATTGTATTGAAGATTTTGTGATATGTTTGACTGTGGATGTGCTATTTTTATACCATTCATGGTTTATGGTGGAAGTATTTACATTTCTTATGCTAGTTTTAATACGAATGTTTATGTTATGTTAAACCTTTTCATTTGGGAATGCATTGGACTTAATATGTGATGGGTGGAGCCCTCTATAGCTCCTCGATTCATTGGTAGGTCTCATGAGACAAACTAGTGTCTTGGCACAAGGCCTTGGAAAAATCTTATTTGTAGTCTTTGCATGAGGCCTTGGCTATGTGGTTATGATAGTCTGGCATTATGCATTCCATCATTATAAAAGTGGTTATTGATATTGCATGTGATTATTCGATTAGTATAATATCCATGTGAATAAGTAAATGGCATTATTTCATTTTACTTTTTCCATACTATGTTGAAGTTCATGTTTAAAAGGCTTTTGTTTTAGTTATACATTTCCTTAAATGTTTATGTTTATTTTTGAATGTTTCTGCAATATTGTTATCCTTACTGGGCATTTGAGCTCACCCCTTTTCAATGTTTTATTTTTCCCAGGAAGTGATTATGAATGACCTGCAGGGATATTATGTGGGGATATGAGTGTAGATTATGGAGACAATATGTTGTTGTAGTAGTTTTTCATTTTATGATGTAATGTAAATCATTATTAATATATCTAGTGTTTCCAAGGCTACTAAACCAATCGGTCTTTCGATATTTGATCTTTCTTTTGATCATGCCAATGTTATGTAATAATGCACCGACTCTGGGTTACTAGGGTCGGGGCGTTACATTCTAATTAAAAAAATTTCAATCAAACCTGTATGAAATGATTACTATAATTTTCTTCACAATTTTTGAATATTCTAATAAATCTCGAAGTCCTAAGATGCTAAAAAAGATTCATTTACTCCGGTAAATAATTCATCAGTTGTTTATTCATATCTTATTCTAATGTATTCATACTTACTATGTCAGATTTTTACTTTTTATTCTATAACATTAGTATTCCCTTTGAAAACACTTCCCAGCTTGTCCTACATACTATTTGATGTATTTAGACTCATCAACTTCTTAGAAACATTCTCTGATAAGGGTATAAAAATTTCATTTCTTTCATTTCCATTATGTTCTATATTTCTCTTATCAGAAAACATCATTGGTTCTTCCCTCATAATCAGTGTAAATCCAATTGTAGTAGCATCAAAAACATCAAGGTCAAGATATGGGATATAAGAAATCATCCTATTTTTTAATACATAATAATTTTTTCCTTCAAAATTAGGAATTAATATACTATTAATAGAATTTAAATTATCCATGATATTGATTCAACAAGAGAACATATCCTATGATCCCAATTGAAGACACAATGGATTAAATATTAACTGAGAATGGGGGGTTGAATCCATTGATCACTTTTTAAAAGTTTCAAAACATTTAAAACTTAACCCCAAAAACCTATTAAGATTTATCTCGTTATCAACATTTAGTAAATAAATATGCATTAAAAATTAGGAAAGAGAATAGAGCATGTAATATTAAAAAGTATTTGCCTTAGTGTGACAACACACATCATTTCCATAGAAACTGCATTAAGTCTACAAAAATAAACTATTATGATGAAGTAAATATAACTTGTGCCAACTCCCATGAGACACCTTCTGTCTTTGTCGAAATCTTTAGTCTGATTTGGCTAGATCCAATTATATCAATCTGATAAGTCTAGATCTAATTATCGAAATACAATGAGTCTAGAACAAAATCTCTCAATATGATGAGTATGGATCTGATTATGTAAATACAATGGACTCAATATAATAAACCCATTCTCAATCTGTAGAACTCAAACTCTGGTTAAATTATAAATATGATATTTCCATGTCAAATTGACTCACTAAAATCTTTTCAATATGAACATGATAAATCTAGTAGATAAGAATTAAACTATCAGATCATCTGAATAAGATCTCTAGATGAAAATGACTTTTAATATTTTTCTCTAGCACTTCACCTTTTCTTCCAGAATGAATGTTTATACTGAGAGAATATGATTTGAGTTATGTATTTATAGGGAACCCTAAAAAATATTTGGGAAACATGAAAACTTTCCCCACATCCTAGAATTTCAAAAACTCTGAAAATATCTCACATTTAAAACAATAACTTTAACTTCATAAAACCTTCTTATATTTCTCTGATATTTATGAAAATTTTATTTTAAATTTTTACCTCCTTAACTCTTCATAAATCTTCTTTAATTTTATTGAGTCCTCTTCATCATCAGCTCAATACGATTTACATTTCATACTCAATGAATCTATTTCTCATTTCTTTCATAGTGAGTCCAAATTATATTTAATTATTATTGAATACGATTTATATTTATTTGTCATTGAATGTAAATTATATTTCTTTCTCAGTTAATCATAATTATGTATCCTTCTCAAGGAATTTTTATTTTGAGTTCTCCCCAGTGAATCTGAATTCTGTATCATTCTTGGTGAATCTAAATTTTGTATCCTTCTTAGTGAATCAGAATTACCTATCCTTCTCATTGAATCTAATTGAAATCTCATTATGATTGAATTCACATTATGATGTATATTCCATTACTATGGTATCTCCATACTACAACTTTGAAATTCTTCAAACCTCTCCCACATTTATTCAAAAGATTTTATCATAACTGTTTTTCAAGATTTGTGAGAACTGCATGACCAGTAAACCATCATCTAACTTGATTTATAATGTATAAAAAATTTCTAACTTCAAAATTCACTTTATTTAAAAAAACCAATTAATCAACAATACGACTTTATCCCTCATAAACATGTTTATTTCTCTAATTACAAAAAAAGGAAAACTTCCAACAAATAATAATTTCTACCTCTGATTATTCTAGATCCAATGTGCTAAATACGATGATAATAGATCTAATTCCTGGATAAAAACATTATTAGACAAAAATGTTAGTTTTAAACAAATAAAAAACATTTTTAAAACAATTTCTCCCAATGTTTCTTCAATCTCCCCCTTTAGATTTGTTGAAAACTCTCATTTTATACTTTTCCAACTCTTTGACTTTTTTCACAACTCAACTATTATAAAAATTTTAATATTTATAATTTTATCAAAATATATCATTTCTCAAAGGTGAGTGCACAGAAACCACACTAATGTAAAAAATAATGTTTTTGAATTAATTTCATCCCTGAGTTGAAATATTTTTGTAGCCACGTAAAGATAAACTCTCACTATTACCATTTCCTTTCACAATTTATCTTTTTATATCCCTTTTATTTTTCTCTCACTCATTATATTATAAGCTTAGATTTAGATTCATAAAACAATGATAAGTAAAAAACTTATTACAAAGTATAAAATGTTTGCTTTCTCTCCCCCTTTTTCAACATAATCCAATGAATGGTGGAGGTTCTTCCTTTTGAGGTTTAGGAAGTCATGGGAGGAGGAGGATCATGATGTTGCTTTCTCAATTCCAAAAACCTTTATTTTGGAATATAATTTGTAAGGATATCAGCAATATAATATTTTTTTGAAATATAAACCTGAAAAATGTATCTAGATGAAACATTATCTTTTATAAATTGAATCTTTATTTCAATTTTTTTTATATAATGCTGGGTAGGATTCTTATAAATATCAACTTCAATTTCATTATCACAAAGTATCATCAATGGTTTAGAAACCTTCACATTCAATTCATCCAGATGAACATTTATCCATAACATTTGAGTAATATCCTTAATAGTTACAACATATTCTGATCATCTTTTCTCAAAGTTAATAAACTTCGTTTCCTACTATGCCAACTCCCATAGCATTCACATAAGAAAAATGTTCCTCCTTGGGTTGATATTCTATCATTACACTCTCTATCACAAATGGCATCTTTAAACCTATGAAAATTCATAACAATATTTCTTTTGTATAAAAACCCATGTGAAGTTTTTCCTTTGACATATCTGAAATTTATTTTTTCTTCCAACATATGTGATTCTTTTGGATTACATTGATACTAGGCACAAAAATTCCAGAAATAAAAAATATTCGGCCTCCAAGCTACAAGATAAATAATAATTCTTATCAGCTTTAGAAAGTATTTATAATCCCCACTAATTTGTGCTTAATCCTTATTAAACTTTTTTGTCATTGAAATTGGAGTTAAATATTCTTAGGATTATTCCATCCCAAACATCATTAACAATTCCCTAACATGCTTTTCATGAGAAAATACAATATATTGTTCCTTTTTTTGAACTTGTAAGCCATGGAAGGTAGATAATTATCCTAATATAGATATTTAAAAATTATTCTTCATTTACCAAAGTATTTTTTTACAAAAAATTTCTATATCCCCAGAAAAAAATTATTATCCATATAAAAAATTACAATTACAGACTCATAGTCAGCATATTACACATAAATTTTTCTATCAACTTTTACTTTAGGAAAGTTCATCATTATGAAAATGTTTTCAATTTTATAATACCCATCACATTGAGTTTGTTTCATCCCATACAAAGATTAATTTAATTTAAACACGTTTTTTCATCCTCATAAAGTATAAACCCAAAAGGTTATTCTATGTACACTTCTTCATAAATCTCATAATTTTTTAAAGTAAACTTTACATACATCTGATGAACTTTGTAATTTGGATGTGTGAACAAAATAATAAAAATTCTCATAGTTTCTAATCTTACAACGGGGGAAATTGTTTCTTCAATATACACACCTTCCACCTACGCATAGCCTTTACAAACGAGCATGGATTTGTTTATTAAAACTTCCCATATTAATATACGTTATTTCAATAATCCCACATGGTTCTGATAACATTTTCATTTTCTGGTCATAAAACTAGTTCACATAATTAGTTTCTCTCAATCTGGTCTAACTCCTCATTCAAAGCATGCACACATTATTTGTGTTTAATAGCCTCTGAATCTGATTAGTGTTCAACTTTTGAAATAGGTGATGTCTGATTTTCTACATTAACTTCCTTCTTGTATAAACTATATCCTTCAAATTTCAAATAATGTTTTTGGATTCAATATATTTTTTGTAAGTTATAAAATTTAAAATTTTCGTTCCTAGCTAAAATTTTCTCATCATACAATTCTTCTTAACCCAGTTAATGATGTTTTGAATTACCTTTTCTATTTTTTGAATTTTCCAATTTATCCTCTGAAACATTATCATAAAAATTTGTTAAGGAACATTGTTTTTCAATAACTTTACAACATATGAGACTATAAACTTTTGTATACATTTGTTCCAATATTTGTAACTTCTACCATTTGGGGAATAACCCATAAAAGTTCTTTCCTCAGCTTTCTCTTTAAAAATTCCCAAATATTGATTTTTTATTTTTAGAAAACATGGACTTCCAAAAATTTAATGTATTTCAATTAAGGTTTTCTGTTATACCATATTGTATAAGGATTAATGTTGTTTTCTGGTCTTAATAAACATCTTTTTTGAACAATTATGTATATACTAACTATTACCCTCAAATAAAACATTATAGGATAATATTATGAAACCATTGTTATTCCCATTTCCAATAATCTTATATTATTTATTTCTGTAAATATATTTTCTTGCGGAGTATAGGGAGCACTATAAAAAAAATTTATATCAGTTTATCTCAAATATGTTTCAAAATTATTTTTTGTAAATTTGGTACCATTTTCTATTATCATATTATTTATGGAAACCCTCATTTCTTTATCAACATACTTTGGAAGGAATTTGAACATATAAATAGCCTATAAAATGAACTTGAGAGAGATTATTTTTTCATTCTAGTTAAATCATTAATAAAACTGATAGAATATAAAAATATTTTTATAGATTTATGTATCATCAACCCACATAAATAAAAATTAATAAGCTCAATTTGTATGGTAAATTGAATCTAAACTGTCTTATGAATTTTGTTAGTCATTTTTAATTTCTGGAAAATAATAAAAACATTTTTATCTCTTCTTTTCAATTATTGAAATTTAAAAACAAAATCGACATTAAAAAGTTTATTCATGTTATTATTCCTAAGGTGTCCATATCTTTAGTGCCACAATTTTTTTCATCTTCATCACTCAAGTAATAGAATTTGTTGAATTATCCTATTTGAAGGAGATTCCCATAGGGTCTAACTCCCTTTATAATAAATTTTTCATCTTTCCCACATTTGGTGATACAAAAAGAATTTTGAAAAAAATATTTTAAATCATCACAATGTTTAATTACACTAAGTATGTTATGTTTTATCCCATCAACAAATAAAAATTCTTTAGATATCAAATTTTTTACTTCAGTCTCAGTCGTTCTAATTCATCTAATTTTTATACAACTACCATTTCCAAATTTATTTTTTCCTCCATAGTCACTTTCAACATGTTTCAAGATTTTTATATCACCTATCAAATTTGATGAGAAACCACTATCATGTATCCATATTTTATTACATTTACATGCTATAAAATTTCTATCAATGACAAGAACTATGTCCTAAAATTTCAAACTTTCAGATATCTTTTATTTTCTATCACAAGAATATTCATCTAGAAGAAGTTTCATACATATTTTGGGATGATGACCTGATTGATCACATATTCCAAAAACTTCTTCCAAACAATTAAATTGATTTTTCGTTGTAAAATTTCAAACATTTAAATTATAAGCATGGAATATTAAAAATTATACTTCCACCATTACTTCCACATTTCTTAAATATTCATATAGGTAGAGATAAGTTGTGCCAAAAATATTATACCGTGTGCCCATAGATTCCATAACATGAGCAATAACCATCACATATTAACTTTCTATTGATAAAAAACTTTTTCTACTGAAATATTGTTGAGGTTGGTTACTTATTTCAACTCTAACATACTCAGGAAGTGGACAATCATTTATTTTGAGTGACTTGTCTAATTTTATAGATTTGATAGGTTTCACACATCCTTTCTCCACCCAATATTTCCAATAGTTTTTATAAAAACTGAAATATTAAAAGAATCATATGAATTATTATTTCTAGTAAGAGATGATTTCACCTAATTAACGTATTTGGCCTTCTCAGTGTGTTCTAATGTCTCTTATTTTAATTATAAAGATTTATTTTGGTTTTCATTCATCTTATTCCAGGTACTTTTGTACTCAAGAAGTTTTGATTGAATCTGGATAAATTATTCTTCTTTATCATCCATCTTCCTATATTTATCTTCAATCATCTTTCCATGATCATCAAATCAACATTTATAATATAAAATCTTCTTCATGTATTCTTACTATTTCTTGATGAAATATTTTCTTACATTAAAAAAATCATTACAATATTTTTTCAAAACTAAAATTTCAATATTGAGAGTTTTTCTCATGAAATGTAATAAGTCATTTTCTGTGTTGATACTCTATATAATATTCTTCCCCATCTTCTTTCCAATCTAAGGAATCTTTGGTTTTCTAAATTTTTTCAGTGAAGGTTCTAGATTTTTCTGATCATTTTTCATCGGAATAATTGTTTTTAGTGGATTCTAATTCAAATTTCTTACTCAACATACATTGTTTTTTCCATTAAACTTCATCTTGTATTTCTTGGATGACTTTTATTATTTACCATTTTTGTTCCACTTCTCCAATTGTTTTTTATCAGAATCTTCTCTATATTATCCAAATTTCTTCTTAGGGAAATTCATTGAAAATTGTCTGATTCCACAACACTCAAAACATTTTATAGGATTTTTACCTCTATAATTTCCTCTTACTATTCAATAGTTCTTGGATATAAGATACATATTTTTTTCTTCAACTCATAAACCTATTTATATTTGGATTCACAAGGATCAACAAATTCAAATGATAGGGGGGTTGCATCTATTGTTCACTTTTTATAATTTTAAAATATTTTAGAAGCATAACACATGAAAACTATTATGATTTATTTCTTTATCAACTTTTATTAAATATTTAATAAAAAAAGGAACGAAAGTAAATCACCCGATATTTAAAAGGTTCATACTCAGTGTGAGAAACTACATCCTTGAAATATCCACACCCAAGGGTCTATGGAATTCCACAATTATGTATAATTGAATTAAAATTATGCCAACACCCATTACACACATTCTATATACCAATGTGAATAATCATACTACCTACCATCAGTTTAAAATTATTTCTTATAAAACAATTAAGCCAAACAAAGTAATAAAGAATTTTTGGAAACTACTCCAAAATTTCTCACTCTGAATCCTCGGTCCAATTTTTCGATATTGTATTTTCTCAATATGATGAGTATGGATCTGATTCTCCCAAAATTCTGAGTCTAGATCTGATTCTATCAATATGATTAGACTAATATGATTCTCTCAATATAATGGACTCAATACAATGAACTCATTCTTAGTCTACACAACTCAAACTATGTTCAAATTCTCAATGCTATCTTTCTCATTCTGCATGGCTCAATAAAATCTTCTCAATCCACTGAACTCAATATGATCTTCTCAATATCATCTTTCTAATTCTAGTAAACAAACATTCATCTTTACAATCCTCCTCATGACATATTTGACCGATAATGACTTTTACTTGATTTATTCAGCATAACTCCATTTTCTCTAACGTGAATGTTCAAACTAAGGGGAAATGATATAAGGTAAGTATTTATAGGTGACTCAAAAAAACAAAATCAAAAAACATAGAAACATTCCCCACTTACTCGAATTCAAAAACTCTAAAAATATATCACATTTAAAACATGAACTTTGACTTCTTCAAACCTCCTTAGATTTCTACAATATTTATTCAAAATAGTATTTAAATTTTGACCTCATAAAATCCTCATAAAACTTATAGGGTTTTCATTTTGAGTGTTCTTAATTATCAGATTTATAAGATTTCTATTTTTATTAAATGAATCTAACTTCTATTTATTTGTTAGTGAATACAAATTCAATTTCTTTCTCAGGGAATCTGATTTCATTTCCTTTCTTAATGAATCCAAATTATTTTTCTCCCTCCATGAATCCAAATTATGTATCCTTAATAGTGAATCCAAATTCTATATCCTTCTTAGGAAATTTTAATTCTATATCCTTATTAGTGAATTTTAATTTTGTATGCTTCTCAGTGAATCTAAATTTTTTATCCATCTTAGTGAATCCATTTTAACTATCATTACAATGTAATTTCCATAATGATGGATATCCCTTATAGTGAAATATTTATACTGTAACTTTGAAATTTTTCAAACCACTCCACCATTTAATAAAAAGAATTTATAATGATATATTTTCCTGAATATTTAGACCATTTTTATAAATAATAATCATATTCCTTAGTTTATAAAGTGTAAAAACTTTTTAACTCCTAAATTCATTTTCTTCAATAATCCTCTTCAGTAACAATATGACTTCTTCCCTCAACAACTAATTTCATTATCTTATTATAAAAAGGAAAACATTCAATAAAAAATAGTTTCATCCACTGATTCTTCGGGATCGATGAGCTGAATATGTTGCAGATGGATCTGATTCCAGGATAATAAGAACATTCAGGTACAAAAATGTTATTTTTCAACAAATACAAAAACATTGTTAAAATAATTTATCACAATTTTTCCAAAAAAAATTAAATCATTACATTCATAATGAATTATTATTATTATTTTTGTTATAATTATTCGTCCATGTATAATGGTTGTGGTGACACGAACAAGGGTGGAGCTCGGTACAATGCTTCATGGTCCCATGGAATTAGATTTTGGTATGATATCCCCAATTATTATTTTGAGATAAGTGGGAATGACCTCCCTTATTATTCACTAATATTATGTGAAAAAACATCTCGTATCACTAATTGAGACCATTGAGAAATATGAAACATATCATTGGTTGTGATATATAGGAATAAAAACCCATATTTTAAATGAGAAACTATTATGAATGGATTATTTAGTTACGCCTCGGGTCAATGCTGGAACTATGTGTGTGTATGTGTCTATATATGTTATTATTTATATATTTCATGTTGATATATAAATTTATATATATATATATACCTATATTCATGGTTATACACATTTAGAGATGTCTCGAATTAGGGAGAAGTAGGTAGAATTGGTTTGGTGTCAATTAGAAACTCGAGCTGACTTGGTTAAAGATTACCTTTCTTATTTATATTGTTATACATATAGAATGATCATATTATATAAAAACATGGATCATTATAGATGGATTTTATGGTTTCCTACAATGTATATCCCACATCTTGTTTAGGTAACCAATTGGTGCACGAATAGATCTCATTGATGCAAGTCGGGACAAAGGGAAACATCTAGCTTTAGACCCTTTATTATTAGTACCTGGATGGAGTAATTAAGTAGAGGATTTATTTTATTCTTATGAATCTAGTAGAAATATATTTGGTATTTTGTTCAATTTTGTAGTGTGTTATAAATGCATGTAGCTCTATATCTCTTGTATAACCCCTTTTTATAACATCATGACATGATCGTTATTTTTTATACTAAATATTATGCATTGAGGGTTATATTTAATGTTGGATGATTTACCTTCTACTGTTACATCATTTTTTATGATTCTTCTATTTATTTTCTAATTATTTCATTGTGTTTCCACTCTGATATAAGAGGGTCTAGTCTTCCCACCATATAATCACAGATCCTCAAAGGTAGATAGTAGCCTCTAGTATATGGGGAGGCACTCATGAGGCCATGTAGTGTATTGAACCTATGACTAAGTTAAGAACCAAGGATGTTAAATCAAAAAGTAGTATCATATCTTTTTTTCAATTTTATTTACTATATGGGATAGTAGACAATATACTAGGGATGTGTTGAAATTTGGTAATGAGACTATTCTTTGAAGTAGCTGACCCATGTATAGGGAAAAATATGATTTTATAAGTTGGGATTTGTTGTTATTTATTTTACCTAGTATTATTTGATTATATCACTGTCGAGTGATACACATGGTTTGTGTCATTAATTTTTTTATCATTATGGAATATATTTTAATCTTAGTTTGATATGGTTACAGAGTATTCATCATGCATCATTGTACGCAATTGAGGATTCACATGCCATGAATATTCCATGACATAATTACTTCATATCATGCATTTTCGGTAACATGTTGTAGGGAATCAGTTGATATATCTTTTTCTAGTGTCATGTTTCTCTAAAGTAAATATGATAAATAACTGGTTAATTAAAGTATATGCATTAACATAAATGGAATTTTCCCATATATCTTGATAATTCCACCATAACTAACCAATTAACATGATTTTTATCTAAAACCCATTAGTTGCAGGGGATGAAACATTATTTGGTTGAGATTAAAAGTATTTCAATTGCGATTTGAAGAGTGTGTGTGCATATATAAGTTGTCAATGGTGATCCATCTAATTAAACCATCATAAGAAACATGTTTTAGTTACATGTAGTACAAATTACACTTTATAATTCATTTTAATTTATATCATGGGAATTGAAGATGCATCTAATTAAACCATAATATACTATTATAAAATGTTAAATTTTAATTCTAAAATAAATGATTACTATTAAAAGGGGTTTAAAATTTCCTCATAAATGGTGTGTTCTTCTATAAATTCCAATTAAAACTCTATATATTGGGACATCTGTTATCATATATGAGACCATTATTAGGTTGGAATAATGCAATGATAAAAAAATGATATGTGAATTGTGTCTTTTTGATAATCTTGATTGATTCTCAATTTTATCATTAAATGTGATTTATGAAGATGTGTAGAATTCTCATCTCTAAGTAATTTGAGAGTAATATAAATAAAAAATAAGAACACAACAACTTTTATAGTGTTTTGGATCAAAAAGATCCCCAATTCCACTCCACTAACGCTCTCTCTATGAGCTTGGTGATTTTCAATAGACAAGGTCCTCTTATCATAAGACATTCACAACTAAGTGCGCAAAGTTAACACATTTACAATAATTTTTGAAAATTCTTTATGGTTATTTTATATGGAACCAAGTTTTCCACATCTTAGTATGAGAAGCTGATACACTACCACTACTGATTTTGATAAATTGATTCCCCCAATAAATCAAAATAGTTTGATTTGATGAATTGATAGATTATTGATCATATTTGTATTAGATTACAATAGAATAAATATATTATAATTCAATGATGAATATCTTCAACTAAGGATATCTTTGAAGAGTTCCTGGTTGTGAATCCTCTTCAATAGGAATAACAACAAATGAACTGTAGTAGTTACATAATAGTATAAAGTTGAAATATATATATCTTCAAAGCATTGTCTCTTAAAAAAATTAGTACATTCACTTGATCTATAAATAAATTCTATATTAAAAATACATTCAGAAGAATTCAAAGTCATATATCATATGTATATTGCAAAAAATACTCTAACCAAATGAATAGAATGCAAGGATGTATTTTGGTTGAGTATATCCACGAATAACGAATGCAAGATCACAATTATTCTAATTTAAATCATTCAAGAGAATCAAAAAATCCCTCACAAAAATTAAAATTAATTACTTCATTGAATATGATTTCTAAATCAATCATAACGAGTTTTTGAATTGGTCATAAAATTTCATTCAAAATATCTTTTCTTCCATCAATACAACTGTATAAATCTAGGATAATATCACGAATTTAAAACACCATCATTGAATAGTAAAACATAGTGTTCCTTTAAGAAACAACCAAACACCAAGTGTAGGGTCGAAAACATGTGGTTGATTACAAAATTTGGGTTTATGTACCACTAATTTGTTTCCTCAAATGTATGGTTTGATAGAAATATTGTGTTATTTATCCATAATTTCCTTATTTTCAAATGTAACATTACATCCAAATGTATTTATGGTTAAACATAATTGCTTGATAGCTTAGAGTATAAGATCCATGTGCATTATTCTGAATATAGGGTTGATTCCTTACACTGTGCGTACAAACATAGCGTATGAACAATGCTTCAAAAATATGTTAAAACCCATTCATAAAAAAATTAAAAATATTTCCCATGCATCATTGACTTGAATATAATTCTAGAATAAATATTTCCATGAATATTAATTTACTGAAATTAACATAATGTAATATTATTATTAAATCAATAAATAGTTTTTGTGAGCACAAAGTCAATAATATTTATACTATCATTTAGACAATACATTCCTGAAAATATCCCTTTTTTATGATCACATAACCCATAACTAAATTTATAAAAAATATAGGATTTGTCATCACTACTGAAATAATTTTTTAAAGAATAAATTTTTTGTTTGAAAATTTAGGTTTCATTAGATTATTTATATGGATTGAAAATATAAGTTAAAGTATGTTTAGTTTACCCAATTTTCTCCCCCTTTTGTGACATCAAGAAAAAAGTATTTGAATATGGATTAAAACACATTCAATAGTGTCTATAACTGTAAATGAATATTTCGTTATACTATATAGGTAAATGAAACATGTGTTATAGTATAATAATTCAATATAAATAATAATGATGATGTTCATAAAATTATTAATTTAGTAAAAAAATGAAATTTATGATTACAATTGGAAATTTTGGACAAAAAATATTTCAAAAGGGATGTTTAGTTGAAGATATGTTTGATTTTGACAAAGATTGACCAGCTTGTAAAATTTCTTCTAACTCTACCATTTGACCTTGAAAAGTTTCTGAGAGGTTTTCAAAATAAATTATGTTTAAAAAATCTGATCTCTGCCCACTTTTAAACATTTAATCAGAATGAAAATTAGAAATTCATGCATATTTTCCTCTCTCTAAAGAAACATCACATGCTTCTTACTTAACGTATTGAGATGAATTATTATACCTGGTTCAATGGAGGTCAATTTGATGATAATATATTTTTTATTATGTAATATTATATTTAGAGTTTCAATGATTAATTTAAGATGAATAAGTTTTTCATTCATATCATCCATCACAAAAGTAATCACTTTATATCTTCTAAATAATTCTGGATATGTTAAAGAATCCTAAGAACAAAATATGGATTGATTGAAACAACTTTTTATTGATTCAAACTGACATACAAAATACCATTTAAAATCATAGAAATAAATCTTCATGATAGATTTTGATTTCATTTTTCCACACTAAACTTACATTTCTCTATGGATATCATAAAAATATTTTCTTAAAACTTGATTTTCTCTTAGATTATGCAGTTGAGTGTGGGCGGTTTCTAATTCTTATTTTAGAACATAAAAATATCTAAAATATTCAAAAAAAAACTATATATTTTATTTCTTTATGAAAAATGGAGTTCTCCTACTTTTTTTATTAAACTTGGTTACCAGATCATCCATCTATATAGTTAGAGAACTAGATGTGACTTCTTCTTTATTTTTTGATTGATGAGCCTTTTAAACTAAAAATGAAGACTTATCTATAGTCTTATCTATATAAAAAGAAATATTGTCAAGAACTACTTCTCTTTATAAAGATATAGAGGTTGTTTTATTCATAGACTATGAAACAGAAGATTCTGTCCGATTTTCATCAAATTCAGTTGTTTTAGCTAGTGTGTTTTGAACTTCCTCACTTCCTTGAACAGTTTCATTGAAATGATATATTCCAACTGAACTTTTCTTAACTTTTGCATGAATTTCATCTTATTGTTCTATATTATGAACTATTACTCCAAAAAACATTAATGGAGTTTCATATCCAAGTACTACAGTATCAACTTCTAGGTTCTCATGTAGTAGTTCTTCTCTGTTCCTGGTCCATGTGACAAGAAATTCTTCAACTATTTCTTTAGTTCTAGCCTTAACTGGATCATACAAATGATATATATGACTCATTTTTTTATTGAGTATTAATTTATATTTGAGATTATACTACTACTTCCGGACATAGGTGAATTGATCCAGGAAAGTTTCCTTCATCCCCTGATAAATAGGAATGGATTTTAATTCTCCATGTGCACCCATATAGAGCGATTTACCATTAAATGTACACCAAATTAAACTTATAATTATTAGCATTAGAACATTTATAATGATATTATAATGATAAATTGTATGAACATTTAGTTGAAAAATCTTATTATTTTTATATAGAACATGATAAATAATTAGGCAATACAGATATAAGTATATTCATGCCTCTAATAGAAAGTAGTTACTCGGATATCTAAGAACATATTAGGGGTAATTGAACATCATATCACTCAAGAATAAGAAAATAAAATATATGTCAGGATAGAGAATATTTTATAATTCTATAACTTCATGGAAGATTGTAGACTGGAAGAACATGACTAGTACCCTTTGGTCAACCCCAAGATCTAAAACCATCATTTTCTAAATTTGGGTTGAATTGAAGAAAAATGAAATTATATATTATCACTTTTGAACTTGATTTCCATTCAATAAATGATAAAAATGGAATAATCCTTCAAGAGGTAATATTAAGGTCTCTACTATTTCTATAGATTTGATTGAAAATTATTTTTCAACTACCTGAGAGGTAATGATATCCTTTGTTTCCTCGAAAATAAACTGAACATTCTTATAGAACGTCATTATTTCTAACTCAAAAATAAATTCTCTATTTTCTTCACTTAAAATAAATTAAAAAACTTGAATGGTGAGTTATTTAATAAGGAGGATAATTTTTTGATACAACCAATCAAACTTGAATAATTTTCTTTAAATAATATTCCAGAAAGGAATGCACTAACGTTTCAATTCACTTGGTTCACCTTCATCTTCCTGCATATTCTTGGATATTTTTGGAAAATATGATTGTGAAAGGGTTGCGATTATAGGGTTTCATAGGAAGAAGAGATATCAAGAAGATAATGAATTTTGAAATATAAGTTTAAGTAATACAAAGTGAGAGATTAAGTTTTCTATTAATTTTGAGTGACATGGTCTAGTTTCTCAGGATGATTGTGAATAGAATTCATTAATTCATTATTAATAAATGAAATGAAATTAACAAAATCAAATTATATTATATTTTTAATTTAAATGAAAATTAAATGAATAACTAAATAAAACTATTAATATAGATATTAATAAAATAAATTAATTACACATTTATTTAAAATTAATCATTCCCAACTCCCTCTTAATAAAATAAAAACATTAATTGGGTAGTGGTTTAGTAAAAATATCAATAAGTTGATCATTGGTATTTAAATATTATAAATATATATCATTTTTAGGAACATGGTATCTTAGAAAACGACACCTTATACCAATATGTTTTGTTCTGGAATGACATAGTAGATTTTTTAAAATATTAAATGCACTGGTATTATGACATAAAATTGCTATATAGTTAAAATTAAATCCAAATTCATATATTGTGTTTCACCCACTATACTTTTTCACAACAACTACTAAAAAAATATATATTCTAATTCGACTATTGACAGATAAATTGAATATTGTTTCTTACTCCTCCATGAAACTCAATACTTCCCTAAAAAGTGATAGGTTCTTAATGTTCTTTTTGTATCCAATATGCATCCTCTAAATTCATCATATGAATATGAAATTAATTTAAAATCAATTTTTTTGGGAAAAGTAAATATTAAAAAATGGTTTCTTGTCAATATCTAAAATCCTTTTAAAAATAGTAAGATGTAATTATTTTGGATTTCACTAAAATATCATACATAGACACATAAAAACAATATTTATGGTCTTATAGTATTAATTTACAATAAAATACCAACTATACCACTATATACCATATTTTATTTTTTTTCTAGATTCATCCAAATCAAGTTTTACATTATTATACATGTGAGTCGGGTAATTCTTTTTTTTTTATCCAATAAATTGAAAATGTATTCACCTTGATTTAAAACATTTCCATAGTATTTTTTATGAATTTAGAAACCTAAAAAGAAATGAAATTCTCTCATAATATTAATTTTAAATAATTATTGCATAATATTTTAAAAAACAATACAGAGCTTTTTATTAATCGACTTGACAATGACAACATCAATATAAGTTTATACTAATAATATATTAGAGGAAATTATTTTCTTAAAAAGATTATTATATTATAGTACCATGGAAAATAAATATTCTAATAAAAATTAGAAAAATATTTCATACTAAGCTCTAGGTTATTATTTAAGACTATGAAATTATTTTTTAATATTTTCAACTGAATCTATTTTTTTAGGGATTTCAAAACATGGTGGTTTTTCATTATAAACATATTCTATTAAATATCCATATAAAAATGAATATTTTACATCTATATAATATAATTTATAATTCATATGATATGTATAATATTTAAGGATAATAATTTCCTATAGTCTTGAATTAGGTGAAATATTTTCATTATGATTTATTCCTTATTTCTAGTTCTAACCTTTTTCAACTAAACTATATTTTTTTCTAGTAATGATCCCTTAATCATCCTATTTATTTCTAAAAATCTATTTGGTTCATATCACTAGATAATAATTTTTTCTATCGACTAATTCCAAAAAAATATTTATATTGAATATATTTATCACTTCTTACAATGATAATAACCAACTTTCATCATTTAACCCGACTTAAATAGTATTTCCCTCTAATTCAGATAGGAAAGAAGAAAATTCAGCTCAGTTTCATATAATTCTTCTTGTTCTTACACCCAAATCTTGGTTTTCGACAATAGTTTTAGAAGGATGATCCCTTTAGGTTATAGAATAATAAGACAAGACACTTATTGGTTATTATGACCCATGTTTTTCTAGTCTAGATGGAATTTCATTAATTTTATTTTCAAAATCTTTCATAGGTAAATCATGTTGCATGTTGTCTAATGAGTCATTAATTTCATCTATTTTATTTTCCCATTTATTTAAAGGATAACTTTCATCCAACATCACATAAATTGATCCTTCAATTATCCTTAAATTTTTATTATTGATTCTATAAATATTAGGTGTATAAGAATATCCTAGATTTATTCCTTGGTCATTTTCTAGATGAAATTTACCATGATTATCATTAGTATCCAAGATATACTCCTTGCGTCCAAATACTTTAAAGTACTTTACTTTTGGTTTTATATGATTCCACTGTTAAGATGGTGTATTTTTAATAATTGGTCTCATTGGAAATATATTATTGATATATAAATCTATGTTTACAGCTTCTTCCATAAAATATAAAGGATATTTGTATTCATTTATTATTGTCCTTGGAATTTCAAGAATAGTTCTATTCTCATGTTTTAAAATTTTTATTTTTTTGACATTTTCTTGGATGAGAAATGGTGTGTTTAATACCTAAATTTTAACAAACAATATTAAATAATTGATTCCAAAATTCTCTACCATGATCTCTTCTTAATGAAATTATTTTAAATACTTTGACACCATGAATTTTTTTTAAAAAGATTTCAAAAACAGAGAATACTTCACATTTATTTTTTATAATGTGAACACATGTAAATATTGAAAAATCATCAAATAAAACATAAACATATAATTTTCCATCCCAAAATTCTACACTTTATGGAAACAAAATGTCCATATGCATCAGTTCTAAGGTATTAGATGTTGAAAATATTTTAATTGAAAAAATGATGATTTGTGTTGTTTTTCAATTTGACATGCATCATAGAATCTATCACTATCAAGTGTAATACTTTCCTAATCAAAAAAAATGTTTCCTAAAAATTTTATCTAAATAAAATGTATTGTAGTTCCCAAGTCTTTTATTCCAAATCCTAGAGTCATTTTTCATAGTAGTTAAACAATTCACTTATTTTTCACACAAGGAATTTAGATAGAAAATATAAAAAAAATTAGTTTTCGGTGCTCTAAATTTAAGAATTTTATATTTAAAAAACAAAAAAAATTACTAGATAAATCACTAATAAAATCAATAATCACGAATTTGATAAATTCATATCCGTTTTTTCTTTACCCTTATACATATAGTAACTTTTGGATTAATATTGTCTTCAGATCTCCTACTGATCCAACTCCAACTATCTTTCTCCTTTTTCAATGCCCCCAAAGGTGACAATTCCTCCAACCATTTTCGTGTGTCTGTGCATGTCGGAAGATCCACCACTCATATGTATAGAGCCTCCATATCCATGTAATATGTGGAATTTTTTAAGATCTATTTCTTGGAAAATGATTTAAACATTAGTTTGTTTTTGTACCCATATTTTCATGGATACAGCTGTGGTAGTAAGCAGTGGTCTAAGAATCCATGTTTTCATTGTTTCACTAAAATTTATATTACTAGATTTAAAAAAAACAAATTATAAATTCAATTATGTTTTGTTTAACTTATATATAGGTTTCTTTAGTAACATTTATTATAATAGTTTCAGTTTCATCCACAGAAGAAGTGTGTGGAATTATCTGTGATTGGAAAAAAATATTTTTTCTATATTTTTTATTCTTATCTATTTCTTTTAATTACATATTTTTCCTTTTTTATAATAGTTTTTCAGGTATTTCATTTAGTTTCTTTTCTAATTTTGATAAAATATGAGTATCACTTTTAAAGGATTCCACCTCATTCGTAAATTAATTTTCTCTATTTTTAAAAGATGTTTAGTTTGACGTAGATATATTAATATTTTAATTAATTATTTATGTTGTCTTATAATTTAATCTATTTATCTTAAAACATCTTAATGAATTTTTTTAATGATTTATGCTTTTTTACAAGAGAATAATATTTTTCTTTAAACATCGAGTGATAGGAATCTAGTATTCTATTTTAGAAACTATTAGAACAGGAATAAGAAGGGTGATTGGGTTATACCTCATTTTCATCCTTATCTATAATTCATATGTTTTATTTTTAATTTTTTTGCACTTTTTCTATCTTACATTTGGATGAAATTATGGAATATTTAGGCATAATCCACATATATTTCGTGGATATTTTTCCATTATGTTCATACATAATTTTTCTATAATTTCTCTTTTTTTCCATTCGTCTCCTACCTTGAGCTGGGGAAAATTGAGTCTAATATGTATTATTTTATTATACTTGTAGAATCTTACTTCTTTTGTTTCTTTATCATCTTTGTTGAAGGATTTTCTGAAGCCTCTTTTCATCTTGTAAAATTTCAAAATTTTTATGGAAAACTAATCCATTTCCAGGTTAGAATATGAGGATTATGAATATTTTATGATTTTGAAATCTTATTTTGTTTTTATTTTAATATTTTTATATATCTTTAAGGAAATTATTTTCCCATTTAACTATCTAACAATCTTTAGCTTCGTATTTCTTCTCTACTTCATACATCATCAGTGATCTAATCAATAATTTCATAGTCATTTTTTTGAAAATAAATTATGTTCGAATTGTTACAGATATTCCATTCCATTTTGAGGGATGTACACTTAGTAATTTTAGTGTTTTATATGATTGAGTCTTACGATCTCCCAAATATGAAACATTAATCACTATTAATATCAATCATCCATTCATTTGGTTGATTCACTCTCCATCATAAATTTTTATTTTTTTAATGTTAATTGTTCAGAAGAATATCATATATGTCTGACATTATCAATTTCTTCATATGGAATCGAAATTATCTACCTCATTTCATAGTCCATAGAACTTTGGGATATATGATTAAATTTATCTGGCCCAAGTCCCCATATGAAAGAATTCATTTTTTTTATTATAAATTATACTATGTTGTATTTATGCATCCCATCTTTCATATTTCTCAAGAATTACATATGGAGGGATGTTATTCATATAAAATTTAAATCAAAGATTCCTCAAATCGATGATCAATTGTAATTTCCATTATCCATAGCTATTACCATTTAAATATGGATCATTAATCATAGACATACCTTTTTTAGGATCTTCCATTAACATCTTCTTTTTATAGACCATATAATTTTGAGAATTCTATATTTTTATCACAAAAGCTATCCTTTGATACCAATTGATAGGTTAGAATAATACAAGGATTCACAATAAGGGGTGACTTTTTTATTTCCAATAATCTTGACTAATTATCATTTTTATCATTCCTTGAAATTTATAGATATTTGCAACATTCTCTTCTATAAGTGATTTGAATAGTGAATAAAAAAAGAATAATACAAAAAAAATTATAGTGGTTCGGGGAACAAACATCCCATTGTCCACTCCACCATTGTCCTCTCTACAAGCATGGATATTTTTTCTAGACAGTGTCCACTTATAATAAAAAATTCAAAAATGAGTGTAGGTATTTGAGACCCATAAAATAAGTATATGAATAGCCTTCTGTTTTTTTTGCAGGGAATGGGTTTTTCTACAGCTTAATCCAAGAAGTTAAGAATCTTCCACAATTGAGTTTTAACATTCAGGACTCTACTAAATCAAATTAGTTTTATTTGGTGAATTGACTGGTTCTTGGTCACAATAATTGTATAAATAGACATAATACATATCTTTATCTTTAAATAAGAATGTCTTAAAGTATTTACATCTTTAAAGAGATCCCGGTTGTGAATGATCTTCAATACGAATAGAAATAAATGAATAGTAACTACTACATATAAGAATGGAGATGAAATATTTATATCTTCAAGGTGTATCCCATAAATTAAATAGTATAGTCACTTGATCCTTGAAAGAGTTTTTTATTCAAAATATATTGAGAAGAATGCATTTTCATATATCATATGAATATTGTAAAAATACTCTGGCCAAATATATAGAATAAAAAACATTATTATGTTTGACTTCATCCATAAATATCACCTAATAGATCACAGTTATTAAAATATAAATAATTTAATAGAGTCGTAACTTCCCTTAGAAATAGTACTAATTTAACCCATTGAATACGAGTCTTTAAATATAAAATAATGATCTTGTGAATTTGTTGTAAATTTTATTTGAACTAATCTTTACTTCAATTAAGACAGTTTTATAGGTCTTGGATAATATCGTAGATTCAAAACTCCACTGTTGAATAGTAAAAAGTAGGGTTCCTTTGAGTAATGAAAAAACCCCCAAATATAGGGTTGACAAAATATCGTTTATTACAAAATTGCGGTTGATGTTCCATATGTTTGTTTCCTCAAACGTAGGGTTCCATACCAACTTAGGGTTCTTTATACATACTTTCTTTATTTTCAAATGTAAGGTTCCTTCAAAAATAAAGTTTCATTAACCATAATTTCTTAGTAGTGTAGGTAATAACATCCATACTCACAATTCCAAGCATACGGTTGATTCAATATTATATTCTTACAAATGTAGGGTATGAATAGTGTTTCTAGAATATATTAAAACATGTTCAAAAAAACATTCACAAATATTTCCGGTGGATTAATGAATTGAATATAATTCCAGAATAAATATTTCAATGAATAATAACTTCCTAAAATTCAATTAACGTAATATATTTAGTAAGAAACGCAATGGTAATCATCAATATCAAAATCAATAAGATTTATAGATTATTATTAAGAAAATATATTCCCAATAACCTTTACCCAGACTCAACCTTAATAGTGGGTAGTTAGTAGTGTGTATTATGAATCATCTGGGTCTTATAACACCTTGACCTAGGTTATGAGTATTCATATGGTTGTTGACTCTTATATAGGAGGGCGATGTACCTATCCCATTTTGATATTCACGATCCTTCTATGATTGTTTTTTCTATTAAATCCTTTTACGAGGTGTTAATTTTTCATTTTAGAATTATTCCATCATGATTTCCTTCATTAATATACCAAGAAGGTGGGGATAAAAATTCTTGTGAGGTGGTGGGAGCTTATCCACCAAAATTACCTCCAATAGTTCCGCATGTGGCACCTCCTTCTATTCCTAATATGTGTTTTAATGCTCCCTTTCAATGGGGATTCTTATGATTTTTGATGTCTTTAGAGAGAGATCCATGATCTAACACTACTATGGAAGAGTCGACCTGATAATTCCTATAGTGGGATCTACCCAGGTTCTTAGGGGATGGTGTCCCCTAGGTTTTTGAGTCATGGATAGATTCCATGCTGTCTATATTAGAGAAATTAAAAATTCCTCTAAAGAGGATTGTCAATCTCACAACCAACATGTTACATGATTCATCTAAGTGATCGTGGTACATATTCACCCAGACTGGTTAGCATTGGGATATGGTCTAGAGGGATTTATATACAGTATTATATGACTAATTCTCCCCATAGACACTAAGATATGAACAATTAAGGGAGTTTATTCGCATACAACAGACTTCTATGTTTTTCAATGAGTATTCATCTAGCTTCACAGAGCATTAGGGTTTTCTCACTGACTCTCTCTAATGATGAGCTAATGATAGTGAGAGAGTTTGAGGATATGATCTAATACATTAACAAGTCTTATGAAAATATTTTATTGATAACTATCATATTAGAGATTGTGAACTGAAAAAACATTTCTGAGATAAACATGAGGGAGTACAATGGTGTGGGTTATGGTGGTTCAGCATAGAGATATAGATGTAGCTCATCTAGTGGTCAGATCATTTCCGTGTGTCTGCCCGTGGGGGCAGTCCCAGTTAGATGAAAAACACTAATAATTACATTTTCTTTCATTTCTATGGGAAACAATGTCATACAATGCACCATTGAAAAATGTAACTAGTTGATTGTTGATCCTATGATGAAATGGTACATATTTAGTGTTTAAGTATGATATTACCTTCATTTCGTAGTGAAAGAGTATATATATTGACCCTATATTCAATAGTGGTATTAGGAGCTCCATGTTAGGTAGGAATATAGAGTACTACTGGACAATCATGTTGAAGGGGTGCACACGGTTGTGGGATCTGATATTATGAGGGGAAGTTACAGTAAAGTGGTCATTCTCCAAGAAGTTTGTTTGTAGCTCAGGGACATGGATTTTGAAAACTGTATGCAGTGGAGGTTATACAAAAGGATCAGAGAACAAGGAATTCTACATACCAACATATTATTTCATTACCCTGTATTTTAGTGTCTTCATTATTCGACACAAGATCATTGTGTTCCTTTGTCAATGTGGCTACTTTAGAATGTTCAAGCCATGAAATTGAGTATTAAAATAGACTAATGACTTTGGATACTTCATTGTGAATGTGGTTGGAGAGAATATTTTGGTGAAAGGAATAAACTCTTGACATATGTGGTTATATTTTCATATATTATATATTTTCCTTTGAAATGAAATGCTTCAATATAATCCTTATAATGGAATGGTTAGTCCCTTACCAATCCCACTTTGATTTTTACCAATGGTAGCTGATTTTTATATCACTTAAGGATGATTACCACATTCAAAAGGGACAATGGGATGTCAAGTGAGTTTGGGTAGACCAAAACATTGTTAGATGGGTGGGGTGTTAGCCTATATTTCTATCATTCTTCTAAATTACCAGGGAGAACATTAAGTCAATATCCCTCAATTATTGAATGATTTTATAGAAATATTCCTCAAAGAATTTTTTGAACTACCCTTAAAGAGAGAGGTAGATCTTTCTATTGAACTAGTTCTAGCAAAAGCATCATTTTTTATCCATCCATATAGGATGGAACCTAAAAAGCATTAGACACTCAAGAATTAGTTATAAGTCCTGGGGGGATGTGGGGTTTATATGACTGAGTACATCAAAATTGGTTTTTCTAGTGCCTTTCACTATGAACGTGGATAGTACCATCAATATTTTTATGGATTACTAAAAATTTATCTATCTTATGTTTAAGAAATCTTATCCCTAGTCTCTAATAGATGACAGGTTTCATCATCTCCAAGGAAATCAGTTTTTCTTGAATATTTATTTGATGTTGTGATACCATAAAATAGCATTCAGTCCTTACAGACACCACATATTACATTATATAGTAGATATAGATTTTAGTATAATTTTATAATGTCATTGGGTCACAAGAACACACAGGAAATTTTCACAACCCGGATGAATCAAGTTTTCCACCCATATCTAGATTCCATTGTGGTAGTTTGTTCGGATGACATATTTGGCTCCCCACATACTTGAAAGAAAATTTGGAACATCTTGATATCATTTTGAACAAAATGGTAGAGCATAGGCTATATGATTATATCAAACAATACCAATTTTGGATAGATAAAGTAAACTTCCTATATAATATCATCTTAGAGGTTGGAGTATATGTTTACCTGAGAATGTGACAGTCTTTGTTTCCTTGGGTAATACCAAGAAGTACATTGATATATAAAGTTTATTCAATATGGTAGGATATTATGGGCTCTTTATAAAGGTTGTCTCAAACCTTAAACCACCACTCATAGGATTGACCAATAAGGGTGTCAATTTTTCATGTTCTGATGCATGTGAGAGACCATTTTAGGAGAAGAAAGGGATATTTCCTTCAGTACTGATCCTAGTCTTACCTAATCCTAGTATAGGATATGTAGTTTATAATGATGTGTCAAGTATATTTGAGAGAGTAATGATGATGTAGGCTAAGTGAGTAATGGTGTAAAAATATCATCAATTGATATCTCAAGAGTATAATTACATGATGCATGATCTCATGTTGGAATACGTGGTACATTCCTTGAGTTCCTAGAGACACTACTTTCTTGGGTAGTTGTTTTTGGTGTATACAGACCAAAAAAACATTTAATTAAATATTCATTAAACTTTTTTTGAATCATAAGAAATTAATTTGTGTCAAATACCTATAGTTTTTTGAATTTAAAAATGAATCTACACCAAAAAAAGCTAATGAATTTGATGATTCTATGATTAGAAAAACCTAGACACTGGTCATTAAAGATGCCTAAAATGAATGGTAGTTGATGGCCTTGTTTCCCGAGATGCATTTGGATGTGTATAACTATATCGGGAAGCTTGTACTTGCATCAATATAGGTTTCATATTCTCTTCTAGACAAAGTGAAGAGGATGAATCTTTTGGATCCCAGGGTCCTAGTCCTATGGGTTATCATTTAATGTGAAGACCTGCCTTCTAGTTGGTTCATAGATGGGGATGATATCTTGTGCATTTATGGATGTTTCTAGGTTCCTACTGACATGTGAGAGGACTTTATGAGAGAATATCATTCACCCTCTTGGGTAGTATATTTCAGTAATACCAAAATGTAACTTGATTTATGCAACCAGTATTGGTTTATATGGATGAAACGGTAGGTTTCATGTTTTATCTCTTGGTGTTCCACCTTTAAGAATGTTAAGGTTACACACCAGGGAACATTGGTAATTTTGCAATTTCTACTCATTCTGGAGATGAAATGGGATAGTGTCACTATGGAATTTTTGAGGTGATTTCCATGTTCACCTCAAGTAAGTGATGCAATGTGGTTGGTTATTAATATGTTACGGAAGTTTTCTCACTTTTTTCCATTTTGATAGACTTTCTTAGTAGAAAAGATATGAAGATTATATTTCAAGGAGATTATACTCCTTCAAAGTTCTCCATGTACTATCATATTGGATAGGGATGTTCACATTACATATTAGTTTTAGAAGGGGTTTAGAAGGAACTAGGTTTAGAGGAACTGTTGATTAAAGATTATCACCCTTAGGCCAAAAGTTAATAGAAGCATATTATTCAGGTGTTAGAGGACATACTTTGAGCAAGAATCCTAGATTTTGGGAGATCTTGCAGGAAAGGCCTTACTATTTCTGAATTTTATTATAATAATATATTTTAGGAAACTCTAAATATGGATCCATATGAGGACTTATATGGTAAGTCATTTTTTTCACCCCTATGTTGGTTAGAGGTAAGAGAGGGAGTGCAATCAGAAACTCATCTTATTTGGGAGATAACAAAGTATATATAATGTATCGATAAACATATTGGCATACCTCAGTCTTGGAAGAAGTATTATACTAATAGTAATAATTTACATTTTATGTTTGAGGTGGGATATTTGGTATTCTTGTGTGTTTCTCCTAGTTTGGGTCGTTAACAAATTCAATTATTAGTCAAGATATCTCCCCATTATGTTGGGCCTTTCAAGATCATGGAGGGAGTCATGCTAGTAGCCTATAGGATAGCACTTCCTTAGAGGTACCAAGGTATGAAATATTTATTCCATGTATTTTATCATTTTTATTTTCTTTTAAAATCATCTCGTACTTTGTTCCTGAGGATGTTGAGTTGGGATTCAATGATTCTTTTGAGATATATTATTTAAATATCATTCATCGTATCATGAAGGCTCTCTGAGGTAGGTCATTTATTTTACTACATGTGATATGGTAGCACATCCATATATAGGTTGAGACCTAGGAGTTAGAGGCCAATGTACATTCTTAGTGGTGATATTTATTCTCAGTTAATGTGTAACAGCCCTCATAAGGGAAACTCAGTTATGAGTTTTTTAATAGAAGGGAGATTATAAGATCTTGAGTTTTCTCACATGGTACGGATTAAGTAAATTTTAACATTAAACTCTATTTTTATTCTTATGTATGGTTCTAAGAGTTTTCATAAGGTTTTGGGTGTGTCTAGGGATCATTTAGAGCTTAGTGCTCTAGTTTGTTAGAGAAAATGGGTGATGTCCCCAATTACTGCATGGTTAGGGATATTCGTCCACCTCAAACTATATGAACCAAATTATGAGGTGAATGGTTAGGATAAACTATGAAAGGGAGACTCATGATAATGTGTTAGTTATATATAATACTTCCAATGTGTCACATGGGTTGCACATATTTTCCCAAACTGTGTGCCTTTCCCATATGAAGGGGTGAAAGTCAAGACATTATTGGCATAGAGTTACTGTACGATTTGGCCAAACATTCTAGAAAACCATTTTCCATTTAAAATGAAAGGAAATTAAATTTTTCCGCTCTTTATATTTAACTTGATTCACCCTTTTTTGTCTCCCTTTCCCATGTCGCACCTCCCAAATCCACAAGGTCTTTTCTACTCCTCCTTTTATAGGATTTGAGCTCCCTCCCTTATAAGAAGTCCAAATCTCTCATTGTTGGTTGAATTTGATAGGCATTGATAATTCCTTAATTTTTCCTTTTTAGTTTTTATATTTCTATTTACATATGGAATGCTAAATATTTTCAAGATTGTATGCCCAATTTTCAGGTTATTTATCGCTTTTTTTCATTTTCTCCCATTATATCTCAGATTAAAGGCCCATAAAAGAAGATGAGTAATCTTCCAAGAAAATGTTCGTTTTCTAGTACTTATCCCTAAAGTATCATTATTTTATATAACGATCCAACATTCCACAAAATTTAAAATTTGCATGATTCCTTAAAATTGTGAATTACCTTTAATTAAATAGTTATCCTTGTTAGTGGAACTCCCTTAAGGCCCTGTTGAATATCAGTGATCATCCACATCAACTAGTACCACCCCATGAATGTTATTATTAAAATTCCCTGTATTATAAATAATTAATAACCACACCACCTTCTATGTGGGGTTAGCATAAATTAAATATATTTTCCAAAATTAAATAGAATAGAATCAAGTGGTACAACCACATCACATTATTATTAAATGAATTGTTGATTATTCCATTTACTTATGAAATGTAAAATGGGTGGAAAACTTCTCTTGGAAAATGTTAAATAAAAACTTGAATAATATAATATTATTATTAGTATTATTTGTTTTAGTATTATCATTCATCCATGTATAATGGTATTAGTGAAATGGTGGTGGGGAGAGTTAGACACAATGCTTCCTGCTCCATTAGATTCTGATGTCTGGAATGAAATTCCTCACTATTATTTTGAGATAAATGGCAACGAATACCCATGATATTCGTTGAGACTATATGAATGAAATCCAATATCTCTCCTTGAGACTATTTTTTAGGATGAACCATTTAATTGATTGAGATATATGGGCAAGGAGACCCTTATTTTAAATGTGAAACTATTATGAATGGACGCATGAGTTGCGCCCTGGGTCCTAGATGGTTCTACATATATATATATATATATATATATTGTTACATATATAGTACAGATATATACATAAATTTATATATATATATATATATATTTATTTATTTATTTATATACATTTTGAAACACATACACAGATGTCCCGTCTTTGGCCGAAGTAGATAGAATCAGTATGGTGTCCTTTAGGATCATGAGGTGACTTGGTTACAAATTACATTTCTACATTATATTATTATACCTTTTCACTAATAATTTTATATAAACTCTATAGATCATAATAGATGATGTCTTTTGTGTCTTACTGACTATATATCACACCCAGTTCGGGTCATTGATTGGTACCTGAATAGATCTCTTGGATGTGGGTATGGACAAAGGGAAACATCCAAATATGGAATCTTGATTCTCAATACTATAATAGAGTATAGGAGTAGAGGAATGAGATTATACTCAAGATTCTAGTTGATATATATTTGGTATTTAGTTCATTTTTTTATAACACATTGTATAAGAATGTTTCACTATATACCAATTATTCCCCTTCTTGTATAGCATCATGACATTATCATCATTTTGTATCACATATTGAATATTATGTACAGATGATTTTATTTATTTTTGGATGATTTTCCTTCATATAATTCATTATATTTTATGCTTCCAATTTTTATTTACCTTTTATTTTTTTTTCTGTAGCTCTGATATATGAGGTTATAGTCTTTCCAATGTACTATAATATACCCTCACTTCAAGTCGGTAGCCTCTAGCATATGCGGAGGAATGCTTCAGACCATGTGGTTAACCATACTAGTGACTGATTTATGAATAGGTCTCAAAACATCACATCTAAGTCTATTTGATCCATGGATGATGTAGAAAGAATGGTTATTAACTCAAACATTAAAGTTGTCCATATAATTTTATGAAAAAAGAAATTTTAGAAAATATTATTGCAAGGGAAATTTTATCATATTTTCACTCAACATACATTCCTACAACCATTGCAATAAATAGATCAAAAATATTATATCATAAAATCGATCTGGTCCGCCCCCTTCAAACGGTAACTCTTACTTATTCATCATAAAATCAATTTCCCCTTTTTTAATTAAAATTTAATTTTCATGTGTGAATTGGAAGAGAATAGAGAACATTCCTAAAATATGACAAAAAACTCAATTCTATTAAAAATTAAGAGATTGTGTTTCTGGTTACCCATTTCTAAAAATCAAACAAATTTATAGTATCCAATTCCGGAACATCATGGTTATCCAGGCTCACTTTCAACATTAGCTTATAAATATTCCTTTGTAAGCTTCATCTTTACATATGGGTTCCCCCGAAATATCATCAAATTCAATTTCATTTTCAAATTAAACAATTAATAAATTAAAAAAATAATTTGGATCATTATTAGCTTTATAAGATTGAGAAATAGTGATGATAATTTTTTCTCAACTGAAAAAGAATATTTTATTTCATTTTATTCATGTCTTCACATATAGCTTTCTAATAATTGGTCATTATGGAATTCATGGACTTATTCCATTTATCATCGCTTTTTGAATTGTGTGGATAATTATTCTAAACATTATATATCTAGAAGCATTCATTTCTCAAATTTTTATCTCTAACTTCCTTTCATCCCCAAATTTATCTATTTATAAGACCACGCAGACTTTCGTAATACATTTAACTTAATTCTTGTAAAAAAATTTATTTACAACTCCGAATTTACATTTTGATGCTTTTTACCTCTATTTACCATCATATACTTTACTAGTAACATTTATATGTATTTATTAGGAGTGTGACTATTCAATTTAAACCTTCCACATAGCTTCATATATACTATAATTTTATTCTTCATAGGTTACGTCTGATGAACTTCAACTTCTTTATTGAATATATCTTCCACCTTTAGAATCTACCAGTGTCTTTCCCAAATTTTGTATATATGTATCTTAATATTACTTCTATTATATTGATCATTCATGGAGAGTTTACAAATATCCATGAATTTACCTCTTCTTCAAAAAAAATTCCTTCTTATCTTTGGCCTGACATCTTCCATTAGGTTTTTTTGGTTTCAATATTATATGAAGTTATGGATTGGTTTTAACTCAACATAGACTTAGAGTATACATTTCATTCATTTCCATTTAAATTTAGTAAAATCATTCTATTATTTTTAACTAAATTATCCATAGTTTACATAAACCAGAAGTCTTCATTTTAAGAACCACTTCTTCTACATCATCCATACAAATTTTCAAGATTTTAAAATATATTATATTTTAATAGAATATTCTAATTTTGTGTATGTTGGATTTATTTTATGAATCTACATATCCTTTTACTTTTATCTCCCTTAATTGTTTCCATCATTTTCATTCATATATTGGAATATTATGCCAAAACATTGTTTCCTTGTTTTTAAACTTTACATAACACCAATAGTAACCAATAAACCTTGTCTTCTTCAATTGTGCTAAATTTTGGATAGAAAATACTTCTTACCAAACATCTTCCTTATTTATATATACATTTTTCTTCTAGATATATCTAGGTGAACTTGTTATTTAATCTTTTTTTGAATCCACCATAACACAAGTTGTGGTTTTTTCAGTTTTATCTTCCTATCACCATCCATAACTACAACATAATCTATTTAATGTATAGTAGTTAGTTCATTAAAATGTATCAGAAAGAGTTTTTACATTTTTGTTTAACTTATCAGAAGATGATGATTCTTATTTATTAAAATTAATCTTGTTATTATATTGTGTATTTATGAATATTAGACTTTCCTTAGAAAAATTAGTATTGATTCTTTTCACAAATTCATATGTAGATTCATCTTGAGTTCCTTTTGAGTAATTAAAAATTATTTCCAAGTCAAGACACTTAAAATTTAAATTTCTCATTTTATTTTCAAGATATTTGAAATTTTATTCACACTACTCATTTTCATTCCCAAAATTTTCTTCATGCACTATACTCTAATACATCAATGAATTTTCTAGTACATTTATGATTATTTCTTTAACTTCTAGTAGATAATTCAAAATATATATACTATATTTTAGTTCAGGTAATAATCCCTTAAAACATTTATGACAAATATATTCTCACAAAAACTTATCTTCACTGCTTCTTCTTTAGTGTTGAATATTTTTTGGTAATTTAATTACATTTATTTCATGGATTTAGTGAGTTTATTGATTGTTTTATGCTCACTATCTTTCTTTATCAACGTATTCTCAATTGAATCAGCTTCCACCTCAAGCTAAAATTTATCCTTAAAAATTCCCTTGATGAAAGAATATATATATATGTTGTGCCACCAAGTGGATAATTATTTAATAATTCATTAACTTCATTATATATTTCATCAATATATTCACCAATCTATGACTCTTCACAACATGAATTTTCTCATTTTTATAGGGTATTTTCTATAAATAGTTTTTCACTAAAAGTTCAACTTAATTTTAAATATAATAATAATAAATACCGATTCAAATAACTTTAAGAAAATAACATATTTTTCTTCTGATATTCCTACTTATTCTACTTATTTATGTTTTTGGATGACACTTTATTGTTTTTACAAAATGAATAATTTTATATTAACTTCATCTCAAGGAGGTGGTGATTTAGGGGTTACCAACTCTTTATTGAAAAACATTTACGTCATATTTAACTATTTAAAATTGATTTATCCTATTTCATTATTTAGGATGTATGTATATTTTATTATAAACCCTAAGTACTCTTACATTATATAATATAGAGAATATAAAGTAAACAACACTCATGAATATTTATATGGTTCGATCCTAATGTGCATACCTACACCTTTCTTCATCAAGAATAACCCCTGACATAGATTTTACACTATAATTTCCATCATATAATACAATTGAAGAGGTAAAAAATCACCCTTAACTCAAATTGAATTGAGAAGAAACCACCCATAACCTATATAATTATTATCAAAGCTATAAAAGGTTCCTCTATAAAACTAAGAAATATATCTTGAATCTCCACCTTCTTCAACAATAACAAGGATCTTTTTATGGGACTGTATATTAGAAATATGTAATCTTCTACTAAAAGCTCAATCTAATAGAAATTTTTTATCAAGAAATAATTTGTAGAAATTTCTCCACATAATCGAAATTTTTATAATCCAACTCTATTTGGTAATTCTCGAATAAAATTCCACTAGAGAGAAAAATATTGTAAGTTCTTCATCATGTAATCTTATGTTCTCTCTCACTCTTTAGGGTAAACCATCTTACATCAACTCCTCTCAATATAGGTTAAATTTGGGTTTCCACATATCACTATTATCTAAAAATACTTAGTGTTTCCAAAATATATAAGCAATAAAATTTCCCAAAGAAACTTCAACCCTTTATAACGGAATACTTTTCTAAAAAATATGAGTGACACACTTGCTCCAAAATTAACCTTCACAAACAATATATTCAGAAAATTTAAATCCTGTAAATCCTTAAAATAATGTTTCATGAGATTCATCATAACTTGGCGTCAAAAATAATTATCAATGTTTTCTCAAAAATTTGATTCAAAAAACTATTGAAAATATCCCCAAATCTTGACTGGATTTATCCATTTTTAAAGCATAGCTCAAAATTGCCACAATGTTTTATTTTATAGAGTTTTTGTAAAGATCCTAAAACCTATATTATGTTTATTAAAATTATTTATAACTTTATAACTCAATTTTTATAGTACTCACTTTTAAAACTCAGAATTGTTATGGGTCAACTGTATAAAAATTATTTTGTATATCTAATCTTTGTAACTTAAATTTTTTCCTTATCTTTATAAATTGAACATTTTAAAATATTTATAGAATGAATTTTGTAGTGTAATTGTTCCAAAATTTTAACTAAAACTTTGTTTAAATTTAACTGTAATTTTTTGACCTTAATACTGTACATATTTAACATCATGAACATTATTTAACTATAATACATTTTTTAAAAGTTTAACTTTATAGTTTCAAATTGTTAAAGACATCATAACAAGAAATTAGTACGCAAAATTGTATAATATTTTTTAAAAAATGTAATAAACTTTATATGAACTTCATCCATTGAAACTATAACATTTATTACAAATCTCTATTTAGTGAAAATGAAAAAATTCCAACCAATCTATTTCTAGTGAAGATGTAAACTTTCTTAAAAATATATCTTCGATGAAACTTGAATCATTCTCAAAATTCTTCAACTATTTAAACTGAAAACATTCTTACAAATATCCATCCAATGAAACTAAAAAAATTATTACTAATATCAGTTAGGTGAAACTAAAAACATTCTAAAAAATATCCATATGGTGAAACTAAAAAAATTCTTTTAAATAACTTTCTGGTGAAATTGAAAACTTTATTAAAAACATGTGTTTGGTGTAGTTGATAATTTTCTTGTATATTGTCACATTTTGAAACTGAAAACATTCTTATATAACTCAATCCTATGAACCAAAATACTTTCTTACAGAACACGTCAAGTGAAACTAAAAATACATTTATAGAACTTGATCCTATGTAACCAAAAACATTCTTACTGGACTCCATTTAATGAAATAGAATACTTTCATTATAGTGAACTAGGATTTTCATACGTGGATATTATATATTTTATTTGAATATTTAATAAATTACCCAAACACACACCTAAGGAACATAATATTTTAGTGTATTTAGAGGCTAGGTGCACAATATTCTAATTTGGTGAAATATCTTCAATGTATGCAATAAACATCTCTCCAAATAGTACTCTTTAAAAAAAACCTTCCCAAAACCATTCTTCATAACCTGGTAAATTAAAACATCAGAAAGGGTGAGCTCATATAACCATTAAGGGTAAACAAGTGAGATATATAAGATCAACATGAATATAAGAGTATGATAACATAATCATAGCATATGAAAGTTATACCCTGTATAAAAAATCAAGTTCTTGATTCATAGAATAAGGATTGGACGTTCATAGAAAATGAATCATAAATAAATCAAATAACATGATCCATTAGAGCATAAAATTATCATAATACAATGATTTTGGGTATAAACTTTATCTTAGAACATTGTTAACATGTATAAATAGAAATAGTTTCAACCATTAAATTAAGGACATGAAATACAGCCCTCACATTAATGTAAAAAAATAATATCCATACATTACATTATGGAAATAAAATCCAAGACCACATATGACTTTGTGAATGTGTAATAAAGTTTTTGAAAAACATTTTTAATGTGTAATCAGGTTAAGACATAACATTTTGAACATGTAACTAATTTCACACATACCATTTTGGACATTTAATAGGGTTGACACATAACATATTTACTCATGACTTATCTATCTTTACCCAATTAATTGTCGAGGAATATAGTTCCCATCCATCACATAATTAAAATAATATTTATGGTTTCCCCAAGATCATAAAATATTAATAATATATTAGTCCATAAAATGAAATGGGTTTCATAAAAATTTAATCATATCATAACATATGAAAAGGTGATAGGTTTCATAATTTTTTCATCATTTCATCACGGCATAACTTATAAAAGAAGAAGCAGGTTTCATAAAAATATTATCATGGTATAACTAGTGGAATTGAAATGGGTTTCATAAACACAATCTCATGATAAACCACTCAATGAAAGAATATGAATGGTTTCCTTGGTAAATATCACCAGAAAGACTTAAGTTACATAAAAGGATTTCACATTAGATGAAAAATTTGTTTTAATAAAAAATCACTAGGAATTATTCTTGAGTAAAATATGTTTTTATTGAAATAATTTTTTTAAACATAAAATAGTTTAAAATTATTTTCTTTGAAAATAACCTTGAAAACATATAAAGAATGCTTTTAAAATCATTTAAAACTGTTCATGGAACAAATAACCTATCATATTTGAAAAAAAACCTTTTAAAACATAAAACATTAAGAAATATTTTGATAATTTTAAAAAAAATTTGAAACACTTTTTTTCTTTTAAAAAATCTCATCATGGATGAAAAATAGGTTTTTTTCTAACATGAGAAAAAGTTAGATTTTATTAGAAAAATTATCAATTATTTTAAGTACCAAGGAAGGGGAAATGATACTATTAATTAAAAATATCATTAATTAATATAGGATAAAAAAAATTATTACTTTCTTGAGATATGGATCAAAATATTTTATCATCAGAATCATAGTCATAAATGATCTCGATAAATGATAAGATTATAAAATAATGTCTTTAGCACTTTGGCAATGGAGAAATGTAAGACCCACGAAGGATTGTCATTAAAATAAACACAAAATTTCAGACGGACAAAAAATACATTATATTACCTATAAAAGGGGTTGAATATATACCTCATAAAATAAAATAGGTGCATAACAAAACCGTACAGCTTAAGGAATTAAAATTGAGATAGAAATCCCTTACCAATTTGGTAACATATGAAATATAATCCCCATTAAAGGTAAATCTTAAAATTTATATGTAAATAAAAATAATTATAATCAGAATCATAATAAAATACATTCATTATTAGTATATACACTACATAAAAGAAATATGAGGTGAATATGGCCTTTGTGTCATAGAAAATAAAAGTGTCATGGAAATACATTACTGTAAGTCTTGAATTCAATAGAACTCATTAAAACATAATATGTAATAAATATATGTTATTAAAAATATATTATAGGATCATAATTATATATAACATACCATATATTATTTACTTGTGTCCTTTTATTACTAGTTTATTATCAATTACATATTAAAGTCATATTTTGGGTAATAAATGGTTTGTTTTTTGTATCTGTTGTGATTTATAATTTATAGTCATTTTAATTTGATAGTTGATACATTACATACATATTAATAATAGTGAAATAATTATCAAATTTATACATCATTTATAATTTTTATATTAATCATAAATGATTATTCTGATAAATGAAGTTTGTTACGATCATTGAGATAGAAGGTCGTGCATTTACAAGAGTAATGTTTCAATTTTTCAAAGATCATAATATAAATGAGGAAAGTAATATATTATCTTTAAATGAATATAATAATATCCTAAATATCATATTTTTTCTTTAAATATACTTATACGTGTCATTAAAGAGGTGTGTGGATGAAAATAGAGTTGCATCGCTTGGTGAAGGCAGTGGTACACACATACAAGAATAATGTTATCATATTTTTGTGAGTGAAAAGTTAAGAAAAAAATTATTAAACGGATTTGATGTGGGTGTTCTAAAATGATTTTTGGTTTTGGGATCAGATTGGTTCATTAAATTGGTTGACCAAGGTCATATCATAAATGAGGAAGTAATTTTAAATTATATATTAAATGTATTTTGAAAATAAAATAAAATAACATAAACACACTATTTAAAAGGATAGGATAATTTATAAAAATAGAAGAGGTATGATGCATTAAGGTTCCACTTTTCTTTAAATTATATTGAGAAAATACAATGATAAGATATTTTTTAGAAAAATATTTATAGAAAGTGTGATCGATTTTACTCTATCTATTCACTTACATATAAACCAGTATCATTTAAATTAAAATACACTTAGTTATTATCCCCTCATTTTTAAGCCCCTAAAACCCTATGAGAATTAACGTTACCACAAATATGAAAATAATTAAACCCTAGTCAAGCCTTGAAATATGAAATCATAGCACCCTACATTGAATGTAGTTCTAAAGCTAGATTTTGGTTAGTGGTAAATTAAAAGATAGATCATCATTCATTGGGATCACTCTCTTGGTTCCCTATTCATTAGGGATTTAGCAGCCCTCCTCGGGTGGTAACATCCCATTAATCTTTGATGTTAGATTTCTCTCACGCCTTTCTATTCTTCTTTTCATTAATCAATCTTGAGACACCTTTCTCTTCAAGGTTTGGTTTTAATTTCTTCCACTCATAGTTTTAGGGATTCAAACCCATTAATCTTTTTGGTATTTCGCTCATGTTTCTTTATATTCCTCTTTTATGGGGATCCATTTTGTCTCTATTTTTCCTTCTTGGTTTCCCTTCCATCACATCGTTTCCCCCTTACATATGGCCTAGAGATCCTGATATGAGTTTTCCATTTTAGTTACCCCTAAAATCTGGCCTTAGACATCAGTGTTCTAGGGTTTCCTCCCATTCCTACTTCTTATTTATCACTATTAATGTCTATATTGGGTTTACTATTTTTTGTGATTTTTTTTATAGGTGATGGATCTTTGGTTCACTGTTGAATGGTTTTCATATTTTAATGGTTTCTGGTAGAGAGTTTTGCTGGTCATCTTCCTTAATTATTTTTCAAACATCTCACTTTCTATGATAAGGAATCATATTTGTTAAAATTTGGTTCAAGCGATGTAATGGTATATTTTTCTTTGATGATGGTCTGATTATGGGGTCTTCTGATTGACGTTCATGATCCTAGAAAATGTTATATCCAAATTTTGAAGCTCAATATGATAAAACTATGCTCAGGTTTCCTATTCCAATGATCATGTTTAGGTCGTTCTAGTTTGGTGGTTATATTGGAGGATTTTAGAGGTGCAGTTCGTGTAGTAACCTGCATTCCAAGAGGAGAAACCTGATATGGGTTCTCAGATTCCACTATGATTTGAATGATGGTGTGCAAGGTGTTTTCTTCAGTGTGATGTCTTCTCTAGGTAGATCCCTCATGTGAAAATTCAGGGATGAAGATAATTTTTATTTTTTTATTTTGAATCCTAATTGTCAATAATTTTTTCAATTCAGAACACATTGGTTTATTTTGTTTGCATTTGTCATTTGTAAGTGGTTCTCATTCAACCACAAAGTGGGTTTATTAAAAATACAATAAAAAGAGATTTCGATTCATCTGTGGTAAATTAGGATACATAACCATTTTATAAATGAGGATAAACTGAGTTTAGGAATTATATTTTAAAATTATAAATTTATCTTATGTGGTTTTTTTACTGATTAATATTGCACTCTCACAATTCACACATTACTCAATCTCATGAGTTTTTTTGTTAATTATTAAATTTATTTCATAGTTTTAATTATTTTAATAACTCAATTCATGGATTTAATTATTTAAATTAAATTATCTCATTTATTAAAAATAATTAAATTAATAATGTAAGTAACAAATCAATTACTAATAAAAACAACTCTTTTTTGGGTGGTCTATTCATTGTACAAACTTTTTTGCATTCGCAAAGGTTGTGGAAAAGGTATAACCCAATCACATTTCTTTTCTTGATTTCCAGACCAAATAAGATTAGTATATAACGATACAATTGAATAAAAATAATAAATATAAGAGTAAATAATATGTTTAGTGCATGAATAAATACATTTCAACAAATAAGCATAAAAGAACATCATTTTGGAGGAGATCCTAACTTGATATCTTCCATACTCAAATGGTGAATTGAAATGGAAAGGAACCACTACCCCTCTTCTCCTAGTCCTATAAGTAAGATTTATCCCCCTAAAAATGATAAAACCCCTAATTTATAGACTGGAGGGGATGTTAGTTTTGTAAGAGGTTTCAAGTGTGAATGGAGAAATTCAACCAAATATTTTAATTCAAATCATACCACATTTTTTATGAACAAAAATTGTAAACTAGATATCCTTACTAAAGTATTATTTTTTAGAAATTGGGTATTCAAGCACTTCTCCAAATATAGATCCCATACTAGAAATTATGAATATTTTCTGGGCTAAATACTGAAGTGGTTTCCTATCTGGTGAGTCAAGTCCATATTTGACTTAATGAACCATTTACTCTAACTTAAGGCATGATTTATCTCATATTTCTTAAATGAAAGTTGTGTTATATTAATTTAGGAACATTGTTACAGAATTTTATTTTCATATAATACACATAAAAATATTTATAACCATAATACTATAATAATATTTGAAGAAAAAAACTAAAATTTTCCACAAATAATCAAATGAATGATCAAATCTCAAATATTTTATAAATAAAAAAATTTAACATAATGTGAGTAAATAATGTCATTTATTATTAGTAAAAGAATCAGTAAATTTTGGTTTATCAACTCTGCAACACATATCCTTTTGCACTACTGGGAAAAATCCCATATCATGTATTCCAAAAAAAATTGTGACAAGTTATACATGTTCATATTACTCAATAGACAGAAGAAATATAAGAAAAGTAATAATCCCATCATGAGTCAATATCAATAAATATTAAATTAATTGTCTCATAAATTGTACGAAAATAAAATCTATTGAGATTAAAGTCACCGATCATAGAAAAAAAATCTATGCGTCTACCATGCCATTAATTCCCCATGTGTGTGATTTCCAACTATTTGAATATCATATCCTAAACTTTTATTCAGTATATTCAAGTCAAGTAGAAAAATTATTCTTTCCATGTTTAATTCACCCGATCTATTCTATATTCCTTTGCTATCAAATTTCAATACCCAGTTTTAACGACCTAGAATTATATTAATTATATTTCTCTTCTTATGTTTATTTTATATATTATAGATCACATTAAATCACATATAAAACACTATAAAAACATTATAAATTAAGAATAAATGAATTCATATTTATTTCTAGAAGTTAAGGAATGTATACCGATAAATAGTAAATTGGCCTTAGGAATAGTAAAATAACCCTTTTGATTAGTAAATCGGCCAATTGAATAGTAACTTCACCAATGAATGTATAAATGAAATTTAGACATATTATTTATGATGGAATAAAATAATTATGTCATAGTATAAGTAAGAGAACATTTTAAAAATTAATATTTATGTGTTGGTTTTTTTGTAACTTATAAATAATTTATTACAATTTTATAATAACTAAAATGATTTTAAAAAATTTATCATAAAATATATTCCTAAATAAACATTTTTTTATATTATGATTTAAGGATAATTTTATGTGACCTTATTTAATTTTTGAAAGAGTTATAAAATCTATTATCGATTTAAAATCTATATTTTTCATGTAAAAGCCAGTTTTAATTAAAAATTAAATTTCTCATATATAGAAAATTATTTTCATAAAATGGAGTGATTATTTTAATTTTACAAATTGGAAAATGGTTAGGGTGAGTTTTTTCTATTTTTTCTAAAATACTTGTTTTTTTTAAGTGAATTGTAAAATATGATAATTTAAGATATAAATACATGATAAGTTAAATAGACTATTCATTGATACATCACTTATGTAAGAACAAAAATATCAAATTTTCCTTAATAACTTAAATATAGTTGATTATAATTCTCTAGAAATTTGTCGTCTTCTTCCAAAATAATAAACAAATGTATAAAATATTCAAAAAACATCCCTCTCTCTCCTATAAAATAAATACCACATCTCATCACCACTTCTCCTCACACATTTAAGCCTTGAATCATGTCCAAATTCTCCCAAATCCCATTCCCATGTACAACTCCCACTTCCAAGAGTTTCTATTCACAAAAAAAAGAAATAACAAACTAGGGTGCCTTAAAGATATTGTCGAAGATGATAATTCAAGAGGCAAATCCTCATTCTTTTTCATTTATTTTTATTTCGATTTCCTTTAACATTAGTTATCCACTCCTAACCACCTCTGTAAAAATGATCATTATAACTCCATTATCATCTATATACTAGAAATATATCATGTTAACAGAATATTACTCATCAAGCTCCCTTCTATATTTCTTTTATTTTTAAAACGAAATCATTGTCCCAGAGTTTCCATTTTACACCCATCATATATGAAGGATTTTAATTATCCAATTTACAATTAAATTATGGTAATGAAACCATATTTATGGTTAAAAAACTATAATAAACGTATTAAAACCAATTTAATTTTTTTATAATTACTATGTATATAGAATATTAATTCAAACGACAAAACATGTTTGTGAAGATAAAAAACCACGAAAATAATCTAAATGATTATCACAAATGATTTATCTAATTACTCATCATAAAACCATATAAAAGATTAATTATATATCCATTTAATCTTTTGGGTGTTCATTATTTTCAAATAAATTCAATTCTGGTGAATTAAACCAATTCTACATGAACTTCCATACTCATATACAAGTATACCAATCGTGAAGTCCATGGAAACGAACTCTCCCAAGCGAGAAAATTGTATCTGATAACTCATCAAAAAGGCCATAAATTAACATAATAAAATTATAATTAATCAAAAACCGGTATAAAAGGTTCTTTATTAATGAATTAATTAATTTAATTTCTTTTCGAATACATTATGTTTCAGTGAAGAACATTGTCAGACATAAGGTAAGGGTTTTCATCCTAAACCTCTATTTTCATTCCAGTTACACTTTCTTACTCTATACATCAATGTAATTATTAATTTATATTATATAATTATTATAAATTCTGATTATATGTTCCAAAATCATGTATTATGATTAGTTTTTTGTGCAAATACATGTTTTACGTTGTGGAATAATTCCCCTCTAATAGATATGAATTGTAATATCCCTTTACTGACATCTTTGGGGTAAGGGGTGAAATTATTCAAAAAAATAATTTTATCATATTTTATTCTACAAACATTAAAATAAATTTTTATCTTCTTAAGAGAATGAAATCATTAATTGTCTTAATTAATTAGTCAAACCATATCCAACTCTAATATAAGATCATGGTTTTTTTTCATTAGTAAAATGATCTTTCTTTTTTAAAATCTATTTTTTCTTATTAAGTTGGTCCTTAAGAGTTTAATGAAGGTTTAAAAACATTTGGGGCTTATTCGAAGCCAGGATATCTGGTTTTGGAAAAAACAAATAATTTGATGAATAGATTTTGCATTTGGTCACTTCAAACTATGATCATCAAACCATATGATCCACATTATGAAATGCATGATTTGGAAAAATGATGCAAGTGAGGCACACAACCATGAAAGGATATTACAAAAAATATCAGACTTGTCTCATGATATGTGCATAGTTTTCTTAATTTTTCGGTGGGAACATGTGATGGGGTGACACCCCTGAATGTGTCAGTACATGATTAGCATATAATTTTACAACCATGTATCTAAATATTATGCCATATAAAATCAGGATAAATATTCCATTTCGCTAATTTTTATTTTACTTCCTTCAAACTTTTTCAACTCCATTTCATATAAAGGACCACCAATAACTCCTCAATAAACTCTTCTTTTCCTTTCATGGGATTTGATACTCCTCCATCATAGGATGTATGAATTTTTCACCATCTATTATGTTTTATTTCTATTCTAAGGTCCTACATTTATATTTATTACTTTATTTATGTACCTCACCACATGGAAGGCTAAATACGTGTGAGATAATATGCACTATTTTCGTATTTTTAATCATTTTTTTCTCCCATTCTATCCCAAATTAAAGGCTCATAAAAAATAAGGATTTTACACCAAGATAAGGTAGGTGGTGTTGTACTAATCCCTATAGTATAGTGCTTTTATATCTTGTTTCTTGATGCCTCGTGTGGGAAATTCCATGTTTTTCCATAAAAATATGAATTACATTTTATTAAATTGATATCCTTGTTAGAAGAACTTCATAAGAACTGTGTTAATTTTTGGAGGTCTCTCACCACAAATAGTGCCACCCTATGGGTATTTTTATTTTATACACTTGTACTATAAATCTTTATTGAAAAACCCACCTTCTAAGTAGAGTTGGATTAAATTAAATTAAGTTGAAAAAATTTAATTCAATGGAATAAAGTGGTCCACCGAAATCATAAGATTATTATATTAATTTTGGATTATTCTATTTAGTAATGAGATTTTAAAAGGTTGTAAGCATTGTCTTTGAAATTTGAAGTTAAAAAAAGTGGAATAACAATCTAGAAGGGCGGTTGAATCAGTTATTAAATTTTTAAAAATTTTAAAACATTTAGAAACATAACCTCTACAACCTATTAAGATTTATTTCCTTATCAACATTTAATAAATACTTATACATTGAAAAGTATAAAATCATGTAAAGAACAAAATATTTACAAGTTTTGGGTTTAGTGATAGAACCAACATCCTTTTCATAGCCACTCTTGTGGATCTATGGAAATTAAATATTATGAAGAACTTAATACAATATGTTCTAAATTTTCTTAAATGCCTTATATCTCTCAATAGTAATGGTTATACTTACTCTCATCAGTTTACATTGTTTGGTTTAAAAACAATCGATCCAATATTATAATATACACTTTGTTGAAACTTCTCCACAATTTCTTAGTCTGAATCTTCAGTCTAATTTTTATAGATCCAATTTCCTCAATCTGATGAGTCTGGATTTGATTCTAATAGAACAATGAGCCAAGATCATATTCCTTTAGTATAATTAGTCTGGATCTAATACTCTCAATACAATGGGTTTAATAGAATGATCCCATTCTTAGTCTTTAAAAATCAAACTCTACTCAAATTCTTGATACAATATTTCTTAGTTTAATCGACTCAATCTGATCTTATCAATCATATCAACTCAATACAACCTTCTTAATATGATCATGGTCAATGTGGAAAACAAGAATTTGGTTTTTTGTTCCTCCTTGAGAGATATCTAGTTAGAAATGACTTTTACTTCATTTCTTTAGCACTACACCCTTTTAACATGCATGAAAGTTCACAGAAATAGAAATTTATATGATTTAACTTTTTTTAGGTGACCAACAAAAATAAAAGCGGGAAACATGAAAACATTCCTCGCTTCCTCAAATTTCAAAAACTCCAAAAATATCTCACTTCTAAAACATCAAACTTTACTACGTAAAATCTTGTTATATTTCACTATGATTTATGAAAAAATTGAATTTCGTGTTTGACGACCACAATAGTTCGTAAAACATCAATAATTTTCTTTTCAATTCATCTTCATAATCATCTTAGTAGGATTTGTGTTTCCTTTTTAGTGAATCGAATTTCTATTTCTCTCCTAGTGAATCTGAATTCTATTTCTTTCTTAGTGAATCTAATTTCGTTTTCTTTCTTGGTGACTCTAAATTATGTTTCCTTATTAATTAATAAAAATTATTTATCCTTATCAGTGAATAGGAATTATGTATCCCTCTTAGTGATTCTGAATTCTTTATCCTTCTCCATGAATCTGAATTCTATATCCTTCTCAATGATTCAAAATTCTATATCCATATTAGTGAATCTGACTGAATTCTCAGTATGATATAATTCCAATAATGATGGAATTATTATTAATATAGACATTCCATTATGGTAGAATCCCCATAATGAAACATTGAAATTCTTCAAACCTCTCCACCATTTCATCAAAATCTTTTATCATGAAAATATTTCATGTCCTATGAGAACATTATGATCATAAAATAATAACCTAAAATGGTTTAGAAAGTATGAAAAATTTCTAACTCCTAACTTCAAACTCTTCAACAATCCACTTCAGCATAAATACAACTTCTTACCTCTGCAACATCTTTCATTCTTTAATTACAAAAAATGAAAACTTCTAGCTTACAAAAAATTCTCCCTCTGTTTTTTTGACCTCATGATCTAAATATGATGTAGATGTATCCAATTACTTGATCAAAAAATTTATACAAAAAGTATTTTTTTTATAATAATACAAAAAAAATTAAAAATTTACCACAATGGTTCTTCAATATCCCCCTTTATATTTATTGACAACCCACGTTAATAACTTTTCCAACTCTCAGATTTTTTTCACAAATCAACCTTTTTAAAAAACAACTGCTTTATAATTTTATCAAAACATATCATTTCTCAAAGGAGATTTCTCTTATACCGCACTACTATATAAAGAAATATTTTTGAAAGAATCCCAACCCTCAGTGGGAAGACAATTTTGTAGCCATATACAGATAAACTCCCACTATTATTAATTACTTTCTCATTTTTTCTTTTTTCCCACTGTTATTTTTCTGTCCCCCATTATTAAATAAGAACATATTCATATTCAAATAATAAAGACAAGTAAAAAATTTTTAAAAATAAAAAAATGTTACTTTCTCTCTATATTTCTCAATGTACTCCAAAAAATGTTGGGGGTTATTCCTTATGAGGATTAAGAAGACATGCGATGAGGTTTAACATGAAGTTGTAGCCTCAATTCCACAAACCTTTATTTTAGTATTTCATTTGTAAATATATCAAAAATCTGATACATTGTTAAAATCTATTCCCACAAAACATCTCCAACATTAAATTTCTCTTTTATAAATTGATTCTCTATACCAATGTGTTTTGATCTTGAATGTCGGATAAGATTCTTAGAATTATCCATTGAATTATGATTATCACAAAGTATCTTCAATTGTTTAGAAAGTTTTACTTTAAAATAATCCAACTAATGTTTTATCCATAAAAATTGAATATATACAATATATTTAGATTTATGTGTGGTCAATGTTACTGAACATTGTTTCTTATTATACCAACTGGCACAAATTTAACCCAAGAAAACTATTCCTTCTAACGTTTTTTATATAATTACAATCTCCAGCCCAATTTGGATCATTAAAACCATGATAATTCATCTCAATCTTTATTTTGTATAATAGCCCATGTCAAGTTGTTCAATTGACTTATCCCAAAAATCTTTTCTCTTCCAACAATTGTGATTCCTTCAGATTACATTGATACCTGGAATACGAATTCACATCATAAACAATATCATGCCTTAAGTCTATAATATAAGTATACTTCATGTCATCTTACTAAAGTCTTTATAATTCATTCCTTATCAAAATTCATATTTAATCAACATTTGGGTCACTGAAATAAGAGTTGAAACTACTTCGGATTCTACTATCTCAAACTTAATAATCATTTCCCTAAAATACTTTTATTGAGATAATAAGATGTATTTTCCATTTTGATGAAATTTTAATCCAAGGAAGAAATTTAATTTCCCTAAAATAGACATTTCAAAATTCTTCTTCATTTCCTCAGAAAATATTTTACAAAAATATTCTCTATCCCCAGAAAAAATTATATCATCCATATAAATAATTACAATTAGAGATCTAGAGTCAGAATCATTAACAAATAAGATCCTATTAACATTTTCTTTTCAAAATTTCAACCTTATAAATCAATTTTCATGTTTAGAATTCTGAGAACATATATCTTGTTTCATAAAATGAAAATCATTATTTAATTTAAAATCATTTTTATAATCCTCATCAAGTAGAAACCAACAAGGTTGTTCAATGTAAAATTCTTTATCAATATCACTATTTAAGAAAGATTAATTTACATCCATATAATAATCTTATTAATTACAATGTGTGGAAACTGAAAGAATAATTCTAATAGATTCAAATCTTACTAATACTGAAAATTTTTCTTTACAATTGACACATTCCACCTATGTGTAGCCTTTACAAGTTTCCATGTTTCATTATTCTCAATATAATCCAAAACATAATTCATATAATCCACCCATTCTTTGTGTTGAATAACCTATAAAATAGATTCTATTTGATCATTTGAGATAAGTGATGTTTGATTTTATAATCACAACTTCCTTCTTGTCTGAACTGAAGCCCTCTGATTTCAAAAAAATTTCAAATTCAGAATTCTTTCTTAAGGTTTAAAATTTCAAATTTACTCTCCCATCAGAAATTTCAAATTCACATGATTCTTCTAAATCTTGATAAGTAATTTTTTAATTAATTTCACTATTATTGGAATTTTCTAGTTTATCCTCCTTAACATTATCACCAACTTTTGCTAAGGAACTTTTATTTTCAATTACATTCATATCATATGATTCCAACAAATTTTTAATATTTTTTTATAATTATAACTTATTATATTTAGTGAATACACATAAGATTTCATTCTTATGAATTCTTATTAACCTTTCCCAAATATATATTTTTGATTTTGAGAAAATATGGAGTTCTAAAAACATTAAAGTATTTAAAGGAAGGTTTTCTGTTATTACAGATTTCATATGTAGTCATTTTGGTTTCTTGGTATCTAATAACATCTGGTTTGAACATGTACAGTCGTACTAATAGCTTCACTCAAAAAGAACATTGAATGTTTATATTCTTCTAACATACTTCTTCCAATTTCCACCATGTTTCTATTCATTATTTCCACTACTCTATTTTTTGTAGAGTATAGGGAGTACTATACAAATGTTTAAGACCATGTATTCTCAAATAAGTTCTAAACGTAATGTTTTTGAATTTAGTACCATTATTAGGTCATGTTATTTTTTTGGAAACCCCCATTTCATTATCAACATCTTTTAGGATGAATTATAACATTTTAATAGCCTCTGACTTGTGCTTCATAAATATGATTTTTTTCATCTGATCGACATCATTCATAAAAGAGATAAAGTATAAAACTTCTTTTTCTGATTCATTTCATCTTTCCTTTCCCTTATTTGCAAACAACATATGATCATATTTTTTAATTAGTGTAAATGAAATAGTATGATCATCAACAACTTCCAGATTAAGAGATTGGATATAAAGAATAAAAAAATGATCTATAATAATTTTTCTCAAAAAAATTTGGAATTATTCGGATAAAGATATATTTTATATTAACCATTATAAGTATTTGACAACGAAACATATCCTCTGACACCAATTGAAGTTCCAAATAATTGAATAACAACTGAGAAGGGGTTGGATCAGTTATTCAATTTTTATAAGTTTCAAAACATTTATAATATTAATACAGTATTCCTATTAAGATTTATTTCTTTATCAACAGTTATAAAATACTAATACATAAAAAATTCGAAAATAAATTAAGGAAAAATTGATTTATGAGGTTTAGCCTTAGTGTGAGTTCCTACATCCCTTTCATAGCCACTCTCATAGGTCTATAGAAACCCCCTATTATGAATAAATGAATACAGCTTGTTCCAAATACCATTAGACACCTTCTATAACCTTATAATAAAAATTATACTAAAACCCATCGATTTAAAATATTTTTTTATATCAAATTGATCCTAAAAAGAATAATGACCTTGTTGAAACTGCACCACAATTTCTCAGTATGAATCCTCAGTTTGTTTTGGCTTGATCTGATTTTCTCAATCTGATGATTTTGGATCTGATTATCACAATACGATGAGTTTGGATCTGATTCATTCAATACAATGAGTTTGGATCTGATTCTTTAAATAAAATGGACTCAATACAATTAACACATTATAATTTTAAAAAACCCAAACTCTTATCAAATTATCAATATGATTTTTATCAATATGATCGAAACAATACGATCTCTTCAATCAAATCAACTCAATACAATCTTCTCAATAAAATCATGCTCAATCCGGTAAACAACCATTCGACATTCTAATCCTCCTCATGATGTATCTTACTAAAAATTAAATTTACATGATTTATTCATCAGTCCATGTTTTCTACTTGTGTGAAAATACACACTGAGAGAAAATTGTTTGGGTAAACTATTTCTTGGTGCCTCAGAAAAATGATAGAAAGAAACATGGAAACCTTCCCAACTTCCTCAAATTTCAAAAACATAAAAAATATCTCATATTTAAAACTTCAACTTAGACTAGTTTAAACATCCTAGAAATTCACTAAGATTCCTGAAAAATTAAATTTCTTGTTTGACCTCCTCAACTCTTTAGAAAACTTATTGATTTTCTTTTTGATTCATCTTCATAATTAGATCAATAAGATATTTTTTACTATCTTAGTGAATATGATACATGTTTCTTTCTCAATGAATATGAATTCTATTTATTTCTTAGGGAATTTGATTTCTATTTCTTTCTTAGTGAATCCTAATTTTGTTCCATTATTAGTGTATATAAATTCTCTATCCTTATTAGTGACTCTCAGTGAATCCAAATTCTATATCCTTCTCAGTGAATCTGAATTTTGTATACTTCTCAATGAATCTGAATTATGTATCCTTCTCAATGATTCAAAATTTTGTACCCTTATCAGTGATTCTAATTGAATTCTCACTACAATAGAACTCCCATTATGATTTAATTCTCTTATGATGGATATTACATTCCGATGGAATATCTACACTACAACCTTGAAATTTTTCAAACATCTCCACCATTTCTTTAAAATATTTCAATGTGAAAGTTTTTCATGATTTTTTAGAACATTATGATCACCAATCATATTCTAAATTGTTCTAGATATTATAATGAAAATTTCTGCCTCTGATTCATTTAGATCTGATGAGCTGAATATGATGCAGATGGATCTGATTCCTAGATGACAAAAAACATTTTTATACAAAAATAATAGTTGTCAATAGATAAAACAATTAAAACAATTTAAAAAATGGTAATTCAATCTCCCCCTTCGGATTTATTGACAACCCTCATTAACTAAATTTCCAAATCTCGTAATTTTTTCACAACTCAAATTTCATAAAAAACTACCATTTTTTACTTTTATAAAAAACATATCCATTCAAAAAGGAGAGTTCCCTAACACCATACTACTAGGTAAAGTACAATTTTTAAAGGAATTCGAACCCTTACTGGAAAGAAAATATTGTGTCCACGTAATGATAAACTTCCACTCTGGTCATTTTATTTCTCACCTTTTCTTTTTCTCTCTCATTTATTTTTTATCTCCACCATTATATAATAACCGCAACATTGTATTCATAAAAGTAAGATAAATAAAAACTTCTTAAAAAGTAAAAAGTTGTTACTTTATCTCCCACTTGATCAACCTAATCCAAATAATGGTGGGTTTTCTATATTATTAGGTTTAGGGAGACATGGGAGGAGGTTGTACATGATGTTGTAGCCTCCCTTACAAAAACCGTTCATTCTGCATTTTTTTAAAGATATCAGCAATTTTATAATTTCGTGAAATGTATTATAGCAAAACATCATTGGAAATAACTTTCTCTTTTATTAAGTGAAAATTTATATCAATGAGTTTTGATCTTGATTGTTGAGAAAGATTCATAGAAATATCAATTGAACTCTGATTATCCTAAAGTATCTTCAATGTATTATAAACTTTTACTTTCAAATATTCTAACTGAACCTTCATAAAACTCATTTGTATATATTAATGAGTAACTGAAACATTTTCGAATTCATTTTCACTCAATGTTGTTGAACATTTTTTCCTACAATACTAACTCACACAACATTGAACCAATATAAATGTTCCTCATGAGGATTAATTTTTATCATTGCAATCTCAAGCCTAATTATCATTAGTAAAACAATAAAAATTCATCTCACTATTTCTTTTGTATAATCACCCATGTCAATTTGTTCCTTTGAAATATCTTGGAATTATTTTTTCATTCTAAATATTTGATTATTTTGGATTACATTGATACTTGGAAAACAAACTCATAACAGAAACAATATCAAGCCTTGTGAATGTAAGATAAATAAGACTTCCTATCATCTTCTGAAAGAATTTCTTATTCAAAATTCTTCTAGATTCATCTTTACTCAAAAAAAATATCAATGGAATAGGTGATAAAAAATAGTAGTATACTACCATCAGAAATTTCATTAATAATTCTTAGGAATACTTTTCTTGAGATAAGAAAACGTATTTTCCCTTTTGTTAAATTTCAAATCCAAGGATGAAAGTTAATTCTCCTAACATAAACATTTGAAAATTCTTCTTCATTTCCTCATGAAATGTTTTACAAACATCTTCTCTATCCCTAGAAAAATTATATAATCCACATAAACTATTACAATTAGTGGTCCAGAGACAAAATTTTTTACATATATGTTTCTATCAACTTTTCCTTTAGAAATTTCCAAGATTTTCAAAAAAAATAATGTTTAGAAAACCAAGCACGTTGAGCTTGTTTCATACTAAAAAAATTCATAAATTTAAAAAAAATGATCCTTCTCAAGTAGAAAAACAAAATTTTATTCAATGTAAATTTCTTCTTCAATATCGTTATTTAATAATGAAAACTTTACATACAACTGATAAACATTGTAATTCAGATGTGTTCACACTAAAAGAATCATTATAATAGATTCCAATCTTGTAACTGGTGAAAATGTTTATACAAAATCTACAGCTTCCACATGTGCATAGACTTTAGACAAAATCTAATCTTTTTTTCTTGAACCTTTTCCATATTCATATAACTTGTTTCTCTAAACCAACTTGGTTCTGATGAAATTTTTTTTTGTTGTCATGAAATAAGTTCCCATGTTTTATTATTCTCAATATGAGCCAACTATTACTTCATAGTATCATCTGTTTTTATAATTAAAGACACTATAAAACTGATTATGGTTTAATTTTTGAGACAAGTTAAGTCTGATTTTGTAATCGCAACTACCTTATTATCTGAACTAAATCCTTATAATTTCTAATAATGTTTTTAGATTCATAATTTTTTTGTAAAGAATGAAATTTCATTGTTTCTTTCCCTGTTGAAATTTCCTCATCAGATAATTCTTATAAATCTAGAATAGCTATTTTGAATAACTTTCACTATTATTGGAATTCTCTAATTTATCCCCCTCAACTTTGTCAACAACTTTTGTTGAGTAACACTAATTTTAAATAACCTTTACATCATATTAGAACTCTAACTTTTTTAAATTTTTTTTCCAATATTTTTAACTTCTTCCATTTGGTGAATAACCAATAAAATTTCTTTGATAGCTCTATCATAAAACTTTCCCAAAGTCGAATTTTTTATTTTGAGAAAACATGGACTACCAAAAACTATGAATAATTTCAATGAAGTTTTTTATACCACTTTTCATAAGTATTAAGGTTTGTTTCTAATCTCAATAAGGGTCTATCTTTAACATATAAAACAGTACAAATAGCTTCTCTCCAATATAATGTAGAAAATATTTATTCTTCTAACATACATATTCATATTTCCATAGGATTCTATTCTGTCTTTCTGCAACTCCAATTTGTTATGGAGTATATGTAGCACTATTATATTGGTTAATACAATTATTTATAAGATACGTTTCAGAATTATTGTTTTTGAATTTTGGAAACAATATATATTCTTATCTTCTTTATGGAAACCCCATTTCTTTCTCAACATCCTTTTAGAATAATTTGAACATTTCAATAGGCTCTGACTTGTGCTTTATAAATGTGAAGTTTTCCATCCAAGTGAAATCATCAATAAAAGTGATAAATTATAAATCTCTATTTTCTGATTGATGTATCGTCATCCAACACGTGTGGAAATGAATATGCTAAATGGGTTTTTTAGATTGAATCTCAATTATCTTAATACTTCTGTTAGTCATATTTTTTTTTGTAAAGTAATAAAAACAACATCATCTCTTCTTTTCAATTATAGATCTTTTCATATATCACCAACAATAAAAGGTTTATTTTGGTTTTTCTACTCAAGGAGGCCATGTTTTTGATGCCACAATTTTATTTCATATTTAGAACTCAAGAAACCTGAATTATGGAATTATTATATTTGAAATATATTCTCACTAGTTCTTTCTACTATTGTAATAAATTTTCCATCCTTCACACATTTTGTGATACAAAAATATTTTCTGAAAAAAACTTTTTCCCATCATCACATATTTTACTTACAATAATTAAATTATGTTTTATCCCATCAACAAATAAAAATTTCTAATATTTCAACTTTTTGGCACCAATCTCAGTTGTTCCAATTCATATGCTGTTTAGGGAATTGTCATTACCAAAGGTAACCGGTCCTCCATCATGACTTTCAACACGTTTCAATATTTTTATATAACCTATCACAATTGAACAGAAACCACAATCAAGTATCTATTGTTTTTTCCTACTAAGTCTTTTCAGATTTGTCTTGACAACTAAATCTCCTTCTTCTTTCTCATTTTTAGCATTCAATTATTCTCTATCATTAGAAACATGTTCTGTAAGGAGTGCCATACATATTTTGGCGTCATTTCCAACATGATCACATATTTGAAAAAATTATTCCAAACAATCAAAAAAATTAATCTTATAACATCTTGATAATTCACTTTTCAACTTTTTATAAGCTAAGAAAGGTTCTCATTCTACTTTCATTATTTCTTCCACTTTATTAAAATATTATTACATGTATAGATAAGTTGTACCAAAAATTATATATCACCGAAAAAAGTTCTAGAAAATGAAATACTAAAACAATCAAATAAAACATTATTTTTGGTAAGAGAATATTTCACATGATTCTTGTAATTATCCTTCTCAGCATCTTTAGATGTCTCAGAGTTTATTTTTGAATAATTGTTGATATTTTCATTCATCTACCACATGGTACTTTCAAAATCAATATTTTTTGATCGAAACAGTAAACTTATTCTTCATTACCTTCCACATTCGTATTAAGATCTTCAATCATATTTTCATATTCAACAATTCTATGTTTGTAACTTAAAATCACAATGATGTATTCATCCTCCTACTTGATAACATATTTTCTTCCATCAAAAAAAATTTCATAACTCTAATTTCATTCTTCAGAGTTTTTTATCAAGAAAAATATCTAGTCCTATTATGAGTTGATACTCTCCATAAGATATTTATTCATCGCCTTCTTCACTATTTGAGAGATCATTTTTTTCCTCAAATTTGCAATAATTGTTATGAATTTTTCTAAATTAACATCTTTAGAAGAATTTTTTTCATTTCATTTTCAATTAGATCTCTAAATCAACATACTTCTTTTGTATACAGAAAACATATTCTATTATTTATTAAAGGACATTTATTCTTTATCATTTTTGTTCCATATAATCAATCTTGGGTTTTCATAAAATTCATGTTGATATTCTCCAAAATTATTCTTGGGGAAATACATAGAAAATTACTCCATTCCACCACACTAAAAAAAATTAGCAAAGGTTTGCCTTAATTATTTCATCTTCTTCTTTGATGGTTCTTGGCTATAACTATAAGGCCTCGGCCTTAAACCTTACTTAATCTTGAGTTATTACAAGATTACACATTGATGATCTTTTCAGGTTTAGGGTTTTAGATAATTAGATCGTAAAACTTGCATTACATTCCACATTTTAACAAAGTGGTTACATAAAGATAGTATTCATTTTTCCCATCAATGGAAACATATTTAAAATAAAACATTGATTAATTCTTGACACTTCCTTGACACTATCATCATATCATTTACCTTTCCCTTGACTTGTGAAAACATTTCAAAAAACATGGGATGAGCATAAAAAGCTCAATATGGATTATAAAAATATGGAAAGGAAACATGGGTACATATATACATAAGAATGAAATAATAATTTACCCATAAAACATAAGCACTTTAACATACCTCATAAAATCATGAATAAATCATAGAAATCATAAGACGTAAAGGTAACTTGAGGTATTCATAAAATTCTTACGTAGGGAGTAAGCCTCTTGGTTACGTCTGGAATACCCATCACAGTATATTCCATAAATCTCTTTTTAGATACCTTAAAGTTTCACTCCTTCGCGTTACCCAATGCATTGGAGAGCTATATCGGTCTCACCTGCCCTTAGTTTATCACGGAACCACCCGTCTTCATAATAATGCCCAAGAACCTCAACATAATCGTATCACATAAAACATGCATAAAGGAAACATAACATTTCCACCTTTCAATCACAAGATATCAATACAACACATTGATATAAAAACATTATGAAAACCATTTTCAATACCAAAACAAATTAAAAGTAAAACATGGTATTTATTTTTCTTTAAAATAAAATGTATGGCTTGTAGAGGAAGTCGAAACTCAAATAATGGTCACGAAGGTGGAGAAGTCATTGTCACCGCATACGTACGACAAAAACATTCCCTTTTGTCATTTTGTAAAACGCTTGATATAAAAAGGATTCCTTTTGGATAAGCGTTAAAGTCAAAGGGGTTTATACACCATATAAAAGAAGGTTGTGTATAAAATAAAATATGCCTCAATGAAAGGAGATTGAGACGAAGTCCCATACCTCGGGTCCGACTTGACTCGGTCGTTCTTTAATCTCCTGAATAATAAACTTGAGTTAATTTATACTTGTTTAAGAACCTTTTTTAATTTCATTATTCCTTTAATATCACTTATTTCCATGTCATGAACACTATGTAATTATTTATGTTATTAACGGTGGTTTTAACGATCATTAGTACTTTAGTCAAAAATAAACCCTTTATAATTACAAGTTGTTCATGTGTCCATTATATCCAGAATTATAATCCTGATGTACATATCAAATATATCATATATATGCAGTACATACATGTATTTATAATATTACATAATCATTTAGAGGTAAGAAATGAAATGCATTGTTCATGGAGACGGTATGTCGTACGTTCGCATGAACGCTACTTTCATTTCTATTTCGTATTTTATAGAATGGAATCATAATTATATAAAGGTATATTATAATTTCAGTGTAATATCATATACAATATCATAACTTCATCCTTTATACGCCCCACATATGGTATTTAACAAATCAAATCACTTTGAGGGGGCGGTAGTACGCACTTCCTTAAATAAAGATATCGCGTTTACCCATAATGAAAACCATAATGGTTTGCCCAAAATGAAAAATACAGAAGCTTGAGGAAAACATAAACATATTATATATCATATATAAATATAGTGTCATCCTAATGTCCACCTTTGAAGGTGTTAAAATAATGTTGAACAATCATCGTTTCGGGAGGCCGAAATTCGCCATCCACGGAAACAATATGTTCTTTAACCATTAGATGTAGGTGTGTATAAGTGTAGATCAAATTCTTCTTATAAAAACATTCTAGTATATTGGAGATAATGTTTTTGTTACAAAAGAAAATAATAAAAAGAGTTTAGGGGGTTGGAGATGTAAAATAAAACAAAAGGACTCAAGTGAAGACATTACCTTAAAATCGGGTAACTCCCTTTGGTTTGAGCTAAAAGGCTTCCTTGGGAAGACATCTGTCCAAAGTGAGGCTTCAAGGAGTAAGAGAGAGAATCAGAGAGACAAAATGGGCAGTGGTTGGCTGAGCCAAAGGCTTTGGAAGTGTCAGTAAGGAGGTAGAGGTGGGGGCCTTTTATAAGAGGAGAGGAGGGGCACTCTTGGAAAGTAAAGAAATGTTACATTATTTTAAAATGCATTTCCTATTAAAAATGTCCCACATTGATATAATTCGAGGGTAAGGTGATAAGGGTTCTAACTCCACCCATCCAATAGGTTTTGGACATGTTTAGGTCATATATTTTTCATTATCATTTCATTTTATTTAAATCCTTTTTTAATGAGGTAATCGATGCATCATCATGATGTCATAAATAATTTAATTTATTTAAATTATGAAAATTATAAGCAAAATACTATGATGTAGGAAATATTTTCATCTTTCCAATGACTATTTATAATCAAAAATATGACTTGTATAACACCATGTAAATTTTTTTTAATAAAATTACTCATGTTTGTGTCATTTTTACTTTAACATTAAATAAAATGATATTAATGTCATTTTCCTACCAAAGTGGCTCCATGGGGTCCCCAAGTTGACCCATGGATTTTCTTGGTGGTCCATTACACATCCAATAATGGTAGGACATGTGTCTAGGTCATTTCATATTATTAAAACATTATTTTTACCTTAAACTACATTAATTACCACTAATCGCGATTAAAAACATGAAAGTTACTATTCATCAAAAAATTATTTTAATCCCATTGAACCACATTTTACTTCTTAATGACAACCATGTTTGTAAGATTTTTGAAATTCAAAACACAGAGGTGCTAAAATTTCATTTAAATGAAAAATCGGTTTTTTTAAGTACCACTTAGTGGTTTCACTATTCATCAAAAATTGATGTTTTTCAAAAAAATACCAAAACATCACCCTAAGATATATTTGATATTATGAATTCAAAAATGTTGTCTATTTTACAAAATTCAAAACATATAAGTTGCATTAATTAATTTAATAATTAATTCCCGCTTTCAGAGCAAATAGCGTGTTTTTATGAAACAATAAGTATCAAAAGATTGACACTAGTTTAAGCCCAATTTCAAAGTGAAATTAATTACAATGAACACTATTGGATTAAATGGTAAAAATATATTCTAATTTCACTTCAAAACCAATTCAAAAGGTAATATAATCATATAAATAAATTAGATTAAAAAGAAGTTTTGATGTAAAATGAAGTATTTTTCACTATTCATTAAAAAATGAACATTGTCAGAAAAATACCAAAAATTCACACAAAGTAAATTTTGATGTCCCAATAATAAAGAATAAGTTTATTTTTACAAACATAGCTTATAAAATTGTAAAAAGATAGATTTAAAATGGTTTTCCATCAAAAGGCAGTAAAACAATCTTTTAAAAATATTAGTGTATTCCATGTTTAAGATTGGATTTATTTTCATTTTAAGCCTCTAAAAGACTATCTAATTAATTAATATACATAGATAAAAATATCTATTATTCATTACTTACTTGGGATGTTACAATAACAGACATGATTTATTCATTCAACTCATCATCATATTTATATTTGGATCCACAATGATTAATATCGGCAACATCTTGAAATTACTACTTTCTGAAAGCTTAAAAAAACATTTCATATGTTGTATTTTTTCTAAAACAATCGATCTTCCTCCTTTCATATGAAAAAAGAATGTTGTGAAACTCATAAAAAGATAATTTATACTTATCTTCTAAATAAATTTTTTTTCAATCAAACCTGTATGAAATGATTCTTATAATATTCTTCACAATTGTAGAATATTCTAATAAATCTCGAAGTCATTTGATGCTTCAAAAAATATCATTTACTCTGGTAATGTATTCATCAGTTTTTTATTCATATCTTATTCTAATGTATTCATACTTACCATGTCATATTTATACTTTTTATTCTATAATATTAGTATTCCATTTTAGAACACTTCCCAGCTTGCCCTACATACTTTTTGATGTATTTAGACTCATCAACTTCTGAGAAACATTCTCTGATAAGGATATAAAAATTTCATTTCTTTCATTTCCATTATGTTCTATATTTCTCTTATCAGAAAACTTCATAGGTGCTTCCTTCATAATAGGTGTAAATCCAATTGTAGTGGCATCAAAAACTTCAAGGCCAAGATATGGGAGATAAGAAATCATCCTATTTTTTGATACATAATAATTTTTTCCATCAAATTTAGGAATTAATAAACTATTAATATAATTTAAATTATCCATGATAAGGATTCAACAAGAGAACCTCTCCTTTGATACCAATTGAAGACACAATGGATTTAATATTAACTGAGAATGGGGGGTTGAATCCGTTGTTCACTTTTAAAAAGTTTCAAAACATTTAAAACATAACCCCAAAAACCTATTAAGATTTATCTATTTATCAACTTTTAGTAAATAAATATGCATTAAAAAGTAAGAAAGAAAATAGAGCATGTAATATTTAAAATGATTTTCCTTAGTGTGACAACACACATAATTTCTATAGAAACTGCAGTAAGTCTATAAAAGTACACTATTATGATGAAGTAAATATAACTTGTGCCAACTCCCCTTAGAAACCTTCTATCTCAGTCGAAATCCTCAGTCTAATTTGGCTAGATCCAATTCTATCAATCTGAGGACTCTGGATATAATTCTCGCAATACAATGATTCTAGAACTAAATCTCTCAATATGATGAGTATGGATATGATTATGTAAATACAATGGAATCAATATAATAAACTCATTCTCAATCTGTAGAACTCAAACTCTGGTCAAATTCTAAATATGATATTTCCCTGTCAAATTGACTCAATATAATCTTTTCAATATGACCATGATCAATCTGCTAGATAACAATTAAACTATCAGATCATCTGAATATGATCTCTAGATGACAATAACTTTCAATTTATTTCTTTAGCACTTCACCTTTTCTTCCAGAATGAATGTTTATACTAAGAGAAATTTATTTGAGTTATGTATTAATAGGGAACTCTAATAAATATTTGGGAAACATGACAACTTTCCCCATATCCTAAAATTTCAAAAAATCTGAAAATATCTCACATTTAAAAAAATAACTTAAAGTTCATCAAACCTTCTTATATTTTTCTGATATTTATGAAAATTTTATTTTAAATTTTTACCTCCTTAACTCTTCATAAAACTTCTTTAATTTTATTTTTCAGTCTTCTTCATCATCAGCTCAATACGATTTACATTTCATACTCAATGAATCTATTTCTCATTTCATTCATAGTGAGTCCAAATTCTATTTAATTCTCAGTGAATACGCTTTATATTTTTTTCTCATTGAATGTAAATTATTTTTCTTTCTCAGTTCATCTTAATTGTGTATCCTTCTCAAGGAATTTTTATTTTGTGTCCTCCCTAGTGAATCTAAATTCTGTATCATTCTTGGAGAATCTAAATTCTGTATCCTTCTTAGTGAATCTAAATTCTCTATCCTTCTCATTGAATCTGATTTAATTCTCATTATAATTGAATTCACATTATGATGTATATTCGATTACGATGGTATCTCCATACTACAACTCTGAAATTCTTCAAACCTCTCCAACATTTATTCAAAATATTTTATCATGAATGGTTTTCAAGATTTGTGAGAACTATATGATCAGTAAACCATCATCTAACTTGGTTTATAATGTAAAAAAAATTCTAACTCCTAAATTCGCTTTCTTTAAAAAAAACCAATTAATCAACAATACGAATTTATCCCTCCTAAACCTGTTTGTTTCTCTAATTACAAAAAAAGGAAAACTTTCAACAAACAATAATTTCTACCTCTGATTATTTTTGATCTGATGAGCTAAATACGATGCTAATAGATCAAATTCTTGGATAAAAAACATTATTACACAAAAGTTTTAGTTTTAAACAAATAAAAAAACATTTTTAAAACAATTTCTCCCAATGGATCTTTAATATCCCCCTTTAGATTTGTTGAAAACTTGCATTAACTACTTTTCCAACTCTCTCAATTTTTTCACAACTCAACTACTATAAAAAATTAAAAATTTATAATTTTATCAAAACATGTCATTTCTCAAAGGTGAGTGCCCAGAAACCACACTAATGTAAAAAATTATGTTTTTGAATTAATTTCATCAATGAGTTGAAAAACTTTTGTGGCCACGTAAAGATAAACTACCACTATTACCATTTCCTTTCCCAATTTCTCTTTTTATATACCTTTTATTTTTCTATCAATCATTATATTATATTCCTATCTTTAGATTCATAAAACAATGATAAGTAAAAACTTATTACAGAGTATAAAGTGGTTACATTCTCTCCCCATTTTTCAACATAATCAAATGAATGGTGGAGGTTCTTTCTTTTGAGGTTTAGGAAGTCATGGGAGGAGGAGGATCATGATGTTGCAGCCTCAATTCCACGGACCTTTATTTTGGAATATAATTTGTAAGGATATCAGCAATATAATATTTTTTTGAAATATAAACCCGAAAAATGTATATAGATGAAACCTTATCTTTTATAAATTCAATCTTTATATCAATTTGTTTTTATATATAATGTTGGATAGGATTATTATAAATATCAACTTCACATTGATTATCACAAAGTATCATCAATGGTTTAGAAACCTTCACATTCAAGTCATCAAGATGAACATTTATCCCTAACATTTTAGTAAAATCTTTAATAGTTACAAGATATTCTGATTCATCTGTGCTCAAAGATGATAAACTTTGCTTCCTACTATGCCAACTCCCATAGAATTCATAGAAGAAAAATGTTCCTCCTTGGGTTGATTTTCTATCATTACACTCTATATCAAAAATGGCATCATTAAACACCTGTAAATTCATAACACTATTTCTTTTGTATAAAAACCCATGTGATGTTTTTCCTTTGACATATCTGAAATTTATTTTTTCTTTCAACATATGTGATTCTTTTGGATTACTTTGATACTAGTCACAAAAAGTCTGGAAATAAGAAATATTCGTCCTTCAATCTACAAGATAAATAAGAATTCTTATTAGCTTTAGAAAGTCTTCATAATCCCCACTAATTTGAGATTAATCTTTATTAAAGTTTTTTATCCTTGAAATTGGGGTTAAATCTTCTTAGGATTATTCCATACCAAACTTCATTAACAATTCCCTAACATGATTTTCTTCAGAAAATAAAATATATTGTTCCTTTTTTTTGAACTTGTAAGTAAAGGAAGATAGATAATTATCCTAATATAGGTATTTCAAAATTATTCTTCATCTACCCAAGTATTGTTTTACAAAAAATTTCTATATCCCCAGAAAAAAAATTAGTATCCACATAAACAATTACAATTACAAACTAATTATCAGCATATTACACATAAATGTTTCTATCAACTTTTAGTTTAGAAAATTTCATCATTCTGAAACAGTTTTCAATTTTATAATACCCATCACATGGAGTTTGTTTCATCCCATACAAAGATTAATTTAATTTAAAAACGTTTTTTCATCCACACCATGTATAAACCCAAAAGGTTATTCTATGTAAACTTCTTCATAAATCTCTTCATTTATGAAATTTGACTTTACATCCATCTGATGAACTTTTTAATTTGGATGTACGGAAAAAAAAAATAGACATTCTCATAGTTTTTTATATTGAAATTGGGGAAATTTATTCTTCAAAATAGACACCTTCCACCTATGCATAGCCTTTACAAACGAGAATGGCTTTTTTTATTGAAACTTCCCATATTAATTTACATTATTTTAGTAACCCCACATGGTTCGGATAACATTTTCATTTGCTGGTCAGGAAACAAGTTCACATAATTAATTCCTCTCAATCTGGTCCAACTCTTCATTCATAGAATCCACACATTATTTCTGTTTAATAGCCTCCGAATCTGATTCGTGTTCAACTTTTGAAATAGGTGATGTCTGATTTTCTAATATTATCTTCCTTCTTGTATGAACTAGATCATTCTAATTTCAAATAATGTTTTTGGATTCAATATATTTTTTTAAGGTCTAAAATTTAAAATTTTCTTTCCTAGATAAAATTTCCTCGTCATACAAATCGTCTTAACCCCGTTAATGACGTTTTGAATTACATTCACTATTTTTTAAATTTTCCAATTTAACCTCCACAACATTATCATAAAAATTTGTTAAGGAACATTTTTTTTCAATACCGTCACAACATATGACACTATAAACTTTTGTATACATTTGTTCCAATATTTGTAACTTCTACCATTTGGGGAATAATCCATAATAGTTCTTTCCTCAGATTTCTCTTTAAGCTTTCCCAAATATTGATTTTTAATTTCAAGAAAACGTGGACTTCCAAAAATTTATAGTATTTCAATGAAAGGTTTTCTATTATACCATATTATATAAGGATTCATGTTGGTTTCTGGTCTCAATAAACATCTTTTTTGAACAAGTATGTAAATACTAACTATTACCCTCATATAAAACAGTATAAGCTTATATTATGATACCATTGTTATTCCCATTTCCAAAAATCTTTTATTATTTCTTTCTATAACTATATTTTCTTATGGAGTATAGGGAGCACAATACAAAAATTTAATACAAGGTTATCTCAAATATTTTTCAAAATTATTTTTTGTAAATTTGGTACCATTGTCTATTCTCATATTCTTTATGGAAACCCTCGTTCCTTTCTCAACATACTTTGGAATGAATTTGAACATATCAGTAGCCTATAAAATGTACTTCATATAGATGATTTTTTTCAGTCTAGTTAAATCATTAATAAAACTGATAAAGTATAAAAATATTTTTATTGATTTATGTATCATCAACCCACATAAATCAAAATTAATATGCTCAATTTTTAAGGTAAATTGAATCTAAACTGTCTTATTAATTTTGTTAGTCATCATTCATTTCTGGAAAATAATAAAAACATTTTTATCTCTTCTTTTCCATTATAGAAAATTAAAAACAACATTAACATTAAAAAGTTTATTCATGTTATTATGCCAAAGGTGTCCATGTATTTAGTGCCACAATTTTTTTTTCATCTTCATCACTCAAGTAATAGTATTTTTTGAATTCTCTTATTTGATGGAGATTCTCAGAGGTTCTAGCTCCTTTTATAATAAATTTTTCATCTTTGACACTTTTGGTGATACAAAAAGATTTTGAAAAAAATTATTTTCAATCATCACAATGTTTAATTACACTAAGTAAGTTATGTTTTATCCCATCAATAAAAAAAATTATTTAGATATCAAATTTTTGACTTCAATCTCAGTCGTTCTAATTCCTCTATTTTTTATAAAACTGTCATTTCCAAATGAATTTGTGCCTCCATAGTCACTTTAAACATGTTTCACGATTTTTATATCGCCTATCAAATTTTCTGAGAAACCACTATCATGTATCCATATTTTATTACATTTACATGCTATAAAATTTCTCTCAATAACAAGAACTCTATCCTAAAATTTAAAACTTTCAGATATCTTTTATTTTCTATCACAAGAATATTCTTCTAGAAGAGGTTTCATACATATTTTGGGATGATTACCTGATTGATCACATATTCCAAAAACTTCTTCCAAACATTTAAATTGAGTTTTTTGTTGTAAAATTTCAAACATTTAAATTATAAGCAGGGAATGTTACTCATTATACTTCCACAATTTCTTCCACATTGCTTAAATATTCATAAAGGTTGAGATACTTTGTGCCAAAAATTATATACCTTGTGCCCATAGATTCCAAAACATCAGAAATAACCACCACATATTAACTTTTTATTGATAAAAGAACTTTTTCTACTGAAACATTGTTGAGGTTGGAAACTTATTTCAGCTCTAACATACTCAGGAAGTGGACCATCATTTATTTTGAGTGAGTTGTCTACATTTATAGATTTTATAGGTTTCACACATACTTTCTCCACCCAATATTACCCATAATTTTTCTAAAACCAGAAATATTAAATGAATCAGATGAATCATTATTTTTTGTAAGAGATTATTTCACCTCATTATCATATTTAGCCTTCTCAGCGTGTTTTAATGTCTCAACTTTTAATTCTAATGTTTTATTTTGGATTTCATTCATCTTATTCAAGGAAATTTTGTACTCAAGAAGTTTTGATTGAAACTTGATAACTTATTTTTACTTATCTTCTGTCTTCCTAAATTTTTCTTCAATCATCTTTCCATGTTCAGAAAATCAACATTTATAACATAAAATCTTCTTCTTGTATTCTAACTCCTTCCTGATGAAATATTTTCGTACATTAAAAACTTCTTTACAATATTTTTTCAAAACTAAAATTTCAATATTGAGAGTTTTTTTCAAGAAATGTAATAAGTTCTTCTCTGTGTTGATACTATATATAAGATTCTTCCCCGTCTTCTTTCCAATCTAAAGAATCTTTGGTTTTCTAAAACTTTTCAGTGAAAGTTCTATATTTTTCGGATCTTTTATCATCGGAATAATTGTTTTTAGTGGATTGTAATTCAAATTTCTTACTCAACGTACTTAGTTTTTCCAAGTAAACTTCATCTTGTATTTCTTGGAAGACTTTTCTTATTTACCTTTTTTGTTCCACTTCTCCCATTGTTGTATTTTATTAGAATCTTCTCAATATTATCCAAATTTCTTCTTGGGGAAATTCATTGAAAATTTTCTGATTCCACGACACTAAAAAAAATTTATAAGATTTTTACCTCTATAATTTCGTCTTAATCTTCAATAGTTCTTGGATATAAGATACATGATTTTTCCCTTCAACTCATAAACCTATTAATATTTGGATTCACAAGGATCAAAAATTCAACTGATAGGGGGGTTGAATTTGTTGTTCACTTTTTATACTTTTCAAATATTTTAGAAACATAACACCTGAAAACTATTAAGATTTATTTCTTTTTCAACTTTTATTAAATATTTATTCATAAAAAATAGGAAAGAAAGTAAATCACCCAATATTTATAAGGTTCATACTCAGTGTGAGAAACTACATACTTGAAATATCCACACCCGAGGGTCTATGAAAATCCACAATTATAAAGAATTGAATTAATATTATGCCAACACCCATTAGACACCTTCTATATCCCAATGTGAGACATCATACTACCTACCATAAGTTTAAAATTCTTTCTTATAAAACAATTAAGCCAAACCAAGTAATAAAGAATTTTTGGAAACTACTCCAAAATTACTCACTCTGAATCCTCGGTCCAATTTTTCTATATTGGATTTTCTCAATACGATGAGTATGGATATGATTCTCCCAAACTTTTGAGTCTAGATCTGATTCTATCAATATGATTAGACTAATATGATTATCTCAATATAATGGAATCAATACAATGAACTCATTCTCAGTCTAAAAACCTCAAACTATGTTCTAATTCTCAATACTATCTTTCTCATTATGCTCGAATCAATACAATATTCTCAATCCACTCAACTCAATATGATCCTATCAATATGATCTTTCTAATTCTGTTAAACAAACATTCATCTTTACAATCCTCCTCATGACATATTTTGCCGACAAGGACTTTCACTTGATTTATTCAACATAACTCCATTTTCTCTTACGTGAATGTTCAAACTAAGGGTAAACGATATGACGTAAGTATTTATAGGTGACTCAAAAAAACAAAATCAAAAAACATAGAAACATTCCCCACTTCCTCGAATTCAAAAACTCTAAAAATCTATCGCATTTAAAACTTGAACTTTGACTTCTTCAAACATTCTTAGATTTCTACGATATTTACTCAAAATAGTATTTAAATTTTGACCTCCTAAAATCCTCATAAAACTTATAAGGTTTTGTTTTTGAGTGTTCTTCATTATCAGATTTATAATATTTCTATTTTAATTAAATGAATCTAACTTCTATTTAATTATTAGTGAATCCAAATTCAATTTATTTCTCAGTGAATCTGATTTCATTTCCTTTCTCAATGAATCTAAATTATTTTTCTATCTCCATGAATCCAAATTATGTATCATTAATAGTGAATCCAAATTCTATATCCTTCTTAGGAAATTTTAATTTTATATCGTTCTTAGTGAATTCTAATTTTGTATGCTTCTCAGTGAATCTGAATTTTTTATCCTTCTTAGTGAATCCATTTTAACTATTATTATGATGGAATTCCCATAATGATGGATATACCTTATGGTGAAATCTTTATACTGTAACATGGAAATTATTCAAACCACTCCACCATTTAATAAAAATCTTTTATCATTATATATTATCCTGAATATTTCGAACATTTTTATCAAAAAATAATCGTATAACTTAGTTTATAAAGTGTAAAAACTTTTTAACTCCTGAATTCTTTTTCCTCAAAAATCCACATCAGTAACAATATGACTTCTTCCCTCCACAACTAATTTCATTATCTGATTATAAAAAGGAAAACATTTAATAAAAAATAGTTTCATCCACTCAATCTTCAGGATCGATGAGCTGAATATGTTGCAGATGGATCTGATTCCAGGATATTAAGAACATTCAGGTACAAAAAGGTTATTTTTTAACAAATGCAAAGACATTGTTAAAATAATTTATCACAATTTTTTTTAAAAAAAATTAAATCATTACATTCATAATGAATTATTATTATTATTTTTATAATAATTATTCATCCATGTATAATGGTTGTGGTGACACGAACAAGGGTTGAGCTTGGTACAATGCTTCATGGTCCCATGAAATTAGATTTGGGTATGATGTCCCCAATTATTCTTTTGAGATCAGTGGTAATGAAATCCCTTATTATTCACTGATATTATGTGAAAAACATCTTGTATCACTAATTGAGACCATTGAGAAATATGAAACATATCATTGGTTGAGATATATAGGAATGAAAACCCATATTTTTAATTTGAAACTATTATGAATGGATTATTTAGTTATGCCTCGGGTCAATGCTGGTACTATGTGTGTGTTTCTGTGTGTCTATATATGTTATTATTTATATATTTCATATTGATATATAAATTTTTATATATATACCTATATACATGTTTATACACATTCAGAGATGTCTCGACTTAGGGAGAAGTGGGTAGAATTAGTTAGTTGTCACTTAGAAACTCGATATGACTTGGATAAAGATTTCCTTTCTTCTTTATATTGTTATACTTATATAATGATCATATTATATAAAAAACATGGATCATTATATATGTATTTTATGGCTTCCTACTATGTATATCCCACATCTTGTTTGGGTAACCAATTGGTACACGAATAGATCTCATTGATGCAGGTCGGCACAAAGGGAATCATCTAGCATTATACCCTTTATTATTAGTACCTGGATGGAGCAATTAAGTAGAGGATTGAGTTTATTCTTATGAATCTTGAACAAATATATTTGGTATTTTGTTCAATTTTGTAGTGTGTTATACATGCATGTAGCTCTATATATCTTGTATTCCCCCTTTTTATAACATCATGACATGATCATTATTTTTTATACTAAATATTATGCATTGATGGTTATATTTAATATTGTATGATTTACCTTCTACTGATACTTCATTATTTATGATTCTTCTATTTATTTACTAATTATTTCATTGTGTTTCAACTCTGATATAAGATGGTCTAGTCTTCCCATCGTATAACTCGTAGGTAGATAGTAGCCTCTAGCATATGGGGAGGCACTCTTGAGGCCATGTAGCATACTGAACCTATCACTAATTTAAGAACCGAGGATGTTAAATGAAAAAGTAGTATCATATCTTTTTTTCAATTTTATTTACTATTTCGGATAGCAGACAATATACTAGGGATGTGTTGAAATTTGGTAATGAGACTATTATTTGAAGTATCTTACCCTTGTATAGGGAAAAAGATGATTTTATAAGTTGGTATTTGTTGTCATAGATTATACCTATTATTATTTGATTATATCACTGATGGGTGATACACATGGTTTGTGTCATAATTTTTTTTTATCATTGTGGAATATATTTTACTCTTAGTTTGATATGGTTACGAAGTATTTATCATGCATCATTATATTCAACTGAGGATTCACATGCCATAAATATTCCATGACATATTTATTTCATATCATGCATTGTCTGTAACATGTTGTAGGGAATCGGTTGATATATCTTTTTCTTAGTCTCATGTTTCTCTAAAGTAAATATGATAAATAACTAGTTAATTAAAGTATATTCATTAACATAAATGTAATTTTCCCATATATCTTGGTAATTCCACCATAACAAACCAATTATCATGATTTTTATCTAAAAAACATTAGTTGTAAGGGATGAAACATTATTTGGATGAGATTAAAAGGATTTAAATTGCGATTTGAAGAGTGTGTGTGCATATATAAGTTTTGAATTGTGATCCATCTAATTAAAACATCATAAGAAACATGTTTTAGTTACATATAGTATAAATTACACCTTATAATTCATGTTAATTTATATCCTGGGAATGGAAGATGCATCTAATTAAACCATAATATAATTTTATAAAATGTTAAATTTTAAATCTAAAATAAATGATTACAATTAAAAGGGGTTTACAATTTCCTCATAAATGGTGTGTTCCTTTATAACATCCAATTAAAACTCTTTATATTGGGATATCTGTTATCAGATATGAGACCATTATTAGGTCGGAATAATACAATAATAAAAAAAGGGTATGTGAATTGCATCTTTTTGATAATCTTGATTGATTCTCAATTTTAAATTTCAATATGATTTATTAATATGGGTAGAATTCTCATATCTATGTTATTTGAGAGTTATATAAATAAAAAATAAGAATTCAACAACTTTTATAGTGTTTTAGATCACAAAGATCCCATATTTCACTCCACCAACGCTCTCTCTATGAGCTTGGTGATTTTCGATAGACAAGGTCCTCTTATCATAGGACATTCACAACTATGTATGTAGAGTTAACAGATTTACAATAATTATAGAAAATTCATTATGGTTATTTTATATGGAACTAAGTTTTCCACATCTTAGTATAAGAAGCTGATACACTACCACTACTGATTTTGAGAAATTGATTCCCCCAATAAATCAAAATAGTTTTATTTGATGAATTCATAGATCCTTAATCATATTTTTATTAGATTATAATAGAATAAATATATTATAATTCAAAGATGAATATATTCAATTAAGGATAGCTTTGAAGAGTTCCTGGTTGTAAATTATATTCAATAGGAAAAATAACAAATGAACTGTAGCAGTTACATAATAGTATAAAGTTGGAATATATATATCATCAAAGCATAGTCTCCTCAAAAAATAGTAGATTCACTTGATCTTCAAATTAATTCTATATTAAAAATACATTCACAAGAATTCATAGTCATATATCATATGTATATTGCAAAAAATAATCTACCCAAATGAATAGAATGCAATGATGTATTTTGGTTGAGTAGATCCACAAATATCGACTGAAAGATCACAATTATTCTAATTTAAATCATTCAAGAGAATCATAACATCCCTTACAAAAAATAAAATGAATTACTTCATTGAATCTGATTTTTAAATCAATCATAACGAGTTTCTGAATTGGTCATAAAATTTCATTCAAAATAACTTTTCTTCCATCAATACAACTGTATAAATCTAGGACAATATCAAGAATTTAAAACACCATCATTGAATATTCAAACATAGTTTACCTTTAATAAACAACCAAACACCAATTGTAGGGTTGAAAACATGTGGTTGATTAGAAAATTAGGGTTTATGTACCATTAATTTGTTTCCTAAAATGTATGGTTTGATAGAAATATTGGGTTGTTTATCCATAATTTCCTTATTTTCAAATGTAAAGTTCCATCCAAATGTATGGATGGTTAAACATAATTGCTCGATATCTTATTGTATAAGATCCATGTGCATTATTATTAATGTAGGGTTGATTCCTTACACTGTTCTTACAAACATAGTGTTTGAACAGTGCTTCCAAAATATGTTAAAACACATTCATAAAAAAATTAAAAATATTTACCATGCATCAATGACTTGAATATAATTCTAGAATAAATATTTCCATGAATATTAATTTACTGAAATTAGCATAATTTAATACTATTATTAAATAAATAAATAGTTTTTGTGAGCATCAAAGTCAATAATATTTAAAGTATTGTTTAGAAAACACATTCATGAAAATATCCCTTTTTTTATGATCACATAACTCATAACTAAATTTATAAAAAAAATATAGTATTTGTCATCACTACTAAAATAATATTTTAATGAATAAATATTTTGTTTGAAAATTTATGTTTCATGGGATTATTTATATGGATTGAAAATATAATTTAAAGTATGTTTAGTTTACCCAATTTTCTCCCCCTTTTGTGACATCAAGAAAAAAGTATTTGAATCTGGATTAAAACACATTCAATAGTGCACGTAACCATAAATGAATATTTCTTTATACGATATAGATAAATTAAACAAGTGTTATAGTATAATAATTCAATATAAATAATAATGATGATGTTCATAAAACTATTATTTTATTAAAAAAATAAAATTTACGATTAAAAGTAGAAATTTTGGACAAAAAATATTTCAAAATGAATGTTTATTTGAAGAAATGTCTGATTTTGATGAATATTGACTGCTTTTAAAATTTCTTATAACTCTACCATTTGACCTTGAAAAGTTTCCTAGAGGTTTTCAAAAAACATTATGTTTAAAAAATCTGATCTCTGGACCACTTTTAAACATTTAATCAGAATGAACTTTAGAAATTCATGCATATTTTCCTCTCTCTACAGAAATATCACAAGCTTCTTACTTAATGTATTGAGATGCATTATTATACCTGGTTCACTAGAAGTAAATTTTCTGATAAGTTATTTTTTATTATATAATAGTATATTTAGAGTTCAAATTGTAAAGACCCGAAACTTGATGTACATGGACATTACATTACTTTTGCGGAATACTTAATACATAACAAAAACAGACACACATAGACCGTAATAGTTTATTGTCTTTGGAAACATGGAACGTAATCCTTTAATCATGGTGAAATATCTCCAACATATCCCATAAGGATCTTCCCCTTTTTTCTCTTACCTAAAAGCTTTCTTTATATCATGGGAAAAGTAAACATAAAAAGGGTGAGCTCAAATGCTCAGTAAGGGTAAGCATGGATAAAATAAAACATATCATATACATTTGAACTTAAAAAAGACATGAATATTAAAAATCTTGAGCAACGACATAAAACATGGAAGTACATAAGGCATAGATCATAATGGAACATGAATCATGATAAAATAGCATGGGAATAAAACATGTAATTTTGGAATCCATTAATCACATGTAATGATTTTCATAGTATCCAAGGCATTGCTGCCAGGACCATCTTAGTGGACAAAATCCCTTTCTGAATCGAGTTCACTCATCGTTTCAGTCCTGTTTTACTGAAGCGGTTTAACCTACCATTCCATCCATGTCTATCTCATGAGATATAAATCTTTACCCAATGCATTGGAGGGAGATATAGGTCCCACCCATCTCATAGTGAAATCATTCTTACATATGCCACAAAATAAACTTAAAACATTCATCATAACCCAAAGAATAAAATGGGTTTCAGAAACATCATCCCATCATTTCATAATCCATATAAAACAAATTGATATAATTTCACAATAAGAAAAGTGAAACCATGTAATTAAAAGAGACATTATACTTAAAACATAAACATATGAAATAATTTCATTTTAGATGGAAAATGGTTTTGATAAAACACTTGAAATGAATTCTTGAGGAAAATATCCTTTCTTCTTTAAAATCATTCTCTTTTCAAAAAAATTCATGAATTTTTAAAAGAAAATGATTTTCTTAAAAATAGTCATGAAATCTTTTTGAAGATGCTTCATGAAAATATGGCTTTATAAAACCGTAAAAATCTGTTCATGCCGTATAAGTTAAAAAAAATTATTCTCGTACTTTTTCCGGAAAAGTCAAAAAGTACCTCGTATGGTAAACAAAAGAAAGATTCCTTCCATACGATGTGGTAAAAGTAAGAAAAGGGTAAAAATGTCTTAAACATACATGGAAGGAAAGTAAAAATTTTATGAAAACATTTTGAGAGCATATGGACATGGATAATAAACATAACCCCCAATAAATACATACGAGTAAACAATCTCATATAATAATGAGATTAGAATAATTATCCTTTACCTTATGTCTGATTTTCTTCATAAGTGTCTGAACCTTCTCTTCTTTGAAGTGCCTCTTTGAGACCTCCTCTTAGGGCACTAAAATTGGTCTTTGAAGAATACCAGGACCTCTAGGATGTTTCTAGGGAAGTGGAGAAGATAATTGGGCAAGGTTTGGCCGAGCTTGAAGGCACAATGTGGTGTGTGGAAGAGAGGGAGGAGGTGCCTTTTTATAAGGGAGGAGAGGGGCACCTTTGGAATTCTTAAAAATATTAATTTATAATAAATCTAACCCCACTTAAAAACCTCCAACAAACGACTCTTATTCAAAGATTAGATGATATAGGGTTGTAATCTCATCAACCAATCAAATTTAGACATGTTTGGATCTTATTTTAAACTTTATCATTTTGATTAATCCTTATTTAATCTATTTAAGTTTATTTGTGGTAATAAAATTCTAAATTTAAAATAATAACAAATAATTAATTATTTGTCGTGAATTTTACATAATTGTTTACATTATAACATTATAGACCGTATAAATTTAAATTTATAATTTTTAAATATTTTTGTGATTTTTAAAAAATTTTGTAATATGTTATTTTTATAAAATAACAATAGTGTCAATTTTGACATTATTCATTTATTTGAATTTAAATAAAATATATACAGAAGATATGTTCGAACTAAAAGCTTCAATAGATTCATAAAAGGTCATATTTATCTATAAAATTAGTGTATCACATTAAATAGTTCATATAATATTTATTTTATTATTTTTAAAACCATTTATTTGGTTTATCTCTTAATAAAATAATTACTACAACATTTTTGTATAATTATGTAATATACTGATTTGTTGCATAAAAATTAAAAATAAAATCCTATGATGAACCTAAATCTATTAAGTTTCACAATAATACTTTTAATCGAATTTATCATCTTAAAATAACAATATGTAAATTGTTATATTTATTAAATTATGAAGGTGACAACTTTGGCATCATTTAAAATAAAATAATATAAGTGTCATAATCACTTTTATAAGGCTCCAAACGCTTATATATTAGGTCATTGGATGATTCAGTTGTATATATACACTACCAATAAGTTTTGGTCAGGTTTGTGGTCCTTTTAATGGGTATTATTATTTCAATAAAAATTATATTACTTATTTTCCACTTAATAAATAATATCTGTATCATTAATGTATCACCATTAATGACAATTATTTAATCCCTAAAAATTATAAATAAATTATCATGACATAAATAATTTTATTATATTTCTGGAGACTATTCATGTTTGATGTTTTATTATGTTTATTACAAAATTAAAATTATTATACTTATAAGATTTGAGAGAGTGACATGTTGTCACTTTCTTTGGTTTTAATAATAATTAATTTATTTTCATGGTCAAAAGTCCATAAAATGAATCTAATCCGACCCTTAGGTTATATGGGTCTACTTTTAGCCATCCAATAGAATTTTGGCATGTTTTAGGTAATTTTATAATATTTTATTTATCCTTAATTACCCGATTTACCTTTAACTATGGTAAATAAAATTTACCGTAGTTACTATTCATAATTTCCAAATATGAAAAGTAGATTATTAACATAATTTTTACCCACTGATTCCAAAAATGGAATCCATTTTTCCAAATTCAACACACAAAAGTTGCAGAAATTAAATTAAAATTCATCCCGTTGTCGAAAGAAAAGGGGTTTTTCTTTAAAACATTGCAAAAGATTGAATTGATTTAACCTACGAATTGAATGTAAAATAAATGCTAATGAAATAAATTATATTAAATGGTAAAAATATATTCTACTTATACTTTAAAACCATAAAATATTATAATTTAACCATATAAATTATTGCGATGAAAAAAGTTGTTTTTAATTAAAATATAGCGTGTTTTTACTATTCATAAAAATATGAAAGTTACCAGAATAATATGAAAAATTTATCCAAAGTAAATTTTTATTTCTTTATTCCAAAGAAGAATTTTATTTTGTCAAATTTAACTTATAAACATGTCAAAAACTAGATTTAAAGTGGGTGCACCATCAAAAGGCGGCAAAACTGCATTTTTTAAAAAATACTTATTTTACTCGAAAAATTTATTTTGTTCTTATACCATGTTCTAGAAAATTTGTAAGATGAATAATAATGTTATAAAATTAAAAATTTAGTTAGTACTACTCATAACGGCTAGTTCATAATAATATTATAATAATATGTCGTTGATTAGTAAAACTCGGTATTGCGTACAACACACGCTATCGAGGAAGGTCGCGATTGCGTGTAATGAAAGCCAAGTCAAGGTTGCGTGTTGTGCAAGAATCCTTCATTGTTTCGTATAACAGAATCCAACCATATTTCATTTATACATTGAATATATATATATACTCAATGTTGCGTAGAATAACTATTATCAAAATTGTGTGTAACACGATCCAAGAATAGTGTTCCGTATACGGCATGCTAATACGGTGTTGCGTATAGCGCAAGGTAATCTTGGTGTAGCATACAACACAAGACATTAATGAAATTAAAAGAATATTTTTCATAAAATCTTGGGGTGTTACATTATACCCCCCTTAAAATGAATTTCTCCCTCAAAATTCGTCGGGGTTATAAATGGTTTACTATTCGAAAGTTTGTTTAATAGAAACCCACATCGTAAAAAGGAATACCAAAACATGGATTTTAAAAACTAAAGTAGAAAATGTAACGGTTACCCAAATTAACTCATCACAGGGTTTCCACGTAGGAGAACATAGGTGAAAATGTGGATATGGAAGAAAAATCTAACCATCAAGTTCTGATAGAGAGTGGTAGAGAACATGACTATGAAAAATCCAACAATCACAAAGCTATTGATTTGTGATGATCTAAGGTACCATCTGATTAATTGTATATAAGGGAACTAGGACAACATTTTTGGTTTTCAAGATCATTTCCCTAAAGTTGATGAATTAAAAGAAATAGTTGCATGATTTTGGTACAATCTCACAGTTGTTCTTGAATTGAACTATTTCCACTTCATCCCTTAAAGAAATGAAGTTGAATTTGTGATTCGTGATGTGTTAGCAGATCATGTGATATAATGATGGGTCATTCCATCTCTTTCAAATTAAAGGTTAGAAAAATTTATAAGTCCATCTTATGGTTAGATTAATCTTATATAGTTCCAAAAATGAACTTATACTTCATATATCATACCGCTTAATAAAATAAAACTAGTTTCTACTAAAGAGGGACTTTCTGTAGGCCAGTGGTAGGCGATAAAGGCCAGCCGCACTTCAGTTGTGGGTTCGATTCCCACAGCCTCGTCTGACGCAATGGGTTGTCGCCCGTCCTGCAGGTTGTCATTTTTCTAAAACTATATTACTATAACATCCCATCAATAATATCAAAAAAACTTTTATCCTTAAACAATACTAACTTATGTCCAACATAATCCATTCCAATCTTTAGGCATATCCATAATACTGCATTCCACTCTCATAATATAGTGAAAACAATTACCAGAGATTTAATACCATCGTTGTTACCCATATATCATAAGATATGTCTTGTTTGTCACATTCCAAACATTCGAAGGCCTTAATCATGTATTCTCTTCAAAAATTAATACCCATTGAACCTTAGTGAAAACATGAATGCAGTTAAAAGTTAACACTTTCCACATACAAAAATCCTCAAAATTATATATACTCAAACCATGATATCACTTAGTCCTTATATCAATCATGAGCTCATTAATACAATCAAACATCTCATTATCTTATTATTCCTTCATTATGCACAAATCATCTACTTTACAAAAATATCTGAATAACCTTCCATGTTTACTTGTACCATTCAATATATACTTTCAAATACATTTATGAAAAACAATAGTGTAACAATCCTTATACAATTCTTTATTCCATAGTACCATTAACTATACAACATAACTCTCGATAAACATACAATCATTCCACTACCTTCTAAAACAACCGACTGAGCTTCAACACTTATTTCAGCTCATATATCATTTGTAGTCTCCTCATCATCATCCAGATAAATACTACCCATGTGACGATGCTGATTCTCTTCATGAGATTTTCCATTAGGGAATTGGTTTGCATAATGCCTGTACATTCCACATTTAAAACATCTAATCATTGTTTATGTCGTAGCAATAACATTATCCTTGTCCATGGTGTTAACTGAACCTTTTCCTTTGCACTTACTGGCTTTGTGTCCTTCTTTTCCACACCCAAATCATCTTCCAGTTCCTTTGAAACAATCTCCCTGATGCCTCTTCCCACATGATTTACATGAGGGAAATTGAACTTTCATTCCTCTATGATCATCATGAAACTCTATCTTTCTCTTATTATTTGAGTCGGGAAACTTACCAAAGTTGAGATTATTGATCATATTATGAGATTGCTGATTAGGCATAATAACGATGTTTGGACTTCCAGATCTCGTTTCATTTGGTTTCTCATGAAGAAAATCATTCCATTGTCTATCATATCCTCCATTATCATGAATCTTCCTGTTTCCACCCATTTTCTAAATCCCAAAAAGAATAGTGTGAGAGGAAAAAATCATGCTAGGGAAACCAACAAAGTAAAGGGGGAGTACACTCAATATCTAACATCTTAGGTTAAATTCTAAGATTGTTACCGTAGTTCAAGGATTTTATCCTATACGTATACTTATCCTTAGAGACATCCCTAGACATACCTTAGAAATATCTCTAGGGATCTCACTAACATTTTTTGCATCCTAGTTTCCAATGGTTGACTAAACCTTTCCTCTGATACCAAATGTAGAGACCCAAAACTTGACGTACATGGAAATTACATTACTTTTGCAGAATACTTAATTCATAACAAAAACAGACACACAAGGACGACAATAGTCTAGTGTCTTTGGAAACTTGGAACGTAATCCTTTAGTCGTGGTGAAAGATCTTCAACTTCTCCCATAAAGATCTTCCCCTTTTTTCTTACCTAAAACCTTTCTTTATATCCGGGGAAAAGAAAACATAAAAAGGGTGAGCTCAAATGCTCAGTAAGGGTAAGCATGGATAAAATAAAACATACCATATACATTTGAACTTAAAAAAACATGAACATTAAAAATCTTGAGCAACAACATAAAATGTGGAAGTACATAAGTCATAGATCATAATGGAACATAAATCATGATAAAATAGCATGGGAATAAAAAATGTAATTGTGGCATCCATTAAGCACATGTAATGATTTCCACAGTAGCCAAGGCATTGCTCCAAGACCATCTTAGTGGACAATGTCCCTTTCTTGATTGAGTTCACTCCTCGTTTCAGTCTTGTTTTACTGAACCGGTTTAACCTACCATTTCAACCATGTCTATCTCATGAGATATAAATCTTTACCCAATTCATTGGAGGGAGATATAGGTCCCACCCATCTCATAGTGAAATCATTCTTACTTGTGCCACAAAATAAACTTAAAACATTCATCATAACCCAAAGAATAAAATGGGTTTCATAAACATCATGCCATCATTTCATAATCCATATAAAACAAATGGATATAATTTCATAATAAGAAAAGTGAAACCATGTAAATTAAATAGACATTATACTTAAAACATACACATATGAAATAATTTCATTTTAGATGGAAAATGGTTTTGATAAAACACATGAAATGAATTCTTGAGGAAAATATCCTTTCTTCTTTAAAATCATTTTCTTTTCACAAAATGTCATGAATTTTTAAAAGAAAAGGATTTTCTTGAAAATAGTCATGAAATATTTTGGAGGAAGCTTCATGAAAATATGGCTTTATAAAACCGTAAAAATCTGTTTGTTTCATATAAGTTAAAAAGACATTCTTCTCGTACTTTTTCCGGAGAAGTCAAAAAGTACCTCGTATGGTAAACAAAAGAAAGATTCCTTCCATATGATGTGGTAAAAGTAAGAAAAGGGTAAAAATGTCTTAAACATACATGGAAGGAATGTAAACATTTTATGAAAACATTTTGAGAGCATATGGACATGGATAATAAACATAACCCCCAGTAAATTCTTACAAGTAAACAATCTCAGATAAGAATGAGATTGGAATAATTATCCCTTACCTTAGGTCTGATTTTCTTCGTAAGTGTCTGAACCTCCTATTCTTTGAAGCGCCTCTTTGAGACCTCCTCTTAGGGCACTAAAATTGGTCTTTGAAGAAGACCGGGACCTCTAGGATGTTTCTAGGTAAGTGGAGAAGAGAATTGGGCATGGGTGGGCCGAGCTTGAAGGCTCAAAGTGGTTTGTGGAAGAGAGGGAGGAGGTTCCCTTTTATAAGGAAAAAGAGGGGCACCTTTGGAATTCTTAAAAATATTAATTTTTATAAATCTAATCCCACTTAAAAACCTCCAAAAATGACTCATATTCGATGATTAGATGAGATAGGGTTGTAATCTCATCAACCAATCAAATTTAGTCATGTTTGGATCTTATTTTAAACCTTAACATTTTTATTTATCCTTATTTAATCTATCTAAGTTTATTTGTGGTAACAAAATTCTAAATTTACAATTATAACAAATAATTACTTATTTGTTGTGAATTTTCTATAATTGTTTATTTTATAACATTATAGACCATATAAATTTATAATTTATAATTTTTAAATATTTTTTTGATTTTTAAACAATTTTATAATATGTTATTTTTATAAAATAACAATAGTGTCAATTTTGACACTATTCATTTATTTGAATTTAAATAAAATATATACAGCATATATGTTCGAACTAAAAGCTTAAATAGATTCATAAAAGGTCATATGTGTCTATAAAATTAGTGGATCACATAAAATAGATCATATAATATTTATTTTATTATTTTTAAAACCATTTATTTGGTTTATCTCTTAATAAAATAATTACTACAACATTTTTGTATAGTTATTTAATATACTGATTTGTTGCATAAAAATTAAAAATAAAATCCTATGATGAGAATAAATCTATTAATTTTCACAATAATACTTTTACTCGAATTTATCATCTTAAAATCACAATATTTAAATTTTTATATTTATTAAATTATGAAGGTGACAACTTTGGAATCATTTAAAATAAAATAATATAAGTGTCATAATCACATTTATAAGTCTCCAAACGGTTATATATTAGGAAATTGTATGATTAAGGTGTATATATACACTGCCAATAAGTCTTGGTAAGGTTGGTGGTCCTTTTAATGGGTATTATTATTTCAATAAAAACTATATTACTTAATTTCTACTTAATAAATAATTTATGTATCATTAATGGATCACCATTGATGACAATTAGTTAATCCCTAAAAATTCTAAATAAATTATCATGATGTAGATAATTTTATTATATTTCTGTAGACTATTCATGTTCTATGTTTTATGATGTTTATCACTAAATTAAAATTATTATACTTATAAGATTTAAGAGAGTGACATGTTGTCACTTTCTTTGGTTTTAATAATAATTAAATTATTTTCATGGTAAAAAGTCCATAAAATGAATCTAATCTGACCCTTAGGTTATATGGGTCTACTTTTAGCCATCCAATAGAATTTTGGGTTGTGTTAGGATAATTTTATAATATTATATTTATCCTTAATTACCCGATTTACCTTTAACTATGGTAAATAAAATTTACCGTAGTTACAATTTATAATTACCAAAAATGAAAAGTAGCTTATTAACATAATTTGGACCCACTGATTCCAAATATGGAATCCATTTTTTCAAATTCAATACACAAAAGTTTCAGAAATTAAATTAAAATTAATCCAGTTGTCGAAAGAAAACGGGTTTTTCTTTAAACCATTGCAAAAGATTGAATTGATTTAACCTACGAATTGAATGTAAAATCAATGCTAATGAAATACATTATATTAAATGGTAAAAATTTATTCTATTTATACTTTAAAACCATTCAATATTATAATTTGACCATATAAATTATTGTGATGAAAAAAAGTTGTTTTTAATTAAAATATAGCGTGTTTTTATTATTCATCAAAATATGAAAGTTACCAGAATAATATGAAAAATTTATCTAAAGTAAATTTTTATTTCTTGATTCCTAAGAATAATTTAATTTTGTCAAATTCAACTTATAAACACGTCAAAAACTAGATTTAAAGTGGGTGCGCCATCAAAAGGCGGCAAAAATGCATTTTTTGAAAAATACTTATTTTACCGGAAAAATTTATTTTGTTCTTATACCATGTTCTAGAAAATTTGTAAGATGAATAATAATGTTATAAAATTCAAATTTTAGTTAATACTATTCATAACGGCTAGTTCATAATAATATTATAATAATATATCGTTGTTTACTAAAACCCGATATTGCGTACAACACACGCTATCGAGGAAGGTTGTGATTGCGTGTAATGCAAGCCAAGTCAGGGTTGCGTGTTGTGCAAGAATCCTTCGTTGTTTCGTATAACAGAATCCAACCATATTTCATTTATACATTGAATATATATATATATATATATATATTCTCAATGTTTCGTAGAATAACTATTATCAAAATTGTGTGTAACACAACACAAGAATAGTGTTGTGTATACTGCAAGCTAATACGGTGTTGCGTATAGCGCAAGGAAATCTTGGTGTAGCATAAAACACAAGAAATTAATGAAACTAAAAGAATATTTTTCATAAAATCTCGGGGTGTTACATAAATGATGAATTTAAGATGAATAATTTTGTCATTCATATCATCCATCACTAAAGTAATCACTTTATATCTTCTAAATAATTCTGGGTATGTTAAAGAATCATAAGAACAAAATATGGATTGATTGAAACTACTTTTTATTGATTCAAACTGACGTTCCAAATACCATTTAAAATCATAGAATTAAATCTTCTTGATATATTATTATTTCATTTTTCCACACTAAACTAACATTTCTCTATGAATATCATAAAAATATTTTCTTGAAACTAGATTTTCTGTTAGATTATGCAGTTGAGTGTGGGCATTTTCTAATTCTTATATTAGAATATAAAAATATCTAAAATCTTCAAAAAAAACTATATATTTCAGTTCTTTATGAAGAATGGTGTTCTCCTACTTTATTTTGTTAAACTTGGTTACCAGATCTTCCATTTATATAGTTAGAGAATTAGATGTGACTTCTTCTTTATTTTTTGATTGAGGAGCCTTTTAAACTAAATATAAAGACTTATCTATAGTCTTATCTATATAAAAAGAAATATTATCAAGAACTACTTCTCTTTATATAGATATAGAGGTTGTTTTATTCATAGACTGTGAAATAGTAGAGTCTGCCCGATTTTCAACAAATTCAGTGGTTTTAGCTACTGAGTTTTGAACATCCTCCCTTCCTTGAACAGTTTCATTGAAATGATCTATTCCAAATGAACTTTTCTTAACATTTTCATGAATTTCATCTTATTGTCTTATATTGTGAACTATTACTCCTAAAATCATTAATGGAGTTTCATATCCAAGTCCTACAATATCCACTTCTAGGTTCTCATGTAGCAGTTCTTCTTTGTTCCTGGGCCATGTAACTAGAAATTCGACAACTTTTTCTTTAGTTCCTACCTTAATTGGATCATACATATCATATATATGAATCATTTTTGTGATTTAGTATGAATTTATGTTTGAGATTCTACTACTACTTCAAGACATATGTGAATTGATCCAGGAAATTTTCCTTTATCCCCTGAGAAATCAGAATGGATTCTAATTCTCCATGTGCACCATAATGGAGTGATTTACCATTAAATGCGCAACAAATGAAACTTATAACTATTAGAATTTGAACAATAATAATGATATTATAATGAAAAATTTTATAAACATTTAGTTGAAAAATATTATTATTTATATATATAAGATGATAAATAATTCGACAATACAGATATAAGTATATTCATGCCTCTAATATAAACTAGTGACTCAGATTTCTAAAAATATATCAGGGGTAATTGAACTTCAAATCACTCATGAATAAGAAAATAAAATATATGTCAGGATAGAAAATATTTTATAATTCTACAACTCGATGGATGATTGTAGACTAGAAGAACATGACTAGTACCCTTTGGTCAACCCCAAGATCTAAAACCATCATTTTACAAATTTGGGTTGAATTGAAGATAAATGAAATTATATATTATCTCTTTTCTATAGATGTGATTGAAAATTATTTTTCATCTACCTGAGTGGTAATGATATCCTTTGTTTCATCAAAAATAAACTGAACATTCTTATAGAACGTCATTATTTCTAACTCAATAATAAATTCTCTATTTTATTCACTGAAAATAAATTAAAAACCTTGAAAGGTGAGTTATTTAATAATGAAGATATTTTTTTTGATACAACCAATCAAACTTGAATGATTTTCTTTGAATAATATTCTAGAAAGGAATACACTGACGTTTCAATTCACTTGGTTCACCTTCATCTTCCTGCTTGTTCTTGGATATTTAGGAAAATATGATGGTGAAAGGGTTCTAATTATAGTGTTTCAAAGGAATAAGAGATATCTTGAAGATAAATAATTTTGAAATATAATTTTAAAGTAAGATAAAGTGAGAAATTAAGTTTTCTAAGAATTTTGAGTGACATGGTCTAGTTTCTCAAGCTGATTGTGAATAGAATTCTTTAATTAATTATTATGAAATGAAATTAAATTAACAAAATCAAATTATATTATATTTTTAATTTCAATAAAAATTAAATTAATAACTAAATGAAGCAATTAATATAGATATTAATTGAATAAATTAATTACACATTTATTTAAAATTAAACATTCCAACCTCCCTCTTTATAAAATCAAAACATTCATTGGGTAGTGGTTTAGTAAAAATATCAAGAAGTTGATCATTGGTATTTGAATATTGTAAATATATATCATTTTTAGGAACATTATATCTTATAAAATGACATCTTATACCAATATGTTTTGTTCTGGAATGACTTAGTAGATTTTTTAAAATATTAATTGCACTGGTATTATGACATAAAATTTACATATAGTTAAAATTAAATCCAAAGTCGTAGATTGTGTTTCACCCACTACACTTGTGCACAACAACTACCAAAACATATATATTATACTTTGACTATTGACTGAGAAACTGAATATTTTTTCTTACACCTCCATGAAACTCAATATTTCCCTAAAAAGTGATAGTTTCTTAATGTTCTTTTTGTATCTAATATTCATCCTCTAAATTCATCATATGAATATGAAATTAATTTAAAATCAAATTTTTTTTGGGAAAAGTTAATATTAAAAAATCATTCCTTTTCAATATCTAAAATCATTTTAAAAATAGTAAGATGTAATTATTTTGTATTTCATTGAAATATCACACATAGACACATAAAAACAATATTTATGGTCTTATAGCAGTAATTTATAATAAAATACCAATTATACCTCTTTATACCTTGTTTTCTATTTGTTTTCTAGATTCATCCAAATCAAGGTTTACATTATTATACATGTGATTCGGGTAATTCGTTTTGTTTTCTTATCCAATAAATTTAAAATGTATTCATTTTGATTTAAAACATTTCCATAGTATTTTTGTTGAACTTAGATACCTAAAAAGAAATGAAATTCTCTCATCATATTCATTTTACATAATTATTGCATAATATTTTAAAAAACAATATAGAGCTTTTTATTTTTCGATCAGACAATAACAACATCAACATAGATTTATACTAATAATATATTAGAGGAAATTATTTTCTTAAAAAGAGTATGATACTATAGTACCATGGAAAATAAATTTTCTATTAAAAATTAGAATAATATTTCATACTAAGCTCTAGGTTATTATTTAAGGCCATTTAAACTGAATCTTTTTTTTGAGCGATTTCAAAACATGGTAATTTTTCAATATAAAATTCCTCTATTAAATATCCATCTAAAAAGGTGTAATTTATATCTATCTGATACAATTTATAATTCATATGATATGTATAATATTTATGGATAATAATTTCCTATAGTCTAGAAATATGTGAAATATTTTCATTATGATCTATTCCTTATTTCTAGTTCTAACCTTTTTCAACTAAACTAGATTTTTTTTCTAATAATGATCCATTGATCATCCTACTTATTTCTAAAATTCTATTTGGTTCCCATCACTAGATAATAATTTTTTCTATCGACTAATTCCCAAAAAAATTATTTCTATTGAATATATTTATCACTTCTTACAATGATAATAACCAACATTTATCATTTAAGCCTACTTAAATATTATTTCCCTCTAATTCAGACAGAAAAGAAGAAAATTCAGCTAAGTTTCATATACTTCTTCTTTTGTTTAAATCCAAATCTTGGTTTTCAACAAAAGTTTCAAATAGATGATCCTTTTAGGTTATAGAATAATAATATAAGACACTTATTGGTTATTATGACCCATGTTTTTCTAGTCTAGATGGAATTTCATTAATTTTATTTTCAAAATCTTTCGTAGGTAAATCATGTTTCATTTTGTCTAATGAGTCATTAATTTCATCTTGTTTATTTTCCCATTTATTTAAAAGATAACTTTCATCCAAAATCACATAAATTGATCCTTCAATTATCGTTAACTTTTTATTATTGATTCTATAAATATTAGATTTAGAAGGATTTTCTGAAGCCTCTTTTCATCTTCTATAATTTTAAAATGTTTTTGGAAAACTAATCCATTTCCAAGTTAGAATCTGAGGATTATGAATATTTTAGGATCTTGAAATCTTATTTTGTTTTTATTTTAATATTTTTATATATCTTTAAGGAAATTATTTTCCCATTTAACTATCTAACAATCTTTAGCTTTATCTTTCATCTATGCTTCATACATCATCAGTGATCCAATCAATAATTTCATAGTCATTTTTTTGAAAAGAAATTATTGTCAAATTGTTACAGATATTCCATTACATTTTGAGGGAAGCACACTAAGTAATTTTAGTGTTTTATATGATTGAGTCTTAGGATCTCCCAAATCTGAAACATTAATCACTATTAATATAAATCATCCATTCATTTGGTTGATTCACTCTCCATCATATATTTTTCTTTTTTTAATATTAATTGTTTGGAAGAATATCATAGATGTATGACATTATTAATTCCTTCATATGGAATATAAATTATCTACCTCATTTCATAGGCCGTAGAACTTTGGGATACTTGATTAAATTCATTTGTCCCAAGTCGTCATATGAAAGAATTCATTTTATTATTATAAATTATACTATGTTGTATTAATGCATCCCAGGTTTCATATTTCTCAGGAATTACATATGGAGTGATGATATTCATATAAAATTTAAATCGAAGATTCCTCAAACTGATGATCAATTGTGATTTCTATTATCCATAGTTATTACCATTTAAATATGGATAATTAATCACAGACATACCTTTTTTAGGATCTTCCATTAATAGCTTCTTTTTATAGACCATATACTTTTGAGCATTCTAGAGTTTTGTCACAAAAGCTATCCATTGAAACCAATTGTTATGTTATAATAATATAAGGATTCACAATAAGGGGTGACTTTTTTATTTCCAATAATCTTTACTAATTATCATTTTTAACATTCCTTGAAATTTATATAGATTTACAACATTCTCTTCTATATGTGATTTGAATAGTGAATAACAAAAGAATAATACAAAAAAATTATAGTGGTTTAGGGAACAAATATCCCATTGTCCACTCCTCTATTGTCCTCTCTACGAGCTTGGATATTTTTACTAGACAATGTCCACTTATAATAAAAAATTCAAAAATTATTGCAGGTATTTAACACCTATAAAATAAGTCTATGAATAGCCTTCCGGTTTTTTTGCAGGGAATGGTTTTTTCTACAGCTTAATCCAAGAAGTTAAGAATCTTCCACAACTGAGTTTGTACATGCAAGACTCTAATAAATCAAATTTGTTGGATTTGGTGAATTGACAGGTTCTTCGTCACAATAATTGTAGAAATAGACATAATACATATCTTCATTTTTAAATATGAATGTCTAAAAGTATTTACATCTCCAAAGAGATCCCGGTTGCGAATGATCTTCAATACGAATAGAAATAAATGAATAGTAGATACTACATATAAGAATTGGGATGAAATATTTATATCTTCAAGGTGTATCCCATACATAAAATACTATAGTCACTTGATCATTGAGAGAGTTTTTTATTCAAAATATATTCACAAGAATAAATTTTCATATATCATATAAATATTTTAAAAATTCTCTAGCCAAATATATAGAATAAAAAACATTATTATGTTTGACCTCTTCCATGAATATCACCTAATAGATCACAATTATTAAAATATAAATAATTTAATATAGTTGTAAGTTCCCTTAGAAATAGTACTGATTTACTCCATTGAATATGAGTCTTTAAATATATCATAATGATCTCTTGAATTGGTTGTAAATTTTATTTGAACTAATATTTAATTCCATTAAGATAGTTTTATAGTTCTTGGATAATATCGTAGATTCCAAACTCCACTGTTGAATAGTAAAAAAGTAGGGTTCCTTTGAGTAATGTAAAACCCCAAACATAGGGTTGAAAAAGTATAGTTTATTACAAAATTACGGTTGATGTGCCATATGTTTGATTCCTCAAACGTAGGGTTCCATACCAACTTAGGGTTCTTTATACATACTTTCCTTATTTTCAAATGTAAGGTTACATTGAAAATGAAGTTTCATTAACCATAATTTCTTAACATTGTAGGTAATAAGATCCATACTCACAATTCCAAGCATAGGGTTGATTCTATATTATATGCTTACAAATGTAGGGTATGAATAGTGCTTCTAGAATACATTAAAACATGTTCAAAAAACATTAACAAATATTTCTGGTGGATTAATGAATTGAATATAATTCCATAATAAATATTTAAATGAATAATAACTTCCTTAAATTCAATAATCTTAATATATTTAGTAAGAAATGTAATGGTAATCATCAGTATCAATATAAATAATATTTATAGATTATTGTTAAGAAAATATATTCCCAATAACCTTGACCCATACTCAACCTTAATAGTGGGTAGTCAGTAGTGTCTATTATGAATCATCAGGGTCTTATAACACCTTGACCTAGGTTAGGAGTATTCATATGGTTGTTGACTCTTATATATGAGGGTGATGTACTTATCAAATTCTGATATTCATGATCCTTCTATGATTGTTTTTTCTATTAAATCCTTTTACGAGGTGTTAATTTTGCATTTTAGAATCATTCCATCATGATTTCCTTCATTAATATACCAAGAACGTGGGGATGAAAATTCTAGGGAGGTGGTCGGAGCTTATCCACCAGAAATACCTCCAATAGTTCCGCATGTGGCACCTAATTCTATTTCTAATCTGTGTGTTAATTCTCCCTTTCAAAGGGGATTCTTATGATTTATGAGGACTGTAGAGAGAGATCCATGATCTAACCCTACTATGGAAGACTTGGCCTGATAATTCCTATAGTGGAATCCACCCAGGTTCTTAAGGGACAGTGTCCCCTGGGTTTTTGAGTCATGGATAGAGTCCATGCTATCTATATTAAAGAAATTAAAATTTCCTCCAAATAGGATTTTTAATCTCACAACCTACATGTTACATGATTCATCTAAGTGATCATGGTACATTTTCACAAAGACTGGTTAGCATCGGGATATGGTCTAGATGGATTTATATACAGTATTCTATGACTAATTTACCCCATAGACACTAAGATATGAACAATTAAGGGTTTTTATTCACTTACAACAAACATCTATATTTTTGAATGGGTATCCATCTATCTTCACAGACCATTGGGGTTTCTCACTAACTCTCTCTAATGATGAGCTGATGATAGTGAGAGAGTTTGAGTATAGGATCAAATACACTAACAAGTCTTATGAAAATATTTTATTGATAAATATCATATTATAGATTGTGAACTAAAAAAAAATTCAGAGGAACATGAGAGAAGATGAAGGTGTGGGTTGTGGTGGTTCATCATAGAGATATGGATGTAGCTCATCTAGTGATTGGAATCATTTCCTTGTGTCTGCTGGTGGGGGAAGTTCCAGTCAGATGAAAAACACTAATAATTACATTTTCTTTCATTTCTATGGGAAACAAGGTCATACAATGCACCATTGAAAAAATGAACTAGTTTATTGTTGATCCTATGAAGAAATGGTACAGCTTTAGTGTTTGTGTATGATATTACCTTCAGTTCATAGTGAGAGGGTATATATATTGACCCTATTTCAATAGTGGGATTAGGAGCTCCATGTTAGGTTGGAATATAGAGTACTACTGGACAATCAGGCTGAAGGGGTGCACACGGTTGTGGGATCTAATCTTATGAGGGGAAGTTACAGTAAATAGGTCATTCTCCAAAAAGTTTTTTTGTAGCTTAGGGTCTTGGTTTTTGAAAAATCTATGCAATGTAGGTTATACTAAAGGATCAGAGCACTAGGAATTCTACATTTCAACATATTATTTTATTACCCTATATTTTAGTGTCTTCATTATTCGACACAAGATCATTGTGTTCCTTTGTCAATGTGGATAATTTATAATGTTAAGGCCCTGAAATTAAGTATTAAAATAGACTAATGACTTTGGATACTTCACTGTGAATGCGGTTGGAGAGAATATTTTGGTGAAAGGAATAAACCCTTGAAATATGTGGTTATATTTTCATATAGTATATATTTTCCCTTTAAATGAAATGCTTCAATATAATCATTATAATGGAATGGTTACTCCCTTACCAATCCCCCATTGATTTTTACCAATACCCCATTGATTTTTACCAATGGTAGGTGACTTTAATATCTCTCAAGGATTATCACCACATTCAAAATGGAAAATGGGATATCAAGTGAGTTGGGGTAGACAAAAAAATTGTTAGATTGGTGGGGTGTTAGCCTATATTTCTATCATTATTCTAGATGACCAGGGAGAACATTAAGTCAATATCCCTCAATTATTGAATGATTTTACAGAAATATTCCTCAAGGAATTTTTTGAACTACCCTTAAAGAGATAGGTAGAGCTTTCTATTGAACTATTTCTAGAAAAATCATCATTGTCTATCCATCCATATAGGATGGCATCTACAAAGCTTTAGACACTCAATAATTAGTTCTAAGTCCTGGGGGATGTGGGGTTTATATGACTGAGTACATCAACATTGGTTTTTCTAGTGCCTTTCACAATGAACGTGGATCGTACCCTCAAGATTTTCATGGATTACTAAAAATTGATCTATCTTATGTTTAATAAATTGTATCCCTAGACTCGAATAGATGACTAGTTTCATCATCTCCAAGGAAATCAGTTTTTCTTAAGTATTGATTTGAAGTTGTGCTACCATAAAATAGCATTCAATCCATACAGAAACCACATATTACATTATATAGTAGATATAGATCTTAGTTGAATTTGATAATGTCATTGGGTCACAAGAACACACAGGAAATTTTCACAGCCCGGATGAATCGATTTTTCCACCAATATCTAGATTCCATTGTGGTAGTTTTTACGGATGACATATTTGTCTCCACACATACTTGAAAGAAAATTTTGAACATCTTGATATCATTTTGAATGAACTGGTAGAGCACAGGCTATATGATAATATCACACAATACCACTTTTGGATAGATAAAGTATACTTCCTATATAATATCATCTTAGAGGTAGGAGTATATGTTTCCCTGAGAATGTGACTGTCTTGGTTTCCATGGATAATACCAAGAAGTACATTGATATATAAAGTGTATTCAAGATGGTAGGATATTATAGGCACTTTATAAAGGATGTATCAAACCTTAAACCACCACTCATAGGATTGACCAAGAAGGGTGTCAAGTTTTCATATTCTGATGCATGTGTGAGACCCTTTCAAGAGAAAAAAGGGATATTTCCTTCAATACTGATCCTAGTCTTACCTAATCCTAGTATAGTATATTTAGTTTATAATGATGTGTCAGGTATCTTTCAGAGAGTAGTTATGATGTAGGCTGAGTGAGCCATGGTGTAAAAATCACATCAATTGATATCTCAAGAGTATAATTACCTGATGCATGATCTCATGTTGGAATATGTGGTACATTCCTTGAGTTCCTAAAGACACTACTTTCTTGGGTAGTGGTTTTTGGTGTATACGGACCAAAAAACCTTTAATTAAATCTTCATAAAACTTTATTTGAATCATAAGAAATGAATTTGTGTCAAATACCTATAGTTTTTTGAATTTGAAAATGAATCTACACCTATAAAAGCTAATGAAGTTGATGATTCTATGATTTGAAAAACCTAGACACTGGCCATTCAAGAAGCCTAAAGTGAATGGCAGTTGATGGACTTGTTTCCTGAGATGCATTTTGATGTGTAGAACTATATCGGGAAGCTTGTACTTACATCAATATAAGTTTCGTATTCTCTTCTAGACAAAGTGAAGAGGGTGAATATTTTGGATCCCACAGTCCTAGTCCAATGGGTTATCATTTAATGTGAAGACATGCCTTCTAGATGGTTCATAGATGGGGATGAGATCTTGTGCATTTATGGATGTTTCTGGGTTCCTAATGAAATGTGACAGGACTTTATGAGAGAATATCATTCACCCTCTTGGGTAGTATATTTCGGTATTACCAAAATGTAACTTGATTTATGAAACCAATATTGGTTTCTATGGATGAAATGGTAGGTTTCATGTTTTATCTCTTGGTGTTCCACCTTTCGGAATGTTAAGGTTGAACACCAGGGAACATTGGTAATTTTACAACTGCTACCCATTCTGGAGATGAAATGGGATAGTGTCGCTATGGACTATGTGATGTGATTTCCATGTTCACCTCAAGGAAGTGATGCAATGTGGTCAGTTATTAATATGTTACTGAAGTTTTCCCACTTTTTTCCAATTTGATATAATTACATAGTAGAAAAGATATGAAGGTTATATGTCAAGGATATTATACTCCTTTAAAGTGCTCCATGTACTATCATATTGGATAGGGGTGTTCACATTACATATTAGTTATAAAAGGGGATTATAAGGAACTTGGTTTAGAGGAACTGTTGATTAAATATTATCACCCTTAGTCCAAATGTTAGTTAGAGCATATTATTCAAGTGTTAGAGGACATACTTTGAGAAAGAATCCTAGATTTTGGGGGATCTTGCAGGAAATGCCTTCCTATTTCTTAATTTTATTATAATAATATATTTTAGGAAACTATAAATATGGATCCATATGAGGACTTATCTGGTAAGTCGTTTTTTTCACCCCTATGTTGGTTAGAGGTAAGAGAGGGAGTGCAATCGGAAACACATCTTGTTTGGGAGACATTGAAGTATATATAATGTATCGATAAACATATATTCAAAGCTCAATCTTGGAAGAAGTATTATACTAATAGTAATAATTTACATTTTATGTTTGAGGTGGGACATTTGGTATTCTTGTGTGTTTATCCTAGTGTGGGTCGTTAACAAATTCAAATATTGGTCAAGATATCTCCCCATTATGTCGGTCCTTTCAAGATCATGGAGGGATTAATTATAGTAGCCTACAGAATAGAACTTCCTTAGAGGTACCAAGGTATTAAAGATGTATTCCATGTATTTTATCATTTTTATTTTCATTTAAAATCATCTCGTACATTGTTCCTGAGGATGTTCAGTTGGGATTCAATTATTCTTTTGAGATATATTATTTAAATATAATTGATCGTATCATGAAGGCTCTCTGAGGTAGGTCAGTTCCTCTAGTACATGTGATGTGGTAGAACATCCATATATAGGTTTAGACCTAGGAGTTAGAGGCCAATGTACATTCTTAGTGGCTATATTTATTCTCAGTTAATGTGTAACAGCCCTCATAAGGGAAACTCAGTTATGAGTTTTCTAATAAAAGGGAGATTATAAGATCCTGAGTTTTCTCAAAAGGTACGGATCCAATAAATTTTAACATTAAACTCTATTTTTCTTCTTATGTATGGTCTTAAGAGTTTTCATAAGGTTTTGGGTGTGTTTAGGGAACTTTTAGAGCTCAGTGCTCTAGTTTTTTAGAGAAAATGGGTGATGTCCCCAATTACTGTATGGTTAGGGATATTCGTCCACCTCAAACTATATGAACCAAATTATGAGGTGAATGTTTAGGATAAACTATGAAAGGGATACCCATGATAATGTGTTAGTTATAGAGAATATTTCCAATGTGTCACATGGGTTGCACATATTTTCCCAAACTGTGTGCCTTGCCCATATGAGGGGGTGACAGCCAAGACATTGTTGGCATAGAGTTAGTGTACTATTTGGCCAAACATTCTATAAAACCATTTTCCATTTAAAATTAAAGTAAATTAAATTTTTCCCCTCTTTATATTTAACTTGATTCCCCCTTTTTCTTCTCCCTTTACCATACGGCACCTCCCAAATCCACAAGATCTTTTCTACTACTCCTTTTATTGGATTTGAGCTTCCTCCCTTATAAGAAGTCCAAATCTCTCATTGTTGGTTGAATTTGATATCCATTGATAATTCCTTAATTTATCCTTTTTAGTTTGTATATTTCTCTTTTAATGTGGAATGCTAAATATTTTCAAGATTGTATGCCCAATTTTCAAGTTATTTATCAATTATTGCCATTTTCGTCCACTATATCTCAGATTAAAGGCCCATAAAAGAAGATGAGTAATCTTCCAAGAAAATGTACATTTTCTTGTACTTATCCCTAAAGTATAGTTATTTTATATAATGATCCAAAATTCCACAAAAAGGAAAATTTTCATGTTTCCTTAAAATTGTGAATTAGCTTTAATTAAATAGTTATCGTTGTTAGTGGAACTCCCTTAGGGCCCTCTTGAATATCAGTGGTCATCCACCTCAACTAATACCACCCCATGAATGTTCTTATTTCAATTAATTGGATTATAAATCATTAATAACCACCCCACCTGCTATGTGGGGTTAGCTTAAATTAAATTTAGTTTCCCAAATTAAATAGAATGGAATCAAGTGGTACAACCACATCACATTATTATTAAATGAATGGTTGATTCTTCCATTTACTTATGAAATGTAAAATGGGTGGAAAACTTATCTTGGAAAATGTTAAATAAAAACTTGAATGATATAAGATTATTATTAGTATTATTAGTTTTATTATTATCATTCATCCATGTATAATGGTATTAGTGAAATGGTGGTGGGGATAGTTGGACACAATGCTTCCTACTCCCTTAGATTCTGATGTTTGGAATGATATTCCTCACTATTATTTTGAGATCAATGGCAACGAATACCCATGATGTTCATTGAGACTATATGAATGAAATCCAATATCTATCCTTGAGACTATTTTATAGGATGAACCATTTAATTGATTGAGATATATGGGCAAGGAGACCCTTATTTTAAATGTGAAACTATTAGGAATGGATGAATGAGTTACACCTTGGGTCCTAGATGGTGCTACATATATATATATATATATATATATATATATTGTTACATACATAGTATATATATATATATACATAAATTTATATATAAATATATATATATATACGTTTCGAAACACATACACAGATGTCCCATCTTTGGCTGAAGTAGATATAATCAGTCTGGTGTCCTTTAGGATCTTGAGGTGACTTGTTTATAAATTACATTTCTACATTATAATATTATCCGTTTTCACTACTCATTTTATATAAACTCTATAGATCATAATAGAAGATGTTGGTGGTCGCTTACTAACTATATATCACACCCAGTTCGGGTCATTGATTGGTACCTGAATAGATCTCTTGGATGTGGGTAGGGACAAAGGGAAACATATAAATATGGAATCTTGATTATAGATACTATAATAGAGTATAAGACTAGAGGAATGTGATTATACTCAACATTCTAGTGGATATTTATTTGGTATTTTGTTCATTTTTTCATAACATGTTGTATAATAATGTTTCACTATATACCAATTATTCCCCTTTTTGTATAGCATCATGACATTATCATCATTTTGTATCAAATATTGAATATTATGTATGGATGATTTTATTTATTTTTGGATGATTTACCTTCATATAATTCATTATATTTTCTGCTTCCAATTTTTATTTAGCTTTTATTTTTTTTTTTCTGCAACTCTGATATATGAGGTTTTAGTCTCCCGAATGTACTATCATAGACCCTCACTGCAAGTCGGTAGCCTCTAGCATATGGGGAGGAATGCTTCAGACCATGTAGTTAACCATACTAGTGACTGATTTATGAATGGTGCTCAAGACATCACATCTAAGTCTATGTGATCCATGGATGATATAGAAAGAATGGTGATTAACTCAAACATTAAAGTTGTCCATATAATTTTCCTAAAAAATGAAATTTCAGAAAATATTATTTCAAGGGAAATATTATCATATTTTCACTCAACATACATTCTTACAACCATTGAAATAAATAGATAAAAAATATTATATCATAAAATTGATCTGGTCCGCCCCCTTCAAACGGTAACTCTTACCTAGTCATCAAAAAATCAATTTCCCCTTTTTTAATTAAAATTTAATTTTCATGTGTGAATTGGAAGAGAATAGAGAACATTCCTAAAATATGACAAAAAACTCAATTCTATTAAAAATTAAGAGATTGTTTTTCTTACAATAGGTTTTTTTGGTTTCAAAATTCTATGAAGCTATGGATTGGTTTCAACTCGACATATACTTAGAGTATATATTTCATTCATTTCCATTTAAATTTAGCATAATCCTTCTATTATTTTTAGCTTAATTATCCATAGTGCACATAAACTAGAAGTCTTAATTTTAAAAACCACTTATTCTACAACATCCATACAAATTTTCAAGATATTAAAATATATTATATTTTAATAGAATATTCTAATTTTGTGAATATTGGTTTAATTTTATGAGTCTACATATCATTTTACTTTTATCTCCCTTAATTGTTTCCATCATTTTCATTCATATATTGGAATATTATGCCAAAAAATTATTTCCTTGTTTTTAAATTTTACGTAACACCAATAGTAACCAATAAACCTTATCTTCTTCAATTGTGATAAATTTTGGATAGTGGATACTTCTTACCAAACATCTTCCTTATTGATATATACCTTTTTCCTCTAGATATATCTAGGTGAAATTCATCTTTATTCTTTTGTGGAATCCACCATAACACAAGTGGTTGGTTTTTCATTTTTATCTTCCTATCATCATCCATAACTACAACATACTCTATTTAATGTATAGGAGTTTGTTCATTAAAATGTATCAGAAAGATTCATTACATGTTTGTTTAACTTATCAGAAGATGATGATTCTTATTTGTTAAAATTATTCTTGTTATTATATTGTGTATTTATGAATATTATACTTTCCTTAGAAAAATTGGTATTGATTCTTTTCTCAACTTCATATGCAGATTCATCTTGAGTTAATTTTGAGTAATTAAAAATTATTTCCAATTCAAGACACATAAAATTTAAATTTCTCATTTTATTTTCAATATATTTGAAATTTTATTCACAGTACTCATCGTAATTCCAAAAATTTTCTTCATGAACTATACTCTAATACATCAATGAAATTTCTATCTCATTTATGATTCTTTACTTAACCTCTAGTAGATAATTCATAATATTTATAATATATTTTAGTTCAGGTAATCTTCTCTTAAAAACATTTATGACAAATATATTCTCACAAAAACTTATCTTCAGTGCTTCTTCTTTAGTGTTGAATATTTATTGGTAATTTAATTACATTTATTTCATGGATTTAGTGTGTTTATTGATTGTTTTATTCTCACTATATTTCTTTATCAACACATTATCAATTGAATCAGCTTCCACTTCAAGCTGTAATTTATCCATAAAAATTCCCTTGATGAAAGAATATATATATGTGATGCCACCAAGTGGATAATTATTTAATAATTCATTAACTTCATTATCTATTTCATCAATATATTCACCAATATATGACTCTTCACAACTTGAACTTTCTTATTTTTATAGAGTATTTTCTATAAATAGTTTTTCACTAAAAGATCAACTTAATTTAAAATCTGATAATAATAAATACTGATTCAAATAACTTTACGATAATAACATCCTTTTCTTCTTTTATTCCTTCTTATTCTAATTATTTATGGTTTTTGGTGACACTATATTATTTTTAAAAAATGAATAATTTTATATTAACTTCATCTTAGGGAGGTGGTGATTTAAGGGTTACCAACTCTTTATTGAAAAACATTTACATCATATTTTAACTATTTAAATTTGATTTATCCTATTTCTTTATTTAGGATATATGTGTATTTTATTATAAACCCTAATTACTCTTACATTATATAATATAGAGAATATAAATTAAATAACACTCATGAATATTTATATGGTTCGATCCTAATATGTGTACCTACCCCTGTCTTCATCTAGAATCACCCCTGACATAGATGTTACTCTATAATTTCCATCATATATTACAATTGGAGAGGGAAGGAATCGCCCTTAACTCAAATTAAATTGGGAAGAAACCACCCATAACCTATATAATTATTATCAATGTAATAAAAGGTTCCTCTATAAAACTAAGAATGATATCTTGAATCTCCACCTTCTTCAACAATAAAAAATATCTTTTTATGGGCATGTATATGAGAAAAATGTAATATTATACTAAAAACTCAATCTAATTGATATTTTTTATCAAGAAAAAATTTGTATAAAGTTCTCCACATAATCAAAATTTTTATAATCCAACTCTATTTGGTAATTCTCAAATAAAATTCCACTAGATAGGAAAATATTGTAAGTTCTTCATCATGTAATCTTATGTCCTCTCTCACTCTTTAGGGTAAAAAATCTTACATCAACTCCTCTCAATAAAGGTTGAATTTGGGTTTCCACATATCACTATTATCTAAAACAAATTTAGTGTTTCCAAAATATGTAAGCAATAAAATTTCCCAAAGAGACTTCAACCCTTTATAAAGGAATATTTTTCTGAAATATACGGGTGACACACTTGCTCCAAAATTAACCATCACAAACAATATATTCAAAAAATTTAAAACCTGTAAATCCTTGAAATAATGTTTCATGAGATTCATCATAACCTGGAGTAAAAAATAATAATCAATGTTTTCTCAAAAATTTGATTCAAAAAACTATTGAAAATATCCCCAAATCTTGACTGGATTTATGCATTTTGAAAGCATAGCTCAAAATTGTCACAATGTTTAATTTTATAGAGTTTTTGTAAAGATCCTATAACCTATATTAAGTTTATTAAAATTATTTATAACTTTATAACTCAATTTTTATAATACTCGCTTTTAAAACTCATACTTTTTATGGGTCAACTATATAAAAATGATTTTATATAGCTAAAATGTGTAACTTAAATTTTTATCCTTATCTTTATAACATGAACATTTTAAAATATTTATAGAAATAAATTTCTAGTGTAATTGTTCCAAAATTTTAACTAAAACTTTGTGTAAATTTAACTATAATTTTTTTACCTTAATATTGTACATATTTCACATCATGAACATTGTTTAACTATAATACATTTTTTTAATGTTTAACTTTATAGTTTAAAATTTTTAAATAAATCATAACAAGAAATTTGTATGAAAAAATGTATAATATTTTAATAAAAAATTTAATTAACTTTATATGAACTTCATCCATTGAAACTATTATATTTATTACAAATCTCTTTTTAGTGAAAATGAAAACATTCCAACCAGTCTATTACTGGTGAAAATGTAAACTTTCTTAAAAATATCTCTTCGATGAAACTAGAAACATTCTTTAAATTCTTCAACTATTTAAACTGAAAACATTCTTACAAATATCCATCCAATGAAACTAAAAAAATTATTACTAATATCAGTTAGTTGAAACTAAAAACATTCTAAAAAATATCCATATTGTGAAACTAAAAAATTATTTTAAATAACTTTCTTGTGAAATTGATAACTTTATTAAAAACATTTGTTTGGTGTAATTGATAATTTTCTTTTATATTGTCACATTGTGGAACTGCACATATTCTAATATAACTCAATCCTATAAACCAAAATACTTTCTTACAGAACACATAAAGTGAAACTAAATAGACATTTATAGAAATCGATCCTATGTAACCAAAAACATTCTTACAGGACTCCATCCAATGAAATAGAATACTTTCATTATAACGGCCTAGGATTTTCATACATGGATATTATATCTTTTAATTGAATATTTAATAAATTACCCAAACACAAACCTAAGGACCATAATATCTTAGTGTATTTAGAGACTAGGTGCACAATATTCTAATTTAGTGAAAGATCTTCAATGTCTGCAATAAACATCTCTCCCTATAGTACTCTTCAAAAAAACCTGCATAAAACCATTATTCATAACCTGATAAATTAAAACATCAGAAAGGGTGAGCTCATATAACCACTAAGGGTAAACAAGTGAGATATATAAGATTAACATGAACATAAGGGTATGATAACATGATCATAGCATATGAAAACCATTCCCTGTATAAAAAAATCAGGTTCCTGATTCATATAATAAGGATTGGACGTTCATATAAAATGAATCATAAATAAATCAAATAACATGATCCAGTAGAGCATAAAATTATCATAATACATTGATTTTGGGTATAAACATCATCTTAGAATATTGTTAACATTTATAAATAGAAATAGTTTTGACAATTAAATTAAGGACATGAAATACAATCATCGCATAAATGTATAGAAAATAAATAATGTCCATATATTACCTTATGGAAATGAAATCCAAGTCCACATATGACTTTGTGAATGTGTAATCAAGTTTGTGAAGAACATTTTTAATGTATAATCAGGTTAAGGCATAACATTTTGAACATGTAACTAATTTCACACATACCATTTTGGACATTTAATTAGGTTCACACATAACATATTTACCCATGACTTATCTATCTTTAACCAATTAATTGTTGAGGAATATAGTTCCCATCTATCACATAATTAAAATAATATCTATGGGTTCCCCAAGATCATAAAATATTAATCATATATTATCCATAAAATGAAATGGGTTTCATAAAAATTTAATCATATCATAACATATGAAAAGGTGATAGGTTTCATAATTGTTTCATCATTTCATCATGGCATAACTTATAAAAGAAAAAGCAGGTTTCATAACAATCTTATCATGGTATAACTAGTGGAATTCAAAGGGGTTTCATAAACACAATCTCATGATAAACCATTCAATAAAAGAATATGAATGGTTTCCTTGGTCAATATCACCATAAAAGCTTAAGTTACATAAAAGGATTTCACATTAAATAAAAAATTAGTTTGAATAAAAAATCACTAGGAATTAATCTTGAAGAAAATATGTTTTTATTGAAATAAATTTTTTAAACAAAAAATATTTAAAAATTATTTTCTTTGAAAATAACTTTGAAAATATATAAATAATGCTTTTAAAATCAATTAAAACTTTTCATGTAAAAAATATCCTATCATATTTGAAAAAAAACGTTTTAAAACATAAAACATTAAGAAATATTTTGATAATTTTAAAACATTTTTGAAACAATTTTTTTCTTTTAGAAAATGACATTATGGATGAAAAATATGTTCTTTACTAACATGGGAAAAAGTTATATTTTATTAAAAAAACTATCAATTATTTTAAGTACCAATGAGTGGAAAATTATACTATTAATTAAAAATATAATTAATAACTATAGGAGAAAAAATTTCATTATTTTCTTGAGATATGGATCATAATATTTTATCATCAGAATCATAGTCATAAATGATCTCGATAAATGATAAGATTATAAAATAATGTCTTTACCACTTTGTCAATGGAGAAATGTAGGCCCCATTAAGGATTATCATTAAAATAACCACAAAATTTCAGATGGAAAAAAAATACATTATATTCCCTATAAAAGTGGTTGAATATACACCTCATAAAAGAAAATAGGTTCATAACAAAACCGTACATCTTAAGGAATTAAAATTGAGATAAAATCCCTTACCATTTTGGTAACTTATGATATATAATCCCCATTAAAGATAAATCTTAAAATTTATTTGTAAATAAAAATAATTAGAATTAGAATCATAATAAAATAAATTCATTATTAGTATATACACTACATAAAAGATATATGAGGTGAATATGGCCTTTATGTCATAGAAAATAAAAGTGTCATGGAAATCCATTACCGTAAGTCTGGAATTCATTAGAACTCATTAGAACATAATATGTAATAAATATATGTTTTTAAAAATCTATTATATGATCATAATTATATATAACAAACCATATATTATTTACTTGTGTCCTTTTATTACCAGTTTATTAACAATTACATATTAAATTCATATTTTGGTTAATAAATGGATATTTTTTGCATATGTCGTGATTTATAATTTTTAGTCATATTAATTTTATAGTTGATACATTACATAAATTTTAATAATAGTGAAATAATTATCAAATTTATAAATCATTTATAATTTTTATATTAATCATAAATGACTGTTCTGAGAAATGAAGTGTGTTATGATCATAGAGACAGAAGGTCGTACGTTCACAAGAGTAATGTTTCAATTTTTCAACGATCATAAAATAAATTAGGAAATTAATATATAATCTTTAAATGACTATAATAATATCCTAAATATCATATTATTTCTTTAAATATACTTACACGTGTCATTAAAGGGATGTGGGTATGAAAATAGAGTTGCATCGCTTGGTGAAGGCAGTGGTACACACATAAAAGAATAATGTTATCATCTTTTTCTTTGTGAAAACTTAAGAAAAAAATGTTTAAAAGGATTTGATGTGGGTGTTATAAAATGATGATTGGTTTTGGGATCATATTGGTTCATTAAATTGGTTTACCAAGGTCATATCATAAAGGAAGAAGTAATTTTAAATTACATATTAAAGGTATTTTGAAAATAAAATAAAATAACATAACCACACTATTTAAAAGGATAAGATAATTTATAAAAATAGAAGAGGTATGATGCATTAAGATTCTGTTTTTAATTAAATTATATTGTGAAAATACAATGATAAGATATTTTTTAGACAAATATTTATAGAAAGTGTGATCGATTTTACTCAATCTATTCAATTACTTATAAATCAGTATCATTTAAATTAAGATACACTTAATTATTATCCCCTTATTTTTAAGCCCCTAAACCATATGAGAATTAACGTTACCACAAATATGAAAATAATTAAACCCTAGTCATTCCTTGAAACATGAAATCAAAGAACCCTACTTTGAATGTAGCTCTAAAGCTAGATTTTGGTTAGTGGTAAATTAAAAGATAGATCCTCATTCATTGGGATCAATCTCTTGGTTCCATATTCTTTAGAGATTTATCATCCCTCCTCGGGTGGTAACACCCCATTAATCTATGATGTTAGATTCTTCTCAGGCCTTTCTATTCTTATTTTCATGCATCTATCTTGAGACACCTTTCTCTTTGAGGTTTGGTTCTGATTTCATCCAGTCATGGTTTTAGGGATTCAAACCCATTAATCTTTTTGGTATTTCTTTCATGTTTCTTCATATTTCTCTTTTATGGGGATCTATTTTGTCTCTATTTTTCCTTCTCGGTTTCCCTTCCATCACATCGTTTTCCCCCTTACATGTGGCCTAGAGATCCTGATCTGAGTTTTCCATTTTAGTTACCCCTCAAATCTGGCCTTACACATCAGTTTTCTAGGGTTTCCTCCCATTCCACCTTCTTATTTATCACTATTAATGGCTATCTTGGGTTTCCTATTTTTTTATGTTTATTTTATAGGTGATGGATCTTTGGTTCATTGTTCAATGGTTTTAATATTTTAATGGTTTCTGGTAGAGAGTTGTGTCGGTCATCTTCCTTAATTATTTTTCAAACATCTCACTTTCTCAGATAACGAATCATATTTGTTAAAATTTGGTTCAAGCAGTGTTATGGTATATTTTTCTTTGATGATGGTCTGATTATGGGGTTTTCTGATCGAGGTTCATGATCCTAAAAAATGTTATGTCTAAATGTTGAAGCTCAATATGCTAAAACTATGCTCAGGCTTCCAATTCCAATGATCATGTTAAGGTCATTCTAGTTTGGTGGTTATATTAGAGGCTTTTTGAGGTGCAGTTTGTGTAGTCACCTGCAGTCCAAGAGGAGAAACCTTACATGTGTTCTCTAATTCCACTATGATTCGAATGATGGTGTGAAACGTGTTTTCTTCAGTGTGATGTCTTCTCCAGGTAGATCCCTTATGTGACTATTCATGGATGAAGTTAATTTTTATTTTTTTTAATTTGAATCCTATTTGTCGATAATTTTTTCAATTCAGAACACATGGGTTTATTTTGTTTGCATTTTTCATTTTTAAGTGGTTCTCATTCAACCTCAAAGTGGGTTTATTAAAAATACAATAAAAAGATATTTGGATTCATCTGTGGTAAATTAGGATACATAACCGTTCTATAAATAAGGATAAATTGAGTTTAGGGATTATATTTTAACATTATAAATTTATCTTATGTGGTTTTTTCTGATTAAAATTGCACTCTCACAATTCACACATTACTCAATCTCACGAGTTTTTTTGTTAATTATTAAATTTATTTTATAGTTTTACTTATATTAATAACTCAATTCATGGATTTTATTATTTAAATTAAATTATCTCATTGATTCAAAATAATTAAATTAATAATGTATGTAATAAATCAATTACTAATAAAAACAACTCTTTCTTGGGTGGTGTATTCATTGTAGAAACTTTTTAAATTCGCAAAGGTTGTAGAAAGGGTATAACCCAATTGCATTTCTGTTCTTTATTTTTAGACCAAAGAGGATGAATATATAAGGATACAATTGAATAAAAATAATAAATATAAGAGTAAATAATATGTTTATTGCATGAATAAAAACATTTCAAAAAATAAGCATAAATGAACATCATTTTGGAGGAGATCCGAACATGATATCTTCTATACTCAAATGGTGAATTGAAATGGAAAGGCAACACTTCTCCTCTTCTCCCAGTCCTATAAGTAAAATTTATCCCCCTACAAATGATAAAACCCCTAATTTATAGAGTGGAGGGGATGTTAGTTTTGTAAGAGGTTTCAAGTGTGAACAGAGAAATTCAACCAAATATTTTAATTCAAATCATACCACATTTTTTATGAAAATTAAGTGTAAACTAGAAATCCTTACTAAAGTATTATTTTTTAGAAATTGGGTATTCAAGAACCTCTCTAAATATAGATCCCATACAAGAAATTAGGAATATTTTATGGGCTAAATACTGAAGTGGTTTCATATCTGCTGAGTCAAGTCAATATTTGACTTAATAAACCATTTACTCTAATTTAATGCATGATTTATCTCATATTTCTTAAATAAATGTTGTGTTCTATTAATTCAGAAACATTGTTACAAGATTTTGTTTTCATATAATACACATAAATATATTTATAACCATAATACTATAATAATATTTGAAGAAAAAAACTACAATTTTACACAAATTATCAAATGAATGATCAAATCCCAAATATTTTACAAATAAAAAATATTACACAATGTGAGTAAATAATGTCATTTATTATTAATTTGGTTTATCAACTCTTCCACACTTATCCTTTTGCACTACTGGGAAAAATCTCATATCATGTATTCTAAAAAAAATTGTGACAATTTATACATGTTCATATTCCTCAATACACAGAAGAAATCTAAGAAAAGTAAGAATCCCATCTTGAGGCAATATCAAAAAATATTAAATTAATTGTCTCATAAATTGTACCAAAATAAAATCTATTGAGATTAATGTCACCGATCATAGAAAAAATGCTATGGGTCTACCATGCCATTAATTACCCATGTGTGTGTGTTCCAACTATTTGAAGATCATATCCTCAACCTTTATTCAGTATATTCAAGTAAAGTAGAAAAATGATTCTTTCCATGTTTAATTCACCAGATCTATTCTACATTCCTTTGCTATCAAATTTCAAGACCCACTTTTAACAACCTAGAATTATATTAATTATATTTCTCTTCTTATTTTTATTTCATATAGTATAGATCACATTAAATCACATATAGAACACTATAAAAACATTATAAATTAGGAATAAATGAATTCAGATTTATTTCTAGAAGTTAAGGAATGTATACCGATAAAATAGTAAATTGACCTTAGGAATAGTAAAATAACCCTTTTGAATAATAAATCAACCAAATGAATAGTAACTTCACCCATGAATGTATAACTGAAATTTAGACGTATTATTTATGAAGGAATGAAATAATTATAGCATAGTATAAGTAAGTGAACATTTTAAAAATTAATATTTATGTGTTGGTTTTTTTGTAACTTATAAATAATTTATTATGATTTTATAATAACTAAAATTATTTAAAAAAGTTTATCATAAAATATATTCCTAAATTAATAATTTTTTATTATGATTTAAGGATAATTTTATGTGACCTTATTTAATTTTTGAAAGAGTTATAATATCTATTATAGATTTAAAATCTGTATTTTTCATGTAAAAGACAGTTTTAATTAAAAATTAAATTTCTCATATATAGAAAATTATTTTCATAAAATGGAGAAAATATTTTAATTCTATGAATTGGAAAATGGTTAGGGTGAGTTTTTGGTATTTTTCTAAAATACTTGTTTTTTTAAGTGAATATTAAAATTTGATAATTTAAGATATAAATACATTATAAGTTAAATACATTATTCATTGATACATCACTTATGTAAGCACCATAATATCAAATTTTCCTTAATAATTTAAATATAGTTGATTATAATTCTCAATAAATTTGTAGTCTTCTTCCAAAATAATAAAAAAATGTATAAAATATTCAAAAAACATCTCTCTCTCTCCTATAAAATAAATACCACATCTCATCACCACTTCTCCTCACACATTTAAGCCTTGAAGCATGTCCAAATTCTACCCAAATCCCCTCCCCATGTACCACTCCCACTTCCAAGAGTTTCTATTCAAAAAAAATAAAGAACAAACTAGGGTTCCTTAAAGATGTTGTCTAAGATGATAATTCAAGTGGAAAATCCTCTTTCTTTTTCATTTCTTTTTCTTTCAATTTCCTTTAACATTTGTTATCCTTTCCTAACCACTGCTATAAAAATGATCATTATAACTCCATTATCATATATATACTAGAAATATGTCATGTTCACATAATATTATTCATCAAACTCCCTTCTATATTTCTTTTATTTTTAAAACAAAATCATTGTCCCAGAGTTTCCATTTTACGCCCATCATATATGAAGGATTTTATTTATCCAATTTATAATTAAATTATCGTAATGAAACCATATTTATGGTTAAAAAACTATAATAAGTGTATTAAAACCAATTTAATTTCTTTATAATTAATATGTATACAGAATATTAATTCAAACGACAAAACATGTTTGTGAAGATAAAAAACCACCAAAATAATCTAAATGATTATAACAAATGATTTATCTAATTACTCATCATAAAACCATATAAAAAATTAATTATATATCCATTTAATCATTTGGGTGTTCATTATTATCATATAAATTCAATTTTGGTTAATTATACCAATTTTACATGAACTTCCATTCTCATATACAAGTATATCAATCGTGATGTCCATAGAAACTAACTCTCCCAAGCGAGAAAATTGTATCTGATAACTCATCAAAAAGGCCATAAATTAAATTAATAAAATTATAATTAATCAAAAATAGGTATAAAAGGTTATTAATTAATTAATTAGTTAATTTAATTTGTTTTATAGTACATTATGTTTAATTGAAGAACATTGTTGGACATAAGGTAAGGGTTTTCTTCCTAAACCTCTATTTTCATTCCAGCTGCACTTTCTTACTCTATACACCAATGTAATTATTAATTTATTTTATATAATTCTTATAAATTATGATTATATGCTCCAAAATCATGTATTATGATTACTTTATATATTTTTTTGCAAATACATGTTTTTCAAGGATCCCTTCTCAATTCCTCCCAATACGCAAACCCGATTAAAAGGACAATCTAACATTCTTTCCCATTTTCAAGTACCATCCCTAATTTGTTTTAAGACACTGTTTTTTTAAAATAAAGTATTTTTTCATGAAAAATATATTTTCTTCATTACTAGTTTTTTACAAACAATCATGACAAATATAAATGATTTATTTCAAAAGAACTATTCTTTGAAAAGTAAAAGGGGTTTTTCTCTCATGAATTTCTCAATGTTTTTGTAAGATTATTTTCATTTATTTCAACTCCTCTATTGAATTTTATTCTTTATTCCGATTTATCTCTTTTTTATCATCCACTCTATTTTATTAAATAATTTATGATGATTTGGACTATGGATGTGCTATTTTGATACCATTCTCCATACCACTTAGAATGGTTATTGATTATGTTTATAGATTTGGAAAAGTTATTTAAATTTCATATATATATGTCATTTATGTTTATAATCATTCATATAATGAATGAATTATACTTATTGAGTGATCGGTATGTCCCTCTATAACCCCTTGATGCATCGGTTGGTCTCATGAGATAAACAAGACTAGGTTTTACCCATTATATATGGTGTCTGGGTCGATTCATTGATGGTATGTTTATGATTTCCAGAATTATGCATTCCCTCATTATGAATCTATTCGTTGATAGTACCTATTATTATTAAACTTGTATAACAACCATGGTTATGTTTTTTACATAATTATTTAGTCTTTTTTAACTCCTGCCATATTATGCTGAAGATTTTGTTTTAATGGAAAGTGTATTTTTATTTATTCGCCATGCTTTTTTAATTGTGCTTCTACTGTATTACATACCCTTACTAAGAATCTTATATCACTACCATCTTATGTTTTATTTTTTCCCATGATTTAAATATTAATATTATGAATGACTTGCATAGAAAATATAAGAGTTAGGAATGTTTCTAATGGAATTTATATATTTTATTTCCTTTAAAAGTTATAATGTAAAACTTATGTTTGTATCTAGTTTTCCAAAAATACTAGACTATTTTGGCCTTTTGGATATTAATTCCTTCTCAATTATACCAAAGTATTAATATAAGGCACTGGCTTTTGGAAACTGGGGTTGGCATCTTTATAGTTGGTTTGGGAGGAAGATTAATAAAAACCTTTGAAACTAGATTTAGAACACATATATTAGATAAAATAACCCAAAGATTAATTTTGAGTATATGAATAGAAGAACATCCTATAATTTTTTTTAAGGAATTGAGTATGTGGATATCCCTAGAAGTACATCCCTTTCTTGATACTATAAGTTGATGTAGTTCAGGCATAGATGTTCCTAGGGGTAACAACTTAGACACGGTTTCCTATGCCTGACTTGGGGTAACCTAGTACAAGAAAATGGGCCTTATTGTGGACCTATTTTGACACTCAAAGGGGAAATTATTAGGATAATTAAAATTTTATTTACAAACTATTATAAAGGATTTTAAAGTAAATATGACCCCAAAGAAACCCTATTTATGATCATGAGATTTTCTATAAATAAAATTTAAATTTATTTTAATGGTTTTTATAGTTTGATATTATCCATTATCTTTAATAACCTAATATATTGTATGATATTACTTATAAATGGCACATAATGGAAGGAATAGAAAACATATCACCACACATATCAAATATAGGGAATTACACCCTCTTAAAGATAATGATATTGGTTTTGTATTTATGATTGGTGCTAAGTAACTTAAAACTATACTGGGACAACTGAATCATATAATGAAAAATAACCTTTCATATATGGAGAATCATGATCCACAATGTGGAGAAGAAATGTTAGACCTCTTTATGTGACACTATCCTCCATTCAATGGGACAAAATAACCCATTTTTAGTATGGTAGTGGATAATTTCCTCAGAAAATATAGTTGCCATTTTGGGAAGTAATGAAAGGGAGAAGGTTTCCAGGGAAGTTTATCATATATCAAGAGATTCAGATCAATTGTGTTCATTAATTCAAAACAAAAAGGATGAGAAAGAAATCACAAAAATGTAATGGATGTATTTTTAGGAAATTATCCTAGAAAAATATTTTCCTTGAGAACATTGAGAATATAGAGAGAAGAAGTTCTTGAGTCTATGTCGGATGGAGGATAAAAAAAAATTAAAGTATTAAACTAGTTTTAAAAGTTTATCAAGTCATGTCATGAACAAAATAAATAATCCAAGGGGAAATATTGATCAATTCTTGAGGAAGTTTACAATATTTAGTGTTATAATTCAAAATGGATGGGTAATTTTGATAGTGAATGTTGTATGCATCAAGAAAACTTTATGCAAATAAGTATTTGGGAAAAATGGTATGATTATGTGGTCATAACTATTGAGTTATATTTTTTTAATGATTTGGTGAAAGATACTATAATTTTTTAATCAAACAAAACCAATGACTTATTTGGTTCTAAATCATTGCATAATTTTATGTATTCCTAGTTTTCCATGAAAATTAGAAATTGATCTTTCAATTTAATAATGGAGTTTTCAATTAAAACTCATAAGGGAAGTATCAAAGAAAACAAATATGTATCGGTTAGTCCACCTTATGACACATAAACGTGCTTTAGTTTCTGACCTCTACATTATACCAATACTTAACATTGATATAATCATTAGTATGGATTGAATTTCAAATTATGATGAGAAAATCTATTGTAAGAAGAATGAAGTTACAAATTTTGAGAATGATATAGAATCCCTTATCTTTAAGGAAGAAACCTCATTAGCTAACCCTTATCCATACCCACCCCCAGTGGTTCTACTAAATGAAATCATTAGGGAGGAAGAGAAAACATCATTTATGGATGGGAAAGAAATATTCAAAATTAATATGTACCTATTTGGAAGGAATATATAGATTTATTTCTAGTGGATATAATAGGACATGATTTAGAGTAGTAAGTTGATTTCTATATTGATTTAATTCCTGGTTCAATACTTATATCAAAGACTCCATATAGAATGGAAACTATGGAATTAGTATCATTGAAGAAACAACTAAAGGAATTGATTAATAAATGATTTATTCACACTAGTATCTCTACATGGGGATTCCATATTCTATTTGTCAAGATGAAAGATGGATCCACGAGTATAGGAATTAACTATAGAGAAATCAATGTTATTAGCAAAAATATCATGTATCCCCTACCTCCCAATTGATGATTTATTTGATCAAATTCATGGATCTCAATAATTTTTAAAGATTTAACATCAATATAGATGTCATAAATTGCTTGTGGGAAAGGAATATATTCCAAAGATAAAATTTGAAACCAGGTATACACATTATCAGTTTATAGTAATTCCATTTGTACTAACTAATGCACCCTCAGTTTTCATGGATCAAATGAATAATGATTTTAATTAATATATTTAGGAACTTGTTGTTGTATTTATAGATTATATTGTGGAATAATCAAAAATATATGAAGAATATGAGAATCACTTTTGGATTTTTCTAAATACTCTTAGAAAAATGAATTACATGAGAAGTTTAGAAAAAGTGTTAATTTTGGATTCAATTGGTTTCTTTTCATGGACACATTGTCTCTAAGGATGGAACCCCAATTGATCCTGTGAAGGAAAAGGGGGTTCAGGAATGACCTACACCAATGAACATAACCAAAGAGAGTATTTTTATTGGTTTGGTGGGATTATTATTGGTGTTTTGTTCATAACTTATCCAATTTAGATGACCAATTAAACAATATTACTCATAAAGGGGTTAAGTTTGTATAGATAAAATAAGGGGATGAATCTTTTGATGAATTGGAGATGAGATTAGTGAATTCTCTAATCTTGTCTCAACCATTGATATATGGGGGGTTTTTTATTTATAGTGATGTGTCAAAGAAAGAAAGCGGGGTTTTCCTTGTTCAAAATTATATATTTATTCCATATGCATCAAGATAGTTAAAAATTCAAGAACAGATCTATCGAACTCAAGCTCTTGTGTTTGTAGTTGTAATATTTTCTCTAAATATATTGGAAGAATATCTCAATGGAGAAATATGTGAGATATATATAGATCAAAAGTGCTTGAAATATATATTCTCTCAAAAGAACTAAAAATGAGGTAAATTAAGTGTCTTGAACTATGCAAATATTTTTATTTTAAAATACACTACCACCTTGGGAAGGAGAATAAGGTCTCAAATGCATTGAACATTAAAGATCATGGAGTTTTAAAAAAGTGTGTATTGACAAGGGCCTTGTTTACATAGATCTATAAAATTTGGATATGGTAATTATCATGTAATGTGAAACATAATTAATATTTCAATTGGTTTCCCAACCATATTTATTTGAAAGGATTCAAATTTCTTAGTTTGATGATGAGAATTTTCAAATGAAAATTAATGTTTTGAATGATGGGATGTTGAAAGACTATGTGTATGAGGATGAAATTATAAAATTGGGAAAATGATTTATTTTCCCTATATAACCAAGCTAAAAATGGAGTTATTGGAGATTCCCATTGTTTGAATTTTTATATACACCCTAGTAGCACTAAGATGTATAGAGATTTTGTAGGAACATTTCTATCGGAAAACATAAATTAGGAAATTGTTGATTATTTATCAAGGTGTATATCCTATTAATAATTGAATTCTTAAAGACAAGATCATAGAAGAGTCATGAAATCTCAAACTATTACTCTACAAAAATAGGATGACATCACTATAGATTATTTCACTGGATTACCAAAATCCGAAGAATGAATGATGCAGTATGGGTGACTGTTGATTGACTTAACAAATCTACACATTTCCTTGTTATAAGGAAGTATTTTCCACTCTAGCACCTTAGAGAAATATATATTAATTTTTGTTTTAATAATTTAGGGTGATCATCTCTCAAATTTTCCTAATCATTATCCAAAATTTACAAAAAAAAATATAAAATATTCTCTAGAAAGATTTAGATAATGAGATTCATTTGAGAACATTTTATCACGCTCAAACTGATGGCCAACTAAAAGGTTGATCCAAACATGAGAAGAAAAGTTTATATCATTCTCAATTGACATTAAAGGTATGTGTGATTATTATTATCCTTTGGTGGAGTTTTCCGAAAACAATAGTTTCCATTCTTGTAATAAAATGGCATCATATAAACAATTGTGTGGAAAGAGATGTCATACGCCAACTTGATGGGATTAAGTTGTTAAAAGGAAGCTTGTTGGCCATATCTTGTATAAAAAACAATAAAAAAAAGGTGAAACTATTCAAACCCATATTGAAACAACATAAATTATGAAAATTATTTATACTTACTATTAAAGGAACAATTTGGAATTTCAAGTGGGAGATCATGTTTTCTTAAAATTATCTCTATGGAAGGGTGTTATAAGATTTGTGAAGAAAAGGAAACAAGGACCCAAATAAATTTTTCCTTTTGATATTCTAGAGATAATTGTAACTATGGTTTAGCATTTGGACATGATTCCTAGACTTAACAAAGTACACATTGTGCTCCCCGTCTTTTTGTTAAGGATGTACATGCTAGAACCAATAAATGTAATCAATTCTGAAGGAATGGACTTGGAACCATATTTATCTTATTTGAATGGGAATATTTGTATTTTGGAAACTAAAAAATAGTTTTTGAGGAATTAGATGACTTAGATGGTAAAGGTACTTCAGAAAAATCAAAAAATTGAAGAGGTGATGTGGGATCCAAAGCAACTTATAATGAGGAACTACCGAAATCGTTTTATAATGTGACATTCAAAAAGTTTTATGGATGAAATTTTTATAGGAAGGGAGACGGAAATGAACTAGAATCTCTTCAATGATATTTCCCTTGTTATGTTTATTTCATATTATTTAGAACACATAAAAATCACTTATATAACATTATAAAAAATTTGAAAATTTATAATCAAGGAAATAATGATTATTTCTAGAATTTAAGGAACTTATTCCGATGATATTGTAACTTGACCTCAGGAATAGTAATATGACCCTTTGAATAGTAAATCAGCCAAAGGAATAGTAAACTCGCCCATGAATTTATATATATAATTTATTCATCTTATAAATGAATGTATGATATAATTATATCATAGTATAAGTTGTTGAATATTTTATAAATTAATATTTAAGTGTTGATATTTTTATAAGTCATAAATATGTAATTACAATTTCATAAATAACAAATTGATTTAAAAGAAAATTTATTTTCATAAAATTTATTCTAAAATTAACATTTTTTTTCTTATTAATTTATGATAATTTAATGAGGCCTTAGTTAATTTTTTGAAGTATTATTAAATTAGTTGTAGATTTAAAATCTATATTTTTTGAGTAAATGATGGTTTTAAAAAGAAATTAAAATTTTAATATTTATAAAATTATTTTCATACAATGGAGTCTATTTTTTTAATTATATATATTGAAAAACAATTAGGGTGAATTTTGGGGATTTTTTTTTAATAATTAAATTTTGGGAATAGTAAAATTTTGTAATTTAATGTGTTAATAAATTATATGATAAATACACAATTACATGATTCATCTCAAATTTAAGTAACATAATATCGAACCCACCTTATCTATTTTAAAATATTTGATGATAATGATGAAACTATTCTTATTCTTAATCAAAAATAATAAACAATTGAAAAAAATATTCAAAAAACGCTCCTCCCCTCCTCTATAAATACCACCACATAACACAACTTATCCTTGCACCTATAATACTTGAATCATTCCAAAATTATTACCAAATACCCTTCAAAATTATCCCCCCCACTTATAATAGGTTATGGTCACAACAAATGACCAAACCAAGGTGCCTTAAGGAGGTTCTAAAAAATTATAATTCAAGAGGTAAATCCTCTTTCTTTTTCTTTTAATTTCGTTTCTATTTCCTTTTTCATTTACTATCCTCTCTTAATATACCTCCTAAAAATAATAATAATAACTAAATTATCATATATATACTATAATTATATCAATTAAATGTAATATCCTTCACCAAACTACCTTCTCTCTCACATTTTTTAAGATGAAATCAACATCTGTGAGGTGTTGATTTACAACCATCAGAGATGACAGATTTTCATTCATAATTTTATCCCTAAAAGATGGTAATGAAACAATTTATATGGTTAAAAAATCTAAAATAATTGTATTATAAGCTATTTAATTTTCTATAACCTGTATATATACATAATATTAATTCATACGACAAAATAAGTTTATAAAGATCAAAAAACGCCAAATAATATAAATGATTATCAATAATGTTTTATATAGTGATTGATCCCCATATCATATAACCAATTTAATTATATAACCATTTAATATTATAAATGTTCATTAATATCATATAAATTCAATTATGGAAAATTAAACTTTTTCCTCCTGAACTTCCATACTAATATACAAGTATACCGATCGTGATGACCCAGGAAACGAATGCACCCAAGAAATAAAATTGTATATTATAACTCTTCAAAAAGGCCATAAATAAACATAATAAAATTATAAAAAAATAAAATACATTTAAAAAAGTTTTTTAATGAATTAATTAATGTATTAATTTTATTATCCAAAAAATTAATGTCAATTGCAGAACACATTCAGACATAGGTTAAGGGTAATCTTCACAAACCTCAATTTTCAGTTTGCTTACTCTTTCTTCTTCTATACACCAATTTAGTTCCAAATTTATTTTATATAACTCATATAAATTCTTATTCGTTATTCCAAAATCGTTTATTTTGATCATTTCATCTTTCCTTTTTGGTGAAATACATGTTTTACAAGGATCCCATCTCAATTCATCCCAATATGCAACACCAATTAAAGTGAACCACTAAATTTGTTACCCATTTTCAAGTGCCATCATTAACCTATTTTAAGAAACTATATTTCATTAAAATTATATGTTTTTCAGGAGAAACTTTATTAGTTCATTACTATTTTTATACAATAAATTGTGACAAATATAAATCATTTTTCTATAAGAACTCTTCTTTGCAAACTAAAAGGTGTATTTCCTTGAATAATTTATTAATGATTTTGTGAGAGTATTTTCATTCATTTAAACTCCTCTATTGAATTTTATTATTTATTGAGATTGATCTATAATTTATATCATCCACCATATTTATTAAATGATTTATTAAAATCCTGACTATAGATGTTCTTTCCCGATACCATTCACCATATGACTCAGAATGGTAAGTGATTATGTTTATAGATAGGGAATGTTATTTTGTTTTCATGTGTATATTTTATTATTTAAATCCCCAATAGTATGATTAATTAAATTGACTTATTATTTGATGGGTGGGGGCCTCTATATCCCCTCGATGCATCGGTAGATCTCATGAGACAAACCAGACTGGTTTTTTACTCAATATTTGTGGGGTATTGGATGAGGACTTTAGAGTTTGTTTATAATGTCCAAAATTATGAGTTCCCCCATTATGAATCCAGTAATTCATAGTTCATATAATCATTTTTCTTGTTTAATATCCATGTTTATGATTTATTATAAAATTATTTAATCATATTTATTCTTGTGATATTATTTCAATATTATGTTTTAATGGGATATGTATTTTTAGTTATTCAACACACATTATCCCTTATGATTACACTATATTAATTACCCTTAAGGAGAATTTTACCTAACCCATTTCTTATGTTTTACTTTTTACTATCATGTGAAGATGAATATTATGAATAACTTTTAGGGATAATCTTGGAGTTATCCATGTTTCCAATAAAATTTGTTTATTGTGTTTCCTTTCAAAGTTGTAATGTTAAACTTCTATTTGTATCTTGTTTTCCAAATATAATATACTATTTTTTCCTTCAAGATGTGAATTACATGTTTATTATTCCATTTTTTTGATATAAGGAACTATCTCTCGATAACTAGTGTCAGGGTCTTTACACCATTCATTTAATAATTCCTAAAACTCAAACCCTAATCCCTCAACCTAGAAATACCGATGTATTGTACATTTTATCACTCCCCTATTTAATGAGATAATATATATTATTTTTATTTTATTTTATTTTTTTTAGGGTGTAATACTTTTTGATATTAGGTACACACACATCAGTAAATTTGGTATACTAATAAATATGATCGGATGAGAAATAAATGTATTAATAAACAATTGATATAAGATGAATTTTTTAGACTAACTTGGATATATATTCAATTGAGTACGAAATTTTCACAAGTTATTAACGCTTGAAAAAATCTATTTAGAAATCAATGACATAATTTTTTGTGAACAAATATCACAAATAATGGTGTAAAATTTTAAAAGATTTTGCAATCACACAGCCAATCATATCATCGACTACATTCATTTTTATAAAAATCAACCCTTAATAAAGAAATATTTCTAATTATTATCATTCCACTAATGAATTTTGAAAACATAAATTTTTTCTATATTATATATTTTAATGAAAATGTTACATGATATGTTTTGATTGATTTTAAAAAAAAAATTGAAATCCTAACATAAAACACACTCAAAACACCGAAATGAAAATCATAAATAGCTACCCAAAAATTTTGTCCCTTCACCCACACTTAAAATAATGCATTTCCCTCAATATGAACCTATTGGATGAATTATTCACATAAAATTTATATTCTTAAATAGGGAAAATAATATAAAATAGGAAGGCATAATAGCATCCTGATATTCACAAGTGATTATGGGGTTATGTAGTGTGATGAAATCAACAACATATTTTGGAATTCCCTCAATAAATTACTAATAATGGTTAAAATTGTCTATACATATCCTTCCTTTTTCCTCTTATATAATCTCTACCTCATTGAAAAGAAAAATATTATATAAAACATAAGGACCTAACTATCTAGAATGAAACTTACCAGGAGTCATCTTCAATCGTGAAATGTAAAGAAGGACTTTCTCTGCAACATGAAACTCCATTTTTTGATCATTTTATCATGATCCTATTTTTATATTTTCTTTAGGAGCCTTGGGTACCCATATTTTGAAAATAAAATCTCTTGAAGCTCTAAAATTATCTGCTTTTATTGAATTCTAGCTCGGGTTAAGTCCATGTTTCATTTCTGTATAGAACAATATGCTCGATGCTTGACCTATACAAAAAGATTACATGATTTCCCAAAAATAATTTTCTAGGGGTAAATACCAATGGGTGTATTTTATTCTATCCTATAAACCCACAACACATCTTCCATGTTCTCTCTCCAATCCTTCCAATTCAAGTGCATGGTTTTCTATAAAATTTGTTTCAACTCCTTATTTGAATACTTAGACTAGACATTTGTTTTACGGTGGTATGGTTTTTATGTTTTTTGTGTCACCCCATACTTATGAATGAGGGAATCCAAATTCCATTTTTATAAGTGTTTCCCCTGATATCTAATTATATACATCGGTACTACAAACCTACAGAAAATTTGGGCCCTGAAAAATAAACTACAACACAAGAATCAACAGTCCTTGTGGACTTGACACCACTTATTTTCTAACATAATTAGAAAAAACTAAAATATACAAAAAACCAAATGAACACATAAAAGTACACTTAAAATCAATGCCCCATGCATAAAAAATATCACAAAATAATATGGGTTTTTTGGGCATCTTGTGTCTCCTTGAAATTTTTCCAGTGTGGTGGCAACATGATCACAACTTACAAATCACATGAGTATTATGAAATTAGGCAGGAAAAAAGTTTCTATAGTGTAATACCATTCTAGATGACCTTGGGGTCCGAAATTTTCCATTACAAGAAAGTATATGACAAAAATTAAAAACTGACTCAAACTCATGATTGGGAACACACCTCCTATTAACATGAACACTATACATGTTACAGAGGTAGGGGTCATCCCACACACAAAACCTAGACACGCTCTTTAATTTTTTGAAGTTATGTTTCTTTAACTTTTATGTTATTTTATTGTAAAAAAGATAGTTAACTATATCATCATACCAAGGATGCATAAATGTGATGAAATAGAGATCCTCATCGGGGAAAGTGTCTTGAAGTGGAACCTGGTCCAAGGTGGAAGCCTCTAGTGTGTGAGTAATACTACTCATGCAGTATGCCACCATATTTTCTATATATTTCTTATCCATTATCTCAATAATAAATTATTAATTAAGAATCATCCATCGAACAAGTCTGGGCTTCGCATATGGTATCATAAATATGTACCCAAGAGTTTCATGGTTAAAAAAACTACTTTAAATCCCAATAAATATGAATTAAATTTATGTAATGAAAAATGATGATATGAAAATACTTTTCAGTGGTTGTGTAATTTTATTGGGCTGAATCCAATTTCCTTGAACCATATGCAATCACATGTGAATGTCCACACACCCTCTGTGATAAACCAGCTCCATCTATATTGTTTGAAGAATCACGCAGAAGCTCAAATTAAATATCCCACCATGGTGGATGTATGATTAGTGGAGTGGTCAGATGATTATTTAGCTCAAAAAATGATTCCATTTATAAATTATCCAAAATGAATTCAATACCTTTTTGAAGTAATCAAGATAAGGATGAAGAGAAATTACTAAAATAATGGATTAAGTACCAATAAAATCCATTATTCCCTGATAATGACCTAACATAACAAAAACATTAAGGATAAGGAATGTATTAAATAATTTCTACCTTATATCTACCAAAAATTATTCTATGTTTTCACACTACATTCCCAAAGAAAATTCCTTTCTCTCTAATGAAATGACACTTTTCAAAGTACAAAACCATATTCTTCTATATATAATGATTCAACACCTTCCCAAACTAAATATACATTCATAAAATGATAATCCACACACTATAAATATTCCATAAATATCTCCATGCAGTTATCAATGAAATATGAAGAAAAACTCACCATGCATCTCTGAAAGGAACCTGGAGAATTGAAAATTCTAAACGGCATCCTCTGGTAGGAAATTGTACCAAATAGAAAATTGAATATTGTCTTCTCCTGATCCTATGAATCTATATGAACCTAAAATTATATATAAAATCCATCCAACAAATAATAATGTGTCTTCCCATATAGTCATTCAATCATTTGGTCAACAAATGGGAGTGGAAATGGACCTTGTGAGTGGATTGATTTAGGTTCCTATAATGAATACACACATACCGAAAGTTGTGAACCCTTGAAAAAACTAAATCCTCTCTATAATTTCTATCAATAATAACAAAACTTTTCTTAGGCCCGACCTGAATAGAAATTCCCCACTTTGAATCTGAAATGGGATAAATTATACTAGCCTCAAGAAATTTTTCAACTTATTTTTTAACAAATTCCAGATGAGTTTGATTCAATGACCTTTTTGGATACCTAAACAATTTATCCACATCCTCCAAAATAATTATATACATGAAAATGGATTGGATAAAACTAGATATTTCATCTAAGGTCCACCCAATTTCCCTAATTTTCACCCTGAAAAGTTTTTAAAGTTTTACTTCTTGTTCAAAAGGGACATTGTTAGAAACAATAATAGGTAATCTCTCACTACTCAATAAGTATGCATATTTGAGATTTTGTTTAAATTCCTTGAGTTCTAATGGATGGTGTGATGTATGGATGGATACATTTAATGAACTTAAATTTGTACAAATGAACATCAGAATCAGAATATACACCATTAAAATAAGAGAATAATGCATCAAACCAATCACCATAATCAACATCCATGTCATAATCAGAGTGAACATTATAAAAATTCAAATATTAATAAATATAAAAATAAAATCTGAGAGAACATTTTTCATTATAAATTGGTGTGTAAGTTATCTTATACATCAAAATAAAACCAACACTAATTATCTCTCTAATCATAGAATAATAAAAATTCATGGGGGTTTTATAAGGAGGTCCAAAATGGGTGATAAAAATGTACAATTGTCCTTTAGGGGTTACTTCTAGAATTCCATAACATTAAATATCACAAATTCATATCCTATATCCATAGAAATAGTATCTTTATTGAAATTTATGATAGTTTTTTTAGTTTTCAGTAATGGACTACCTAAGATAATTGGATAGTGAGAATTTAATTGATTATACTCCATGTTAAGCATGAAGAAATCATTTATAAAGATCATGTATCTTACCAAAAAAATCACATCCTCAAGGACTCCAACAAGATATGTTGTAGCTCTATTTACAAACTACACCACTACTCTCATCGTCTTCAACTCATCAAACTATATTGAATAGAATATATTATGAGGAATCAAATTTATGGATTCCCCAAATCACAAAAAGCATCAATATAGTGTAACACCTCTATGGATCATGGTATGGAGAATGTCCCGATATCCTTACACTTTTTTGGAATTTCTTGAGATAGTGTAATTAGTTATGAAACATTTTTTTCTATACCGATCCTTTCATTTCACGTGATCCCTCTTTGATTGGTACAAAGTTTTTTTATGAATTTGGCATACCATGGGATTTTGTTAATGGTCTCAATAAGAGGGATATTGATCTTATCACAATTTAATATACCCTAAACCTCTTTTTTCACCTATTTAATCATCTTCTTGGTTTTAGGGTGGATAAAACTACATTAAATTCTTGTAAATAGTTTTCAATCCTCACCAGTTAATCAATGAAATTTTGGAAGATATTAAATTAACCTGAATTCTATTTCAAAATCTAATCCTTGATTTTGGTTTACAAAAAAAATTTGATTGATAGTTAGTATATAGTGGGGCCAATTCTAAAATGGTTTTACTAAGTTCATTATTATTTTATGTAGCAATTGGTTCTTTTTTTTGGATTGATTCATAATTTTTACCAAATTCAGTGTTCGAATAATATAGTAATTCTCCAATTGGATAAATTTTAAAACTTCCCATTGAATGAGACTATCTAATTAGAGCCCTAAGTTTTAGTTTAATATCATGGAAAATATCTAAGAGATCAATAGGAATAGTTCATTTCATAATCAAATAAAAATTAAATGATTAAAATTGAACCCTAATAAAAAAATAGTTTTGAGATAATGGTCCAAGAAATAAAAAAAAATAAAAATTGGGAAAGGGGAATGAAGAAAAAAAGAAGAGAAGAAAAGAATAAAATGAAAACAAAAAAATACATCTAATATGATGAATAATTTACTTTCCACCCTAGAAATGGTTCCAATAGTAATTTTTTTATCAAGAGAACTCTCGAATGATGTTTGTTTTCAGGATTATTTATTTGTAACGAAGTGAATGAAAAAATTTGTACCCTAAAAGAGGATGTAATTTTAAACAACCTATTAAATTTATTTTAAAAATGAAATAACATAAACTCATTACATATAAGGATGGGGTTTTCTTATCATTTATAAAACTAAAAGAAGTATGATGAAAGAATATTGTTTTTTTCTTTTTTTTTTTGAAATTAAATTGAGAAAACTTGGATAGATTATATTTTATATAAAAAACTTTTTAGAAAGTGTAATTTATATTACTCTACCTCTCCACTTAGATATTAATCTGTGTCATTATAACTAAAATTAAAATAAACCTAATTATAATCCCCTAATTTGTTAAATCTCTAACCCTATAATAATTAACTTTATCCCAAAGATGAAAAGAATTAAACCCTAGGCTATCTTTGAAACATGCAATCGTCGAACCCTGCTTTGGTTGTCATTATAAGGATAGATTATAATTAGTGGTAAACTAGGGAAAATATACATTCAATAAATGAGGATAAATTGAGTTTATTCATTATATTTTAACTCTAAAAATTTATCCCTAGTGGTTTTTTTTACTTGTTTAGGCCGTGATCTCACAATTCACTTATTACTCGACATTCCAAGTTTTGCATTAATTGTTAAATTTCTTGCATAGTTTCATTTAATTTAAAATATCAATTCACTAATCATATTTTTTGAATTATTGAATATCATTAATTCAAAATAGTTAAATGAATAAGGTAATAGATAGACCGATTACTAATAAAAACAACTCTTTTATAGGTGGTGTGGAAATTGAAGAAATGTGTTGCATTTGCAAAGGTCCTGGAAAGGGTCTAACCCAATCATATTACTAAAATTGATTTCCATCCCAAAGAAGATGATTATAGAATAATAAAATTCAATCAAATAGAAAAATAGAATAGTAAATAATATGTTTATTTCAAGAACAAAAACATGTCAATAAGGAAGAGGAAAAAAGAATAGAAATTTGGAGAAGATCATAGCTGTATAGTTTCCCTCATCCAATACCGAATTGAAAAGGTATGGTACCACATCTCCTCTACTACCGATCATATAAGTCACATAAAACCACCTCCAAAAAAGGTAAACGCAAATTTATATATTGGAGTGGTATCTAGGTTTGTAATAGTTTTTCAATGTGAGTAGGGAAATTCCGCCAAATATTTTAATCCTACTTAAACCGCCTTTTTCAAAACCAAATATCATGAATCATCTATGCTATCAGAATTATTATTTGTTTGAAATTATTTTCTATTGATTATATAAAAATTTGAGCCCATTCTTTAATTAATTAATAATTTATGGCCCAAATATTGAATTAGTGTCCAATATGGGGTGTCCAATCCATCTTTGAATTTATGACCCATTTATATGAATCAAAATAATGATTTATCTTAGATGTCCTAAATGCAATTTTTATCCCATCAAGTAAGAAACACAGTTAAAAAATTTACATTCAAATAAAACAAATAAAAATTAATGTAAAAAATAATACAATTACCATTAAAATAAAGAACATGAATTTTCAATAAAATTTCAAATGAATGATTAAATCCCAACTATTTTATAAATAAAGATATTTGACACAATGGAGGGAAATTATGTTCTTTATTATCAATAAAATATTCAATACAATTGTTTTAAATCAAAGATATATTATATTTTTATAATGATAAATATTTCATAAATACTATATCTATTTCTTATATATCACATTCATTTATACTTATTATCTTCAAAGTAAATATTAAGTGAAAAATTAATTACATCACTCCATGATGCGATAGTCTATTGTGCACACGATGTATGTTATTGTATCCTCCATGGAATGGAATGTAAAAAAATTATTTATGATATAATGAATCTATAAGTATAATTATTTAATAAAAAAATTATATATTCTTTCGAACCATCATCATACCAATCTATGAGAGGTGGTAGTAGAAAAATGAGTGACACTAGTTCGTGAGGTTGTAGTCTATGATACACATGTACGATGATTTTGTAACCCATTCTATGGAAGTGGGGATGGTTTTAGGTCATTAACTTAATATTAAAAAATATCTATATATGGAATGTACGATTTTATTATATCAATAAATTATAATAAAAAATGAATTAGGTGGAGTAGGAAATAAAACCAAAACTCTTGTTGATTAATTTTACCTCTTCATCGGGTTTCATCAATAGGTTTTCACCAAAAACCTTCCTAGGTTGCATTTCATTACAAAATAAGGCATATAAGATGAGAAAAAGGAATTTGAGATGTTATTTGGGCTTTTATTGGCCGAACTAAATGTTTTTAAGGTGTGAGGAATAGAGGAGAGGGGTTTCCCTTCTATTAGTAAGGTTAGTGCACAATTTTAAATTTATGTAAGAAAAATGATTACCCAACTTATTGTCATACGAAAAGGAACAAATATAGACCATTCTCAATAATAAAATAATTACCATAAAAATAGTTTTAACCAATTGATATTGGACTTTTTGGGGTTATTTTTAACCTTGATCTTATTAGTTTAACCCCTGGTAAACCCATTTTTACCTTCACTGGGGAAATTAATTTTTATTATTTTTACTATTCATTATAGAAAAAAATTATTTTTACCTAATTTAATATAAAAAAATATTTTTATTAAAAATACGAAATCCATTTTTCCAAATTCCATTCACCTAAATGGTAAGACATAATTTAAATATAATCTCATTGGCGTGATGAGAAAGAAAGTTTTTAAAGAGAAAATGTTCAAAACTATATTAGGTTTTTATATCGAAATTCACAATGAAATTGATTATAATGATAAAAATTGGTATAATGGATTGATAAATTGACTAATATTACATTGAAATCAATTTAAATTTTTATTTAACTTTATAAATAAATTAAATGAAAATGTTGTTTTATCTTAAAATTCAATATTTTTCATTATTCTTCATAAATGAAAATTTCTAGAAAAATCCAAAATATGCACCCCTAAAATAATTTTCATAATATTATTTCAAGAATTAAATTTATTTTTCAAATATAAATTTATAAAATTGTTATAAAAAAATTTGAATAATGGTTAAAAAAGAAAAAAAAAATTAAAAATATAGTACATTCATACATAAAAAGGGATTACAGAAAATTTTGTACTTTTTTTTAAATATATTTATTTTATATAAAACCATAATAATTAATATCGAAAAATTTGTTATTACTATTCATATCATTAATTTTAACAACTAATTTATAATAGTTATGTTTAAATATCTATATTAAAAATATATTATTGTTTTATTAAAACTCATTGTCGTGTGTAATGCAAGTTGAACTAGTGTTGTGTGTAGCAGAATATTAAATTTATTTTTATAATAATGAAACATATAAAATAACATTCATTAATTTAAAAAATAATTCTTCTTAGAAACTAAGGGTGTTAAATTCTTAAATACCTTAGTGCTATGAAACTAAAATCTACTTTCCAGAACTTCATCCTATGAAAAATAAAACCTTCTTATAGACCTACATATTATGGAACTAAAAACATTCTTGAAGTTCCATTAGATTTTAATTGAATTGTTTTTCAATAAGGATGAATGACTTGATATAGAGTCTATTTTAATATTTCTATATTAATGGAGTGACGATAAAAATGGTTATAAAAATAACCTCAATATTAATTATGTCTATTGTAAAGAATGTATTAAGTTTTTAGGCTTGTGAAAAAATCATTGCACATCATCTTCACCAATGTTTGGAAGAAGAAAAAGAACTATGAAAAATTGTGATTGTTTTGTATGATAACAATTTGTGTTTTTTTCAATGAATTTTTTTATTGACTATTGTTAAGTGGGTTTTATAAAAAAATCTAACCACATAAAAATTAGAGGTACCCACAACCACTGCCAAGGTAGGAAGGTGAAACCTCGTCCGGGCCAACATGGCGACAAAACGAGGACTTCATAGCATGTCGTAGGTGAGGAGCAAGAAGCACTTGTGAGCCACTATGTCGAGAAAAATAGTGGTAGGGGTGGATGCTGGAATGGGTTTGGGACATCATGTTATGTGAGAAATCGGTAACTATTTTTATACCATTAATGATGAGGTTTGTTTTATAAAGAATATAATGATCCTTTTTTCATTTGATTTGGGGATCAACACGGCAGGTTGTTGTTGCTCTGATTTAAAAAACAGCGAATGAACATCCACCATTCCAAAAAAAACATTGTGGGCCATGAGATCAACCTTTCTACATCATTTTCAACTTTGGTCATTCGAGATGTTAATTTAATTTGGATTTCTTCTAGAATCATGATATGAAGATTTAGTTCTGGAAGTAGAGAACCATTTGAACATCCTAAGGATTTAAATACAATCAAAACCACCGGAAACATCATTATCATGTTATAACAATGATAAAACAAGAAATTATCAATCTGTAGAAAAATAAATTATAAATATAGAGATTCTCATTACTGAGAATCATGAGGTAAGTTGGTGTACATGAATTGATTTGGTTATCATATCTTATAAATATATAATGTAATGAATATGAGTAAGTTGTTAATGATTGTGAGAGGTTCTTGTTTCCAAATAAACAGAGCTAACATGACTGTCTGGTTCATGGAAAATAAGTTTCTAATTATATCTACTTTCGTGTTAAAAAATAAAATATGTGGTAATATGACATGTGTGTAGCGCGCTCTTAGTGCTTCATGATGAATAGGGTTCCGTGAAGCAACAAGAATAACACGATACCCATGTATGTATATCATTTTTTGTTTTCATGTATGTATTTTAAGAACTATGAGGTAGTGTTTATTTACACTATTTCTCATAAAGAAGTTCATGCATGCATCAAGATTATACCCATTCAGGATTTCATTCAAGAAGTAAGAAGAATAGTGAGTTGTAAGGAGAATCTCACGCACTTAATATTTTCATTTACACAAAGGTTGTTCATTTGAGAAGTCAGTGTACATATTTGATTAAGACTGTGTACAATGCAAGTACACATATGTATTACCATGCACATGTTATTGGAATTAAAGTAATTTGACATAAACAAACAGTGTGTGTTGATGTGTTTTCTCTTCAAGAAACAAATAATACGTGAGTAGAACATGCATAGTTAAATACATGCTTGAATCTTGAAGGGTACTGCACATGAAAACTATTGTTCATGAACTAGGTGTAGTATTTTGAGAATGAAGCTATGAACCATTTCTAATGGAGTAATACATGAGTTGTTAGGGTACTAAGGTAGATCAAAAACATTTGAAGTTCAACAGAAAGTGAGTAGGATTCGGAAGTTGTTTTTCGGTTGCTGAAGTTCTTGAATATTGTACATGAGTAGATCAGGTGGTTAGTTTTTTTGTAAATACATTATCACTTGGTTGTGTAAAAGATTGAATTATACAGAGATATTTCTCTCTGGGATAATATGTTATGTGAATCAAGATTATTCTATGTCTTCATTGGGAATTTGAATTAGAATATGTCTCCAGTGGGACTTTGGAGTAGGCCATTTGGATACTAGTAACATTGTGGCATGAAATATAAAAGTCCTCATGTGGGACTCAGGGGTCACTAGTGAACTCTAGCGAGTCTCTAGAAAAAAACTATGTTACTTTGTGTTAATGGGAATTTGACTTTATCTTTTTGTAACCATCTATATATAGTGATAAATCTATAACTGGGATGTATAATTGGTAACAACAAGGATGTAGATCTCAGTATTTAAAATTGTCAAATCAATATCTATTATTTTTCATTTACTTATTTCATATAATATAGGATACAACATCCAAATATATGAAACATTCTTCAAGGGGGTGGAAGAGGAAATGGAATTTTGTAAAACAACTCACAGTTGATTCCCCCCCCCCCCAACTCTCTATGATGGCACAATCCATTGATCACATTAATTAGTATCAGAGATAAGGTTGAATCAGAAGATTTCAGAACATTATGAGAAATAGAGAATTGGAATTCATTAAACATTTGAGGAATACCTTTTCTGATGGAAGGAAATACAATAGCTGGAGGAATATGATTCTTCTATGACTTCTATCTCTTGGCCTTGAAGTGAGAAATGCAGCAAAAATGGTTGTCCCACATATTTCACATGATGATGATATGACTCAAGTAGAAAAGTAAAATATAGAAGTTTATGTAAATGATTATAATGAAATATGGATATCTTTATCAAAAAAATAATACACTATAGTGATCGGTCTCCAAACTACCAAGGAGATCTAGGATAAACTGATAAGATGTTCATAAGGTAATCTTAAATTCGAGTAATCTAAGGTGAAAATATGGAGAATCAATATTTAAAATATTAAAATGACATAAAAATAAAGAATTGATGACTATTTTAGTAGAGGTAATAATATTGTATGTAATATAAGTGGATTAGGTTAGAAGCTATCAAATTCAGCAATTATGAAAAACATTAAGAGAAATTTCCCTAACAAAATTAATTATAATATTATAGCCTTGGATGATATGTATGAAATTACATTGGATGAGTTACATAATAAAATTATAGATTATGAAATGATAAAGTCTCCATATTTCAATGAGAGGGTAATAGAAGATATTACCTTTGATTCTATAAGGAAAAGGAATGCTCAAAGAACTAGATTTTAAGGAATCAAATTATTCTAATGATGATGAAGTTGATTAATACCCCAGTGGAATTTGTCATCTTATTATAAGAGGTTTTTAAAAATAGAAAATGGAATGTAAAAGTAATGAAATGACTCAAGATATTTATATGTAATGGAATTTTACATCTTTCCATAAATTTACCTATAAAAATGGATGAATCATAATTTGAGGAGGAAAGTGAGAAACCTCATAGACATAAAAATGATAAAAAGAATATGAAGTACTCTATTTTAAAAAAGGTGAATTTTATAAGAAAAATTACACAACAATGTTTCTTATATGGTTGTTCTTTATATGATGAACTCAGTTTCCCTAATTTTGTTAAGAAAGGATCAAATTCTTCTAGTAGTGATGATAATGGTGTTTTTAGAATAGATCTATAATAGAGGATAAAGGAAGAGTTAGAATCTTCTCTTGAGTAAAAAACTCATCTCAATAAAGAGAATAATAATATTTAAAAAGAAAATTAAAAATTTTCTTATTATAAAGAATAGAAATATTCATGTGAAATATCTCTTATTGAAGAAAATAAGAAACTTATACTAGTGGTAGCTGAGTTACAGAATATGGTGATTGGTCTTCAAGAGGAAGTGACTCACAATGGGGAAGAACTGAGCGGCGTGAAGGAGAACAGACCTCCACTCTTCAAAAACCATGATGATGGTGGATTTATAGTGGATGTGGATCTAGATGCACTGCGACAAAGAGTGTAAATGTGTAAATACTCAGTTCTTGGCTAAGTTTGTCACAACTCGGGAGATAGCCCTTTTCCCCTAATGGAACTCAAACCTAGAATATTGCATTGTTGGGTAATGGAATAGTGGAATATGGTTCTTATTGGAAAAGGTTACTATCACATTCACTTAAACTTGTAGGAAGAACATGAATAGGTCTGTAGATCTGGTAACATCCAACTTAAACCTGGTTTTCTTAGAATTTCAGAATGGGATGTTGCCTTTGACCCACACACTCACATAAATTTAATGGCAGAAGTATGGGTGATACTCCATGGACTGAATTGGTTCTATTGGCATCCAAAAATCTTAAATGATGTGGCTTTCTGTATTGTAATTCCTGTAAATATTGATCATAGAACCTTAAATGGTGACCTATGACTATTTTCTAGAATCATGGTTGAAGTTAACCTTGCCACAGAACTCCCATCTGTTATTAACTTCAATGCCCCTGATTATAGAAATGAAATCAGAGTAGACTATGAGAAAAAACCTACCTTTTGTGAGGTTTTCAAATTAATAGGACATAACCTCTCTAATTGTAGAGTGGTTAGAAAGCAGGTTGATCCTCCAATCACTAGTGATTGGAAAGAGGATAAACATAACAAGAAAGGAAAGGTTTCACTTGACAAACCTGAACCCCCTAGGAAAAAGAAAGATATTTGGGTTAAGAAATATAACACATTTTCCCCCCTTAATGGAAAATCATGGGGGTTCATTGTTGATGAGGAGGAATTCCTTCTCATGGAAGAAAAATTAGCCACTTAAAATGAAGATATGGTTCATAGAATCTTCCATAGTTTTTAATATCATGGAAACACAATGGATAGCAACAACCTATCCACTTCTCTCCCTTTGTATATTAATGAATCTATTCCATGTCAACCAGCTAGAAATGAGTTCGAGTGCAGGGAAAAGGGGTGCAATAACCCTGCTGCAACTTTGGAAGGATCGGTTATCTTTCATGGCCCACTAAAAAATACTTTGTGCTCCCAGACTGAGTCCCCCTCCCTTGGGTTGGAGGGAACTCCTGATATTGATCTTTTTAACTTACAAGGTAACAAGGCTGAAAGCTCAAAACCAGGTGACTCGATACAAGTTAATCAAATGGTTGCTGAATATAGTTCTTATCCTGCTTCTGGAATTACTATTATGCCTTCTGTATTTTATATTCCTCTTCTTATCAAGAAAGTAATTAAAGGAAATATTTTTCTTGGGAATTCTTTACATATTCATCTGGACATCACTGCATACATTTTTTCTGATAATCATCTGATTTTTTTCCTCCAAAAACTGATTCTGATATGGGATAGTGCTCCCCTATTGATAAACCTGAGGACACTCCCCCAGTCTTCACATCTTTCATACTTGATGCACCCCCCTCTTCTATTGTGATACAGCTTTCTGCTTCAAAGCAGAATTACTCTGAAAATTTTGCTTGTGCACCTGATACATCTATATCTAATGCCCCCCCCCCTCTATTTTGATAAAAAAATTCTATTCAAACCTCACATGTGCAGCCACCTATATTGGGTTTTGCTATGAATCAGTTACAGGGAAGCATCACCTTGCCCTCAACTCCGAGAAATACTATTGTTTTTGTTAATATTTTAAATAATGCAAAGACTAGTACTATTTCTCCTAGATCTAATGTCAAATATTGTGAGGATAAATCCAAATCTAATTTATCTCAAAATATTAGGAGATATCAGAGGAAGAAAGGTTATGGAAAATCCAAAAAAGGGGTTTCTAACCCTATACAAAAATTGAAATGAATTTTTCCTTTTGGAATTGTCAAGGTATTTAAAATAATGATATCTCCACCATTCTCATGAGGTTTATGACCCCTCATAAACCCCATTTGTTTTCTATTTCTGAGCCTAATTTCAACTTTAATTTGAATCTCATGAGGATAGGATCTCTCAATTATAGTTTCTTAGGTTCCTGTAAGAATGGTCTCCAGACTGACTCTATGTGGATTTTCTATCACAATTCTCTACAAAACATCAACATTGTTAAAACCTTTGAACAACAACTTAACTATGAATTCTCTTGGGATGGGAAACATACTTATTGTATGATGATATATTCCAATAATTGATATCAAGATAGAAGGTCTCTTGCCAAGACTTGTTTTTTATGGCCAATTCTATTCATGAACCTTGGATTGTTTTGGGAGACTTTAATTCCATTCTTAATTCTTGGTAAAAAATGGTTCCCTCTCATCTCTCTATATCTTCAAGAGAATTTGGATTCTCAATTTAGGATTGCAATCTTGTTGAAGTTACTCTCACTAGTGCTAAATATACTTTCTATAGAAGTCATTATAATAAAACGGTTGCCATTAAACTTGATAAAGCCTTTTTCAACTATGTCACTTTTATTAACAAGCGTAAACATATCCTTCCATTTAGATTCAATAATTCATGGTCTTCGGATCCCAACTATGTCACCTTTATTAAGAATATTTGGGATTCTATGAATCATCAACATGACTCATTTGCATGTATTTTCAAGTTGTAAACCTTAAAGCATGCCCTAAAAGGTTGGTGTAAATCTATAAGTTCACAAATGGACATGGATATTTCAGCTCTTGAGAAAGAGCTAATCCAAATTCAAACACTCAATACAAACTCAAATTTTAATGTTGACCTTCAAGATGAGGTCAATCTCTCTTTAAAACATAATTCATTACTCACTTTAAAAGATAATATGCATAAACAAATGTTTAAAACCAAATGGCTTGTTGATGGTGACAGAAATACTAAATTTTATAACTCCCTATAAAGAGTTAGGAATGTCACTCACCCTCTTATTAAACTTTTACACAATGATATGATCATTGATACTGAAGAAGCCATCTCGAGCCATGTTGTCTCTTACTTTCAAATCATTTTTAATGGTCTGGATATAAATGTAGATCATAGATCTAATATTATATCTTTGATTGTCGATGAAGAAGATAATGAATCTCTTTTAAGCATTCCTCCAGATCATGAAATCAGAAACACAGTTTTTAGTCTAAAACTATACAGTTCTCCTGGTCTAGATGGTTTCAAAAAAGGTTTCTTCAAAAACCATTGGGATGTTATACATTTTGATGTTTTCAATCTAGTGAGGTCCTTTTTCCAATGGCTCTCTCCCTCATGGAATTGACGCTCAATTCATTACTTTAATTCTCAAAGTTGATAATTATTTAGAGATTCATTAATTTCGACCTATTTCCATGATAAACTCTCTTTTTATGATTATCACTAAAATAATTTCTAATATACTTGTTCCTATATATAATAAAATCATTTCATGGAATGAATTTGGTTTTATTAAAGGAAGGTCTATTCAAGATTTTCTTTGTCTTGCCTCTGAATGTTGCAATATCTTAAGAAAGAGTACGAGGGGAGGTAGTGTTGCTATTAAACTTGATATAAGAAAATCTTTTGATACTATTGATTGTACTTTCATCTTCAAAGTTTTAAAAAACTTTGTTTTCAATGAGACTTTTTTTAGAAGAATTAAAACTTTGTTTCAATCAGCCTCTATCTCTATATTGATCAATGGCACCCCTCAGGCCTATTTTCAATGAATTAAAGGATTTAAGAAGGGAGACCCTCTTTCATCCATCCTCTTTGTCATTGCTGAAGACTACTTCAGCAGGTTCCTTACTAATCTAGTTGATCAAAATAAGCTCAAGCCTATCCAGGATGCTAGAAACCTTCATATCCCCAATCACCTTCTATATGAGGATGACTTCATCTTGTTTCTTAAAGGGGATCAAATAAATATTCAAGTCCTAAAGAGAGATATTTCTCATTATGAGGATATCTAAGTTCAAGCCATTTCTGAGAACAAATCTCATAGTTTCTTTGGAATAAACTTCTCCACTCGAAGAAAATCTATTATTACCAATAATCTTGTAATTAAAGATGTTCTCTTCCCTTTCACTTATCTGGGCATTCCGATATTTTGGGGGAGACCTAAATCCAGTTTCTTCTCTAATATAATTGACCAAATTATTAATAAACTCTCTACTTGGAAGGGAAAATCCCTTTCAATGGCTGGTAGAATTTGCCCATCCAAATCGACCATCGTCTCTAAAATGGTCTATTCCCTCATGATTTATAAGTGTCTGATAGGTACAATTAAGAAAATTAATACCTTTATAAAAAATTCATTTGGACGAGAAGTATTTTTGAAAAGAAACTTGTTACTATTCCTTGGACGACCTGTTGTAAACCTCTTGACAAATGAGGTATTGGTATTAAAAATTTAAAATTGTTCAATGATGTCCTTTAAGATATACGCACTTCGTGTTTAATCAACTCTACCTATAAGGCTTCTTATTTTCTAAAACATAGATTCCTTAATAAACTTTTGAAGGGGAATTTTAATTTCATCAATTCCTAGATTTGGCCATCCATCAGGAACTCTTATCATAAGATTATGGAAAACTCTAGATGGATGGTTAGTACTGATTCTTAAATCAATTTCTGGATTGATAATTGGACTGGTACCCCCTTGATAACTATGTTACCTCCTAATAATACCCATGATGATACTATTCACTCTATCAAATATGTTCTGCAACTTCATAGGCAGGATCTTCCTGACAACATCACCCAGATCATCGACAAGTACCCTTTTTCTAATTCTATGGATTTCCTTGTTTGGGAACCCTCTCTAAATGGCATTCTTAATTCAAAATATTTTTACAATAATAATTTCTCTATAATTGAATCCAATTTTCAATGGGTGAGCTCTTTTAATTAGCCTTGAATCAAATCTTCAAGGCTCACTCTTATTTGGTGTATCACGCATAATAGATTACCCACTGAAGTAGGTCTGCAAGCTTTGGGAATTCAACTCTATTCTAAATGAAAACTATGCAATAAACACATGGAGGATTCTGATCATCTTTTCTTTTCATGTGTTATGGCCTCTAATTTATGGAATTACATTTCTGACTTATTTATCTGCAGATGGTCCTCTTCAGACTTGATCTGTATGCTTTTGAAAAACTGTATTATCCATGAAGCCTCACGACAAATTAAAAACATCTTTATTATGGATGTGGAAGAACTATTACATGAGATATGGTACCTCATAAATGATATTATTTATAATAAACACTCATTAACTCTTAATTCAAGAAAATCTTGAATTATTATAGTGATTCAAGAGGCTGCTTCGATCCAAAAAGACTTCTGCAACAATTCTATTGGTGATTTAGATATTATTAATCATATTCATGTTAAGGGTATTTATCCTCAACCCAGACGTACATTTGAAGTATTTTGGAAATCCCTAATGCCAGGGTGGATCAAAGTAAACGTCGATGGTGCCTCAAAGGGAAATCCTGATCCTACCAGCTATGGAGCGATTTATAGAGACTCCTCTGGTCAGTTCCATGGATGTATCTACGGTGGATGTGGTTTTTCTTCATCCTTGAAAGTGGAAATATTGGGGGTCATCCATGCTATTGATTTCTCTCTCCAAAGTGGATGGAGAAAGCATTGGATTGAATGAGATTCTACCACCGTTGTCCACGCTATTTGGACTGGTGTGATTCATCTAGCCTGTCCACTTACCACTCTTTGGATGAATTTCATAAATTCACTTCGTCGGATTGACTACATTGCTAATCAATCCTTCTGTGAACAAAATGTTATTGCTGATGCCCTTTCCAACAAAGGTGTTCACCAGAACATGACTTGGCCGGATGCCCTTCCAGCTGACATATTTCATCATTTTGATAGAGATTCTAAGAAAATACCATCTTTTCATCTTTTGTAACCTTATTGCTTTAATATTCAATAAATCTTGCTTTGGTCATTGACCAAGGCACTTCCTTCTTAAAAAAGATATGATATTAAAAACAATATAGGTGAATATTTGAGGACCAATAAGTCTATAAATGTGCATTTTATCATATCAAATGATAGAAGTAAAATGTTAGGAATTCCTTTTCCCCTAATAAAAAATAACGTATGGATTCTAATAAGACAAAATCATGAATTTTATGATTATGTTTATCAACATAATAGAGGTTTATAGTTTAATGGTTTTTTCTAGAATTGTAGAAAATATGTTCATAAATCATACTCTTCTTGGTATAAAATTTCATTACTAGGAATCAAGAATAAACCAAGGGGGAGATATAATGAACTATTGAGAATATATAATGAAAAATACATATTAATGATGAAAATAAAAAATTGGTATGAATTATTAAAATAAGTATGTAGAAGATGTAGATTAAAAGTTAATAGAGTAGATTTTTACATGAGTAAATTACCTATAGGGGTTCCCTGTGAGTTTAATAAAGTAATAAAAATGAAAAATAGATTAACTCATGTAAATTTGAGAATTTTTGTGAGATAAGAAAAAAGACTGAAAATTTATACAATAAATGTTTAACAATTTGGCCAGATCAACTTAAATTGGATAAACAAATGGAGAAAACTAAAATTGATGCTACAGTTAACGGTAATGAGGATATTTCAAAATAAGATATAGAATATCAAAATAATTTATCCACTTTTGATGATCTATATAATCAAAATAATAAATTTGATAAAGTTGGATATGACACGAATAACTCTATGCAATCAAAAGAAAAGAAATTTTATTTACATAAAAAGGTGAAGAAAATAGCTCTATGTGAAGAAATAGTTTATGATCCGGTGAAATATTCTAAATCTAAGAATCAAATGAAGAAGCACAAAAAAAATTGAGAGGATACTCTCTCCCTGAGTGTTGTTTCTGAAATGTAAATAGGTTCCTCCTTATTCCCTTATATAAATTATTTTGAAAAACATATTGGGAATTGAAGTATATGGATGCATCCGTTAAGGGGGAGCAAAGATTATTTGAATCTGTTAAGTAGTCATAAGTCTTTTTAATTTGATAATCTCTTAAAATTTCAAAATCTTAATATTCTTGAAAAACAATGAATAAAAGATATTTTATATTGAGGGAGAGCTATATGTTTTTTCACATGAAATTAAAGATGCGTTTGTTCAAATGATAATAGTATTAACATTATTTCATGAATTGATTTTATAATAATTTCCATTTATAAAGTGAGAATTGTGTGAGAATTATATCACATGTATGATTGTTCATAGGCTACATTTTCACCTTGGTTATACACTTTTGTTTTCTACACAAGGGTTTACCATGTAGTAAAATAGTTGTTTGGGTAAAGAGTATTTTTTTTAAAAATTTGTGGTATCATCTTTGAAGGAGAATATGTTGTTTGAAGATAAATAATTCCCTTTAAATGATCTCTGATACATCATCAATAAGGGGTATAAAGTAAAATAGACATTTTTAGCATTATCTTTTTTATTGGTATTGATAAGAAAACTCAAATGGGTGGATTTAAGTTCGATTTAAGTAGAATTTAATTTTTTTCAATGGGGATGATTTAAATGATAAGGAGTTGATGTAAATATTTTTATAGTAGTGAAGTGAAGATTAGGATGGATATGAAAATATCCTAAACCTTAATTATGATTATTGTAGTGGTCTTAAGCTCAATGAATCGTGCAAATAAGGATGAATATTGTTTACACCAATGTTTAGAAGAAGATGAAGAAGAACCATAAAAAATTGTGACTATTTTTTATGGGAAATATTTGGATTTTTTACTGGAAATTTTTATGGATTACGGATAAGTGTGTTTGATCAAAAAATTACAAACCACACTAGCTGAGAGTTGGGACCATAGAAACTGCTAAGGTGGAAAGTTTCAACCACAACTAGGCTAATATTGTGGTACCCGAAGGCATGAATATCATTCCACATGTGAGGCGCAAGGAGTAGTGGAAAGAAACTGTGTGGAGCAGCACAATGGCAGAGGACTCCAGTATGGGGTGGTTCTAGGGAGTTGTGTGAGTGCTCAATAACCATTTCTAGACCACGGAGGATGAATCTGTTGTTATAATGGAGAGAAAAATCTTTTTCCATTTAGATGTGGGACTCAACTCCTCGAATACATGTTTCTCCACATTTAAAAATATGGAATGAACATTTGCAATGTGATCAAATATCATCATCCCATTAGATCAACCATGAACTGTCTTCTTACAAACCTGGCAATATGATATGTATAGTTCCTCATGATTTCATTAGGCAAGGTCATCCAAATATTGATATAATGTAACCTAGAAACATTTGAATGTCTTGGGTATTCAAATATGATCAACCCCCATGAAACATTGTTTTCATTTTTTAACAAAAATAAAACTATGAATTTTAATTGTGTATAAAATATTATTCTATGAAGACGGAGATTCTCATTGTTATGAAGCATGAGTTATGTCGGTTATCTTGAAGTGAGGTGGTTATAATCTCCTATAAATATCATATGCATAGAGCTTGGGTATATTATTGAAGATTATGAGAGGTTCTTATTTAATAAAAAATGGGATTCTTTGAATGTTTGGTTCATGGAAAATGATTTCCATGTGGTAATTATTTCTAAAAAATAGAGGATAATTTAAGGGTATACAACATGTGAATAGCACATTTTTAGTGCATCTCAAAGAATAGGGTTCATCCAACCAACTGGGATAATGAGATACCCCTACATGTATATCTTCTGGTGGTTGTGTGAAGGTTTTTTAGGAACCATGAGAGAGTACTTACTTACACTACATCTTGTGAAGAAGGTATTGCATTAATCAATCTTATACCTATTTTGTTTTGCACATAAGAAGAAACAAGTACAATAAGATAGCAATAGAATATCACAACCTTAATATTTTCATTTACATGAAGGTTGTTCAATTTAGAATGTAGTGTATATTTTCTTAGAACACTATGAATAAAGACTATATGTATATGCATGCCCATAAACACATGATTTCCATTAAAGTAATTGGTCCTAAACAAACAATGTGTGTTAGAAAATATAAATATAAGAATGTGAGTAAACCATTCATAGTTAAATACATTCTTGAAGCTTGAATAGTGCTGCAAATGAAAATTATTTTGTATGAATTGGGTGAAGTATTTTGAGGCTAGAGTCTAGAACCATATCTGAAGGAATAATTCCCAAGATTTCAGTATTATTAGGTTACTCCAAAACATTTGAAGTTCCGTAGACAATAAGAATGATCATGTTCTTATTTTTCATCTTAAAAAGTTCTTTAACATTGTACATGATAACATTAGGTGATTCATTTTATTTTTAGAGAAATACATCATCTCAAGTTAGTGTAGAAGTAGTCTGAAGCTGGGAGATATCCTTCAATCCAGGATCATATCTTCTGAGACACAATATTACGAGAATTATTTATTGGGACTCTGAAGTAGAATAAGTCTTCAATGACACTCTAGAAAAAGCCAGTGGGAAACCAGTAACACTAGAGGATGTAATATAATGATCCTTCTATGGAAATTATAACTCACTTTTGTGCGTGGTAGCTCATGAACTCTAGTGGTAACTAATCACAAATCAGGGGTATCTTCATGATTCTAGAAACATGAATATTGGTATAGCATTATCTAAAATTACTGTAAAAAATTCTTAAAATTATTTATTAACTCATAAGAAACATTTCTTAAACTTCTCCCAAATAAAATTTTAGTAACCTTCTTCTAAAAACCTTAAGAAAATTTTCTTAAACATATTAATTAGATAATTTTCTTAAAATATAAAGAAATGTTTCTTAAACTTCACTTTCATAACTCTAAAAATCCATATTTCAAAACACTGAAACATTATCTTACTCATCCCTAAAACTACATATTTATTACCTATGAAACTTTATCATTCTTATCTATTAAAAAATATCTTTCTTATATATGAAACTATATATTTATTAACATTAAAACTTAATCGTTATTAACTTTGAAACTATATCTTTATTATCTGAAAAAATATATATTCCTTATCTTAGAAAACCTTTCTTTCATAACTATGTGACATTACCATCCATTAATATAAAAGGTCATAGGAAAATATATTTAAAACTTCATAGGAAACATTGTAAAAAACTCCTTATATAAATCCATAGAAAATTTAATTAACTTTTTCATTAAATTTTCATAATCTATTAAAAACAAAGATAATACCTCTATCATCATCACCCAATAGGCACTTAAATACCAAATTTTCCTTAAATTTAATGAGTTTTCTCTCCCAATAATTAAAAAAAAATCAGGGATTCTTATTCCATAATGTTTTTATCTAAATGAATTATTTTCACTCCCTCTTAATGATCTGAATTAGAATCCCACTTTAGGGACTACTTCAAGGAGATAGATGAACTTTCCTCACAAATTTTCTTTTTCTCTTCATTTATTCCATTAAACTAAAAATAAAAATAAAAATTCAAGATAAAATGAATGAAAATATTTTCATAAATAAATAAGTCCAAAATCAACCACCTACAAGACTATTTGATCTATGCTCATTATAGAGAAAAGGATGGATTTACATGTATATTAAATTATACCATGTAATTTTCTAAATGATTACAACACTTAAATAATATTATGCATAAAAGTGAGTAGGTTTCTTCCCCTTCGTATGATAATTCTTACGTAGTCATCAATATCTAAATTTTCTAATTTTTTAATTTTACTTCAATTTCCATTTAGGGATTGCGATAATAAAGAAAATGTACCTAAAAAGGATATTATCTTAGCATCTGTATATTTTGATTCTATGTAAATCATTTTTTAATCTATTGGAATTAGAGAATCAGAGGTTGGAACACCTTGGTTTACTGACATGGCTTTCTACATCAAATCACAGAGATTATATTGTAAACAACTTCATCCTTACTTCAGGGATCCCCAAGAATATCATCACCTTCAATTTTCACTTGAAAATAATATCTTTATAACATCTTATGAAAAATGTGCATATTATTTAGATTCTTTAAAGAGAGAAATATGGTTTAGAAAGTTTTTCTTACCCAAAAAAGTCCATTTACTTTAGTTTTATTCATATTTTCAACAATTATTTTCCAAGATTGTGTATTTCTAGGTAACATGGACTCCTTCCATTTATATTCACTTTTCACATTGTGTGGATACTTCCTTGGAAATTTAGTTGTCTAAGATTTTGAATTTTTCTTATTTTCATGTACTTCCAACTTCCTTACTTCCTCAAACTGTTCTATTTATAAAACTAAGTAAACATTTATAATATATTCAGCTTTTTACTTATATTTAGATTAATTTATTGCACCTCATTTCCATTCTTAATATTGTATTACACAATTTAAAAACTTGTCTTATTCTAGATACATTGGCATTATTATTTCATGAGTGTTCTTAGATAACTTAAAATTTCCCCAAATCATCTTGTCTTCATGTCTGTTATTATTTGAAGGTAACATTGGATAAAATTTAACTTCTTCATTGGAGGTTTATTTAAACATTCCAATCCACTTTTTACATTCTTATATTGGTTTTCATCATTTCTTATTATTACTTATTTTATATTTTACATTCATTATGAGTTTACAACTCTCCATGAAGTTTCCTTTTCTTTCATCAAAGTGACACCTTATTTTAGACCTGACATATTCTATTACTTTCTTCTTAGGTGCTACCTTCCTTTTAACTTTCTATTTTTTACACAATAAGTTAGACTTGGGGTCTACATTCATTTTAATTTCCTTTAGATTTTGTGTCCACCATCAATTAGTCTTCTCTTATTTTTTCTTAGTATACATCAACCAGAACTCTACATCAACAAGACAACTTCTTCTAAAAAATCCACATAAATTTTCAATATAATAAAATATATTTGATATCAACCACATTTTCATCGTTTTTTATGGTTGAGTGTAATCATTAGAGTTTCCCTTTCCTTTCAATTTTCTCCACCTTAATTGTGTCCTTCCTTATCTTTTATATATTGATTTATTATGGAAATAACTGACATCAATGTTTCTAGAATTTCCACAGAACTAATAGTATCAAATGATCTTTGGATTATTTTGTTGTGTTCGACTTTGACTAGTAGATACTTCTTCAAAAATTTATTTCTTCTTGATATATATTTTTTATTATAAAAATATCCATTGGGAACTCCTTGTTCTTTATTTTCTAACATCCACCCTTAAAAAAGAGCTGGGTATCAAACTTTTCATTACACATATTTATCTAAAACTACAACTATCACTATTAAATGTACAGATATTAGTGTATAAAAAAATTTCAAAATGATGGTTTATTCATTTCTTAATATAATCAGAACATGATGCTTCCAATGATTTGATATTATTTATATCATTAGATTAAAAATTTATAGAAGTAATACCATTAAAAATATCAGAAAATATTATAGTCTCAACTTCAGGTGAAGATTAGAATTTAGAGTCATCTTAGTTATTTAATCATAGTTACAACTCAAGTCACATAAAATTTAGATTTACACATTGATATTTAAGATATTTTAACATTACTTCACAATAATCCTTTTCATTCATGAAATTTTATCCATGCATCTTAATTTATTCCATTAGTAGTTTTTCTAGAACTTTTAACTTTCTTACATTGACTTCTAGTTGGGATTTCTTTAGATTTACAACATTATTAAGTTCATAGAATCTTTCCATTGCAACTTCAATTGTAATAATATTTTTAGAAAAACATACCAATAATTATTATTCTATCAGGTTGACCATTTTATGAGAATTTAAATCCATTTATTCCTTAAATTTCATGAGTTCAGTGAGAGTTTTATACTCACTCACTTTCTTCAATAATGCTTTCTATATTGAATCAGCATCTTCCTCAAGATTTTATTTTTCTTCAAAGAGTCCAATAATGAAATAAATTATACTTGTGATGGCATCAAGTAGAACATTCTTCAATAAATCCATAAGTTAATTACAGAGTTAATTAGTATATTCAACTAGCTCAAACTCATCACATTATGAGATTTTTACTTAACTAGATTAATTATTATGACTAATGTTTTACTAAAACATACACTTACATTAAAATATAGTGATAGTAAATCTTTCTTCCATTAATTTTGATATAATAACTTCATTTTATTTGGATCTTCCTTCTTCTTCCAATTCATTAGAGTTTTGGATAATAATTTATTATTTCCATAAACTACAGAATCTTATGTTAACTTATTCTCATGAATAACTTACTTAACTTCTAAACAAAATATTTCTCTGAATTATAGAAATAGGAACATCATGTAAATAAGAGAAATATAACTAGGAAAAAATGATATCCAATAGGGTGAACCAATGTTATGTTAACAATTATACTTCCCACTGGATTATGAAATCATCTGAAGAGGAGGGTGAATTTGGGGTGACCAAATTTTTGGTAAATATATTTAACTTAATATTTTACTCCCCATAGGCCCATAAATCCTTCTTCATTGGTTATGATATTTGGATCTTTTATTATACACTATCACCACTATTCTCTTGCATTAATGGAGAAAATTTAATTTAAACAATGAAGAAGTATTTCTCTAAAGCTTGAACCTAATGTGGGCACCTACTACATGAAATGAATGGAATCAGTTTAGAAATAGCATTTCAACTGTAATATCGATAAAATATTTCAAGTGGTGTGGGAATGTGTTTAGACCAAAGAGTTGGTAGGTTTTTTAAGAAGAAGATGAATAATAAAGTAAGCTAAATGAATAAGGTTTTTTATATATTTTTCCTTTTATTTTCTAAAATAAATTTGCTTGATTTGATAATTTTTTCTTAATGGTGATTGAAAAGATTATATTGAGGTCATATGACTGACTCTAGAGGAATAACTACATCATTATTTTGTGATCATGCTGATTTTTATCACTAGATTATAATCCATGTTTTTCCCATGTTTCATCAGAAAAAATGTTTAGTGATTTCCAGTCTTGTGATGCTTTATTTTTTTATAGTTTAAAATATCATGGCTACTCAATTTTCCCATGATGAAATATTAATCACAATGGGGGATTTTTGGTGTATCTATAAAAAATGATCCAAAAACATTGTACAATGTATGAAATTATATTGTTACCAGTCAGAGGTTTATTCATCTAGAGTATAAATATTATGATATAAAGTTTTATATTTTTATATTTAAATTTTATAAAGATATAATAGAGTGTAAGTATAATTTTTTATTGAATATAAGGATTTTTATGGGTTTATTGGACAGTAAAATACTATATTTATCATATTTATATCACCGTTAGAAACTTTTTCAGTGTCATCTATTTGAGTTCACTGCAATGTCCTATAAATTATTATTTGCAAATAAATTAGAGGGATTCTTTGGAATGAACCTCATCAAGAAGAATATTTTTTTAATTTTTATGAATTCTACCATATTTCCCTTTACAAAGAAAAAAATGCAACATAAACTAGTCTCAAAATTATTGAGAATATATATATGAGTAATTGGATAGAAATATACATTTGATTTGATTGGAATGATTGAACTGAATAAGGATCATTTGAAAAAATGTTTAAAAGATAAGAAATGGTCAATGGTTTATAATTATAATAATCATATGGATTAAGTGCATCAAAAAATACTTCAAATAGGATCCTAAGAACATGTACAAGAAACTAGTTGGTGTTTCATCAGTATATAAGTTATTTTCTATTTGTATTAGATGGAAAGATAAAAGAGAATTACAAATTTTTTGTAAAAATATTGAATATGATGATAAAAATATAATATTTCAATATTCTAAAAATCAAACTGGAATCCCATGATTCTCTTCAGTTCTTATAAAAATTTTAAAGATGAATATTAACGTCGAATATTAAAGAAAGATACCAATATTCAATAGGTTTGAATGTAGTCAACATTAGTAAGTTTCTAAGTGGGATGTTTGATATTTAAGAATAAAGTTATAATTTAAATGATTCACTTATACCCTGAAATATAGAAAAAATCTAATTATATAGAGGGGTTTGGTTCATAGAGATGTGTGTATTAATTTTTGATAGCTATGTTAAGTGATTCCAAATTTGGATAGTCAATCAGACAAGAATATTAATGTTTCATTAGTATAATAAATATTTGTTTGAATTTTCACAATAGTTAGAATTGGATGGTTTGTGTGAAGATGTGATTAGATGAGTAGGAAAATGAGATATCATAATAAAATTATTAAAATGTAATGGTAAGACAGAAGAAATTATTCAAATATAGTTAATCGAGCGAATAGGGTGTTAAACTAAGTTTCATATGACCGTATATACCATTTAGTGAAAAGATTAGAAGGAATGTTTCCTATAGAATAATAAGAAGGCGTTATTTCATAATACTATGAATGAAATTGAAGAAAATGAAATAATAGAAATTGTAAAGAAATATCAAGCACCATGTTTACAACATAATAATTCCTATTTTCAAAGGTTATAATATTTGTTACAAACACATTGTTATATCATTTATTTATATGAGGTTCACATGAACAAATGATTTAATATAGTTCTCCACAAGTGAAATTATATTCCATACATAATATAACAAACTAAAGGATTACCTTCTATAGGTTTGATTCATGTTTTATTATTTACAAACCATTCGAAGGAATAGCTATACTTATTGTGTAGTGATTCTTGTAAATTCAAGTTCCCATATGGTTGTGGTTGTTTGATTATTTTTATCAGATTCATATCTCACTAACAAAATTCCATAGTTTTTCATAACTAAGAAAATATTAGAAAGAGAAATCATATATTTTCCCTTTTCTCTCACTTAGTAATCACACATATCCTGATTGGCTCCGTCAATTAGTATCTGAGCCAAGGTTTCCTTTATTGACTCTTAAATAATGTTTTATGAAAAGGAAGCTCAACTTGGATGTGAGGAACTGTATAAATAGTTAGGTGATTCCTCTCTTATATTGAAATAAATCTCATATCTTTATTGAAAAAATGTTACCTCTTAATATAAACATTGTTTATGAATTTTTAATTTATATATATATGGTTTCCCTCCTCCTTCAAAGGTTGTTTCCTTAATAGATATTGATAAGAGTAATTTGTAGAATGTTGGGTGATCCAAAATTGTTATGCTTTCCTCACTCCCTAAATCTAAATTCATAAGAGTGAAAGGTGTTTGAACTACCAAAGTCACCTGGGAAAAGATAAATAATATTTATGAAGGAAATAAAAAAATAAAACAAAGTTATAGATCTTGGTATTGAAGTATGAAGATCATAAAATGGTTGAAGATGAATCTTTTAGTGACTTCTTTAGAATATTTAATGAAATTATATGCATTGTTAGATGTTTTTGTAAGAATTTATAACATTCATCTATTATTTAAACAATTAAATGCATTATTTGGGACAAATTTGAAGTTAAGGTATCACAATTGGAAGATACAGATCATTAAACACTCTCTCTAGATGATCTAGGTAATATTATCATTACCTATAAAATTAGAACTAAAAAAGTTATAAAAAACAAAGAAAATTATTATTGAGACATTTCATTCATAGAATCTAAGAAAGTGATGGATAAGAAATTTCATGAGTAATATGTTAGTAATTCTGATGCCAAATATGTGGTTAGTAAGTTATTTGATATATTTGTGTTCTTGTTTTCTAAAATGGTGAAAATTGGCATAAGGAAATACAAAGGAAATCTACTATAGAACATCTTTGGTTATGGAACCATGGGACACATTGTTGTAGATTACCAAATAATTAAGGAAGATAAATAGAGTGGTGAAGAGGATCAAAAGTAGAATATATATATATAAAATAATTCAAAAAATTATGAATCACATGTAGGTGGAAAGAATAACTAGTTATCTAAAAGCAAAAAAGAGAAACTATTTTTCCACGTGTGTGGAAGATTTTAACAGTGGACAAGAAATAGAAGACTCCAATGATGATGCTTCTAAAAATCACTTTTTTAAAAATAAAATCATGAGAATTTCACCAATGATGAATTTTGTATCTATGAATAAGAACTATAAGTAAAATAGGATCATATGGAGTTTATGATTAATTTGGTGTTAAAATAATGTCTTAACAATATTATTTGAATTAAAAAATGATAACAAGAAGTTAAATAAAAAAATCATCCAATAAATAAATAAGAATATTCTATTGAAGATAAATATAGGTTTCAAAAATATATTTATGATATGGAGAGATTTCTTGATGAAGAGTTTGGTATTATTATAAATCTTGACTGAAATAAAATTCGATGGAGAAAGAACTTGATTATGTTAACAAAAACATTCTGATACTGAGAACAGGATAAAAAATTTTCAAAACATGGTTTTAGAAATTTTGAAAGTTCTAAAAAGATTGAACCTCATAAGGATTATCAAAAATCATATATAAAGTTTAACAACAAGTTTAATTATCGTGAGAAAAAAAGTTAAGTCAATAATATTGTGTATATAGCCCAAAAAAGTAGAGTTGAAAATATTAAAATTTATATAGTTTTAAAGTCTATACCAAAAGATGCTACTAATAGAGATGTAATACCGTAACCCAAGTAAACTCGGAGATGTTGTCTCCTACTATTACATTTTCAGGATTATAAGAAATCAAATCTTGAATAACTGAAGATTTTAGAGAAGTCCTGTTAAACCAGATACATACATGTGTCTTGATTTAATAATGAATATAATAATTATTACATATTTTTTTTCTTTTTATGATAAAATTATTTGTATATATAATATCATTGTATATCTTTACTTGTAATCTTCTTGGATTAATTAGGAAGGTAGAAAAAGAAAAGGGTGATCCCAAATGATCACTAAGTGTTAAGTATAGAAGAGGCAATAATAAATCAATGTGAACAGTCAATATAGAAAGGTAATAGTTGATGACACATTACATGTAATCAATAAACTGAGAAGGAAGTTTATAACCAATTAAAAAAGGTAAATAACCAAAACACATGACATTTAATAAATGAAATGAGAATGAAATTATTCCATATATATTTTAAAAGAAAATAATTTCATTGATATTAATAACTAAATACTGAATGAAGGAAATACTCAATTATTGGATATCATTTTCCATAGTTTCAAGATACCTTTACTATCAAGACCTTTCACAAGACGGTTTATCATTAAACTTTCAAGACCTTTTACAAGATTGTTTAAATGGGTGGGTAGAAACTAATCTGTTATTCTTAGAAACAAACTCAATAATTTTTTTACTGTCTAATTTTATCTCATGAGACCACAGATTCCTCATGGGGATTATTAACAATGGTCCCCAACCCATGTAATGTATGTCCAAATAATTTATCATATATAAAATAATATATTTAATTAATCAATATTGTGCCTTACTAAATATTTATATTGATTAAAGAATTTCGATTTATCAATACAACCCCAGATAATCAAATAACTATCAATGTAATTACCAGATTTATAAAAGGTATACAATTTAGGTAATGAACATATATATAATAATTTATATGAATAATTATGGTAAGTCAAATTTCCAATGATCACAAGAATGTAAATATCAAAAGGGGACTACAAAAATGAATCAAGGAAGTGAATTACAATAATATCCTTTTCAAAATCAATAAAAACCATCCACATGAAGAATAAATATGGTATAAAATTAAAATATCACAAGTGGAGTAAAGATAATAGGTTTTCATCATTGATGAATAGGAAGACTATAAAAATCTCTTAAAAATATTATTGAGGAAAATACTCTTTTCATTTTGAAAAACCTTTTTAAAAACCTTTTATTTAGGAGTAAAATATAAAAACATAAAATATATTTCAAGGGTTAAAAAGAAATTTATAAATAATATTTAAAGGGTTAAAAATATTTTTGAAAACGTTTTTATAACCAATGATTTTGAAAGAAAATAGATCTCTGACTGAAGAGAAAAATGAATTCAGGTTTTCTTAAAAACATTTTCTAAAGAATTTTAAGTACCAAATAATTGAAATTTAAACTATTACTTGAAAAGGGTCGTGATTAACTAGAGTATGGTAAAATTAAAGATTTTATTGATCAATTATCCTATAAATTCTTTTAATGTAATTTCAATGATAAGAAATTTCTATTAGAATGTGATTGTGAAATTAACTCTAAAAATAATCATAATGTTGATGTGAGAATTTATCACTGTACTGATTATGTTTATCATTTATAAATAAACATATAATTAGTGAAAATACATCAATATATAGTCAATTTCACTATACAAATTATCTTATAATATTAAATATAATGAGGAAGTAATATAACCCAATGAAATATGAATTGAGTTTTTTAATTTATTTTACATGTTGTAGTTTTAAGTTCAAATAACCATAGAATAAATGATTCAAATTGGAACTCAAAATTCCATAAATAATTCATAATTACCAATATTAAATTTAAATTTTGATGTCTTTACACTAATAAAGTATGTGCACAATGATAATGTATTCCTCAATGAATGTAAATTGAAATGAAGTCCCTTCCCTTGCAATTCCTTTTTGGAGAATGTATTTTAATCTCCAGTATAATGTTTTTAATCATGTAAATAACTTATAAAAGATCCATAATCATATTTATAAAATCGTATATTATCTTTTTATAATATCTTATTACTCTTTTGTTAATAAAATTTCAATATTTTCACAATTTTGGGTGTTAATTGCCTAGTTTTTTTGTAAGTTTTGACTTTTTATTTTTGTTATTCTTAAGTTGATCATGATTTCAGTATCTCAAAGATCTAAAAAAGATTTAAATATCATATATATTTAGTATATATATATATAATTTTAATTATTTATAAATTTTGGATATATTATATGAAATGCACTATACATGGAAACCGTAGGTCCTATGTATGCATGAACGCTACTTCCATTTAGTTGTCATATTTAAAAGAATTAAAAGTAATTGATATATATATATATATTGGTGTATATTATAAGTCTAATATCACATTTATGTTCTATATTTCACATAGGATTTTTAGAACCATCCTTTATACATTCCATGTATAGCATGAATGAATCATGTCACCTTGAGGAGGTGGTAGTCCACAGGTCCACAAACAATGTTATCATATTCCCACCAAATGGAAAGAATAAATTTATGTGTTGTATAAAAAATATATCATAAAAAATATATCATATATATCATATATATTTTATATAAACTATAAATACATCATTTTTTCATCCTTTAAAGGTAGTAAATGGAAAAATTAATGACAACGGTTCACAAGGTGGTAGTCTTCCATACAGATGAATACTGATTGTGTATCCCTTTTCACGGATGTGTGTAAACTTTTTTGTCTAAATATTAGAAAAAAATATCTCAATATATTTTAGATACTTATTTTATTATATTATTATGATATAAAAAGGAATTTAAGGGTAGATAAACAAAAGAAACAAAAGTGAACATTGAAGAATATTACCTCTTATTCAGGTAACTCATTTTGGTTTATACCAAAATACTTGGGTTGATTTAAACCAAAGGAGAGGATGTTATGTAGAGGTAAGTAATTTTGGGAGATTTTTTGGGATGATTTTTGGAAAGAGAAAGAGATTTTGATGTGTCAATATGTGTTAGGGGTGAGTTACTTTTTACAGTGGAGGAGGAACGACATTCTCATTAATATAAAAAGCTAAACAATATTTTGTGGTCTCCATTTCATAATATTCCTCGAATAATGTTCCAAGTTATATAAATTGGAATATAGGGTCTAAATATGTCTATAAAATTTATTTTTTACAATATTCTTGGTAATTTTGACCCATAGTTTTAAGGATTAGTCCCTTGTTAAGAAAATTTCTCTCTTAATCAGTGTAATTAATTTTAATCAATTTCACCAATCCGTTTCATCAAAAAAATTGAACTTATAAAAAATTATAAATTATACTAATTAAAAAAATATAATCCATTATTTTAAATTCAATTAAATATTTTTTAGAAATTAATTTAAAATAAATCCTGCTAACGGGGCGATAAAGTAGGTTTTTAAAGTAAAAATGTTCAAAATGCTGAAATATTTTTATATCTAATTTCAATTTTAAATTGGTTAAAATGGACTAAATTTTTTTAATTTATGTATAATTGAACTAATTAATATTTCAAATAAATTTAAAATACAATTTTATAGTATAAAATATTTACATGAAAAATAGCATTGAATTAAAATTCAGTGTTTTTAGATATTCATCTCAAAATGAAACATCTTAGAAAAATACAAAATATTCATCCTAATGTAATAATTATGTAATAATTTCAAATTTTATTTTTAATTTTACATATAAAATTTAAAAAAGATCCAAAAAATTTATTTAAAGTAGGTTCTCCATTAAAAGTTGGTAAAATTGCCAACTAAAAAACAATTAAGCATAAAAATGGATTTATTCTTATTTTATGATTATCAATTTTACTGGATGAGAATAATAAATATTTTATTAAATATACAATGTATATATTTAATTAATATTATTCACTTAAAATAATTAATTTAATCTATCTAGATAAAACACCTTTGTGAGCATAAAAGTATTTCTGATTAATTGGAAACAAATGAAATCATTTTTTCTTTTCATAAAAAATAAATTTTCATAAGTTAGTGAATCCTATTAATAAAATTCAATTTAACTACTATGTTATATATTATTATATTATATAATCATGTATTATTGTTCAGTAAAACTCAGTCTTGCGTGTAACGTAAGTAATTGAAGAAACTCGTTTTTGTGTGTGACACAAGATAAATCAATGTTGTGTTCCTTTAAAGCTATAGAATATGTTACCTTTACATACAAAATTAAAGATACCATAATTTATCAATAGATTATATTCTATTCTATGGTTGGAATTTCCTTTCATACTTGTTATCGAATAAAAAGTTTCCCTTTTTGAATTTTTTGGATATTACATTCCTCCCACTAAATAAACTATGTACTCATAATTCAAACAAAATATCTATAATAAATTTATTGATATTTGAAAATTACTTTCTTGAATTCCCACATTAGGTGAATAGATAATAAAACATCTTTATTATGAGAGAGAATAAGACATAAAAATTTCACATGGAAAAACATATAACAAGGTTTCCAAGAAGGAGAACATCACTAGGAAGTGAAAAGATAGTCTTGGAGGAAATTATTAAGTATTTGTAGGGAGTTGATGATTTTATAGATCATAAACAGTTTAATGATCAATGGAAATTTTAGGGCCTCAAATCAAAATATCTATGTTGATATAAAGGACCATCCATTCAACAAAAAATATTTTATTACGGAAAATTTTTTTGATAATTTTTCTAATGTTGAGTAACTCATTTACTACTTAAGATTATAAGGAAATATACATACTCCATATGTTTCAATTTATATTTAACAACTCCAACTTTTTGTTATGCTTAAATCAAATTCTAATTCATCCCTTTCTTCATAAAATGGATATACAAAAATTAACTTTGATGCCTGAAGCACAAAAATACACATTTAAGAGATCATAAGGCTCATAAATGAGTGACGAGACTTTCCATTTCCCTCAAATTATTTTCTAAATAAAATATGGTTAATAAATTAATCATTCTACCTATAAAGTAATACATCAAGCTTCATTATTAATATTTACTTAAAATAGAGACATATTTACCAGGACATTCCATAGGTTAGTGGTTGGTGTTAAACCCTTCTCATCCTTCAGTCAAGGGCTCAAGTCCCATGGCCATTATGGATATGATGGGTTTTCATCATACATATACATGTTTTTCACTTCTAAAACAATAATTATATAATTTAAAAAATATATATAAGGGAAATATATTAATTTTTCTCATTAAATAACCTTTTTAAAATTGTTTTCAATACAGCATATTTTTCACATTCAAAGACCAAGAATATAATTTTACTATTATTACAATTTCATTATTGATCAAAATAACACTAAATTTTATCAATTAATTTAAACTAATATATCTAAAGGAAATTATTCCTCATGTAACTTTTCCATTAAAACTAATAATAAAATAATAAGTTGTATTGCTATCAGTTTATTCCAATATATCATAATCTTGGTAGACCCTCATTACATAAATCCTAGAAAGAGGTATTTAAGACATAGAACTTGTGATCAACCTTAATATCACGTTACAGAGATGGTATCCATAACTCATAATTTAATGAAGACATATGTTATTCTATGTTAATACTCAATGTATATCTTGGGGTTATGTTCCATAATCAATGTTTTCCTAAGTATAGTACCAATTATTTCTACTAGAATTATAATGATACCAAATGAAGCATCCCAACCCCATTAAGCCCAGATCATGTGTCAAATATCATTAAATAGTCATTATTAAATGTAAAAAATCCCTAAGGGTTGAAGATATTAGTAGTCTTAGTAAACCAGACACAAATATGATTATTCTTCAAAAAATGAATACAATAATTACAATATATTTTTCCCTTTTTAAGATGACATTATTCCCACTAAGTGAATCCTTATATATCTTTCCTAGTAAAATTCTTGGATTCCTATTGAAGGAAATGAAATAATTGTGAGCTCAAATAGTATGAAAGGGTTAAAAAAATTGGAATCAATAATGAGTCGATAAGAATAATAAATATAAAAAGGTAATAGCTGAAGATTTATTACATGTAATCTATAAAATAAGAAGGAAGTTCATAACAAACATGAAAATTTAAACAACTGAAAAACATTCCATTTAATCAATTAAAAGATAATTAAATGCATCCATAGATAATTTAAGAAAAAATTTCATTGATATTAATAACTGAATTCTAAATGAATGGAACTCTAAATTATTAAAATTTATATTTCCCAGATACAGGATATCATTAAAATCAAGACCATTCAGAAGATTTTTTATAATTTTAATTTCATGACCTTTCTCAAGATAGTTTATTTCTGGGGTTAAAAATCTATCGATTCTTCTTTGAAAGAAACTACGAGGATTTTAATCCAACCTATTTTGTCTCATGATACTACTAATGAATTAAAGGGATAATTTCCATTAGACCCTAACCCATGTTTTTAATTTGAAAATCATTCTACATATATCAAAAAAAATATTTAATTAATGAAAAATGTGGCTTATCAAATATCTTTATTGATTAATGAAGCCAAATTTTTCAATATTTCCCAAGATAATCAAATAACTATAAAAGTAATTATAATATGTAAAAATAATATATAGATTAGATTTGATATTATCCATGATAAATTATATGAATAATTTAGATAAATTCCATGTACAATGATCATTGGGAAGTGAATATTTCAAGGGGACTAGAAAAAAGAATAAAAGAAGTGATTGTCAATATTATCCTTGGAAAAATCAGTGAAAACTTATCCAAAAGAAGAATAAATATGTTATCAACAAAAAATATCCCAATTTTATTTAAAATATGTGGTTTTTTCATTTATGAATATAAATAATATAAAAGTATCTTTTTAAAACATTCATGATGTAAATATCATTTTCATTTTGAAAAAAAAATTAAAAATCCATTTCATTGTAAATCACTTTTTAAAAAAATTAAAGGGTGAAAATTCCGTTGATAAATTATTTTTAAAGGGTTAAAAAAAATTGAAAACTTTTTTTTATAAAACATGGTTTTTAAATAAAATTGATCTCCGACCGAAGAGAGAAATAAAGAAGGGTTTCTTTAAATTCATTTTCTATAACGTTTTAAGTACCAAAGTGAGAGAAAATGATATTATTAATTGAAAAAATTTCATTATTAAATATATTAAAAAGAAATTAAAGTTTTTATTGATAAATGATCATATAATTTCCTTTAATGTAATTTCAATAAAAAGAAATCTCAATTTAATGAGATTGTGAAACAAACACTTAAAATGATCATAATATTGAAGTGAGAATTGATAAATGAATTTATTGTGTGTATAAACCTTAAATAAACATATAATGAGTGTAAATACATAAATATATAAAAAAAATTATACAAAAAATAATTTAATATTAACGACAATGAGGAAGTAAAATAACCCAATGAAAAAGTAATTGAGTTATGAATTTTCTTTACCACTTGATAATTTTATGTTCTAATCCCTCTAGAAAAAAATAATTCAAATTGAGACTCAAAATACCATGAATAAGATAATTATTCATTATATTAAATGTCAATGTGGAAGTATGTACACCATGTATAAGAAATTGGGTTCACAATGACAAAGTATTCCATACAGAATGGAAATTTAGATGAAGTCCATTACCTTGCATTTCCTTTTGGGTGATGACATTTAACCTAATGTATAATGGAATTAAGAATATCACTAACTTTTAAAAGAAACATATTAATATTTATAATGTCATATATCATCATTATAATAATATCTTATTACTCTTTTTTTAGTAATCTTTTATTATTTTTACTATTTCAGTTGTTAGTTGCCAAATTTTTTGAGAATGTTTTGACTTGTAACTTTTGTTCTTCTTACACTAATCACGATTTCATCATGTATAGGATGTAAAAGATTATGTAATTGAAATATATATTTATTATAGATATTTTGAGAATATTCTATAATGTTTGGATATAGGAAATCAAATACACATTCCCTAGAGATGGTAGGCTCTACATACACATGAACGCTGCATCCATTTCCATGTCATATTTTGAAGAATGAAAAGTAAATGATATAGATATTTATATTATAATTACAGTATTATATATATATATAAATATATCAAATTTTTCATAATTTTTTATTAACTCCATATTTTATATATTCCACATATAGCATGAATGAATCACATCTCTTTGAGAAGGCGATAGTCCACACGTCCAAAAATGAAGTTATCATATTCCCAAAAAATGGAAATCATAAATTTATGTGTTATATATAAATTAATGAAGAATAAATAGATAATAAATATAATATATTCCATATATAAACTATAAATCCATCATTATTTCAAACCATGATATGTCATAAATGGATGAAAGAATTCCATCAGTTCGCGATGTAGTAGTCTGTCAAACACACGAACGATGATTGTTTCTCCCATTTAATGGATGTGCCTGTGAGTGTAGGTTTAACTATTTGAATAACAGAATATAAGTATTTTTAAGATATTTAGGTTATTAAATAATCTTGATATAAAATTTTTTGATGGTTTGGTGAATTAAACGGAATAAAAGCGATCGTTGAAGAATGTTAACTCTTATTTGGGTAACTCCTTTTGATTTGTACAAAAAAGACTTCCTTGTATTGCTTTATTCACAAAGTGGGTCTTATAAGAATAATTCAGGGATAATGGTATATTATTTTGGCATATTTCTTGTGAGAAAATTTTCTTTATAAGTGTCATTAAGAGGGATGTGTGAGTGCCTTTTCATAGTGGAGGATGAGTGGCATTTTTGTAAATCTAGAACAGGAAACAATATTGAGAGGCTTCTAATACATATGGGGCCTACAAAAATGGTCAAAATTATAAAAAAGGGAGTATAGGATCTATAAATTCCCATATAATTCTATTTGACAAATTTTTAAGGTCATTTTGGCCAGAAATTTTAAGGTGTAATCCCTTAATCATGGAAATTAATTATAATATCTTTCACTATTAATTTTAGTAAAATACTAATTTGAAATTATTTTAAAATTTAAATTATTCTGATTCCAAATATTGAATTTATTTTTTAAAATTACAATAGCATAATTTTTAGAAATTATTTTGAAATTAATTCTTCTGAAAGATGACAGGGAGGTTTTTAAAAGTAAAAGTGTTATCGAAATGATTTTATTTCTAATTTAAATTTAAAATTTATTCCAATGAACTAAATTATATTAATTTATGTATAATTAAATTATTTAAACTATAAAAAGAATTTAAATTACAATTTAACACTACATGTTATTTACAAGAATATTGATTTTAAATTAATATTCAGTAATTTTCACTATTCACCAAAAAATGAAACTTCTTAGAAAAATAACAAATATTAACCATAAGAAAATTTTTATGTTAATATTTTAAAAATGATATTTACTTTAACATATAAAATTTATATCAGTGCCAAAAACTTTATTTAGAATATGTTTTCTATTAAATGGCGGTAAAATTACCTTTTTAGACAAATATAATTTTTAAGCATAAAAAAGGAATTATTATTATCATATGATAATAAAATATATGAGAAAAATATAAAAAATATTTTATTGAATATATAATAAATAGATCTCATTAATATGATTCACTAAAAGTAAATAATTTAATCAATTCAGAGAAAATGATCTTGTGAGCATAAAAAAATTCCTTTATATTAAATTTCTTTATATATTAATTTCTAATAAATTGAAAAACAGTTAAATAATTTAACATTTTTATAAACCATATATATTATTTATTTAGTTAATCTCATCCATAAATACCAATTTAACTTCAATTTTGTTTCTTGTTGTATTAAATAATAATATATTAATAATATATTGGTGTTCTGTAAAACATGGTATTGCGTGTAATGTAATTAATAGAAGAAAATCATTATTTCATTTGATAAAAGATAAATCTATATTTTGTTAGTTTCAAGTTGTATAATATATTAAATTTATTAACAATTTTAAATATACCAAAAAAGTATTGAGTGGTTATATTCCTTTTCGTAATTGGTTTTGTGTGTGATACATGTTATCGAATAAAAAGTTACTCATAGATTTTTCTATATGTTACAAGAGATATTAATATTATTATAATAAATATAATTAATAAAATAATTCCTTAATATTATTAAAAAATTGATTCACAATAAATGTTATAAGATGTGTGGTATGAAGGATGATGAATGATTGTTCAAAATTCTAAACAATATATAAGTTACAGAGAAAAATGTGATTTATTTTAGTAATTCTGGTACTGTGAAGCCTACATAAATATATCAAATATGTTATTGTTCAATTTATGATACAATAATGATCATAGGAGGAACATTATACAGAGTCTGAGGTGGATTAAATTCACTTAAATAAGGACACCTGAGTAATACATTTTGAAAACTAAAAATAGATTTCAACCTCTCGAATCTATTTGCGAAATAAGTTATCAACCTTAAAATCCTGCTAATGGATTCTCTATTATTTTACCATATAAAAATAAATAAATTAAAAATCTAAAAATCTGTATAATAAGAGAAAAAATGGGATGAATAAGGCCATAGTCATCAAAACAACTCTTAATGATAAAAAAGGAGAACGGTCGTGGATATTTGATAGTCAGTGTTCCTCGAATATGACTGAAGATTTTAATTTATAGAATAATTTGAATGATTTTAAATAAAGGATACTGTTGTTTGAAAATTGAGAGACACTCTAAATTAATGGATTTTTATCTTCTATCTTTAGGGAAGGAAAATTCAAAATCCTATAGAGCCTTATTTTTTGACACAATCAAACACAATTTTTTTAGTGTTTCACAACATGGTAATGAATGTAATGACGTTTTTTTCATAATATATGATTTTTATATTAAATTTATTGAAGATTATAAAGTTTATATGAAAGGATTATGAACCATGGGAAACTTATTTCATGGTAGTGATGTGTATATTTTAAATTTTCTGAGCATGATGGAATAAAATAAACATTTGTATAAGAGGTTTGGGCATATGATTCAAATGAATATGAGAAAACTGAAAAGGAAATAATGTTTTCTTGATATTTCTAACCTGAAAAAAAGAAGATATTATTGTTTTTCTATATTCCAGAAAGAGTGGATTACAAACTTTATACGTAAAAATGGTGAGATACATTCAAATCATCCCATAAAGATGATACATTGTGATATTTTTTTGATCATGTGAATGGAATCAATAAATGTCAATAAGTATTATCCTGCTTTTATATTTGAATTAACTCACATTACATGTATTTTGTTTTATATACAAAAAACATTTTCTATAAAAACGTTTTAGCTTTTCAAGAGAAGTGAACAAAACAATGTTGATATTATATAAAGTAGATTCAAATTCGAAATGGTGGGAAATATAAAAAATAGATGAATATAAACTATATTTAAAATCTTGGAATTCATCATGAGCCTAGTTCACCATATAATCTTTAATATAACAGCATTACTAGGAGAATAAATTGACGTTTCATGGAGATGCTGTGAACCATATTGGTTGAACAAGATAATTCTTGATAATTTTGGAGGTTAGAAATTAGATAATAATATCGTATTTGGAATCTATATTTATACAATACAATCTCTGATATAAATCCATATTGTATGTTTTATAATTTAATGACAAGTTTTAAATACCTAAGTGTTTTTAAGTTAATTCATTATCAATGTCACAAGTTAGAGTCTTTGAATGTTTGATTAATAGGTGTATCTTGAATATTTATTTGATTCTCTTATAATGGAATAGAATATATGTGTTTTAATAAAAATAAAAGAAATATTTTTGAATCTTCATATCATAAAGTTATACGATATTCTCATAATAATGTTTCATAGTATTTTTAGATATAAGAAATTTTTAAGATAAAGTTATTATTGTTAACCTAAAAAACCAATTCTCTTACAAATGTAATGATATTGAAAGAGAATAAGATGAGGATGTTTATCCATCCATTTAAAGAGGGGGAGAAAAATCTCTCTCATATCATTATAGGTAGAGAAAAAAGTGGAGGACCAAAATACAGTATGTGATCAAGGTCAATAACTTCAAACCAAAATAAAATAGTGGTTAGTTACACATACTTATTTATATTCATTGGTTGAGACAAAAGATATTTAAGAATACTTGAAGGATCAAGATTGGATTGATGCAATGAATGAATATTAAGATCATATTGAAAGGAATTTGACAGGGAAATGTGTACCCAAACAAAAAAAATGAAAATATGATTAGTTTAAAGTCTCAGTTTTGAAATAAGATAAATGAAAAAAGTAAAGTGATAAGTAAAAAAGGCATGACTAGATTGTAAAGGGTACTAACAAATTGAAGTCATTTATTTTGATGAGGCCTTTTACCCAGTTAAAAGGATTTAAACAATAAAATATTTCTTTTCAACACTTCAAATCGAATATATAAGATATTCCATATGGGTGTCGAGTTATATTTTCATAATGGAGACCTCGATGAAGAAGTTTATATTTAATAGTAATGTGTCTAGGTTCATGGAAAATAATAAGCTATGTGTTTATGTTTAGGAAGAATTTTTATAGGTTTAAGTAGTCTATGATATATTGGTATTCTAAATTTGAAACTTTCTTAAGGATGTTTAACTTCAATAAAGGAATAGTTGATAGTGACATCAACATTAAAGAAAATAGAGATATTTCCCCCATTGTGATTTTTTATATTTATGATATCATATTCATATTGGATAGTGAATGAACATGTTAAATGTTTCATTGAGATATAAATAAATTAATTCAATTATCCATGCTAGGAGAAGTGAAATACTTTCTTGGCCTGCAAATATCTCAAAAGAAGAAATATATTTTCCTTTTTAATGTGATTTATTATATGAAACATATGAATAATATTGTAATATATGATTTAAATCGTGTTTCCATACTTATTTTAGTAGGAATAAAGTTTTAAAAATATGGATAAGATAAGGAGGTTGATCTGAAATAGTTTAAAGTTAGTCGAAAATATTTTATATTTAATGGCTTCAGGAAATTATTTAGTGTATGTTTTTTTATTTTTGTTCCATGTATCATGGTTATTCAAAACAATCTCTTATTATAATTGGAAATAAAATTCTTTGATATAATAAAGGCACAAATATTTTGGGATGGAATATATTTCCATATTAAAGATTGGTTTGTATTGTTATACAGATGAAGATTGGGATAGCAGTGATTATGATACAACATCTACATCTGGTGGGTTTTTCTTCTTAAAAGAAATATGTGTGAGTTGGCATTAAAATATTAAAAATCCAGTAACTATCATCTATTTAGAATCTGATTATATAACTTCCACTTAATAAAAATCATGACTTATCTGGATGTATACACATTTATAATATTTATTAGTTGATGTGAGGTTTCCCCTTAAAAATCCAGTGAACATTCTTAATCCATGAACATAAATTTTAAATATCACTTTATTAAAGAGGTTATACAAATAAATGAACTAAATGTTGTGTTTTTTCAAACAATAGAATAAGTTTCTAATATCTTAACTAGCCCATTTCCAAAGGAAATATTTCAAAAACTGAGGTTGATCATGTGTTTACAACCTCACTCTATTCAAGGATAATGTATAATCATATTCATACCCTCTATTATCGTTTCATTAGATAGTGTTTTTAAATGGGGAGATAAGTTGTAACATAAATATTTCCATTATTATTTGATTATCCTTCTCAAGTAAGAATTTATATTTTCTATGAGATTTTAAAAGGGGTAAGTAGTGATTCTAACTTGTGTGAAAAATTTAAACAGTTTTTTTAACCATTTTCAAGAAATGTGGTCCTTTATGTTTTAATTGTTTTAACAGCGAAATTTCATTGTGAAATAAAAATTTTGGAATTATTTTAGAAAAATTTCATAAAAGTTGTAAGGATATTTTCTTCAATCACTATTATAGATAACATGGTAATATTTTTTGATGATTCTTGTTTCCTAAACTAATTTAACTCAAATATGAAAATATGTATTGGCTAACTGATCCATTTTTATAGTTTCATAGTTTTAGTGATTTATGTTCCTTGGATGAAAAAAATCAAAATGGATAAACTTTTAGGACCAAGAAGTTTAGAGATGTTTTACAAATAAGTTGAAGGAAGAAGGAATCTAAAGGAAGAAGGCTTTCTCATTGAGTTGTTTTTTGTTCTCTAAAACTAATCATATTAATTTGTAACATTTTCCTTAATGGTCATTGGATATAGAATATCATCTTGAGGTTATCAGACCAAATCTAGGAGATGAATTGTATCATTTTGTTGTTATTAGGCATAGTTTAAACACTAAAAGTTTATCCAAGTTTTCTCTCCTATTATGTTAGACAAAATGTTCAATTTTGTAAAATTTTGATATGATTTCCTATTATTATACTTCAAAATATAATGACTAATGAGATTTTTAATGATACAAGATTAAGTGTCAAGGTGGTTTCTAGTGTGACTTTATTAATATCATGCTATAAATTTGTATGAAATATACTGGACTAATATTACAGGTCATATGTCAAGTAGTATATTGTATAGATATCATGTAAAAAGTATCAAATTTCTTTGTTCAATGGTTACAAAGATATTATATTTTATAAGTGTGAAGGCTTATCAAATGAAAGGATGTTTTTAGTTTCATCATATGGTAAATTATAAATATAATTCGATCTAGTTCATAGAATGAACCATTTTCAATGTTTCCAGTTGTATTTCTATTCAATGTCCTCTAAATGATTTCTTGAAAATTCATTATTTATACCCCTTAGAATTGAGATCATTGAAAAGAAGATTTTATAATTTTTTATGAAGTATATAATATTACCTTGTACAAATTATAAAATGTGTGGTGAGGAAGTCTTAGAGTGATGAGAAAATTTCTTCGGGTACTTCGAAAGAAATCTAGGATATATGAGATTGAATAGTAGTATATATATGATGTTCATCAATTAGAGGTTGAAAATAAAAGAAATCGGTCAAAGGTAACTAAATATATTCATTGGATGGATTATGTTTCATGAAAAATATTTCCAATAGGTTCCTATGAAGTTATGTTGGAACACAAGTTAGCATAATTATATGAAGTTGTACCAGATGAAAGGATCAAATGGCTTTATGAAATCTTTTTAAACAAGATAAATATCAAAAGGAAAATTTGATCATTTAATGTTCTTAAAATCATGGATTAAATTCATGATTATTTCTATGTGTTAAAAAACATTTGAAGATTATTTTTGAAACCAAATATTAAAAAAAGATCCTAAAATTTTAGAGGTCTGAATGTGATCAGAGAAAGGAAGTTCCAGAGTGGTATGTTTTGATGTTTATTCATTATTTTTGAATTTAAATGATGGGATTATTCCTTTAAATGTGAAGTTACTATCCACATATAAATGGGTTTGTTGTATAGTGAACTTTGTATTTATTTTTTATTAATTGATTCTTTTTTAAGGTGGAGAGTTAGTCAGACAAGAAGATTATAGTGGCATTAGTCTCACAAATACTGAAAAGATTCTTCCCATCAGTTGGTATATGATGGTCATTAAATAGAATTTATTATAAGAACTTATTGAATAGATGTTATAAGAATACTAAAATAAATTTTTCGTGATATAAAATTGATATCTCAAATAGATTTCATCATAGAAACAAGATACCATATTGGGTTTTATTAGACTATGTATATCGAAGAGGTAAAATATTAGACATGTAGTTTCCTATAGAAAACTAGGAAGTGGTTTTTTATACCTCTTGTGAAAGAAATTGAAGAATTACTTACAAGAAGTGAAATTGTGTAGAAATTTCCAGAAGCATAGTAAAAACATACAAAATTCAATTTTTTAAGGTTCTTGTAGTTGTTAAGAAAACATTATTATATCATTTATCCATACAAGGACTACATAACTTTTAATCGACTATAGTGTTATGCAAGTTAAAAGATATTCCCTTCTTATTGTAACCACCCAAAGGATTATTTTCTAGTGGTTTTTGTGGCCTTGTTTTATTTTAAAACCATGTCAAGGACAATATATACTTATTGAGTGATGAACCTGGTAAATTCCTATGTTCATGTGGTTGGGCATGTTTACTTATATTTCAGGAGTTATATCTCACTAATAGTATGTGAAAATGATTTCATATATAAGTAAAAAAAAATATAAAATACATCAGATTCACCCCTACCCCTATCAGTTGTTGAGTCAATAAGGTTTTCCTTATGACTTTTCCATTCCTTCTTGTTTTGAAAATCATAAACACCATATCTTTAAAGAAAATAGCTTTTATAAGGAAAATCACTTTTATAAGGAAAATCACTTTTATAAGGAAAATCACTTTTATAAGAAAAGTCGCTTTTATAAGGAAGATCTCTTTTATAAGAAAAATTATCCTTATCATATTTTCATCCATATATTTATCAAGTATAAGATTCAGATTCATTTCTATATTCTCAGAATCGTTTGAAACATTTATATGAAGCATTCTGTTTTAGGTTCCGAATTATGGATGAGAACTGTAATGTAGTTTCACTCCGAATTCTGGATGAGAACTGTAATGTAGTTTCACTCCAATTCTAGATGAGAATTGTAATGAAGTTTCACTCCGAATTCCCGATGGGAATTGTAATGAAGTTTCATTCTGAATTCCGGATACGAACTCTGATAAAGTTCTACTCCGAATTCTGGATACGAATTCTCATTCCGAATTTTCATTCTGAATTCACCTATTAAACAGAATCTGATCATCTTTGCTTTATACACTCCGAATTTATTTAGACTCTGAAAATTATTTTTGGTTAGACTCCGAACTTTCATTTTTCTTACACTTTTATAATTTTTCTACTCTTTGACATTTTGTTTACACTCCGAACCTTACTCTGAACTTTTGAGTTAGAAATAAAACGATATCGTACATTCTGTTACACTTATTTTGTTATAAAATGATGTCATCTTTTCTGTTATAAACTAACCATTGGTTAAGTTACACGTGTACAGGTCCCTCTAATTTTTATGGAAAATATGACCGTTTGAAAGGAGGTCGTCCTTGCCTATAAATAGAAGCTCATTTGAAAGAGCTCAAAAAGACACAGAAGTTGATCGATCTAGAGACCACTCGCTGCTAATGTGATTTCTAGAGAGAGAAAGCTTTTCATTCCTTGTGCGTACTAAACCGCTCAGTCAGTTTTTGCTTCGTGCGACTCTGAATGTTGGTGATTACATTCGAGGACTTACGGGGATAGAAGACAGAGGTGTCGACTACCTTGAAGTTCGAGGGCTTCCTTGCTGAGGAAGACCGAGGTTTCCAACTACCTATAAGTTGAGGGCTTGTAGGGACAGCAAGATAGAGACTTTGATCTTCGTATCGAGGGCTTAACCTGGTGTGGGTAAGACAGACTTGCTTGAAAGTATAAATCAAGGGACCTTTATCCAAGGTTGTTGGATACCCCTCTCTTTGGGTTAAAAGACTTATATCTTGTTACTTGTAGTTTTACTACTTGATTGTTTTTGTTGCATATTGTATTATAAGGAAAGTATAAATTTCTTATACTTTCTTACTTGTACTCTGTTCCATTTAGATTCTATACGCTTTAAGGTAGAATCTCATATTGTAATCTTTAGTTAAAATTTCAATTTCCGGATCCATATTTCCGGAACCTACTTTCGGAATCTCTTTCCAGTTTTAAGCTAGTACATAGGACTTGAAGTTTATAACTTCATTCCTTATTCCAAGTTTTCATTTGGTGTTAGAGGTGTTTTGAATTTTCTTAGTTTAACTTTGTTAAACTATGCTCTTCCCTTTGTTTAAGGAAAACATAGTTATTCGTAACTAACTTTAAAGGTTCCAAAGGAATTTTTAAAGTGTACAATTTACCCCCCCTCTTGTATATTGAGCATCTACATCATTATTTCGATCCTACAATTGGTACCAGAGCAGGTCTCTGAAAAACTTGTACTCACGTATAAGTTTTTTCTTGCTCACTTTATCATTCCGAACTTTCTCATTCCGAACTTTGCCATTCCGAACTTTCTCATTCCGAAATTTGTCATTCCGAACTTTGTTATCAATACTGGAGTGGACAACGTTGTTATGCTCACTGGTGATTATAAAATTCCTGACAAGGAAGTTAGAACTTTTACTAACCAGGAAAATCAAGAGTATCAACTCAATTATAAGGTATTAAATACCTTAAATTGTTCAATGACTAGAAATATATATATCCAAATTTCTTCTTGTGAGGAAGCTAATTGTATCTGGAAGAAGTTATAAGTTACACATTTTGGAACTTCTAATGTGATTGAGACTAGGAGAGATATGCTTAGAGCTGAATACCATGGATTCAATTTTCCTTATGGTGAACCAATTTGTCAAGTTCAACAGAGGTTTATGACTATCGTCAACAGTTTACAGTTTATGGGAGAAAAAGGGCTAGATGATGAAGCACTTGTGGATAAGATAATTGATATTATTCCCAATGAGTGGGAATCCAAAAGAACTGCTATAGATGAGAACAGGAAGGTCACTCAAATTTCTCTTGATGAGTTATTCTGAACTCTTCTTCAACATGAAACTAGAATGAAGAGAGATGCTGACAACATCAAAAAGAAGAATGGGAATGGAAAGGTTTCTTTTACAACAACATAAAATCATATGAAAGCTAAGACTCCTGAGATAGTAACCAGATCCAAGTCTAAGAATATGGTTGTTCAATCAGATTCTAGTGAAAGTGAAATCTCTGAAAATGATTTAGCAAATCTTTCTCGAAGGATGAACAAGATAGCTGGTCAGATAAATTTCCAATCCAAGTATAACAAAAAGGAAAGGAAAGATAGGAAAGATGGAGAAGTCACATGTTATGAATGAAAGAGAGCTGGACATATTAGACCAGATTTCCCTTTGCTCAAAAAGAAAGAAAGGAAAGAAAGGCATTCAGACAGGAACAGAAATAGGTATTATAAAGACAAAGCTAAGAAAGTTCTTAAATCTAGTGATACTTGGATTGCTAGTGGTGGTGACTCTTCAGATGAATCTTCTGAATATGAATCTTCGGGACAGAAGAATCTTGGTCTTATTGCCAGATTACCTATTGACAATCATTGTTTTATAGCTAAGGTACGAAATGCTGAATCATTGACCAATGTTTCTTTAAGTTCTAATGATAGTAATTATTATAACTCCTCAGATGAAGAATCCTCTTCTGATGAAGAAAATACTTCACCTACCTATGAAGAAGTTTCTAGGTTTTCTGAACTTCTTGAGATTGAGAATTCCAAACTCAATAAAAAACATGATAAGGAAAACTCTAGGAATTCTATTCTTACGAAATAGATATCAAATATTTCTAAAGATCTTGATAGGAAAAATGCTAATTTTGAGAGTGTTTCGAAAAATATTGAGGAAGTAAGTTCTGAGAAAAACAAACTTTCTAAAGAGTTAGAAAAAGTAATTTCTAAGAAAAGTGTTTTTGAGCCTAACTCTAGTTCTAAATCTAAAGATTTTTGAAGATAAAAACTTGGTTAAAAAACTCAATTCTGAAATTTTTTCCTTAAAGAAGTTTTTATCAAACTTTCCTCATGGTAAAGAAAATTTTGATAAAATTTATTCCCATGTACGACCTTTAATAAATAAATCCGGATTTGGTTATACCCATGCAAAACCATTTTTTAGTAACAATTATTTTTTTCCTCAATGTGCCCCATTTTGTACCAAGTGTCAATGTGGTGGTCACTGGGCAAAGAATTGTTCCTTAAACAAAACCCAATCTCTAGGATTTCATAAAGCTTATTTTTCTAAGAATATATGGGTACCTAAAATTTTGTTATCTGGAAATCTCAGATCCAAACAAGTTTGGATTCCGAAAGTCTAATTCTCTTTTTGATTTCAGGAAAGTAAAGAGAGTACCAGCAGCAACACATGGTACATGGATAGTGGATGTTCCCGGCACATGACCGGTAACAAAAGCTATTTTGAAAAGATTATCAAAACGAAAGGAGGAAAGGTAACTTTCAGAGACAATTCTAAGGGAGAGATTGTTGGTATTGGTAATATTGTTCTTCTAGGTAAAACCTTGATTTCAAATGTTCTTTTTGTTAAGGGTCTTAAGGACAACCTCATTAGCATAAGTCAGTTATGTGATGAAGGGTACCTTGTGAATTTTAGGAATGATTAATGTTTAGTTCACAATTCCCAGGAAGAATTTATTCTCTCAGACAATAGGTAAGAGAATGTTTACATCTTAAATTTAGAAGACCTTAGGAGCCAAGATTTACATTACCTAAGTGCAATGGAATATCATTCCTGGTTATGGAATATAAGACTAGGTCACTGTAACCTTAGGAACTTATGAAAACTCTCTAAGAAGAAACTAGTTAAGGATCTACCGGAGATTAGATTTGATTCTTCTAAAGTTTTTAATCCTTGTCAATATGGAAAGAAACATAAATCTAGTTTTAAATCAATCGGTGAAGTCTCAACAACTGATGCATTACAGTTAGTGCACATGGATCTTTTTGGTCCAACACAAACTGGAAGTATTAGAGGCAAATACTATGTGTTTGTTCTAGTTGATGATTACACTAGATTTACTTGGGTTTATTTTATAGCAAATAAGTCTGAAGCTTTTTCTTATTTCAAAAGTTTTAGAGCTCAAGTTAAAAATGAGAAAAACCTTCCATTAAAAACTATTCATAGTGATCATGGAGGAGAATTTCAGAATTCTGATTTTGAAACTTTTTGTAGTAGAAAAGGCATTACTCACAATTTTTTAGCATGTAGAACTCCTCAGCAGAATGGTGTAGTTGAGAGAAGAAATATAATTCTTCAAGAGATAACTAGAACCATGTTGCATGAATATTCTATATCTAGACATTTCTGTGCTGAAGCTCTAAGTACTTCTTGTTATACTATAAATCGAGTATTGATTAGACCTTTTCTTAATAAAACACCTTATGAGTTAAGGAATGGTAGAAAACCAAGACTATCCTACTTAAAGGTTTTTGGTTGCAAAGTATTCATTTTGAATACTAAAGATAACCTACATAAATTCGCACCAAAATCTGATGAAGGAATTTTCGTAGGTTATTCCACAAATTCTAAGGCTTATAGAGTTTTTAATAAAACTACTAGTACTGTTGAGGAAATAGTGCATGTAAAATTTGATGAGTCTGATCCTTTTGTTTTTAAACCATCCCAGCCTACATCCTCGGATGTGTTTTCAAAAACTGATTATCAATCTTTGATAGAAGATCCTTCTGATAAGTAAAATGTTCAAGAAGATACTTCTGAAACATTTACCCCAGAAGACTTTCTACCCTATGTTGATGAACAGGATTTTCAAAACCCAAATCAGGTGTTTCTTAAGAATCATCATAGTGATAGTATCATTGGTGATGTAAATAAACCAGTAAGGACTAGAAGTTCCTTAAGAAATGAAGTAGAACATCTAGCATTTCTTTCCCAATTAGAACTAAAAAGCACTGATGAAGCTTTAGGTGATGATGATTGGATCAAAGCCATGCAAGATGAACTAAATGAATTCGAAAGGAAAAAAGTCTGGACTTTGGTGGAAAGACCTAAGGAAACTTCTGTTTTTGGAGTAAAGTGGGGTTTTCAGAAATAAATGTGACGAAAATGGAGTCATAGTAAGAAATAAAGCTAGACTTGTTGCTAAAGGATACAATCAGTAAGAAGGAATAGACTATGAGGAAACCTATTCTTCAGTAGCTAGACTTGAATCTTTCCGTATTCTACTTGCCTTTGCAGAATTCATTAATTTTAACCTTTTTGAAATGGATGTGAAATTTTCTTTTCTAAACAGTTATGTTCAAGAGAAAGTTTTTGTTGAACAACCTCCTGGCTTTGATGATATAAAACATCCTGATCATGTTTTTTGACTTACCAAAGCTATGTATGGTCTTAAACAAGCCCCACGAGCATGGTATGATAGACTCACTGGATTTTCACTTCAAAATAACTATGTTAAGGGAAACGCGGATCCAACCCTTTTTATAAAGAAAGATAAGAAAAATGTTTTGATTGTTCAAATTTATGTTGATGACATCATATTTGGTTCAACTCAGCAATCTTTAACTGACTCTTTTTCAAGTCTAATGAAATCTGAGTTTGAAATGAGTATGATGGGTGAATTAACTTTTTTCCTTGATTTTCAAATTTCTGAAAAACCAGAAGGAACCTACATATCTCAACATAAGTATATTAAAGATCTTCTCAAAAAGTAAGGTTATGAAAACACTAAGAGTATAAGTACTCCCATTGGTACCTCAAACTCTTTAGATCTTGATGAAGCTGGGAAGCCAGTAGATCAAACATCTTTTAGAGGTATGATAGGAAGTTTACTTTACTTAAAAGATAGTCGACTAGACTTAATGTTCTCTGTATTCTTATGTGCAAGATATCAATCCAATCTAAAGGAATCCCACTTAAAGGCAGTAAAAAGAATTTTTCGCTACCTTAAGGGAACCATGGATCTAGGATTATTTTATATTTCTGGAAATGATTTTGTTCTAAAAAGATTTTCTGATGTTGACTTTGGTGGATGTAGAATGGATAGAAAATTTACATCCAGAACTTGTCATTTATTAGGAGATTCATTAGTTTTTTAGTCTTACAAGAAGCAACATTCTGTAGCACTTTCCACTGCTGAAGCTGAATATGTAGCAACTGGAAGTTGTTGTGCGCAAGTATTGTGGATGCAACACACACTCACAGACTATGGCTTGAGTTTTACTAAAACTCAAATTTTTTGTGATAACACAAGTTAAATTGTCTTAAGTAAGAACCCTGCACATCACTCACGTGCAAAACACATAGATATTAGGCATCACTTTCTTAGGGATCACACACTAAAAGGAGATATTATTCTCCAGTTTATCAGAACACAAGATCGTCTTGCTGATATTTTAACAAAATCATTTCCTTCTGATAGATTTGAATACATTAAACAGAAGTTAGGAATGATAATCATAAGGTAATCTTTCTTAATTAACTTTCTGTTGAAAAAAGTCTCTTTACAGTAATAAACTCCTTTTCATAGGGGGAGTACATTTCATTGTTAGAGTATCTAAGTTTTTCAAAGTTAGTTTTTCAAACTTTTCGGAACTAAATTTCCGGAATAGGAATTTCCGGAACTGAAATCTTCCAGAATGGATATTTTCGTATAGAAAACTTTTGGAATGGAAATTTTTGTATTGAAAACTTCCAGAATGGACAATTTCGTACTGGTGTTTCCGTAACGAGATTTTCGTATCGAGATTTTCTTAAAGAACTTTTCATTTTCAAACTTTTGTAATGAAATTTTCATGCTAAAAATCATGTAATTTTTTTTTCTATGTTGAGTTTTTCATAGTGAGTTTTGAGAACTATTTATTTTCATTAAAGTTTTTTTCTTCAAAAATAATATTACCCATTACGAATAATTCTTCTAAGCCAATCCGAAAGGTATGATTTCCTTACTCAAGTTTTTGTAATCATACTTTACTTATGGTATTTTCTTATATTTTGTTTTCGGATTATAGTTTTCTTAAATCCACGTTTTAATAAAAACCTCAAAATATCGGATTCAAGTTTTCTTGAGAATTGGTTTTCAACCGTCATATCTGATCTCAGCTTGTTACAACTGTTCAATCAACCGAGGAAGATGAACTATCTTTTCGTTGCCTATATAAAGGGGACCCAAATGGTCGTCCCACATCGGTTTTTCAAGCTCCAGCGTCTCGAAGCTCTGCCACTCTGTGTTAAGGCCATTCCGATCTTCAGCAAACTCCATTCCGAACTTCCCAGAAGTCTTCAGATCCGAATGTATGTGGAAGTTACTTCTCAAGACATTTCTTCTTCTAAACCAATTTCCAAGTGGTTAGTATATAGAAAAAGGTTGGTTAATCCTAATTTATTCAACAAGTATGATTCTCTTATATCCAAGAACATTTTTCTTAACGGATGGGAAGAGGTTGTTGTGTCCCAGCCTGGAAATCAAGATGAATTTTTTTCAGATTTGCTTATAGAGTTCTAGGAGATAGTTTACTTCCTTAAGGAAGATGGTAGGGAGAAGTTTTCATTTAAGTCCTACGGTAAGACTTATAATTTTCTTATGCCAAGGCAGCCAGCTTGGTAGGGCTGAACAATGAAGGAGAATGTGAGGTCATCTCTCATGTGTTGCCGGATTCAAAGGGAATACTCAACAAGGAAAAGGCATTGGAAACTCTCGTACTGTAAGATGACATGGCTCCGAAGATTCCTACTCTGTATATGAATTTTTGGATTCTAGAATTATAGGTACAAGGCCTTATCGTACCGAGAAAGGGTGAAAAAGAAAGTTTGAAGAAAATTGAGATTTATATCCTAGATTTTCTGATAAATCTGAGGAAGTTTAATTTAATGAAACACATTCTTATTACCATTAAGAATGTTTAGAAAAGGAATCTGAGAGCTTAGATCATAATGTTTCAATCAATCATCTTGAAGCTAATAGTTTGGTGCCTTGAGTCTTTCATGGAGGCTTGAAAATCTAAGCCAAGAGTTTGCAAGATTATGTTGGTGAGTGATGGTACCCTCAAAAGGATGGATGTAGCCTTTGACAAGAAGACTGGTCAGTTTATTGATTTAACTGCTCAAGAAGAAGAGGTTCTGGAAGTTGGTGAACCTGAATCCTCTAAGCCAGTGAGGAAGAGAAAGTTTAAAGAAGTTGAAGTTGAAGCAGAGAATCTCAAATCTAAGGAAGTTCATTCCACACCTCCAAAACCAAAGAAAAAAAATCTTACCCTGATGAGGTAGTTTCTAAGTAGAGGGAAATCAAAGAGAAAAGAGTGCAAGGGGAGCCTCAATTTGGCTTGGATCCTGCAGAGGCTAAGGCCTTGAAGGAAAGAACAGCGGATGAGCTAGAAAAACAAGTGAAAGAAAAGAGGGTCATGAAGAAGATGTCTGAAGCTAAGTTGGTTCAGACTTTATTAAAGTTTACTGAGATGGACTTCAGAAACATTCCCGTTCTGAGATCTTTTTCTTTGGAACCTCTACCTGAGACTCCAGGAAGAAACTTTATCGCTCCTGAAGAGGCAGTTGCTAAGCCTGTTGAGGAATTTGATCAAATTGAACAAGTGGAAGAGGAAGAAGTAGTTGCTGAAAGTAGTGGTGAGACCGGAGATGTTTTGAAGCAAGTAGATGATTATAAGGGGACACCTTCGGAACATTTGTCGCTCTGAACTTCAGAAGATAAATCATTGAAGTTAGTCACTCCAGGGAAAGATGAGGAGGAGGGAGAATAAGAAGTAGCCTATCAGGCATAGGAAGAACAACTTCTACATGATTTTTCTCAAATGGAGAATGTAGAGAATGGAACTCAAAAAGATGCTGATGATGAAGACAATGTTGTTCAAGTTTCTGATAGTGTACAGAAGACTCTGGAACAGCAATCCATTCTGAAAAAGGACAAGGTAAAGCAACTTGTTGTTGATACCCTGAGCTCAGTGGTTGTAAAGAGAAGGGAAGTTGGTGATTCTTCTAAGAAGAAGGATGAGAAAATTGAAGAAGGAAATTCTCCAAAAAAAAGTCTCGGATTCAGAGTCATCTTCATTGGGGCATGACTTTGTTGTTCAGTCATTAAAGAAGTTGGTGGGTACTATTCTGACTTTCTCAAGTATTGATTCAAGATGCCAGATGCTCCAACATGCTTTGAATCAGAAAACAGACTCTGTATCCATGGTTATGGACAAATGTGTTGAGATTGAGGCTCAGTTCTAAACTTTTTTTGTTGGCTATGAAGCCCACAAAAGGTATTGTAAGAGAATGACTAGTTGGTCGAGGAAAATTGTAGAAGAGATGAGGCTATTTGATGAATTCCAGGATAATGTTAAGGATGCTTTTGAAACAGAATACAGGAAGATAAATGAACTTACTTCATCCTTTAAAGAAAAGTTGACAGATGATAAGAATTTTAGGATTCAAGAAGTCAGAGATCTGAATGGGAAGCTGAATTCTATTTCTCAAAACTGGAAGTATGAAAGGGATCATCGGATTGAGTTTGAAGAGAAGTTGTTAAAGCAAGAACAAATCTTGAAGGCTCAGGAAGAAAAGCTTCAAGCCCAGCAAGAAAAAATTGAAGCTCAAAATGCAATAATAGTTGTGTTAAAGAAGAAATCTGAGGAAGACCATAATGACTTGAAGAAGATAAAGACTATTCTTAAGGGTCTCATGGCGAAGGAAAAAGATCCAAAATAGAAAAATCTAATCTCTTGTTGTATCTTAACTTCCTTGTTGTTGAACTATCAAACTTAATGAAAATTGAGCTTGTTCGTCTCTTTTGTTTTTGTTACTAATATTTCAGGTACTTTGTTATATTTTCCACTCCCTCGAATTCTTTTTGAAAATCATAAAGGGGGAGAAGGAAAAGAACCCAAATAAAGGTGGAAAAGGAAAAAGAATCTGAACAAAGGGTGAGAAAGAAAAAAGAACTCTAATAGAGTTTATCTAAGGGGGAGTTTTTCATTAAAGAAGACATTCTTATTCTTTATGAAATATCATTCCGAAAATCTAGAATACTATCCTTAGAGTTTCAAAGACTAAGGGGGAGTTAGTCGTACTCATCAACATCCATAAGCAAAGGGAGATAAGCCTTAATGTTTTCTTTCTTCTTAGACTTTCTTTTTCGTAAGGATATTTGTGCTTTCCAAAAAGAGGGATATTGTTGAGTCAATAAGGTTTTCCTTATGACTTTTCTATTCCTTCTTGTTTTGAAAATCACAAACACCTTATATTTAAGGAAAATCACTTTTATAAGGAAAATCGCTTTTATAATGAAAATCGCTTATATAAGAAAAGTCGCTTTTATAAGGAAGATCGCTTTTATAAGAAAAATTATCCTTATCATATTTTCATCCATATATTTCTAAATTATAAGATTCGGATTCATTTCTATATTCTCAGAATCGTTTGAAACTTTTATATGAAGCATTCTGTTTTAGGTTATGAATTCGGGATGAGAACTGAAATGTAGTTTCACTCTGAATTCTGGATGAGAACTGTAATGTAGTTTCACTCCGAATTCTGGATGAGAACTGTAATGAAGTTTCAATCCGAATTCTAGATGAGAACTGTAATGAAGTTTCATTCCGAATTCCAGATACGAACTCTGATAAAGTTCTACTCCGAATTCTGGATACAAATTCTCATTCCTAATTCTCATTCCAAATTCACCTATTAAACAGAATCTGATCATCTTTTCTTTATACACTCCGAATTTATTTATACTCCAAAAATTATTTTTGGTTAGACTCCGAACTTTCATTTTTCTTACACTTTTATAATTTGTCTACTCTTTGAAATTTTGTTTACACTCCGAACTTTTGATTTAGACATAAAATAATATCATACATTTTTTTACACTTATTTTGTTATAAAACGATGTCGTCTTTTCTGTTGTAAACTAACCGTTGGTTAAGTTACACGTGTACAGGTCCCTCCGATTTTTAAGGAAAATATGACCGTTGGAAAGGATGCCGACCTTGCCTATAAATAAGAGCTCATTTGAAAGAGCTAAAAACGACACAGAAGTTGATCAATCTATAGACCACATGCTGCTAAGGTGATTTCTAGAGAGATAAATATTTTCATGCCTTGTGCGTACTGAACCGCTCGTTCAGTTTTTGCTTCGTGCGACTCCGAATGTTGGTGATTACATTCGAGGACTTCTGGGGATAGCAAGATAGAGGTGCCAACTACCTTGAAGTTTGAGTGCTTCCTTGCTGAGGAAGACAGAGGTTTCCAACTACCTAGAAGTTGAGGGCTTGCGGGGATAGAAAGATAGAGAATCCGATCTTCGTATCGAGGGCTTACCCTGGTTTGGGTAAGACAGACTTGCCTGAAAGTATAAATCAAGGGACCTTTATCCAAGGTTGTTGGATACCCTTCTCTTTGGGTTAAAAGACTTATATCTTGTTACTTGTAGTTTTACTACTTGATTTTTTCCACCTCATATTGTATTATAAGGAAAGTATAACTTTCTTATACTTTCTTACTTGTACTCTGTTCCATTTAGATTATATAAGCTTTAAGGTAGAATCTCATATTGTAATCTTTAGTTAAAGTTTCAATTTCCGGATCCATATTTACGGAACCTACTTTTGGAATCTCTTTCTAGTTTTAAGCAAGTACATAGGACTTGAAGTTTATAACTTCATTCCTTATTCAAAGTTTTCATTTGGTGTTATAGTTTTTGTGAATTTTCTTAGTTTAACTTTGTTAAACTTATCTCTTTCCTTTGTTTAAGGAAAACATTGTTATTCGTAACTAACTTTAATGGTTCCAAAGTAATTTTTAAAGTGTACAATTCACCCCCCCCCCCCCTCTTGTATATTGAGCATCTACATCATTATTTCAATCCTACATCAATAACTACAAAGATTATAATTGGTCATTTTATAAGGAATCACCCTTAACCAAAACTACATTGGGAAGGAATCATCCTTAAAAAATATAATTGTTAATATAGTAGAAAAATTTTCCCCCACCAAACTAGGAAATATCGATTGAATCTCCAACTTACTCATTAATAACAAAATTATTCCTCTCAACATATATACAAGAACGATGTCACATTTTTCTCCAAACTCAATCTATATAAAATTTTAATTCAGTAAAAAATTGAAGAAATTTCACTATCCGATTGATCATTTTTTATTTAAACTCTGCCTTGAAATACTCATAAAAATTTTACTTCCAATAAAACAACTTTAGGAAGTTCTCCATATGAAAATATTTAGTCCATTATCACATATTTAGTGAAACTTCATCCATTATCTCAACTCCAACCAATTAAAATTCTAGTCAACACCTCTCTTCGCTCTCTAAAAAACATCGGCAATTCCACTATATGTAAAATAAAAAATTTCTTCAAGATATATGAAACCTTTATATAGAAAAATATTTATAAAAGATTATAAGGATTAAAAGGCTTCAAAAATAAAATTCCTTCATAATCTTTTCATAAACTTACTACCTTCAAGGCCATCAATGATCTTCATTAAAGATTCTATAAGACTCAACATCAACAATCTCCATCAGTGTTTCCTCAAATCTCAAATTCAACTAACTCACACAAAATTCCCTAAATCAAGGATTGACTTTTGAACATAGAAATAATAAATAATAATCCTCATAGTGTCTTCCTTTATAAAATTTATCAAAATATAATAAAACCTCTATTTAGTGTACAAAATAACTCCATGACTTCATGACTTGAACATTGTACTACTTGACTTTATTGCAAAAATGTTTTATAGATAAATTCAATAACTAGGACTTTACATAGATCTGTTTTATAACTCAAAAATTATACTACCAAATTTTATAAAATGGGATGCATAAAATATATATAACCTGAAGTTTTTTCTATTTCATATCCTAACTTTAAATCTCAAACATTTTATAACATTAACCTTAACTTTATAAATCAAATGATATGCATACTTCATATCTTGAAAGTTGTATAATTGTAACACATATTTTTAAAGCTCAAATTCATAGTTTCCATTTTTTACAAACATCAGAACATGAACTTTGATACATGAAATTTGTAAAAAAATGAATTAAATTTGTAAAAAAACCTTGTATGAACTTTTAATGAACAACGTACAACTGAAAATTCTGACATTGAAACTGCAACCTTTCTCCAAATCACTATTTGGTAAAACTGAAAACTTTCTAAAAAATATATGTTTGGTGAAACTGAAAATTTTCTCACAAATATCTATCCAGTGAAATTGAATAATCTCTTACAATTCATGATCTAGTGAAACTGAAAAGATTCTTACAAATATTTTTATGTGGAAACTAAAAGAAATATTACAAATATTTATCTACAGAAACTTTGAACTTTATTACAAATTAGTGTCTGACGAAACTAAAATCATTCTTAAAAATCATAATATTATGAACCTAAAAACATTTATAAAGAACTATATCATATCACAATAAAAAAATTATAATAGAACTCTATCATATAAAAGGAAACTTTTCTTAAAAACTCAATCCTATGAAAATGCCAAGTTATTTACAGACCTCCATCCTATGAAACTGAAAATATTCTTATAGAACATCATCCTAGAAACTATAAACTCCATAACATACCTCAATCCTATGAAACTGAAAAAAAATTTATTAAAAACATTATCATGGGAAATAATAATATTTTTTATAAAATTTCATCCCTTGAAACTAAATAATTGAAAACATAATGATTGAAAAAAAATTACTTTAAAAAAAACATCACAATTCATGGGTATCGTTAATACCTTATAAATATGAATATTTGTATAGAATCGTCAAACATTATAAAATAATTTTCTTTAAATTCTTCAAATTCTCAAAATAAATGTTTCTTAAACATCTTCATAGTAAAATTTTCTTAACATTCTTCAAAAACTCTAAAGAAAATTTTCTTCAAATTCTTATTAACAATATCTTCTAAAATTCATAATAATAGATTCTTAGAGATGAATTTTTTTATTTTGGATCTCCATGTTTCATTATGCTGAAATATCACTATTTTCATCTTTTATACTTCATCTATATGATCTTTGATACTATGTATTTCTTATCTTAGAAAGTATATATCTCTTAAATTTGAAACCTAATATTCCTTAACTGTGAAAAGAAAACTTTCTCGTCTCTAAAACTTCATGTTTTGTACCTCTAAAAACTATCTATCTTAATTATTAAACATTGTCATCCTTAACTCTAAAACATTGTATGAAACTTCATCGAAAACTCCATAATAAAATCTATTAGAAACACATTTTGATATTCCATAAGAAAATTATCCATATTACACATAGTATATTAAAAAAATATTTTTAATAAATTCAATGCATCTATTACCATCATCCAATAAGACCAACATGGCTATAGACCGTTCAACCAAACAAAAACACTTAGAAAATGGGTTGTTTTTTTTATTCATGTTTTCTTATAGTTTCTAATACTTACCTTTTGCCTTCATTACATTATTATAATTAAAATTAATTATATTTACCTATATTTATTATTATTTATTTTTTTAATTAAATTTTATGTAATAGAATTCCCCCAAAAAGAACCTCATCTAATGTTTTGGAGGGACATGTGGGTAATTTTATATGGATTAATCCCAATGTGGACCAAAGTTTTATCGAGATGGTGGTGATAGTCATTCAAGCCATGAATCAAGGAGTGGGCCTTAGACCAGATCAATATAAGGAGTTAGTCTGGTTTCAAGTCAAGATATGTAATGAGCTCAAAATTTTTTACCATCAACCCATATCCTTTTAGGGAATCTACCATCCTTAAGAGTAATAGTATTTTTGGAGAATATTAAAAGTATTTTTTAATTCCTCAAGATTATATATCCCTTTAATGTAAATTGTGTCATTTTTATATCTGATGAACTTAGTCAATAGTGGTGGGAATCTATTTCTAAATCCATGATGTATGAAATCATGGAGTTGTAAGAAATCATTTTAATATTTACCCAGTAGTTTTCTCATGAAATGATTTCCTTGGCTAAGTCTCCTGAATTTTTTTGCCTTCAGAAGGGCAACCATTTGGTTATAGAATATTTAAAACGTTTGATGAGATCATTAATTTGTATGACAATATGGTTTATAATGAAAAATTTAAATACTAATGACTTGACATGGTTCTTTGACCTAACACTTATTCCCATGCTTTCATATTAATGCTTCCCACTTATAAAAAAAGTTCTAGATCAAGTCATGATGTTAAATATAGATCAATATATGATATTAGTGTTGGTTAATTCTTCTTTCATGTATAGTTGAGTGAAGGTGGATTATTATTAAATAAAATATATCTTTATGAACCTATAAGAGAAAGTGATATTTGATCTAATCACATGTTCTAGTCCATATCATCAGTAGACATGGGCCGTAGACAACTCATGTTCCCTAAATGTGAGAATACTGGGTATGTGAGACCTTATTGTCAATAATTACCAAGGTATTGACATCCATGTATACTATTGGTCCATCTACAATGTTTTTATAGAGAAACACACTCTCTAAGAATCAGTGCAGACATATCTGCTCTAAGAGGATAAAAAGCTTAGTTTGATGCCACTAAGAAAATAATATCCCAATTTCATGGGCATAGAGGAGGAAGTGGAGCATCTTTTGTGTATAGTTAGTTGAGGGTTGATCCTTGGGCTGGTAGTAGGCCTAGGACCATTCTAAAGCAAGGCTGTTACATATAGTGGAGCTAGTACTTATGGAATATAATGTTATACTAGAAACAATGTATTGTATCACTATAATTAGATCGTTAATGGGTATTTATTTATTTAATACAAGTTTTTCTCATTCATTCATATCTTATCCTGGATTGAGTTTTTTCAATATTCTATTTGAGCTTATAATGTATGTTATAAAAATATGAAAACCACATTATAAGAAGGGGTTAGGATTCTGATTTCATTCATGTTTCATCACTACATCTAAGTTGTAGTAATTTAAGTGTTTTAAATGATACTAATAACACATCTTAAATCAAGCGGAAGTAGTAAAAACCATGTTTGGGAACCTCCCTTACCTACATTTATGAAATATAAGAGAAAAAATAAATTAATAACTATTGTAAATATTTGTATCACACACTAACAAATCAACTAAATCATCTTCTAATTCCATCATAAGGACTTGTGAGAGATCAACAAGTGGCGTGAAAAAAAAACATCTAAGCTCTATAGTGTATCCACGGGTAGAGTGATTTTACCATTTACTGGATGAGATCTATTTTACTTCTATGGAATTATAGATATTTAAATGAGAAGTAGATGAATAAAGAGTGTTTTTTGTACCAATAAGTTTTGGCCAAGAATCATTAAATCACACACCGCCACAACCATGATGGTTTTGGTTTATATGGGAAATCAAGGATCCTCTTTAATTATAGAATCACTTTTCATATGTTACACGGTATGAATAAAAGTTATAGATGAAATATTCATTCATATTATGAATTCATGACCTCCAATACATTTAATCTTATGTAATGGTTTCATAATTAATAATAGATAAGGTGGAAGAAGAATCAGGTGTCTAGGAAATAATTCCTACGTAAGCAGTATATAATAATATACATCCACGTTCCTGAAAATTACAATTTTATAATCCTTAACATCGTATATATATGTATAAAACGATTTAGGTTATATATCTCCTTCAAACACCCATATTCACCCAAATATAATTTTTGTCATTTCACTTTATATTTTTATATATATAATAACTTTTGTAACAATATCCAAAAATCCTTTAGGATATATTTTAAAACTTTTTTGGAATGTGATCACTAACCTTCCCTTTTATCATATAATATGTAATACCATGTGAATACCTATACAAAACACTTTTGCGTAAAATTTAAAACAATTTTAGAGTATCTCTTTGATTTAAACTCATTCTGCATTTATTAAACCAAAAAGTCTGACCCCGTAGGCCTTTTTAGCATTGATAAAAAATCATAATATTCATATCCTTATATTTAAACAAAGAGAATCTTCTGGAAAAGTATTGACTCTACTCAATATATAAAGGGATCAGGAGTGATCTGTATCAAACAAATGAATATATATAACTTTTCCCACCATTATGCATCATATATAAAATGCATTCTTATATTTTACCTTCATATAGAACATCAAGTGACCAAGATACATAGGACATATCAATCACATATATACAAATAATTTGTTATTGATTCTAAAAGTGTGTTTTTAATATAAATAATGAATACATAACATTTCATTCATTCAACGAATAAGCACATTGAATGTCCCTTTTCTAAATAGATATGTAATATCTTGGTGTGGTCACACACTCCCACATTATATCTCAGCCACTCATCATATGAGTAGAAAAATCTCATCTTAGTTGATATCTAAGAGATTATATGATCATAAAAATACCTAACACCCTCGTATTAGCTATATCAATAATTAAACATAATTCAGTAAGGTTTCAAATTATAAAGGTTCTAAAAATAGGTATCTCATCAATATCTTATAATAGAGACTCCAAAATGATCCATGCACCCCTGTAATACAAAATAATTTTGTATAACACACTACATGGTATACTAACACACAAAGAATGGTATTAATTGTTTTATGCCTTGTAAGCATATTATGTATATATATGTAAGAAACTTACTCATGATAACTTTAATGTCTCATCATAACCTGTAATAATTCATGAAGAACATTGTTTATAGATAACTCAAAGTTATACTTCTATATTTTATTTATCATTTCATCTCATGATATGTATATAAATATATTCATTTATATAGAAAATGATAAATAATGATAAAATTTATGTTTCCATTAATATGACATATTTTAATATTCCTAAAATAAAAAATATATTTAATAAAACCAATATAAAAACTAGTTTATCATAACAAAAGTATTAAACTGCCAGATCATACTTTTGTTCGCTATAATTTATAGGATTTGTTATCAAATTAAATCATATTTAATTCATGTAATGTCTTTATGTATCCATTTGATAAAACCTTCCACCGAATCCATTTTTTGGAAAAAAAATATATAAATAAATCTATTTTGAATAATGAATACACTTGGGAAACATATTCCTAGTCATTTAACAACTTATATATATTACAAACTCTTAACATTACAACATCAAATTTTATAACATTGAAATATATTTTCTACATTGAAAACATTCAATGTTAATCACCTTCACCCTTGGAACCCTATTCTATCAAAAACTTTCCTTGAAATACTGTTACTACTTTCATTATTGTTTATTGTCCCTCCTAAACTCTTATAGTTTAAAGTGAAAATTACATTAATATAGTAACTACATATAACTTTTTCATTTATCTTTACAGCCATACCCTAAACTCTTATTATGTAATGTGATAACATCTTTATTATTGTAACTAATGTAACTATTTACATGCATCTTTACCATCATTCCCTAAACTCATTTAAGATATTAAGTGTATTCACTATACAATTTGACATATATAATCCCTTAAAGAATAGTATATTTAACTTTTTACTATTACTAAATATAACTCTATACATTTTTACTTATCATCGCATATCCTATCTATTTTAGAATATTACGTGATAAGACACTATAATTTTATACTAGTATAATAATTAGGAAATAGTGATATTCACTAAATGAATGGTATCTAAATGAAACACTTTACATTTTTATTTACCATCACATATCCTAAAAATTTGAAGTTATTAAGTGGAAGTCACATTAACATTAGATTGTTTTGATCCTTTATTTTTTAACTTTGAACTTCCTTAATTCCAAACATACACCCACTAAAATCTAAGGAATTATATTATTTTTAAAATATCTTGATAAGATACATAGACCCTTTTTGTTAAAAATGAAAATTTACATCAATTTTAGTATAATATTTTAATAAATAAACATTTGATAAAATATACTACTGATGGGTGGTGGGAACACATTCACTTATATATTGAAAAACAACAAGATAAAAACTTTTATCCAAGATACATGTTTTCATCCTGGATAAACAATTGTATCCATGTCTTATTCTACAAACATGTTACAGAACAAAATGAATCATAAACCATTAATCTATAGTTATTCATCTCATGATTTTCATAAAAACACTTTTTATTGAACATTTTCTCTTATCATATAAGAGTATTGAGATGAAGATAAAACAAATTTTACTAAGATTAAGTTGATAGTGATAAAAACAATCACATTAAAATCCTTGATGGAGTAATTATTTAATTCATCTCATGAATATAATCTAGTATATCAATCAAATAATACTTTAATTTTGGTCTCCTTTATATTTAAAACACTTTTAAAAATATAAAATTAACATAGGATACCTTTCAAAAGCAATGAATTTATTTCTATAACGTTTATACCTGACATGAAAATTCAATGGAGTTTCAAATTCTTCTTCCTGTATATTTGGATAATCTAATAATATTGAACAATTACTCTTACTTCTTGAGAAACCTAGGTATTAAATAAATTTATTAGCTTCTTCAATAAAAATTTTCAAATACTTCAATGAGCTTTTCTTATTTTGATTTGAACTTTTACCCACATTTATAGTCAATTCAATACCTTAGAATGTATAAAACTTTTTCATAGTTCATATATATTCACAAAACAATTGTAAAATTGAGTAAATGTTCTTTTAATTATATCGTATTGTAGAAATATTTTGATAAATTAGGAAAAGATAAATTCCCTAAATTTAGAAATCTATCCTTATTCTCCCCTTATATAATGTTATATAATTAAACAAGTCATTAACTGTGTGTATTAAAAATACCCATCATATTTTATTTAAACAAATATAATTTGCATTCTCTTATCAAGATCCAAATTAGATAAAAATACACATATTATGACTTGTTAATCTATTCATGAAATTTCCAAGATATCAATGTAGAAAATTTTTCCATTACTAGAATGAAAACATTAATCTTTAATTCCTTTCATCCGTTGACCTCCTATATATATACAACATAGCAGAAAACATAAAGTTGATATCAAAAATATATCAAGATGATATAATTTATTTTTATAATAAATAATGTTTTAAGTAATCCTTATCATTAAAATATCCAATAATAACTAATATCATTTAACATACACACTGATATTGAGAAAATGAGAAAAAATTCCTTAAATCATAGGTGTGTGCAATAATATTGAGTAAATGAGTAGAAATTATGATTACTTTGGTGTTTTTTCTTATAATTCCTTTGAATCCTTAAATAAATCATTTTAAACATCCATAAGAGTCTTTATTTCCTTTTTGAAAAATTTCAACACTTCTTTATTAGGGAAGAAACTATTTTGACACATTGAATTTTCCTTCAGAACATTTCTTTAATCACTGATATTTCTTCAGAACAATTCATAACTTATTAATCTTAAGAGCTACTAAAATTAGGCTTATCCTTATTTAGGATTGATCACAATGTTTTTTAGGATGATTATGATATTATCTACAAAAAAAATATTTTATCATATGAGTATCATATATTATTAACCATTTAATAATGACATTTATTAAATGGGGTGCCACTAAAATGGTGACCCTTTTTTCAAATTCACTATAAATATTAAGGATCCAATATCTTTATTTCACTAAGAAAATGACCATGATTTTGTGTGATACTCACTTCCTAGTTATTTAGGAATTGAATCATCTCAACCATATCACATATGAATCATCGATAGTTGAGAGGAAAACTCTTTATCTGATCCATCATCGAGATAAACTCAAATCTATTCCTCTCTTTTTAGTAACTTATTTATATCATGCATGATTTCATATATCATTATCATGGGATCCATTTTATACCACTTAAAGGTTTTTAATGGCACTAATAACAATTATTAGATCAATTGGAAGCTATTAAACCTATGTATTATGCTATCCCATGCTTAGATATATAAAACCACAAGAAAACATAATAGAATAATGCCTATAAATATGGATACCATACACCAAAGAATCCATTTAATCATCTTGAAATTTCAACACATGGGTTTTAGAGAGATTACTAAGAGGTAGAAAAATAAAATCTCATCATTATAGTATATCCACATGATAATAAAATCATCTGATGTTCGGAAGAGATCTAATCTCCATCCAATGTATTTTAATGCCTGAAACACAAAAGAAAATATTAAAGAGAATTTTTTATGTAACAAGGAGTTCTAGATGGGATCAAGAAAACACACACCTCCACTATCATCATATGGTATTGGATTATATAAGGAATCATGAATTACCTTAAATAATAGTTTCATTTATTCGTATATTACAACATGTGAATACATGTAATTTATAATATATGAATTCATAACCTTATATATATTTAAATAGATGAAATATTCGCTAAAGAAATAATATTTTGGCTTTAATAAGTTTTTGGGTATCAATGAAATACTACCAACATATGTAGAATACAATAATATACCTCATTATGCAAGAAATCCATAATTTCTATTAAATACCCAATATCATATATACAAATACATAATACTTTAGAGAATATTACTCCTTCAGTTATCAATATACTTTCTCATTATTGATTTGGGCCTTTGATATAATTATTTGGATGGATTGGATGGCTGATCTTAAAGATTGTATTGATTTTTATCCTTAAATGGTGACATTCAATGTCCCAAATGGTTGCTATCATCTATTTCAAGGATAATTGTACCCATGGTATTATCAAAAAGGACCATATCCTCTCGAAATTGATAAAATATTTTGATAGGTGTAACATATTATAGTAGAGGTAAATGAAGGTAAATTTGGAAAAATTCTCCTCCTGTGTTTATGTCAGTTACAAAAGTAGTCTCGAATGACTTCTTTAAGTTTCCTTATAAGAGGGAGGTGGAGTTTTCTATTGATCTAGTGAATAGAATACTTATAACTTAATTACCTTCATATTTAATTGAATAATTTAAATTAAAAAATATTATGTTCCAATTTGATAACATGGAATCCAAAATATTCATTCATCCAGGTGTATCTTTGTGGGATGCTGTTATACTCTTTGCTATGAACAATTATGGGACTCTTTGTTTGTGAATCAATTTCAAGAATCTAATTCATGTGGGAATTATGAATAAATAATCATTTCCACTTATTGATGACATCTTCAATCAATTAAAATGGTTTGGTGGTTTTGAAATATCAAACACCATTCCGTGCACCACTAGTTCGGGGTGAGGGTGCCTGATGTTCCCAATAATTATTTTACAATAATATATTTTCATTAGGAATATCTAGTTATTACATTTGTTTTAACAAATGTTCATGATTAAATTATTGGACTTATGAACTATATATTTCATTAATACCTAGACTCGATAATCATGATTTTTATATATTAAATCATGGTTAGTTAAAAAACCAACGAGGAGTATAAGCATCACTTGATAAATATTTTGGTAACTCTTTATTATTATCACTTTTATGAAATGTTATCAAAGTATATAATCTATATCTCAAAAAAATCCTTGGGATATTTTTTGTTACAAAAAGGCATTTCAATTTATCCTTATAATGTTATAGTTATTTTTTCATTGTAATAATTTAGGAATGCCTTTAAAAATGTGACTCCTTAGGTATAGAAGGATACTATTGATGATTTGCTAAATATTTCTCTAGGATTTAAACTATTTTGACCACTATCCCATTGAATGGGGTGAAATTATAATGCAAACAAGATTGTTGTTTATCCTTCGATATGTTTATGTGTAAATTAACATCAGACCCAATTCTAACTCTATATGAGGCCAATCAGGGGTGTGTTATTTATTATGATGCATCATGTATGGGACTGGGTTGTGTTATTATATGGGGTTATCCCATTGTGTTGTATGGGTCTCAAATAATATGGGAACCTATAAATAATTACCCAACACATGACCTTGAGCTAGTATTGGTGATATATACTCTCAAATTTTACTGACATTGCCATTTTTTATTAGAGATTCGGGTTGTATATCAAGAAACAGTCCCTAATCATATTTTTTGTCAAAATAAATTGAATCTTAGGAGAATGAGATGGGTCAAGTACCATCAGAAATTGGTTTTTTTCTCACCTTTGCACTGTAAAAGTGAAATGTGTTCAGTGATTCTGATAACTAAAATTTTTCATTGTAATCACTGAAATAATCTAGTTATGAATGGAATTTGATGAGTTTATTTATCAAAATTCACTTAATGTTGAAATAATATAAGGAAAATATTTTTATTTATAGTATCCATCTGATGACTTATCCTATAAAAACTATTCATTTGGATAAACCAAGTTATGGGGAGTACCGGTTTATTAGGAGAACTATTAATACTGGTGAGACCATTGGTTAGTTTTCTCGATCATATTAGGTAATTCTTTATCCCATGGATCCTTATATAAACCCTCTATCTTTAAGTATGAAAGTGATGAATTATTATCATCCCTCTCATGAAGAAGATTATCCATGAGCCTCCGAGAAATATTATAACATGAAACACCAATATTTATTTCCTGGTATGATATGTGACATATAGGATTTTGTGTCATGATGCTATACTTATCGATAGTTTAGAATAAAATATTAGAGATAATCTATGTTATATCATCCTCTTCTAATGCCCACACAAAAATGGGATAAGATATATATAGACTTTATTATTGGGTTACCTCATACTACTAAGGGGAAGAATTCTATATTTTTTGTTATTACTTAATTGATGAAATTTTCTCATTTCATTCTAATAAAATATATAACTGAAGTAGTGGATCATGGGAAGTTATAAGTGATTGAAATCATAAAATTACATGGGGTTACTTATGATATTATTTTTTATTGATATCTCTAATTCAATTCCCATTTATGGAAAGGCCTCTAATAGTTTTTGGGTTCTTAAATGAAATCAATAATAGCTTATCATCCACTAATATATAGGTATATGGAGAAAGAAATATAAATTATAAAGGATACATTCTATGTTTGTGCAAGTATATTAGAATCTCATTTGACATCTATTTGGAATTTGTTGAGTTCACTTATAATAAGAAATATTTGTCACCTATCAAAAAGTATCATTACAAGTCATTGTATGGTTGTCCATGCCAGTTCCCCTTGGTTGGAATATGCTGGGAAAGAATTATTTGGTGCAACTGAACATTATGAACGAGATTATAAATATGATTCAGATTATATAACTACGAATAATGAGGGAAAAAATATTTCATAAATATTATAAAATAATTACAACTCTCCTTTTGAGTTTTCAGTTTCTGACTAGGTGTTCTTAAAGGTAACACCTTGGTTAGGTCATCAATGGCTTGGTATGTAAGGGAAGGTCAAACTAAGGTATATGTGACCCTTCAAGATCACTAAATAGAAAGGGAAAGTTAATTATTAGTTAAAATTTCCCCCTCAAGTGAAATATGAAAATAGTTTATTTAATTTATCTCGATTAAAAAGGTATATCCTAATCCTTCCCATGTTTTGATCTGGGAGGAATTGGATTTAGAGATATGTGTCTCAATTATTAAGTAATCATTCTAGACTACTGACTATTTTAGTATGGCATTGTGTGGAAAATATATTATAATATTCCAGGAATTATGGTATCATCTAGGTTATTCTCATGAGACACATGAGATAAAATCATAAATGAGATATAAATTTCCTTATCGTTTCTCATATCAGGCTTCTAGTTGACTTTTAAAAGGTATAATGTAATATGGTAGAGATAATTATAACACTCATAGTGTCATTATAAGGTATGTAATTTATTTATTTTTTATTTTCCAATTTTTTTCTTAACTTTGGGTTGGAGTTCTACATATCTTCCAAACACTACACCATGACTCAATGGGGAAGTTGTGTGGTGAAGTGTTGTGTGAGACCTATCTTGGAAAGGATGCCAGGGGTGACTTTTGGGGGGCAGGATATTTTAAGGTCACATTGAGGCCTAGTAGAATCAAGGTGTGATGACTCATTATTTTATTGGAATTTTTTCCCTACATATACTCAGAAAGATATAGTCACCAAATGTTCAAGGGAATTCAAGGCATGATGGCTATCCAGGAAAATGGAAATAAAAACTTATCAAGTGTATGAGTCCCCATGTGTAAGAGTTTATTACTACTCATGAGTACCATCATAAAAAAGTATACCATCATTTATGAAAATGGAATGAGGTGTAAGTCATATCATCACATATATGTAAGGATTTAGATTATATTTAACATCTTGAGGAAGTCACATCATGATCTATGGAGTTATTTCTATGATGATGAGTAAGTATTTAGATATTATGAAACTCAAGTTCAGTGGGGGAAGAAGTAATTACATATGATAAGGGGTGCATGTAGTGACATGCCCCTAGATAGAGTAGTCTTAATGTTTTTCTAGATTTGGGGGGGGGAGGAGTATCATATTATGAAATGGGAGGTTATGTCATGAATTTTTATAAAAAGATAATTTAAAATAAAAAATACTTCATTAAATGAAATATAAAAGAGGGTAATATTTCTATTTTTCCACTTATAACATGGGTGAACTATTCTAAACCATCCAATAAATTTTTGAATTGGAAAAATACACTAATGGAAATAATACAATTTCCCCACCGCAAAAATCGGTATAACAAATCATGATCATTATCCTTTGAAACCATGTTTCACCCTAAAATAATACCATCATGACCATTGATCTAAGAAATTAATGATCATATCTATATCAATATTGGTAGTTTTCTATTATCACCCACAAGAACACTAATCTTTCTGTCTGATTGATGATATTGTCTCACTGATAAAATCCAATGATAAGGTCAGGGAACCAATAGTGAAAATTCCCAGAACACACTTCCCGAATCTCCCCTATTTATCTATGTTTATAAATCTTCCCCCTTGTTCTTGTTTTCATTGTGGAGGTGCCATGGTATTTCAATATAGTGTAACTACTCATGGTTAAAATGATGATCCTTATAAAAAAATAGAATTATAATTTTATACTAGGAAATATTATGTTAGTCTTCTATATCCTATCAATGAGGAAAATAATGATAAATTGGTAATCAACTGCTAATATTGAGGATGGATGAAATTTTATTTATTTTTTATAAATAGTGTTACATGTCTTAAGATGAATAAATCAATTGTTCTTCATTATTCCATCACTTTTAAGTATCATTTTTTGTTATTCTATATGATGAGAAACAAAACACCCTTAGTGGTTGGACTGAAAAAATCAAGAGTGGGTGAATAGACTTTTCAATTTTATTTTTTATTAAAAATGATGTAAAAATAAATCCTCTTAGTTGAAAAATTATATACTAGATAACTAAAATTTTAGAGGTCTATAACTTTATATTTCACAAATTTTCAAAATTAATAAATCCAAGATCAGTAAAAATAAGATTAAAACTATTTTTGTTTCTGAAATAGATATACATGTATCAAACATGGTATATATGACACGGATTAATGTAAATAGTTAGTGTAGTGTTTTCCAAATAGATTATAAAAAATGATTTTTTTAAATAGAGTTTTGAAAATTAGAAAAACACACTATAGAATAAATAAAATCGGTTCAGTTTCAAGATGATATCTAGTCTTATCCACTTGGAAATCACCTTCTTCAAAGCAATTCATTAAAAAAATAAATTGATACATAACCAGGATTAGGTTTTATACAAAACAAAACACAGGGTTATTCGGGATATAAAAAGACTCTCCCATAGTTGTAAATGAAATAAAAATACTAATAAAGGTAGAGATATTATCATTATACTCTATAATATAGTATAAGATCTTTTTCCCAAAAATATTTACATAAAACACAACTCAAATGAAAGAAAATAAGGCTATGAGAAGTGAAATAATTTGATGTATCAGGGAAAGTAGTTCTGTTTTCCAGTAGGTGAATCTTGTATTCTTATTGTTTTATTTTGATTTTGAAATTATGTGTGAATATGATCAGATGATATCAATTTTGTTATTTAATCTCACATAAGAACAGATTTTAGTAGATAATGGTAGAAAAGCATATGTTTTATTTTTTTTATAAAAATATTTCAGTTTATCTGTGTCACAAAACTTTACTTTTCCTTAAATCAACATTTTATAGGTTTGGAATATTTTACCAAAAAATTTATATTATGAAATAATCATTGTGGATCCTCATAATTCAGTAATAAATCTGGGATCAATAACTCTTTTTGACTAGATTTAAATTCTACAGGAAAAAAGTTGTCGAATTAATATATTTAATAATGTAATATATAATTTTAGCTAGGGTTACTTTAGGTTTATCATATTAGTATTCCTATTCACTTTAATAATTTTAAATAATTATGTATGAATTCATCAATAGGTTTTATGGTTGATCACTTGAATTTATGGTCAATCAATTTAACTTACAGTTGATACGTTGAAGTTATGGTCGATTATTGGTACTTAAAGTTGATCATGTGTATTTATGGTTGATCACATATACTTATGGTTGATCGCATGTATATAAAATAAATATCATGTACTAATTTTTGTAAACATTTACTTATGATCTCTCTCTTACTTTGAAAAATTATGATTACTGACCACGGAAACTTAATTTAGTCATACGGTTGTTTCTTTAGTCTTTCAAAAGTACACTTTCTCATATTGTCTTTTATTTAAATGTGTGGTATTTCTATAACACTGAGAGATTTATGAAATTTCTATGGTATATTCCATTTTTATTTAAAATTTATAGATTTAATATGTGTTCAATCAGAAATTTTTTGGTAAATCAGCCTCGGTCAATCCACCGGTATTCTGGTTGATTCCTTCCTTTGAGAAAAACATGTTCATTGCAGTCACTCAAGTTACAATGTTTGGTCGATATGGTACATTACAATTTGTATAAACTTAATAGTTATCTCAATACTTATATTTTTTTAATTATTTACCATAAAAATAATTATCCTACATAAAACATAAGATTGGGTAGAAACAGAATAAACATGATATTTTACTATTAGGATAAGTAATTAATTTACTAATACAACAATCTCCAACTTTTTTATGAATAAAAATCATTGCATAAGTTTTACACAATAATATTAACGATAAATAATGAAATATTATAATATTTTGTAATAGGAAATTGGCTATAATGAAGTTATTTTCTGTTTTCATATATGTAAAATTGTACTCTTATGCAATATATTATTCATATTACATAATTTATACAATATTATTTAATTTACTACCCCTTCGAGATTTTCAAAAAGGAATAATAATGGGTGATAGGGTTAAGATTAAATATAATGGATTGAAAACACACAAAAAATAATAATAAAAAATAAAAGAAATAATTATAATGGAATATTTCATTAATTGTGAATAAAATATTATAGAGGAAAATATAAAAATTATATTTAGAATCTTATTTTTTAGGGTCTTGAAGGGTACAAGGGTCAAAGGGGTCCTTACTTTTTCAAACAACAGGAGAGGAATGGGTAGGCTGAGAAATTGTAGGAACTCCCAAAATGGAGATGGACATTTCAACTATTCTAATATATCCAAATTCCTTGGATATATTGAAACCAAAAGGTACAGTTGGATTTTTGGTAGGTGAACTAGAAGATAGAGTTGAAAAAGATATAGAAATAGATGCAAAAACTGATGTTGAAACACTGAAAGAAACAGAAGAAAATCTGATCATAAGTAGAGTAAGATGTTCCAAAACTAGGGTATCTTTAAAGTATATATAAAATTAAAATATCCTTGTAATATCTAGTACATCCCCTATTCTATGCTGTAAAACATAGAGGATATCATCCTTTTCTAACATCAACTAGTTTAGTAGAGGTGTCATCACTTATGACATCTCTATAATTACATGGAACGATGCAATCATAGGGAGAATTTTCATATCTCATACCACATAAAGGATCAGTATCAGTGTAAATCCTTTTCATATAATACTTTATTTCACCCTTGTCTTTGGATATTTTAATATTTTCAGCTTTAATAAAATCGTAATGTTTTTCATCATTTGAATAAATATCTAATTTTAATTGATTTGTAATATCCTTAACATTATCAATGACATTCTGATTTTCCTCATGAAATGAAATTCAAATGAGATCCTCATCATTAGAAATTGATGTAGGATGATGTGATGATGCAGAAGTAGAAATTCTAGAATTACTGGTTATATATTAAAGGAACTGCGTTTCCATTATAGCCAAGATATTTATCCATTTATCCTATAAGGATCCAACATGTCCTATAAAACATTTCATTTCAATTATAAGACTTGAAATCTTGGGTTGTATATGACCAATATTGATAAATAACTAGGGATGAATAAGTACAACTAGACTCTCAATAATGTATGAAGTACCCTTATCTCTTTCAGCATTATTATCCCAGCTAATACTTAGAAACACATCAATTAATACATCAAAAGGTTTTTCATATAACTATATGAGGTCTACATAAGTGATCACTGAAGGTGGAGTAGAAAAATATTTAGCTTTCTAGGCACAAGGACAATAAAATTATTAAGGTATAAGAGTAGTCTGGGAAGAGTAGGGATCACTAGAGTCATTGAACTCAGTGATTTTTCTCTAAGTATTTTCTTTAGTATTAAAAATAAAATTTATCCTCTCTAAATATTTAAGAGAAGCCTCCAATTATTCTGATGAATATTCCATGAAAACCACTTTTGTCCAAGGAGTAGAATGTAAATGGGGATCTTCTTGTGAAATGTTTTTAGCTACAGTTCTGGGAGACGTAGGAGTATCCAAAATCATTAAAATATCATCAAAATACATAGATATTACTTGTCAGTCTAAAGAATAGGTACATGAAAACTTATGAACAATGATTATTTATATCTTGGAATAATTGGAATGGAAATATATTCTATAGTTGGTGATTTATCATCATCATCATCATCCATTACATCCTTATCACTAACAAAACTATGATAAGATACATCCATATCTATAAAATGTCATATCTAGAAATATTTATTCATAAGAGGGTGTGGGATCAAAGATGGGATCTCCACCTTTCCAAAAAAATGGAGGACTCTCCTATCGAAACCCTATATTTTCAAACATTATAATTACATTACTTTTGTGGAATTACGTAATGCATTACACAAACAAACACCCAAATACCCTATTAGTCTAGTTCCATTGGAAACATGGAAAAATAAAAATTGTTATATAAGTGATCTATATTATCCCCCACCAGTTTATTCTTTATGATCACCATTCTTAGAAAAATCAAACATAATACATATTTTCATAACATGGGTGAATGAAAACATAAAAATGGGGGATGTAAAATGCTCTTTCAGGGTAAACAAGAGAGATATATAAATATAATTATGAGAATGTGTGTATGAAAACATGATCATGAAATTAGAAGATAATACCATGCATATCAATGATCATAAATAAGAATCATGGAATAAATATTGGTAGTTTATAAGATATGAATCATATGGAAATAAAGAACATGATCCATGAAATCATAACATAGGAATAAAACATGGAACTATGGAATATATATAAGAATATGATAATGATTTTCATGGTTGTCAAGGCATCACTACCAAGTCCATCTTGGTAGTATAGGTTCACTTACAAAACAATATTGGAATTCATGGGTCATTCTCATGACCATCTATATAGAAAAAGTTATTTATACCTATCACATGATATATAAATCCTTAACCAATTCATTGAGGGGAGATATAGCTCCCACCCATATCATAATGAAATCATACAGACATGTTCCCAAAGATGATAAATAATCAAATCATAACCCATGAAATGAAATAGGTATCATAAACATGTAATCAAATCATAACCTATGTAAAAGATTCATTTTTCATAATAATTTCATCAAATAATAACCCGTGAAAATAAGTGTTTTTTAAAAGTATTTAACCCGTAGAAGAGAAACAGTTTTCTTAAACATCATTCCATCAAAATATAAAAAATTCATTGAAATAATATGAATGGAAACTTTGATCATTTTCCATAAATGAATGAGTAATACCAACATATTTCTTCTTATATGGTAAATAATTTTGAAATATCACTTGAAAATAATTATTGATGAAAATATCCTTTATTCTTTGAAAATATTTTCTTTCATTAAAATGGTGAGAAATTTTAAAAGAAAAATTTTTCATTAAAAATAAACTTCTAATATTATAGGAGAAGCTTCAGGGAAATAATTCTTCATGAAAGAATAAAAATATATTCTTTCCAAATATGTTAAAATAAAACGTCATTCTTGTACCTTTTCTAAAATAGTCAAAATGTACCTAGTTTGGAAAATAGAAAAAAATATTCCTTTCAAACCATGTAGTAAAAAGTCAAAAATGGGTAAAAATGACATTAAACATCTATATATTAAATTTAAAAAATTAATTAAAAAAATATAAATCATTGATATGGTTGATAAATATTCCATATTATAGTCTTATGTATGAACAATCCTCCGATAGTAATGAGATCATGAAATTAACTCTTACCTTATATCTTGACTATAGTCATAATCATTAAAACATATTGTATAATAAATAAAATTTTATTATACATCTATCATAGGTCCATATTCATATATTTAATACAATATATAATTTTCATTAGACTTTATATTACTTTTTTATTATTATCATCTTATTAAAGTTATGTTTCCGGTGCCAACTGCCTTCTTAATCATATGTGATTTGACTTTGTATTATTGATTCTATTAATTATATCATGATATAATTATTTAAAGAATATAAAAAATGATATGAATATCTTATAAACTCATTATATAAGTATTTATAATAATATTTAATGACAAACTAAGTACACCATTCATGGATATGCTAAGTTGTGCGTCCGTATGAATGCTGGTTTCATTTTCTTCTATGGTTAAAGGAAAAGACATGCAATGATATATTATTATTATAGAATAAATTTAATGTCATATATAACATATATATTCATAAAATTTATAATTATTATTATCCATGTGAAATATAGGTGAATAATTATTCATATCCAATCATGGAGACGGTAAGCCATACGTACACACGATCGATGTTTTCATTTTCCAAAAATATTAGATGGTAAAATGGTTTACATGATATTATTATGACATATTTATAAATATTTTATAAATATAATATATAATTATAAACTAATTATAGTTAACAGTAATAAAATATGGTTATTAAAAAACATATTACAGCACGGTGTAGTGATAGTAAGTCGTACATACACACGCATGGTGATATTGATTTTAATAGGATGCATAAAAGGAGATATATGGTTTTAAGAAAATCATAATAAAATATCATAATATATATGATAATTTATTTATTAATTTTTTATCTAAACAAAATAATAAGGTGAAATAAAATAGGAAACTAAATTTAATTGGATTTGTAAAACAATTCCTCTTTGGTGGACTTACTTTGGATATCCTCTTAGGGACACTAAGGATGGTATTTTTGGAAGACCCTGACCTATATAAATTAACTAATAATTCTTATAAGATAATTTTTTAGGTTTTGGTAAATCTATAAGTCACAAAGTGGTGTGAGTGAGTGAGGGAGGAGGTTCCCTTTTATAAGAGAGGGGAGGGGCGCTCTAAGAATCTCTTAAAATAATAAATAAATGTAAATTTTTTTTTCAATTTAAAATATCTCAAATGAGAATTATTTCGAATATAAGAAGATTATGGGTATAGATACTCTTAAAAAAGGATTTTAATATGGGTATATGTAACATTTCCAACCTTATCGTTTGGTTTTTACCCTTAGTTAAACTCTTTAACTCTTACCATAACACGATGTATTTTTATACTTTAGGGTTAATATCATTACAATAAAATGAAAAGGGTTCCCACATCGATCATTGATAACATATTTAACCTTATTCTAGTTATTTTTAAGTATTTTTTATTTTTATGCATTTTATATCATTTAATAAAATATTATTTACCCTAAAGTATCATTTATGATAGTTTGGATACAATTTATAATTTTTCTTTTAAAAAAATCTTAAAAACATGATAAATAAAAACTAACACATCTAATATATCCATTAAATGTATAATTTATCTATAAAATTAGTGGTTGTCCTTAATTATGTCATATTATAATTAATTTAATATTTTTAATATCATTTACTTGATATTTTCATAAATTAAACAATTACTACATCATTATTATACAAGACTTTATTTAAATTATTTATCCTATAGAAATTAAAAATAAAATATCCAAATGAATATAAATTTATTATTTCTAAAATTATTATTTATATTATAATTTATCTTATTATTAATCCTATATTAAAAATGATTTAATTATTAAAATTGTGAGTATGAAATTTCTAACTTATCCTTAAACAAAATATAACAAATTTAACATTCTTACCCAAGTGGCGTAAAAAGGTAATAATTTAAAAATAAGTTTTATTTTAGTAGAATCAAACTTATCTAATGAAATTAGGACAATTTTTAGGGTAATTTTATAAATCTATAACATTATTTTTACCTTTAATTACCTGGTTTACCCTTAACTGGGGTTAATAAAAATACTAAAGTTATTATTCACCAAAATATAAGTTTATCCTATTAGAAAAAAATACGAATTACAACCATTTTTTTCTATTTTTTCATATTCAATTCACATAAGTGACTAAATTATGTCTAAAATTAATCTCACAGATGGGGCGAGAAGGCGATTAAAAGAGAGGTTCAAAATTTCAATAAGTTTTTATATCTAATTTCATTAGAAAAATAATTCCAAAGAAAAAATGGGATTAATATATGAATTATTGGTATATATTATCTTTAAAAATAAATTTAAATCATACTAATTATTAATATGTGTAGGTTGTGACTGTCTCATTAAAATAATTATAATAGTAATGTTTATTTTTGTATAAACTTAGTGTTGTGTGTAACACATGTGAAGTTGGTGTTGTGTATAGTGAACTCTCCCTTTGGTGTTACATATAACAAAATACAAACATGGTGATGTAATATAATAAAAAAAATATATATTTAGTGTTGCGTAAAGTGAAAATATCAAAGGATTAAATTAATTCCAAAAAATAAATAAATTCACAAAATCTCTAGGTGTTACATTCTACTCTCCATAAAAAGAATTTCACCCTTGAAATTTTTCTAGTTTATCAAAGGATTAATACTTGAATGTTCCCTTAATAGAAACACATGTTATAAAAATTAACACTACAACTTATTTTTTAAAAATAAAACTTGGAAGATAATGGTTACCGAAAATAAATCATATTCAGGTATCTATTTTGGAGAACATGGGAGAATATTTGGACGTAGAGAAAAGGCATAAAAATCCATAGATATTGAAAATGATCACTGATCATAAGAAATTGCATGATCTAGATAAAATTAACAATAAAAAAACTATAAACTAAATATTGGTGAAGGAGGGCATTGATATCAACAAAAATTATGATTATAGGATATCCCTTTACATCATGATTCGTGTCCTAATGTTGAAAAAAAATCAAGAGAAGATATACATACTTGATTACAGAATAACCTCGCCATTTGGTGTTTCTAGAACAATTTCCACTTCATTATATATTTGATGAAATGGAGTTGAATTTTCCATTCCTTAAGCATTAGAAAATCATGAGAATAATGATAGTTCATTCTTTCTATCCCCAACAAAAATGTTTGTACAAGTTATAAAATATATATAAATGTACCTATGAAGAGATAATACTTTAATATCAGAATCATATCTATAGTTTAACATAAACATTACATAAATTTATATTCCTACAATCTTTTCAAAAGCTAAAAACCAACACATTAGAAAGAGTTTCACTAAATAAACTTAACATTTATCTCCCATATATCATAAGTTGGTTCTTGGTTGTCACATTCGAAACATGTGAATACCTTCATTATGTATTTTGGAAACATGTTATTAACCTAAATTTCTACAAATACTTGTTGAAAATATAAATTTTTTTTCTTATTCAAAAGATTATTGGATATATTACTAAGGCCTAAAAATATTTAAACTTCATCTAAGATAGTATAAACCACTATTCAAGAAATCCTTAATCAATTCCAAGGATATCAATATCATCCAATTTACGTATTCATGTCCAACATATATTTATCTAATCAACATTTTCTTAACATAACGTACATATTAAATTTTATCTTCCCTTAGTCAAATTGTCACATTTCCATTAAATCAGTTTTCTAGTCCATCAGAATCATTCAATTTATTCATGTAAATCCTCAGAAAAAACACATAAATTAAACAATCCTTACATATTTCATAATTCATGTATATAAATACATAAAAATTTCAATATATCCTATTTAATTATTGGTAGGTAATTGGTCCTTCCTTCTTTTAGAATTAAATTCATAATTTAGGGAATTGAGTTGGGTAGTGTCTATGTTCTCCGCAAATAAGACATTGAACTCCATGATAGTTCATCACTCTATGACCCTTTTTCCCTCACATATAACATCTTCCCCACTATATTAGGTTTCTGTTAAGGTTATTCATCACTTCTTATTAACATGTAGAAATCTAAATCTTCTTTCCTCTATGTTTCTTACCATATGCGCGTGCATAAAAGTCCATATTCCTCTTTTTTATGTCTAAGGAATACCACCTAAGGTCACCTTGTTAATCATATATCATCATAGATGATTCAACATGATCACAATATCAATTTATCCAATCATTACCCTATTTCATTTCTCATAGTCACCAATTTTTTCATCATATTCAATGTTAACCCAATTCCTTCTGGTTCCATCCATTGACTAAACCCAGAAATTGTAGTTTAAGAAACATTTATCATAAAGGAAACCACATAATCATGAAAAATATCTTATGGGATGTCTAAATTATGTCACATAATTATTTAATCTATGAAACCTTTGGTTTATCCAAGTATATTCCGGGCGAACATATATTAAAATCCTTCATGATGGTTCACAATGAGTTTTTTAATTTCCAAAGCATATCCCTCGAGAGTTTCAGGCTTGGTGTGAAGCAAGGCATGTTTTCATGTACCTGGTTACACCAAGTCAAGCCTGAAACACCATGCCAGGGTTTCTACCCCTCGGTACATATTTTATATAGGCACTTCCACTTGTAGTACCCAGACTGGGATGTTATGCAAGGAAACCACTAACATTATCCTTTACCAAAATTCCTGGATATTTTCCAATATCTTTATTTATTCTTAAACATATCCTTAGAAATTTCCTTATGGGTATCACTATGTTTTTAAATTTCAAGTTTCCAAAGGTTAACTAAACTATTTCTCTGATAATAACTATAGAGACCATTACTTTTCATAAATTAACATTATATTATTATTTTATAATTAATTAATACATTGCATATAAAAATTCCCAAAGAATGTATTAGTCTAGTGATTTGGATAATAGAGACATAAAAACTAGTACATAGGTGAGCTACATTACCTCTAAATAGGTTCTCCCTGACAACCACCATTCTTAGACACATAAAACATAATACATATCTTCATAACATGGATGAAAGGAAAACATAAAAAGGAGTGAGATTAGATACTCAGTAAAGGTAAAAAAAAAAGGAGATATGTAAGTGTAATCATGAGCATAAAAGTATGAGAACATGATCCTGAAATTAGAAGATCATACCCAGCATATCAAAGATCGAAAATATCAATCATGGAATAAATATTAGAAGTTAATAAGACATGAATCATAAATAAATAAAGAACATGATCCCTAGAAGAATAAAATATGAATAAAACGTGGAACTGTGGTAGACACTTAATCATATAATAATAATTTCTACGGTAGTCAAGGTATCACTACCATGGTTATCATGGTAGTAAGGGTTCACTTCCCAAACTATCTTGGTAATAATGGTTTACTCCTATGACCATCTTAGTGTCAAAAGTACCGTATGTCTCTATCATGACATATAAATAATTAGGCAATGCATTGGAGGGAGAAATAGGTCACACCCATCTTATAATGAAATCATACATACATGTGCCACAATATCATAAAAAATCATATCATAACCCATGAAATAAAATGGGTATCATAAACATATAATCATATCATAACCTTTGGAAAACATACAGGTTTCATAATCATTTCATCAAAGCAAAACCTTTGAAATGAAGTGGGTTTCATAAGAATATAACTGATGGAAGATAAATTGGTTACATAAAAATAATTACAAAAAAGACATAAAAAATTAATATAAATAATATGAATGAAAAGATGGACCATTATCTATAAATTAATGAACAACACCAATGGATTTCATCTTTCATGGGAAATAATTTGGAAAGATCACTTGAAAATAATTCTTGAGAAAAATATATTTTCTTCTTTAAAAAACATTCCTTCCTCAAAATGATGAGCAATTTTAAAATATGAAATTTTGATTGAAAATAATATTCTAATATTATATGTTAATATTCATGGAAATAAGGAATCATGAAATGAAAAAACTATTTGTGTTGTATTTATTTAATGAAAACATTCTCCTCGTGTATTCTCCTAAAAAGTCACAATGTACCTTTTTTTGAGGGAGAAAAAAATCATTTCAAAACTTGTATTAAAATGTAAAAAATGGTTAAAAATTACTTTAAACATCCATAGGATAATACTAAAACAGTTTATGAAATAAATTATAAAACATGGACATTGATGATAAATATTCCTCCAATAGATTCTTACATATAAACAACCTCGGAGGATAATAAGATCTTGAAATTAACCCGGACCTTATATCTTGACTCTCAACATACTCATTTAAACATCCTATATAATAAATAAAAGTTTATTATAGTTATAAAAAATAATAATATTCATATATTTAGTACCATATATTATTTTTTAATACTCTATATTACCCATTTATTATTAATTTTTTTATGTTATGTTTCGGGAAATAACTACCTTATTAATCATATGTGATTTGACTTGGTATTCTTGATTTTTATACTTATATCAAGATTTACTTATTTCTAGAATATAAAACATCATATAAATATCTTATATATTTGGTATATAATTATTTCAAATAATCTTTATTGATAAACTAATTATACTATTCATGAGATGGTTGGTCGTAGGTACGCATGAATGTTGTTTTCATTTTCATTTCAGGACAATTAAAAAGAAAGTATATGATGTTTTATTGTTAAATAATCATTTAAATTTCATATATAAGACATATATTCCTAAAATGATTCCTTATTACCACCTATATGAAATATTTTTTTATAACGAGTCATGTCGCATTATAGAGATGTTAATCCATGCGTACGCACGTGCGATATTATCATTTTAACAAAATATTATATGGTAAAAAGGTAGACATAATATTATTATTACATAGGTATAATTATATTATAAATATTTTATATAATTATTAAAATAATCATTATTCTCATTCATAAAATATGGTGGTGAAATACATATTACACCACAGCAAAGAGATGGTAAGCCGTATGTACGCACACATGCTGATATTATTTTTGTAGGATGGATAAAAGGAGGTATATGGTTGTAAAAAAATCATAATAACATATTAGTATATATATTATAATGGATTTACAACTTTATTATGGAAACAAAATAATTATAGGAAGTAAAATAAGAAATGAATTTGAATTGGATTGGAAAAACAATTACCTCTTCTTCAGTGGACTTACTTTGGATCTCATCTTAGGGACACTAGGGATTGTCTTTTGGGAAGACCAGGACCTCTAGAACATAACTAATAATGTTGAGAGTATAATTGGTCATGTTTTTATGAGATAAAAGTCTCCATGTGGTGTGATTAAGGGAGAGAGAAGGTGCCTTTTATAATATAGGGGAGGGGCACTCTTGGAAACTTTTAAAATATAAAATTAATATAAATTTATTTTTGATTTCAAATAGATCCAATGTGAGTTATTTCAAATATAATTTTAGTATGGGTTAAAATACTATCAGAATAAAATTTTGGATAGGTTTAGGTAACATTATTAACTTATCTTTTTGTTTTAACCCTTAGTCAATCCATTTAACTCTTACCATGACAATTTAGCTTTTTACTCCTAGGGATAACCTAATTACTATAAATTCCAAAGAAACCCAAATTGGGTTATTTAGGATATATTAAACCTAATTCTATTTATTTGTATGAATTAATTATTTTTATGAATTTTATATCATTTAATGAAATATTATTTAATTTAAATTTTCATTTATGTCAATTTTGTTACAATTAAAAAATTGTCTTTTAAAAAGTATCTTTACAACATGATAACTTGGAAATAACAAATATAATAAATCTATAACATTTAAAAAAATTCAATAATATTTTTTTAATTAATTATACCAAATTATATTTATTTTAATAAATTTTATATCATTTACTTGATATTTTCATTAATTAAACAATTATTGCACCATTATTATAAAATCCATTAATTAAATAATTTATTATAAAATTTTAAAAAAATATATGAGGTTAAAGATACATTTATTATATTTCAAATGATTATTTATAGTCTAATTTATCTTATCTATAACCCTATATTAAAATTGATTTATTTATTAAAATTATGGGTATGACATTTTTAACATATCATTAAATAAAATATAATGTCTAATTTTACCTAAGTGGAATAAGAAGGTAAACATTTAATACTATGGTCTACTTTTATTCAACCTCACTTATACAATGAAACGGGAACATGTTTTAGAGTAATTTTATAATATTATAATATTATTTTTACCTTTAATTGCCCAGTTTACCCTTAGTCATGGTTAATAAAAATATTAAAGTTATTATTCACCTAAAAATTCTGTTGATCCTATTATACCATAAATTTAATTCTTATTATAACTTTTTATTTTCATTTTTCCAAATTCAATTCACATAAGTGACAATAATGAATTATTTTTAATAATTAATTTCAAAAATGAAACATCTCAATAAAATACTAAATATCCACCCTATGTTAATTTTGACATTCTGAATTCAGAAATGATGTCAATTTTACCAATTTCAATTTCTAAGAGTTTCTAAAATTATTTTTATTACTATTCACATGAGGACATAAATAATCACCTCCTTTAAGATAATAGTATTTCTAAATATATAAAAAATTTACCAAAATTTATTATGTTTCTTATTACCAATATATTTTAGTTATATAGAACCATTATAAATAATATTTAAAAAGTAGTTATTACTATTCATATTAATAGTTTTAACATCTAGGTTGTAACTATCTCATCTAAATCATTATAATAATAAGGTGTTGTTTTGCAGAAACTCTGTATTGTGTGTAACGCAAGCCAAGTCGGTATTATGAGTAGCGCAAGATTCTCTTGGTATTGTGTATAACAGAATCCAACCATAGTGCATTTATATAATAAAAAATCTATATTTAGTGTTGTTTGAAGTGAAAATATCAAAAGATAAAATTAATTCAAATAAATAAATTCAAAAAATCTCAGGGTATTACATCTCATCTTCTAGATTCATATCCTAATCACTCTATTCTTCAGTGAGAACATGTAAAATATATATATATTGGAATTATCTCCCCCTTAGGTGTTATAACTTCTTATCTTAGTACATAAACCAAAAAATTAATCTCATGTTCTTTTACATCTTTAAAAGGAAATTCAGAAATATTTGTAATTTTATGATTCAGAGATCAATCCATGCTCTCATCATAAGAAATCATTGATTAACCATTTACATTAATAATATCTTGAGTATCAATTTTATCAAAATATTAATAAGCCACGAAAGACTCATATTGTTCTTTTAAATAATTAATGATATCCATTAGTATATTTGGATTAAAAATTGGATTGAATCTCTCATATAGACTCAATTAATCATCTATTAGTATCATTTTCATGGGATTCTAGCTGACCTTGAATATTTTAAATGAGGTCTGATTTAAATATAAACTTCCATAATACACATATATATCAACTCTAAGAATAATTAATCTTTTCTTCTCAATCATTAAAGAAATGAACTTTGGTTATGTAATACTATTGAATCTCAGAGAAGTTTTAATCATCATAAACCTAGGTAAACATATATAAACTCTATGAACCATTAGAAATAGAAGAAAATACCTTGATACATAATTGAGCTAAATTCTACCTTTATATGGAAGATAGTGTGATAAATGAACTTCAGTAACATATTACACAATGCACTGAGCACGTTTTCATTCAATATCTGATAGTTCTGATCATATATCAACCCTTCAAGAACATTCATATTTTCAAATTAGAGATGGTTCATAGGATATGAACTTTGATATATTTTAAGCTCCCTAAGATGTGTAACCCTTAAAAATCACCCAAAAGGTCAAATTTAATACTCAATCTTGACAATCAATGACAATCCAAATCACATCATCTTGATCTTTAACATCAAATATTATTTTTAGATAAAACTATTTTTCAATGAACATATAAAAGGGGTGATATTGATCCAAGAACCAACTCATATATTTTTGAAAAAGAATTTATCGACATACCAATGAATGGTTCATTTTTAACCACTTAGTATCCGGTTATTTTTCTATAATGGATTCATGAGAATGAATATGGTGTTTCATATTATAATTATATTTTCTTAAACTAAATTTTTCACTTATAGATGATAATAGATCATATTCTTTAAAATGTATTTTCATTTTTAATACACATTATTGAGATTCATGATTTTACAAGTCAAGGATTCATTGAGTAATGGTTCAAAATAGGGGTTGGTTTGGGATATAATGGATTGTTAAAATTCAGAATATAATTTTATATTTCAATATTTAATGTATTATTGAATAGTGACACATGGAAAAATAAAAAAACATAGTAATTTTTTAATCCATAAAATATATTTTAAAACAAAATTTCTAAGATAATACTAAATATAAGAAAAACTGATATGAATATTAAAAAATTAAAATAATAACAAAAATATTTTTAAACATAATTAATCATACCTAATTCATGTTTGATATAATATAAACTCTCATAATTCATAGTCTTTGTTAATATGTCAGCAAGGTGATGCTTCATGATAATGAATTTGATGGTGATATCTCATATTTTAAAATGATCTATAAAAAAGTGATATCTTATATCAATGTGTGTTTTCAAGGAATAAAATACAGTATTTTTTTAATTATTAATAACACCGGTGAAATTAAAATTTATAGATTTATGTCTAAATTGATATCAATATTCTAGAAAAGTGTGTTTCATCCATATATATGTTCACAATAACTATCTAAAGAAATTTATTAAGCTTCAATAGTGGATAATGAAACAGAATTATGTTTCATACTAGACCATGAAACTAGAGACATTCCCAAAAAAACATGTTTCAAAAAATAATTTTTTAGATAAAATACAGCCATCAAATTCTGCATCAAAATAACTGATTAGTAAAAAATAATTACCAATATAATAAAAAATCCCAATTTGTTAGTATATTTAAGGTACATAAAAATTCCTGTCACAGTATTAAAAATTGGGTTCTTTTTTATTATATTAAAAACTTGGGCAGATGCACACACTAAATATAATATCTGGAAGGAAATTTGTAATGTAATGTTAATATCCACTAATACCTCTATATATGGGTTGGTCAATTAACTTCATAGTTCCATTAGGATCAAACTCATAGTTGGTACTCAATATATTATAAGTTCCAATTTTGATATCCAGGTAAAAATGTTTTAAAAATATCTTAAGTGCACATAATTTAGTTTACAATAATTCCTTATTATTTTTAAAAATATAAAAACTAGAGAATAATTTTTTCCCTCCCATTAAACTGATTTAAAATTTAATTTGAATCATTTTTAAAAATTTAGAACATAAAGATATTTTGGATGATCCAAAAATAATATCATCAACATAGATTTTAACTACCAAAAAATCTTTGTAAACTCATTATATAAATATGGTTGGATCAACGATGTGTTTTGAAAAACCTTACAAATTAAAAATGAGGTGATCATATCCTAACAATATCTATCAGTTTGTTTTAAACCATATAAAGATTTTATTAATTTAAAAAAATGATTTGGAAAATGAGATTTTGGACTTCCAAGAATTCTTCAACAAAAACATTCTAAATAATATAAACATTTAGAAAATATATATCTATATCCATTTGATATAATTTTCAATTAAAATGTGCTAAATATCAAAGAAACATTTGGATAGTTTTATATCTTGAAACTGGTGAAAGGGTTGGCTCAAAGTCAATACCTTCCTCATGATTGTACCCTTGTATTAATGAAGAATGGTAAATTCATAGCCTATGATTCATGTTAGTTGAAATTTCACAAATAGAACTACCAAATTCATGATATGGAGTTGGATGTCGTGACCCTCACTTCAAAAATATAGTGGCATTATCTCTTTAGGGAGGAGTGTAAAATATATATAGATCACAAAAGAGTCAAGTATATATTCACACATAAAGATATGAATATGTTCCAATGAATATGGTTAAATATAATCAACAACTTTGAATACTCAATCCACTACCATCCTGGTAAAGTGATTAAAGTAAAGGATTATCTAAGTTGAAAGTATCAATAAATTATACAATTTATATGTATTTATATTGATCCAATCTTATCATATTTGGAAATGATATATATGGGAATCATAAAGTAAATAACATAATTAATCCTTTGATAAATGATTACTCAACCATTCCTTCTGAAAAAGGCAATGAATTCTCAGAGATATGATGTGGGAATTAAGAAAAAAGTGAAAACTAAAAGAAAATTGAAATCCTAAAAGTATAATGTCAATGAAGAAGGATTTGTGAGATTTGGATTACAACTATGTGTTCCACTAAATCCGGAGTTAATGAAGGAGTTATTGGATGATTCACATAGTCCTACCTTCTCTATCCATCCCGGAAGCACAAAAATGTATCGAGATATCTAAGAGCGCTACAGTTGGATTAATGTGAATAAGTATATTGTGGATTATACATCAACATGTCTTATATATCATCAATTGAAAGTGGAAAAGAAAATATCCATGGGGATGATGCAACCATTACCCATAATTACATGGAAATGAGGAAACATCACCATGGACTTTGTCAATAATCTTTCGAAGACATCAAGAGAAAAAAAACAAAATCTAGGTTATGTTGGATAAAATTAAAAATACTACACACTTCATTGTGATTTAAAAGGATTTTTCACTGGATCAACTTTAATAGATATACATTAGATAATAGGTAAAGTTACACGGAGTACCACAATCAATTGTATGTGATCAAGATATGAGCTTCACCTCCAAGTTCTAGAAAAGTATCCAACAAGCTCTAAATATTGAGTTGAACTTTATAATGTCTTATCTCACCCAAACTAATGTTTAATATAAGCATACTATCTGGACATTAGAGGACATGCTGAGAGCATTCTTAGAAGACTTCAAAGGAGGATGGGGCCAACATCTTCCTCTGGTCGAGTCCTCTAACGACAATAGCTTCCACATAAGCACCCAAATGGACCCATATGAAGACCTTTATGGGAACAGTGATGTAACAATTGCCTTTTGGGACGAATTTTGGGGAAAAGACTTAGTTCTGCAAATTTTCGAAGAAACGGTGGAAAAGGTTATGACCATTCAACATCACATCAAGACTCCTCAGATTTGATAGAAGATCTATGATCACAATGATCTATGATACCAAGATTTTGATGTTGGATGCATGGTATTCCACAATATATATCTATGGATGAAAGTGATCAGATTTTGGAGGTAGAGAAATCTTATTCCAAGATGCATTGTCCCCTTGGAGATCTTTGATCACATCAGAGCGGTGACCTAACAATTTATACTCCCACCAAACCTATCTCAAGTACATGATGTATTCCATGTATCCCCCTTGAGAAACTACAAACCAGACCCCTTGAATGTACTTAATCTAGAGGTGGTACCATTGGGGAATTTCCATTCATATGAAGATCAGCCAGTGAAGACCTAATATCATAGAGAAAAGGTTCTACGGAATAAGACAATGCATCTGGTCACAGTATTGTGGAGAAAACATAAGTTTTAAAAAGAAACATGGGAACTATTGGAGGTTATGATACAAAGTCACCCAAATCTATTTTTGTTTGGGAAATAAATTTTTTAGAGTGAAATTTATAACGTGGGTGGGAGATTGTAACTACCCAAAAAAATATCTATATAAAATTCCCCATGAAATTTAATTAAATGTATTACTATGTAATATTGATATAAAAAACACGTGAACTTATTTTTTCTTACTGTATCCTATAATATTTAAATTATTTTTATTAATATTTAACATTGATAATATAGAGATTGAATACAGATCACAAGATTAGTATAAATATTTGGTTTTAACTAATCCAAATTAAAATACAAGGGTTGTGATGGCCTCAACTTGTAGGATCATACCCTTTGACGCCCATTTAATAGAGATATTGAGGGACATATAATCACTAGGATTTTTTTGACCAATTCCAAGATGATATCCGAAAACTTAAGAATGATATAATCCATTAATGGGATAAGTTCAAGCTCATCGATTTCATAGCCCAAACCATGTACACCAAACCACCCCATTAAAGTCTTTCCATCACGCACCTTACTCTTAGGGAGTTTTCTAGAGTATTAAAAGGATTTGTGTCAAGACCCTATAAATATGATTATATACACAATTTTTTACTGAATAAATGAATATATTTTCATCCTATTATTGTTACTTTATAAGTGATTTTTATTTTGATACAATAAAAAACAAATATTTTCTTTGGTTAATATTCCAATTCCATTAAGGAATTTATTTTGATGGTTTAATATATTCTTGAAATAAATAATATTTTAATATATTATTTTTATTAAATAATTTTTGTCAAATATTTATGATCATATAATTTTTAGGAAGTCAAATTCAATGTTTATAAGGGATCAAAAAACTGTTATTGTCAACAAAATCCATAATTTCTCAATAAATGTCACATTTTATTTTAATTATAAAAATACACATATTTATAAAATTATTTAGATAAAATTAATATTATTTTTTTAATATAATGTTTAAATTATCCAATCGTGAATTTTTCATAATTTTTTGATATATTCGAATTTTTCTATAGTAATTAAATACCGTGTAAATATACTTTCTGTATTGTGACATCATAAAGACCCAAAAATGATTTAAAAATTACAATAAAAGTAATCCAAGACTCAATATATTTTCTCCCTTTAAAATAATTTGATTTTATGTTTATTTTATTAATTTTATAAATCTTTTATGAATCCTCGAAAACCGTTAATATAATTTAAGGTTTTAAAATCATTTCCTTAAGACTATGACTTACATTCACATAAAAAATGGTTTTATTTTGTTATGTTTATCCCTTGGCCTCATATAATTAATGAAACCACTCCCATTTGGAAGAATCCATATGGAAAACCATGTGAAGGTTTCTGGTATTGGTTATTTTATTATTTAGATTCTAGAACCGAGGTTTGAGAAATATTAAATAAATCCCCACTCTTTTCCTATATAAACACACACAAGATCATATTTATATTAATTAAAAATAATTATATAATGTATTTACACATCCATACCCTCTCTTGATTCCTCCGTATGATCACATAAGCTCTTAAGAAACTTCTTCTAAGTATTTGGACTCACACACTCAAGTTAGGTATCCTCACTTCTTCTTCTTTATTATGATTTATTTTTTTATTATGCCTTATATTTCTAATTAAAAATTTTGGGATATGTCTTTACATGTCCCTATTATTGAAATTTTTATTTCAAAATAATTAGATACCCATTTATCTCTCATCGACCCTTTTTATGAATTTTTAAGTGATGTACTAATGCTGTCGAAATTTTCACCCTGATTTTCTTTCCAAAACAATCATGTCATGAATAATATACCCATTTTCTATCAAGAGTATTCACCATTTTAATAATATACATATTTGTATTTGGACATCCATGCATTTATTCAAAACTCCTTTATCATGTAATTAGTTATGATGATGAATTAATCCATGTTGTATGATCTATGTTGAACACTTAAGAATGAGATTGAAATGAATGGGTTGGGTGCACCCGGAATTATATATCATTGAAATTAATTGGGAATGTTCAGTCTCATGATATGTTATATTGGGATAGGGAGTGAACCACACTCTATTATTGGACTTTGTTTCATCATGATGTCTTTGATTTTGTCCTTAACATATGTTAATTATGTAGTGTTTTAGGTTGTTGCCACATTTCCCATGTTATGATTATCATTCTCTATTAGGTCTTGTTCTTAAAGATTATGATTACAGCTCTTTTTATACCCCATTTATATGCCTATTGTCTAACACATATCATCGTATTCCATTTTTATTTCCCTACTAGGATTTATATCCCACCCGTCTCTTATGTATGTCCCAAGGTTATAACATGCAGTTATAAGTGCGAGCATGTAATGTATTAAATTGTGTTTTAATGTGAAATAAATAGGAGGGTTGTTATATCTGGTATTAGAAGAAAATTTTAGTTATTTTTTCGATTCGTATTAGAAAACTCTAGAAAAAAAATTTAGGGATAAGAATAATTATATGAAAACATCAATAAGTTTTGTTAATTATAGAGTAAGTGGTTTATCAGGAAAATTCATCCCTACGTGGATACCATAAGTGGATGTTCTTAGGTCATAGATGTACCTAGGGGTAACAACTCTAACAAGGTGTGTTGGTCCTGACTCGGTGTAACCTGGTACATGAAAATGGACCTTACTGGTCACCTGGTTTGACAGTTCATGGGGATACGATTTGGTAATTTCATAATCACATTATGAACCATTATTAAGGGAACAAAAAGATACCTATAAGAATACATGTTAGATAATATTTCATGGATAACATATTTTGAATCCATTAAATGTATATATTAAGGAAATAATTTTAATTTGTAAGTAATCCATTTGATGTAAATAGATTCAATTTTATGAGTTTAAATGAATAAAATTAATCATACTAAACTAACCCTTTATTTTATCCAATGACTGGAAGTATGAGGAATCAGTTATACAATCAATGCGATGGTAAATGCGATGACTACCCCAACAAGATGCCCAACCTGATTGGAGCAGGAATAATAATATTTGGTATGATACTCTCTCAACTGACTCAGGTTCTAATTAGAAACCTATATCAAGTGAAGAGTCCAAATCCCCCTAGGAAATAACAATCCTCAATTGAGTCCTTTATGTGACAAAGGCCTCTAACTTTTAATGGAACAATTGATCCCTTGATCACGGAACAATAGATAAACTCCATTGATAATATCTTATCCATCCTTCAATGTTCTAAACAAGATAAGGTTATAATAGATTTTTCTCATATAGAGGGAGAAGCAGAGTAGTGTATGTTAATCAATAAAATGAAGCCTGATGAAGAGATCAAAGCGATCGGGTTAAAGGAATTCTAGAAGATGTTTTTGGATAAATATTTTCCTCACACTTTCGACTTAATTGAAAGGTATTTTTTCATCAAGAAAAAAGAAGAAAAATATATCGAGGTGTGTGAGGAAAACATCACAATACTTTCATCATACACCTATGCCTTTTTCGTTTCCCCCAAATTCATGTTTAACCACTTCTTTGGTGGGATAAAACCTTGTATATGAAAATCCCTCGCAATCTGTGACTTGGAGAGCTATGAGGAAATTGTTTGAGGTGCCCTCAAATTCAAAATTAAGATTAGATAATCCCAAGAATGTCATAAAGATAATAAGATTAAAGTGTATTCTAATTTTATCGTTCTGATGAAGAAATATAATTCTTCCAAGAAATTTCAATATACCACTTGTCAAAGGTTGAGAAAAAAGAAACCTAGAATTTTCCTAAGGGGGAGGAGGAAATTCTTTATGTGTTGGAAGGTCACCTAGATAGTGATTTCTGATAAGAGAAACCCACTAATTCGATGGAGGAAGTTAATTATATAGTCAGCACATAATTTATTGTTCATTTCTACAACTTCAAGGAATCAGGTCACTTTGCAAACCAATGCACTAATCTAAATGTTTTCTAAGAAAACAAATAGCTTCCAAGGTAGCAAGGGAGAGATTTTTCCGTCATAACCATCAAGGAGGATCCTGAAAACAATGTGATGATAGTTACTATAGTTATTCATTCAAGGATAGTGAATGTATATAATATAATGGTTCTACACATTCCTTAATATCAAAAAAATATAAGAACTATTTAAACACCACCACAAATCATGGATGTAGAGTTATCGGGGAAAATAATGAATGGGGAAATTATTTCATCCTAGCTATATAATTCCTCCTCTTTCACAATTTGCAGAATAGACTTCCTAAAAACATTTTTAAACTCCATTTGGTGAAATTTGATGAAATTCATGGTATTTATTTTCTTTAAGTATATAGATCTAACATAATTTGTCCTGAGAAATAAATCACACTCTGTATTATGGATATTCCTCTGATTCTATCTAAGTGAAAGGATGAGGATGGATCTTCTTCAGAACCAAAATATCAAGAAAGGATATTATTTCCCAAAATGAAATCATATCTAGCTCAAATTATTGAGTCTAATAAGGAGTCTTCCTTGAAGACATACCTATTATGAGGGAACACACTAATATGTTTCTTAAGGAATTGGTTCATCTTCCTCCTAGCCCAGAGGTTGAATTGTTAATCTATATTATACCTAGGGTGTCACCATTATCCAAAATTCTATATTTAATGGTTATTGTAGAACTTGAGGAGATAAAGAAACAACTATAAGATAATTTAAATAAATGTTTCATACACCCAAGTTCTTCACAATGGGTTTCACCAGTCCTCTTCAACAAGAAGAATGATGGGTAAAAGAGACTTTTCATTGATTTTAATGTGCTCAACAAGATCATAATAATAAACAAGTATAATATTCCATATATTGATGACTTGTTAGATCAGTTAAAAGGATAATAATACTTCTCCAAGGTGGATCTACGGTCATGATATTACCATGTTAGTGTGAAGAGGGAAGATATTTCTAGAACTTGTTTTTATATGAGGTATGGGAATGAGTTTATAGTGATTCTTTTTGGGCTCACTAATTCTCTATAAATATTCATGGAATTGATGAATAGAGTCTTTAGATATAACCTTAACAAATTTTTAGTAGTATTTATAGATGATATTCTAATATTCACCAAGACCATGGAGGAGTATGAGGAGCATCTAAGTACTATGCTAATGACCTTTTGAAAGGGGAAGCATAATTATAAGTAAAGAAAATATGAGTTACAGTTAAAGGAAGTTTCATTCTTGTGGAACAACATTACAAGTAATGGGATATATGTGGATCCTTTAAATAGAGAAGAAATTAATGGATGGTCGAGGCCAACATCTGGGAGAGATATCCATAGTTTCCATGGATTAGTTGGGTATTATCAATAAATTTTGAGAAACTTCTTGTGATTGTTAAGGACTATATCAAAGCTAATATAGAAGGGGGTTAAGATTTCTTATAATGATGAATGTGATGGAAGCTTCAAAGAGTTGAAAGGGAGGATTATAACAACATCTATTCTCACACTACACTTAAGTGGATAACTTTTCATGGTAATCATTGATTCTTTGAAGAATTTATTGTTTTGTATGTCAACGCATAGTCACAAATTCTTCTTCTATGATTTGAGGAAGTTAAAATTTCACAAACAGAACTACCTGAAACATGATCTAGAGTTCTCTGTTGTGATATTATCTTTGAAAACATCGTGGAATTATATCTTTGTAGAGAAGTGTGAAATATATATGGATCACAAAATCCTCAAGTATATATTCATATACAAAGAGCTCAATATGTGCTAATGAATATGGTTTGATATGATCAATGACTTTGAATGATCATTCCACTACCATCCTAGTAAAGAGAATAAAGTGGTGGATTCTCTACGTACAAGGGATCTAGAAATTCTATCATTGATGAAAATTGATAGGGATATTATCTTCTTATATTTGGAAAGGATGGTTATAGGAATCATAAAGGAATGAACACCATCAATCCTTTCAAAAATTATTTCTCAACTATCCCTTAGGGAAAAAATAAATGATTCTCATAAAAATGATGTAGGAATTCAAAAGAAAGTTCAAACTATATTGAAATGTAAATCCATTGATTTCAATGTTAATGAATAAGGAGTTGTGATATTTGGATTATAGATTTGTGTACCAAAAAATCATGAGTTAAAGAAGGTGTTGTTAGATGATGCACATAGTTATACCTTCTCTATCAATCCTATAAGCACAAAAATGTATCCAAATCTCCATGGGAACTAATGTTGGGACAATATGGGGAAGCATATAAAAGAGTATACATCAATATTTCTTTTATGTTATCAAGTGAAAGAAGAAAGGAAAAACTTCCTAATGGATGATGTAACCACTACCCATACCTATATTGAAATTGGAAAAAACACCATGGGATTTTTCACCATTATTCCAAATACATAAAAAATTAATGATTCTATAAAGGTTGTGGTGGATGATCTAACAAATATAACACACTTATTTGCGATTAGAGATCATTTCTCATTGGACCAAATGAAACTGATATACATCATAGAGGTGGTAAAGCTTCATGGACTACCACTATCTATTGTATTTGATTGACATCGGATATTAACCACTAAGTTCTAAAAAAGTATCCAACATCCTCTAAATACTAATTTGAGCTTCAACATTGCTTATTATCCCCAAACTGTTGGTCAGTCTAAGCATACTATCCAGACAATAGAGTAAGTGTTGAGGGCATGCTCAATTGACTTCAAAGTTGGATGGGACTGACATCTTCCTTTTGTCTATTTCTCCTACAACAATTTTTCCACTTGAGCATAAAAATGGACCCTTATAAATTCATTTATGGAAATATTTGTAGAACACTTTAATGATGGGGTAATATTGGGGAATGAAAACTGATAGGTTCCAAACTTGTTGAAGAAATGGTAGAAAATGTTAAGACCATTCAGAAGAACATCAAGGCTACTCAGATTCAATAGAAGAATTATTCTGAAAATCGTCGATGAGAACATGAGTTTGATGTTAGAGATATGGTATTCCTCAACATGTCTCTATGAAATAAAGTAATGATATTTCTAAATAAAAAAAATATTAGTACAAGATACATCATTCCCTTTAATATCCTTCATCGCATTAGAGTAGTGGCCTACCAAATTTCACTCCCACCTAACATATCTCAAGAACATTATAATTTCCATGTATACATATTGATAATGTACATACTATAAACGTCACATGTACTCAATACAAAGGTGTTACCATTAGGGAATGACAATTCCTATGAAGAGCAGACAACAAAGATCTTAGATTATAGAGACAAAGTTCTATGAAAAAAGACAATGCACTTGGTCAAATTGTAGTAGAGAAATCACATGTTTGAAGAAGCAATATAGGAACTAGAGGAGGTGATGAAACAACATCGCCCTCATATATTTTGGTTTGGGAAATATAAAATTTGAGGGAAATTTATTAAGGGGGGAAGATTATAACAACCCGAACTATTAAAAATAAAATTCCCCAGGAAATTTCATTAAATGTATTATTATGAAATGTGGATATAGAAAAAACATGAACTTATATAATTTTAGTAAATCCTATAATATTTAAATGATTGTTAATAATATTTATCATTGATAATATAGCCAATGACTAGTGATCACATGATTAGTATAAATATAGGGTTTTAACAACTCCTATTGACATAGACAAAGAAAGTGATGGCCTAAAAAAGTAGGATCAACCCTTTGAGGAACATTTATCAGAACTTATGAGGGAGATAACAACATTGGGATTTTCCCTTAACCATTTCCAAATAGAGATCAAACTACTTAAGTATGAACAAAACAATTTACGGTATAAATTTAAGCTCATTGGGATCACACCCCAAACCATGTATGTCCAACCACCCAATAAAAGTATTATCATCTTGCACCTTACTCTTAGGGAATTTTTTGGTGTATTAAAGGTATGTGGATCAATAAACTAGAAATATGATTATGTACATTATTTTTAAAAGAATAAATTAATATACTTTCATCCAATTATTTTTACATTATAAATGTTTTTTATTTTGATACAATAAAACACAAAAATATTTTTCGTAATATTCAAATTCAATTAAAGAATGTATTTTGATGAATTGATGGATCCTTGAAATAAATATTATTTTAAAAAATATTATTATAAAATAATTTTTATTAAATATAAATGATAACGTAATTTTTATGAAGTCAATTTTAGTTTCTATAATGTATCAAAAAACTATTACTGTCAAAAAAATCAACATTTCTCAATTATATGTTTTTTTTATTTTAAAATTAAAAATAACCATATTTATAAAAATACATTTATAAAATTAATATTATATTTTTAATCATAAAAAATAAATTATTCAATAGTGAATTTTTCATAATTTTCTATAATAGTCTAATTTTTTAGTAAAAAATAAATACCATATAAATATACATTCTATATAATGACATCATAATGACCCAAAATGATGTACTAAAATCTATAAAAGTCATACACGACCAAAATTAAGTGTTTAATTTAAAATAATCTGATTTTATGTCTATAAAATAAAAATTTTAGATCCTTTATGAATCCCCAAAAACCATTAATATATTTTACTATTTTAAAATCATTTATTTAAGTGTGTCTCACCTCCACATAAGAAATGATATTATTTTATTAAGTTGGTCACTTTTAATTATAATATAATTTAAACCACTCCCATTTTGTAGAATCGATGAGACGAAACCATGGGATCGATTGTGGTTTTGGTTATTTTTTTACATAGTCCAAAACCTTTGAGTGAGAAATATTAAAGAAATCCCCACTCTTTTCCAATATAAACTCACCCAATATCCCATTTTATATTAATAAAAATCCTTGGAGCATGTCCTTACTCTTCCCTTCCCTCTCTATAGTACTCCCAAGCATCCCACAAGCTCTCTAGAAGATCCTTATTTGTATTTGTAGTCACACACTCAAGTAAGGGGTCCTCACTTCCTCTTCTTTATTTTGGATTCATTATATTTTATGCCATATATTTACAATTACTAATGTTTATATATGTATTTTCATGTCCCGATTACGTCCCGTTTTATTTATAAATAATTAGAGATCCACTTTTCTCTTTTCAACCCTTATTATGAACTTTTATGTGACGTCATTATCCTAATGAAATTTCACAGATATTTTTCATGCTAAAACAATTATTTTGTGAATAACATACCCATTTTCTGTCAATGGTATTCACCTTTATACATATATAATTCCTTCTCTTGTTACTTACTTTTATTTGTTACACACTCTATGATTGGGGAATAAAATATTATGATGTATGAATCAATGATGTATAACCTATGTGTCACACTTAAGCATGAGAATTAAATTAATGTAATGGGTGAACCCAGAATTATATAATGCTCCAATGCATTGGGTAATGTTTAGACCCATGAGAAGTCATGTTGGAATAGGTAGAGAACCCAATTCTCTTATGGGACTTTTTCATTCATGATTTCTTTATATTTAACCTTAACCTATGTTTATAATCTAGTGTTTTAAGTTGTTGTCACATTTCCCATGTTATTATTATCATGACATATCATGTCTCATTGATCATGTTTATGATTTCTACTCTATAAATGCCCCCATTGATATGCCTTTTTTATGACATGAAAAATCTTATTCCATGTTTATTCCATTACTATGCATTATATCTCACCCATTTCTAATGTATGTCCTCAGGTTATCCCATACATATTTAAGTGCGAGCATGTTAATGATGTTTTCAATAAATATGAAGTTTTTATGTTTTAAATTATTATGTAATGTACCTAATTCTAAAATACACAAGACCTCGTGATCTTTTTTGTTTTTTAAGTGTAATATTATGTAATAAATAATATATTAATATGAAAAAAAAAGTTAAGGTTTTTTGTATTCAAGATATCATAAAAAAGTCTTGATGTTCAACCAGATTTATAAAAGAATCCCTAGTTTTAGTTATTCTATCTAGATCACCAACAATATCATCTAAATTATGTTCTTTATGAGTCCTAATGGATATCATAAAATAACTACCTCAACTAAATTTTCTTATTTTTCTTTGGGTTCAAATAGTTTTAAAGAAAGAGTTTATTTTTTATAGGTTTCATATAATTATAACTAGGTTTCCTTGAGGTGTTGATATTAAAATTTCAATGATCAACCTCAAGGTTTTCTGAGGCAGTGTTATGCTCATATATAACTTTTTTATTTATTTTTACATGTACTGTTTCTTCCAAAAAAAATTGTTCTATTATTGAACACTGTGTATTATTTACTCATTGTTGAATCACCAAGGAAGATTCCTTCATCACTTTTGGATGAAAACTTATGAAAATTAACCTTTGTTTTAATTATAATGACTTTTTATCCAAAACCCCTTAAGTAATTAACCTTTGATTATATTCCATTACATAACTCATATGTAATTTTGTTTGAAATATGACTAATAATAACCCTATTTACAATATATCAATATATATTAACATCTTCTTCCAAAAATTAAACAGACTGATCATACTCATTAATCATGGTATGAGAAATCTCATAAAGATCGCTATTTCTTATTTATAGAATAGAATTCTATTGTGGGGTCATAGTAATAGAAAATGTGTGATTGTAGACATATTCTGATCATAAAGATTCAAATTCTTAGTTTTCAAACACATTTCCATGATTAATTATTAAGGTTATAATTGAAATTATACTATTACATTCAATAGATTTTCCATGTTTGGAAGAATAGGAACATTTTTCAATTTCGTGAGCTAGAAAGAATACCTAGGTGTATCCATAAAATTCATCTACAAGAACATAATCATGGATATTCTTGTTTAATCTAGAAACTATAAAGTTACCAAAAATTCCATGTCAACCACCTCTATGGGTTAATAAGTTGAATCTTTTTTATTTTTTTTGAAATAGATCTTATGTCCTTTCCCTTTGGACATGGGTTATAAATATTTTCTACTGGGAATTATAATGTTGAAAAATATTTAACTAACCCTTTACTAGTCAACTCTCTATGTTGGTGAAGTTTGTAATGTACTAGTCTCCAATTTCATACAAAAGATTCTTTTTTAATGGAATATATAAAATAAATATTTATATAAAATAAATAATCTAAATCAATAGAAAAAACATTTTCTTCATAGAAGATAGAAAAAAATGACACATTCTTAGGATCATAGAATTTTCAAGCATTATTTTCAAATTTAACAAGGTATCTATCATCCAAAAATTTAAGTTTATAATTATATTATATGTTAATCTATCTAAAAATAAGACTATAGAAATCAAAAAATATATAAAATTACCTATTTGACTAAGACCAATTATTTTTCATTATTTATTATCACCAAACATTCATGTTCATCATCTTCCCTAATTAGACTTTTAACTCTTGGGTATTCAGCAATCGTCTTTTTATAATATCCATTATCTCGATACCATATATATTTACTTGAAATCATCAAGGAGTTTCCTATACACATTTAAATAAAAAATGATTTTGGTACCCACACTTTCTTTGGTCCAAAATAATTATCAAAAAATCCAGAGCAATCCAAATTTGTTTAATAGGTTTTCCATAAAAAGAAATAAAAATTTTATACATTAAAACCATATTAAAACCATAAAAATAATAATTTTTTAAAATGTTGGTAGACATCGAGATAAAAACCTTCTTCTTATTATAAATGTTCCCCCGACTAGGTAGGTAACAAATCCCTATTTTATACATATATCTAGTTTGTTATCCGAGAATCCCAATCAGGGTTTATTTATCATTTTTAATTCATTAAATATCATCCTCAGTTTTCCGTTAGAAATTTTGAGTTCATTTTTTCATTTAATAGTAAAAACTATTATGTTTTTTTACAGTAAAGTCAAGTTTAAAATGAACATTTAAAAGAATGTTTCTTCTTTGTAATTTTATATAGTTCCTTAAGATCATTGAATGTTTCCTACAAAATATTTTAGTACTAAAATAAATATTCACTCGACATATTTCGATTGTTATTTTTATTTTTATAATGACTTGAAATATGAAGAGGAGATATGGAAAGAATATTTTATACCTCAAATGTGTTTTTCATTAAACACATGTTAGCTTTTTCATTCTATTCTTCTCTGGTTGAGTGACAGTTAGTTGAGCTATCCTTATAAGTTATCCATGGGGCTTTTATTATCTTATTTGGAATTTTTATTTTATCTAAAAACCTATTATTATATTTAATCTTTGTATAATATTCTTTGATATGTCCTTTTCTTTTTCATTTGTAGTAGGTTACTTCACCTAATTGATTATCCTTTTTCCAAATTTTCTTTTTGATTCTATTTCCCTCTATAATTTAACTATTTAATGAATTTACCATTACTACATACCATTTTAGGTCATGTGGACAGTTGATTCATTTCCGCATCACTGACTATAATTGATTCATCCTCACTCAAACTATAATCTTTTATTTTCATCATTTTTTGATTCAAAATATTTTAATGTTATTGTCCTTATATTTGGTACATATTCTTATTATATTTTCACTTTTAGTTTATCTCCATATATCATGATATTTCCAATAAGTTCCTTATATGTTTTTCTACTTATGTTACATGATTATCTAATGGGAATATATTTTCTTCTCTACCAATCTCGTAAGCATCATAAAAGTGGCATCCATTAATATTTATCTTCAACATTCTTCCCAAGTGAAAGCATCTTGTTTAAAATGTCATTTATCCTAAGGTACATGTCATAAATTGTTTTTTTTATTTAATTTTAAATATAATTAACTAAATGGTATATAAGTTCAGTAAAATCTCTTTAATGTTAATATTTTTCTTCAGGAGAAACTATGTATGTGTCCAAGATTTCATTTATAGTAGAATAATCATAAATTCTATTAAAAATGTCTTCACTAGAAGAACAGTATAATAAACTCATGGATTTATAGTTATAGTAATAATAGGTCTTAATTGAATCAATATATTTATCTATATTATATTTCATTTATTCATATTTTTCCTTGGTTATGGTCTAAATATCAAATTCAATGATCTCTATATGATTTTCATTTTGATTTTACACTTAGTATAATTGGTTCCATTAAAATAAGGAGGCTAGTTAGTGTTATCTCCCTCATGATTACTATTATCTATAAAGATATAAATTTAGAAATAACATAAATTTTGATCTTTTAGTTAAAATTATATCATAGTTAAAAGGACAAATTAAGAAATAAAAATGCCTTTGATGCTGAATATTGACCAAATAAAACAACATGAGAGGGAGTGAATTGAGTTTTAATTTAGAATTTTTGATAAAATATATTTAAAAATATATCAAATTAATTTAAAAAAAATATAGTTAACTAAAATAATATTTCTATATAATTTTATAATTCAAAAATATTATCAATATTTTGATCACAAAGTAGTTAAAAAGTTTAAAACTCTTTAAAATTTTGAATCAAATTTACTTATAAGAAATATAATATATAAAACTCATATTTAAATTAACTATAAAAGTATTATTTTATTTGAAAATGAGTTTAGAAAAAACAAAATATTTGTTTGGAAAATAGATTATGAAAAAAAGGAAAACAGATAGAGTAATAAATAAAAGAGGTCCATTCTCAATCTGAGATCTAGTCTTCTCTACTTATAAGACACCAACTCCCAATAATTTTATTAATCAAAAAAATAGATCTACAACCTAGATCAGGTTTTATACATAACAGTGCATTAGGATTTTCTAGAAAAAAATATCCCATTTTATAGTTATTAATGAGATAAAAATATAATGGAATTTAGATAGTATCGTCATATTATACAATATATTACCGTTGTATGTTATTGAAAAATAAAATAGTAATATCACGCACAACTCAAATTTTATGAATCATATAGTAAGAGAAGAGGATTAATTTGATATTTTAGTGAATTTAGTTCATCAATTATATAGTTTAATATTCTCTTCTCGATGACATATTATGATTCTGAAATGATGTGGGATGATGAGTTTATATTATCTGGTTTTTCATCGAATTTTATATGATAAAAAAGTGTCATAGACATTTTAAATAGTGTATAGGTTTTCCATTTTCAGTAATAAAAAATTACAATGTACATGTTTCACAACTCCTTCTTTTTCGGTATTTGGTATTCTATAAAAAATAATCTTTCTCTGAAAACTGTCATTGAAAAATCATCATAGGTTATCCTCACACTTCATGATGATGATTGGGATTAATAAATGTTTCGGAACTAAATTTAATTCTACATAGAAAAGTAGATGAATTAATATATTTGGTAATATAATACTTACTATATGGTATAATCTATTTAAGTTTTCTATTTCATCATTCATGATAATACTTGGGGATAATTCTGATCAGATTCCTCAAAACCTCATTCTTTCAAACACAAAAACATACAGTTGATCAGTTGAACTTATAGTCGATCATTTTTACGTACTATCAATCATGTGTACTTATGTTAAATCATTTTTACTTATGGTTGATCACTTGTACTTAAAGAAAATAACTTGAACTTATGGTCGATCACTTTTACTTACAGTCAATCTAGTTCCTTGAAAAATTATAAAACCAACCATGGTCACTTCCTTTATTAAGGTGGTTGATTATTTACTTTTTTACAAGTCCCACTTTTTTATAACGTCTATTATTTAAATGTGTCTTTTATCCATCACTTTGTGATCTCTATAGAAGAAAAGTGTTCTCTTCCATTTGTAATTTTGGTTGATAGATTTATTATGTATTTGATCCAAAATTTTGGAATAAATATGCAAGGGTCGATCCACTGGTATTGTGATCGATTCATGCTTATAAAAATACTTGCTCATCGTGGTCCCTCAAGTTATAATGTGCAGTCGATCATTTAACTAAAAAATTATGATACCTAAAACTTATGATTGATTGATTATCCAGCTAAGCTTCATAGTGGATTCAAGAATTAGTGAAATTTCCATTATTTTCCTGAAAAATAAATATCATTCAAAAAACCTAAGATATGATAGAGACCAAATAAACATGATTTTTTATTTAAATATGGAATTGATTAACTAATAAAACATCCTTATTGGTCATTTAACTCTTGATCAATCTCACTCATTATCCTTATTTCTAGATTTGTAAAGACTTCAAAACAAATTATTTATAAGAGGGTTTGAGTGGGAGGAAGTTAAAGGTAATTCAAAAACACATACCACTCAAGATTTTCTCTTCGAAATAGGACTTCCTTCCTCTAATATGAAACATCAGAGAATGAAAGGTGAAGGGGTAGATAGTCACTAAACCTAAAAAATTAAATCATGATTCTTAGGTTTCTCCTATCTATTCACAAACACATGTCCTTATAAACCCCTAATGTTTCTCCTAAGGACTCTTCTCAGATCGACCTTGACATTATACTTTTATTCATTCAAAATCCAACCATATTTAATAGAGGTGATTCTACATATCCTCATCAACACTCCAAGCCACTATACTCAAAATCAACTCACCAACTCAACTAGTCCTCAACATAAAAGTGGGTCCTAACCAATCCACAACCAGAATCCATCACTTGTAAACAATGTGTACTACCTCAATATCATTTAAAACCAATGGGAGTATGCTCATGTAAAATTTGATCATTTATCTTGATTCGCCCTCTCATGAGTTATAAATCATTGAACGTGTGTTTTTGGGCCTAAACTACTAACAATGTGCCCCTCACATGTAAATCGTATCTAATTCAATGCATCCTTGAGACTCCCTCCTAACAAGCCAGGAATCTTTCTCATTCCAAGTCCATCACAATATCTCCCTCCACTCAAGAAGCATTTACAAAAAAAAAATAACCTTTCTACGATCTTCCTATCCTCAGTTCAACTATTTAGGACCTCAATCCACTATATCACTAGGAATCACATCTTAATTTAAAGGGGTCAGGTATCCAATAAATCCATCCTTCTAAAACCCAACATTGATAATAGAAGCATATGTCATCCCCCAAGCCTCTCACAACCCTCACCAATGTATCCACATAAATAAGGAAAATACTATTCTATCATACCCATATCTGGTTATCACACATAAATATACATTAGGAATCCCATTTAAAGTCATCATCCCACTCTAGGGAACCAATTCTCATAGTTTATCTATATAACAGTCTACCCCCTCAAGGATCACAATGCAATCTATCAGCACAGAGTGGCATCACCCTATGATGACCTTAAAAGAGGAAACCATAATGACATTGTCCAATTAAGTTGAATTAATCAAAAAAGATTATTGGAAAATAACATATCATTTTTTCTTGTTGAAACGTTAAATAATTGAACTAATTACCAAACTATCCAAAATGGGTCCATTACTAAGGCGTCCAATGCTTGTACCAACCCACTCAGGGTCACCAAAAATCCATTAATTGAGGGGATTTTATAATCATCATAAAACATAAACCCTTTATTAAATCCAAAATACTTTTCATTAAATAAAATATATAATGGTTGGGCTAAGTATAGTTACACTAACAATTTATATAGTAAAACACTATAAAAGTTATTTTTGACACTTTTAGAAGGGGAAACCTCTACTGTTGATGATATAAATCATATAAAAGTACATGAATGTCATTTGAATCATATGTTATAAAAATGATTCTTTTAAATTGGCCTCTTTGCAATGGTCACATATCCAAAACCACAATAACATCTCAAATACTCTATTAAATATAGAAACTTTGATGTGTGATCACATCATGATCATTTTGACTCTTATGGAATTTATTTCCATAGGAAGGCATTCACATGGAATTCAAACTTGAAAACTAGGATGTTTAGTATCTAAGAGGGTGGGACTTTGAGGTCATCACTCCTTTTTGAGTTGATTCCTTAATAATCTAAGACTCTCTTATTGATTTACTAAATTGTAATGAAACATTACCAAATCTTAGTGTGGGACAGGTTACCCCTACACCGATTATCTAATTGAATTCATGTGCAGATATTCACATTTGTGTGTGGTATCAGTTCATAATTTTTTGTTTTTTATTTATAATGGTTTGGTTTAAATCTTCATAGTTAAAAACTCTGAAATTTAACATAATATTGGTAGGAATTTGAAGTTGTGGAGTTAGGATCAGGCCTATGATAGGGACTTTCTAAACATCCTTGTAAAGGTAATAAGAACCCATGTGGGTTTGTTTTCTTTAATATGATACATCATACATTTTAGGGTCAGGTGAGAATAAATGATCTATGAAATTTAATTTCATTCATCAATGACTTCTAAGATGAATAATTATAAGAAATTATTGGCATGGTACATACAGATGAACATACATTTCTATTTTGTCATTTTTATCAATGACTAAACATTAGAAGGTTTTGTTAAGGATTACTGCAAGTTGGAATCCTAGGTATGATGAATATAAGTGGATTATCTCAAAACAGTACATATTAGGAATGAAATAATAGTATCTTGACATGAGTTATTTAAGAAGTAACTAGGAGGAGCTTCTCAACTCAAGGAATTCAAGAAATGTGGTCCATATTTGGTTTGACACATAACTGGAATGATTTGTTTTTGGACGTTCATGTTGAACCATGTAGAGACATACTATGTATCATATTTAATAGGTATCAAATCCCGTATTTTTTGGTGTGTATAGTTTATATCATTTGATATGACCGGTCCACATATTTTATATTCATGTGGTAAGACCATGTGCTATGTTGTTTTGAGTAATGCTTCCTTGACTAGAAGGTGATTACTATAATGCATATCAATTAATCTAATGGAATAATGAAATAAAACATTAAGCCTCTATGATTCATGGATAATTTGAGAACTAAGTTATTGAATATTAGTTGTATTATATTGGATTGAATAACAATATACTTATGGAAACCCATATCTTTTATACACCTAAATTAATGATTAATTATATAAGGATACATATAATAAATCCCTAAAAGACCATGAGGCATAGTTTATTTTGGAAATTACATGCATATAATAAAAACATAAAACAAGTGTGAAAAATCATAATTTAGAAAATTCACAATATGCAATTTAAACCCATTGATCTTTTAATACATCACAGGATATCCACGGGATGTACATAAGAAATGGGTGGGCTATAAATCCAAATGAGGAAATAATAAAAGCATAAAATGATAAAATTAATACATCTAGGTCAATATTAATAAAAATTTAACATAATAGGGTGTGAATAATGTACTTGAACATCAAATCATGATAAAAGATGATAACATCTCTGCAAAATGGGAATGTGGTGACAACAAAAGACATTTAATCATAAGTATAATTAAAGGATGGACACAATGAAATAATAATATAGTGTGTTCAAGATAACCTCTCATAAACTATAAATATCATATCTCGAGGTAAAAACATTAACCAATGCATTTAAGGGCTATATAATTCTCGACCCACCCATCACATTCATATCATGTACATACATAAGTGTTCCACACTGATAAAATTAAATAATGATGTATTTAATGACTTTTAATCAAATGATAAATATGTTTAGGTATATAATTGGAATTAATCTATAAATTAATGATATTTACTTCTCAGTGAATACCATTGAGTAGAAATGGAGATGGATATTCACATCATAAATGTTTGACATGGAAAATCGTTGGATAATTTCTATAGTATAACAGGGGTAAATAAAGATTCAAGGAAGGGTATAATAAGAGTTAAAGGTGTATATTAAAACATTAACATCATAATGAAATTAATATGGATGCTTAAAAAATACCAACATGATCAAATGGAAGTCATAATTCATAATATAATTAGAGTTCTTGAATAAAGAGGAGAAGGAGAGGATCACTTAATTCGGCATAGTAACGGTTTAGGTAATGGGTATAATGATACATGATAAATGATCCCTCCGGATTATAAAGTCATTTTGATAGTAAATGGATATTTATAAATTCATTAAAACATAATAAATTGATATTAAAAATGACAAATACAAAGAAGGTTCTTGAGTGGAAAAGAATAGAGAGAAATCCACTACCTTGGGATAATGTTACTAAATGATGGGGAGGATCTTTTTAAGATCTTGAGGACAGATTTTGAGGGATATAGAGATATAAAGGTGAACTAAAATCATGGTAAAATGGTTTTTACTAAATAGGAATGTGAGTTTTTTTTAGTTTTTATGAAAAAGATAGGGGAAATATTTATTAATTTCAAAACTTAGGTTTTAGACTCTATATGATAAATTAATCCAAACCACAAACCTACCATTGGGTTTTCCCCATTTTATCTACCAAATAAGAGTGGATTTCATTATTTTATATGGTTATAAACCTAAATACTTAAAATAATACCCTAGGTGATTTTAAAGTGAGTCGTGTTTAGAAAACAAATTGATTCTAAAACCTTAAAATATAATATGGGTTTTGGGGGATTCATTGAGGGTTTATAAAATTTATAAAATAACTTATAAAAAAATTTATTTTATATTTTAAACATAATTTTGGTTTTGGATACACATAATAGTATAAATATGATAACTTATAGGCTTTTATGATCTCATAATACATACTTTATAATTATATTATATTTATTTTTTACTCAATAATTCGACAGTTTGGGAAAATTATGAAAATATTACTATTGGATTATTTTCACATGATTATTTCATATATAATATTTATTTTTTCAAAATAATTCCCTAAATATGATAATTTACACTTTGAAGTCAGAAAACCTCATTTACAGAAAATGCTTCTTTTTTACACAATAACAGTTTTTTGGATCCATATAAAAATTATATTTGACATTTTAAAATTGTGTTACCATTTATATTAATTTATTACTATATAATATTAATATTTAATTAATTTTTCATTTATTTCTAAAAATATTTAATTCATCAAAAATATTTTATTGATTGAAACTATTTATTTCCCAAAAAAATTGTGTTCCATCATATCAAAATAAAATTTTTATAAAACATTATTATTTAACCATTATAAAGTAATAGAAGATAAATATATTCATTATATTTTTAGAAAAATATAAAATTAATATTTTTGGGGTCTAGGTACATAGGACATTATTACATCAGTGAATTCCCTAAGGTTAGGATGTGCAAGGGTGATATTTTCTTGGGTTAGTTCGACAAACATGGTTTGGGTCATGATCTTAATGATAATGAACATCTCTTGTAAATGGTTTTACGCAATAATTAGTTTTTGAATCTTGGATTGGGCTTGGTCAATATAAGATTTCATGGATACTATCTTCCTCGTATGTTCCAATAAAATGAATTCATAAGGTATGATCCATCTAGTCATGTCCATTTCTTCCATTGTTAGTGTCAAATAGATTTATCATAACCCTATATATTTTAATCATTTGATCACTATATAATGGATATACTATCAATGTTTATGATGATTAATGATATTTTCAATCCAATAGTGTATAGCTTATAATGGTACAAAATAACAAAATTAGTGAAAGTGTTTTATATAATTTCATTTATCCACAACTAATTTACTCATTTAAAAAGTATATGTAATTTTTAAATTTTCATGTCATTACATTATTCCCCCACTTAGAATTTTCACCTTAAAAATTTTATTTTTACACTAAAACAGATGAGGGTACTTCTACTTTATCGCCTCTTCTGGTTCATAAGTAGCTACCACACACTTTTGGTTCTACAAGATTAATTTTTCAAGGTGAGTTGTATTGTTTTTAGTAAATATTATCTATGATCTATGACATTTACTGGCTACACCATTTATGAAATATCATTATCCTATAGTACCACCTCTTTATTCAGTTAAATTGATGTGTCTAGAATGTAATTCCTCAAAAGGGATAAATCAAACACATCATGTACATGGTATTGGTATGGTGGGAGTGCCAGTCAATAGGCCATAGATCTGTTATAATCAATGATCTCAAAGGTGTCGATGTATCTTGGAATAATAATTCCTTTATTTTGAAACCTCATTAATTTCTATCATGGTGATAAATGAAGGATAACTTTATCTCTGACCTAAAACTCTATGTCTCGTCGATGATTATCTACACTTATTTTCTATCAAATTTATACAGATTTCATATTATGTTTACTAGTTTGAAACTTATCCATAAACTCATGAATAAAAAAAGGTCACATCATCTTCTTCTCTCCAACAACATCCTAGAATGTTAGAGTCCAACACTAATTCCCATACATAGCCTCATAAGTTTCCATTTCAATATTAAAATGGAAACTACTGTTATATGATTACTATAATTGGGGAATTTATGGCTCCTAAATTCCTCATAAATCCATTAAACATGATCTTAGAATATCCCCTATAGTTTTAATGTTCTTTTAATACTAATCATTGATCTGTGGGTGATAAGAAGTATTGAAAATCATCTCCATGTCCAACACATACATAATGGTTCTCCATAACCATGAGGTAAAACTTGGATCTTGATCAGATAAAATGGAGACTATAAGTCCATTTTGTCATACCACTATTATTATGTATATCTTGGAATGTTGTCCAGGAGACAAATATTCCTTGACCATAATGAAATGTGATGAATTTTTAATGTGATCGAATACCTCCCAAATGGTAATATTGATCTTAATGGTCTGAGGGAGTCTAATAAAAAAAATCCATGGTTATGTTTTTTCATTTCTATAATGTTATAGAATGTGGTTGCATCATAACTTCAAATTTCATTAATCCAGCCATGAATTTTTGGCATACCAGGTACCCAGATACAAATTCTACAATAACCCACTTCATGTTATCTAACCATAAGTATTTCTTAAAATTTATATACATCTTATAGATTCCCAGATGAATAAATAAGGATGATATTTTTTTCATCCTCTAGAAGTTCCTTATTTAATTTCACTTATTATGGGAAATATATATGGGTTCCAAACCCCGTTACTCCATCATTAGGAAAGTCAAATTCTAAAATATTTTCTACCATTTTCCGTAGCACCTCATCTCCCTTCAGAGCCTCCTTAACCCTCTTCAGAATAGATCATAGATTATTTTTATGAAAAATGAATGATGAATTTCATTTTTTTATCATTTACATAATCAATATTTAAAAAATTCTTGGATCCCTTCCAATTCAAATAATGTATAAGGTTTCAGGATACCATCTACTCATATCACTTTCTACTTTTTCTACATCCCTTGATAGTAATGGATTAAAAAATCATAATACCTGATCATCTCTAACAACCTTCATTGGTTCATATCGATCTCCTTTTATGTCAATATATTCTTGAGGAATTTATTATCTGTATATATCTCATACTTCTACTCGTAGAGATAATTTCACTAAATCATCAGCACAAAGATCACTATAGCCAATTATAAATAATGTATTGGGTAGTTCTGATAATGGATCATTAATTGGTAGGAGGAATATGATATAACTATTTTATATTTCAAGAATACACAAATAAATATATTTTGTATGCATCATTGTTGATCACAAACCCTTCCCCACTTATGAGTAATTGGAGCAGAGGTGTAGTGTTTATTCTCTTATTAAACCCTATAAAGTTAACCTCTCCTTCATCGATTCAAAAAAACTTCACTCACTTATGAGTTAGAATTCTTTGTGGGATTAAAAATTATTTTAATTTTCTCTCAAATCAAAGATATTACCCAACTAATCTATGGAAACTACAGATTTCCATCCCAAATTTTGGTATGGTCCAGCCTTCAATTGCGTCTTTTTTTTAAAAGGATCCACATATATCCCTTTTCTAATGATAATACTCCCTATGTATGTTAATCTATCCTTCCAAAATTCATATTTTCTCTACTATGAATATAAATTCTTCTTTCACGTGGTATTCAGTGTATCCACCAAATTCTTCTTAGGTTTCCCCATCCTTTTGCAGTATATAGGAATATCATTGAGAAATAATACCAAAAAATTTTAACATATTCCATAAAGACTCAATTAATTAAGTCCATGAAATTTTTGTAGAATTATAAAATTAAAATAGAATTTCTATAAACTCAAAGAGCTCATACCTTGTACGAAAAGCAGTTTTCAAAATATCCTACTTCTTCTCCTTTACTTGATAATATCATGAACAAAAATACACCATGTAAAAGTACTGGGTTATATGTAGTTGATCTAAGAAGCCATCAATCCATGGAAGATGATACTTGTTCTTTATCATTATTCTGTTGAGTTTAGGAAAATATATATAGTGGCGCATTTATACATCTTTTTATTTTTGAAGAGGATCGATGCACCACATAGTGAATCTTTCTGGTGTATAATCCATTTATCCAAATTATCCTATAATTACTTATTTAGCTTCTCAAGTTCAATAATAGACATTCTATATAGATTCATTGTTATAATAAAATCACAATGTATAATTTTGATTTATAACTCAACCTCTCATCTAGGAGGAAGACCATGAAATTATTTGGTAAATAGGTCGGTGAATTCCCAAAACAATTTTCATGTCATCAAGGATGATCTTTTCCATAGTATCACTCATTTGAGCTAGATATTCTTTCTCAAAAGAAATAATATCCATGATAGATATGATGATATCAAATGAGATTCATCCTTATCCTTAAACTTCTATAGAATCATAGAGTGATTTTTTAAAAAAAATTGATTTTCTTCTATCAGTAATTTATATTGGATCTTTTCTAGGAAAGCTAATCCATGCCCATAATAGCATCGATTTCCACTAAAGGGGGAATGGTAATACATTAAATAAGTACATTACCACATGTATTAACTTGTTAAACAATAATCATAGAATTTTTTCTTGAGGATATCAAATAATTTCGGGTGGTGAATCAATGTTCTTAAAAAACATACAAGATGTGATAGTGAGGAATGAAATGAGATAAAAGAATAAATACACCACATTAGAGTATAGGTTTTTTATAATTAAATAATCACAATAGATCACAACATATCACCTTCCTTTTTCCCTTGTGTGAAGATATATTTAGTGCTCATCGTCCTTTTAATCCCTTCGAATAGAGAATTATCCATGATACTACCCAAGCTACTCACAATTTATGGTATAGAACTATTAATGGTAACTTGGGTAGAACTTCTTTTTCTTCCATAATTTTATCTTAATTATTCATTTTTTCATGATAATTAGCTACTTTATATCCTATTATACTCACCCAAAACATCTTCTAGTTATTTTTTCACATATCCATTGGTGCTTCTATCGACATTTTTGAAACGTATGAAATTGAATCAACTTTCCTTTACCACAACAATTAAAATAACATCCATTAGATTCAAAAATCTATATAGAAAAATGGTTATATAATGGAAAATAAGAAGGGGAGATCCCTTACATTGAGAGAAAATTTCAAAAAACATGGGAATAGCTTCTAAAGAGCATGGAGAAAACTTAGGTGCGAACTAGAGAGGGAAAGGAAACATAAATTAATGCTCTAAGGGATTTTAGTGAAGAGAACATTGAGTGTCACTATTTTTTTATATAAAAAGAGAGAGGAATTCTTTATTAATTTTTAAATTTAGGTTTTAGAATCTATATGATAAAATAATTCAAACCACAAACCAAACCACAGTTTTTTACAATGTGTTTTATCTAGTAGGAATGTATATCATTATTTTATAAGGATAAGAATAGAAAAATTTAGAATAATACACATGGTGATGTGTAAGAGATTCATGTTTATAAATAATTGATTATAAAATCTCAAAATACAATATTAGTTTTAGAGGATTCATTAAGGGTTTATAAAATTAGTCAAATAAATTCCAAACATGTTATTTTAGGAGGGAAATAATTTTTTTATGTATTCTCTTTATAGTATTTATTACATCACTTTTAGTCCTTTTTTATGACATAAAATAGATCATTTAATTATACCATATTTAATTTTTTATGAAAAAAAAATTTAAGAAAATTTTGAAAAACTTTCCATTAGATAATTTCAACATGATGATTTCAAAAATAATATTTAGTTTTTAAAAAAACAATCAAATATAAGAAATTACACTTTTAAATCAAAAATATATATTTAATGAAAATATTTTCTTTTTTATAATAATACTTTTTGAAGCCTTCTTACAATTAAATTTGTCTTTATAAAATAATTTTATCATTTATATTTAATAAATATTATTTTATAATATTATTTTATTAAAATTTCATTTAATTCTAAAATTCCTGAATTCACAAAAAAGTGTGTCTTAATAAAAGTATATATTTTCCGGAAATATAATTTGTGTTTAATAGTGTCAAAATCTAATTTTTACCAAAATTAAATATCAAACCATTTTACAGTAAACAAAAGATAAATATAATCATTATTTCACTAAAAATTAACAAATGAAAATTTATAATATTAGGGTCTAGATTCATATCCCTTTAATACACCAGTGAATAACCAAAGGGTAAGATGTTTGATGGTGAGATTGTTATGTGGTGGTCTTTTTAACATGTTTTGGTTTAGGATCATGATGATCTTGAACATATCTCATAAACAGTTTCACTCATGCTTAAGTTGTAAAATATTGGATTATATTTGGTCAATGTTAAATCTCATTGATGTTATCTACTTCATAATATCTGATAAATCGGCTTCATATGGTACAATGTTACTGGTCAAGGAAATAATTTCTTCTATCTATTTTAAAATGATTTTTCTTAAACCTATATATATACTAATAATATAATCACTATATAATGGCTATACTATGAATGGTTATGAAGCTTAAAAATATTTTAAATCTGGTAGGATATAACTTATAATGGTCCAAAATAACCAAATTTGTGGAAGTGATTTCAATAATATTTTTTCATAATAAAAAAATTACAAATTTAAAAGGGATATTTCATTTATAAATGTTTGGTAAGTTACATTATTCCCCTATTCAAAAATTTCACTCTGGAAATTTCATTCATTCAATAAAATAGATGATGGTACTTCTGTTTCATCACCTCTTCTAGTCCCGAAGTCACTCCATCAAACTTGTGGTTCCACCAAAACACATTATCCATGTGAGTTGTATTATCTCTTAGAACCTTGTCTCTACAATCTTAGATCTTTTTATGATTCTCCTCAACTGAAAGATCATTCTCTTATAGTACTACTTCTGGATTTTCTAAATCTGATGGATCTGGTGTGTACTTTCTCAATAGGGATACATGGACCACATTGTGTACTATATATAGGTTATGTGGGAGTTTTAGTTGATAGGACAAATATATAATGCTATCAAGGTTCTAAAAGTTGCCATTATATCTTTGAATAAGCTTCCGCATCTTCCCAAACCTCATGAATTTCTTCCATAAATATATATAATGGAACACTTTATCTACAACCCCATAATATACATCTCACTGACGATTATATATATAGATTTTCTGTGGACATTGCATGGATTTCCTAAGATACTGAATGGTTTGATCTTTCTCTATTATCTCTTGTATAAGATCAGGTCCCACATCTTTCACCCTCTAACTTCATCCCAACATGTCAATGTCTAACAACACTTCCAACACAGAACCTCATAAGGTGACATTTGAATTCTAGAATGGAAATATTATTATATGAGAAATCCACTTATAGAATGTGTTCGTCCCAAAATCCTTGGGAATCCATTGAACGTTATCTCAATATATCCTTCCGGGTTTTAATGCTTCTTTTAGATTGAGCATCTATATTATGTTTTTAAAAAATACTAAAAATTATCTATGTATCCAAAACGTGCTGAAGGATTATCCAGAACCATAAGGTAAACCTCAGGTATCGATCGAATAAAATAGAGTGTCACATTCCATTTTTTCCTAACACTACTCTTATATATATCAGGGAAGGTTTTTTGTGATATTAATTTTCCTTGATTACAATGAAAAGTATTGAATTTTTAAGGAGATCAACTACCACACATATAAATTTATTTCCATTAGGATTCATAGATATTCCTATGATGAGATCCATGGTTAAGTATTACCATTTATATAAAATTATGGGTAATGGTTTCTTCATAACCTTATTCTTCTGTCATTTATCCTTGAATTATTATCATACAAATAATAATGATAAAAATTCTACAATCTGCATTTTAATTTTATCTCACCAGAAGTATTTATTAAAATTTCTATACATCTTAGTGATTATTTATTGAATAGATAAGGATAAGCTATTCACATCATATGGAAGTTCCCTCTTCAATTATAGTTTTGATGGGACACATATCCAGGTTCCAAAACTTATAACACCATCTTTTTCAAAGTTGGACATTAGAATATTTCAACCTTTTTTATCACTTCATCATCCCATGGATCCACCTTGATTCTATTTCAAATAGATGGTTTTCTGGTCATTTGATCATGTTAATATGAACATGATTTTATTATTCATATGTTTATCTTGTATATTTCTAATAATATTGGATCCCTTACAATTCTCATCATGGATAGGGTAGCAGGATCCTTTCTAATCAGTGCCGCTTCCGCTTTTTTTACCATACCATGATGGTAATGGATTAAAAAATCCTAATCCATAATCATCACTAACAACCTTCATTGGTACATATTGACCTCATTTTATTGAATATATAACTAATGGTTTTAGGATCCATATATATGTCACACTTTTTACCATATAGATAATATCACAAAATATTTATTATGAAGATCAATAAATATAATTATAGATCAATTTTTTACAGTTATTCTCAATGATATTTAATTAGTAGGAGGCATGGGTTATAAATTTTTTATATTACATGTGTACACAAACCAAGACTTTTTTTTGTCCCTTCACTATATATAAAAAATCATTACCTGCTAGTTTTTAATTTGATCACAAGTTTAGTCATTTTACTCTTCTTCGTATCTTTAAATCTATATTCACCTTCGTCAGTCTAGACAAACTAGAATCCGTTCTGAGTTTTCTTTGTTAGTTTGATTGATAATTGTGATAAGTGTCTCAAAAATCATTTATAATACCCTTATAATCCAATAATATTTCTTATTTATGACACAAAATATGGTTAGTTCCATCTATTAATTTCCTCAAATAAAAGAATAAACTATATATTTACTAATTTACTTTATTTGTGATAACATTCCTATGAGTATTACTTTCTATTTCAAGAACATTCATTTATTTTACCTCACATATAACTTTTTTGCATAGTTTTAATTGGATTATCTAAATGATCCTCATGATCCTCCTTGTATTTTGAGTATATAAGAATATTCTCTATGAATACTATCACAAATTTTCCAATTAATCACTAAATACTCTATTAGTTAAGTACATGAAGACTAATAGAGCATTATTGAGTCTAAATGGAATCACTATGATCTCATAGTTGCCATCACTTATACCAAAATATGTCTAGGATATCCAATTTCTTCCCCTTTACATGATAATACCCGAACCCAAATTACACCTTACAAAAGCACACGGATCCACATAGTTTTTCAAAAAATTTGTCGAATGGTGGAAAGGGATATTTTTCTTTATTATTAATTTATTGAGTTCATGATAATCAATTCATAGGTGCACTGTCCCATCTTTCTTTTTAACAAAGAAGACTAATTCACCCCAGGTGAATCACTTGGGAATATAAGTTACATATCTTATTCTATTATAGTAGCTTCTGTAGAACCTCAAGTTCTATAATTACCATTTTATATTATTCTAGAATATTGGAAAAGATCTAGGTATAAGTTTTATTGAGAACTCAACCTCTATGCTATGATAAAGAGAAGACAATTCATCTAGAAACACATCATTCAATCTAGTTACAATTGGAATTTCATAAAAGATGATCTTTTAATTATGCTAAATCATTTGACAAAGATGCTTTCACTCACAAGGAAATAATATCCATGCTTAAAATGATGATACTAAAGAAGATTCAAAATCCTCCTTCCACTTGTATAAAATCAGAGGGAAATTTGTAATATGGAGGGTGATTTCCTTATCCTAAAAAATTATTTTGGCTCTATACCAGTAAATGAAATCCATTCCTAGAATATAATATAATTATACTAAAGGGAGAATGATAATATTTTCAAGAAGAAAATTCCCAGAAACTTTATCTTGTGATAAAATATAATCATAATTTTTTTCATGTTGATATCAAATCGTTTCAAGTGGTGACTCGATGTCGTTATAAAACTAAAAAGATATTCAATAGTGGAATGAATTGAAATACAATAAGAAATACATAAATATTAATTGTATGATATGTGTACTTAAATCATCATGATCCACCTCAATATATGACCTTCATTTTTTCTTTTTTCTTATAGTTTTTTTGGTTCTCATCGTCATTATTATCCCTTGGAATGTAGCATTGTCCAGGATAATTCTCATGATCCACATATTAATGTTATAGAACTGTTAATGGTGCCCTTGATTGAACATTATTTTCTTCCATAATGTTATATGAATTCTTAATTTTCTTAAAAATTAAGCTACTTTATGCCATATGGTTTAACACGTAAAACATATTCCATTTACTTTTCGGCATATCCCTCAGTGCCTCTTTCCACATTTTTAACATGCTTGAAATTTATTCACATTTATTAAATAACCATTTTCACATGAACTTCCATTTGATCATTTCCTCCTATTCTTTGATGTGTTTGGAAAATAAATTATGTACCAACTGTTGATCATAATTTTTGATACCTATTTTTATGACTCATAAAATATTTTACATCATCCCCCATCATGTTATGCATCTTATTTAGATTTTTATTATGTCACCCATCACATTGGTTATTGAATCTATTACTCCAATTATTATCCATTAACTAAAATAAAGGTAAAATTAGGGATGAATGTTTTTAAACTGTTAAACACAAAAATAAGAAACCATGAAAATTAAATTGATAACTCATAAATCATATATATTATTTAACCTATGAAATTGATGTTTTCAATCTAATTTGTACATGGTATATTTATTTTTATATTGTCTTATAATAATTTTTGTCCCATTAATAATGGTACATAATGAGTATGTGAATTTAGCAAAGCATGCCCCCCAAGAGTGTCAAACAAGCAGCGAAACAAGACCAATTTTCATGCATTGGGTGAAGTTTGATTTCATCTCAGTGTGCCCTTTTTGGTGTTATTACCCATATGTACAACTACACCAGAGCCACATCAACTTGTAGTATCTAAGAAAGGATATATTATCTTGGAAACCTCTTACTCTATACTTTACCAAAATTAATGGATGTTTTTTATGTTTAGACTTGTCCTTATGTCTTATAGTATATTTTTTTAATCCTAATATAAAAAGAATATGTAAACTTTTCTTTAATACAAACTATGACAACCCATATCATTGATAAAAAAATTAATGCATGATTTAATATATAAGGATACAAAAAATACAACCCTATAAGATCATGATTCCAAATGTATTTGAGAAATTAGATACATATAATGATAATTTTAATCATGGGTATGTAAACATTATTTAAAAACTCCACAGCACGCGCTTAAAATCCATTGATCTTCTAATACTATACAGGATAAAAGATGATAAATTAAAGGCAACATGGCAATGTGGAAAAAACATAAAACATGACATAATAAGAATCAGTCAATGATAAATTCCAAGACATCATATCATATTGTACATAGGATAACCTCCCATGTACTATACATGGAATACCATGATATTAAATATTACCCAATGCATTGAGGAGCTATATGATTTTGGGATCAGCCATCACATTCATATCATGTACATGCATAAGTGTCTCACATAAATCATACAATATAATAATGTATTTCATTAATTTTAACCCCATGATTCAGAAGTATGGGTAATATACATGGAAGTACCCAAAAAAGTATGGATAGTTACATCTAGGTGAATTCACTTGATTAGAAATGGGGATGGGTATTCATTATATAAATTCTTATAATAGAAAATTTGAGGATAATTTTGGAATCATAACAGAGGTACATAATGATTCATGGAAGCATTTAATGAGATAAAAATGGGTCTATAAACTCTAGTAAATCATAAGGATATAAAGAGGTTTGTGTAAAAATAAATATTAACATAAACAATTGTTAGTAAATAGGTATAATATAAAGAAGATTCATGAATGAAGAGGAGAAGGAGAGGATCCCATAATTCGGTACAGTATCGGCTTATGTAATGGGTATAACAAGAGGGGATAAAGGATTTTTTAATGCATAGAAAATAAATTTTATATTCAAGGGATATTTAATAATACATTATGACATAGTCAATTAATATTCAGAAGGCTAAATACAATGAAGGTGCTTGAATGGATACGAAGTGAGAGAGAGATCTCTTACCTTGAGAGGGAATTTCTAAAAGATTGTGTAGAGCTAACTAATATAATTGGGATAAATATTTTGGGATATAGAGACGGGAAAGAAAATTAACTACATGCTTAAAGGGTTTTTAATTATGAAGAATGGGAATTTGTGTAGGTTTTATAGCAAAAGAGAGGGGGATTCTTTACTAATTTCTAAACATAACTTTTATATTCTGTATAAAAAATTAGTCCAAACCACAAACAATACCATGTTTTTATCCATGTTTTCTTCCAACTAAAAATTAATTTTACTATTTTATAAGGATATGAACCGAACTCCTTATAATAATACCCTTGGTGATATGTAATTGACTCTAGTTTTCTAAAGAATATATTTTAAAACCATAAAATATAATATAGGTTTTCAAAGATTAAGGATTTATAAAATTAATATAATAATATAAAAAAATTAAATGTTAAACATAATTTTTGTTTTGGATACTCTTTATAGTATTAGTTACATCATTATTTGGCTTTTAAGACGTCATAATGCATACCTTATAATTATAATGTATTTAATTTTTACTCAAAAACTTGACTATCTTGGAAACTTATGAAAGAATTACCATTCAATAATTTAAACACTATGACTTTAGAAAATAATTTTTATCTTTTCAAAATAATTCTCTAAATATGATAATTTACAATTTTTAATCAAAATACCCTTTTTATTGATAGTACTAGGTTTTTTTATAATAACAGTTTTTGGACCATGATAAAAATTAAATTTGACTTTGTAAAATTATATTTTCATTTATATTTACTAAATAATATTAAAAATTATTATTTTATTAAAATATCATTTATTTCAAAAATTCATTAATTTATAAAAATATTGGTTTTATTGAAACTAGAAATTTTCCAAAAATATAATTTCTATTTAAATGTATCAAAATATAATATTTGTCAAACATTATTAGTAACAATTATAAAAAAATAACAGAAAAATATAATCATTATTTTATTTAAAAATAAAATATAAAAAATCATATTGTTACGCTCTAGATACATATCCCTTCATTACACCAAGGAATGCCCTAAGGGTAAGGAATGCGATAGTGATATTTTCTTCGGGTGGTTTGGTGAGCATGGTGGGTCATGATCTCGATGAGTTTGAACATTTCCTATAAAAAATATTACTCATGATTTGGTTGTTAAATCTCATCAATGTATTGGTCAAGTAAAATCTCATTGATGATGTATCACATCAAAGCTCTGATAAATGGGATTCATAAGGTATGATCCTATATTTTTTGTTCATTGCTTCCTTTATGTTTTTAAATTGGATTTATTAAAACCCTGTATATATATATACTAACTATATGATCGTCATATATCAGTAATACTTTCAATGGTTATGATGCTTAACGGTACTTTAAATTAAATATGATATAACTTATAATGGTCCAATATAACCAAATTAGTGAATGTGTTTTTCTATAATTTCGTTTCTTAGTAAGGTATTTACTCATTTAAAAGGGTATTTAATTTATAAATGTCCTGGTCCTTAAAAGACTGAGTGGGGATTATGCATGAGCTACCCTTTAAGGGTTTACTCTGGAAGGTGATCTGGGAAAATATTTTTTTTGGAAATCATATTGAGAAACTCAACTCAATGTGATTATGTGAGAATTACCCAGGTATATTACCTTGAGATACTTGACCTAGTAGGTGAGTCAACTGAAGGTATTTTTTTAGTATTTCACCTAAGTTGAGGAATATATATGATAAATAGGGGGTGTATCTTGACTATAGAAATTTTGGGAAACCAAGAGGAGTATCCTAACTCAAGGTAAATAACTTAACCAAAATAAGTATCTCAAATCAAGGTAAATAAAGAAAATGAGAGGATTATCTCGACTCATGGTGGTTTCAAAATCCATTTTGAGTAAATTGAATCAAGTTTTTCTTCTAAGATCATTTTTGTGGTTGAAATTATAACAACCGAAAATATGTTTAAACTAGACCAAAATGTTCATGGTGTGACTCTATTTTTTTGGTTTTAGTAATAGAAGTGGAGGGACCGAGCTATGATACCAGTATGGAAACCCATCAAGGATCCAAATTAGTGTTGTGGGGGTGTATCCCCCATGGTATAAAAAACTTATATCTGAGGTAGGTGAACCGGGTGTAAGTGAAACTTTTCATGGATTTAGGCTTCCCATATAGGGAACCGATAAAGTGACTCAAAGTAATATGCCTTCACATAATAGGCCTCTATGTGATGGTGTCTATGAAATGGCCTTAGTGTGATGGAATTTACATGATGGTATGTGTGTTAGCCTCTACATATTGGAAATGCAGGTTGGAATTAATGTGATACAATCGATTTGGTGGACATGTGGGATGGGTTCTTATGAAGGCCTTTCATATACTAGGAAATATGAAGGATCTTCAAGAATTTTCCCTCATGAAGTGATATTGTATAAGGTTTTGCTAAGATAATTACCTTATACTATTTGGAATTACATGATTTTTACACTAAGGGTAAAAATGTTTCCCCTAGATAAATTTTGTAATCTCCCTCTCCCTTAGTGTCGAAAACTCCCTTACTATCAAGTAGGTATGAGGTATATTTAAATAATGGTGGGAAACTTCCTTCACAAACTTGGAAGTCATATAAAAAGATTATACATCCCATGTAAGAACTAAAACTATGATTTTTTAATGGGGATTCTATCTTGAAAATATGTTATTAGAACTCCTCTAATCCTAAAAAAATGAGGGTTTCTCACAATCTAGGAAAATATCCCACGATCTGTGAGTTAAAAGGTTGGTATGTTATATAAAATGGTGGTTTGGGAAAGAATCATGTCGTCAAGGTGAAAAATTTGAATTCCATAAAATAAATATGTGGTTCAGTAAAGAAATAATCATTATTGGAAAGAATCATGAGGCCTACGAGAGAAAACTGTAGGAATATTTAATTTTCCATATTTTCTTCATGTTGAGATGAATTCCAACATAAAATGGTAATGAATTTTGATGAATATGTTTATTTTGGTTCCATGACTAGTAAAAATTAATGTTTTTGGAATGGGATACACCCCTATATTTGGGTTATGCACCCTAGAATGTGTTTTCTAAGACCAAAAATTTTCTAGAAAACCATTAAAATTGGTTTTAAGGCTTAGAAACTCTCTTTTTAGCAATTTTTGAAATCCATATATTACTATTGATGAGATTTTCTCACCATAAAATCACTGGATTGGATAATGTTTTTTAAGGATCTTTATCCTCAGTGTGTGGGAAGTCATGTGGCCCATAGAGAACAAATTTTCTTCCTCTTCTAGGAGGAAAATATTCTATTCTCAAACTCAACATATATTGTGTAATTGAATATCACATGATTTATAAAGATGATTATGTTGCAAGAAATTTTTAGTTCCAATATATGAACACCATATAAAAATAAGTTCCTAAACATTAAAATTAAATTCCATGATTGGTGAGCCCCATATCTGTGGTAACCTAGACTCCCCACTATGAAAGGTGTTCATGACAGACTATGATGAGTTCCCTCACAAGCTATGACACATCCCTACTCTATATATGCATATCTCGAATAGTAAAATAATAGATTCTCTTTTAAAACTTTTTAAATCACTTACCCCATTCACTATATATAACCAGATTATAGTTTTGTGTAACCATAAGAAAAAATCCCCATACATCAAATACAATAGACAAGTATTGAGGGTTTAGAGTTTACTCTTGGGGGGACTAACCACTCATATTAGAGTAATATATTATAATATAAAATAACCAATCATATAACCATAATAATAACATGATCATATAGAAGTAAATAAATAGAACATGCTATAAAAAATGAAATTTTGTTATACAAGTATACATCAATTGTTCACCCACTAAAACAATAAAATATATAGAATTAATAAAATAAATAAAGTAAATGAGAGGATCTAATTTTTTCCTTGAGCCATACCCAAATTCTAATCGATCTTCCTTGGTCCAATCAGAAGTGTATCTCAGCATCATCTATAAAGAAGACATAAGGTCTCCACAAGCACCAAGGTGCATGTGTAGGGGGTGAGAAAAAAATTCGCTATAGGCCACCCACAACAGTTCTCATAACATATTCTGTTGTAGAAAGTGTAGGAACACTAGATAGGCCCTTCTTTGTAGAATAATATCTATAATAAAATAAATACATAAATAATCATCAATCCATATATTCTAATGTGTCACCCTACATCAACCACTCCTTCTTAAACCACTATAAAAAGAATTTGTTCCAAAAATACCATCATCATAAACCAGGTCTATACATTCTCCCTGTATTGGAAATATAGCCACATCTTTCATAAACTCAAGTGTAGACTCTCCCTCTCGGGAAAATAAATAAAACTACATTTAAAAACTCTTGGGCATTTCTGAACCCTATTGGGAAAACACATCTTCTAGAAACAAAGGTCCACTTCCATAATCTATCCAAAAATAATATCATCTAGAAACATATTGAATGGCTAAACCATTCTAGTAAATCATATCATCTAGAAAGCTAGGGGTTTCCCCACATACTACTATGAAATTATTTCATCTGATAACTCTGGGGGCATGATTTCACCTTTATAAGAAATGAGGTCACATAATCATCAGTGTCCATTATCCACTAAAAATTATTTCCTAGAAAGATTTGTGTCAAGTTTTCACCTTTTTAAATCTCACATAATAAGAGTGGGCCAACTTCCACAGGGGAAAATCTCAAATAGTCATTGGGGGAAAACATTAACTTAGTTACACCTCAAGTAATCCTAGAGGACCAATATCCCCCAGGGATATCTCATGTAATTCTCAATGTCCAGCATCCTCCTAGGACATTTCACATAAATATTAGAAGAAACTATCCAACCAGTAGAATCTCATATAAACTAGAAGTTCTAGAGTCCACCCGATAATATCTCATACAATTATCCAAGTCCAAATTTTCATCATGTGATATCTCATTCAACATATACTCTTCAATAATTCCTCTATCCCTAGGCCACCACATAGAATGGATGAAAAAACAGAATCGTAATCTAACCATAATCTCATCATCACATCACTAGGGTGTTAGTTTATCATACCTTTCCCAACATCTCAAGGAATTCCTCAGTATCCATCTAAAAATTTGGATAAACGCTTATGGACCATATAATAAATATAAGAACAACATTTCAAACCCATTAAGACTCTCATATTTCCTAAATTAGAATTCCATAGGGTATTTTAGAAAATTTTCATCCCCCAAGTAATATCCAACACCCTATGATATTTCCAAATCCCATCATATCTATTCGGCCATATACTCAAAAAGATTGTCTAAATCCTTATCCCATTATCGGTGTCATCTTTCAAACTTGATAAATAGGGAACATATCATGATTTCTAAATAAATTACCATGGAAATTATATTCCATGTTATCAAATGCTTCTCACAATATTCATATGGGTCTTATTCTAGGTCTCCCTTATTTTATTTCCCAATCCATCACTTGGAGGAGAATCCTCTCCACCAGAAATTATCAAATTCGAATCATCTTTCTAAAAACATATAATAGTATTAAAAATTCCATCATCATATTATGCATATAAAAGAACTTTTACTGGTATTTTCACTTGTAAAATTCATACTTCAAAGAACAAAAACATTAAAAACATCTTTTAGGTGATAATATAAAATGTCCACCACAATGTACATGGTGATACCCAACTTTGGGTGTGTGCCTCATACATCCCGGTGTGTATGTATCATGTACATATAATACAACAAACATACATGTTATGTAAATAATGTGGGGTATTTGGATTTATTCCTCTCATAGAATCCATCCAAGTACTTCACATAATGTCTAGTCGTACATTATGCATAGGGACTGGTTGTGTACTTTACAGGCCATCTACCCCACAAGAGGTGTTTTTTCAAATACACAGTCACACAATAGGTTTTGTAATAAAGGTACTATATAGTGGGAAAGTGTGTCCAACATGTCATGTAGTGATCATCATCCACCTTCATCACACCAAAGAAAACATGGACTATGTTCTTGAACTCCATAAAGTGTGATCACGTTTTCTGAATTAAAACAACCTACTAATCAAACAAACCCACATTTTTTCCCAAAATAATCCCACTATGGTTCTTAATACGTCCCCAAAAATCCATATATGATAATAAAAATTTAAAATAATATACATAAATTGGAAATGGAGAAAAATAAAAATAGGATCCCACCTCATGGTGAAATCGTCGAAGTTTTGGGCCCTAATCCACACTCTGAGGTCTCTGCTTCTTGGTATGGTCTCGATCACACTCTTTAAATACTATTGGTTAGACCCACTCACCCTTACCCTATATATTCATACTTTTACAAGGCATGGGAGATCACCCCCTCCTTCTCTGTGTTTATGGTAAGGAACAAGCAAAGGATAGGAATAAAAAACAGGTTTCAAATGATAAACCTAGAATCCATAACCCGAATGATGTTTACACCCTGGTTGGGTAAAAAAATTACTAACTCTACCAAAAATATGGGATTTGAATTTAGGATATTAGTTTTTTGATATCAATATTTACCATTTTATAATAATTAATATTTATCTAAAAATATATTAAAATAATCTAAAAGACCCCCATTAGAGAATCTCACAAAATTCCAACTCAAGAGAAAACATCCCATCCCGGGATCAATAGAACCATCATAAAATTATTCTAATAACATTTCCTAGGGAAAATTACTATTTTCTCACCACAAGAACACGAGAAGAAAAATTAAACGATTTAGGTTTTCTAATATATATTTGGTTTTGTATCATTTGATATATAATACAAATATACAAAAAATTATATTTTATAAGTTTTTATAATAAATAAATGTTTTATTTATCATGATAATCTATGACTTGATATATATATATGTGTGTGTGTGTGTGTGTGTGTGTTTTGGTGTGTTTCAAATATAATTTTATAATTAAAAACATAATGAACAAAAAATACTATGATATATATAATATTAATATAAATATATAAATCTCACATACAATTTGAGCAATACAAAACTTATGATAAAAATGATACATAGTTATAGAAAAAATAATAATTAGTAATATATAAAAAAGGTATAATTATTTACATGAAATGGAATATAATGGTTACAATATGAATGATTATATAGAATTATATTACTAAAATTATGATTAGTTAATTTAGTTTAGCATAGTGATATACTTAGTATTCTATATAAAAATACAAATTTAAGATAATATATATAAACTATTAAATGTGATTTGATATATATATATATAAGATGGGATACATTTTAAGTCCATGTATATATATATATATATGATATAGAGAATATGTTGATGAATATATATATATATATATATATATATATATATATTAAGCTGAAAGAATAACCATATACATGTGTGTGAGTACATATATAATTGATAATAAAATTTAAGATTATGGGTTATAAAATGATATTTAATGAGTATGTATGTTGGTATATGTGTTCAATATATATATATACATACATATCCATATATACTTATAGCCAACATATATATAGATATATATGTATAAATATTTAATAAATTGCATGAATAACAAAAATGAAAATCAAAAAAGGTGAAAAAAAGTCGAAAGAATAAATAAATATATATATATATATATGATTAAGTCAAAATAATAATAATAAAATAATATATATATACATATACGAGTGTATGGTTTGTAATGAGTAAAAAAGGGGTAATATATATATATATATATAATTTTATTTAATATTTTTTTTGTCTGTGAGTGTGGAACATAATAAAGTGAAATAAAAAATAATATAATATATAAAAACACAGATATGGTGCATAAGGAGTTAAAAAAGGAAATATGTGTGTGTGTGTGTGTTGGTGGGTGGGTGGGTGGGTGTCTTATGAGTTAAGGAATAAAGATAACTAATAAAAAATTAAGTAATAAATAAATCAATCAATCAATTTTCTTATGAGGTACCCAACGTTTTTGGACAAATCTACCAATATATGGAAGTCTTCCAAAATAGTTGTTTAAAATTAAAAAAATAAATATAATAAATAAATAAAATAAAATAAATAAATTATTGAACTTATAAATAGGATGAATTCCCTTGGGTATACATCAAACAACACTTCCAAAATACCTAATAAAAAAATATGTACGTTTCATGGGTTGTAGATGGAGAGAGATATAGTGTGACTGTAACATCCCGTTACTAATCTATCAGGTACATCTTTAACCTCTTCATTGTTTCACTTTTCTTATTTTCTTTAAAGGGAAAAGAATAAATTTGGATGATACTAATAATGGAGAAGTTAGATATTTTTTAGACACTTAGCTTTAACCATAATTTTCATGCAAGCTATCAGAGGACTCACACCCTATAACTAGGGTACATGACGTGTAAGATATGCTGGATGAAAGTTGTGAAAGGCTTCATTCTCTAAAAGGTAACACAATTTGAAGAGATTTTTCACGTCATGAATAGTTTAAATAATTAATATTTAATCGTAGTTGATGGGATTTTCATCATATGTGGGACTTTAACAGTTACACAATGTGTAATGGCCCGTGTATAATTTTTAAAGCATGAATGTTGCTATTTTGTTTTAGTTCATTCTCCAAACTCTTTTTCTATCAACCTAAGGAATTTCCCATGCAATTTTGGGAGACTCTAGTCATTCTAGAATGATCTAATCAGCGTTTGATATCCGTTGTCATTATTGTGTGTCTCTCTAGGTAAGTGATCTTTATGCTTCTTCATTGTCTTTGATCATAGTGGTGCCCATGGGTTATTTTTTCAGATCCATTGGTATAAGTTTGTGTGTCATCATGACTGCTTCAAGATCAATTATTTGATCATGGTGAAGAGGTCATTCCATTGTTGGTTGTGGTGTGGCGGTCAATCATTATTAAGGTTTGTGTGTTTCCTCCTTTCCACGGACCACATGTTTTCTAAAGTGAATCAATATTGTGATGTGGAATTGATTCATGGTCATTCATAGATGTCATTGGGTTTTCATTGTTGGTGGATTCTATTGTGGGCATGTGTAAACTGATTATTGAGGTAGATTCTTTTATCTCTATACTATGTTGACAAACCTTATTGTTCCAACTTGATAAACTAATTCATAAAAGGAATTGTTATGATTTATTTGTGTGTGTTGAATAGATTTTTTAAAGATAAATTGGTTTCCTTGATTATTGATAAATATAAAGAAAAGGGGTATGTTCAAAAAAATTAAATGGAATTTTGAAATGGTTTCTAAATTATTTTTTAAACCTAGATATGTTTGTGAAAATGAGCACATGGGTTACCTTGGGTACTAGGTTGAATGTTTATCTTTAAAACATCGTTCATGGTGGGTGTTCACTTTATATGGTGTTATTATTATCCTAGAGTGTATATTATTATATCAGAGTATGTATATGATGTTGGATTTTTACATTCTAGGGTGTCTCCCTAGTTCTGGAGTGTAGATAATTGGATTCTGGTACCACAATGCACGATTTATAGATTTTTTATATGGGTATTCTGTAACCTGACCGGTTGTATTCCTTGGTATTGTGTTGCCTAAGTTGCTAATTTTTTTTATTTCTTGTATTTGTACTATTTTAGTCATGATATGAATTTTTATTCCCGTTAAGGATGCTATAGAAAAATGTACTTTGAAATCGAAATGTGTGATTTTGTTTTAGAACTGTGATAAAAGGGAAATGTTTACCATGTTTTATATAAAACTGATTTATTTCATATCATTCCATGTTTAATTTAAAATGAGAAAATAGAAATTTTTATAAGGATAATTAATATGGAACACATGGGTGGCATCCTATTGATCCTCTTATCTCTCACCTTGTGCACCTATTGGGTGGTGTGTGGGCCTTTGTATGTTTCCCATTTCAGGGAAACGCAAGGCACCACTATGAGGCAGCAAGGTTTCATGTCAGTTGGGTTGGGTAAATGGTGGTGAAATAGTGGGAGCATTTCCATGCCTTCACATAGAGGAGCTGTTTTCTTCTGGGTCCACTACAGTCATACTAGTATTTTAGAGTTTTAGATACTTTTATAGAGGTATCATTTCCACTGTCTTCTTACAGTTATGAAATATATTTTTTTGACTTCCACTATCTCTTTCTTTTCTATGTGTATATATATGATATGTGTTTGTACAGGTTGGGTAAAATACATCTTTCTAGTTGGTTTTTGGATTCCTTGGTGCTTATCTATAGCTCGTGGGGATCAGGAATTCCCTTCAAGTATGTGGTGGATTGGGTCAGGTAGCTATTTTGAGTGTTAGCCAGGTCATTTCCTTATAGATTGGTATCAAAGGAGGTCTTTCCTTATTATTCCTTATCTTGGGATGTCTGTTAAATAGGTGATTGGATCATCAGGACTTGAGAGGTATGTTGTAATAAGTTCCTGGCCAGCTCTTGTTTTGATGAGACTCAAGTTACCACATGAAGTTGGGACATCTGTCTCTAGTGTTGGTTTTTTCTTAATTATCAGTTTTTCCTTATGGGTTTTATGGTTTAAGATTATATTTACTCTGATTTCTGATCATTCCTTTTGTTTCGTTGTGTAGCAGTATTCCTCAGAGATATCTTACAAGGTAGTTCGTGTTCTTGATAAATATGTTCCATTAGTTCAGAATGTAGTTCTTATGGTACAAACAGAAGATGGAGGAGAGAGATATTGGTCACATGAGTTATTGTGTGAGAAGCCACCATCCATTAATGGATCTAATGAACCTCGAGAGTTAGAGGATTGGATGGATAAGATCAAAAAAATCTTAAACTTCCCAGAGACACCATATAATATCATGGTGAATTTTGAGACATTCAGGATTGAGGGTTCTGGAAAGAGATGATGGGATTATATTTTCCAGGTAGACAAACACGTGGACCTAGATTAGAAGGGTTTCAAAACCCCATTCTTCCAACAGTTTTTTCCAAAGTCACTGATGTTATAATAGTCTCTATATTCCCTATATTTTTAGCAGTAAGAGTGTTCAGTGTCAATGTAAACCAACTAGTTTATTAATCTTGTCCATTTTTCTCTAGATGTAGTGAAGAATGGCTAGTTTAAGGCTCAGATGTACCTGCAGGGTTTGCGATCATATATCAGATCATAGTTTTTTTTGGTGAATATTTCTCCCTATTTAGATATGGTAGATAGATATGTGATGAAATGGATGGATATGGTAGGTAATTTTGGTTTTCATAACTCCCTTCTTCCATCCTGTTGAAGTTTTAGTGGCATGTAGGGGAAGAAGTGGAAGTGGCTAGATCATCATAGCAGTTATGGGGGTGGGTCTCAGCAGAGAGCCTTCTCTATATCGTCTACTGCAGCTATTTTTGTCCCTCTATATTGTGTTAATGTGGTAAGTTTGGATACACCATACATTTTTATCATATTCTTATAAAGACATTAAACATTTCTGGATGTTTTGGATATATAAAATCCTTCTGTCAAGCTATTACTGCGCCTCATTCTGGTCAGGGTCCACCAGCTCCAAAGGTTGTTGTGGTGCAGTCATAAGCTTTAAAGACTATTAGGTTCCAGCCATAGTCCATAGGAATGAGGCACTTTCACGCAGCAGATGGGTGTCCAATGAAAATTGATTTAGGAATAGAAATAGTGAGAGTTACTATCCTTATGCATCTTTTGAAGAGATTTTTTTCATTGATACCGGTGCCTCCTAGTCATTTATATCTAAAACTTTTATTGATATGAATAAAAATCCAATAAAATTTATTACCATTATTATGTAGTTAGAAACACCTCTTAAAAATATCATAGAGTAGGGGTTTTAGTGTTCCTTTGGTTCATTAACTTTGCTAATACAGAGAAGGTCTAAGATTTTATCATTCTTGATCTGGAACTATTTGACGTCATCATTGGAATGGATTGGCATTTCACTCTCCGATATAAGTTTGATTGTTATCATCGGATTGTATTGTTTCCTACCAATAATGAGATATTTCATTTGTTTCAAGGGGAGTGGGACTTGAGATCTGGATGTGCGGGGCCTTCCTGCCTAGATCTTAGGAGTTTTTTGTCTAATATTGTGTTTGAACCCGATGACATTTCTCTGATTTTTTGAACTTCTATTTATTGTTCAATAATTTCTTGACATTTTCCCAGATAAATTCACTGGTCTTACTCCACATAGAGAGGTAGGTTTTACAATTGACCTAATGCCAGGTACACATTCAATATCGATACCTTCTTAACGTATGGACCAGTAGAGTTGACAGAGCTCTAATTTCAGTTAGATGACCTATTGGGAAAAAAAATTGTTCACCCTGGTGTTTTTCATGGAAAACCCTATACACTTTATCAAGAAATCATATGGTTCCCTTTGGTTTTGTTTGGAATATCAAAATTTAAATAGTTAATAGTTAATAAAAAATATCATTTGCATCCTGTGGATGACTTATTTGATTAGTTAAAGGGGGAAAGGTGGTTCTTGTAGATTGATGTATCATCGGGTTATCATCAGCTCAGATTTTGGGAGTGTGAGGTACCGAAGACAGCTTTCCATAGTAGTTATGGCTACTATAAAAATATTGTGATGACTTTTTTCCTGAAAAACACTCCTGAAGTTTTTATGGATTTGATAAATCAGATATTCTATCACTACCTTGACACTTTTTTGAAGTGTTTGTGGATGATATTCTGCTTTATTCGAAATATAAGCGTGAGCATTCTCACCATCTTTGTTTTGTACAAAAAAAATCTATGAAGTCTCAATTTTTATGGAAAACATTCAAAATGTAGTTTTTGGATTCAATAAGTGATGTTATTAGTGAAAACAATTTCTAACAAGGCTTATGAGTTGATCTGAAGATGGTGAAGGATGTTTCCTTGTGTGAGGAACAATATAATGTCTTTGAAATTTGGACTTTCAAGATACTACCGATGATTTGTAAAATATTTCTTTAATTTGGTGTTAACTTTGATTACTCTGAATAAGAAAGTGTTGAAATTCACATGGGATGAAAAGTGTTAGTCTTATCTTTATGAATTAAAAATACTTCTGACATCAGATCCTATGTTGATCTTTCGTGATCCAAGTATGGGTATGTGGTATTTGTTTGTGCTTCTAGTGATGGTTTGGGATGTGTTCTTATTGGATGACCACGAGGTTTCATACATCTCTCATCAACTCCGACCACATGAGAATAATTACCCAACTCATAGTTTAGAGCATACTGCAATTATACATTTTCTTAAATTTTGGAAGTATAACATTTTAGGGGAGAGGTTCAAAGTCTTCTCTGATCAAAAGAGTATAAGTAATATATTTTCTCATAAATACCTGAATCTCATAGAGAGAGGATGGGTGGAATACCTTTAAATGTTTGAATTCGATATTGCCGGCACCACAGAGAAGGGGAATGTTGTTGTAGATGTTCTTAGTAGTAATGTACCATCACAGGTTGTTCAAAAATCAAAAGAGGAGTGGAACCTTGAGGGTTTTTTGGTTAGTTGAAATTAGATGCTCAGGAGGGTGTTTCGGGTAAAGTTTTAACCAGTGTTCAGTTATCATCATCTCTCCTATAGTGTGTCTTGCAGTGTTTGAAAAAGGATGTTGAGTTCATAAAATTCTTTGAAAACCTTTATGGTGGATAGACCATTCTTGGTTGGTCTCTTCCTTTAGATGGTATACTCCACATTGTGAAGCGGGTTTTCATCCCCATATTTGTGAGGAGTTTAGTTTTGTTTGATAGTCACAGCTCTTTGTGGTCCATCCATCCATGTGCTATAAAGATGTATTAATAAATGAGATGATGATTCTGGTGGAAAAAGTATGAAGCATGAAATTTCATATTATGTGTCATATTGTTACGCCTACCAATATATAAATGAATAGAACTTAAAGCCCTCTTGTTTTCTTCAGTCTCTTATGATGTTGGTCTAAAAATGGGTTGAGGTATCCCTAGAGTTTTTTATGGATTACCATGGAATCCCCGAGGGAGGAATTATTTATAGGTGGTTATTGATTGGTTGAATATGTCTGCTCATTTTATTCTGATCAAGGGTACCACTAAGGTTAAAGATCTCAATATTTTATATGTGCAGGTTGTTTTAAGGTTAAATTGGATTCTTTATTCCATTTTTTACTATAGGTATCCTAGGATTACATTGAGGTTCTGGAGGATTATCCAAGAGGAAATGTAAACTCTGATCATGTTCAAAACATCTTGCCTTCCACAGATAGATGGTCTGATAGGCTGTGTGATTCAGATCCTCGAGGATACGCTTCATGCTTATGTCTTGGATTTCAGTGGATCATTGGATAGCCATCTGGGACTAGATAATTTTTCTACAAAAATAGTTATCATTCATTGATAAGAATGGCTCCCTTTGAGAAGTTGTATGGTTGCTCGTGTAGATCACCGCTTTTTGGGTAGAAGTGGGTGAAGTGTCTTTATTTGGACAAAGATTGGTCCCAGAGATGTTGAAAAATATTCAAGAGGTATATCAACATTTGGTAACAGCTCAGATTCGAAAAAAATTGTATTTGGATCTATGAAATCATCCTCCAGATATTTCTATTGGTGACTACATTTTCTTTAATTTTTCTCCTTGGTTGGGTCCCTATCATCTTGTAAAATAGGTAAAATTGGCTCAAATATATATTGGACTGTTTGAGGTCACTGAGCGGCTCTGGATGGTTTATCATCAGTTATAAATTCTAGTTCAGTTGATAGGTATTCGGATTGTTTTCCACATATCTAAGCTCAGTAAGTACAATAATGATCCCACACACATTTTGAGTAGCGAAGAGATTGATTTAGTGCCAGATGTTTCTATTTTGGAGAAACGAGTTGAGATCATCAACTCTTAAGTGAACATATTGTGTGGGATGTCGAATCTTTTTGATAGAGTACAATTGAAACATGAATCATATTCTCTTGAGACTTCGGAATGTGATTCGATGATGATGGAGGAGTGGAAGATTCTTTTTACAGGAATTTCACCTTCCACATAACTTCCTAGAGATGAAAAGTCTTTATAGTAGAGAGTTTGTAACATATTTTTACCGATCTATCAAGTACATCATTAACCATGTCATGGTTTTCCTTCTCTTATTGTCTGTATTGGGACAAGAAGGAATTGGGACATTACCTATATTAGTGAATTGATTGATTTTTTGGAATCTTATCTTTAACTAGAATTTTCTACAACCTGCCAGAGGACTTCACACTGTGTAACTATGTCACACAATGTGTAATAGATACTTGATGCAAGTCATGAAAGGCTTCACATGGTGAAATATTACAAAAAGTGAAGAGATGTTTCACACCATAAATAGTTTATATAATGGATTTTTAATATGAGGTGATGGGTTTTATGGTGTATGTGAAACTTTAACAATTACACATCATGTAACTGGGTAACACACTATGTAACAGCCTGCTTACAGTTTTTAAAACAGGCATGTAGTGGTTTATTGTGATTATTTCTCCAAACTATTTTTATCTCAACCCAAGGAATTTCATAGGAGATTTTGGAAGATTCCACTCATTCTAGAATGATCTAATATACATTCTATCTTTATTTCAGTTGTGGTTCTTCTCATTGGGTAAGTGTTCTTTCTGATTCTTCATTGTGTTTGATTATGGTAGCGCCCTTGGGGTGTGTTATCATATCTATTGGTCTGATTTGGTGTTTCTTCCTGAATTATTCTAGATTAGTTGTGTGGTCTCATTTTAGAGGTGATTTATTTATTTTTCGTGGTACAGAAGACATTTTTTCATGAGTTTTGTCGGTTTTCTTTTTTTCTTTGAACCCTGGTTTTCTAAAGTGGATCAATCTTGTGATGTAGATTTGATTATGGGGCCATCGTAGATGGCGTTAGGTTTTTTTTGTGGATCCCATTATAGGCATTTGAAAAATGAGTTTTTTTGTATGTGTTTCTATCTATTGCATATGTTGATAAACCTTATTTTTCTTTCTTTATAAGATTATTTATACAAGGAATTATAATGATTGATTTTTGTGTGTTGAAAAGAGTTTTTAAAGAAAAATGGTTTTTCCATATTGTCGATAAATGGAAAGAAAACAGTATTTTCTATGAATTTAAGTGTATTTGTGAAATGGTTTTGAAATTATTTTTGAAAAATTGATATGTTTTTTAAAATTATCACATGGGTAACATTGGGTACTAGGTGGAATATTTCGCTTAAGGCCATCATTCATTATGGGTGTTCACTTTCTAGGGTGTTCCATTTGTTATAGAGTGTATATTATTTGCTCAAGTTGTGTTTATGATTTTGGGGTGTCGCTTTTTGGGGTCTCTCTAGTCCTGGAGTGCAGATAATTAGCTTCAGTTACCACAGTGCATTGTTCATTGATTTTTTGTACGAGTAGTCTACTACCTGTGTAACTTCTCGGATATAGAAGCCACACAACAGGTGCCCCGAACCCCATTGGTCACATGGCCAAAAGTGAATTTCCCCAAAATCCAGAGGCTCATGACTAGCAGTGAGGGCCGAGGTCTGATAGTGGGGAAACTATTCCCTCATTTGCCAAATTGTAGCGCAGTGGAAAAGATAAGTAACACACAACATCGGAAGCAGTGAACAATACACAACTAAAATTGACAACTGAAGTAAAAGAGAAACAGTAGTCATGTATAAAAAGATGCAGCATGTCACTAATTCTATGAAAGTAGCCAAAACAGGATACACTGCAATACAATACTATACAACTCAAAGTACAAGGTACATCCAAACAAAACAAAGCAGAGTAAACACAATGCAGTAGCATTGCAAGCCTAAGATCGGTCCCATGCTCTCCTACTCCTCGGCAACAATCATGTACCTTTATAGGGAACCTTTACCATGTCAAAACCTGTAGCAATATAGTCTATTTGGGGCAAAGACATGACCCAAAGAAGGTTTGAGAAATAAATCCCAGTAGGCACCCACAAAAGGTTCATAAACAACTGTCACTGAAAATGTGAAACAACAGTGTGCAAAATTAAATGCAATAAATTATGCAGTACTCAAAAGTAACTAAGTCTACCAGTTATATTACCATTTTTAATATTCATTTAACCATTCTAAGAATGTTCTTTAATTTGACAGGTATAACATATGAAAATAACCACGGTGAATATCCATGATAACATTTTCCTCATACATACCATCCTTACCCTCAGGTAATCAGAATCGAAACCCACAGGTGTCTACCCACAGGTATAATAAATATTTCCCACAGGTGAACGAGGTGTCTCCCACAGGCACAGAAACTGCTGCCCATGGGCACAGAAACTACTTCCCATAGTCATAACACATATTTCCCACAGGAAAACTAGGTGTTGCCCATATGCACAGAAACTAATTCCCATGGGCACAGAAACAACTTCCCAGAGGCAAGAGAAAGGTTGCCTGCAGGCTAAACGAACACTTCCCTTAGTCTATACAAGTAATTGGGATGAGCCCAATACATAAGCAAGAAATTATATATAATTCCTCTCAAGGAAATTTCAAAGCATGCTAAAATTCACGTTATACCCATAGGTATTCTGGCCAAATGGCTAAACAGAGGAATGCACCCCCTGGGTGGTCCTGGATCTAAGCAGTGATCCCAAACAGTAGTTTTAACTTATCAAAAGTTTATCTATTCAATTCTAGATAACTTTAAACAAAGGCCACAGCTATACGACACAACAAACATGGGTTCGTAGGACAACGGTACACAAATTCAACTCTACAGTTGGAATTCAACACCAGACCACCTACCTCGATCATCTCTGATCCGTATACGTGAACGATGCCTCCCGAATCGTCCAAGAACGATGTAGATCTGGGATAAAATAATTCTCGTTCATTTGTAAATAACTTCCATTAGTGTAATAATTATTAAGAACAATATAATGAGAGGGGAGGGCTTACCAGTATGGTCCCAATGTGATCGACAGAGGCAGAATCAGATTCCCAGGGCATGATCGGGTGATCCTCCAAGGGTTGGTCGTCCTCCCGAGCTCCAAATGGAGGTTCTTCCTCCTCTCTCGAATGAGGAGGCTACTGCGTTTTTTAAGAGAAACTTCATGACTACACAGCGTGTACTCTCGATTAAACGGTGTGTACTTTTCATTTTTTAAACCGTTCCCATGGCGGCTTCTTTCTACCGTGGCATTGTTCATCAGTTGACATGAGTACACAGCGTGTATTTCTGAATACACGGCGTGTACTGTTGCTCAGCTGTCAGCTGCCTCCGCTACCTTACTGTTCACCTACCAACTGATTACACAACGTGTAAATACCTAGTACATAGTGTGTAGTCAGTTTTTACACCCTTCATCGTCGACAGGCCTACATACCTTGTGTACTCATCCCATATGGCCAAAGTACAGGGCATGTGGAAAATCACATGGCGTGTACCCATAAAATTCGGTATTTTTCCCCATTTTCCGTTTTTTCTCAATAACATTTAAGGAAAAGGGAAAAGAAGAAACCCGTACCATAAGAATAAGAACTGAGTTCTTACAAACTTCCCCCGTTAAAGAAATTAGTCCACGAATTTCCCTTTTAAGGGTGGTGAAGGTAAAGTTGTGAACAACTCTGACCATTGAGCACGTAGATCGGTCTCCTGCTCCTAGGTTTCATCCTTCACTCGGTCATGCTGTCATAGCACCCGAATGAGAGAAACTGACCGGCCTCAGAGAACCTTTGTTCTCCTATCAACAATACGAATTGGATGCTCCTCAAAGGATGCATTGAATTGAAGCTCAACCTCCTTAGGCTGAAAAACATGAGACATGTCTGAATGATAGCAGCGTAGCTGAGATACATGGAAGATGTAGTGCATCGCCTAGTACATCTATGGTAATTGTAACTGGTAGGTAAACGACCTAACCCTCTCCAGAATCTCAAACGACCCCACATACCTCGGCGAAATTTTACGTTGTCTCCTGATCCGACTGTGTCCCAACCTCAGAGAAACAAGTAAGAAAACTTGATCCCCAACCACGAAATCCAAGGGTCATCTACGGTGATCAGCATAATATTTCTGACGTGACTGTTCAGTAGCCATCTGCTTCGGAATCAAATAGACCTGCTTAGAAGTCTGCTGCATGAGACATGGTCCTAGTAAAGTTGAATCACCTGCCTCTAACCAGCACAAGGGTGATCGGCATGGCCTACAATATAAATCCTCATATGTTTCCATCTCAACAGTTGCCTAAAAACTATTATTGTACACAAACTCGACCAGGGGTATATGTTTCTCCCAAGATCCCCCAAAGTCCAGGACGCATGCGCGCAACATTTCCTCAAGCACCTGTATCGTACACCCCGACTGGACATCGGTCTGAGGGTGGTAAGGTGTGCTCAGAAGAACCTGTGTACCTAGTGCCCTCTGAAAGCTCTTCCAAAAATGAGATGTAAAACAGAAGTCCCTATCTAAAAAGATAGAATGAGGGACCCCATAAAGGAGTACTACCTCTTGGATATACAACCTTCCGAGCTCGTCAACACTGAGGGTCTCCTTGATCAGTAAAAAGTAAGATGCCTTTATAAGTCTATCCATAACAACCCACACGACATCACTGCATCGAGGTGACCTCAGCAACCTGGTCACGAAATCCATCGCGACATCATCTCATTTCTACTCTGGAATGGGTAACTATTGTAACAGTTTGGCTGGTCTCTGATTCTCTGCATTCACTTGCTGACAGGTGGAACATCTTGTAACAAAACCAGCTACCTCTCTCTTCATACCTACCCACCAGTACTGACGTCTCAAGTCACGGTACATTTTGGTAACTCCAGCATGCACTGCCCAAGCTGAACCATGAAACTCCAACATCTGCTCCTCGCATATATCCCCTGGAACCCACACTTGTTCATGGAAACGCAGTACCTCATCATCTCATATCGTCCATCCAGGAGGAGGGTCCAAACTTGCCACTAAATCCCATAGAACAAGACCTTCTGAATCTGATAGTTGTCTCATCCTCACTCTATCCAGTAGGGTAGAAGTCATAGCTAAGGAAGAAATATAGGTTTTCCCCTAAGTATTGTGCACCTCTAAATGCATCATAGAGAAAAAATTCATAAGCTGCCACTCACCACTGGCCTCTTGCACTACATGTGTCTGAGTCTTCCTACACAGTGCATCAGCTACTGCATTACCCTTACCAGGTGTATAGGAAAGCTCAAAGTTGAAATACTGATGGTATTAGACCCACCTTCATTGTCTCTGGTTCAAGTCACACTGGGTAAATATGTATTTGAGACTTTTGTGGTCAGTGAAAACCACAAAATGCTCTCCCAAGAGATAATGTCTCCAACAGCTCAATGCATGAACAACTGCATCCAACTCGAGGTCATGTGTCAGGTAATTCCTCTCATGTGGCCTCAACTATCGGGACTCATACGCAACAACTCGATTGCCCTACATCAACACTGCACCCAGCCCAATACCTGATGCATTAGAATAGACTATATAGCTCTTCCCTTTATTTCGAAGTATCAGAATTGGTGTTGATGTCAACCTACCCTTCAGCTCTTGAAAGGCTATCTCGCAAGCTTCTGACCAAACGAACTTTACACCCTTCTTAGTAAAAATCGTCAATGGTTCTGCAAAGAGAGAGATGTCCTGTATAAAATGCTTGTAGTAACCAACCTGCCCCAAGAAACTCCGTATCTCAAACACGTTCTTAGGATGCTCCCAGGAAACTACTACTCTCACCTTCTCTAGGTCTACTACAAATCCTTCCTCTGAAATAATATGACCCAGGAAGTGAATTCGGTCCATCCCAAAGTGGCACTTTGAGAGCTTAGTATATAGCTGATTCTCTCAAAGTGTACTCAATACACTCTCAAGATGGGTAGCATGGTCATGTCGAGTGTGAGAGTACACCAAAATATCATCCATGAACACTACCACAAAGGAATCCAGATATGGGTGGAACACACGATTCATCAAATCCATGAAAACTATTGGGGTGTTCGTGAGTCCGAACGGCATAACCAAGTACCCGTATAGACCATATCTGCTCTAAAAAGATGTAAGCGGTATGTCCAATGGTCTAACGCGTAACTGATGATATTTGGATCTCAATTCATTCTTCGAGAACACTCGTGGTCCTCGAAGTTGATCAAAAAGATCATCAATCCTCTATAGGGAAGATTGGTTCTTTACCGTCAGCTGGTCCAGTTTCCGATAGTCCACACAGAGTCTGGGGGTATCGTCCACCTTCTTCGCAAAAAGGACCAGCGAACCCCAAGGAGAAGTATTGGGTTGGATCACTACAAGAAAACCTCCATTTAGCGTCGGTTTTTAAAACTTCCCATGCCCATGCCCATGCCCATGCCCATGCCCATGCGCATGCGCATGCCCATGCCCATGCACATGCCCATGCCCATGCCCATGCCCATGCCCATGCCCATGCACATGCCCATGCCCATGCCCATGCCCATGCCCATGCCCATGCCCATGCCCATGCCCATGCCCATGCCCATGCCCATGCCCATGCCCATGCCCATGCCCATGCACATGCAATATAAATAAATTCTGCGTTTGGTGAGATTTGAACCCCTAACCTCTTGCATATTTTTCAAAGACTTTACCACTCCAGCAAGCTCGCCATGTGTTTAATAAACAGTATTTAATATACTTATATATATTAATTGAAAAAACAAATAATAAATAAATAATAAATATAAACTCAATAATAATAAATAATAAATAATAAATAGTAAATAAGGAATAATAAATAAGGAATAATAAATATAAATAATAAATAATAAATAAATATAAATAATAAATAATAAATAAATATAAATCCTAAATAATAAATAATAAATAATAAATAATAAATAATAAATAAATATAAATAATAAATAATAAATAAATATAAATAATAAATAATAAATAATAAATAATAAATAATAACTAATAAATAATAAATAATAAATAATAAATAATAAATAATAAATAAATACTAAATAATAAATAATAAATAATAAATAATAAATAAATATAAATAATAAATAATAAATAGAAAATAATAAATAATAAATAAATAAAAATAATAAATAATAAATAATAAATAATAAATTAATATAATTAATAAATAATAAATAATAAATAATAAATAATAAATAAATAATAAATAAATATAAATAATAAATAATAAATAATAAATAATAAATAAATATAAATATAAATAATAAATAATAAATAATAAATAATAAATAATAAATAAATATAAATAATAAATAATAAATAGAAAATAATAAATAATAAATAAACATAAATAATAATTAATAATTAAATATAAATAATAAATAATAAATAATAAATAATAAATAATAAATAATAAATAATAAATAAATATAAATAATAAATAATAAATAGAAAATAATAAATAATAAATAAATATAAATAATAAATAATAAATAATAAATAATAAATAATAAATAAATATAAATAATAAATAATAAATAGAAAATAATAAATAATAAATAAATATAAATAATAAATAATAAATAATAAATAAGTATAAATAATAAATAATAAATAAATATAAATAATAAATAAATATAAATAATAAATAAAAATAAATAATAAATAAATATAAATAATAAATAATAAATAAATATAAATATAAATAATAAATAAATATTAATAATAAATATAAATAATAAATAATAAATAATAAATAAATATAAATAATAAATAAATATAAATAATAAATAATAAATAACAAACAATAATTAAATATATATAATAAATAAAAATAAATAATAAATAAATATAAACAATAAATAATAAATAATAAATAATAAATAAATATAAATAATAAATAATAAATAATAAATAAATATAAATATAAATAATAAATAAATATAAATAATAAATAATAAATAATAAATAAATATAAATAATAAATAATAAGTAATAAATAATAAATAACAAATAATAAATAAATATAAATATAAATAATAAATAATAAATAATAAATAATAAATAATAAATAATAAATAATAAATAAATATAAATAATAAATAATAAATAGAAAATAATAAATAATAAATAAATATAAATAATAAATAATAAATAATAAATAATAAATAAATATAAATAATAAATAATAAATATAAATAATAAATAATAAATAAATATAAATAATAAATAATAAATAATAAATAAATATAAATAATAAATAATAAATAAATATAAATAATAAATAATAAATAAATATAAATAATAAATAATAATAAATAATAAACTAATATAAATAATAAATAAATATAAATATAAATATAAATAATAAATAAATATTAATAATAAATAATAAATAATAAATAATAAATAATAAATAATAAATAAATATAATAATAAATAAATATAAATAATAAATAATAAATAATAAATAAATATAAATCATAAATAATAAATAATAAATAATAAATAAATATAAATAATAAATAAATATAAATATAAATAAATATAAATAATAAATAATAAATAATAAATAATAAATAATAAATAAGAAATAATAAATACTAAATAAATATAAATAATATATTATAAATTATAAATAAATATAAATAATAAATAATAAATAAATATAAAAAATAAATAAATATAAAAAATAAATAATAAATAATAAATAATAAATAAATATAAATAATAAATAAAAATAAATAATAAATAAATATAAATAATAAATAATAAATAATAAATAATAAATAATAAATAATAAATAATAAATAAATATAAATAATAAATAATAAATAATAAATAAATATAAATAATAAATAATAAATAAATATAAATATTAAATAAAAATAATAATAAATAAATATAAATAATAAATAATAAATAAATATAAATATAAATAATAAATAAATATTAATAATAAATAATAAATAATAAATAATAAATAAATATAAATATAAATAATAAATAAATATAAATAATAAATAATAAATAATAAATAAATATAAATAATAAATAATAAATAATAAATAAATATAAATATAAATAATAAATATAAATAAATATAAATAATAAATAATAAATAGAAAATAATAAATAATAAATAAATATAAATAATAAATAATAAATAATAAATAAATATAAATAATAAATAATAAATAAATATAAATAATGAATAAATATAAATAATAAATAAAAATAATAATAAATAAATATAAATAATAAATAAATATAAATATAAATATAAATAATAAATAAATATTAATAATAAATAATAAATAATAAATAATAAATAAATATAAATAAAAATAATAAATAAATATAAATAATAAATAATAAATAATAAATAAATATAAATAATAAATAATAAATAATAAATAATAAATAAATATAAATAAATATCGACTGTTGGTTTTATTTGTGTTGAAATTTTATTATATAACATGTCATGGATAATTTTTACTTTGGTGTAACATGTGAAAATAACTATTGACATGATATTTATATAAGGGAAAATATATTTTGAAATCTTAGAGTGTTACATCCCCCTAAAAATAAATTGTGTCCTCGTAATTTTAATTATCACTTAATAATAAATATACTAAAGGTTATATAAGTATAACCATGACTCAATATATAGCTTCCAAGAGATACATACCCTTCTATCATAGGGAATACTAGGTAACACATCTTTTCCCACAAAATATAAATATAACTAATGTTGAGTTTTTCTTTAACCATTTATGATAAATTCCACTATATAATGGCAGTAGATTTTTATACGGAGTTTTTTCTAATCCTTTAGTTAATAGGTGATCATGGGATAATTTTGATATTTGATTCTTCTTTCTTGTAAATTATTATTTCTGAGAGATCCAATCGATGACAAATATCATATCTAACAAAAGGGAGGATAATAAATTTTATAAGAAGAATATTCCTCTAAAATATAGTTAGAGAGGGGTTATATTTCTACGGTAAGACAATTATAACACTATAATTATTTATTAATAATTCAAAATCTAGTCATTGGGGTAGTGATTTTATGTTATTATTAAACATTCTGGGTATAAAGGTTTATGTTGAATTAGATAACAATATAACACTCATAGTTCAAGAGTTGGTGATAAGTGTTCAACATTATATATCCTTTTCAAAACACACATTAATAGATTTGGTTTCATAAGTTTTCTCTTTTCTTGGATATTTTTTATACCAATCATCATTTTCATCCCCCAGATTAATGAATTGATTTGGTTAATACCCAAGTATCCTATATTTAAGACATGGACCTTTTAGTGGTACCTCAAGATAAACTCTTTTTCCTCTCACTGTGTCCAATGAACTAATCCCTTTTCCTTAAAAAATAAATTTATTTATTCTCACCTTTATCATAGATAAAACATCTATCAGTTCATTTTAGAAGCTCCCATGGTTTCCCCTTCGCACATTTTTTGACATGAAGGAAATTGATTCTTCATTCCCTCGTTATCTTCATCACCTAAACTTCTATGATATTATACCCTTATATTATGTCTTTTCCTTGGAAACACATTGAAGTATATAATATTAATCATAATTCATGATATATGATTAAATATAATCACATGGTTTCTCACTTTAGTTCTAATTCCATTAGGTTTCTTGTTGGGATAATCATTGTATTGTCCAAAGAGTCCATTTTTAGCATGGTTCCATTAGACCTCAAAAATTATTAAAACCAAAACTAGTTAATCATGGATGATTAACACCAAAATATATTTATATTAAGATAATAACATGATAAATTCGAACTCAAAATGTATTACTAGTCAAAATTATCATATTAGCATTCAGAAAAACATAAATCACTCAATGTTTAATCTTGGTTTCTTTAGGTTGGGTTTACCCATGTTCCTTGACCTAATTTCCTAACACAATAAATACTTTATAGTGTATTGAGAAGATAATTTGATTAACTAAATCATATCCCTTGGGTGTGCTAAGCTAGGTGTGTAGTATTTGACCCACTTGTCATGCACCAGACTGAAGATTAAACTGATAATTAATCATCATTCTTCAGGGTGATTACCCCGAGGTGCATTTATTTTAATATCCACTTCCCCATTATAGTATACATACAAAGATTAAATTTCTATAAAAACCACATAATATATACTCTACCTAAATTTTAGGATATTATCTTATACTTGGAGTTATCCCATACACTTATCCATAGGGTTTTCACAAAAGTTATCTTATCTTAATACCTAATAAATTCAATATTACCTCAACTAACCTAAAGTGTTATCTATACTATTGAAATTATTCTCATACTTAATTTATAAACCTGTTAACAACTAACATCCAGGACTATAAAGTTATTTGAACTTAACTTTAATACCAACGGTTATGCCCCACAAACACAACCATCTCAACTATATAACTTAAAGAAAATTATGAATTTTAATAAATTCCCAATAGCATTTATTTTTAGAGTTTTAGATAATTATAAACAACCGTTAAATAAAAAAATCTATGTACTTTTAAACTTATGTAAATTTTTTCCTCTATATAAGAAACATCTTAATACATAATTAGTCTTCAACATCTCCCACTAATTACCCCCATAAAATAATATTCTAAAAATTTCATTATTTTCTTATATTTATAAACAGGGGAAATATAAATGTAACAAATCGGTGATCTTGAATCCCAAGTAAGGGTAAACATAAGTGATAACAATCAATGATCATAAGTGACTATAAGATGAGTATATGGGTATAATTAGGATATGTAAGAAAATTATTCCCAAAAATCCTTAGAATGTAAAACTTGATTCTTTTCATATGACATAAAAACCTATAAGAAATAAACCAAGATAGTTTCTAAAGAAAATTAATGAACATGATCCAAGAATTTATAATTTAATAATCTAGATAAGGATAAAACTTTGGCATAGAAAAAATCATAGGAAGACACTTTGAACAAATCCATGTAGATCCACCATTTCTATGGTGAATAAATCTATATATATCCACCCATTTAGTTGTAAACAAATATATATATTTTCACACAATTTTATCTCCTGAAAAATAAATCCATGACTATTTCATTTGAGGGAGATATGATACCCCACCTTTCTTCATCCATACACATGAGTTCCACTTAAAAATAAAATCAATAAATTTTTTATAAAGAACCCATGGAAAGAATATGGGTTTCATTCATCACATCATATAGAAGTCATGAAAATAAAGAGGGTTTCATAACTTTTTCAAATGGATTTAAATATGTAAATAATTCTATAATTCCGTCAATAATAACAACATGATAAACCCATAGAAAATAAATTGGTATTCAAAGATATTTAGTAGCCTTATCGGTCAATACCCATCAATCAATACAATAGAGTATATGGTTTTTAAAAAGTATATAAAATTGGTATATGATTATGTCAACATATTTATTATTGAATTTATTTATAGAATTAGGTCAAGACCCTTCAATCAAAAAAAATGAACATAGGGTATTCTCAAATGAAATATATTTGAAGAAAAATTATAATGATTCAATTTTTTAGAAATACAATGGTTATAATGGTTTTTAATGAGTTTAATTCCCCAAAATAGTGTAATATATTTTAGAGGGTAATTCATAAAATTAAATTCCTAAGTAAATTAATATTTTTTCTATAAAGTATAAAATTTAAGTGAAATCCTAATAGATTTTATTTATAAATTGTTCTTATCATCTTTTAAAAGAATAAGTTGCAAATAAAATTATAGAGGGATATGTAGAGACAAAATGGGCAGGGTTTGGCCGAACCAAAGGCTTTGGAAGTGTGGGTAAGGAGGTAGAGGTGGGGGCCTTTTATAAGAGGAAGATAGGGGCACTCTTGGAAAGCAAAGAAATGTAAATTTATTTTAGAATGAGTTTCGGATTTTAATGGTCCCACATTGATGTGTTTCGAGTATAAGGTGATAAGGGTTAGAAATCCACCCATCCAATAGGTTTTGGACATGTGTATGTCTTAGATTTTACATTATCTTTCCATTTTATTTACATCGTTAAATAATGAGGTCATCACTGCATCATCATGATGTCGTAAATAATTTAATTTATTTAATGTCTAAAAATTATAAAAAAAATACTATGATGTAGGAAATATTTTTATCTTTCCAATGAATATTTATAGTAAAAAATATGACTTGTATAACCCCATGTAAAAAATTTTTTAGTTAAACATCTCATGTTTGTGTCATTTTTACTTTAATATTAAATAAAAAGATATTTATGTGATTTTCAGACCAAAGTGGCTCCATGGGGTCCCCAAGTTGACCAATGGATTTTCTTGGTCGGCCATGACACATACAATGAGGGTAGAACATGTTTCTAGGTCTTTTCATTTTATTAAAACATTATTCTTACCTTAAACAACACTAAGTACCTCTAATCGCGACTAAAAACTTAATAAGTTACTATTCACCAAAAAATTATTTTAATCCCACTGAACCACATTTTACATCTTAATGACAACCATGTATATCGGATTTTTGAAATTCAAAACAAAAAGATGGCAAAATTTCATTTAAACGGAAAATCAGTTTTTATAAGTACCACTTAGTGGTTTCACTATTCATCAAAAATTGAAGTTTTTCCGAAAATTACCAAAAGTTCACCCTAATATATATTTGATATTCCTAATTTAAAAATTATGTCTATTTTACAAAATTCAAAACATATAAGTTGTATTAATTAATTTAATAATTAATTCTCACTGTCAAAACAAATAGCGTGTTTTTATGAAACAAAATGTATCAAAAGATTGACACTAGTTTAAGTCCGATTTCAAAGTGAAATTAATTCCAACGACCACTATTGGATTAAATGGTAAAAATATATTCTAATTTCACTTTAAAACCAATTCAAAAGATAATCTAATCTTATAAATAAATTAGATTAAAAGAGTTTTTGAATTAAAATACAACATTTTTCACTATTCATTAAAAATTGAACTTTTTTGGAAAAATACCAAAAAATTACACAAAGTAAATTTTGATGTCCCGATTCTAAAGAAGAATTTTATTTTGTCAAATATAACACATAAAATTGTCAAAAAATGGATTTCAAAGAGGTTCGCCATTAAAAGGCAGTTAATCGACCTTTTAAAGAATATTAGAAAGTTTACGCTTAAAATTGGATTCATTTGCATTTTTAATCCACTAACATTTATTGTAAAAAGTAAAAATATTTGACAAACAAATATAATCATTTTGTGGTTAGTTCTGTTCATTCCCGTCATTAAAATGGCTAAGCGTTATCTACTATTTAAAAATAATATTATTTTATTATTAGAGTGCAACGTAAGATTCCTAAGAAACTCATTGTTGTGTGTTGGGTACGCCATCGAGAATAGCATCCCCATTAAAGTAATATTAATCTTTTATTCACAAATATGTATAAATATAAAAATGTCATATTCTTTATTTACCTGGGGTGTTACAATTATAACTCAACAAAGGGAGTTGAGGTAATAAAAACCCATTAAACATTTTAATCAAAATAAATTTTTTGAACGAACATGTTATATATCTTAAAAACCCACGATTCATATTATTATGGTAAAATAAATTCATTGGGTATTAATCACAAAATATTAAATACATCATGGTCCTTAATAATAATTATGTCTCGAGAAATTAAATTTCCGACAAAACACCTTACGGCATTAGAAACTTTCAAATAAAAACACCTTAAAGGATATGATATCAAATGAAATGAAAAATACCACAAATAATTATAGTATCATTTTAAAAAAAATATTTAAAGGAGTATTATATACTTAATTCTAAAGAAAACATTGTGTATAGTAAGAAATATGGCTCAAGGTGTGAAAATTGAGATGTGAAACGCTTTCCATGTTTCCCCACTTTGCTGAATGTGATATAACCTCCTATAAGAAAAAAATAAATAATTCATTATTATATTTCACAAAATTATTTAATTACATTACCTTTTATAAACTCTATTTAGGGTCATTTTTTATGAATATATTAGTTAGTTATAACTTATTTTTATCTTTGTGTGTCAGTAAATTTAATAGTTTCTCGAAAGAATTATGATATCAATTTAGGTACCCATTATTTGATACTAAGATAATAATTCTTAGATAAATTAATAAATTTTAATTGATAACTTATATTTATTTATATATCTCTTATCACATTCCAAAAAAAAATTAGTTATGTTTCATGAAATTGGAATCAATGTCGTCTAATTTCAGTAATTTTAACGATTGAAGATGATAATTAATAATAAGTTAAATACATAATATAAACTTTATAAAACAATAAAAAAATCATTATTTGACTATTAAATTATAATATTTTTATTATTTATGTTTTCATATTAAACCATGATAGAGTTTTATAGCTTTGTTCAAATAGGTTATAAGACTGACCCAACCAAGAACACACAATGATTAATTGATGATTATGGTTATGAAAGTGGTTATTTTGGAATAATTTAATTATTACTGAATAATAATGATAGTATTTAAAAAAATTTAATTTTTTTAATCATATTTGAAGACATTTTAATAATTAATAGAGAAATCATATGAAAAAAATGAGATATGTTACTTTTTGGAGCCTATAGTCCGCACAATACATGGTTAACATTTTATTTTCCCATCAAATGAGAAGGGACAAAGGTGGGTCTAAATTTTTCTCTTAATAATCATATTTCTGATAAATATTTCATATTTATTCATCATATTCAACCTTATAAATAGTTAAGATATGTAAGGGGGAATAATAGAAGATGTCTCTTCATGGTGGTGGTTATCCGCACAAATGCACGATCGATGTTATGTTATTTTTCTAAGTTGGTGGGAAGGAATAAATAATTATTTTTACATTATTATAATAACAATTTAGAATAATAGTGTTACAGAGGTAATTATATTACTTTAGTTTTAATCTTTTTTAACAGATATAATAAGAATAAAATGTTAAGGATTAAGTATTAATCAAATTGAGATCCAGAAATTATCCTTGGAAATAAAAGGCCTAGGAAATCTTCTATTGACCATGGGATGAAGTTCGTGTAAGGAACATCTAGGAGATTAAAATTTTTTAGTGTTTCAATGAAGTTACTAAGGTTATATATAACTTCTATAGGGTGGAATTCATCCCTATTTATTAGTGAAGAAAAGTCACTTATATGAACACCCATTATTTTTCAATAAAAAATGACACTATTCTAGGGTTAATACTTAAAAAAATTTAAAAATAATGGTTTTTGGGGTGAAATTGGGTCAATAAATCCTCAAAAAATAATTTCCACATGTTGTTTAACTATGGTTTAAGTTTTTTACTCTTATTTTTTAACTTTTACCTTTTTGGTTTTTACTCGGTTAAATAGTTTTAACCCAACTAACTTATGTTTTAAGAAATATATAAAACAAATCCTATTACCAATTTTGGGTTTCATAAACCAAAATTTATTCTTCATTTAAAATAACTCAATTTCAAAATAATATAAAATTACCCTTTAAATTAAAACATATAATAAATAGAATATATTTTTTGTAGAAAAAAATTACCATTAAGTGTTCTTAATATTATTTAATATTTATTACTGATTGAATAATATATAATTAACCTATATTAATTTTTAAAAATTATATTAGATTCAATTTTTATAAGATATTAATTTATTTAATTATACAAAAATTATACAAAATTAATAAAACAATTTATTGAAAATAGTCATTTTACCATTATTGTGTAATTAACTATAATCCTGGTAATCATACTTTTTTCCAAAAAATACAATTTAAATTATTATATAATTTTAAAAAAAAGTAATTTTAATCTCATTTTCATAGTTTTAATTTCTAAATGTAATGAAATATAATTTTAAATATAAAAAATTGTAAACATTTTTTATAGTAAAATCTAACTTAGGTTTCCAAAATGTAAACTTGGGTTTTATAAATTCAAAATTGTATTATTTAGATTTATTTATTTCCATTTTAAAAAAAAATTATTATGTAAAAAAGGTTTTAAAAACATTTAAGTAATTCTTGTGTAATAACAATTTCATAAAAGTGATGGTATTAGCAAAATAGTTTTTTCAAAATACACCTAAATAGAATTTATTTTACAAAAATCTCAATATTCATCCAAAGATAATATTTATAATATTACAAAAAATTAATTAATTTTTTCATATTAAAATTCTAAAATATGTAAATTTATATTTTAAAAACAAATATAGTATATAACGGAAAAAACTTTTATTGAAAAATTACCTTTTAAAACTTTTAGTATCCTTAATCCAATTTTAAATAAATTTATAATTGATTATAATATTTTTATACACTATAGGTTTTATTATTGTTATAATTTTATTATATAATATTTTCCTGGATCATTTTAGTTGAGTGTTTCTTGTGAAACAAACTATTGATTCAATGTTTATTTAAGGGAAAATATATTCTAAAATAATGGGGTGTCAAACACACCCTACCAAGAAATATTATCATATGAAACCTAGGGGAATTACTAAAACCTTATGGGAGATCAGATTATTCAAATACTCAAGTGTGTTACCTTAAACTATTGGGAAATCGTATCATCAATAAACACAGGGGTATACCCATATCTTTTTAAGAATTCATTTTATCAAGAAACATAGTAGGGTGCCCACATCCGACCCAGAAGTCATATAAAAACAATCATGGTATAGGATTCACTGAAAAAAATTTCCTCGAAAAAATCATTGATATATTTCACCCTGTAACATCTCACATAATCATTGAGATCCAATTCCCACCTGGTAAATTATTACATTGTCACCTGGGGCCAATGTCCACCCGGTAACATCTAATAAAATACAAAAAATCCAACACCCACATATGACATATCATTAACCCTCATGAGGTAGATTCTACCTATGAAATCAAATAACCATTGGGGGAATCTTCTAGCTCAAGGCATCTCATATAATCATTAGATGTCAATGTCGGCATAATGATATCTCATATAAACATAGGGGGCTAGTATCCACCTGATGATATCTCATACAACATGAACTCTTGTGGTATACCCTATCATCGTAACACTACATAGAATACATGAAAAAGGGCACTATATACCAAGAACAATCTCATCTTCTCTGTACAAAAGAACAGGTCTCTCAAACCTATCCCCCCCATCCTAAGGAACATCTTTGCATCGATTTAGTAACCTATATAATATCCTCTAGACTGTACTGATCACATAAAAATTCCATGATAAACCTATTAATAGTCTCAAATTTATTACATGGGAATCCACTTAGGTCATTCAATATTTTCATGATCTTCAAGCATCGTCTATAGGTTGTATCTAACACCCTAAGGTGTTTCCATATCCTATCAGATCTATCTAAAACAAACCTAAAAAAGGCTCATCCAAATCCTTGTCACATTCCATATGTTATATTTTACTCATACTAACCAGGGAACATTATACGCTATCTCAACCAAGGACTTTTTCAACTCTATTATAAATCATCTGATCATTCTAACAAACCTCACATGGGTCTCATTCCAAGTCTCCCTTATGTAATCTCTCAATCCATCACCTGGAAGAGAATCCTCCTAACCATAACTCATATACCCATAATCGTCTCGACAATTGTATCTAATAGTAGTAAGGGATTCCCCATTTTATATGACATATACCTCCAATGCTCTACTCTGGGTGTGTATCTCAACCATCATGTCATGTATATGTTGATTCAATAAGATTTCCTTATGACTTTTCCATTCCTTCATGTTTGGGGAGAGTGTTGAGTCAATAAGGTTTCCTTATGACATTACCATTCTTTTATGTTTTGAAAATCACAGACACCTTATCTTAAAGAAAATTTCAATTACCCTATGTTGTACTTTCATAAGAAAGTTTTCCTTCCCTAAGGAAATTTATCATTACCATGTTTTTCATTGTTCATTTTATTTCAAAGTGTAAAATCCAGTTTCATATCAAATACCACAGATTCTTATACTACTTAGATATAAAGAACTCTGTTTTCAATATCCAAATTCAGGTTCTAATTTCTTATGAATTCAGACTCTGAACTTTCTATTTCAGGTTATGAATTCTTATGAATTCAAACTCTGAACTTTCTAAGTTCAGTTTATGAATTCTAATGAATTCAGACTCTGAAATTTCTACATTTGGACTCCAAATTCCCCTGAATTTGGACTCCAAACTTTGTAAGTTCAGACTCTGAGTTCTCTTAATTTAGACTCCAAACTTTCTAAGTTAATACTTCGAATTCTCTTGAGTTTAGACTCTGAATATTCTATGAATTCAGACTCTGAATTATTATGAATTCATATTCAGAATTTCCTTGAAATTTAGACCCCAGAATTCTATAGAATTCAGTTTCCTAATTCTGTGAATACAGAATCTGAATATCTATGTGTTATAGACACCGAATATGGTTTTTGGTTAGACTCTGAACTTTCATTTTTCCTTACATACCGAAAAATTAATTTGGTTAAGTAACTATATTTTTTCTTACTCATGTTTTGGTTATAAAAATATGTCGTGCACTCATTTACTAACTAACTGATATTTGAGTGATTCGTGTACAGGTCCCTATGAAATTCAAGTAAACATATGACCATTGGAGGAGGGAGTCGATTGATGAGAATGTTCCTATAAATAAGATCTCATTTGAAATATCTCATTACTAGTTGATCAATCTAGATAATACATGTTGTTGAAGTGATTTCTAGAGAGAGACTTTCATGCTTTGTGCGTACTGAACATCTTGTTCAGAATTGCTTCATGTGACTCCAATGGTTGCTGAGTACATTCAAGGGATTCCGGGGATAGGAAGACAGAGGTTCCGACTACCTTGAAGTTCGAGGGCTTGCAGGTATTGCGGTACAGACTCCAATATTCGTATCGAGGGCTAACCCTGGTGTGGGTAAAATAGACTTTCTTGAAAGTATAAATCAAGGGACGTTTATCCAAGTTTTTGGATACCCTTCTCTTTTGGTTAAAATATTTTATACGTGTTACTTATATTGTTTCATGTTTTCAGCTTCATTTTGGTTGTTGAGGAAATTATATCTTTCTTATACTTTCTTATACTTGTATACTCTGATTTAGTGATATTCTATATGCTTTAAGGTAGAATATTTATCTCTGTAAACTTTTTTTAAGTTTCATTTTCAGAATCACTTTTTCGGAATTACATTCTCATAATCACATTTCCGATATCAAGTAAGTTTATTGAACTTATAGGTTTTTAGAATTTACTTTTTTTAACCTTGTTAAACATTAGAAAGGGTTCTAACCAACATTAAAAGATCCCAAGGAATTTATAAAGTGTAAAACTCACCCCCCCCCCTATATATTTAGCATCTACATCATCATTTGGATCCTACAGTTTGTATCATAGGAGAATATCAAACTATATACCAACCTAACAATTGGTATCAGAGGAGGTTTCTAGAATACTTATATTCCCATATAAGTTTTCTTGCTCAAGTTTTTCATTGTTCACTTTTACTTTCTTAGGATATTTTTATCCTTGTTTACAAAATTTTATTACTAAAAAGTTTGTGTGGAAAGATTTTCTTTAAGATGGTAGGAATCAATGTTGGTTCCATAGACAACATAAATCCTACCAGACCACCTATTTTTTATTGGAATTATTACGAATATTGGAGAGATAGTATGAAGACTTTTTTTATCAATACTAGAGTTGATAACTTTGTTTTGATTACTGGAGTTTACAATATTTCGGATAAGGAAGTTAGAACTTTTACTGACCAAGAGAAGTCTGAATATCAACTTAACTACAAGGTATGCAATACTTTGTTGTGTTCTATGATCAGGAATATATATAGCCAGATTTCTTCTTGTGGAGCAGAAAATTGTATTTGGAAGAAGATTGAAGTCACTCACTTTGGTACTTCCAAAGTTATTGAAACTAGAATAGACATACATAGATCTAAGTAACATGGTTTTTTCTTTCCTTATGAAGAACCTATATACAAGGTACAACGGTGATTTATGACTATTTTCAATAGTTTAAAATCCATGGGGGAGAAAGGATTAGATGATGAATCACTTGTAGATAAGATCATCAACATCATGCCTAATGACTGGGAATCCAAGAGAACAACTATAGATGAGAATGGGAAAGTCTCAAAAATCACTCTTGATGAACTTTTTGGAACTCTTCTTAAATATGAGACTAGAATGAAGAGAGATGCTGATAATGTCAAGAAGAAAAATAGTAATGGTAGTGTTTATTTTACAACTATGAAAAATCATATAAAAGCCAAGACTCTTGAGAGAGTCACCAGATCTAAATCCAAGAAGGATGTTATACAATCTGAATCTAGTGGAAGTGAATCTTTAGAAAATGAAATAGCTAATCTTGTCTGAAGGTTGAGAAATATTGTTGGATAGAAGAAATTTTAATCCATATTCAAGAAGAAAGAACGGAAAGATAAGAAAGACTCTGAAGTCGCATGTTATGAATGCAAAATATCTTGACATATAAGTCATGATTGTCCTATGCTTAATAGAAAAGAAATAAAGGGAAATAATTCTAAGATAAATAGAAAGAAGTACTAAAAAGATAAATCTAAGAATGTTTTGAAAGCTAATGACACCTGGAGTGCCAGTGGTGGAGACTCTTCTGATGAATCCTTAGATTACGAATCTTCTGGATAGAAGAACCTTGGTCTAATATCCTGACTACCTATTGAAAATCATTTCTTAATTGCTAAGGAACAAAATCATGAATCTATGAACAATGTATCCTTGAATTCCAATTATAGTGATAGTAAATATTATGAATCTTTAGAGGAATAATATTCTTCTGATGAGGATAATACTTTACTTACCTATGAAGAAGTTTATAGGTTTGATAAGCTTCTAGAGAATGAAAATTAAAAAGTTAAGAAAAATATTGACATGGAAAATTCAACAATTTCTATTCTTACTAAGTAAATATCAAATATTTCTAAAGATCATGCTAAGAAAACCCTTGATTTTGAAATTATTTCAAAAAACCTTGAGGAATTTAATTTTAAGAAAAATAAACTTTCTAAGGATCTAAAAAATTTAATCTCTAAGAAAAATGTTTTCAAACCTGACTCTAGTGCTAAAACTAATGTTTTCGAAGATAAGAACTTAGTTATTAGACTAAATTCAAAAAAAAATTCCTTGAGGAAGTGTTTTTCAAACTTTACCTTAGGTAAGGAAAATTTTCATAACATGTATTCTAAAATTCGACCTCTATGGATTAATTCTGGTTTGTCTACCACAAAAACAGTTTTTCGCAGCGCCCCCCTTTATCAGCGCTTGCTTAGTAGCGCTGATAAAGGGGGGCCTTTATCAGCGCTTTTTTAGCGCCGATAAAGGGTCGGATTCAAAAAAAATAACATATATTAATATATTAATATATAAATATCGTTATATTGTTATATAAATATAATATATAATTTTTAAATATGTTTTAGATAAGTATAAATGTACATTTACACTTATTATACTTAATATATAAGATATTTAGTGAAAATGACTTCTTAAAAAATTAAAAAAAATATTTTTAATTAATATTTTGATAATCATTATGGAGTAATAGTCATTTAATAACAATTTGAGGACTAAAAAAATTAAAAAAAATTAAAAAAAGATCCAAAATATGTTGAAAACGCAACTCAAACTTCAAACGGCCATAACTTTTGATCCGGGTGTCTGTTTGAGCTCTAACACATATCAAATCAAAGCCTGCGATGATCTCTACGTCTCCGTGACTCGGGGGGACCCCCTTCAAGTGATTTTCGAGGCCAAAAGAGGCCTATAAGGCCTCCAAAACTGAGTTTTTAGTCGGGGTAACCCGATTTTTTAACATTTTGTGGATTTTCACCCTCGTTTAAGGGGGTATTATTGGATTTTTATGGTGGGTTATGAATTTATTCCAAGGAATTACATTAATATTGATATTATGTCTTTGAAATTTCATCATTTTTTATAATGAACTGCTATTTATAATCAAATATATAACAATATATTCATATTTTTTAAATATTCACACCTAAAAATTTAATTATAAATATAAATAATAAAATATATTTACATATAAAATATATTAGATTTATCTAAATAATAACTAACATCCATTTTATTTAAAATACGAATATATGAATATTTATATACCTATATATTAATCTAACTATATATATATTAATCTAACTATATATATATTAATCTAATAACTATATATATATTAATATAACTACATATATATATTAGTATTACTATAAATATATATATTAATATCACCATAAATATATATATTAATATCACTATATATATATTAATATAACTATATAAATATATATTCATATATATTCATATAACTATATATATGTTAATATAACTATATATATGTTAATATAACTATATATATGTTAGTATAAATATATATATGTTACTATAACTATATATATATATTAATATAAATATATATTACTATATGAATAAATATAACTATATATATATATATATATTAATACCACTATATATATATTAATATTACTATATATATTATAATATAACTATATAACTATATATTATAATATAACTATATATATCTATTAATATAAATATATATTACTATACGAATAAATATAACTAAATATATAAAAATATATATATAGAGATATCATGAATTGGAAACCAAATCAAAATAGAGTAGTGGTAGGGGCTTAGGCGCGCAGGGGGGAGGTCTCGAGTTCAAAACCTGGTGGAGGCAGGGGTGCGCGCGCATGGGGAATATTGGAGCAAGCGTTGTTAAAGGGTGGAGGGGGGTGTGTGGGGTGTGTGGGTTGCATGGGGTGTTCTATAGGGGCCGAAAAGTACTATAAAAGGGGGGGTTCAAGCGCTATAAAAGCCCCCCCCCCCCCCCCCGATTGGCAGTTTTTTTAAAAAAAATTAAAGTTTTTTAAAATTTTTTAAATTTTTTTAATTTTTTTAACTTTTATCAGTGCTTTTTTAAAAGCGCTGATAAAAGGGTCCTTTATCAGCGCTAAAAATGAAAGCGCTGATAAAGGAAGCGCTGATATAGGACCCCTTTATCAGCGCTAAAAAAAGCACTGGTAAAGGGGTACTTTTATCAGCGCTTTTTTTAGTGCTGATAAAAGACCCCTTTTATCAGCGCTTTTTTTAGGGCTGATGAAGGGGTCCTATATCAGCGCTTTTCGGAGTGCTAATAAAGGGGACCCCCCCTTTATCTACGCTGGCTTTATCAGCGCTTTTCTAGCGCTGATAAAGGCCGTGTTTGTAGTAGTATACTAGTTCGAAATAGATTTTTAGTAACAATTATTTTGTTACTCAAAGTGATCCATTCTAAACTAAGTGTCTTTGTGGTGGGAATTGGGAAAAAATTATTACCTAAACAAAACCCATTTCTTAGGATTTCATAAAGATTATTTTTCTAAGAAAATGTTGATACCAAAAAAATTTCATTCTAAAATTTCCAAATCCAAGAAATTTTGGGTTCCGAAAGTCTAACATTATTATTACTGGGATATTAAAGAAAGTAATGACAGCAATACTTGGTACATGGATAGTGGATGTTCCCATCATATGACTGGTAACACAAACTTATTTGAAAAGATTATCAAGATGAAAGGATGAAAAGTAACTTTTGGAGACAATTCTAAGGGATAAATTATTTGTATAGGTAACATTGTTCCTCTGGAAAAAACATTTATTTCAAATGTTTTATTCGTTAAGGGTCTTAATCACAACCACATTAGCATATGTCAATTATGTGATGAAGGTTACCTTGTGAATTTTATGAATGATAAGTTCTTAGTACACAATTCCAAGGAAGAGTTCATTCTTTCTTCCAATAGGAAATAGAATGTCTACACATTTAACTTAGGAGACCTTAGGATCCAAGATCTACCTTGACTTAGTGCAATGGAAGATCATTCTTGGTTGTGGCATAGAAGGTTAGAACAATGTTACCTTAGAAACCTATGAAAACTCTCTAAGAAAAAAATAGTTAACGATCTACCGGAGCTTAGATTTGATTCTTCAAAAGTTTTTGATCCTTGTCAATATGAAAACCAACATAAATTACATTTTAAATCAGTCGGTGAAGTCTCAACCACTGATGCATTACAGTTATTGCATATGGATCTTTTTGGTCCAACACAAACCAGAAGCATTGGAGGAAAGTATTATGTATTTTTATTATTTGAGGATTACATTAGATTTAAATGGGTCTATTTTCTAGCAATGAAATCTAAAGATTTTTATTTTTTCAAAAAATTTAGAGCCCAAGTTAAAAATGAGAAAAACCTTCCATTTAATAACTATTCAGAGTAATCATGGAGGAGAATTTCAAAATTATTATTTTGAAACATTTTTTAGTAGAACATGCCTTACTCATAACTTCTCACCACCGAGAGCACCTCAACCAAACGGTGTCGTTGAAAGAAGAAATAGAATTCTTTAAGAGATAACAAGAACCATGTTGAGTGAATATTCTATAGCTAAACATTTTTGGGCTGAAGCTGTAAGTACTGCTTATTATACTATAAATTATGTTTTGATTATACTTTTTCTTAATAAAACTCATTATGAGTTATGGAATGGTAGAAAACATAGACTTTCCTACTTCTAGGTTTTTGGTTTCTAGGTATTCATTCTGAATACTAAAGATAGTCTACACAAATTTTCACCAAAATCAAATGAAGGAATTTTATTAGGCTACTCCACAATATTTATGGGTTATAGAGTTTTCAATAAAAGCACTTGTACTGTTGAGGAAATAGTACATGTAAAATTTGATGAAACCGATCCTTTTGTTTTTAAACAGCCTCAACCTACATCTTTGGATGTGTTTTCAAAAACTGATTATCAACCTGTGTTAGAAGATCCTTCTGATAAGGAAAATGTTCTAGAAGATGTTTCTGAAACATTTACCCAAGAAGATTTTCTACCCTATATTGATGAACAAGTTTTACAAAACCCAAATCAGTTGTTTCTAAAGAATCATCCTAGTGATAGTATCATTGGTAATGTGAATCAACCTGTAAGGACTAGAAGTTCCTTAAGGAATAAAGTAGAACATCTAGAATATCTTTCCCAATTAAAACCAAAAATCACTAATGAAGATTTAGTTGATTATGATTGGATTAATGCTATGCAAGATGAGCTAAATGAATTAAAAAGTAATAAAGCCTGGACCTTGGTTGAAAGACCTAAGGAAACTTATGTTATTGGAGTAAATTGGGTTTTCAGAAATAATTGTAATGAAAATGGAATCATAGTAAGAAATAAAGCTAGATTGGTTGCTAAACTCTATAATCAACAAGAAGGAATAGACTATGGAGAAACCTATGCTCCAGTAGCTGGACTTCAATCTATTCGTATTCTACTTACCTTTACAGCATTCTTCAATTTCAAACTTTTTTAAATGGATGTGAAATGTTATTTCCTTAATGGTTATGTTCAAGAGGAAGTTTTTGTTGAAAAAATCCAAGTTTTGAAGATACAAAACATCATGAACATGTTTTCAATCTTCCCAAAACATTGTATAGACTTAAGCAAGCCCCTCGAGCTTGGTATGATAGGCTTACAATATTTTTGCTTCAAAATAATTATGTTAAGGAAAATGAAAATCCAACCCTTTTTATAAATAAAGATAAGAAAATTGTTTTGATGGTTCAAATTTATGTTGATGACATTATATTTGTTTCAAATACGCAATCATTAACTAATTCCTTGGTGGATCTAATGAAATATGAGTTTGAAATGAGTATGATGGGGGAGTTAACATTTTTCCTTGGTTTTCAAATTTCTCAAAAAATAGAAGAAATCTATATATCCCAATATAAGTAAATTAAATATCTTCTTAAAAAGTATGGATATGGAAACACTAAGAGTATAAGTACAACCACTAGTATATAAAATTTACTTGATCTTGATAAATTTGGGAAACTGGTATATCAAAAATCTTTTAGAGGTATGATAGGAAGTATACTTTACTTGACAGCCAGTCATCCAGACATAATTTTTTATTATGCTTATGTGAAAGATATCAATCCAATCCTAAGGAATCTCATTTAAAGGTAGTGAAAATAATTTTTCAGTACTTAAAGGGAACCATGGATCTATGACTCTTTTATACTTCTGGAAATGATTTTATTTTAAAGAGTTTTTCAGATGATGATTTAGGTGGATATAGAATGCATAGAAAAAGTACATCTTTAACTTGTCATTTCTTAGGAGATTCATTAGTTTCTTGTTCATGCAAAAAAGAAACACTCAGTAGCACTTTCAACTACTGAATCTGAATATGTATCAGCTGGAAGTTGTTGTGCATAGGTTTTGTGGATGAAACACACACTCACAGACTATGGTATGAGTTTTAACAAAATAGATAATTTGTGTGATAATACTAGTGTCATTTCCTTAAGTAAAAACCCTTCACATCACTCTCGTGCAAAACACATATATATTAGGAATCACTTTCTTAGGGATCACATAGAAAAAGGAGATATCATACTTCAACTTATCAGAACGCAATATCAACTTTCTGATATTTTCACAAAATCAATACCCTCTGATAGATTTGAATACATTAAATAGAAGTTAGGAATGATAACTGTAAGGTAATCTTCCTTGTTAACTTCTTGTTGAAACCAATCTCCTTACAGTAATAAACTCTTTTTTATAGGGGGTACATTTGTTTGTTAGATTTCTAAAAAAAATTCAGTCTAAATTTTTTCGTAGTTTAAAATTTTTTCGTAGTCTAAATTTTTTTTGTATTCTAAAATTTTTTGTAGTCTAATATTTTTTCGTAGACTAAACTTTTTCGTAGTCTAAATTTTTTTTCGTAGTCAAAATTTTCGTAATTAGGATTTTTGTACTCAATTTTTCATAATGAAGACATTAGTACTTAAAATTTTTGTAATGAAGATTTTTGTACTTAAAATTTTCATAATGGAGTTCTTTTAAAATTTACAAAATGATGATTTTCGTAATGAAGACTTTTGTCTTTAAAATTTTTGTAATCAAAATTTTCGGAATCTAAAGTTCTTCAAGAAGAATTTTCCTGAATATGAATAATCTTCCTAGAAATATGAAAGGTATGTTACCTATCTAATATTTTTCTTAATCTTCTTTTACTTGTTGGTATTTTCATCTGTTTTTAAATTTTTATATTCACCTTTTCTTAAATACGAATATTTTTATTAAAAACCTCAAAAGATCTGATTTTATCAAAATTTCCTTCTAGCTATAATCTCTACCATTAGATTTGATGAGAAGGTTTTTCAACCATTGGATTGAGTATGGAATCTGAACCATCGCCCCAAATTCCTATATAAAGTAACCCCAAATGGTTGTCCCATATTGATTTCAATGCTTTTGTGAGCTGAAGCCCTGCCCTCCTACTTAAGCATGCTCTGAACTTCTCAAATCTTTCTCAACTCCAAATTTATGTCGAAGTATAGTCCCAGAAAGACATGTCAACTGTCAAGCCAATTTCAAATTGGAAAATTTATATAGAAAGGTCGGTACATCCAAATTTTTTGCTTAGTAGTATTCTATCATATTGAGTAACATCAAGCTGAATGGATGGGAGGGTGTTTGCGTATCGAAACTAGGAGCTCAGGATCTGGTGTATCCAGACCTATTAGTTAAATTATATGATTCAGCAATTTTTTTTCAAGTAAGAAGGCATAGACAAATTTTCTTTTATGTGCTATGGTAAGACATATTCTTTATCTTATACCAAGGCTGCTAGTTTGATTGGAGTTCCCTATGAGGGAGAGGAAGAGTTTTGTTCCCATAAGCTGTCGAATTTCCAAAGAAGATTTGTCATGGTGAAGGCTATGGATTTCCTCAGTCTTTCAAATGTTAAGACTTCGTAAATTGTTCACTTATCTACAAATTTCTGGATTCTCTAATTATGGGTTCAAGGATTCATCATTCTGAGAAAAGGGGAGAATGATACTTTGAAAAATAGTGAAATGTATATCCTGTATTTCTTGGTGAATATAAGAAATATTAACATGGTTAAGCATATTTTGATTACAATTGAGAATATAAAGAATGGAAATATGAAGGCTTAGATTATTATGTATCCAGCCATTCTCTCAAAGCAGATTGTTCGGTGTTTAGAGTCCTTTAAAATACATTTTAGTTCCAAGCCTAGAAATTTCAAAGTTATGTTGGTTATTGATGATACTCTGGGAAGGATGAATGTTGGATTTTCTAAAGAATACAAAGAATTTTATGACTTGCCTAAAGAAGAAGAAGAATCCCTAATGAATAAACCTGAGGCTGCTGAGACCTCTAAGAATGGAGGAACGAAGAGGAAGCTGAAGGAAGTAGGAGAGAAAGAAAAAACTTCAGAGGCTAATGAAACCCAATCCTCACCACCAAAGCCTAATAAGAAAAAAGCATACACAGATGAGGTAGTAGCTAAATGGAGGGAAGACAAGTAGAAAAAGAAAGCAGGGGATCCTAGATTTGGTTTCGATCCAGTTGAATAAAAATCCTTCAAAGAAAATATTGTTGATGTTCTTGAAAGGAAATCTAATGAAAAGAAACAAAAGAAGAAGATGAATGAAGTTGAGATTGTGAAATCTCTTTTAAAGGATACTGAGAAAGCCTTTAAAAATAATCTAGTACCACAATCATTATTTGTAGAACCTTTACTAGAGACACCAGGAATTAAATTTTTGACATCAGAAAACGTCCAAGAAAAAGTAGTATAGGAACAAGAAGGCAGTGGTGATACAGAAGATCTCATTAAGAAATTACAAGATTTTCATGAGAAGTAAATTCTATCTGAGAAGCTTTCAATCCGAACTTCTGAAGCTGAATCTTCAAAGCTTGATACCCCAGGGAAATATGACAAAGGTGAAAATGACAAGGTTGAAGAAGAAGTAAATAAGATGTCTGAAGAAGAAAGTTCTAATAATGATTTCATTCATCCAGAAGATGTTCATTTAGAAGCTGAGAAGAAATAGATAGAGGAAGAAAAAAATTCAACTCTCTGATAGTGAACATGAATCCCCAGATAAAGAGGACACTCTGAAGGTTGATATGGGAAAACAGGTGGTTGTTGATACACCTACCAAAGTTGTGGTCAAGAAGAATAATTTTGGTGGTTCTTCAAAGAGGAAAGCTGCTGATATAGAGGAATAAACCTCACCAAGAAAAATTTTAGATTCGGAATCATCTTCTATGGGACATGATTTTGTTGTCCAGTACTTAAAGAATCTTGTTGGAACTATACCAATATTTCCCAGTATTGACTCAAGATGCCAAATGTTTTAACACACACTAAATATGAAATCGGATTCAGTATCCATGGATATGGATAAGTGTGTCATGCTTGAGGCTGATTTCAAAACTTTTTTCATTAACTATGAAGCCCACAAAAGATCCTGCAAGAAGATTGTAACACCTCGAGATTTTATGAAAAATATTATTTTAATTTCATTGATGTCTTCTATTATACACTACACCAAGTTTAGCTTGTACTATACACAACACTGTATTAGCTTTCAGTATACACAACACTATTCTTGGCTCGTGTTACACACAATTTCAAGTTCGTATTGTGGAAATTATTCTACGCAACATTAAGTATAGATTTTATTTAATGTATAAATGAAATAAGTTTTGATTATGTTATAAGAAACACCAAACGATGCTTTCACTACATGCATCCCTAACTTGGCTTGCATTACACGCAATCAAGACCTTCCTCGATAGTGTGTGTAGTACGCAATACTGAGTTTCACTAAACGAGATATTATTATAATATTATTATAAACTAGCTGTAATGAATAGTAATACCCAATTTCTGAAATTATATAAATTTTATTTTTCAAAATGGAATTCATTTTTTGATTCGGAATATCGAAATTAGCCTAGGGTGAATTTTTGGTATTTTTCTGAAAACATTCAATTTTTGATGAATAGTGAAAACACTGGGTTACTATTTAAAAATCGACTTTTTATTTAAATAATTATTTATTTTATTTAAATTTATTTTAGTCCAAATTTGACACATAATACATATATATGTTCAATGTAATTCATTGGAGTCATTTTATAATAATTTTCGATATATAAAAATTTTATTGAAATTTTCACCGTCTTTTACCTACCTCCTAGGAGCTTTTTGCAAACTTACATAAAACATAATTTTACCGCTTCTATGAGTGGAATTTTAAAAATCCGAGAGACACGGTTAATATGAAGGACTAAAATTTGGTTCAATGAGATGAAAATAATTTTTGGTGATTAGTAACTTTTTAATTTTATTTACCACGGTTAAAAGTAAATAGGGTAATTAAGCATAAAAATGATATTATTATTACCATAACACATGTTATAATTCTATTGGATAAGTTTAATTCGACCAAAAACTACATTAGTAATAAAATATTACCATTTAGGTCCACTTGGATTAGATTTGGACATTTATTATTAATTTATTTAAAGAAGGGTTAAAATAGTTAAAATCAAAGTTTAATAAGTATATCATTTTTAATATAGGGTTATACATAAGATAAATTCGACTATAAATATTCATTAGAAATATAAAAATATTTCCTACATTATGGTATTTTATTTATAATTTTTAGACATTAAATGAGCTAATTTTGTTATGACACAGTGATGATGTAGTAATTTCCTTATTAATGAAATATTAACATAATTGATGTCATAAATACACAAATAAATGTAATTTGAGACTTTTTATGAATTAAACTAATTTTATAGGTTACTATGACATGTGATTATTTATTTAATTAACGTTTTTTGAAATAATCATGTTGTTATGATTTTCACAAAAATCAATTACCAAATAGTGTCAAAATTGACATAAAATAGTTTTTAAAACAAATATTATATTATTAATTGTTATTATATTCCTAAAAATCTAAGGTTCTTCCAAGATACTTATATCATGATATTTGTATCATTAATGGACCACTTGGAGGTCTCTTGGATGTATATGGTAAGTTTATTAACTATATAATATAAAAATACAAAGTGACATGGTAAATGTCAATCTAATTAACTAAGAGTTAAAACTAAAAGATAAAGTTAATATAATGACACAAACCTATCAAAAATATATTGGTTGAGAGGATTTAGACCCATACCCACTTTAGCTTTGAAATAAATCAATTTTGAGCTATTAAAAACTGAATATTACTTTATTATAAAAATAATATTTTAAGTTTTTTCCTAAGGTGCCCCTCTCCTCCCTTATAAAAGGGCACCTCCTCCCTCTTCTCCTCACACCACTTTGAGCTTTAAAAATCAGTCAACCCCTGAAAATTTCTCTTCTCTACTTCCCTAGAAAAATTCTATAGGTCCTGGTCTTCTTCAAAGACCAATTTTATTGCCCTAAGAGGAGGTTTTAAAGAGGCGTGTCGAAGAAGAGGTAATATCTGTTACCGATTCTTTCAAATTTATTTCTTCTTCTAATTCATATTCTTTAGTTTTTTCATTACGAATTAATATCATCAGTATCACTCATATACTATTATGTTATTATTAATATGAAATTACCCTATTTCACCTTCTATCCATCCTACGGAAAACGAAATCACCGTGCGTGCGTACGTACGGAATACCGTCTCTACGCCGTTGTGTAATCTGTTTTCGACCACCACCTTACATGGATGGGTATAATGGTGTAAATAAATAACTATATATGATTATTGTAAAGTGATATTGATTCTGAAATATTATACATATTCTTCAATATAATTACACGATCATGGTACTGATATCATCGCTCGTGCGTACGTACGGACTACCATCTCCACGACGCGATGAGATTCATTCTCCATGTTAACCATTCATGAATGATTATAAAGTATATATAATGAATAATAATTAGATATATGACATAATAATGATACTGGATTTATTTTTATATATATATATATATATATGTCATCTACTTAATTCCATTCAATTCAATAAGGAAACGAAAACAGCGTTCATGCGTACGTACGGCCTACCATCTCCATGAATGGTGTATTTCATTCCATTTATCGATCTATCATATATATATATATATATATGATAAATATATATTATATATAAATCCTGTTTTACATTCTGGAATTATGTAAATCAGGATATAAGTAATAATATCAAGAACAAAAAATCGAAATACATATAATAAATGAAACGATTTTACCCAAATCGCTGCTTTACATTGAATTTGCAAAAGAACGGGTAATATAAAATCATAAGTAAATGATAAATGATATCATAACAATGAATATGATTTTGTAATAAGTCAATGACATTATTTAAATCATTATACAGGAGGTTCGGATACATACGAAGCATATCAGACATAAGGTAGGGGATAATTATTCCAATCTCATTCTTATCCAAGATTGTTTATTTGTAAGTATTTTCTAGGGTTATGTTTATTATCCATGTCCATATGTTCTCAAAATGTTTTCATAAAATGTTTAATTTTCTTCCAGGTTTGTTTAAAGTCATTATTACCCTTTTTTTACTTTTACCACATCGTATGGAATGAATCTTTCTTTTTTTTACCATACGAGGAACTTTTTGACTTTTCCTACAAAAGTACGAGAATAATGTTATTTTTAACTTATACGGCGTGAACGGATTTTAATGGTTTCATAACGCCACATTTTCATGAAGATTATTATAAAATATTTCATGATTATTTTCAACAAAACCCTTTTATTTTAAAATTTCATGTCATTTTGTGAAAAGAAAATGATTTTGAAGAAGAAAGGATATTTTCCTCAAGAACTCATTTCAAGTGTTTTATAAAATCTATTTTCCATATAAAATGAAATTATTTAATATGTTAATGTTTCAAGTATAATGTCTCCATTATTTACATGGTTTTATTCTTCATATGATAAAATTATATCCAATTTTATGGATTATGTTATGATGGCATGATGTTTAAGAATCTCATTCTATTACATGGGGTATGTTATGATGTATGATTCATGATTTTGTGGCGCAAAAATGAATGATTTAATTATGAGATGGGTGGGAAATATATCTCCCTCCAATGAATTGGGTAAAGATTTATATCTAATGAGATAGACATGGCTGGAATGGTAAGTTAATCTGGTTCAGTAATACAGGACTGGAACGAGGAGTGAACTCGATTTAGAAAGGGACTTTGTCCACTAAGATGGTCTTGGAAGAAATGCATTGGCTATTATGGAAATCATATCATGTTCTTAATGGTTGCAAAAATCACATGTTTTATTCCCATGATATTTTATCATGATTAATGTTTCTTTATTATCTATGCCTTATGTACTACCATGTTTTATGTCATTGCCCAAGATTTTGATGTTTAAACATTATGTTCATGTTTTTAATTTAAAATGTATATGATTTGTTTTATTTTATCCATGCTTACCCTTACTGAGCATTTGAGCTCACCCTTTATATGTTTTCCTTTCCCCATGATTTAAAGAAAAGTTTTAGGTAAGAAAACCAAAAGGGGAATATCAATATGGGAGATGTTGAAGATCTTTCACCGTGATTAGAAGATTACGTTCTGAGTTTCCAAAGACACTAAACTATTACGGTCCTTTAGTGTATGTTTCTAATATGTATTAAGTATTTCTCAAAAGTAATGTAATGTCTATGTATGTCAATCTTTGGGTCTCTACAGTTGGTATCAGAGGAAAGGTTTAGTTAACCTTTGGAAACTAGGATGTGAAAACTTTAGTGAGATACCTAGAGATATTTCTAAGGTATGTCTAGGGATGTCCCTCAGGTTAAGTATACATATAGGTTATAGTCCTAGAATAATAGAAATGATATTAGAATTAAACCTAATATGTTAGATATCGAAGGTACTCCCCCTTTATTTTGTTGTTTTCCCAAGAAATATTTTTGCCTCTCACACTATTCTTTTTGGGTTTTAGACAATGGATGGAACCCAAAGTAACTGTGTTGATCAATGTATTGGACAATGCAATGATTGTACTCCTGAACAAACCAATGTTATGGGAGATGGATTGGAAAATCTTATTGCTATACTTACACAATCTATGAATCATTCTAGATTTCAAAATGAGAAGAGAAGGGAACAATATTCTATTGAGTCCTTCATGAGGCAATGTCCACCTTCTTTCAGTCGGTCTTCTAATCCACTTGTTACTGAACAATTGATTAGTACCATTAATAAGATATTTTCCATACTTCGCTATTCGGAACATGAGAAATTCATTCTGGCTATTTACCATTTAGATGGTGAAGCAGATCAATGGTGGACTCTAATTAAGAATATGAAGCCCCGAGATGAAATTGAATCCATGGAATGGGATGAGTTCAAGAACTTATTTTTCAATAATTACTTCCCTTGTATTCTTTGAACAAAGATGGAAAAGGATTTCCTTGAGCTTAGGAAAAAGGATGATAAATCTGTCGGTATATACGAAGCAAATTTTACAAGGCTTACAAGGTATACATCTGGCTTTATCATCCAACCTGAAAGTAAAGTTGATCGATTCTTCAGTTTCTTAAAATGAAGTCTTCGAAGGGCATTAGCTATAAGAGACTTCAGTAGCTATAAAGAAATTGTGCATTGTTCTGTCAAGGTAGAAATGTAAGTTGGTGTTACGTATCCATCTCATGGTTTGGACAAGAAATAAAATATTGAGTTCAAGGAGAAATCTCAGAACAATGGTGAAAAAAAGATAAATGTTTCTTCATACTCAAAGTGTGGAAAGAAGCATGGTGGAGATTGTCTTAAAGGTACTAGAAAATTTTAAGTGTGGAAAAGAAGGTCATCGAGTAGATGAGTGTCGAAGTAATGGAAAAAGGGTTTCTAATGATGTGAATAAAGAAAATACTGCAGAGAACGCAACACCAACACTTCAATGCTTCATGTGAAATGAAATGAGGCATTATACTAATCAATTCCCTAATCCAAGGGTTAATAATGATCGACATGAGAAACCACTTAAGGAAAAGGACAAAGGGAAGTCACATGCAATCACTATTTGCGACGTTGAATATGAAAATGATGTGGTGGAATGATTAAGTGTTTATGGGATTCCAAAATAACGTTGTATATAGTATTGTGGAAGATTTGAATATTTATGGTCTATTGTGTTTTTCAATAATTTTATGGTACCGTTAACCATGGAAAGCGATTGAGATATTTTCGGAAAGAAGATGATATGCACATAATGAAGGGATAGGGAGAAAATGAAATGTTTGACAGTATTCATGAGTTCATGACTAATATAAGGAAAACGTTATATCATGGTTTGAGTATATAGAATTTTTTGATTTTGGTATGTGGAAAGAGTTAACTTTTGACAGCATTCATGTTTTCACTAAGATTCAATGGGTATTCATTTTTCAAGAGAATACATGATTAAGGTATTCACATGTTTGGAATGTGACCAAAAAGATATATCTTATATGGGGGACAAATGATGGTATTCACATGCTTGGTAGATGACATTTCTAGTAATCATTTTCTTTATACTATAAGACTTGACCGAAGTATATTGGATAAGCCTAAAGATTGGAATGGATTATGTTAGACATAAGTTAGTATTGATTAAGGCTATAACTTTTTCTATATTATTAATGGAATGTTATAATAATGTTGTTTTAGAAAAAAGACAACCTGCAGGACAGGCGACAACCCGTCGCGTAGGACAAGGATGTGGGAATCGAACCCACAACCAAAGTGCGACAGGCCTTTATCGCCTACCACTAGCCTACAGGAAGTCATGGGTTAGTATAAACTAATTTTATTTTATTAAGCGCTATGATAGCTGAAGTATAAGTATATTTTAGCCACTATATATGATTAATCTCAGCATAGATGTACTTCTGTATATTTAATAAATTATGCTAAACTTTTTGCGATAGAAATAGATGGAATGACCTATCATTCTACCGCATAATCTGATAACACTTCACAGAAGACAAATTTAACTTCATTTCTTTAAGAGATGAAGTGTAAATTGTTCGAGGCACGAGAAACGGTGAGATTGTACCATAATCAAGTAATAATTTCTTTTAATTCAACAATTCTTTAACTTTAGGGAAATGATCTTGAAAAAAAATGTTGTCCTAGTGCTCTCATATCGGATGAATCGGCTGGTACTTCAGATCATCACAAAATTATGAATTTGTGATTGTTGGATTTTTCATATCCATGTCCTCTACCACTCTTCATCAAAAGATGATGGTTATATTTCTCATCCATATCCATATTTTCACCTATGTTCTACTATGTGGAAACCCAGTGATTAGTTAATTTGGATAACCGTTACGTTTCATACTGTAGTTTTTAAAGTCAAGTTTTGGTATTCCTTTTTACTATTTGGGTTTCTATTAAAGACACTTTCAATTAGTAAACCATTTATAACCCCAACAAATTTTGAGGGAGAAATTCATTTTAATGGGGGTAGAATGTAACACACCGAGATTTTATGAAAAATATTCTTTTAATTTCATTGATGTCTTCTATTATACACTACACCAAGTTTAGCTTGTACTATACGCAACACCGTATTATCTAGCAGTATACGCAACACTATTCCTGGCTCGTGTTACACACAATTTCAAGTTTTTTTGTGGAAATTATTCTACGCAACATTAAGTATAGATTTTTTTTAATGTATAAATGAAATAAGTTTTGATTATGTTACACGCAACACCAAACAGTTCTTTCACTACAGGCAGCCCTGACTTGGCTTGCATTACACGCAATCAACACCTTCCTCGATAGTGTGTGTAGTATGCAATACCTAGTTTCCCTAAACGAGATATTATTATAATATTATTATGAACTAGCCGTTATGAATAGTAATACCCACTTTTTGAAATTTTATAAATTTTATTTTTCAAAATTGACTTCATTTTTTAATTCATAATATCGAAATTATCCTAGGGTGATTTTTTGGTATTTTTCTGAAAACTTTCAATTTTTGATGAATAGTGAAAACACTGGGTTACTATTTAAAAACTGAATTTTTATTTAAATAATTCATTATTTTATTTAAATTTATTTTAGGTCAAAATTGATACATAATACCTATATAAGTTCAATTTAATTCATTGGAGTCATTTTATAAAAAATTCGATATATAAAAAATTTATTGAACTTTTCACCGTCTTTTACCTACCACCTATGAGCTTTTTGAAAACATACATAATACATAATTTTACCACTTCTATGAGTGAAATTTAGAAAATCTGAGAGATGTGGTTAATATCAAATACTAAAATGTTGTTCAATGAGATGAAAATAATTTTTGGTGATTAGTAACTTTTTACTTTTATTTACCACGGTAAAAAGTAAATAGGGTAATTAAGCATAAAAATGATATTATTATTACCCTAAAACATGTCCTAATTCTATTGGATAAGTTTAATTCGACCAAAAACAACCTTAGTAATAAAATATGACCATTTAGGTCCACTTTAATTAGATTAGGAAATTTATTATTAATTTATTTAAAGAAGGGTTAAAATAGTTAAAATCAATGTTTAATAACTAAATCATTTTTAATATAGGGTTACACATAAGATAAATTCTACTATAAATATTCATTATAAATATAAGAAAAAACTCCTACATAATGGTATTTTATTTATAATTTTTAGACATTAAATGAGCTAATTTATTTATGATAGAATGATGATGCAGTAATTTCCTTATTAATGAAATATTAACATAATTGATGTTATAAATACACAAATAAATGTAATTTGAGACTTTTTATGAATTAAACTAATTTTCTAGGTTACTATGACATGTTAGTATTTATTTAATTAAATTTTTTCGAACTAATCATGCTGTTATGATTTTTAAAAAAATCAATTACCAAATAGTGTCAAAATTGACATAAAATAGTTTTTAAAACAAATATTATATTATTAATTGTTATTATATTCCTAAAAATCTACGGTTCGGCCAATATACTTATATCATGATAGGTTTATCATTAATGGACCACTTTTAGGTCTATTGGATGTATATGGTAAGTTTATTAACTATATAATATAAAAATACAAAGTGACATGGTAAATGTCAATCTAATTAACTACGAGTTAAAACTAAAAGATAAGGTTAATATAATGACCCAAACCTATATAAACTCTATTGGTTGAGAGGATTTAGATCCATACCCACTTTATATTCAAAATAAATCAATTTTGAGCTATTAAAAACCGAATATTACTTTATTGTAAAATAATATTTTAAGTTTTTCATAAGGTGCCCCTCTCCTCCCTTATAAAAGAGCACCTCCTCCCTCTTCTCCTCACACAACTTTGAGCCTTAAAGCTCGGCCAACCCCTACCAATTTCTCTTCTCCACTTACATATTAATATTCTAGAGGTCATGTTCTTCTTCAAAGACCAATTTTAGTGCCCTAAGAGGAGGTTTCAAAGAGGCGTGTTGAAGAAGAGGTAATATCTGTTACCGATTCATGCAAATTTATTTCTTCTTCTACATCCTCTTATTTAGATGTTTCATTATGAAGTAATAACCTCAGTATCACAAATATACTGTTATTTTATTAGAAATATTAAACAAACCTATTTCACCTTTTTCCATTCTATGGAAAACGAAATCACCGCACATGCGTACGTACAGAATACCGTCTCCACGTCGTGGTGTAATCTGTTTTTGACCACCACCTTACTTGGATGAGTATAATGGTGTAAATAAATAACTATATATGATTATTTTAAAGTGATATTGATTATGAAATATTATTCATATGCTTTAATACAATTCCACGATCATGGTAATGATATCATAGCTCGTGTGTACGTACGGACTACTATCTCCACGATGCGATGAGATTCATTGTCCATGTTAACCATTCATGAATGATTATAAAGTATATATAATGAATAATAATGATATATATGACATAATACTGATACTGTATTTATTTATATATATATATGTCATCTACTTAATTTCATTCAATTCAATAAGGAAACGAAAACAGCGTTCATGCGTACGTACGACCTACCGTCTCCATGAACGGTGTATTTCATTCCATTTATCGATCTATCATATATATATGTATATGATAAATTTATATTATATATAAAGCCTATTTTAATTTCTGGAATTAAGTAAATCAGGATATAAGTAATAATATCAAGAACAGCAAGTCTAAATACGTACAATAAATGAAACGATTTTACCCAAATCGCTGCTTTACATCAAATTTGCAAAAGAACGGGTAATATAAAGTCATAAGTAAATGATATATGATATCATAACAATGAATATGATTCTGTAATAAGTCAATTAAATTATTTAAATCATTATACAAGAGTTTCGGATACATACAAAGCATATCGTACATAAGGTAAGGGATAATTATTCCAATCACATTCTTATCTGAGATTGTTTATTCTTAAGTATTTACTGGAGTTATGTTTATTATCCACGTCCATATGTTCTCAAAATGTTTTCATAAAATGTTTAATTTTCTTCCATGTATGTTTAAATTCATTCTTACCCTTTTTTACTTTTACCACATCGTATGGAAGGAATCTTTCTTTTATTTACCATATGAGGTACTTTTTGACTTTTCTGACAAAAGTACTAGAATAATGTTATTTTTAACTTATACGGTGTGAAAGGATTTTTATAGTTTCATAACGCCTCATTTTCATGAAGCTTCTGTCACGACCCGCCCTCGGGGTCCGAGCCGTGACTACCCCAAGCCCGCCTTCCATAGGCCAGGGGCTGGCGACTAGCACCAAGGCGTAAATCCCGGTAAAAAGGGAAGGCATTGCCTTTGAAAAGTAAACACACACTACAGAGTAAACAAGCGAAAAGTAAACACTAAACAAGCAGAGTACGACTGAAAGTGCGGAAAAGTAAATGGGCCAGAATACAAACCCAAACTGAAAGTAAAGTACAACTCAAAAAGGGAAAAACAGCAACTGAAAAGTAAAAGCCGCTACTCCGAGCTGTCCACTGGAAACCCCACCTGAAGGGTGGGTACAGATAGCTCCTCTGCTCCACGGGTCCCACCGTCCGCTCCGTGCTCGTCCCGCCCAGTGATCCACCTCCGGGTACCGTCCCGCTCCGCAAACCTCAGCTAAGGTCAACGCTGTCCGTCGTCTGCAACCAACACAACGTAGTGCGGGCGAAGCCCGTGCAGGGGTGAATATAAGCTACTCAGTAGGGACCCCGAGACCCCTGAAGGTCTCTCAAAATCCACAAAGGATAAACCACGAAGCAAAGTACAATTACGAAGTAACAACCAACACTGCTTAGGTATATGCCCATACATATACCTAAGTCATCAATTCAAATACGCTCCAACCTCCGAGCCCAAGTATAACTCAGTCCACGCAGGAAAGTATACGTATTCCACAAAGGAAAGTAACAGGATTCAGCTCACACAGGTATACTTCTTCAAGGACGATAAAGATGATCACTGATCCATCTAAGTCGTCGGACCCACGAAGGATCGATAGGTAACTAACCCCCGCAAGACCCACACAGGATCGGGCTCACACAGAACCTGTAGGCGCTGGCTCACACAGAACCGCTGAGCGCAAGGACCCACACAGGATCGGGCTCACACAGAACCTGTAGCACTGATCCACGTAGGATCGCTGAGTGCTGTAGTCGTCGTCGTCGAATCCACACAGGATCTCTGTACTGTCGTCGTCGAATCCACACAGGATCTCTGTACTGTCGTCGTCGCAGTTACAGTAGCAGTCGTAGCAGTAGAACAGTCGCAGCCAGCACTAGGGTTCCCGCACACAGCAAGCTCGTACGGAGGGTCCGCTCCACGAGCCGAGAGGCTGATACATCAACTGTCACGAAGACCGAAGTTGATGTATCCAAAAGTTCCGTATCGTCAAAAGGAACTCAACGCAACAGACGGCGCGTCGATCGGACGCCCGGTTTGAGAGTTATTGGCATTTTCGTCTCCGGGGCCCGGTTGGTTTTTAAGGCAAAACCAACCCGACCGTACTCCACCTGCGTCCAAACCTCGGGCGGAGTATGCCAAAAGATCTGTCTCACTAAGAGGAACATTACGCGACTGACGGCACGTCAATCGGACGTCCGTAGCTCAAGATATGAGCGTTTCCGCTGCGAAGGCCCGGTTGGTTTCGTGAACGAACCAACCCGGCCGAACTCAAAGTAACCCGAAACCTTGAGTGCGATATACCGAAACGACCGTCTCGATCCAAGGATCGCGTTGCCGCAGACGGTTCGTCATTCGGAGGTCCGAGGCTCAAGTTATAAGCCAAGAACCGAATCTGGTCCGAAACGGGGGGTCCGGGTCCGGGCCGACCCGGCCCGACCCCCCCCCTTTGGACGGCGCGGCGGCCGGCGGCGGCGGACGGCGGCGGCGGACGGCGGCGGCGGGCGGCGGCGGCGGACGGCGGCGGCGGACGGCGGCGGCGGGCGGCGGCGGCGGACGGCGGCGGCGGGCGGCGGCGCGGCGGCGCGGCGGCGGCGGCGGCGGCGGGCCGCGCGGCGGCGGCGGGCCGCGTGGCGGCGGCGGCGGGCCGCGTGGCGGCGGCGGCGGCGTGCCGTGCTGGCGGCGGGGTGCCGCGGCGCACGCGGGAGGCACGCGGGGGCTAAGCCCCGCGTTTCTGTCAAGTGGCACGGCCTTGTGCCGTGCCTTGCAAAAGAAAACGCCCCCCCCCCCCCCCACAATTGGGGGCCGGCTGGACGAACCGGGGGGGCTTTGCCCCCCCCCCCCCCCCTCCTTTAAAAGAATCGCCCCCCTCATTAAGAGGGGGGTCTTGAAGGACCGGCCGGGGGTTTAATCCCCCGGTTTTTATGACATCCGGCCGGCCCGCTGGCCGGCCGGTTTTTACCAACGGGACCGGAATTTCCGGTCCCGCCCTCGACTTCCGACGCCGGCGGCCCGGCCGCCGGTCTTTCCTTCCGCCGCGGCCCGGAACCGGCCGCGGTCTCCTCGTCTCACCGCGGCCCGGAACCGGCCGCGGTGTTCGTCGTCCGGCGCGGTGCGACGGCACCGCGCCCCTTTCGCCGTGCCATGAATCCTCCCAACGCGGCGCGACGGCGTCGCGTTCTTGAAGTCTCTCCTCGGCGAAGCGCGACGGTGTTGCGGAAAATTATAAGCATGTTCATCCGCGTGGTGCGACGGCACCACGCCTCTTGCTTCCACCCGCAATTGAATAAAACGAGAACTAAGGAGGGGGGGTTCGGCCGTGTTCATGCGGTCCGACCCCCCTCACGTTAAATAATAACATAACTAAATAATATCCAAAAGCCTCACATTTAGTCATGCTAAAATCCATGTTTCAAGAATGGAATAAAAATAATCAATAAATAACATCCCCTACCTCTGGTTTCAAGAACGAAGATCGTCAACGACCCGCGGAAGACGCGTCGCGGTGGTCGGCGTCACGGAAGAAGGACGTCGATGTCGTGAAGCGAGGATTCGAAGTTCTTTGACGACGATTTCGTCGCGGGAAGTCGTCGCGGAAGAGATGACGCGGAAGAAGACGTCGTCGGTGTCGCGGGTAAGGCGTCGCGAAAGACGATTCCCGAGAACGTGGCGTTCTTCGTCGAAGCTTGAAGAAGAAGAAGATGGAGGCTCCAAATTCTCTCAAGGTGGCTAGAGAATTCTAACCCAAATAAAATAAGCTAAGTCTTATTTTATTCACACAATTATCAATTTGAATTTCAAAGGTTTGAAATTCAAACAATTCAAACAATTCAACTCCATTAATTAACAAAGTTGTCATGTTATTAAAAGAGGAGTTTAAGGGGGAAGTTGAGAGGTTATTAAAAGATTTAGGGGTTCGTGTGGGCCCCACCACACTTAATCCTCCCAAGGGAGGTTAAGTGGGTGTGGGTCCCACTTCCAATCCCCCTTAGGTAGGTTTTTTTTTAATAAGTTTAAATAAAATTTGTTTTACACAATTTTATTTAACTTAACTGAAAAACCCCAAAACGTAACTTTCAACCCGCAACAAACGCAACTCCCGAAAAGGTCTCATTAAGCGAAAATCGGCGCTGCGAGTTCATCGGTGCCCTCGGATTTCAATTCCGAGCACCGGATCAAAAGTTAGGAATTCCCGCTCGTTCGTTCACTGAACGTACCCGAGCCAAACTTCGGAAAATAATTCCGGGCACTCCGGGCCTCGGAATCAGGTGCCGTCTGAAACCGCGCTCTTGTAAAAATCCAAAGAAAATTAAGAAAAAAATTTCCCTTGAATTTTACGGTCTTTACAGCTTCCTATACAAGATTGCATCATTATTTTCAACAAAAGCCTTTTTTTTTTAAAATTACATGGTATTATGTGAAAAGAAAATGATTTTTAAGAAGAAAGGATATTTTCCTCAAGAATTCATTTCAAGTGTTTTATCAAATCAATTTTCCATATAAAATGACATTATTTAATATGTTTATGTTTCAAGTATAATGTCTCCATTATTTACATGGTTTGATTCTTCTTATGAGAAAATTATATCTAATTTTATGGATTATGTTATGATTGAAAGATGTTTAAGAATCTCATTCTATTACATGGGTTATGCTATGATGTATGATTCATGATTTTGTGGCACACGAATGAATGATTTAATTATGAGATGGGTGGGACCTATATCTCCCTCCAATGAATTGGGTAAAGATTCTTATCTCATGAGATAGACATGGATGGAATGGTAAGTTAATCTAGTTCAGTAATACCGGACTGGAACGAGGGGTGAACTCGATTCAGAAAGGGACTTTGTCCACTAAGATGGTATGGGCATCAATGCCTTAGCTACTATGGAAATCATTTCATGTGCTTAATGGTTGCACAATCACATGTTTTATTCCCATTCTATTTTATCAGGATTAATGTTTCTTTATGATCTATGCCTTATGTACTACCATATTTTATGTCATTGCCCAAGATTTTTATGTTTAAACATTATGTTCATGTTTTTAAGTTCAAATGCATATGATTTGTTTTATTTTATCCATTCTTACCCTTACTGAGCATTTGAGCTACCCTCTATATGTTTTCTTTTCCCCATGATTTAAAGAAAGGTTTTAGGTAAGAAAAACCAAAAGGGGAATAACTTTATGGAAGATGTTGAAGATCTTTCACCATGATTAGAAGAATACGTTCTGAATTTCCAAAGACACTAAACTATTACGGTCCTTTGGTGTCTGTTTTTGATATGTATTAATTATTCTGCAAAACTAATGTAATGTCTATGTGCTTCAAGATTTGGGTCTCTACAAAGATGACTAGTTGGTCAAGGAAAACTACAGAAGACATGAGAAATATTGATGAGTTCCAAGATAGTTTCAAGGATGCATTTGACACTGAAGATGTGAAGATCAAGGATCTCACAAATAGTTTTTGAGGAGAAGCTTACTCTGGAAAAAAATTCTCAGATTCAAGAAGTGAAAGATCTGAATGGAAAGTTGTATTCAATTTCTCATATTTGGAAGAGATAAAGGGATCACAGTATTGAGATAGAAGAAAATCTTGCTAAGTAGGAAGAAGCCTTGAAGGCTTAGGCATAGGTTCTTAAGGCTCAAGATGAAAAAATAAAAGCCTTAGAAAAGAAATCTGAGGATTAGAATTAGATTCTCAAGCAAGAAGAGGAAGATCATAAGGATCTCAAGAAGCTCAAAACTATTATGAAGAAGTTGATGTCTAAGGAGAAGGAAGGATAATCTTGTTCAATTACAATCTTTTGTTGTATTCATTCCTTGTACAAATTTTTCCAATCCTAATGAAATTTTTGGTTTCTCTTTGTATATTTTTGGTTGTCATGTACTAATATTTTAGGTAATATATTTTTTTTTTCCATTCCCTATATTTATTTTTGAAAAACAAAAAGGGGGAGAAAGGAAAAAACAATACTAATAAAAGAACAAATTTTCCTTAGTAAGATGGAGTTCATCTAAGGGGGAGTTCTTATCCAAGAAGATTTCTGTATGCAATAAAATGCTAAGTCACATTCCAAAAATTTAGAATACAGTCCTTAGTGTGTCCAAATACTAAGGGTAAGTTAGTCATATTCTTATTTTCCCATGTTTTAAGGGAGATAATTTTTACATTCAAAGTCCAGAAAAAATATTTTCTAAGTCCTTATACTCGTTTTCAAAAGGATGTTTGTGCTTTTCAAAAGGGGCGAGATTGTTGAGTCAATAGGTTTCCTTATGAATTTTCCATTCCTTCATGTTTTGTGAGATTGTTGAGTCAATAAGGTTTCCTTATGACTTTACCATTTCTTCATGTTTTTTAAATCACAAACACCTTATCTTAAATCAAATTTCATTTACCCTATGCTTTACATTCATAAAGAAATTTTCCTTCCCTAAGGAAATTTATCCTTACCATGTTTTTCATTATTCATTTTATTTCGAAATGTAAAATAAGGTTCCATATCTAAATCCTTATATTATTATACTACTTTGATATAAATCACTCTGTTTTAGAGATATGAATTCAGGTTCTCAATTATAATGAATTTAGACTCTGAACTTTCTATGTTTAGGTTACAAATTCTTATGAATTCAAACTCCGAACTTTCTAATTTTAGGTTATGAATTCTAATGAATTTAGACTCTAAACTTTCTATATTCAGACTCCGAATTCCCCTGAATTTAGACTCCAAACTTTGTAAGTTCTGACTCTGAGTTCTACGAATTCAGACTCCGAGCTTTCTAAGTTCAGACTCCGAACTTTCTATGAATTTAGACTCTAAATTCTTATGAATTCAGATTCCAAATTTCCTTGAAATTCAAACTCCATAATTCTATATAATTTAGGTTTTGAATTCCTTTGAATATAGAATCAAAATATCTATGTATTATAGACACTGAATATGGTTTTTGGTTAGACTCTGAACTTTCATTTTCCCTTACATTCTTAAAAATAAATTTGGTTAAGTAACTATATTTTTTCTTACTCATATTTTGGTTATAAAATGATGTCATGCATTCAGTTTATAACTAACCATTGTTTGAGTGACACATGTAGAGGTCCCTCCGAAATTCATGGAAAAATATGAATATTGCAGGAGGGAGCCAACCGTTTAGAATGTACCTATATATAGGAGCTCATTTGAAATAGCTCATTACAATTTGATCAATCTAGAGATTACATACTGCTAAAGTGATTTCTAGGGAGAGACTTTCATGCTTTGCATGTACTGAACATCTTGTTCAGAATTTCTTCATGTGACTCTGAATGTTGCTGAGTACATTCAAGGTCTTCTGGGGATTGAAAGAAAGAGGTGTCGACTAACTTGAAGTTCGAGGGCTTGCGGGGATAGCAAGACAGACTCCGATTTTTGTATCGATGGATTACCCTAGACTGGGTAAGACAGACTTTCTTGAAAATATAAATCAAGGGACCTTTATCTAAGGTTGTTGGATACCGTTCTCTTTGAGTTAAAATATTTAATACTTATTACTTGTATTATTTCAAGTTTTCTGTTTCATTTTGTTTGTTGAGGAAAGTATAGCTTTCTTATACTTTTTTATACTTTTTCACTTTGATTTAGTGAGATTCTATACGCTTTAAGGTAGTTTCTTTATCTTTGTAAACTTTTGTTAAGTTTCATTTCTGAAATCACATTTTTGGAATTAAATTCTCATAATCACATTTTCGGAATCAAGCAAGTTTATAGAACTTTTAGGTTTTGTGAATTTACTTTGTCTAACCCTGTTAAACATTAGAAAGGGTTCTGACCAACTTTAACAGTTCCCAAAAAAAATTAAACTATACAATTAACCCCCCCCCCCTGTATATTGAGCATCTACATCATTATTTCGATCCTATAGTTGGTATCATAGGAGAATATCATACTCCATAAAAACATAACATTATATCCCCAGCACATGATGTATACCATACCTATATTGTGTGTAACCCACATGGGGTATCTATTCATGTTCCTCTTATGGAATTTTTTAAAGTACTTCACATGGTTTATGGTCGTTCACTATACATGTGGCATGTCATTAGGTTCTACACACCATGTACTCATTATTTTCATCCATCATCAAACCAAAGAACACATGGCATGTGTTCTTGAACTACATGCTATGTGATTGACTTTTTTAAATGAAACCCCTCTACAAAACACCTAAAACCTACATTTTACCAAAACAACTGCCTATATGGACTATAATACATACCAAACAGTCTATATATGTTGATTAAAAATAAAATGGTTAATCTAAAGGGGAAATATATAAAAAAAATATGGCATGTGACATAGTGAAATCTCCAAATCTTTAGGTCCCAATACACACTCTAAAGCCACAAAATCAAGGTCTGGTCTTGATCGGGCTCCTTAGATGAAGTTGATGCCTCCTACTCCCTTTCCCCTCTATCAAATAAATGTTTTTTATTAAGGTAGATCAACCCTCCCAGTTAACATTTTTGAGAAGGAATAGAGGAGGGGATGAATAAAAATAATAAAAAATTAATTTAAATAATAAATAAAACACTCATATTAAAGCTCAATCTGGGATATAAAACCTAAAATAAGTGAAAAACCCACTTGGGTAAAACCATATATTATATAATTAATAACAAAGTAAACATTTTAACATCAGACTCTGGAAGGGAGATATAAATTTTTGAGTATGTAAAATATTTAATATTTGTAAAATAAATATTAAAATATTTTAAAAATTACACCAAGCTCCAAATCTCACCAAATTCCATCCCAAAAGAAAATGTCCAACCTCAAGATCAATAAATCCATTAAAAATTTATTCTAATATTTTTTGAGGATAAATCTATAATTTCCCACACAAAATCACTTAGGATTTCAAATACAAATTTCCCATTATTTTCACAACATGCAAGGTCAGTAGGTCATACAGTTCAATTGTAACGGTGTTAATATTATATAATGTATCCATTATTCAATTTTAATGTTATATTATGAAGAAATAAAATATTAAAAATTTATAAATATATTTTATTTTATTTATTTTATATAAGACTTATATTATATATAAATAAACTAGAAATCAATTTCATTATTATTGAAATATAATTTAGGAATTGAAAATGCATACAAAAATATAGGGTTTATACTGGTTAACTTTATACATGTAATGTTACATATTTATATGGGTTTTTTTATAACCCATGTCATCCAATAGATTAACAAGTCTAATTTATCCATTTTTTATAAAAATATGAGGCACTCACTAAAACGTGGTTAAGTACACCGCTGTGTGGTTTTTGGTTTCTGGACCAAAACACATTTAACACCCTTTAAACATCATAAAACTCCATCTCATTATTTTTAAATGTAAATATGATTCATTTAATAGGTTTTTATCAAAACATTTCAACAAAAATTGAAGAATCCAAATGTACTAATGAAGTAAACATATTATTTATTGTCAATATGTTTATGTGTTAGATAGTTAATATGTGGATAAGTTGAATTATAGAGGAAGATCCAAATTAATAAAAGTAAAGATTTATAATTTTTTCACAACAACATAATGGATATTCATTAACATAATGGAAATTGAATTTGTGATAATATGTTTAACAGGGGTAAATAAAATTTGTGTTGATACATAGAATTCCACTATAAACAAATTTGGTGTAGGAATATATATATCTAATTTTTGTTAACTTTTATTATATGGAATCATGAAAATTTATTCAAATATATAATATAAAAAAATTATCTAATACATGTTTTCAATGTGTTAGAGGATTTGGTTATTCGACTTCTTAAATATATGTGATTGAAGAAGCTTAGAGGAAGAAAGAAATAACTAAGAGTCTATCCACGGGTTTTTTGTCATTTTGGTCACTTAATAAATGAAGAATATCACAAGGATGAAAGTTTAATAATGAAAAAAATAGAATGAGGGTACTGAGCACGCATCTGAGCCTCCCGCTCCCAAGTGCTCTCCTGGAGATTCCCGTGCTGCCATCTGATGCGCACAAGAGGAATCGATCGCCCACGTAGGACCCGCTCCTGTCGATCCTCTATCTCCACCGGGACCTCCGTAAAAGTCGCCCCATCGTCAACGTCAAGCTCCCCATGGTCAATGATGTGCGTCGGGTCGTGCACGTATCTCCTCAGCTGGGATACGTGAAAGACGTCGTGCACCCGGTGCAACTGAGGTGGTAGAGCCAGGCGATAAGCCACCTCGCCAATCCTGCTGAGAATCTGAAAAGGTCCGATGAAGCGCGGAGATAACTTGCCGCCTCGGCCAAATCTCCGAATACCACGTCGAGGTGAGACCCGCAAGAAGACGTGGTCGCCATCCTCGAACTCTAGTGGTCTCCGCCTCCTGTCAGCATATGACTTCTGCCGGCTCTGAGCTGTCCTCATCCGCTCCTGGATGACCTGGACCTTCTCTGTCGTGGCCTGGACCATCTCCGGTCCCACTAGTGCTGACTCCCCAGGGTCTGTCCAGCACAAAGGAGATCTACATGGTCGGCCGTACAACGCCTCGTACGGTTCCATCCCGATGGTGGAGTGGTAGCTGTTGTTGTACGCGAATTCCACCAAAGGTAGGTGGTCCTCCCAGCTACGACCAAAGTCAAGGACACATGCACGGAGCATGTCCTCGAGAGTCTGAATGGTCCTCTCCGTCTGACCATCCGTCTGAGGGTGAAAAGCTGTGCTAAGACGTAGCTGCGTCCCGAACGCCTCCTGCAACCCCTTCCAAAGCCGGGAAGTAAAGCGGGCATCACGATCGGAAACGATAGATGATGGCACGCCGTGGAGCCGCACAATCTCCTGAATGTAGAGACGTCCCAAGCTCTCCACCGAGCCCTGCTCTCTGATGGGTAAGAAGTGTGCCGACTTGGTGAGTCGGTCAACAATCACCCAGATGGAGTCGTCACCTCTGGAAGTGCGTGGAAGTCCAGTTACGAAGTCCATAGATATGCCGTCCCACTTCCACTCCGGAACCTCCAAGGGCTGTACCAAGCCTGCTAGTACCTGATGCTCTGCCTTCACCTGCTGACAGGTAAGGCATCGAGAAACGAACTCTGCTACAGCCTTCTTCATGCCCGGCCACCAATGCTGTCGTCTGAGGTCCTGATACATCTTCACCACTCCAGGATGTACCGCTAAAGGAGAAGTGTGAAACTCCCTCAGCACTTCCTCTCGCAAAGCTACTGGTACCATAGTACGTCCTCTGAAAAGGATGTCGTGCTCTGCTCCAAGGGAGAAACCATCAGGTGCCTGTCCCGAGGATATCTGTGCACGCTGTGTCTCACAGTCAGCGTCCCCGCGCTGTGCCTCCCTGACTCGCTGCAGTAGTGGAGAAGTGACTGTGAGAGACTGAAGAAAGGCTGCTCCATCTCTATCTACGAAGGATATCTGCAAAGAGGCTAGCTGCTCCGTCGCCTCCTCGAGTAGCTGAATGCCCGTCCTCCTGCTGAGGGCATCGGCTACTATGTTCCCTTTCCCAGGTGTATAGACTATCTCAAAGTCATAGTCCTGGAGGAACTCGAGCCATCGACGCTGTCTCAGGTTCAGATCCTTCTGCGAGAAGATATACCTGAGACTCTGATGATCGGAAAAGACTGTAAAGCGCTCGCCCATCAGATAATGTCGCCATGTCTTCAGGGCGAAGACCACTGCTGCTAACTCCAGGTCATGGGTAGCGTAGTTCTGCTCATGCGGTCTCAACTGTCGTGATCCATAGGCGATCACTGCCCGCTCCTGCATCAGAACACATCCGAGTCCGGTCCCTGATGCATCGCAGTAGACCACGTACCCTACTCCCTCCTCAGGCAACCTCAAGATAGGTGCGCTAGTCAATCTCTGCCTCAGCTCCTCGAAGCTCTGCTGACAACTGTCTGACCACACGAAGGGTTTCCCCTTCTTCGTCAACGCTGTGAGTGATGCCGCAACTCTGGAGAAGTTCGGCACAAATCTCCGATAGTATCCAGCTAGTCCCAAGAAACTCCGAACCTCAGTCACGCTCCTGGGTGGCTCCCATGCTATCACAGCCTCAATCTTCGCGGGATCCACTGCAACTCCCGCCTCAGAGATAACGTGTCCCAAAAAGTGGACCTCACGTATCCAGAACTGGCACTTCGAGAGCTTACCATAAAGCTGGTGCTCTCGGAGTGTGTCAAGAACAACTCGCAAGTGATAGGCGTGCTCCTCCTCTGTCGTAGAGTAAATCAGAATGTCGTCGATGAAGACCACGACAAACCGATCGAGGTATGGCTGAAAGATCCTGTTCATGAGTGCCATGAACACTGCTGGAGCATTGGTTACACCGAAAGGCATAACCAAGAACTCATAGTGGCCATACCGACATCTGAAGGCCGTCTTCTGCACATCCTCGTCTCTGACCCTGAGCTGATGATAGCCTGACCTGAGGTCTATCTTCGAGAACCACCGTGCTCCCTTGAGCTGATCAAAGAGGTCATCAATCCTCGGTAGCGGATACTTGTTCCTCACTGTCACCTGGTTCAGGCGACGATAGTCAACACAAAGTCGCAAGCTCCCGTCCGCCTTCTTGGCGAACAAAATCGGGGAAGCCCAGGGTGAAACACTGGGTCGGATGAATCCCTTGCCCTGCAAGTCCTCCAACTGTACCCGTAGCTCTCGAAGCTCGGCGGGGGCCATCCGATATGCTGGAGTGGATATCGGGGCTGTCCCGGGGTACAAGTCAATATAAAAGTCTACCTCTCTGCGAGGAGGTAGCCCTGGAACATCGTCGGGAAAAACGTCCGCATACTGATCCACCACTGCAGGAAAACCAGGACTCCGCACGTCAACTGCTCCAAGGATAAGGCTAGCCAACTGATGAGTGATGGGCTGTCCTCTCCTCCGCGGAAGTCCATCCTGTGCTGCTAAGGCTCCCTTCTCGCCGGTGAAGGTGAACCTGCTCCCGTCGCTGCGTACACATCGCACCTTGCGCCTAAAACAGTCAATCTGTGCATGGACCGTAGACAGCCAATCCATGCCCAAGATGACGTCGTAAAGCCTCGACGCTGCTACAAGAAGATCCCAGCCGAAGCTCTCGCCTCCTAGAGTAAGCTCACACTGCCGGCACCAGTGCGTAATCGTCGAGTCTGCTCCCGTAGGAGTCTCTAGCCGTAAGGATCGAGCCAACGGCTCTGTCGGAATCTCCGAGCTCCGAACAAGGGCAGCGGCTATGAAAGAGTGACTCGCTCCTGTGTCTATAAGAACTGCAGCAAGGGTGGAATAGACACAGATAGTACCTCGAATCATCTCGGGTGCGCCGTGGTCGTAGGCCTCTGCTGCCTGAAGCTGTGCCTGTCGCTGCCCGCCAGCTCCCTGTGGTCGGGGTGGACCTCCTGGTGGTGGTGGTGGTAGAGCCTCAAAGCGTCGGCCACCACCAGCTGCTCGTCCAGCTCCTCTGCCTCGTCCGCCTCCTCCCTGCGGACCGCCACGGTCGACCCTCTGCCTCTGCCTCGGTGGTCCATCAACTGACTGCTGCTCCTCGGCACGGCGGGTCGGGCAGTCGCGAGCCATGTGGCCCTGCCCGCCGCACGAGTAGCACTGCCTGCCTCTCGGAAGACTGGCTCCGCGCTGTGTGCCCCGCACTGCTGAGCCAGTGCCCTGAGATCGTCGGCCTGAAGGTCTGATCTGTCTGGACCCCTGAGTCATCCATCGACTGCCTGCTGCAGATGACTCTGCCACGTGCCGCCCTGCGGTGGGTCGCTGTGCTGGTGTAGACTCAGCAAGGAAGCTCTCGATCAGAAGTGCCCGCTCCAGTACTCCTGTCTGAGTCGGTATGCTGAGGGAGATCAGCGATGCCCTGATCTCGTGTCTCAAACCCTGCTCGAAGGTCCGGGCCCAGAAGAATGGATCCCGTACCATGTCGGTCGAGTAGCGCGAGAGATCGGTAAACCTCGCCGAGTACTGGGAGACCGACATGCTGCCCTGCCGCAGCTGTAGAAGCTCCTGGATGCGCACCGCTCGAAGGGTGGCCGGGACGAACTCAGAGCGGAAGAGGCTCTCGAAGTCCGTCCAAAGTAGAGATGCCTCATCGTGCACCTGGAGCATCAAGCTCCACCATCGTCCAGCTGCTGCGTGTAATAGGCTCGCAGCGAGGATCACCATGAGGTCTGCTGGTGTCCTCACTAGCCTAAACACTCGTACTACTGCCTCCAGCCAGTCCTCTGCTGCCTGGGGATCCGTCTCCCCGCGAAACCTGGGCGGTCGCTGGTGCTGAAACTCATGCAGTGCGCTGAGGCGACGTGCATCGTCAGCGGCTGCTGCTGGAAGCATCGGGGGCTCGGCGGGTAAAGTTATCGCCGGTGCCACTACTGGAAAAGGGCCCTGCACCGAGGCCTCGTCGCTCGGGGGGCTGTCGTCTCGCTCGACTCTCGGAACCCTAGCTGGCTGCCGTCGTGGGGCCATCCTGAAAAGGAGAACAAGAGCACCATCGTCAGAACAGTATACCTGGTAAGCTGAATTAAGTAATCACAAAGAAAACTTGAGACTTTCGTTAAGCAGATCAGTATACCCAGTGAGCTGACACAAGTAATCACAAAGAAAACTTTGAAACACACAAGCAATCAATGTTTTCGTGCATTAAGTCGGAAATCAGAAGTCAGGGTCCTGGTGTACGGATACGTCGGCCGCCGCACCAACACTGGACTCCCTGGACTGATAACCACACTCAATACTCTAAACATTATTGCTTCACATAGAAAAGATCAGAGTTCGCGGTAGAACCGAACTCCTCTGATACCAATTTGTCACGACCCGCCCTCGGGGTCCGAGCCGTGACTACCCCAAGCCCGCCTTCCATAGGCCAGGGGCAGGCGACTAGCACCAAGGCGTAAATCCCGGTAAAAAGGGAAGGCATTGCCTTTGAAAAGTAAACACACACTACAGAGTAAACAAGCGAAAAGTAAACACTAAACAAGCAGAGTACGACTGAAAGTGCGGAAAAGTAAATGGGCCAGAATACAAACCCAAACTGAAAGTAAAGTACAACTCAAAAAGGGAAAAACAGCAACTGAAAAGTAAAAGCCGCTACTCCGAGCTGTCCACTGGAAACCCCACCTGAAGGGTGGGTACAGATAGCTCCTCTGCTCCACGGGTCCCACCGTCCGCTCCGTGCTCGTTCCGCCCAGTGATCCACCTCCGGGTACCGTCCCGCTCCGCAAACCTCAGCTAAGGTCAACGCTGTCCGTCGTCTGCAACCAACACAACGTAGTGCGGGCGAAGCCCGTGCAGGGGTGAGTATAAGCTACTCAGTAGGGACCCCGAGACCCCTGAAGGTCTCTCAAAATCCACAAAGGATAAACCACGAAGCAAAGTACAATTACGAAGTAACAACCAACACTGCTTAGGTATATGCCCATACATATACCTAAGTCATCAATTCAAATACGCTCCAACCTCCGAGCCCAAGTATAACTCAGTCCATGCAGGAAAGTATACGTATTCCACAAAGGAAAGTAACAGGATTCAGCTCACACAGGTATACTTCTTCAAGGACGATAAAGATGATCACTGATCCATCTAAGTCGTCGGACCCACGAAGGATCGATAGGTAACTAACCCCCGCAAGACCCACACAGGATCGGGCTCACACAGAACCTGTAGGCGCTGGCTCACACAGAACCGCTGAGCGCAAGGACCCACACAGGATCGGGCTCACACAGAACCTGTAGCACTGATCCACGTAGGATCGCTGAGTGTTGTAGTCGTCGTCGTCGAATCCACACAGGATCTATGTACTGTCGTCGTCGAATCCACACAGGATCTCTGTACTGTCGTCATCGCAGTTACAGTAGCAGTCGTAGCAGTAGAACAGTCGCAGCCAGCACTAGGGTTCCCGCACACAGCAAGCTCGTACGGAGGGTCCGCTCCACGAGCCGAGAGGCTGATACATCAACTGTCACGAAGACCGAAGTTGATGTATCCAAAAGTTCCGTATCGTCAAAAGGAACTCAACGCAACAGACGGCGCGTCGATCGGACGCCCGGTTTGAGAGTTATTGGCATTTTCGTCTCCGGGGCCCGGTTGGTTTTTAAGGCAAAACCAACCCGACCGTACTCCACCTGCGTCCAAACCTCGGGCGGAGTATGCCAAAAGATCCGTCTCACTAAGAGGAACATTACGCGACTGACGACACGTCAATCGGACGTCCGTAGCTCAAGATATGAGCGTTTCCGCTGCGAAGGCCCGGTTGGTTTCGTGAACGAACCAACCCGGCCGAACTCAAAGTAACCCGAAACCTTGAGTGCGATATACCGAAACGACCGTCTCGATCCAAGGATCGCGTTGCCGCAGACGGTTCGTCATTCGGAGGTCCGAGGCTCAAGTTATAAGCCAAGAACCGAATCTGGTCCGAAACGGGGGGTCCGGGTCCGGGCCGACCCGGCCCGACCCCCCCCCCCCCCCCTCTGGACGGCGCGGCGGCCGGCGGCGGCGGACGGCGGCGGCGGACGGCGGCGGCGGGCGGCGGCGGCGGACGGCGGCGGCGGGCGGCGGCGCGGCGGCGCGGCGCGGCGGCGGCGGGCCGCGTGGCGGCGGCGGCGGCGTGCCGTGCTGGCGGCGGGGTGCCGCGGCGCACGCGGGAGGCACACGGGGGCTAAGCCCCGCGTTTCTGTCAAGTGGCACGGCCTTGTGCCGTGCCTTGCAAAAGAAAACGCCCCCCCCCCACAATTGGGGGCCGGCTGGACGAACCGGGGGGGCTTTGCCCCCCCCCCCCCCCCTCCTTTAAAAGAACCGCCCCCCTCATTAAGAGGGGGGTCTTGAAGGACCGGCCGGGGGTTTAATCCCCCGGTTTTTATGACATCCGGCCGGCCCGCTGGCCGGCCGGTTTTTACCAACGGGACCGGAATTTCCGGTCCCGCCCTCGACTTCCGACGCCGGCGGCCCGGCCGCCGGTCTTTCCTTCCGCCGCGGCCCGGAACCGGCCGCGGTCTCCTCGTCTCACCGCGGCCCGGAACCGGTCGCGGTGTTCGTCGTCCGGCGCGGTGCGACGGCACCGCGCCCCTTTCGCCGTGCCATGAATCCTCCCAACGCGGCGCGACGGCGTCGCGTTCTTGAAGTCTCTCCTCGGCGAAGCGCGACGGTGTTGCGGAAAATTATAAGCATGTTCATCCGCGTGGTGCGACGGCACCACGCCTCTTGCTTCCACCCGCAATTGAATAAAACGAGAACTAAGGAGGGGGGGTTCGGCCGTGTTCATGCGGTCCGACCCCCCTCACGTTAAATAATAACATAACTAAAGAATATCCAAAAGCCTCACATTTAGTCATGCTAAAATCCATGTTTCAAGAATGGAATAAAAATAATCAATAAATAACATCCCCTACCTCTGGTTTCAAGAACGAAGATCGTCAACGACCCGCGGAAGACGCGTCGCGGTGGTCGGCGTCACGGAAGAAGGACGTCGATGTCGTGAAGCGAGGATTCGAAGTTCTTTGACGACGATTTCGTCGCGGGAAGTCGTCGCGGAAGAGATGACGCGGAAGAAGACGTCGTCGGTGTCGCGGGTAAGGCGTCGCGAAAGACGATTCCCGAGAACGTGGCGTTCTTCGTCGAAGCTTGAAGAAGAAGAAGATGAAGGCTCCAAATTCTCTCAAGGTGGCTAGAGAATTCTAACCCAAATAAAATAAGCTAAGTCTTATTTTATTCACACAATTATCAATTTGAATTTCAAAGGTTTGAAATTCAAACAATTCAAACAATTCAACTCCATTAATTAACAAAGTTGTCATGTTATTAAAAGAGGAGTTTAAGGGGGAAGTTGAGAGGTTATTAAAAGATTTAGGGGTTCGTGTGGGCCCCACCACACTTAATCCTCCCAAGGGAGGTTAAGTGGGTGTGGGTCCCACTTCCAATCCCCCTTAGGTAGGTTTTTTTTTAATAAGTTTAAATAAAATTTGTTTTACACAATTTTATTTAACTTAACTGAAAAACCCCAAAACGTAACTTTCAACCCGCAACAAACGCAACTCCCGAAAAGGTCTCATTAAGCGAAAATCGGCGCTGCGAGTTCATCGGTGCCCTCGGATTTCAATTCCGAGAACCGGATCAAAAGTTAGGAATTCCCGCTCGTTCGTTCACTGAACGTACCCGAGCCAAACTTCGGAAAATAATTCCGGGCACTCCGGGCCTCGGAATCAGGTGCCGTCTGAAACCGCGCTCTTGTAAAAATCCAAAGAAAATTAAGAAAAAAATTTCCCTTGAATTTTACGGTCTTTACAGCTTCCTATACAAGATTGCATCATTATTTTCAACAAAAGCCTTTTCTTTTAAAATTACATGGTATTATGTGAAAAGAAAATGATTTTTAAGAAGAAAGGATATTTTCCTCAAGAATTCATTTCAAGTGTTTTATCAAATCAATTTTCCATATAAAATGACATTATTTAATATGTTTATGTTTCAAGTATAATGTCTCCATTATTTACATGGTTTGATTCTTCTTATGAGAAAATTATATCTAATTTTATGGATTACGTTATGATGGAAAGATGTTTAAGAATCTCATTCTATTACATGGGTTATGCTATGATGTATGATTCATGATTTTGTGGCACACGAATGAATGATTTAATTATGAGATGGGTGGGACCTATATCTCCCTCCAATGAATTGGGTAAAGATTCTTATCTCATGAGATAGACATGGATGGAATGGTAAGTTAATCTAGTTCAGTAATACCGGACTGGAACGAGGGGTGAACTCGATTCAGAAAGGGACTTTGTCCACTAAGATGGTATGGGCATCAATGCCTTAGCTACTATGGAAATCATTTCATGTGCTTAATGGTTGCACAATCACATGTTTTATTCCCATTCTATTTTATCAGGATTAATGTTTCTTTATGATCTATGCCTTATGTACTACCATGTTTTATGTCATTGCCCAAGATTTTTATGTTTAAACATTATGTTCATGTTTTTAAGTTCAAATGCATATGATTTGTTTTATTTTATCCATTCTTACCCTTACTGAGCATTTGAGCTACCCTCTATATGTTTTCTTTTCCCCATGATTTAAAGAAAGGTTTTAGGTAAGAAAAACCAAAAGGGGAATAACTTTATGGAAGATGTTGAAGATCTTTCACCATGATTAGAAGAATACGTTCTGAATTTCCAAAGACACTAAACTATTACGGTCCTTTGGTGTCTGTTTTTGATATGTATTAATTATTCTGCAAAACTAATGTAATGTCTATGTGCTTCAAGATTTGGGTCTCTACAAAGATGACTAGTTGGTCAAGGAAAACTACAGAAGACATGAGAAATATTGATGAGTTCCAAGATAGTTTCAAGGATGCATTTGACACTGAAGATGTGAAGATCAAGGATCTCACAAATAGTTTTTGAGGAGAAGCTTACTCTGGAAAAAAATTCTCAGATTCAAGAAGTGAAAGATCTGAATGGAAAGTTGTATTCAATTTCTCATATTTGGAAGAGATAAAGGGATCACAGTATTGAGATAGAAGAAAATCTTGCTAAGTAGGAAGAAGCCTTGAAGGCTTAGGCATAGGTTCTTAAGGCTCAAGATGAAAAAATAAAAGCCTTAGAAAAGAAATCTGAGGATTAGAATTAGATTCTCAAGCAAGAAGAGGAAGATCATAAGGATCTCAAGAAGCTCAAAACTATTATGAAGAAGTTGATGTCTAAGGAGAAGGAAGGATAATCTTGTTCAATTACAATCTTTTGTTGTATTCATTCCTTGTACAAATTTTTCCAATCCTAATGAAATTTTTGGTTTCTCTTTGTATATTTTTGGTTGTCATGTACTAATATTTTAGGTAATATATTTTTTTTTTCCATTCCCTATATTTATTTTTGAAAAACAAAAAGGGGGAGAAAGGAAAAAACAATACTAATAAAAGAACAAATTTTCCTTAGTAAGATGGAGTTCATCTAAGGGGGAGTTCTTATCCAAGAAGATTTCTGTATGCAATAAAATGCTAAGTCACATTCCAAAAATTTAGAATACAGTCCTTAGTGTGTCCAAATACTAAGGGTAAGTTAGTCATATTCTTATTTTCCCATGTTTTAAGGGAGATAATTTTTACATTCAAAGTCCAGAAAAAATATTTTCTAAGTCCTTATACTCGTTTTCAAAAGGATGTTTGTGCTTTTCAAAAGGGGCGAGATTGTTGAGTCAATAGGTTTCCTTATGAATTTTCCATTCCTTCATGTTTTGTGAGATTGTTGAGTCAATAAGGTTTCCTTATGACTTTACCATTTCTTCATGTTTTTTAAATCACAAACACCTTATCTTAAATCAAATTTCATTTACCCTATGCTTTACATTCATAAAGAAATTTTCCTTCCCTAAGGAAATTTATCCTTACCATGTTTTTCATTATTCATTTTATTTCGAAATGTAAAATAAGGTTCCATATCTAAATCCTTAGATTATTATACTACTTTGATATAAATCACTCTGTTTTAGAGATATGAATTCAGGTTCTCAATTATAATGAATTTAGACTCTGAACTTTCTATGTTTAGGTTACAAATTCTTATGAATTCAAACTCCGAACTTTCTAATTTTAGGTTATGAATTCTAATGAATTTAGACTCTAAACTTTCTATATTCAGACTCCGAATTCCCCTGAATTTAGACTCCAAACTTTGTAAGTTCTGACTCTGAGTTCTACGAATTCAGACTCCGAGCTTTCTAAGTTCAGACTCCGAACTTTCTATGAATTTAGACTCTAAATTCTTATGAATTCAGATTCCAAATTTCCTTGAAATTCAAACTCCATAATTCTATATAATTTAGGTTTTGAATTCCTTTGAATATAGAATCAAAATATCTATGTATTATAGACACTGAATATGGTTTTTGGTTAGACTCTGAACTTTCATTTTCCCTTACAATCTTAAAAATAAATTTGGTTAAGTAACTATATTTTTTCTTACTCATATTTTGGTTATAAAATGATGTCATGCATTCAGTTTATAACTAACCATTGTTTGAGTGACACATGTAGAGGTCCCTCCGAAATTCATGGAAAAATATGAATATTGCAGGAGGGAGCCAACCGTTTAGAATGTACCTATATATAGGAGCTCATTTGAAATAGCTCATTACAAGTTGATCAATCTAGAGATTACATACTGCTAAAGTGATTTCTAGGGAGAGACTTTCATGCTTTGCATGTACTGAACATCTTGTTCAGAATTTCTTCATGTGACTCTGAATGTTGCTGAGTACATTCAAGGTCTTCTGGGGATTGAAAGAAAGAGGTGCCGACTAACTTGAAGTTCGAGGGCTTGCGGGGATAGCAAGACAGACTCCGATTTTTGTATCGATGGATTACCCTAGACTGGGTAAGACAGACTTTCTTGAAAATATAAATCAAGGGACCTTTATCTAAGGTTGTTGGATACCGTTCTCTTTGAGTTAAAATATTTAATACTTATTACTTGTATTATTTCAAGTTTTCTGTTTCATTTTGTTTGTTGAGGAAAGTATAGCTTTCTTATACTTTTTTATACTTTTTCACTTTGATTTAGTGAGATTCTATACGCTTTAAGGTAGTTTCTTTATCTTTGTAAACTTTTGTTAAGTTTCATTTCTGAAATCACATTTTTGGAATTAAATTCTCATAATAACATTTTCGGAATCAAGCAAGTTTATAGAACTTTTAGGTTTTGTGAATTTACTTTGTCTAACCCTGTTAAACATTAGAAAGGGTTCTGACCAACTTTAACAGTTCCCAAAAAAAATTAAACTATACAATTAACCCCCCCCCCTGTATATTGAGCATCTACATCATTATTTCGATCCTATAGTTGGTATCATAGGAGAATATCATACTCCATAAAAACATAACATTATATCCCCAGCACATGATGTATACCATACCTATATTGTGTGTAACCCACATGGGGTATCTATTCATGTTCCTCTTATGGAAATTTTTAAAGTACTTCACATGGTTTATGGTCGTTCACTATACATGTGGCATGTCATTAGGTTCTACACACCATGTACTCATTATTTTCATCCATCATCAAACCAAAGAACACATGGCATGTGTTCTTGAACTACATGCTATGTGATTGACTTTTTTAAATGAAACCCCTCTACAAAACACCTAAAACCTACATTTTACCAAAACAACTGCCTATATAGACTATAATACATACCAAACAGTCTATATATGTTGATTAAAAATAAAATGGTTAATCTAAAGGGGAAATATATAAAAAAAATATGGCATGTGACATAGTGAAATCTCTAAATCTTTAGGTCCCAATACACACTCTAAAGCCGCAAAATCAAGGTCTGGTCTTGATCGGGCTCCTTAGATGAAGTTGATGCCTCCTACTCCCTTTCCCCTCTATCAAATAAATGTTTTTTATTAAGGTAGATCAACCCTCCCAGTTAACATTTTTGAGAAGGAATAGAGGAGGGGATGAATAAAAATAATAAAAAATTAATTTAAATAATAAATAAAACACTCATATTAAAGCTCAATCTGGGATATAAAACCTAAAATAAGTGAAAAACCCACTTGGGTAAAACCATATATTATATAATTAATAACAAAGTAAACATTTTAACATCAGACTCTAGAAGGGAGATATAAATTTTTGAGTATGTAAAATATTTAATATTTGTAAAATAAATATTAAAATATTTTAAAAATTACACCAAGCTCCAAATCTCACCAAATTCCATCCCAAAAGAAAATGTCCAACCTCAAGATCAATAAATCCATTAAAAATTTATTCTAATATTTTTTGAGGATAAATCTATAATTTCCCACACAAAATCACTTAGGATTTCAAATACAAATTTCCCATTATTTTCACAACATGCAAGGTCAGTAGGTCATACAGTTCAATTGTAACGGTGTTAATATTATATAATGTATCCATTATTCAATTTTAATGTTATATTATGAAGAAATAAAATATTAAAAATTTATAAATATATTTTATTTTATTTATTTTATATAAGACTTATATTATATATAAATAAACTAGAAATCAATTTCATTATTATTGAAATATAATTTAGGAATTGAAAATGCATACAAAAATATAGGGTTTATACTGGTTAACTTTATACATGTAATGTTACATATTTATATGGGTTTTTTTATAACCCATGTCATCCAATAGATTAACAAGTCTAATTTATCCATTTTTTATAAAAATATGAGGCACTCACTAAAACGTGGTTAAGTACACCGCTGTGTGGTTTTTGGTTTCTGGACCAAAACACATTTAACACCCTTTAAACATCATAAAACTCCATCTCATTATTTTTAAATGTAAATATGATTCATTTAATAGGTTTTTATCAAAACATTTCAACAAAAATTGAAGAATCCAAATGTACTAATGAAGTAAACATATTATTTATTGTCAATATGTTTATGTGTTAGATAGTTAATGTGTGGATAAGTTGAATTATAGAGGAAGATCCAAATTAATAAAAGTAAAGATTTATAATTTTTTCACAACAACATAATGGATATTCATTAACATAATGGAAATTGAATTTGTGATAATATGTTTAACAGGGGTAAATAAAATTTGTGTTGATACATAGAATTCCACTATAAACAAATTTGGTGTAGGAATATATATATCTAATTTTTGTTAACTTTTATTATATGGAATCATGAAAATTTATTCAAATATATAATATAAAAAAATTATCTAATACATGTTTTCAATGTGTTAGAGGATTTGGTTATTCGACTTCTTAAATATATGTGATTGAAGAAGCTTAGAGGAAGAAAGAAATAACTAAGAGTCTATCCACGGGTTTTTTGTCATTTTGGTCACTTAATAAATGAAGAATATCACAAGGATGAAAGTTTAATAATGAAAAAAATAGAATCTTGAATTAAATTTACAGTAATGTTTTAATTAAAATAATCAATATTGAGTAATCATATCGTGAAATATTTTAAAAAACTAATCTCATGAAATTTACAAACAATCGGGTAATTTCTAAATCCAATAAATGTGTTTATAAAATGAACTAATGTATTTAAGGATTCCTGAGAGTTTTTTTATAATAATCTTACCTTATTTTCATAAGTTCAAGATTTATAATGTTGAAATCAAATTTTCAAAAATGTTTAGAATGCCATTAATATAAAAGGTTCATCGAAAGGCATGAATGTAGAATTGAAAATTCTCGAGAGAGCTTACCTTGAGATATTTAAGAGTACATGTTAAATGAAAAATATCAAAGAAATATGGCACACTAATTTATGTATCAGTTAGTTTTTTAACATGTAAAATTAAATCTATAAGAAGAATTGTATAATTGGAAAAGAAAAGTAATATGTAACATTAACTTTGAAGCATCCATAAATGTATGATTGAAAATTCATACAAGAACTTAGAAAAGTATTGAACACCACTGAGATACATAAGATTCATTTGAATTATAAAAAAGAGTAACCTGACATAATAGAGGCAAAAAATTTCACAAATGTATAGCCCCATACTATAATACACAGGAGTGATCTTCACTTACAGAAAATTTAACACATTATTTATAAGGTTCTCTTAGTTGGTTGAATTTGAGAAGTTGAAGAATATTTGTAAATACTTTAAGAATTTAACCTAAATAATTTAGATATTATTAATCAATTAATTAAACATCAATAAAATTCAATGAATTTGGCTTCAATAAGAATTTAGAAAAGATGATCTTAACTTTAACACCTTGAAAATTCTATAAGAATGACATTTTATTCGATGGCGGGTATGACACGTAACACCAAGTATAGAAATAAATATAACATATCAATACATTATGATAAATTTCTTATTTTAATCAAATAAAATAAATTTTATAGCTTTGAATTCATTCAGCATTAATTTAGCTTGTTTTGCATGCAACAATGACTTTCTTTGATAGCTTTCATTACACGTATGACTGGGTATTATTGAACAACTATATACAATTATTATTTAAAATAAAAATTATTTCCTAGTTGTTAAAATTTTGTTTATGAATAGTATTAACCTACTTATGAAAACATAGTTTTTAATGCATTGGTTAACAATTAATTATAAAAGAATATAAAAACCAATTGAATATAAAGTAATTTTTTAAAAAAACTATTTCTATGTGCCAAAGGTGTTTTATCTTAATAAATTAAAATAATTGTTATAATTGAATTATGTTGATGAAATTTTTATATCATATATTAAATAAAATGTTTCTTTATTCATCCAATATAATTTATAGCTAGAATATAAAAACAAGTACAATTTTACACATAAAAACTACATTTTTATAAAGGCATTTTCACCACCTTTTAATAGAACACTTCTTTTAAAACTAAATTTAGAAATTTTTATAAAGTTTATTTAAAAAAAATAAAAGTAATTTTTAAAATAATAATTTCATAAATATATTAGGGTGATTTTTTTGGTATTTTTCAGATATGTTTCATTTTAATATGAGTAATGAAAAATATTACATTTTAATAGAAAACTGACTTTTTGTCTAAATAATTTATAATGATAAAATATATTTTTGAATTTTTATTAAATTAAATATATATAAATTATATATCTATTAATACAATTTAGGTAATTGTAATCATTTATAAATTTAATTTAAATAAAATAACTTTGTTAACTTTTGACTATTTTCACTTTAAAAACCTGTTTTATCATCATGCCTAAGGGATTAATTTTAAATTAATTTCTACCACTTATATGATTTGAATATGGTAAAATTCATACTAAATTATGAATAATCATAATTTATAGCTTCTTAAAAGATTAAATTAATTTTTTACCATAATTGTTAATTAATGTTGTTAAAATTAATTATAGTTATTATGGTAAAAACAGGTTTACTTAATAGTTAAACTAATAGTATAAGGTGAAAAAATAACCATACACATTTCAAAAGCCAATATTATTGTAATATTTAGAAAATATAACCTATTTTATATAAAATGGTTTATTATTGGAGGCACATGATGTAAGGGAGACAACCCAATAATATTTACCTTTTTGGTATTTACAACTTTTCCACTCACCTCCCTTATTAAAAGCCACCATCTCTCCCCATATCCTCATACCTATCAAGCCCTTTTGATCAAAAATTACCTTTCAAAATATATCCCCAATTTCTCTTCCCTCATACTAGAATCCTCAATTTTTGAATTAATTAAATCAAGGAATTCTGTTGGTGCAAACCCAAATGAGTTACCCGAAAAAGAGGTAATGTCCATCAACAAACGTCTTTGTTTTATTTATTCCTAAAAACCCTTAATTTATTTTTATATAATTATTATATAATAACATTAGTATACTAAATATAATTATATTTTGTTTTTTGAAGGGTAAAACCTACACCCACACACACTTACATCAAATAGGATTCACGATAATCCTTCGTGTGCATGGAAGATTATTACCTTGTTTACTGATGTCGTTCTATCTTCCATTACCACATTTCAAAGTTGGGAATAATAATGGATTTATAGTCTATATATGAAATATATTATATTTATAATTTATTTATTCTTGTTTAATTATTATATAATTCATTCCTTCATTCTGGGTACTGTAGTAGTACTGTAGCAGCGGCGGAACTGTAGCAGTGATGACACTTTAGTGGTAGAGGGGCTGTAGAAGGTACTAGAGCGGTGGTGATACTATAGTAGATATTGTAGCAATGCGGGTACTATAGCAATACTATTCACCGAGGGGTCATTTGGGCCAAAAAATGGGCTTTCAAGCCTTGTATTCAGGCCACTTACCTTGAGCCTTTGGTCTATGTAATAGGTCACCCTCTACCCAGTCTAAAGAGTTCTTTACATTAAATAATAAATTAAGGATTTGGCCCCATCCTTTAAAAAAATAACGTCGATCATGTGTACGACAGACTACCACCTCACGAAGCGAGGTCATTCATTCACACATTACATGGAATGTATTAATGATGTTTTTAAAAAAATATGAAATATATATGATATAAATATGATACTAAAATTTTAATATAAATATATATCATTTACTTTTATTTATTTTATATAAAACGTAAATGGAAAGAGTTTTCATACTTACATATGGATTACCGTCTCCATAAACGGTGCATTTCATTTCCAATCACTAAATAACATGCATTACTCTAAATTAATATATACTAAATTTATATGATATTTAAGTAATTTTTTACATTATCTATATTTTTTAATCATTACTTAAGTAATAGGAACAAAAAATAACAACTCAAAACATACTCAAAAAACAAGGAGATTAACACAAAATAAAGAAAATAATGAAATATTATTAACAAATTGGTGATAAGATGTTGTAAAAGAATAAAATATGACATTATAAATATAAATATAGTTTTATAATAAGTTAATAACATGATTAAAACCATAATATTATAGTATAAAGAGTGTTCTACCAAAAGTAAGCATAACATAATGGGATTTCTGGTCTCACTTTTATTTCTAAGAGTCTTATGTCATATTCACCACTCATTTTTTGTGGGGTATATAATACGCTATGAAATGTTAAATCATGTATTTAATTTATTTAATCATATGAAATGTTTCAATTGGTATTATTATTTCATGTATTCCACTATTGAAAAGTTACTCACGTAATAAGGGATTTTGTTTCAATTTCATTTCAGAGATGCACATTTTAAAGTTATGAACCTACTTTCCTTTACAAAGTGTAAATAATACCACATTGATATGTATTACCATGAATAATTAATTATTTATGGTATTTTATGTTTTGATTTTAATTATTTCATCTAGGTGTATATGAATTAATATTTATTAAGTGACCAGAAAAATTAATAACTCAATTTCTTTTCATTGGGTTATATTACTTCTTCATTGTCTTTGATACTCTATGATTTTGTTTATAATGAATTCAGATTTTATATTTTAGTATTTAAAAAAATATGTGCATCTAAATTTTAAACATTTAATATATTTATTAATAAATTCTCACTTCGTTGTTATTATCATTTTAAGGGTTTATTTCACAATCAAATTCTAATCGAGATTTTTTATTCTTGAATTTACATTAAATGAAATTATATGATCATTATTTCATAAAACATTTTATTTTATTATTATATATTTATACATGATCTTTTTCAATCAATAGATCCATTTTCTTACTCTTTAGAACTTAATATTTTTTTCAAATGTTTTTATAAAAATATGACTTCATGTATCACTTCGGTTGAAAATATTTTTTATTTAGAACTCATATTTTATAAAGATGTTTTCAAAAATGTTTTCAACAACTTCAGAATACTTTATTAAATTATTTATTACCCATTTATACTCTTCAAAAAAAATATTTTTTATAAATTTACTTTCAAAGAAGATTATTTTTAAAAAGTTTTTTCAAAAGACAAATATATTTTCCTCAAAAGTATTTTTAAAGGTTTTTTCAATCAATAAAAACAACCCTTATTCTTAATACAATGGGAATTTGTAGTATTGATACCATCTGTATTCTTCCTTCAGATGTATTATTTTTATTTTGACCAATGGTAGTATTGACATTCTCTTTCTTAAATCATCTTTTTGGTCGTTAACTTCCCCTTGAGTTATACACTTTATAGTGACCAATGAATATTAAATTTACCCTAAATATCCACATTATTTATCATGAATATGATTATTTCATAAAATATATACCATTTTTACATATTGTGTTTATAATTAAAGTTATTTATTTGACTTGGTAAATATTGATAAATCAATATCTTTTACCCAATATGTATATTTTATGTAAAGGAGTATTGATTCATTAATTAAATCAATTAATTGATTTATGATAGATGGTTTGGACCTAAAGTGCTAGGTGGGGCCCTCTATAAAATTTCCCACAGATGAATCGGCAGGTCTCATGATACAAATCAGTTAAGATATCATTAAACGATTTATTCCCTATATATGAAATTTTGTTATAAAATGTCTTGACGGTAGTGGTTTCATATGACAAATACATGACATCTAATAATTCACCATTACTTTCAATCAGAATTCATTTATTTTTATCTAGAGGATTTTCACTACAAAAAAATTATATGGATTTATTTCATTCTCGGATTATTGATTAAATGGATTGTTTGTTCAGTTATTTACCTTGTATTATACTCTTTTTTAAATGGAATGTGTGTTCAGTTATTTACCTTGACACGTTGATTATGACTTATCTAGTTATTTAAATGTAATTTATGTACAGTTATTTACCTTTATATATTGATTATTCTTTATCCAATTATTAAAATGGAATGTGTTTTCAGTTATTTACCTTTCCATATTGATTATTCATTATTTTTTTATGATAGATTCCACTTTTCAATACCCTTACTGAGCATTTTAGATCCCCCCTTATTTTGATTCCTTTCCCAAGGATTCAATAAGGTTTACTTTGATGTATATATTGGGATACACTATATGGAATAAATTTATTCTCAAAAAAGAAAAAAATATGTTCTAATTTGGTGTGTTCAAATGTAATATAGAAATCAGGTATGTATCTAGTTTACCAAGACTACTAAAATGATCAGTCCTTTAGGATACGTTTCATCATATCATATGCCAATGTAATGGTAGCAGGCACCGACTTCGTGCTTAATGGGCTCAATTTTCTACAATTTTCATCAAAGTAAGTTTAGTAGAAACATTGGAAAGAAGATTTATGAAAACATATATTTGAAAACACAACCCTATAGTCTAAATTGATGATAAGTATAGAAGAACATTTTAATGTTTTGGTAAGGTAATGATTATGCGGCCTTTCCTAGAAATACATTTCTTTTTGGATGTTATCAGGGATTTTTGAATTTAATATTAAAGATAAGTTCAAATACTTAAATGCCTCATTTAAGGTTTTATGTAATGAGATTATAGTAATATTAAGGACGTTTTGGAAAATTTTATGGAAGGTAAATATTTTAGTCGAAATATTATATGAAAAATAAATCTGTTAAATTTTATAAACATAAGTTTAATGGTAATTATACCCTTTATGTTTAATATGATCATTAAAAATATTGTAATAATATTAAAATATGAATATTAGACTTGGTGAAACATAGGTCCTATTGAAAACCATAGTAAAAAAGGTTATTTAATGATTAATTTTATTTCAAAGATATATATAATATTTTATTTGAATATTATAGAAATTAGATTAATATATATTATAAAAATAAAAAAAATGTATATTGGGAGACAACCCGTCATATTTGGAAAGGGTGTGGGGTTTGAACCCACAACCCAAGGATGATAAGGGTTTAAACCAAACTATGTACATACACAATTTCTAGGTTAATATAACATTGTTTTTAGTTAAATACACCAATGAATATATATTTATAATAAACCATTTGTATTACATTTTAGGTTAATATATTTATGTATTGAACATATTTTTTTCTAAAATAGTTAGAAACAAATAAAAATACTTCTCACTCTTTTATTGATCTTACAATCCATTACACATGAATTATAGTGCTTCGGGCATAAAAAATTAATTTATGGATAATTATTTATGGATTAAGTGATTAATTTTAGAGTGATCTAAGAATAACCAAAGTATGAAATTATTTTTGTAGATATATATCAAGTAATTATATTTACATATATTCTTAGGTAGTAAAATAATTACTAAGAATTTGGAAAATGATCTTGAAAAAAAATGTTATCCTAATACATCTATTTTTATTGAACCAATGGTCTTTTAAATCACCACAGATTTATGATTTTTAACCTCTAAAATTTTCATTGATCATTCACTTGTTTAGGATAAATTAATTCAATCACTCTCTATAAATATTTACTATTTTACTCTATGTCTATATCTTCACTTTCCCCTAGTGTTCTGCTACTTGGAAACATAGTTCTGTGTTGTTCCATATGACCTTGGTACTTCCCTTTCTCTCTTATCAATATTATTTCTTATCAACCCTTCTCATGATATAGTATTTCAGTGATGTAATTTGTAAATATCAAGACATTTATTACCATTATTGAGTTTAAATTTTGAGTACACCGTTTATTTAATGTGTGGAGCTTAAAACACCTAAAAAATTAAAAAATAATAACATTTTATTTGATGGTGAGTATGACACAAAACACCAAGAATATAAAGGAATATAACTAATCAAGACATTATGATATATTTACTATCTAAAATAAATTAAATCTATTCTATGACTTTCAATTCATGCAAAACTAAGTAAGCTTGTGTCGCACGCAACAATGGCTTTTTTCAATAGCTTGCATTGCAAACATGATTGGGTTTTATTGAACAACTATATCCTATTATTATTTAAAATCAAAATAATCTCATATATGTTAAAATTTTGGATACTAATAAGATTATCCAAATTATGAAAATATATGGTATAATTCATTGGATACTAATTAATTAAAAGTGAATATAAAATCGAATTGAATATAAAGGAAATGTTTTTATAAAAAAATATTTTTAAGCACCAAAGGTGTTTTGTATTGATAAATTAAATTAATTACAATTATTGAATAATATTGACAAAATTTATATATTATATATTCAATAAAATGTTTTTATATTCATCTAAAATATTTTATAGGTATAAATTAAGAATAAATCCAATTTTACATAGAAAAAATATATTTTCTTCTAAATTCAATGTTTCTTACTTTTAATGGAAAATTTGTTTTAAAATTCAATTTATCACATATAAATTTTTTATTTCAAAAATTAAACTTTATTTTTTAAATTATAAAGTCAAAATTATCTTTGGGTGATTTTTTGGTATTTTTTTGAGAAGTTTTGTTTGTTAATGAATGGAAAAAAATACTACTTTTTAATTGATAACTACCCTTTCTTCTAAATAATTTATAATGTTAAATTATATTTTTAATATTTTTTAAGTAAAAAATAGATCAATAATACATATATTAATCCTATTTAGTTTAATATAAAATATTATATTTAATTTATACATAAAAACCTGATAAACGTTTGAAAATTTTAACTTTAAAACCCCACTTTCTTCTCCCTTCTACGAAATTAATTTTAAATTAATTTCTTCTAATTAGGTGATTTAAATTTTGAAAAATAGTCTAAATTTTTTTAATAATAATAATTTATAATTTCTAAAAAATTAAAATTAATTTTTTACCATAATTATTAGTAAAAGACGTTAAAATTAATTACATTGATTATGGTAAAAAAAAGTTTACATAGTGGTTAAACTTAGAGTGCAAGATTTAAAAAAGACGCTAAAATTATCAAAAACCCATTTTATGGACATATATATACCATATACCCTCTTTTATCAAAGTTGTTTCATAATTTGTGGAGCATTACGTAAGGGAGACTGCACAATAGTGTTTACATTTTTATTACTTACAAGTTCGCCACTCTCCTCTCTAATAAAAGACCACCACCTCTCCCCCTCTATTTATACATCTTAAGGAATTTTTATCAAAAAACATATCCAAATATCTTCCCAAATCCCCTACCCTTATCCTATAATTATAATTACTTATTTATATTGAATATAATAACCCTTTTATATTTTAATGATATGTCCTACACCTACACACACTTCTATCAAATGGGATATGAAAACATCATTCATGTGTATGGTGGAGCACTGCCTTGTGAACTAATGTCATTCGTTATTCGATTACCATATTTAAAGGTTAGTAATAATGAAATAATTATAGTTTATATATAATATATATGATATTTATATTTTATTTATTCTTTATTCTTTATTATATATCTCATACATTCATGTTTTTTGTTTTTTCAGAATATGATAATGTTGTTCGTGTGTATAGTGTGTTACTGCGACACAAAGCGATGTGATTCGTTCCCACATTACATGGAATGTATTAGAGATGGATTTAATATAAATATTTAATATATATGAAAAAAATGATAATTAACTTATATTATACATATATATAATTTAATTTTTTTTCATTAATACAACAAGAAAATGGAAGTAGCGTTCATGTGTGCATACAACCTACCATCTCCATAAATGGTGCATTTTATTTTCTATCACTAAATTTTTTTTTAATGTAAAAACATATATTATTAATATATATTATTTTTAAATAATATTTTAAATTATGAGTATTATTAAATTATGACGAAAGTAAGAGGAAGAAATAATAACAAGTCAAAACATACACGAAAAACAAGATGATTAACCCCCAAAATAATAAAAATAATGAAAGATTATTAACAAATGGGTGATAATATTTCATAAAAGGATAATATGTGATATTATAAATATTAATAAGGATATTTTTCATTAAATAAAATTCTAAAAACCATTATAAATGAGGATAAATATTGTTCATCCCAAAGGAAGCATAAGGTAAGGAGATTTCTAGTCTCCCTTTTATTTCTGCGAGACTTATGTCATATTCACCACTCATTTCCTTTGTGTTTTGTATATACTTCCCTATGAAATTTTATATCATGAATTTAATTTATTTCATGATATTAAATGTTTCAATTTATTTCATTATTTCATGTATGTCCTGAGTCAAAATTTACACAAGTGGTAAGGGATTTTGTCTCAATTTCATATTATTGTGTCATATTGTAATGTGACGCACTGAGTTTCCTTTATATGGTGTATATACTACTTATTTGACATATAATATTGTGATTAATTAATTTTTCATGGTTTTTTAAGTTTAATGTTTAATTATTTCATCTAATTTGATTTGAATTATTAGGTACCAAGTGGTAAGGAAATTTTAAAATTCAATTCCTTTTCATTTGGTTTTATTACTTCTTCGTTGTTGTGGAAACTCTAAGCTTTTGTATATAATGAATTTTGAATGTATATTTTTGTATTTAAACTTCTTTTACATGAATTTATTATTTATTCACCTAATATATCTATTTATTAATTCTCTATTCAATATTACAATCATTTTAAGGTTTTATTTTAAAATCTCATTCTAATCAAGATTTTGTATTCTTGAATTTCCATTAAAAATAATTATGTTATAATTCTATAATAAAACCTTTAATTTCCTTATTATCTTGTTATTAATGATCTTTTTCAAGTAATATTTCCATTTTTACACTCTTCGGAAATTATAATGTTTTATAAAATATTTTTATTTAAATATGACTTCATTTCTCTCTTCGTCAAAAATTGGTTTTCTTCCAAAACCAATATTTTTAAAAATGTTTTCAAAAATTTTTCTAACCTTTTAAAAAATATTTATTAAATTAATTTTCACCTAGTTATACTCTTCATAAAATGTTTTATGTTTTTATAATTTATTTTCAACAAAAATATATTTTAAATTTTTTTTCCAAAAGAAAAGAATATTTTCCTCAAAAATGTTTTTAAAAATATTTTTTCATCATCAAAAACAACCCTTATTTTTAATACAATGGGTATAATCTGTATTGGTACAATCATTATTCTTCCTTTTTATGGATTATTGTTATTCTGATTACGGATAGTATTGGAATTCATTTCCTTGAATGATTTTTGTAGTCATTAACTTCCCCTTGAGTTATTCAATTTCTAGTGACCATTGAACATTAAATTTCTCCTAGATATCCACATTATTTATCGTAGATATGATTATTTAATAAATTTTATACCTTTTTTTCATATGTTTTTTACTTTGATAGTTATTTTTTTACTAGGGAAATATTAATAAATATGTTACCTGTATTTGATACATATAATTTATGTTAAGGAATATTTATTCATTAATTTAATAAATTATTTGATATATGAGGAATGATTTGAACCTACAGTAATGGGTGGGTCCCGATATAATATAGTTGATAGATGCGTTGGTAGGTCCCATGATATAAATCTATTAAACTATAATTAAATTTTATATTACCTACAGATTAAACTATCTTGTGAAAGGTCTTGATAGCAGTATTTTCATGTGCCAGGTACATGACATCTAATATTTAAGCATTGCCTACATATTGATTATGGTTTATCCTATTATTTAAATGGAATGTGTGTTTAGTTATTTACCATTCCATATTGATTATGCATTATTGAAACATGATATATTCTATTGTACTTAACCCATACTAAGTATTTTTGAATACCCTTATTTTGTTTCGTTTCCCAAGGATTCTATGAGGTTTAATATGACGGATATGTAGGGAAACACTATATGGAAAAAATTTATTCTCAAAAATGAAAAGAAATAAATTTATTTTTAAATTTTTTTATTCATTTGTAATATGGGAATCATGTGTGTATCTATTTTACCAAGACTTCAAAATTGATTAGTCCTTCGGGATGTGTTTCCCTGTATCTTATGAAAATGTAATGGCAACAAACACCAGATTTAGGCATATTGGGGTCAGGTCACTACATTAACACCATGTAGACTAACTTATTTCTTCAAAGAAATATAAGAATAAAATATAGGCTAATGTCTATTATAGAATTTTTGATATTTTCATGTTGTGATATGTGAAGCCACGCTATAATAGAAATGCATCATATTATCATAAGGATATTAAAATTGATCAGTTTCAGACTTTGTTAAATTTTTGAGAAATAATTATCTTGATTCACTTGGTACATTATATAGATATATTTTGACAATAAGTAAATCAGAATAAATAAAATGAGTTGATAAGTATTTTTGGAATACCAGTTGATACAGGATATAAAAAAGAAGAAGAATTTGTATAGATCAATGGATAGATATCTAGTTGATTTTATTGAGAATTTAATGTAAATAATAATAGTTCTTATTATCCTAGGGTTTCCTATTTTAAAATGTGAAAAATATATTCTCGTGATAGGAGGATAAATTGATATTAAATTTTTGAATAAAATGATCTTTTTGTGTATCATTGTTAAAAGAAAGTCTAAGAGGTTTTGAAAAATCTCATCAAGTATAAAATATTATAATAAGAAGAAGAAGAAATGGAGAAAAATATAAAGAAATAACTGAGTCTTTCCTGAAGATATTATTATATTATAGAATATAGTGAAGAATATATAGAAAGAAGAAATAAGAAGAGAGAGAGTAGAAAGAGATACTGATATGCACTACTATTTTTCATCTATTATATAGAGACCTTCATATTGAGGATTGAAGTTCCCAAATGGGTTTCAAAGCTGGTACAAAATATTTTTTATTAGTGGATATTTTGAAAAGGATAAAATAAATATGTACAGATAATCGGTTTATAGTGTAAGTATCCATCAAATAAAATTAATATATAAATTTTCCCATGAATTATGGATTATGAATAGGAGTTAAATTCCATTAGAGTTACACATGATGTTTAATATATTGTCAATGGACTTTAGAAGAGTTTTTATCTTGGTTATAAGCACAATAAATTAAATAGTTGATAATTTCATTCCCCAATTCAAAGAAAATTACCAATGGTTCAAGAGTTATTTTGGTAATAAATTGTAAAATAGTATAGGGATAGCTATAGTTCAAATCTTGAAATCTATCATTAACATTTTTAAAAGATAGATAATTTGGATGATTTGTATACAAAGATGTTGGAAATACCTATTTTTTGTTATTAAATAATAAATTTAGAATAGATATATCCCTGGGATTATAGAACAATTGATTTTGGTTGAAGTTGGAAGATTAAGGTGTTGAGGTTTAATGAAATACTATCAATGAGTATTTAATTACTACATGAGTTCATGGAACTGATTTGAAAGAGTTTGAGAAGTTTTTTTAATTTCCAAAATATGTTTTTGATGATATTGAATTGATTAAGAGGCATGGAGATAGACTAAATGATCCCTAGTTTGAAATTGATATAAATTTAAAAATATGGACAAGTCTAGATCCATGTAATTATGATCACGAAAAACAATTCAAATAATATAGAACCACATAACGATATTCAAAATAATTCTTCTATGTAAGGGGATTCTATTATACAAGCATCCATGTAATGTGGTGCAACACTTAAAGAGATTCACCAAGAAAATACACATAAGTTGACATGATTTAAGGGAATCTAGAAAATATAAGCGAATTAATTTAAAGAGATCTATCCCGCATAAAGTAATTTACAATTAACTCCATGATGTAATGGTTTTCATACATGGCATAAGGAGATTCAAAATGTGTGCCATCATGTAGAGGGATGCATAGAAGAGGTACCAACAAATGGATATCTACTACTAGAGATTAATGTAATGGAATGTATCCTCACATGTCGGGTAAAAAGTATTTGAATTAAAAAAAATGTTCTAAAGAGAAATTTAATTCAGATAATGCAAAAATTTATTTTCATGAATTAAAAAATAAAAAAAATTATACAAGATGTAATGTTTTCAAAAGATTTTCTTCAAGCATCGAGAATAGGATCAAAGCAAGAACATAATCTTGAGGATTTAAATTCTTATTGAGTTAGGAAAATAAATAATTATGTGGAAATGAATTAGTGGTTACTTAATTCAAATTTTAATTTTTATAAAAAACAAATAATATTGATACTAAAAAAACCACAATAAGAAAAGAAAGATTGGAATTTGGATAAATTTTATAAATATAAATTTAAACTGTAAAAACAAGAAAATCATAAACCTTAAATCCATGACGAAATTATTTATAATATAAGTATTATTTTTTCTCATTTTTAATAAAGTAATGGGGAAATGATTTATTTAATGTTGTAGTGAAATGTTTTGATTTAATGATGATTAAGAAATCTAGACTACTACAAGAGGAATATATAGGATCTTTTGGTCAAGAGATATTCAGAAGTAAAAATAATAAAGAAGGTATTCTTGTAAACATATAGGTGACTTATATTGAGGGGGAAAAACAAATGAAATATTATTATAGCTCACCCATATGAAAAATATATTAAGGAAAAATAAATGGAGGATCGTGAGAACTAAATGTGATGTAGATATTATATATTCCAAATATAAGAAAAAAAATTAACCTATGTATAATGATAGAAATGAGGGATATAGAGAGAGAAGGCAGCTTGATTGTGTGAAAACTAAGAGCCAATATGTAGCAGAGAATTTAAATCTATAAAATTAGAATAAGTAGATAATTTCAATCATATACAACTAATGTGAATATTCTTTTTGGGATAGAAAGATAAATATAATCTGAATTAATTTTTATGTGAATTTTTGTTGAATATAGGAGGAGTATAAGAGTGAGAAATCCATACACTAATACCATTATGAATCATTTTAGATTCAAAGTACTTTAAGAAATGTATTGAGGAGATACTAGATATTTTAATATCATAGAATCTCTATTTGAATTGGGAAGGCGAGGTGGGTGATTTTGGTTGAAGAATTGTAAAGCTAAAATAGAATAAGGGGTGAGTTATAGTGGTGTTAATAAATAATATAATAGAACTCGAAAACTCTACTAAAAAAAGAAGGAAATCTATTATGAGGATGCCAATGTATAAAGTGAATATTTCAGTTTTTTATGTATATTCTTGGATGAAAGGAATAGTTTTTATTTTAATGAATACATAATAAAAATTCACTTACAATAAATTAATAAACATAAAAAATGATAAGTAAATCTAGAAAACATTCAAATAATTTCAAGAAACAACCACTAGTTTATGTTAGTCAGAGTAGTAAGTGTATAGATGAATATATTTATTATTATTCCTTAAATAAAGAAGGTTTTAGTTGTTAAAAAGAGGGTTGTGGTGTAAAATTTCTACATTGTTTTTATTATAATGTCAATAGCTATGTAAATAAAAATATTGATGAAGTTATTTCATATATATTAGCTCTATAAAATGAAATAAATTAGATAGAATATGAATTATATGATTTAAAAGAAGAAGTTTCTAAACAATTGGAGATATGTTACTCTCTCTCAAAATTCATGAAATCTAAGGGAGAAACAATTACACTTTACAGTATTAAAATCTCTTGTATTTATGAAAAATTTCATAGAATAATTTTAGAGAATAGTGTGTTTAAGGATACTGTTATAGTGGTATTTCATGCATTAGAAAAGGTTCATAATTTCACAATGAATTTTGTAGATGCTCAGTTATATGTAAAATAAAAAAGGTCAAAGAAAATTATTGGCCAATATATAGGATTAAAAATATGCATGGTAAACAAGATCATAATCTGAATAGAAATTGGGAAGAGAAATCAAATTCAGTTGAGGTGTAGAAATATTCCCTCAATATGAAGTTTTTGGAGCTTGAGTAAAAGTTTAATAATATGGAAGTAACACAAACTAGACCTTCCCAAAAAAATTAAAATAAGTGTAATACCGCACAATTTTCATAGAATTTTTTTACCATAAAAATGGCTCAAATATGGTAAATCAATCTTGAGAACATGTGGATAAGTATACACCACATGATTATGGATGATAGTATACACTTACACTGATAAAGCTGGTGATACACAATCTATCATAGAAGATATTACAAGGGAAAACACAAAATATGTATATATGTGGGTGCGTAAAAATTATAAGAATCCCACCAAAGAATCAAGTATGATGGAAAAAATTTATAAAAAAGTAATCACCAGAAATGAATCTTGATATATTTGTGTACCAACCCAAAAACATTAAAGTACTCATGCATAAAAATATAGACAGACTAAGCTTAAAAGAAAAAGAAAGTGGTTTTTAGGCCACATTTCTATTGTTGGAGATTCGTATAGATGAATATAGACTTTTTAAATAATTTTTAAATTTATATAAGTTGTACAAGTCCAATAGAAAGAGAAATAAATTAAAAATAAAGGATGAAACTTACTATTTAGAAAAAATTTCCCTATGAAAGAAGAGTTTATCATTAAAGACATATATGAAACACCTAAGAAATTCTATGAATAATGGAATATAAATGGACACTTCCATAAAGATTTTTTATATGTTCCAACTAAATATAGTTTTTGTACTAATGTGAAGAGGCCACGATAGTTGAAGAATCAAAAAATTGGAAGATAGATGTCCTTGGGAGATAAATCACTAAAGGAGAAACAAGAACTGGTTTCTCTTAAGAATTTCGTAAATAATATTGAAGAGGATATCACTAAAAAGATAATATTTTGCTATTATGGTAGTTAATTCCATTTCAAATACCACTAAAAAATGTCCTTGAATATTCATAAAGATAATAAAAAATATATCTATATATCTTATGAAGTTGGAATTTTTCTGCTAACGTGTCAACTCCACAAGTTTCCACGTCTCCAAAAAAACACCTCCCCGTAGATTTTACCTCCATCCATCGCCATTCCGTTCACCTACCTCCCTCGAAAAATCATTCCATCGACCTAGGGTTTCATTTCCAATCCTATCCGGCTTCCCCAATCTTGCATCTCGGCCTCTACCCGGGAAAACTCCTCACCTCCTCCCCTGCTCCTAGTTGTCGCTCCTCATTCCTCTATGACCTACCGTAAATGCAAGTTTACTCTCTGCCTCCCCACCTCTGCTCCCAACCTCTGCCTCCCTCTGGATGGTCCTCCTATGACCGCTCCTCCTCCTAATGGTTCATCTCCTATGCCTCTGGATCTTATGAGTCCAGCTCTAACACCTCCGGCTCTTACGCGTGTGTCTCACATGCTTCTGTGTCTCACGACTACACCTCTGCCTCCTAAGTATAACACCTCTAATTATTTCTACAATGTCAACTATTCATAGGTTTAGTTTTCGAAGACCATTTTGACTCCTCATTCAAATTCATAAGTTCTTTATTGCTCAGAACCATTACCCATAAAAACCCTATCTTTTGGTCTGAGCTTCATTTAGAAACCTAGTTTATAGAAAAAACATAATTTCATGCCTGGTTATGAAGATATGGAACGGAAACCGGATTTCATCGATGAATTTCCATTTCAATGGCATCTGATGCGAGAACACAGTTAAATCTAATTATGGATCTTCATCAAAGCTCGGAACTGGCTCGACTCGGACAACCTGCATTAATTTCTCTCGCATGGTTCAGATTCAGTTGAAATTTCTCATAGAACCTTGTCCTCATGATCCAATTTTTTTCCCAAAAAACTAATCTAAGGTCACTATATTATTTTGTCTCTACTTCAATAATTTTTCTTGATTTCATATATTTATTTTTCTATAAGTTATTGGATTAGTCATTTATTTCTCTTTGATTTTCATTTTTCAGGTGTTGAACTCCTCCACATTAACCCTAAACTATTGAGATATTGTTAGTTTTTGAATTTTTTGACTAACAGTCAGTAAATATTATTATTCTGGAAAACTCTTTATTCTATTATGTTGTATCATCATACCTTTATTCATCACTTTTCTTATAGTACTAATTAATCCCATACTTTTCATATTTTAAATTATTTTTCTATCACCAAATAGACTTTCTTTCATTGTACAGGTGGTGGGAATACTAAGGTCAGTTATCTTCATTTCCTAGAGTTGATTTTTTCTTAATTTTACTATGTTCCATATGTGTTTTTTAGTACTGTCAATATTAGATATTTCAAACACTACTATTATTAATGATACTGATAATGGTTCTTTCAATCTCTTTTTCGATGCATACAATTCAACTATATATTATTCCTTAATTTGTTTTCTTAAAGGTGGAATGAGTTTCTCTTCAAATGCATTCATTTTTCATGTTGGATTTAATACTTTCTATTATATACTCACATGGTTTGAACAATTAATTACTCATCATTATAGATGTTGTATATGTATTCTTAGGTTTGTGGCTTTTTTTCTCTAATTCTTTAATGATTTATCTTGATGTGGTTTTGAAATTTTAGGTAGACTCCAAACACGAAAGATAAAACCATTTCAGTGGAATACTTATTCATGTTATATTGCATTTTATTAATTTTAGTATGTGATAGAATATTTTTGAATGTTTGGGATACATTGTATGTATCATTTGGGATTAAATTTATAAATTGTATTTAAATTTACTGACTGTAGTGATTCTGTTATAGATTTCATAAAGATTGATTATTTTGAGATGTTGGAATAGAAGTATCATGTAAATAAAGTTCACAAACTATGTATTCAGTAACCCTGGATCTTTGTGGGACCATAAATTAACTAGGAAGTATTTATTTCATTGCTTTTTATAATGTCAAATTTTTCTATATCAATATGCTTGATCAAACATTTACGACAAGTTTATTGTGATTTTTCCAATATTATCTTATTTTTATTAGTCTATAATTCTAATTCAAATTGGGTAGGGGTACGAGGGTGATGAAAGGTTTATTTGGTACCACAACATCGTATGTAATTAAAATCACTCCAACACTTTTTATGATAAATAGTTTTTCTAGAATCAAAACATATGATATTCTATTTTCTATTGGAAACATTCTAAATGATTCATATTTAATTTGTACATTCATGTTTTAATAAATATAGAAAAAATTTTCATTAGAAGATGTTTATTTTCATTCAATGTTTATCATTCAATAATCAAGGCAATGTTTCCTCCCTTTGTACAACCATGCTCGACTAGACTTCTCATTGGGTTCTACACTTTAATGGGCTCGATATTGGGGGTCACCCATCAAACACAAGCTGTGATGATTATATTCATATAGTAATGAAATTTTTGGATTTTTGAATATGTATCCCCTTATGTGTATTTTCATATTCTACATTCACTTATTATTTACAGATCTTCGAAGTTGAATAGAATGGTGACATTTATTCTCATGCTACACAAATCTGTCTTAATATATATTTTTAATTCATTATCATGTTTCCAGGTCCTCTAAATTGGTTAAGAGACCCCTTTCAAAGATTCATGGCATGGGTGAATGTCTCGAATTAGTGGAAAAAATCTTGAATCCCCTTCGTCTATCCATTACTTTCCACTATTCACGTGAGCTTTAATACCGGCAATACATCACTCTTGACATTGAGTTAAGAAACATCAACATACAATATTCCTTCATCTATTATTTTTTACTTTCAAGTTGTCAGGTCTTATGAAGTGGTTGAGGGCTCTCTGTTGATGCTGCTTAGCAAGGGAGAATGTCTCTGTTGTGGTAAATGATATCTTTCCACCCCTTCGCTTACCCAGGATTGGTCTCTGTTCATGCAAGATGTAAAAACAATAACCCCGGTAGATGTTTTTTATTTTCACTATCTTCTATTTTGATTCCATCACTGCATTAGACAATACTATTTTTTTAGTATCATTTTCATTGTATCATTAAAACACAATTCATTTTTTTCTCATCTGTCAATTTGTAAACATCAAATTACTTATTCAATAATTATAGTGGTAAGTATTTTTTGCAATATATTAATTTAATTCATCTATTAATGTAGATAAATATATTGATTTATTTTTATGATGATGATGTAGTGCACCGAATAGTTACAATGACTCACGATGCAACATCCACATGCCATGCCAATAAACAGCATCCCCATTTAATGGAAAACATAAACAAGAAGACTTCCAAAACTGATTGACAATAAGTGGCACATTTTCAAGGTACCAAAAGAACCTTATTGAACCTTTTTTTTAATTAGATTATACATTTTTATATCAAATTTTATCTCTACTATTTTTATAGGATACATTAAAGTAGTTATAACACATATAACAGACACCATTATCCTTTCTTATTAGTATAGGCTATACATTGTACAGTTTTCCCAGTTTCTTTTTTATTATCTATATTAAACAGTTGTGTCAACCACTATCTAGATGTGGTCATCAAATGCACCATAGATGCACACTTCTAGAAAACATGAAGTAAGAATGGTGAAATTTATTCTTAAGCTACACCAATATTAAATCTATCTTCATATATATTTTTTAATTTAATATCATGTTGTCAGGTATTTCAAAGTGGTTGAGAGCTACCTTTCAAAGCTTTTTGGCATGGGTGAATGCCTCAAATCAGTGGAAATAAATCTGGAATCCCCTCCTTTTATACATTAATTTCCACTATTCAGGTGAGCTTTAAAACCGAAAATACATCACTCTTGACATTGAGTTAAGAAACATCAATATCCAATCTATCTTTATCTATTTTTTTCACTTTCATATTGTCAGGTCTTACGAAGTGGTTGAGGTCTCTCTTTTGATGCTGCTTAGCATGAGTGAATGTCTCCATTCATGGAAGTGATATCCGGATACCCCTCCACTTACCCAGGATTGGTCTATGTTCAAGCAAGATGTAAAAATAATAACCCAGGTAGTTGATTTTTATTTTCATTGTCTTCTATTTTTATTACTTCATTGGATTAGACAATACTGTTTTTTGTATTATCATTTTCATTGTATCATTAAAAAAAATTAGTTTTTTGCATCATTTTTCAAATTGTAAACAAAAAATTACTTATTCAATAATTAAATTGGTAAGTATTTTCTGCAACTTATTGATTTAATTCATCTATTAATGTATAGATATTTGTTGATTGAGTTTTATGATGACGATGCGATGCAACATACAGTTACAACAAATCACAACGATATAGCATCCACAAGACATTCCAACGAAGTGCATCCCCATTTAAAGGAAAACATAAGCAAGAAGACTTCCAAAAATGATTAAAATTAAGTATCATATTTGAAAGGTATCCTCAAAACCTCAGTGAACCTATTTTTTTCAAATTAGATTATACATTTTTATATCACATTTTGACTCTCTACTGTTATTATAAGATACTGAAATTAGTTATAACACATATAACACACATTGTTATCCTTTATTATTAGTGTAGGTTGTATATTGTACAGTTTTCCCAGTTTCTTTTTTGTTAACTATATTAAACAATTGCGTCAACTGCCATCCAAAACTGGTCATCCAATGCACCATTGATACACACTTCTAGTCACCCCATTACCTTTTATTTTAATAACACTCTATTTTCATTGCACTTTTTGTTTTTCTGTTGGAATAGAAGTCTAGAGTAATGTCGTCTCACGTCAGCAGCCTGCATCATAATTTCATTGAGGGGAGATCACAGTGGCAAAGCCTTACTAATACAGATGGTTCCAGACATGGATTCTGGTCCTATAAATTTTGTACCCTAAAAAAATGTGGCAGTAGAGAACTGCTTGACCAGTGAATAATGGAGGCTTTCATATGGCAGACCCGTCGCAAAAATTACACCCAATCTTGGTACATCAAGTCTATTTTTTTTAATTCAAAAAATGCAATCATGGAACCTGCATCCCATCTTCTCTCAGTATTTGTAGCATAAGGCATCCACTATTTCATCTTCCCCAGCCTTTCCCGGTTTTTGGTTTCTTGAGATGGGAAGAAGAAACGCAGATCACTTCAAATATTGGAGGCATGCCCTTTGCCTCCAAACTGATAGTGTCCAAACAACCACTTCTCGGCCGTCAGAAAAAATTTCTGGACTCGTGTAGCGAGGTCCAGTGGTTTATGCAGATATATATGCTATGACATGCATCGGGAAATTTATCCAGATTTATGGGCCATGAGCTTTACATGGGTTTTCTTCCAAAATATCCCTTAATCTCCTATTAGGCGTGATTCCAATCTACTGGTTTTGTTTTGTTTTCTTTTCCACAGATCAGTGGTGGTGCACCTCTCTGTGTGTGTTATTTGCATAAGTATTATTGTTTCTTTTAAATGTAATCTCACGGTAACGGTGTTATGTAGGATATTTACAAGATTTTTTCATGTCGCTGACACAGGGACATTGATTATTATCTTCAGCTATGTGCTTCAGTTGGGTTACACACTCTACATTGAATATTTGTCTGGATTTAGGTTATTCTGGTTAAAATTTACTCGTCAAACCCATGTTCGCAATAACAAATATTTTTGTAGGGCTTATACCATTCTAATGATTATGTATTTTTTCATATCACCACATTAGTTAACAAGGAAGAAGGGACTGAAGCTGTGGAGAAGGGAGGAGGATATGACATGGGAGGGTAAAGGGAATTCAGGGAAACACCCATGAAAACAATGGGATTCAGTGTAGCAGGAGAAAGATGAAATTCCATGAAGCAGATAATGAGGGAAGTATATGGACTCTAGCTGGGCCATGAGTCTGTTGAAGTAAGTATAGCTGAAATACGGATCGGTCATACTATACTATTTAATTTAGCTGAAATTGATGTCATTTACTTGGTATATTTATTTTTAGTTAGTCTGTTTTTTAGAATCACTCTGTGATGTTGTTTCATGCTTACTATATTTAAGTAATGCCCACTTTAGCTGGTAAAATTGGAGATTTGGTATACTAAAATGGTCTAAAGTGAAGGGTACAATCCAATGAAAAAAACAAAGGATGGAAAGTCAATGATGATGAGGCCATGCATGGAAGGAGCAAGCTGGTTTTCATTGTAGGCTTGAAAATGTACATTTCAACATCTTTTATTTTTCTTTCTAATTAATACTTTTAGGTTATTATTTTTTTTATTCTACAAATTCAGGTGTTCTTAATGTATGGATTTTTTTCTATGCAGAAATGTTTTTCAAGTATTTGAAGTTGGATATTTGTACACTGTGACATTGTTTCTCGGTGAAATAAAGACTTCTGATGTATGTTTTGAAATGTAAATGTCCATTTGAATGTTATTTTCATTCATGTTCATTGTAATATTGTGTTGTTTATAGAAATTTTGTACAATATTTCTTTCATGTAGTTGTCATAATATCTCAATGACATTAATACTAATGTAATTTCATTCATGTTCATTTTTTAATGTACTTTTCTAATTTCTGTCCATTTATTCTTTTTATTCATGTATTTTAAAATTCATACATATGTTTTTTTTCTACAATGTGACCTATTTAATTTTCCTTATTATTTTATGTTTTCATACAGGTTCATTTCAATTTTTTTCAAAAATGTTGTTTTTCTTTTCAATTGACTGTTATCCACTATATTCTATTGTATTTTTTATATGTTTTCAAATAATTTTACTTTCCTTCTATATTCTCTTATATGTTTTCCTTAAATTATCCTTCATTCATTTGTATGGATTATGTTGTACAGTGATGGTATATTTATGTTTTCCTTATGTATTATCATATATTCTCCAATATGTTTTCAATATTATCCTACATATTCTTCTATGTTATTTTATTTTTCTTATTTTATAATGTTTTCAATTTTATATATTTTATCTGATTACAGTTCCATGTTAAGTATCACTATTTTTTTCAATATATACAATATTTATGTTCTTTATTAATATCGAAGTATAGTTTTGTCTTCTTGAAAGTAAGCATTGAACGTATTTCCATGTGAATGCACGGGTAAGTACTATTTAAACTAAAAGGAGACTCAAACAAAGAAAGGCACTATAAGATAATAATATTGGAGGAAATAAAAAATGAAAATATAGAGAGTTTTACCAAGAAGGGTAACCCAAAATCAGATGAAGTGCATGTAAGGTGCATGATAGTATATCATTTAGCCACCAGATTCATGATATAGTTTAGTAATAAAAAGGAGATAAAATGAAAAGGGAAAAGAATAATTATCTCCCAAAATAAAAAATAATATTTTAAAGAGGGATTCAACACATACGAAGAAGAAAAATAATGTTCCCAAAGAGTGCATGAGCATATGAAATTATCAATTTTAAAAGTCTAACCAAAATTAGAAAGATGAAAATAATGAAATTAATCTAATTACTCAAGTAAATAATCCATTTTAAACTAATAATAAACATGAAAAAAAGAATAAAATTGTGTTTTCTAAGTTTAATATTTTTCAAAAATAAAAATGGAAACATGTATGAAGAAGAATAAAAAACATAGATCTTTAAAGAAAAGTTATTTTGGGTTGAAAAATAAGTCTATTCCTTAGTGATACAACTGATGAGAATTGGAAGATTCATCTTATTCCCATATCTTGTTAGTTATTCTTCTAAGAGGGAATTGAATGTAAATCAACAAGAAATAAAAAACATCATGATGTTTTAAAAACTAAATTGGTATTCATTTTCAAGTGGTATCATACACCAACTAATATCAATATTTATTTGAGGTTATTTATAGAATTATATTACCATGATAAAGAGGTATATAAATAATCCCTTTATGGTAACAAATAAAAGAGTACAAGTTTTCATAATTTACCTATTTTCTATCAAATATATAATTATGGACAACCCCAACATAAATGGTTTCTGAGTTGAGTGTCGGTTCATAAAAATTCTTGAAAATATATCTCAATAACCCCAAATAATTGAATTTCAATGCTACTACCTAATTTATATATGTATATAGAAAGCTTATATTCTTTGGTAAAATCTCTTTTGTTTTTTACACTAGGTTAAACCACGTGGACAAAGAGTTTATTTCTGTTTGGGTATTTTATAACAAATTTAGTGTTTTTATCCTTCTATTAAGAACAAAATTGATTACAAATGGGGGAAATGTTTTTTAGGTTAAATATTTTTTTAGTTGAAAGTATGTGAGGTCCTTCCCTTATTTTTAGGGTTTCAAAATCTGTGAGTAAAACCATTCCCCTTTTTGTTTCATGTTGATTTGGGGGGAAAAAGTAACATCCACCATAGAGATAATTTAATATTAAAAAGAAAAACAAATGGGGATTTTGATGTTTACAAATTGGTTTAAAAGATAATGGACTCTAGTTTTTTATCACTATAAATTATAAAAAGATTATAGTCAGTGATTATGGATGATTGGGTGGTAGATTAAGTATCTGCCTAATAAAATCAACACATGAAATTTCTCGTTCAATATGGGTAATCAATAATAGTTGGATACCAGTGGAGTTTCAAAGGAAGTTTTGTTGTTTGGAAATAGAGTTTGGAATATTTGGTTTCATGTTTAGTAGTATAATAAATTAGGTGATTAAAATTGTTTTCCATCAAGTTAAATAAATGTGTTCAATATTAAATATTTCTATCTACAATACCTTGTAAAAAAGTGTAAATGTGTATGTGGTGTATAGCTTTAAAGTTAACATTAATTAAGTTAAAATCTATATGATTTGATTCCTTGATAACCCAAGAAGTTGTGAATCTATACTTGTGTGTTGTTTCTATTTACTACTGATTTTTGATTTGAAATATCACTTTGATTAAAGCTATAATTATTTCATTTAAATTTTGAATTCTTACGTAGAAAATTTTAATGAAATTATATCCTTGAGTATTTAATTTATACAAGTGTTCCTAGTAATTTTTATGAATATTTTGAGATGGTTTTAAAATATCCCAAATGTGTTTTGAAAGTTCTTTAGTAGATTAACATGTCTTTTAGATCCACTGAATAAGCCCTAGTTTGAAATTGAGTGAAATTTTGAATTATGTACAATCTATATCAATGTAATAGTGCCCATGTAAGGTTATTCAAAAAATGGAGATCCACATATGGGGATTCACACTAATCTATCTAAAAAAGAGGATTTATCTGTAAAATCATTTTTGTAAAGGGATCCAACACATATGTATATTCACATAAGTGGATATAAAAATTTGTTACTAGGGTAAGGGGATCTATAAGATGTAAGTGGATCAACCTAAGGAAATATACCCCATGTAATGGGGTCTACATTTGATTCTTTGATGTAAAGGTTTTCATCCAAAAAATAAACTTATTTAGAACATGTTACATCACTTAAATGGGTTCATAGATTAAGGATCCATGTATAAGTAACCAAATATAAATATTCATATAAGGTAATGTACACTCATGTGTTGGGTGAAAAATCGTGAAATATATAGAATTTATGTTCAAAGGAAAAAATAAAATGGGATGACGGTGGAACATATTTTCATGGATCAAAACATTATAAAATTATTGTGATAGAACCATCACACTTTTAAAAATTTGTTCCCTAACAATTGTGAAAATTTTCAAATAAATAATACACTCTAGAGTATTTGAATTCTAATTGAGTTTAAAAAAACAAGAATTGTATGGAAATGGCTCAGTGGATTCTTAAATAAAATTTTATTTCTCATATAATAAAAAAAATTCCATATTCAGGTTACTTTATGGATAATATAAATATCAAAGGAAGGATTGTTTTTTGTGAAAAATATTATGTATGAAGATGAAATTCTAGATCAATTAAATATGGAAATTAATGTCAATATGTTGGTGTTGATTTGAATTGGATATAAATATCACAAGGTACTTTATGATAAAAAAAAATTTGAGTATATTTATATATGGAATTTTATGATGATTTATCTTTAAGTTCGAGCTCACATCGGAAAATTAGAGACCCTCAATCCATAAAAAAGATGAGTTATGTCATGATTATTAGTGTTGTATATTTTCAATACAACAATAGTGAAAGTATTTATTACAAGATGCAGCGAGATGATTTGAGAGAAATATGAGGAGTAACTTGAACATACTATAAGAATACTCTAAAAGATATGTTTTTTTGAAAAATGATGAAGATAAAAGAAGAAGGGTATTCATATATATATATAGTATACAATCTTTTAAGAGACAAAAAGTAGTTAAAGATCCTGTTAGCTCACCCAAATATCAAAAAGTTGAGAAAAATAAATGGGGATCATGGGAGATGAATTTGATGAATATATTCTATTTTAAAAATATGATAAAAAAATTGTGATGACCTATATATAAAAGAAAATTGAGAGAGAGAGAAGATAGTTCTATAGTGTGAAAACTGAAACCATGTGTATATTGAAGAACTTAGAAATATTAGAGTAATAATTAGATAATTTCAATAATTTTATAAAAAATTGAATATTATTTTGGGTATCAATGAAGAAGGATAACTGAAGTGGTTTTTCTATGATGTACAGGTCAAATTTTAAAAGAGGATAAGAGTGAGAAAGACTAACACAACTGCCACAATGCATTATTTCAGTTTTGAAGCACTTTAAGAATCGTATTGGGGAGTTTATAGATATTTTAATAAAATTGGAACTTCTTTTGAGTATATAAGTACATGTGACTAATGTCTATTAAAGATATATGAAGCTGTATAAGAATAGATATTGAGTTCTAGGTAGTGTTCCTAAAGAATCTTTCATCATAAAAATACTCTTTTATGAGAAGAATAATTTCTATTATGAGAACATAGAGACATCACTATGCTAATCAGTGGTCAAATTAAAATAGAAACTAAAAATAAAACAACATCATACTCACGGTGGGAAGCTATGGAACCTTTGTGACTTAGAGAATGTTTGTATTTCATAGTGTGTATATGTGATTTTAATGAGAAGCAGAGATGGGGCAAATACTATGAGAATTAGGAAATTGTATGCATTGTCAAATTTCATAAAGGGGTGATAAGAACTGACAATTGTTTCCTAGGATTGATTATAGTGGAGAATTCATGACTCAATTGAATAATCAATCAATATAAGCGGTAAGCCATATAACCAAATAATGTAAAAATATTATGATCTATATTTACTTTCATTTCATGAATTTTATATGGTATTGATTGCTTGGATGAACATAAAATGATCCAACTATGATAAGAATCAAAAAAGTAATAAATTCAATGGTGGTAAAAGTTTCAAATTTAAATTAGAATTTTCTAAAGATTATTCACCCCCATAGATGTATTTACAGATCCTATGAGACATTTTAAGCATTAATGAAGACTAGGGATTTAAGTTCTATATAATATCAAGTTGATTAGTTATTTTTGGAGACTAATTTTAATATAAATTAATAGAATATATTAGTTTTATTGAATATTATGGTTGAGGAAAATGTTTAGATTACTCGATGCAGTGACATCCTAGAGAATTTTAGTGATCTTCTTCAGTAGTTGAAGGGAATGATGTAAACTGCTATGATCAAATATGAAAAAGGCATTTGAGGGAATGTAATAGACTACTCCAGATATAGAAGTTGGGGTAACATATGATACCTAATCGTGGGTACAATATGATACCTACCCTATTGTACCAATTTATATATTAGTGGATAATTATGTATCGGAAATGTCTTAAACATAACAAGGATCCAGTCTCCCATATCAAGGGTGGACCTTAGAAATATATCATGTTCTTCTCTTTACTTTAATTTCTACAATTCAAGTAGAATTTTGTGTAGGGTAAAACATAAGAAGATTTATTTATGTTATAAATTTTATATGGGTTCAAATTTTCAAAGGGGACATCATAACTATAAAATTTTTAGTAAAAAATATGTCACTTGATTCAACACCACCACACTCCCTCCTAGGTGACTGCATAGATCATGGGCACCATAATTTTTATAAAATAAAACAAGTTTTCCTCTAGTTGGATATATTTTATTATAAATTATATTTATTCGAGATATATGAATTGTATATTTTTAGATAATTCAAATGTTCCTCTAAAGTAAAATTTAGTTCTCATTCCCGTCACCACAAATTTAGGGGTTTTGAACAGGACCCTAAAAATAGAAATAAAAAGAGTCAAAGAAGATAATAAAATGTTAAAAATAGAAAGAGGTCCAACCAATATTTTAATTTAAATAATGTTTTAAAATTCTAATTAAATCTCTTTATTATGATCCTCAAGATGAATCAAGTTAAAGCTATAATGGACATGAGAAGAATGGATTTATCAAATCACTTAACGACCACAATTTGTGTTGTTAGGGAATTAATGGATAAAATTATTATTGAAGTTTTCACATATATTTTTTAATTTATTTTGGATATATATGATGATGAATCATGTCTTGTAATTAATTCCTAATCGATGTAAAAAATAATTAGCATGAGAGTTTCAAAAATACAACTCTCTCATCAAAGAATTGAAATTGGGGGATCAGTCCTTAATGATTAGAAGATAAAAATTATATATAGTTGGGGATTAATTTCAGTTAAAAAATGATGATAAATTTATGGATAAAAATTAAATTAATATAATATTCATTCACTAGACTGAAATCATAATGCTTCCATGGATTTCACGAATACCCAATTAGGGATAAATGAAAGAAGGGTTAAGAAGCATGAAAATACCTTGAAAGAAGAAAATAAATTTTATAATGAACATAAGGAGATAATAAGAATGAAATTTCAAGATAAATTGGAAAAAATTAAATATCATAATAAAAATAAAATATTTAATGTCTTGACTTGGATTTAAAGTTGAGAAATCGGGAAAACACCCAAGTAGAATATTCAAAACTAAAATGAAGAAAAGTTTGCAAAAATAATTTATGATAAGTGTCTGTCTTCAAAAAAGACTCATATTAGTGGAAAGAATAAATTGAGATCATCTAAAGATATATATATTTATATATATATTATAATTAAATAGATAAATTTGACCCATTTTCTAGATATTTCAATTTTTACTAATTCAGTTCCAACTTCTAGTAGATGTTCAAAATCAACTGCTGGACAAATCTACATATTGAAGAATAATAATAAAAATAAAATAGCACATTGAGGATGAATATTAAAAAAGAAACATCATAGGATCCCTAATGAAATCTAAAAAAATATATGTATTTTTTAAAATGGGAATTTATAAAAACTAGACGGACTGATACTAAAGTGAATAGATAAAGATTTATTGGTTAGTATTGATTTTGTTAAAGGATTTGGCATAAGTATATTTGAGTGTTATAATAATATGTTAATATTTATAAATCAAAGAAGTTATGTAATAAGGGTTGGATCTAAGATTATGCGAAGATCTATTATATATAAATAAATATCAATTAAAAAATTGAATTTATCCATCAAAAATATATTATAATTGTTAGTGAATTTTCATGATAATTGCAATATTTGGGGTCATGGGTAAGAAGAGTTTGGGAATCAACCAACCATGTATAATTTATATGTTGATAGAAATTAAATACTATAAAAGTAAGATATGTATAGGAGATGTGTAATTGAGTATTCTATGTGGAAAAAGATAAAGAATAAGATTGATCAAGATGCTCCTAAAAAGAATATTATGAAGGATTTTACAGCAACTCAGGGAAGATGATTCTACTATTATAGAAAATAAATATCATCGATGATTGAAAAATTCCATATAAATTATTAACAAAGTAATATTGAATCAAATAAGGAATTAATATGAGATAAGAATAGAAGGATTTATTTTTCAGGAGACATTCAATATAAAGCATTTTAAATACTGTTATAGAAATAATAATTGAATACTTCTATAAAAATAGTGTGGGTGATGAAGACTACATATATATATCCATCCAACAAGTGTATGACCTACATTTGAAGACAAAATTGATTTTTCAAAAAAAAAAAAAATTAGTGATTCCAAGCTCCAAGAATATTTATGGTAAGAATGATACCACATATTAAAATAAATCTATGTATAGACCTAAATAAATATTAAATTTTTGACTAGAATTGTTAAAATTAGCTAAGAAATTAGAGTTAGCAAAAAATGATATTTTCCTTTGATAAAATAAGTAAAAAAGATTAATTACACTTTCAAATAAATCATAAGAAAACTATAAATTCACACTTCCCATGATTGTTAAATATTATAAAATCAAAGGAGGTGCAAGAATGTTGATTTATCATCAAGATGGAGGTGAGAATAAAAATATTTCTAGGTTGAGAAACAAATATCAACACGAATTATCTCATTATAGTGATATTGATGATCCACCTTACTCATATATTTGGTTATTTTTACTTAATTTTATAAGGAATTAAAAATAGAATCATAACATGGGAGAACTAAATGTTATAATAGTTTTGTTGTATAATAATGTATCCATCATGGAGGGTTTAAATAATTCTTATAAAATTTCAAGATATATATGAATATCATAGGTATTCATTATAAATAATGTCAACCATAATTAAGAATGATTAAGTGAATCCTTTAAGGGAGAGCTAAGAAGATGAACAAATTCTATAATACTATTAATTCATGAATCTTTAATTTTAGACAACCCTAATAAAAATTTTAAGTTTTAGGTATGATAATCAATTTATCATTGATGTTTCAATAACATCAATTATAATTATTAATGGGTAGGTCATATTAATCTTTAGGGGGGAATAAAATCTTGAACAATATAATTTTTTAATGTGTTTATTGACGATGATTGTAGGTATTTATTTTCAAATCATCTAGAAAATCCCTTAAAATTAGAAAATAAGAGTTAATATTACATTCTACACAATTTATAGAAATATTTGACGTATTTTTTTATCATTATTATTTTATACACTAATTTATCTTAGCCCGAATGACCTGAAGGCCTTATTTTTTATTGATTTTTGATAACCCCCTTTTCAAGGGATGAGGGGGAACCCTTAAAAGGCCCATAGGCTCAGAGATTACAAGGCCCGTGGGCTTAGTAGATTACATGACCCGAAGGTCTTAGGGAATTCATCCAGACTATCTACAAGGAACTACCCCATCCCCAGCATCTGCATTGTGCTTGTAGCTCTCCACCTTCGCATTGTCGTCTGTCTAGGCATCACGTGCAAGCACAGGCTGGTCCTGATGGCATAGCCACACCCTCTCATTCTGAAAATCCATTTGGCTCTACTCTGGTGAGTGCACCTACTCAGGATCCTCATCTGGGGCTCCTCCTTTTTTGTAGAGTCTTTCTGGGGCAACTACATGTGGCCTGAAGGCCTTGAGGTGGCCTGAAGGCCATAAAGGGGGCTCGGAAGCCCTACTGACCCGAAGCATGGGTGGCCTGAAAGGCTTATGGACTCCAAGCCCAAACAGATGGCCCAAGGTGAATAGTTCCAGCTGCTATAGTACAGAACAGTACCTGCTACAATAAAGGTAAAGTGTATTGTTCTACTACAGTACCTACACAATGTATAGCCTGTTAGAGTCTATTATAGTAATACTATAGTGCCTACTACAGTACCAGAAATATGCCTCTACCTGGTTTTGAACCTGGGTCTCGTGGATGCACATAAGGATACCTCACCAACTGGGCTGAGGCTCATGTGCCCTAATTTATCATACATAGACCTATATATGATTAATTCATGGATCAGTTCAAATTAAAATGTTATGTCATCCTACTCTTTAGTGAATCAAACTTTAAATCTCAAGAAAGTGGGTTGAAAATGGAAGAAAGAAAAAAAAGAGAAATATTATAAGTTAAATAGATGATAAGGATTTTCCCTTTCTTTTAAACCTTTTCATTTACTATCAATAAGGGATATAATAACAACCTTAACATTAGAGTTGAATTGGGTACTGAAAATAAAATTCAACGAGGGAGATTAAATAACCTTGGCGGATGGATGATGTTTAGATTTAATTAGTTTTCAATATATTCATGTGACTGAATGTATATGTGTGTTGAATTTAGAGGATTTATGAAACTAAGGTTTCATTTTTTGTTAATATTTTTATATTAAGGAAATTTATTGTGTTCTCTAGTTGGGTGATCCAGGAAGATCCCAAATAAGGAAGTTGAATATTGATATATTTTATTCCATTATATCATGAGGACTAGTTAATATGGAGTTAATGTAATATGAGATACTGCCCTTGAAAATGGGAAAGGGAATTTATTTTTCTACATTTAATTCCACTATAAACAAAATAAATTATACATTGTACATATTTTATCATTATGAATATGGTTTTTATGGAATCATTATAAAAGATGATTTAACGAACAAAATAGTTTAACCTAAAAATTCACCCAGGTAAACATTCTCTTAGGCCTGAGGTGTGTTGATGATCACCCCAGGAAGGAAAATAGTGCCAAATTATCACAAGAAATCACATGGGAATGATCTCACCCTCAAATATATAATAAAATATAGTGGGCTCCAACAGAGTGCCCAGTATGATGTATTATTAAATTAGACTGACATTCTAAAGTGAATAAGAAGATACTAAAGTACAAAAAATCCAAACATGGAATAAATATAAATCATATCCAATTATTTTTAAAAACATTTTTTCTCGAAATAAAACTATTTTTTTACAAATATTTCACATTTAATATAAGGAAACACTACAAGAAAACCGTCGTTTAGCGGCGGTTTTTTCGCAGCCGTTTTTAAAACCGCCGTGAAATGCGTTTTCGGGCCGCGATTTTGCGGCGGTTTTAAGAACCGCCGCGAAAAAACCGCCGCTAAATGGCAAAAAAAAATTAATTTTTTTTTTAAATTTTTTTTATTTCTTTTATATTTATTCGAGGATTAGCGGGGGTTTTTTAAAAAACCGCCGTGAAATAGCGGCGGTTTCCGTAAAACCGCCGTGAAATAGCGGCGGTTTCCGTAAAACCGCCGCGAAATGAAATGAAAAAAATAAAAAAACGCAAGAAACCCCAAAATCACTAAAACGATCATAACTTTTGATATGGGCGTCCGTTGAAGCGCCACGACCAGTCAAATCGAAGCTCATGAATATATCTAGAGGCAAATATAATCAAAATCATGAGACGGTCTAAGGTGCGGAAGATATTAGAGTTATAAGAAAGTTGAAAAAATTTCTCCAACTTCAAACAGCCATAACTTTCGCTCCGGGTGTCCGTTTGGGCTCTACCACATATCAAATCGAAACCAGCGAAGAGAGCTACGCACCAATTTCACACAAGTAAGCTTCTGTCGTGTTTTTCGACCCCAAATACCCCTCCAAAGGCCTCCAAAACCTCGTTTCCTTCACCGGTGTCCCGTCGAACTTGTCTTCAAACAGACCTAACTTTCGATCTGCGTGTCAGTTCGGCCTCTTCCACCTTCCAGATCATAGCTCGTTCCATAAGCTTTAGTTTGACTGGTCACGGTGCGCACATGCACTCCTAGATCATATGTTATGGCCTTTTTAGAGGGTATCGGATCTGTTATGTTTTTCAATGCCTCGTTTCTAGCACCCGTTCTCCGTCAGCTTTTTTTAAATGGTCATAACTTCCGATCTGTATGTCCATTCGGACTCTTTCACCTTTTAGGTTGAAGAACGTTTCAGGATCTTTGATTTGACAGGTCGCGGATCTAAAATGGACTCTCGGATCATAAGTTATCTTTGTTAATGTGAGTCCAATGTTTTTGTCTCTTTATGACCGTTTTGATGGGTTTTAATGGTAGCTCCATTTATTACTATTTATTTGGGTTTCCATGACTTGTTATCTTTATCAATCGTTTTTTATGGGTTATTATGATGATTATGTTGAATTATTAAGGAGTTTTCCAGATTTGTTGCAAGTTTTCATGCGTTCTCATTTTTTCTAATGCCTCATTCTTCATATGCTTCTCCATCCTTTTTCATGTATTTTCATGATTTTTCATCCCTTATCACGTCTTTTCATACTTTTTCTTGTGTTTCCTTTATTATTTATTATTTATTATTTATAATATACTTTAATTTATTTATTATCTATTATTTGTAACTGGTTATTTATTATTTATTATTTATTATTTATTATTTATATTTATTTATTAGTTATTATTTATTAGTTATTATTTATTATTTATATTTATTTATATTTATTTATTATTTCTATTTATTTATTATTTATATTTATTTATTATTTGTTATTTATTATTTATATTTATTTATTATTTATTATTTATATTTATTTATTATTTATTATTTATTATTTATTATTTATATTTATTTATTATTTATTATTTATATTTATTTATTACTTATTATTTATATTTATTTATTATTTATATTTATTTATTATTTATATTTATTTATTATTTATATTTATTTATTATTTATTATTTATTATTTATTATTTATATTTATTTATTATTTATTATTTATATTTATTTATTATTTATATTTATTTATTATTTATTATTTTCTATTTATTATTTATTATTTATATTTATTTATTAATTATTATTTATATTTATGTATTATTTAACTTTATTTATTATTTATATTTATTTATTATTTATTATTTATTATTTATTATTTATATTTATTTATTATTTATTATTTATATTTATTTATTATTTATTATTTATTATTTATTATTTATATTTATTTATTATTTATTATTTATATTTATTTATTATTTATATCTATTTATTATTTATTATTTATTATTTATTATTTATATTTATTTATAATTTATTATTTTCTATTTATTATTTATTATTTATATTTATTTATTATTTATTATTTATTATTTATTATTTATTATTTATCATTTATTATTTATTATTTATTATTTGTTCTTTGTTATTTATTATTTATCATTTATATTTATTTATTAGTTATTATTTATTAGTTATTATTTATTATTTATTATTTATTATTTATATTTATTTATTATTTATTATTTATATTTATATTTATTTATTATTTATTATTTATATTTATTCATTATTTATTATTTATATTTATTTATTATTTATTTATTATTTATTATTTATTATTTATTATTTATTATTTATTATTTATTATTTATTATTTATATTTATTTATTATTTATTATTTATTTATTATTTATTATTTATATTTATTTATTAATTATTAATTATTATTTATATTTATTTATTATTTATATTTATTTATTATTTATTATTTATATTTATTTATTATTTATTATTTATTATTTATTATTTATTATTTATATTTATATTTATTTATTATTTATTATTTATATTTATTTATTATTTATTATTTATATTTGTTTATTATTTATTATTTATTATTTATTATTTATTATTTATTATTTATTATTTATTATTTATTTTTATTTTTTATTTTTTATTTATTTATTATTTTTTATTTTTTATTTATTATTTATTATTTATATTTATTTATTATTTATTATTTATTATTTATTATTTATTATTTATTATTTATTATTTATTATTTATTATTTATTATTTATTATTTATTATTTATTATTTATTATTTATTATTTATTATTTATTATTTATTATTTATTATTTATTATTTATTATTTATTTATTATTTATTTATTATTTATTATTTATATTTATTATTCCTCATTTATTATTTATTATTTATTATTTATTATTTATTATTTATTATTTATTATTATTGAGTTTATATCTATTCTTTATGTATTATTTGTTTTTTCAATTAATATATATAAGTATTTTAAATTCTGTTTATTAACCACATGGCGAGCTTGCGGGAGTGGTAAAGTCTTTAGAAAATATGCAAGAGGTAGGGGTTCAAATCTCACCAAACGCAGAATTTCTTTATATTGCATGGGTATGCATGTGCATGTGCATGTGCATGTGCATGGGATGTGCATGCATGGATAAAAAAATTAAATAAAATAATATGAAATAAATAAATAAAATAAATATGAAATAAAAAAATAAATAATAAATACGAAATTAAATAAATAAAATAAAATAAATAAATAAATAAAATAAATATGAAATAAAACAAATACGAAATAAAATAAATACGAAATAAAATAAATAAATACGAAAAATAAATAAATAAATAAATACGAAAAATAAATAAATAAATAAATAAATAAATAAATAAAATAAAATAAATATATAAAATAAAATAAATATATAAAATAAATAAATAAATAAAATAAATACGAAATAAATATATAAATAAATACGAAAAACAAATACAGAAAATTAATATATAAATAAATATATATATATATATATATATATATATAAAATTAAAAATAAAAAAAATTAAAAAAAATAACAAAAAAAATAAACTAAAAAACTGCCGCTAAATCATTTAGCGGCAGTTTAAACCGCCGCTAAAAAACCACCGCGAAACGTTCTGCGACGGTTTTCAAAACTGCCGCAAATAGTTTCCCGACACACGATTTAGCGGCAGTTTTTCAAAACCACCGCCAATCGATTTGGCGGCGGTTTAAACCACCGCGAAATGAAAAAAAACCGCAGTTAAATGCCTTTTTTGCCGTAGTGAAACAAAACTAAAACAAAACAGGTGGTTGGGGAGGCCAGTATGCAACATGATATAAGAAAATTGAATTAACTTAGGAGACAAACTCCACCACCACCACATGACTTTTGAGTCACCACCATTACATAAAATTACCTAAGTCCCTAAATTTGGGTGATAGTTATCTATCATGCTAGCCCAAAACCTAAAATTCATGAAGACAACATACCCACCAATGTGAGTATGTAGGGTGTGAGCTAATTCCCAGAAGGGTTCCACCAAGTTTCTATTTCTTACCTTTTATAATATAAACCAAGAATTTTAGTTTCAAAGTATATATAATCAAGTAGGATTTCATTTATTTTACACAATACATAAATAAACAAATAAAACATAAAAACATTTTGGAAAAAAAATTTAAAACTTTCCCCAATAAGGCCTTGTAAGGGAATTATCATTTCAAACCCAACCATTCCCTTTTTTCCTTAAAACGTCACTTCTGAAAAAAAATTCATCATATGATTTATAAATATATTATAAAGATTTTAATAATATATATTTCTTAAAACAAACTTCAACATTTTTCTTAAAAAATATTTACACACCCTTCATGTGTAAATAAATAACAATTAAAACCATAAAGAAAATACATCCCATGGAAAGGTCATAGAATTATCACAGTAATTAAACAGAGAAAAACATTTCAACATCAAGACTAAACCATAAAGTATACCAATATACCAAAATTAAAATAAGTATAAGAAAAAAGAAACTTACATGTCAATAATAAATAAATAATCATAACATGTCATAAATATCATGAGTCAATACCACAGGTACAAATAGAAAAATATTCAATAAGTACAGGTGCAACTGAAAACCGAAAGGTTAACGGTAACACAACTCATCACCCAAAACACTCTCAACTAGTCTAATCTATTAAAAATCACCAAGTATGGTCAAGATATTATACTAAGTGACAAAATCCAATGCATAATATTTAACTAGAAAAGAATGGATCCCACAATCCCCAACCTAGAATCCTAGGATTTCTTATAGAATACATAAAAGAGATGGGTGGATATTAAGCAAACATCAACCACAAGAAAATCACAAATACTAAAGGAAATATAACACAATAATAATTTAAATCCCACATCCAACACACCACCTTCAATTATGATGCCCATTCCAAAATACATAACCTGAATAAAAATTCATTAAACCATAAAAACATGCACAAAATAATAAACTATGGGTAACAAAGGTGTTCTCCATGGGTGTAACTAATAATAAAAAATATATTCCTTACACAAGATTCTAAATGAGCCTTTAATTTGTACATAGTAAGTACATGTTTAGAGATCCACTTTTAAATCTACTTAAATACCAATCATAAACTATGGTAAATCGCAATAAATAACAAAATACACTAAAAAATAGTTAGACACGTACAAATTTTAATTTTAAATAATTTAATCCTTATAAAACATGTAAACCTCCAATTTAAAAATATAAATTAGTCCAAAGAATCATAATTAAACATTACTATTGATTAAAAACATCATATTCATTTTATTAAAAACTAAGAATTCATAAAATATCAATTCAAATCATAATTCCATTAAACTATGAAATTTACGCATTTTTGTTGAAGGAAACCCCAAAAAATCATATAAATAATTTCTAAACATCAATATTTATTACATATATATCTTTAGTCTAGTTAAAAATAAAATTTAAAACATCAATCATCCACATAACCCTCTAATAAAATGAAATGGAATGAAAAAACCTACCACATTCGGTAAACCCACCAAATTAGCTCTCAATAAAGGGATCAAAACCCGTAAAATCTAGAAACCCTAAAAGTAAGAGAATCATATACAAAAAAGTCATCTAACATGGCCTATAGTTTGATATAATATGGTTTAAATAATAAGAAACTAGAAATAGATGTAATGATAATCCCTAACCTTTTAGTCTGACAAAGCGACCACTATCAAATCACCAAAATACCACCATTATGGTTCTTGGAGGAGGAAGAAAGGGATTGGGAGGAACTTAGGATGATGGTTTATATGGGGAATAAAATGAAATAGATCCCAAAAAAACAACAATAAATTACCAAAATATCAAAAACTGGGTATGTCATACAATTGAAGCATGGTTTACTAAACTGTGTGGTAACCATGTGATCAAGACTATCTAAAACTATAGATAGAACATGATTTCATCTTCTTGGATTCACAAACCATGTTCTTAACCATATATATCACTATAAGATTCAAAATATATAATATTTCCACCGTTATACACATAGAACTAAATGGAGAAATTAGTTGGATGAATATAAAAAATAAACATGCATTTTGAAATGACACAATTCTCCACAACATGCCACTACCTACCCCAAAATATTCATCAATAAATTAGAATAAGAAGGAATCCCAAGACCGCCTCTCCTTGATAAATGATCCAACTAAAAGTTCAACTTATAAATATACATGAACATCCCTCTACCAAGAATAACCATTCTAAAATGATTCAAGATTTACTGTCCACTTAAGCACTACAAATCCCAAAAATAGAATCCTCAATGAATGGAAGAAAGGAGAAGCATAAGATGAGATTCTGGGATGGACACCGCACTTATCTTCATTGAATATTAAGAATTTAAACATCCATTATATCACTCTATATCCCTTAGTGTTTCAAGCTAGAAAAAAATTACAAAACACAATTAACATCTCTATAAATTCAAGGTTACAAGAAACAAAATCAAAAATCGAATCATGATAAAAAATAGAAAATAAAACTCCAAAAAGAATGATTAAAACACATAAATACCTATTAATGTTATCCCATATATTTAAAAATTATATAAAATGATACAATGGTAGATAAATCCAATGAAATAATCGATCACCAAAAAACCTAAAATGACAATAAGAAAACAATATCAAAACACCACAAGAGAGTGCATCCTTGAAAAACATCCAAAATGGGAGCATGACCATATCATCAAAAAAATCATTCCAATAAAAATGGTAGAAACACCCACAAAAATTAACATGAATCAACATGAAAAAACATGGTCCTCACCTTAGGTCACAAAACTGCATCAAGATTAACTCAAGTCCAAACTCATAGAACACCTACTCATGATCATCCCCAAAACAATCTCCCCTTGTATCTCTTAAGGTATAATTGGAAACCAAATACTTATCCTCGTGAACCCATATTTTAAATAAATCATCTTCATGTCATCCATCTATCAAACCTCAACCTATGGTTTTTACCCAGCATAGTGATAACAAGCATCATAATCAATGAGGCACGAACATCTCAAAACAAATAAACACAAGGAAAAGTATTTAATAATCTATTGTAACAAAACATATGGGGTATAAAAATGATTCAATACATGGAAAAAAAATATGGATTCCAATATTAAAATCCCCCAAAACCAAAAATATATATTTTTACTCTCTAGTTGAAGAAAAACAAAAAAATACATTCTAGATCAAATTTGGGTCTAATAATTCTTCTTTGAACATCCATTCAGCTTATAAAACCTACAGAGGTGAATAAGATATACACATAGATGATATGACCTAATATATAATGTATAAGTAGACTTAGTAGGCCTGACTTACAACACTAAATTGTATAATTATATTTTTCTATATTGAAGAACGTAAAAAACCTGAGTAGAGGGATTCTCATCATCATCGCCATCTTATTCCCATGTATCACTTGTTGGGTCACCCTCAAAAAAACAAGATGGTTCAATTATCACTTTAATTTGATTGACCTACTAATAATAACTTAATGATAATATCCTTATAAATAACTTTCACATAAGTAAGGAAAGACTAAAACACTACCAAACTAAGATTTAGATACAGGCCTCATAAGAAGAACTGAGCATTCATCAAATCATCTGTGGAAAAATCAGGGGGATAAATATACTATTCCATCGAACCATTTAACAAATTAATTCCTTGACTGATCATATTATTCAACAACCAAGAATTATAATGCCTTTTAAAATATTAATTACTTAGGATAAATCCACAGATTGAAAGTATCCTTGAAATATCCCTAGGAAAATACCTAAAAGGTTTTTTATGGATAGTGATATTCCACTAATCGAGACCCAAACCTTCAAACAAATGAGTGTTTTGTCTCACCCAAATTTTATTTTTATTTCTGAATGACTAAATTATATCTTCAACCTTATGTAGTCACTAAATCACCTCTAAGGATTCTTGATCACAACCAACCAATGGTGGATAATGATTTAGAAACTCTCACACATGATCAAAATTCTTAGAATAACATGGATGTTTCACTCAATAAAGAGTCTGGGTAGAGTCAAAGATTGGAAATACCATATATTCATTAATAGAACAACTTCCTATGACATTCAATTCTTGAATTTTCAATTTCTTTTAGTATATAAAATTCTAAAACATCACCAAAACACATCATTTAATCAAACTATTCTAAGTACCCTAATAATTGATATAAATGAAAAAAATATCAACAATATCAAAAATATCCTTCACAAATTCATTTCAAAAACATTTAAAAAGGCCCTATTTCCACTTTAAAACACCACACGGGTTTATCAAAATCCTTATTATCAATTAGGGGAACCATTAAAATATAGTGTTTGACAATTTCAAAAATTCCCCTATACTTGAAATAATCTTATTTAACTTGTACCCAATAAAATTATTTCTTTGAAAACTAACACCACAGAAAATAATTTATGTAAAACCTCAAATAAAATTTAACAAGGAAACTCAAAACACTCAAAAATGGATTAATAACATTCCCAAACACCAAGCAATAAAACATCACTTTGAGTTTTGATAAAATAACCTTCCAAATACAAAATAAATTACATAAATGTTTCTAAACAAACCTTATCAATCATATGATAGGTTTAAAGCACTAAATCATCCAAAACAATAAAAATTACAAATTTTTCCAATGTTCATGGATTTCTTTTATGGTTTGTTAGACTATATGATAACCATGTGACTACCAAAAGAAGGTATCCAAAATGGTTTCACATAGCCTATACATGGTTTCATAGACCATGCACTATAGTTGTGTGCCCCTTATATTAGCCCAAATTTCTAAATAGAGCTAGTAATTTTCTATAGAAATATCCTAATATCATTATTTTAACTCAAATTAATAGCATTCCAGATCAAAATATTTCATTAATAATAAATCATAAATACAAAACTCAAAAAAAACTCTAAACAAATCATGGTAACTTGACGCTTAGTATAAGGAAGAGCTGGTCATGCACACCTCTATGCCCACCACCCGAGCTCCAACATTCCAAAATTTGGTTTATAATCAACCCCTAAACAACTATAGTACTTTTATAAAATTTTAAAATAAACCAATGCTGGTAAACCAAACATTTCACTTGATTCATCCCATTATAAGGAATGAGGGGAATTCCCAAATTCCCTATGTTACCAACCAATTCCAATGTGTCACAATATATCATGTGGGAATGATTTCACCCTCGAGTAAATAAGAAAAAAATAATGGGCTCCAATCAGGAACCCAATATAAAAAATTTATACATTAGATAAATGTGCCAAAATAAATAAGCAGATATTAAATAGAAAAATCATCAAAACCAGGCATAAATAAAAAAAATATGCAAATATTTTTCTGAACATTTATCCCATTAATAAAAAAAATTATAAAAAAGTTTTATATTCCATGCAAGTAAATAAAACAAAAGAAAAATGGGTGGTCAGGGAGGAAGATAAAAATTGTGTCCCAAAGTAGGTGGAACAAACTGTGGAGGCAAACCTTACCATCACCACGTGACTCTCAAGTAACAAAAATAGAAAAGTATCCCCACACTAACAAAAAGGTGAGGGGTAGAAATTGAATATGGAATCTAAAAACTTTAAAGGCCAATAAAATACAATAAGATTACATATCCTATAATTTGAGTATATAGGGTGTGATCTCACTTCTATTAGGAAGCCACAAAGAGTCATTTTCATACCTTTTATATAAAAATCCAAGATTTATTTTTTAAATATATATATAAGCAAGCATTTTTTTATTTCCTTCATAAAATACATAAATAAACATACAAGGCTAAAAATAATTTCTTAAAACAAACCATTTATAAAACATGCATCATAGAGGCCTCGTAAGGGAATTATTTTCCCAAAAACAATCTTTCTCTATTTCTTTAAAACATCACTTTTAAACTAAAATCATCACATGGTTTAAAAACATTGAGATCCATATTCATATGGTATGTCACTTTGAAAACACTTCCCCCTTTTAAAAAAACATTACACACCCATAAATTATAAATAAAGAATAATTGAAACTATAAAGAAGGAAGTTCCTTGGAAATGTGATAAAATATTGATAGTAATAGAAAATAAAAAAATTTACTTAATATCAATATTAACCCATAAATGATAGCAGTATATCAAAATATATTTCAATATATGAAACCAGAAACTTTCATGTCAATAAGAAAAAAAGAATCATAATATATGAAATATATCATGAAGTGACACTATAGGTTAAAATGGAATAATAATCAATTTAAAAAAGTGAAACCAAATTCATGTAGTCTAATAGTCATATAACTAATCACCTTAATTTCCCTCATCTATCCTTATTGGTGAGACATCGCCTATCAAGGCCATAACATTCAACTAGTGGCTACTTACAAGTTTTTAATTCACAACATGTAAAGAAAATGCCCCCCAATCTCCTAGTTAGAATCCTTGGGTACCTCATGGAATATATAATTGAGGTAGGCCTCTAGTAAGACAACATAAATCACATGATAATCACAAATACAAAAGACACCCCCTTTAAATTCAATCCCCATTACCAAACTCAAAAAATAAATAGAAATTCATTAAACTATTATATTGTTTAAGAAATCATAAATAATAGGTAATAATGGGGATCAACATGGGTGTAACGATCAACTAATAAGTGATTATTTACACAAGATTCCAACTGGTCCTTTACTTTATACTTAGTAATAAATGTTTGAAAATCCCTTTTGACAACCACTTGAACCCCAAGCACAAACCTAGGTAAATGAAAATAAGTCAAAAATCCAACTAAATAGTTCCATATGTAAAAAATTAAGTCATGCTCATTAAAAAAATGTAACCCCTTTAAAAAGGAAATCACCCAAATTTTGAAAAAAATAGCCTAAAATATCATAAGAAATCATTTTTCTTAAATAAAAATATCATTATGATTTTAGGAAACACTTAGAATTAATAAAATTCCATTTGAAAACAAAGTTACATTGAAAAATTAAATTCACCACTTTTTTTAATAGAAACCCCAATGATGCAAGGAAAACCTTTGACAACATAAAGATAGATACCATATACATTATTAATATAGTTCAAGTGAACATTTAAAAAGTTATAAAACCCTAGATATATAAATTAAAAAACATAGCCCCTAAGGTTTGAGAATATAGTATAAATGGGAAGTAACCAACTGGAGAAGGAGGAAAAATCCCATGGCTTTAAATATAGGAAAGAAACCACCAATAAATAAATGAAATCCCACCACAAAGGTGCTTGGAGGAATAATAAAGGGTCTTGGGAGGAACCTAGGATGAAAGGTTTGAGTAAGGGAAATAAATGGGTGATCCTCCAAATAAAAATAATATGAAATAAAAAAAATACATATAACTATATAGGTCACATGGTTTATCTGCATGGTTTACCAAAACTTATGGTAACCATTTTCTCACAACTGTCCAAATCTACATATGGCGCAGGATTGCACCGCATGGTTTTGGAATCCTTCTGCCTAACCATATTTCCCTATAAAATATTTGAAAATATAATATTTCTATAATGATATATCCTGAACTCAAGGAAGAAATTAACTACATGAATGTAAACAAGAAAGTGACATTTTTGGGTGCCATGGATGAAAATATATAAGGTGGAATAACTTTATAAAATAGGTTCTAAATTAATTTAAGGAGTTGGATATTGGATAGCATGAAGAGTTATGAATAAAAAAGGGATGATGAAATAAGTGATAATACATCCATTAATTATTTGGAATTTTTATTGTTATAATAAATAAATAATACCCCATCGATGAAAGTTTCAGTGTACTAAGAGAGAAGAAAAAATTAAATAGGTGGTAATTGTTGAATTAAAATTCTCAATATTGAATAAAGATATACTAAAAACAGTAAAATGAGGAAGAATAAAATTGAAAACAATTTGATAATTTACAAACTTATTCAAAGCGTTTTTAAGATAATTTTTTTTTTCAGCGGATACTGTGATGGTGTTGGAATATAACATGATCTTATTTTTCATAAGTTATAGAATTATAGAGTTAATATTCAATTTTAAAAATCCAATAACACCACTAAAATATAATGTAAATCCATCTGTTTGGACAAGAAAATTGAAAAGGTGCCTTATATATCACCTTGAGATACTTCAGAGTACCACTGATCTAAAGAATAAAATTTTACAAAGAAAAAAAGGAATATTATCATACGTATGAGTCATTTTCTCAACTTATTATTTTAATTATATGAGTAGAAGTGATTAATCGGAAGATGGTGGAATTATGTAAAATTAACACTGAATAATATATAAATCTCATCCAAATAGTGCATACAAAAAATTAAAAAAGTATCAAACAACACTGTAATATGTAAGATTCATTTGACTCATAAAAAAGAGTAACATGTTATGGTATAGATTGAACATTTAGAAAATCCATGGACCCATGTTGTGATATAATAATACATAATGTTTGACACATGATGGATAGGATTTTTCTATTTGAATAAATTGAGAATGTGAAGAATATCTGAAAGATTCTTCAAAAAGTTTACCCAAATGATGTAGAAATTGTTCTTCAGTGAATTAAAAATCACAACTATTTTGTGAGATTGTGATTAAAGAAAAGTTTTTAGAATATTATCTTTAAATAATCGAGAATAAAATAATACTACTGATAAATATGATAATAAAATAAATTCAAGTGTTTATTCTAAAATTTGAGATGGTGTAATGTTATGTTATAAGAAGCCATGTCACAAGAGCAGGGCAGCATATTATCAGGAATATGTGAAGATTGATTATTTGGGGAATTTATAGAATATTTTAGGAATAATTATCTTTGTTATCTTAGAAAATTATATAGATATATTTGGATAGGTATTAAATAATAATAAATAGAACGATTTTATGGGTATTTTTGGAATATCAGTGGAGATATTCTCTTAAATGAAGAATAATATTCATAGATCTTGAGGTATATACCCATGTGATTTTGTTGAGAAGTTAATTTAAAATATAATTGAGATAATAATAATAGAGTTTTCTATATTATAACATTTAAAATATATTTTCATGATTTTGGAATATAAAATATAAAAGGAGAGAGGGAGAGAGATGGGGGGAAGGATGAGGGAGTGAGGCGAATGAATAAAGGACAAAATAATACTACATTATAGAAGACGAAGATATTTATATGGATCAAAAGAATAAGTAATTAAATGAGATTTTAGTGAACCAATACAATGTGTATTAGTAAAATACGAGGAGGAGGAGAAAAAGTAGAAACCAATTATTTCGCTATGATACTATTATATCATAGAATACATAAATCATACAAAAAAGTAATAAATAAGAAGAAGGAGGAGAGTTAAGGGACATATTTATATTCAATTTTATTTTGTATCTTTAGTATATGTATTTCACATTAAAGATATAAATAGTTTCAAATATAACAGGAGGCTTGAGAGTTATGGATGACCCTCAATTTAGATTCTCCATAGGATCAGGTTTCTTGGTTATTTGTATACATAGATTTTTATGCAAATTTGAATACTATATTAAGACTATCTAAGAATCTAAATGAGGAATAAGATCATATCCCTTGATGTAGTAAAAACTTGGTGATATTTTGTGATATTGTTTAGTATTTGAAGGAAATATTGTAAAATATCCTGAAGTAGTTTAAAAAACATAATCAGGATATTATAAGATGGTTTTCGGGAGTTATAATTTAGGGTAACAGATGACACCTACCATTGGGTATATGATGATACCTTATCCATTATAGAAATTTTGATATTAGTGTAAATTTCCAAATAGAAGTTGACACAAACACAGCAAGGAATCTCACATTGGGGGGTGAATGTTGTAAAAATATCATATGGTTCTCTTTTATTTACATTAAATATTTCATGTAGTATTTTATTGGGTAAAATATAAATAGATCCATTTATATATTAATAGGTAACATGGGTTCAAATATTGATATAGGGATTAAAAAGGATAAATGTGTGAGTGAAAATTGTTAAAAAAATGTCACCTTATTCACCCACCCCCTCTCAAGTGACCACATACATCATCGGGAACCATAAATTCAACCAAAATAAAAGACTTTTATTTTTTTTCAAAAAAATATATATCATTTTATTGATGGGTGAGTAATATACTCTATCTTATTTCCTTGATCAAAGGGTCATATTTAAACTTGATCTGCCCTATACTTGTTGATAGAAATAATACAAACATGTGTGATGATGAATCATTTCACAACATTAAAATTATAATTTAAAAAAGGTCATAAAACTCATCATATAACACCATACATTTACAAAAATAATAATTTATTCGATTTATGTCAATTATAATATATCATTAATATTTAAAATCACATGTAAATATGAATATTATTTAGTAAATAGCATATATCATTATAACATAGTATCATAAGACTTCATATGATCATATAAACAAATTTAAAATAGACACCAATGATATATGGATTGGTATGTCATATTTTATATGGTAAACAAGGAACATCAAGGATAACTACCATTATAATATAATATAATATAAAATATCATATGAAAATATCCCAATATAAATTTAAAGGAATCATAACTATCAAGGTAAATTTTCAAAATATGACTTATTTTAATTTTATATTTTTGATTTCTTATAAAAATCAACACTTGCTATGATATAGCTGATATAGGTAATGGGAAAAAAGTGAATTGTTACCGATAAAAATTCCTTTAGTCAGTGGAAATCATTTTTTCGATAAACCTGATCTGATATTTATAATTCAAGACACTATTTTTTCACACTATAATCGGGATTATCATTCAATATGACTCACAATCACATACAATGATATATGAAAAATTCTACAACACATTCAATATTAGGTACATATCATACATTACAATATAATAGAACATAAGTATTTATACTATGTTGTAATTTATCATATTTAATATAATAGGGTTTTATCCTATCACTGCTTATGATATCACATATTGTAAAACATTCTATAGTTAATTAAATGGAGGGATATTATCTTTGGTTCCAAAATTGAGATTGACAGATATTTTTTATGATAATACTTAGCGTTTTAGTTGAAATCATCATCAGTTAAAGAATTTGTAAATAATTCTACAAATATCATCTTGGTAGGTGAATTAGATACTTTATATTAGTTATACTATCCACTTGTTATTTTTTTTATTGATTATAAATTAATTATCAATTTATATGTATTTAACAAAACAAATATATTATTTAAAGATATAGATTTGTGACAAACTTCTTTTTTGAGAATACCTTGGGAAGGGGTTATGTTTTGACAAATGTTTGAAATGAATTTTATTGGATATTTTCATATTGTTTATGTGAACATTAAAATAATTTTTAATGATAAATATTTTTAAAACCTCTAATATTTTATCACAGAAAAGTGGGGACTTAGAGAACATGTGTTAAGGTGAGAAATGTTTTGGATAAGAGGGGTCCAAATCCAATACCTCAATCCTTTTCATTTTAATTTGGGGGTTTGGGGTAAGCATGTGAACAATTTACGAATGTGTTTACATAAAATAACTAGGTGAATAGTGATTCAATTCCACTAGGGAGAGTGGAATCTCATTTCCAAGTAGTGGTAAGATGGTATTGGATTATTTGATTTATTATACAGTATAATATCTTGGTGTTTTTGGATTTTAAATAATCAGGGATCTATTCATGGTTTTTGAGAAATGAATACTTTCTGATAATTTTAAGGAAATTATGAGCTTCTATTATATTTTTCATAAAAATAAGAATCGTTTTACAAAGAATATTTTTTTGATTATATGTTGTTTTAAAAAAAATTTAATCTAGGTTTGATTGATGGTGGTTTTCAAGAAATTTTTGTTTCAATACAAAATATATATTCAGGGTTTGAATCCATGGAATTTTATATTTTTGATAAATTAATATTTTTGGTCAAAACTACTTTTTATTTATCATTTTTCTTAGAATTGTATTTATTAAAATTTCTCATAATTAGATTTATTTGGGAAATACTATAAATCTTATATTAAAACCTATATGTTCACCTTGGTGGATATATTGAAAATATTTTTCATGTCATAAGTAAAGTAAATTCCTTGTAAATCATTAGTAAAGAGTCACAAAACAAAACTAGAGATATAGTAGGAGGATCCAATGGATTAGATTTGAGCCACTCTTTTTTACTTAATGTCAACATGTAAACTTATACTATAGTGGTGGGTCATATAAAATATATTTTTTCTATTTTATGAATTTTTAATGGTTTTTAGTAAAAGATAAAAATATCTGATTTATTTATTAGGATCGATTCGATGAATATAATCTAGGATTAAATGTACAATTATATTCGAAGTGTTATCTTTATAGAACCATATGAGTTTATTAAAACATTTAGGGGAGAGTAATATATTCATACATGTATAATTAGTCCAATGGAAAATGATATTGGATCAATATCTCTTTTTATTGGAAGGATAATTACTTGTATCAAATAAAAATAAGAAATTTCTTTCACCTTAGGTGAAATTTGATTAGTATCCAAATGGTTTCACTAAAAAATTTGTTAAACTACAACCAATAAGTAATGAGAAATTTTTTATTGACCTAGTTCCAAGAAAGATCCCTATTTCTTTACCTTTACATCATAAGAAAATAAGAGTTAAAAAAATTCAGATTAAACAATATAAGGTCAAGTAAATGGATTATTTTATCCGAGAATTGGTAGTATTGGTTCTATTTTCCATGAAAGTTGATGGTAGTATGCATTTATGCATTTAATATTGAGTTTCAAACCCTGTAATAATAAATCATAAATACCCATTTCCCTAAATTGATTATCTTTTTTACCAGCTAAATAGATATCAATGACGTTCCAAGAACAGCCTTCTATCTAGATATCATCAGTTAACAGTAAAGATAGAGGATATTCCAAAATTTTAATTTCAATGTGGATATGCCCAGTATGTTTTTTTATTCCCATTAGAGTCACCATCACACATTATATTCTTATGGTATAGATGAAATAGGTATTCCATAACTTTTTGGTTACATGTATAGTAGTATTTGTGTATAATATTCTGATATACCTTTTAATTGTAGTATATCAAAAGAAGAACCTAAAGATTTTTTTGGGAATTTAATAAAAACATAATCTATATTCTAAATTCATTAAATTTATCTCATGTTTTCAACAAGTAAAATTTATTGGTCACTATATTTCTAAAAATGTAATTTTAGTTAATCCTATAAAATTAGAAGTGGTTGTAACCTAGGAAATGGTCAATAATGCATATGATAAATGGTTTTTTTTGGGTTCGTATGGATATTTGGTTCTTATATGACATCCATGATTTGTAAGATAGAGAAGTTTGATTTAATTTCAAAAGTTTAATGACTAATATTAATGAATTAAGAGGTTGTTGACTTCATCCCCTATTATAATTATTCATGGATCAAGAGTTTCTTAAAATGTGAATTGTGACTAATATGGTATGGGCTTCAGATATGTTCTGATGTGATGTGGTAAGGTCATGGAATATTGACTAAGAAAATTGATACATCATGAAAATAATTATTCTATTCATGTTTTATGTTTTCTATTATTGTTCATGCTTTAAAGAACTATATGAATTACATATTTTGTGGATGACTTTTTTCTGTAAGTAAATCATAATAATAAATTAAATATAAACTCATTCCTATTATTAGAACCCTTATTAAAATGATTATATAATTATTTTACATATCATATCATGCCTTAAATAAAATCCTTAGACTCTCCAAATCATTTCCATGTCTAAACATATTGAGTGAATGGGTGTAAAGTTAAGTTCCTTAGTTATCTAGAATCTAAAAATACTTTTGAAATTTCAAGTGAATAATTTTATTCTTTTTATAGGAATCTTAATTGTTTTGATGTAAATATTCACCAATCTGATGCTTGGGAAGCCATTTTTCTAAAACATAACTTTCCTTCAATTCTAAAATACTTATATTTTCTAATTAGTTACTTCTATTAAGATTATCCTATTTTAGTATTGATCTTAAAGTCAATTATAATGATGATAATGTTATTTATCAAAATAATATTCTTTTATTAGATAATTATCATGTCGTATATTCATTAAATGACTATTATTAAAACGGGTCCCATTAAAATGATGTCATGTTCTTAATTACATAATATATTTTAATGGTAAATGATCCTTATTTCACTAAGTAATGTGTTCACTTTTTCATTCCTATTTACACTTAGATATTTATGTATACCTTCATGTTAATAAAATTATATATGATCTTTGATAGTTGAGTTTACAACTTCCCATCGAATCCATCATATGTATTTTCACTACTTTATTTGTATAGTATCCTAACCATTAGAGTTTCCCAGTTAATTGAAACTCAAATATCAAAAAAATATGATAACCCAATAATATTAGGTTCTTAGATAACTTATTTTACCTAAATAAGATAATCCTAGAGCATCTTTCTTTAGAAGAACAAGCCTATTATGATGATTAAGGTCTTAACAGCTGTTCACTTTTAAAGAAATATGGCCCTTTGTATTATAAAGGGATTTTATTATAAAATATTATTATCTAATAAATTACTATTATATGTATGCTTGGTTATTTTGATTTATTTTTCAATCAATATTCCTTAGAAAAAAAAATAAGTTAGATGTGTAACTATATACACAACTAATAGATTTTGTTACTAAACCAAATTAAAAGCCAACTATATTTGTATATATCCAAATGCATCTCATGAATATGGTATATGAATCCCTTTTATGAAGAGATTTATAATTACATGAGATCAAAAATCTCTATAAGTGTATTCATGGTTTCATAGATAGTCAATCCCCACATCACAGGACAAATTCTAATCTACTAGGACAATTATAAGTCTAATCAAAAGTCTAATTATCCATGGTTTTGTACTAAAGATATAATTTAATTATACAATAATCCTAAAACATAATATGTATGAACTATAATTAAACATTAAATTAAAACTCATAACTCATGAATATGATATTTTCTAGGAAGAAGAAACCTAAATCAATTATCATACCTAACATGTAACTCCTTAAATGAATGTATAGTAATTTAGACATACAATTTCAATACATTTAAACTAAAGAATACATCAATTAATAATATAAAATAACATTACCAGAACTACCAATATCTTCTTATGATAATGATAAGTTGATTGTTCCACCTAAATCCTAATTTAAATAATCTAGTGGATAATTACTGGCACTGAGTAAGCATATCACAAAATATGGGAGGCCCTAGCCTATATAAGCTACAACAAATATACATCTCTATAATGAAAAATAAGAAAAACAAAAAAATCATATATATAATAATTTTAAATGTATAAAAATGAATTCATGGGTCAATACATGGGGGGAAATGATATTTTGGCCACAAGGTAAAATAAGAAATTATACTACAACATCATATAGTGAAACAGATACCCATCAATGGAAGGAACCTCTTTACTACAAGAATTTAAGGATTTACCTATTATAGAAACCATCACTATATTGTACTATTAAATTCCACTATGAATCGACACTGCCATTTTTACTAGCTTCAGGCCCACAAAGGTTTCCTCGAGACCATTCACAGTCTGCAGAGATGCAACATGTGTGGACACAAAGCTCCTATAGAGGATATTATAAAAAAACTTAGTAGGGAACCCTAAAAAAATAAAAGATAAAAAAATGAGTCAGTTAAAACCGAGGATTGAGGTGAGAAATAATAAACTAGAATATGGAAGATATTCTTTAAGGTCAATGGAACCTTTTGTGATAGAAAAATTCATAGTCTTCATAGTTTATCTCTATAAAGGACCATATCTTGCAAGTAATTGGAGATACCAAGAATTTCCATAGTTTTATTTAGACCAAATTTATCAACACAATTATAATTATAATCTTGAAGGGAACTAATAATAACTAAATTTTCACAAGACATATAATATCTATTTTACCCACCACTTAAAATTCTCTATCCTTACTGTAACTATAGTATGGGGACCAAACCTCACCAAGAAATTCTCATGGATTGAGGGGTGTTAAGACTTAATGTTAAAGGACTCACACCAAGTCTCATAGGGGAGTATCATATTTCAATAAATTAAAAACATTTAACTCTTTGTGATACACACATTCATTCAGGGAGTAACAAACCCTAACTTACATAACATTCCAACCATACGAAACCCCACATCACCTTATATAATCTAGAGTGGAGGACCAACATCTTACCAAATTATACATTTTTTTCATGGATAACTGAACTTCAATGGAAGTATAGTGCCTCATCGAGTGGTGCATTCCAAGTGAGGGAATAAATAACATCATAGTTAGAGGACATGTTCCTCATAAGTGGGTGATTTATGATATTTATCCTTCATTTGGGAGAGTATAAATTTATATAAGTTGAGCAACCATGCCCTTTCATGTGGATGAGTTCTAAATATGAATGTTGTATAAGGGACTCATTCTTTTTTAGGATCAATAGAGTACTTACCACATTCAAGAACCACCTTATATAGAGGACCCATTCTCTGGACTAATGGGGGAGTACCAAGTCCATGATGTATATAGAAGACTAAATGTAACTTAAGATATTGAAGATTTTTTTATGATTGGGGTCAGTTGATTAGTGTTAAAGTTCAAAGAATTCCATCATGAAGTGGATTAAAAGAAGGAAGTAGTGAGTTGATCTCATTTGATAAATGCCTATGAAGGATGTTTTTCTACACCCTGAGTTAGCCTACTCTAAAAAATACCATTCTACCCAATGGTGTATTGTTTGATTGCCTTCACATCAGAGGTATGATATGAATTGTTTCTTTATCAAATATTTTCATGGTTTGTATAGGTTTTTTTATGTTATATTTAAAAATAACATCTTCATTTATGAGTTAAAATATCTTTAAATTTGAGTGGAGATGCGAAGGAATGGAAATTATTAAGAATGATCCACAATGGCCTGTATTGTTCAAAGTACACATGGAATTTAGAAAAGTCCAAAATATCCTATGAAGAGTTTTAGGGAATATGAGAATTTTACTGGGTTTTATCTCTTAAGTCTCTAAGGGTACACCATAGGGAGGCCCATAATATCTATTTTACATACCATGATCAACCATGAAAACACCCATAGAGAAATGGGAAAGTCACCAGAACTCCGCTATGTAAACTAAAAAGGAGAGATAAAGAGTCTCGATAGAAAACCATGATTAAAAAAGGTATAGTGAATACCATTTTAGAAGATAAACTCCATGTGGGAAATTTCATATAGAAAAATAGACATTGTAATTATGTGTTTTGGTTGGGAGACAAGTTGACCATGTTGAAGTACAGGTAAGACCACATTGTAGTGGGAAAATCATGAACCATGTGTAACACAACAGTCATTTAGAGTTTAATTTATATATGAGATATGAAATGACTTCAGATAATAGATGGAGTATATATATATTCATATATAGGATCTGGTTAATTGATAAAATAGGTTTCACATATAGTTTTATGCCATGGTGATGTATTTCCTATAAATTCTTTATGAGTCTCATTTACTATGGAGTGAGTGATTTTGAAGAAACTATGATTGGGAATATAATTAATTCTAGGTATAATTTCTAAGAGGTTTTGAATGATATTTTTGGATAATAATAAGGGTTCACATGTGAGTTCCCAACTGAGATATGGAAAGATATAAAGTGGGTGAATTTTTTATAACAAAACAAGTCAGATTATTTCATAATATAAGACATAATATTGAGAATAATAAGATATAATAAGAGATTTTATAGAAGTTCAAGTCCAAAAGATATATCTAATTTTCAAACCCCTCTACTCCTTAATAGGTTTGGTACGTACACATTATAAAAACATCAGTTTGTAAGGAGAGTGAAAGCTCTTCACAACATTCGTTTTCACCCAAGAGGTAAAAAATAAAAATCCCATTTTCTATCACCTAGAGGAACAAACTAGTAACCTTACTTTTTAATTTGTAGAATAATAATCGCTTCCTTTAATCAAACCATATAAAATAAATGATCCATTTCCTTTTATCATACCCAAGGCACATCCTGTGTATATTCTTCTTATACATGTAAGTATAACCAACACGCACACCATTTTTGGGGATATAACCAGTGAAAGAGACCCAAATAAAATTTTACCATGATGGATATAAAATATAATGGTTGAATAAATAATTAAATGATATGGGATGGATATCAATAGAGACTATTCACCCAACATTTTTCAAATCTCACAACCATTGGAAATGTTCTGCTCCATCTTCCTTTGCCCTCGATGGCGGAACTCCCTCTAGGTGGGGTAAGTGGACTTAATCACATTCAACAATGCCTTAAGGATGGTCACCGATGTTCATTTTACCCACCAAATATATCCAAAATCATTTATTCGTTATATTTATAAGTCACTTATTCCTTGATTCATCTTATTTTTATAGGTGTATATACTGGTCATTTTCCTCTTTCATTTAAGGAAGATATGGATTAAATTTGTTCTTTTGTAGTGGTTCCACACCATCCCTTGATCATAATCATCATAAAAACTTTATAAGATATTTATTTGATCAATATCTATCCTAATCCCACCTTTTTTATGGAGGAGATTGACTCATCCATGAAATACCAATCTCTGAATCTCATCACTAAATTTAGGGTAAATAATAACCTCGTTATATTATTCTAAATCTTCATTATATCCTAGAATATTTCTTTGGAAATGGAAATTTCAGTTCTCAAATAAAATTCCTTATGTATACACTTTTTCTCTAGAGATAATTTCATAACTTCCTGGGTGATGGAATCCCACACCTATAACAATTGGCATTTCATTCTATTTTATTTTTCAATAGGCAACTACTGAGGTAAGGACCCCAAATTCGCCACCTTTTGGATTCATATCCTTGGTTTTTCATTATCGATCCATTACCCAACTATTTTAAAGGGTATGGGTTACTCTATTTGGAACTTTATTTTCATGGATGAGGGAACTTTTGGGATGAAACATACTATGGTAGGGTGAATTTGTAACGATATGGATATCTCCAAATAATTCCCTCAATGAATCCTATTGCAAAAAAGATAATTATTTTACTTCTGTTAGTGACCATTTTTCTTCTATAACTATGCTACTATTCTGAGTGTCAACTCCAAGGTCATGTTTCCTCCTCATGTATAAGAAGGATCCATGATATGAGGGTTCCTCAATCTATTTAAATGTCTATTTCATCATAAGTTCCTTCATTGAGTTGGAATCTATAAGGTAATCAATGTATTTTATTGGTACCCCATCTATCTAGCTTGATATTTTCTTTTGAAATCAATTTAACCCTAGTTCAGGTTACCCCTATAGTAGATGATCCCATCTTACAGGTCAAAGACTTGTCAAATCTTCCAATAAATTTCCTTTGTCATGTCATTAAGGACACACCCTATCAGAACTCGGGTTTTTAGAACGGGTCAAAATCCCGACCCTGTTTGAATTTTTGACTTGTTTCTGAGAAAACTGGAGAAAATGTACAGTTGCTGGAAATTTCCATAGTACACGTTATGTACTCTAAAGTACATTTCATGTATGGGTTGGGCGAGTACCGGTCGTGTGCTCACCGAGTACATGTCGTGTGATGACCGTGTAGGAATTTCTTACTACATTGCGTGTAGTTGTTGACACTCCATGGACTCGTGACCGTGTGGAGGCCATACATGGTGTGTAGGCCTATTGGTCGGGTAGAATCGTTTAACCAATTACACGTCATGTCCTCCTTGGACACGCCATGTAGTCTAGCCTTATATGAGGGATATACATGGTGTGTGGGTAAGTCAGTGAGGAAGAGAAGAAAAACTAAGTGCACACTGTGTCCCCCTAGGTACACGCTGTGTACTCATGTCAGCAGTTTCTGGAAAGTAAGTCAGCGAAATATCAGCCGTCTTATGAATAGTAAAATGATACACGGTGTGTAGTCATAAAGTACAATCCATGTAGTTTCCTTTTTCGCTAACACGGGCAGTAGCCTCATTTTGAGGCAGAAACTCAACCCCTTCGATGGGTTGAGCAGGGAGAGCCGGTCGAGGCTCATTTTTTCTCCTGTTCCATCGTCTGAGACCCAATTTGAACACCGATGAATCCATTGGAACCACCTTGTTAAGGCCTTGATTCCTCTTGAGCCTTTTTTCTTGATTTCTATTCTAGAACATGTTATTGGGGTTTGAGCGGTTTTGATTGTTTCATAGATCTAATGCATTTTAGAACTAATTTGAGGATACTATTGAAGGAGTACCATCATACGAGTCTCAGGTATGTGGTGCATACCTTCTTTTGTGTTTTCATAGACTTTTGGGTGGCGCGACCTATGGCGCATTTTCAGGTAATTTGAGCATGACCCTATTTTATCTGTTATTACCTATTTAACTGATAATTGACCTATGGGATGCCTTTGGGAATGCCCTATTACATGTTTTTCATGAGCGGGGCCAGGTGAGTGGTCGATTCTCATTGGGGAATTTTGGCCAGGGGTGCCAAAATGGAATTAATTGAATTTTATTGTTATAAACTCTTGATTTTAGTTTACTAAACCTTGATATGAATTGATAGAGGCTCTCAAGGCCTCAGTGCTCGTATGGGATAGCACCTTTCCAGTGTAATTCAACTGTTTCGTTGTCTTTCCTATTTAAAGTTTTCCATTGTGATTATATATGTGATGTGTGATGTTGCATATGATAGAACCTTCGGGTTGTGCTAGGCATGGACTAGGTATTGTTGAGGATGTTGATCACAGGTTGGGCTTGGCCAGGGTTACGTTGGGTGGTTCTGAACACGGGATTGGGCATCATGGGCGTTGGTTTGAGGCAGGATGATTGTCAGGTTGGGTATGTCCCAGGTTACTGGGATGGTGAGACCATCAGACTTGAGCAGCGTGGTCGTGGGGACACGAGGAGTTAGAGGTGTTGTTTCTTGGGTAATTTTTTGTGATTACCACTCACCCAAAAACTTTGAGTAGTGTGCACATGGAGAGACTCCATGATGAGGGGGATTGGCCACTCGTGTGGGTAGAGGCCCCTGTTAGTTGCATTTTAGGTACTTTTGGTTTGGGGGTGCTTGTCGTACGAAGCCAAGAGGAAGGTGAGGATCCTTAATTGGATAGCATTGTGGTTATCGGGATGGGGTAAGAGGTTCTCCGTTATTTGAGTGCAGATATTATTGTCCCTCCAGATGCGTTACTTTGAGTGCAGACATCGTTGTCCCACCGGTTACTTATTGAGGACAGGCATCGTTGTTCGTTCGGGTTACTGTCACTCAAGTGTGCCTTTGGGACATTGATACTTCAGACACACGGTGTCCAGGGGCACATGGTGCCGGGTTATATGACATAGATTCTAGCTTTGGACAATGTAGGTGACACTCCATGGTGGTTGTTGAGAACTAGTGGAATTTTTGTTTATTTTTGCAACGTATTGTTTACTATTTTATTTATAAATTCATTCCTACTTAAACACTTATATTAGGTACGAATCGTTGGGTGGTATCCTACTAAGATTAATCTCACACCCTGCATGGGCCCTTCGGTACGCGTGTAGACTTTATGGATTTACGTGAAGGAAAGAGGCCGACTTTAGAAGCTGGGCTACATTAGTTATTACATGGAGATGGTATGGACCTTGAGGTCATACCTAGCTGGAGTTACTTTGTTTTTCTTTATTTTCTTGTATTAGCATGATTACTTGTTTTGTAGCTACAGTTGGTTATCCATTGGAGCCTTTACATGTGGATATGTATGACCTGCTTTGGATGCATGTTTGTTGTTCAGTGTAGTTACAAGTGATCGTCATGTTGTTGTGTTTACTTTCCACTATTGTTTTTTATATTTATTTCTTCCACTGTTTATCGATATTGAATGTTTTTCCGCTCTGTCGGTCTGGTTTGAGTCTACTGAGTCGTTTATTCCACTATTTCTTTATTATTATACTCGGAACAGTATCATTATTATCCTCTGAGAGGGTAAATTCTCCCCGCTATACCTATAAAGACCCTTGCTGCTAGTCGACATCCTTTGGTGTTCGGGGAGGTGTGCCTAAGGTTTTAACACCTGACCCGTTTAGCACTGTTCGGGTGGCTGTTCGGGTCCAGGTCGTTACAAAGTGGTATCAGAGGAGTTCGTCACAGGGATTTAGTAGCAGTGTCTTGCTGTCTACTAATGAGATTGAGACTTATCTTTTTTACTTCTGCTAGTTTTACAGTTTGGGATATGGTAGACTAGAGATAGGTTGTTATTGGAAATGGGTTACTAGCTTCTGCTTGGGTGCCTGTAGCCCCAGGTACGAGGGATGGACCAAGTTTCCAGGGGTGGGAATTGTTGTTTGCTTTTTTCTCAGATTATAGATAATATTATTTCCACCTCAGTGTCTCACATGGAATATGATGTTATTGATTGTGATATGTGACCCTTGACCCAGTGCGTTAAAGGATAATTGGACCTTGGCCCGGTATGGAAAGGCTTGTTTGTTTGGCTTTTGATAGGCACATTTTTAGGGTATTTCAATTTCATAACTGCATGTATGCTTTGTGAAGTGATAATGCCATGTTAATGATATCAATTGCCATATTTGTATTCTTGAAATATGAAAAGGTGAAATTCCTGATAAAATTGCTTGTTTATTACAATTTGCTATGCCATTCATTGTATATTTGTAGAATTGCATGTGGCAGGGTATTTGGGTCCGACTCTTACGAGAGAACACGAGTACTATTGGTTGAGGTAATTTTGATCACCAGGATTGGGTGACTCAGTCGTCAGTTTGAGGCAACGTTGGTTGTCAGGACGGGCATGACCTGAGGTAATTTTGATACTTGGCTCTGTTAAGGGCGGGTAAGGAGGCCACGAGATCAGGATGTCGTGGGGCATGGGTTGCGGTGGGGGAGAGTATGGGTAGTAGTTATTCGCAGCGTTTTAATGCTTTCCTTATTTTTGTTATATATGTATAAATTATTATGTATGTGGGTTGTCAGGACATTTATGGTATTTAGCTGGTTCCTTTTTGTATGACTCAATGGAGCGTCAGGCGGGAGATGATATAGTGCCACAGAATTAGGTTCATGATCCGGTGCAGGTAGATCAGGAGCCACAGGTACAGGCTCATGGATAGGATTAGGTTCAGGATCCAGTGTAGGCAGGATAGCAGACGGGTTTGGCCACGTTCGGACCATGTCTTGACGAGAAGCTCTGAGCTATCCGGGTACGTGTCTTATAGGGGATCGACCGAGGTGCACAGGGTACAGATCCATCTTTGGCATATCTGATGTGGGAGTTCCAGTCATAACACCGGCCGCTTTTTCAGGGTGATGGTGGTCCACAAGCGGCTGAAAACTGGATAGAGAGAATGCAGATGATCTTCGAGCCGCTCGAGACGCCTCCAGGGAAGAGGGTCAAGCTGGAGATATACATGATGCGAGGACCAGAAAAGTGTTGGTGGGATGTGGAGTTTCAGGCTCGCAGACACGAGGGACTGGCATGGAAGGAATTCGAGTATAGGTTATTTGAGCACTTTTACCAAGAGACACTAAGATTAGAGAAAGCTCAAAAGTTCTTGAGTCTTTAGTAGGGAGACATTTCCATCATGGACTATGAAGCTACTTTTATTGAGTTGTATCGCATTGCACCTGGTATGGTTAGTGATGATGCAATAAGGGTGAGGCGCTTCGATGATGGATTGTGACATGCCATTCGAATTCAAGTGAATATCTTCAGGATGGGTTCTTTTTCAGAGGATGTTAATCAGGCACTCATAGCAGAGGGAAACCAGAGGGATAGGCCCCAGGTTGGCTAGGGAATAGTTTCAGGTGACGGTTCAGACAGCAGGAAGAGAGGACAGGATGAGTTTCAGTAGGGCAGTTAGGCCAAGGAATCAGTTAGACCACCTCGTAGCAGTTTTTCAGTGGTTTCCTTTCAGTGTGGATAGTCAGGACATGTTGAAACTCAGTGTGATAGGCCTTTGAAGGTGTGTTGGGCATGTGGATAGGTCAGGCATCTTTAGAGGTCCGACAGATAGCCTTCTCAGACTTCCAGCAGACATGGACCAAGACAGACAGGGGCATCTGGAGTTGGTTTGAGTTCGGTACCAGGAGAGGGTATCCGAGGTTCAGCTGCATGAGGAGGACGTGATAGAGACAGCGGGACTCAGCTGAGGGGTCAGTGGCCAGTGGCTGGTTTAGCACCGCAGGGAGGTCAAGTATCAGGCAGTCATACCTCAAGCCAAGTGCATGTCGTGGAGTGGCATGAGGCTGAGAAGGATGGGGATCTGATGAAGGTTATAGGTACACCACAGGTGTGGCTGTGATTTTCCATGTTCCCATTTTGTCATGACCAGTAGAGTCATGTCTGTTTTTGAGTGCACGGGATGCACAGGATCTATGTGGACTGACTAAATTCTAGTCTGTGGGATTGACACCATATCAAGTGTGTGATATACTTATATATATAATTATGGGATTCATACCATTCAGAGGATCAAGGATGCGGGTTACTTGAGGTTCCTTGGGTATCGGGGCATCGATGATGTGGGTTACTTGAGGTGTTAGGAACCAGTTTCGTTTTTAAGCCTCCATGGGATGCAGGAACTCATGGAGGCGGACACCGATGTAGTGTAGGATACGTCGAGTGTTGGGAATAACACAGGAGCACCAATGAGGCGAATGGGTGACGATGCGTCACAGAAGAACTATGCGTCTGGAAAACAGGTCAGTGAACCTTTGTTTGTTTTAAGATTTGTCATGTTGAGATTGAGTAAGGTGATTCCTAAGGTGGTGATCCCTTGAGTAATTTATCCAGAACCTCGAGACCAAGGAAGTCCAGGTTACTTTAACTGAGGTGGTATGTTTGGTGCCATCTCCAAGTTTCGTTTGATAGTTTGAGGATGAGAAATATTAAGATGGGGAGATTGTAAGAAGCCTGGTTTTTAGAATGGGTCAAAACCCTGACCCTGTTTCAATTTTTTACTTGTTTCTGAGAAAACTGGAGAAACTAGGCAGTTGCTGGAAATTTCTAGAGTACACTCTGTGTACTCTAAAGTACACGCTGTGTATGGGTTGGGCAAGTATCGGTCATGTGCTCTCTCAGTACATGTCGTGTGATGACCATGTAGGAATTTCTTACTACACGACATCAAGTTATAGACACGTTGTGTACCTATGACCATGTGGAAGCCATACATGGACTGTAGGCATGTTGGTCAGGTAGAATCTTTTAACCAAGTACACGCCGTGTAGTCTAGCCGTGTATGAGAGATATATATGGCGTGTGGCTAAGTCGGTGAGGAAGAGAATAAAAACTAAGTACATGCCGTTTACCATTAGGTACGCGCCATGTACTCATGTCAGCAAGTTCTAGAAAGTAATTTGGTGAAATATCAGTCATCTTATGAACAGTAAAATGATACATGGGGTGTAGTCTTAAAGTACACGTCGTGTAGTTTCTTTTTTTCACTAAAATGGGCAGTAGCCTCATTTTGAGGCAGAACCTCAACCCCTTTGATAGGTTGAGTGGGGAGAGCTGGTTGGAGCTCATTTTTGCTCCCATTCCTTTATCTGAGACCTGATTCTAACACCATTGAATCCATTAGAACCACCTCGGTAAGGCCTTGATTCCTCTTGAGCCATTTTTCTTGATTTCTGTTCTAGAACGAGTTATTGCGGTTTTATCGCTTTTGATTCTTTTGTACATTTACCCCATTTTAGACCTAATTAAAGGCTGTTATCATAGGAGTTTCATCATACGAGTCTCAGGTAGGTTGTGCATACCTTCTTTTGTGTTTTTGAAGACTTTTTCTTGGCCCGGCATGTGGCGCGTTTTTGGGTAATTTGAGCATGACCCTGTTTTAGCTGGTATTACCTGTTTAACTGATAATTGACTTATGGGATTCCTTTGGGTATTCCCTATTACATGTTTTTCATGAGCAGGCTCGGGCGAGTGGCTAATGCTCATTGGGAAATTTTGGCTGGGGGTGACAAAATGGTATATATTGAATTGTATTATTATAAATTGTTGAGTTTAGTTTACTGAACCTTGATATGAATTTTTAGAGGCTCTCAAGACCTCAGTGCTAGTATGGGACAGAACCTTGCTAGTGTAATTCAACTGTTTCATTGTCTTTCCTATTTAAAGTTTTCCATTGTGATTATATTCGTGATGTGTGATATTGCATATGCTGGAACCTTTGGGTTGTGCTAGGCATGGCTTGGGTATTGTTGAGTGATGTTGATCACAGGTTGGGCTTGGCCCGGGTTACATTGGGTGGTTCTGACCATGGGATTGGGAGTCATGGGTGTCGGTTTGAGGCAGTATGACTGTCAAGTTGGGCATGGCTCGGGTTACTGGGATGGTGAGGCCATCAGACTTGAGCGGCATGGTTGTAGGGACACAAGGTGTCAGAGGTTTTGTGTCTTGGGTACTATTTTGGTGATTACCGCTCAACTGGAAACATTGAGTAGTGTGCACAGAGAGAGACTCTGTGATGAGGTGGTTTTGACCACTCGTGTGGGTAGAGGCCCCCGTTAGATACGGTTTAGGTGCTTTTGGTTTGGGGGTTCTTTTTTAATGAAGCCACGAGGAAGGTGAGGATCCTTCAGGGGATATCATTGAGGATATCGGGTTGGAGGTAGAGGCTCGCCGTTATTTGAGGGAAAATATCATTGTCCCTCTGGATACATTACTTTGAGCGAATACATTGGTATCCCTCCGGCTACGTTATTTGAGGGCATAAATCATTTTCCCTCTGGTTACTTATTGAGGACAGGCACTGTTATTCCTCTGGGTTACTGTTTCTCAGGCATGCCTTCGGGACATTGGTACTTGAGACATATGGTGTCAGGGGGAACATGGTGCTGGGTTATATGATAGAGATTCTGGCGTTGGCCAAAACAGGTGACACTCCATGGTGGCTGCTGAGAACCAATGGAGTTTGTGTTTATTTGTGCAACATGTTGTTTACTATTTTCTTTATAAATGCATTCCTTCTTAAACGCTTATATTAGGTACTCAACGTTGGGTGCTTACTTGTTCTGTAGCTATAGTTGGTTAGCCATTGGCAGCTTAACATATGGATATGTATGACCTACTTTGGATGCATTTTTGTTGTTCAGTGTAGTTACAAGTGATCAACATGTTGTTTTGTTTACTTTCAGCTACTTTTGTTTATATTTATTTCTTTTGTTGTTTATCGATATTGAATGTGTTTCCACTCTGCGGGTTTGGTTTGAGTCTGTTGAGTTGTTTATGACACTGATTATTTATTATTATTCTCAGACCAGTACCATTATTATCCTCTAAAAGTTTATAGCCTCCCCAATATACCTAAAAATACCCTCACTTCTAGTCATCAGCCTTTGGCGTTCGAGGAGGTGCGCCTAAGGTGGTAACACCCGACCCATTTAGCACTGTTTGGGTGGCAGTTCGGGTCCGGGTATTTACACTCCCCATCCCCAATTGTTGGGTTAGGTGAGTATTGATTTCATAGGGATTCTACATCAATATCCCCACACCTAGAACTTAGTCACCTAAAGAATAAGGATTTTAGGTCTGATGATCTTTCTCCTCTCGCCATCACTTTCTTAGAAGCTGGTTCTAGAAGAAATTTCCATTTTCCCTTAGAAGTTGAAACTTTTGATGATTGTACAAGGATTCACTCATCAAGATATTCAATCCTATTTGGTAACTTTTCCTAGGTAAATCCTAGAAATAGTTACCTCCCACTTAATAAGGCTTTTCCTATACCAGTTTCTATATGTATTCTTGAACTAGGTTCAACCACACTTTCATCCTATTTTTCTACCAACTCCTTCAACGCTTTGGAACCAGTTGATGAAGACCCAGATATAACCCCTTAGATAAAATTATGTCAAAAGGTATTTGTAGTATTATAAATATTAAACAAATATAGATCTCAATACAAAATATTTGGTTCCACTATGTTCTCCTCCCTTTGAAGATCATCTTGGATGGAAACCAAAGCCTCTAAGGATTCCCTATCCACTACATTGTTTCCTATTTTATTATTTTCAATGTTAAATTCACCATATCCTTGACTAAATTTGAATTTATATCCCATTATTTTTCTCAAAAAATATTTCTATTATCATTTTCCTTGAACCGTTTCACCTGGATTCCTCTATTCCTCAGTTTTCTTTCAAACTATATATAGAGAACATCATGCATGATAGTTGGATCAAAAAAACCATGTTTGGATCTTCTGGAAAATCTCTCTCCAAGTGAATATGATAAACTCCTTCCCTAAACACATCATTATAAAATTCATTCACTCATCTTTATTGATTTATATACCCATTTTTTATTCCATGTGTGGCCTATACCAAATAAAATAAATCTAGAATTAATTCTAGCCTACCATTCCAAGTCCATGTGGAGGGTTCATATGAGCCAAATTCAACACCATTCTTTACCAGTTTTTTAAGATGGGGTAAATATATATTTATGAAAATTAAAGAATAATTTAAAATCATTCCAATCAAAAAACAGTATCTTGGAACTTTATTTCTCATGTGTCTATTATACATAATAAGATAATAAAATCTGAACTAATAGCACATGGTTTCATATAAACCAGCGTTTATACAATTTTCAAGGCATCTTAATATTCCTTAACAATTTTGTTTCCCATGTGACTTAATCTCTCTCAGATTACTATCCAATCTTTATCAACCTCCAACCATTTACAAGTTGGTTTTGAAGATTTATCTTCTCAAACCTATGGATTAATAATAGTGATTTCATGTACATTTTCAATATCCTTATTGTTCTCTCATAAAAAGGAATACAAGAATCGTATTAAAACATAATCTCAAGAAGTATAAAGAAGATATCCTAGAATGTAATAATAACCATCTGGAATATCAAATGAGTATAGAAAATATAACATTATGAATCATCCATGTTTACTATAGATTATGTGAGACATGTAATGATAAAGCTTTTACATACCTCCATAATAAGTTGAGACCTCTGGCGAATAGATTTAATGAAGAAGATAGAAACACCTACGATTTATCTATAGTGAATTAGATTAGTCAAAGAGATTGTAAAACAAATATTTTCTATGCATGCATCAAAAAAATCTTATTCATGATCAATATTAATTTCGAACATGGAACGTATACTAGCGATGTCTTGGTATTTGGTCCTCTTGTTGTTTCAACTTTTTCATCCCTTTTCATTGGTATGGGACTAGAGTATAGTAATGTGTCCCCAGGGGAAAGAGAATTACAACAATTATTTCATCAAATTATAAGATCTATCAATGTGCACTAAAATGATGATATGAAACCCATTCCTATAAAGAAGGATATTAAATAAGAAATAAATAAAATAAACTCATATATCACCCTGGTAACAAATGTATTTTTTTTATTTCATAAAAGATCATTAATCTTGAGTTCATCAAATCCATTAATTCAATATTTTCTCACTAGGGGTGATGCTTCCGCAAGAAACATGCATGACTGACAGAATTATCATTTACATAGTGATTATATTGAGTTCTTTAAGTATGTATTGGCAAATTAGTATGTATAATTTCTCATTAAAATTCCTGGACAAAATTTTCAATGATAAACTCTCATAACCTTTCCAAACTAGTCTCAAAATAATAAAATGGATTCATTTGAGGAGGGAATATTTGGTTCTCCATAAAATTAGAATAGGATATACTAGTGTACCTTAATGGTAGAGTTACTGATACTATAACTATGATCAAATTGGATACGTAAAAAGCGTATAATCATCTAGAGTGGAACTTCATTTTGAAGGATTATAGGGGTCTTCCTTCTTGAAATGGGTTTGTGTTTTTTATTTGGATGATACTCTTACATTAGTTCTCAATCATAATTAGGGAGAAAAAGTTTGGCTTCTTCAAGTTGATTTGTGACCTCCATCAACAAGACCAAATAACTTCTTTTCCCTTTATCTTTATTCAGAATTCCATTATAAGGAACCTTAAAAAGAGATATTGTAAGGGAAACTTCTTATATTCATGGAAATTTATTGATTCATGAGACACTTGAACCTATTTATTACTAAAAATATTATTATATTTTTTAAATGGAGTATATAATTCCATTAAAAACCCCAAAAATTTACTAAATTTTTATTTATTGTGGAGTGGATAATAAATTAAAATTTTCAAAGTAGTTCGTTTATCTTGAGTATTTTCACACCCAGATGTACCAAGATTCTAGAAACATGAATTGGTATTTCATATTGGAACTTTCCCATGATCAAACTTAAAGAATCTCTTTTTAAAGGAAGGGTATAAATTAATCACTTTAATGGTCTTTTGGATAGAATTTTAGGCTCTATCATTAACTATAGTAGTCAAAACCTATCTTTTAGTTGTAGGATCACCCTCACCATGAGTGTTTATAATTATATGTTGATGCATGTTATTTCAGTTATAAGTTCCCTTAAGAAGTTCTAATGTATAATAAAACGACCCTTATAATATTTATTTGGTATTCACATCAAGTGATAAACTTCCACAAGGTAAACTGGTCTTGTCTAGAAAACCAATTGAAGAAGGAATGACCAATGTTCGGATCAAAGAGGAATAAATGTAAGTAATATAAGTGAAAATAACATGGTATTTCCTTATAGGTCATTCCCAGTAGTCAAAATTTACTCAATAATTACATGGGAGGATTATAGAAGTGTTATGTATTATATATGTTCCCTACATTCAATATATATTGAAGTTTCTAGGATAGTTTTCATATTCTTCTAGAGTAGTCATGTTGGATCTTGGTTAATGAAAACATTTTCTTCTGAGATGAAAACAAGTTGGGTTAACCTCTATATATTTCAAGGTGGTCATCATTTAATATGTGTTTTCATGAGTCTAGGGATCACCTGATATTTTTTGCAGCTATATTTGATAATTTGATGATGAAGATCTTATCGAACATTTAACTGATGGAAAAGTTTGATCATTACATATTCAACCCATCAATCTTGGGTTTTCACAACACTTCGGAATTCCAAAATTTTGATCCATGTCTAGTGTTGTTCATATCATTGGAAACCTTCCCTTTCTAATAGTTCAATAATGATCCACTGTAGTTTCTTTGTCTGGTTCATTTGAAATAGATCATTCCTCTGTGATTCCCAAGTTCAAAGAAAATTAATTTCCTTAGAATAAAATTTTTTTTGTTTCTCAAACTAAAATAAAAACGTACATATTAACTTTCCTTTAATGGTGAGTGGTCATGAACCATATATAATTTACTCAAGAATTTTACAGGTATTTTAATTTACATCATATCATTACATTATTTCATCATTTTTTGTTTTATTAGTGTGGATGTTCTTTTAGTGAAGGGGTTCTCATGGAACATATCTCACTATTGGTAATGAGGAATTAAAAAAGGATCATAGTGACGTAATGAATTTGATCCCTCACTCAATTTTATAACTCTTAAAAACTAAAATCCTTTCTCCAATCTCATATATGGGATTGATTTGGTCTGATAATCTCAATATTCTAATTCATCATAACCTCTACATGATTCTTAATCAGACCAATGCTAGCGGGGAAGGTGATGTATATGTCCATTATGTACACTAGTACATATATAGTATAGGTTAAAAACTCCACATAGATGGTGTGTGTACTAATGGTATTATGTGTGGAGGTGGTACTATTCATGATGATCAAGAATTTATGCTACTAACATTCAATGCAATATATGGTGAGGGTATCTCTTATGTCTAAGAGGTCTGAGATGTGATCATTGGGATACTCATTAGAATTATTTTTGACATCCCTATATTATGCCGAATATGATTCTTATTTTCTTGTGAATTTATTTCAAGACTTATCCCCTTCTCATTGCTCTATTTCTTACCTCATTAGGGAATAAAGGAGTCTCACTGGTTATGAGGAAATTATTCTCCATAATTTCTAGGGATGAAATAAGGTGGAAAATCTCCTAGCTTCTAAAGGTGATACTTAAGACTCCCCTTTTCTATTTACTATATTCGTATCGCCTATCCCTAATTATAAGTAGATTGTTTAAGTGGATTCTTTTGGGCTCCACCACTTTAGACCCCCTTGAACCCACTTTGTTTTTTTTTTAATTTTTTCTAAAATAAAATTTGTTTTAAAAAAATAATATAAATAATTAATTAAAGCAATGAAATAATTATTATGGTGTTTTTCGTGAATAATAATAATCTTTGGCCCTTAAATATGTAGAAATTTGAGACTCGGGAAATCCAGAAAGGTAGTGTGTAAAAAATTTAGGCCCTTTAACATGGAATCACTTTTGTATTTTTTAAGATGATCATATATGTATACACTACATGAATTCATTGGATTTCATTTGTCATAAAACAAGAACGACAAACACCATTTGGTAATCTCAAAGACCTTTGTTTAATGTTTAATGATAAGATTTAATTTGAAATATCCTATAAAATATAACAGTTAGAATAAAAAAACTAATATATAAATATAGTTATCCAAATTACAATATAAATTAATCAATTATAGACTCTCAAAAATAATCCTTCATGGATTTATAAAAAATAGTTGATTAAATCATCCACAATAATTACTATTATTCACTTTGGTTAATCCTTATAAATGTATGAATTATCCTCTTCAAATTTCCAATCATTTGGAGTTGAAATATTGTAATATCAAATCATCATCCATCCCCAATGATTGATTTTCTAATTAAAATAAATGATAAATAAATCTTCATGTGGATCACTAAATATATGTAACATTTCTTCCTACCAAAATACACAACATGGAATCATTTGATTCTTCTTAACTCAAGAACCCACACTTTAAAACTTAACTTTAGAAAAATCCATTGATCTTAACCTCTATATATTTATGAGTATAAATGTAGAATCACTAACTTCCAATTGATATGAAACATATTTCTTCAAACTCTGACTAAATACATAATATATTTTCTTTAGTTAAAATATCAATATATAAGACATTTCCATAACTTTTGATGATATTTAATGTATTTTACTACATACATATAATATTATTCACATGTAGATTTCCAAAAACATCATCTGTAAAATATTTACAACTGCTTATTTATAATGAAAAATATATGGTACATTTCCAAAATTTATAGTGTATGGTTTTATTCTTGGCTTATTATTAATACATAATATATTTTATTATAGATATTCATATGTAAGAAATACTTCTTCAGATATGAAATCAATGCACAATATTCTGGATATAGAAAAAAATTTAAATAAATAATCAAAATCATTATTTTCTTTTATAATAATTGAAAGATTCAAACATAAAATATTAGAATAATTAAATGTGGCTCACATAGCCCCTTGGTGATCTAAGTGTCTCACCTGAAGCAGCCACTTTGTCCATCTCAGAATTCCTTTTAAGGATGCACTCTCCTATCTATATCATTCCTGTGTAGGTGGAGACTGAAATAAATGGATATAATTTTATAGATTATGAAAAATTTATTTGGACCCATAGCATAAATGGGAAGTTTAATTGTATGGATTTTTACAAGATTCTTTGTGAGGGCATAACTCTTCCACCTATTTGGATCATGCATTTCAGATCCCGATTCATTCGGCCTTCCATATTCTTTTTAATCTAGAGATTTTGGAAAAACCGAATGCCCACAACTAATCATCTAAAGCGGGAAGGTATTCAGATAGACTCTATGTACTCCCTCTGTAAGGCTGATGAGGATTCTATACCACATATATTCATGGAATGTAGTCAGGACAAACAGCTCTGGACCAATACCGGATCTTTTTTTGGGATTTATTTTGACACCTAAAGGTTGGTCCTTGACCTGCTGTCTGATCTATCACATGATCGCTGCGGATAGAAAATTCATAACCTATTGTTAGCTCTTATGGTTGTAGTAATTTCATCCATATGGGAAGTCCGGAATACAGTGTTGTTTGGGGGTATGCACCCACGTGTCTAGAAAGGTTTGATGGTGGTTCATAGGGATGTATATACTACTTCACTTGTCCAAGATGGTTCCATGTCTAACACTGTTTTTTGATCTTAAAATTCGTAGAACTCTTGGAATTTCAGCTCGGACACGCAAGCCTCGGATGATGAAACATAGTAGATGGATACCACCCATTTGACTTGTCTCAGGGTAAATGTTGATGGGGTTGTGGCGAGTGCACCAAGTATGTTGTGCTATGGGGTAGTGTTCCGCACATACTGAGGGTTTGTAAAGTGATGCTTCTATCATGCCATTGGAATCGGCACTGCCTTTAAAGCTGAAATCTGGGCCATGATTTATGTTGTCGAGTACGTTGTCGAGTTTAATTGGAACTGTATATGGATTGAATCTGATTCTAAGACTTTGGTTCATGCTTTGAGAATCAAGACACGCCATGTGCCTTAGTTTGTGCTACCTCAGTGGGTTGATTATCTCATCAAGATTTCTCAAATGCAGTTGGTGGTTTTTCTTGTCTATAGGGAGGCCAATCAGGTGGTGGATGCTTTGGAAAAGTGGGAACTCATTGATCTTGGCAAGATGTGGTCTTTTACGACTCCTAATTACTACGCCCATATATGGAGGCAAATAGATATGGTGTGATTCACACTCATTTATGTAATAACCCCTTGTAAGCTTGAATATCTTCCTATTTTTATTTAATTTTCTTAGGGTCGGCTTCCACTGGTTCTCAGTCTTTTTGCTATGAGAATAATTGAACAATAAATAATAAAAATAAAAAGGTGATGGAAAAGTAATTATCAAAAAAATAAAGTGAAAAGGTTCCACGAAACATTCTCCCACATTTTGATAATTACAAAAATTAAGCAACATCGCTCCCTTTTAGTGATAATAAAAAAAATAAGTAAATAAATATTAGTTCATTTAAAAACAAAAAAAATAGAATAACAAACATAAAGGGAATAAAATTTGACTAATAAGAAGTATCTAACTATATTGAACAATAAATAATAGTAAATAGTAATAGCTAATGGATTAAAAAACTTTATGATAAGGTGTAAAATAACATCTCATCCACTTTTTGAAATAATCATAAAAGGCATGCTAAAACCAAAAATAATTGTCTCTACCTAAAATCATGAAAAATTAAAAAGATATACAAAATATAACGAAATAAATAAATATAAAACAATAAAATATCACCCTTAATCCAATATTTCTTCTAAAAATTATTACACATTGAATTATCATTAAATGAACTCCTCATGTATAAAAATAAATACTATAAGGATCCATGAAGTAGATAATTATATAAAATTTATTATAGAAAATATGAAAATAATTAAACAGTATCCAATAGTAAAAAATAGGATTTCAAACCCAAAAAAAATAATGTGCATGCATACTAGCCATAATAACTCACATAAAAAATACCATTCTAGCATACCTGATAATAAATAAAAGTTAACCAAGGGTAAAACACATGTTGTCACACCATAAAATAAATCAATAATGTGCAAGATTAATTTCCACAATAACTCAAAAAATAAATATCATGCCAACATACTACATAATAATAATATAAAGGGTATTCACATTAAGACATACAAAATATATTACATTGGAATGTAAATTACCTTAGGTTCAATAGGATATGAATATAAACCTTTAGGATCTCATTCTATTGAAGGTTTGTAAAACATAGTATTGAAAGTAGATTTATATAAAAAATCATTCTTGTGACCAAGAGACTAGACAATTCTCAAAGATTAGTCAAATATATAATGACTAAAATCATCATATTTAAAAGAGTTAATTGAATAAATACCATTATAATTGAACTTAACAAAGTGGTTTTTATACATTTTTGTTTGTATCTTATCATAACCAAGACCATTCTTTTCATTATTATTTATCATTTTTATTGGAATAATCTTTCCATAACTCTTTGTTCCTTGAAAAAAAATAATCTAGGTTTTCCTTCATTCTTTATAATTCATCTTTCAATTTGCTATTATTTTTTAACAACCTCTAAATCATCAGACACATTTTCATTGCAACAGGAAGCAGATTTAGAAGTATTATTTATCACATTTTTTTCATTCTTAATATTCCTACATTATTTCTGCATCTAAAATATATCATACATCACTATATTGAATTTCCTTCCTTAATATTTATGAGAACTAGAAATTATGTTTTTAAACTTAAAAATATCCTCATTTAGACATTTTATCTCATCTCTAAGATTTCAAAATTAAATGTAAACTTAATTTTTCTTCTATAACACATTCTTTTGATCCTTATTATGTTTCATAGAGTCATTTCCAATAGTGAAAACACTATCTTGTAACTCATCAACGTTATTTTATAAGTCTCTAATAAAAGGCTTAGTGAATCTAGATTCAAGGTTTAAATTAGAATCAGAATCATGATTTAAAGTACTCACTTCATCAATGTTACCAATAAAACAAATATTTCTAGATTTAGTTGTAGATATACCTAAGTGAAAAGAATAACATGAGTGGGAAGGTAAAAATGATATCTTTTTATATTTATCCATAAAGCAAGGATTTTTATTTTCATTTTAACTTTCATTTTTATCACTTGAATATAAATCATTACTACTAATCGATGTGGTCAAAGATTCCTTCTATTTATTTTTAAATTTTTATCCCTTATTTTCTTTTCTAGCTTCAAATAGCCGATTTTGATGTATCCTTTATTCCTCCACTCATAACATTTATGATATGAATTTATATTTGGAGTATATTTTTTGTCCTTTCTATATTTCTTTCTACAATTATATATATCTCTTCTAGACTGATTATTCTTAATCTATTTTTATAATCCTTTATTGGCCCAAGTTATCCACTCTTTTCCATTAGTTAGAGAACCAAAATCATCATTAGAGGAACTGGATGAAGGATGAATTTTTTAAAAAGATATAATTTCTTATTTTTATCAACTTTAGTCTTTATGTTTTTTAAATTAAGATCCTATTGTAAGTGTGAACCAATATTCTCATCCAATGCGTATTCTTTGAAGTTATTTCTTTCATAAATAACTTATTTCTTAGCATTACACTTTTTAGATTTTGATCTGATAACTATTTAAATAATATAATTATTTTCTAATTCTTCTCTAAGTGCACTCATTCCATTTACAATGTTTGTGAATCTATGGAAAAATAAATTGGTAGTCCTTTTAACCCCATATTTAAATCATATTATATAGATCACAACATACTAGATTAGTTATTTTAATATTATATATATAATAATTTGTAACAGGAAAAATTATCTAGACATTATGATTTGTTTTACTTGTAGAAAAAAAACTAAAAATATTTTAACAAATATCAGAAAAATATTTATGATATAATAGTTTATTATATAATTAGTTGCATCCTCATTAGAAATTGTATCAATGAAATCTTATCAAAATTTATTTGGTTTTACCATTTAGGTATAATTTCCAATTATTAATTGATTGATGTAGTCTTCCATTATAGCTTTCCAATATCTATAGTAATCTTTGTCAAAGAAGGGTGGACTCTATAGAAACTATCCATCATTTGAAACATGACCTACTATCTAAAACAATATTCCCCATAGAGTTTTTAGTATACGACAGAGGTTAAAAACAAAAAAATATTCCAAAGATTCAATACTCTAATACCAATTAAGAGGTTCCTACTGAAAACAGGGAAGAGACAGTATGATTGGGTTATAAATATGTAACAAATCAAACTAACTCATATTATAATAAGTAATATGGTAGATAATTAGATAAATCAAGTAATTTATAGAATTTTTTATCATAAATATCCTACTTATTCTCTTCACACCCCTCTACTCCTTGGGAGGCATTGTACATATCATAAACACTTTACTTTTGAAGGTGAGTGGAAACTCATTACAACATGATATTTTCACCCTCAAGGAATAAATAAAAAAATCTAGCCATTCACAACTAGAGGAACAAACTTAAAACCATTCTTTTAAAGTGTATTAACAACTAACATTGTCTTTAATTGAATAAAGTAAAAACCAAAATACCTTTCAATTTATCAGACCCAATGCCCAAGTAGTGTATGTGATTTTCTTCAAGTAAGAAGAACCAAAAAACATACCTTTTATATAGGAATAACCAATGAATGTTACCAAAAAACATTATAGTGTATATTATATAACATTATAAATGAATAATCAATTAAACTAATGAAATAATATTGATGGTATTTCCAGTATAGAACAATAATATTTATCCCTTCAATATATATATATTAATAATGAATAGTAAATCTATTGAGGTAGCATGTAAACAATTTCTTTTCTCAAAGTTTTCATTAGTTTAATTTTTTAGTAAATAATCATATATAAGTACACTAATTTAATGCTTCAAATTTATTTTAATAAAAAACAATGGATATCTCTCATTGGTAATCTTCGTGATCTTCCTTTAGTGTTGATGATAAAATTCACATGTAAATAGACAATAAAAAACTACTAAAATAATAATAAACAATATATAAATATAGTATCTGTATTTCCCACAAAAAATAATCAATTTTGGACTCCTAATAATAATACTTATCCATAAAAATATTAAATAAAATATTTCATAATAATTGGTATTAATAACATTGACTAGTAACTATAATAACATGAATTTTCCTTTTCAAATTTCTAATCATTTGAAATTTAAATAACATAATCCCATATTATTATTCATATCCAGTGATTGATAGTTTTTTCATAATCAATGATAAATAATTCTATATGCAGTGCTATGAAGATACGTAACATTTCTTCCTTTGAGAAATTCTTAACTATGAATCTTCTGATTCTTCTTAACTTTTGAACATACACTTCTGAGATTAAATCCTAAAACATTCACTAATGTTAACCTCCAAATATTTTTGAACATTACTACCTAATCATGAACTTTCAATTAGTATTAAATATATAAATTCAAAATTTTAATGAATACATATTTTATTTCCATAGTGAAAATATCAATAGATATTTCCATGAAAATTGACGATATGTAATATATTATACTAGATTCCTAAGCTATTAGACTTAGAAATATTTCTAAAAATTTGTATTTAATATATTTTCAATAAATTCTTTGTACTATATAAAATATTTTAATTTACTAAAATTCTAAATGTAGGGTTTTTTCCTAGAAATTTTGGATTACTTACAAAAATTATTCTAAATCTATGTTCATAAGAAATATTTTTTCATACAATAAATCAATATATAATATTCCAGATATAAAAAAAACATAATATAATAAACATCCTTATTTTATTCTATAACAATTACAATATTCCAATATAAAATAAGAGAATAATTTAATAATAAATAATAATAAAATAATAAAGTTATCGATGAGTGATTATCAAAATAAAATAAATATTTTGGAAAGAATATAGAAAATAGAACATGAGATTGAAATTTTAGAGGCACATAAGGATGGGGTGAAAAGATTTATTGATATATTTATGGTTGTCATTTTATATTATATTGGAAATTTAATTACATCCATTAGCTCCTTCCTTTGTTCATATAGATAATAAAATAATAATTTCAATAGTAATATTACAACTTTTGTACAACAGTGATTATCCAGTGTATAACAAGAGTTATTGAAACTTTTTTTCGTCCCTATATTGTGTGTGTTCTTTCTCACAAATTTTATTATCATCCCATAATTTCTATCAAGGTAATTTTCACTCAAACTAGTGAGGAAATACAATTTGAGAGTGATCCTTTTAGTGGCCACTAATTTACTCCTCCCACCCTAACCCCCACCCCAATGGTATTATAATCTCACTAAGGACTAGCACTTAATATCATTACATTCTATTTTAAATGTGTATTCTTATTAGTTTTTTGATACTTTTTAGTGGGTATTAAAATAGGCTGCAATTCTATCAAACTATTATCTTTATAAATGATTATTGTTTTTTTCATCATAGTGGTTCAATGTAATTTTTCCTTGGATTTTAATTTTCTTTAAACATCTTAGATCTTTAACTAACGATTTTTATGGGTTTTATGAACAATATCAACAACATATGAGTTCCTAGTTTTGATGAAAATTTATTCTATCTAGGGAGAGAAAGAGGATGGTTTTTTATCTTCTATCACTTGGATTAGATGTTCTTATAACCAACCAAAAATAGAGTATATCTACCCAATGTTGGGATATCAAATAATATATTGGAAAATAATAATATTGAATACAATTACTGAGATCACAATTCATTACTCTCGTATTCTTCATAATAAGAGTTGGAATGACTTATGGGGAAAAATAGTGATTCGAATATGTTAGAAACTTCTTGATATCTATGAAGGAGATTAAAATAAGAAGTTATCGGGGTTTAAAACATATTGAAATCAATTTGAGGATATTCAAATGAATAAATATGAAATGGTGGAATTATTATTTATTTAGTTAAACAAAATTTTAATCATGATTTGAAGGTATTGAGAAATTATTAGAGACTCTACTATGGTGAATAATCTAATGGTATTCATCCCATATAAATTTGATTCAAATATATCTTCCCTAGTGAACCAAGAATTAGAGGAATGTACCATAAAATAAAATAATAATTTCTTTATTTATTACATGATGAGAAACCTATCAAACTTAAGTATAAAAATAAAATCATAGAAGGTGACATATTTTAAATATAAAATATTTACGAAAAACAAGATCCAAAGAATTACCATGTAGAGAAAATTGATGTCTAAGAAGTTGTGATGGATTTCAATGAACTTGTATATTTATTTTTAATATTAATGAAGTGATTATAAGATAAATATAAGTTCAATATTTCATTTAATTATTTTAATTATGGGAATAATGGAAATTTTTCCTAAAATTTCCCAAAAAAATATGATGATGAATATGAAGAACAATATCAACGGTCATCAAGAAGAAACAAGCAGGAATGCGGTCATAGTAGTCAAAAATTATTCAAAGGAAAAATAATTTATGATATATTAAAGTAAAATAATTTTTTTCTCAAAGAATTAGTTTATATTATGTGATAAAGAAATTTAAATACAATAATATGATTTGGGTGATAAGGGTTCAATAAGATTTATAGATAATTGAAATCACCCAAAGATCCCTTGAGTGAATAAGTTGAAGTTATCAGTAAATATGAAGAAAGTAGTATGGTGGAAACACCAAAGGATTTCCTATTAAGAATTGAAATATTAGAATGTTTGACATAAAATAGAAATATCAGGATAAAAAATAAATCATTGAAATATGGTTATGATTCACGGACAAAATTCTCTAATGAATAAAAATATAAATACATTAAAAACATACAAGTGGAATTCACCAGAAATATGGGAGATCTAAATGTGATTATTGAATATCGGGATAAAAATATTAATATTTTCATAAAAAATATCATTTTTAAGAATGAATAAGAAAATAAACTTATGGTAATGTTTTTTAAGGTTGAAAATTACTTGAGGAGAAATCATTGTCTCTTTCAAACTTTAGTCAAATAAATTAGTGAAAGCACCACTAAAAGTGAAAAATGTTTTAATTATACCAAGGAACTCAAATATTGTCCCATTTATCCATGAACCATTTTATTTGAAACCCTTTATTACAATACATATGGTGGAAAAATTAGAAAAAGAAAGAATATATTCATTAAAAATGAAAAACCACCCAGTTTCTAAAATTAGTAATGGTTCTAGTAATTCCAATTTAAATTTGGTATGGGAGAAGAATAATATAAAGTTCAAGCCTAAGGGTATGGTCATGGTGAATAAAAAAGGTTTTAATTGTGATCATATTGAAAATACATGTTATCAATTGAGGGGGAGTCAAGCTAAAGTTTCTAGATTATAGTTTAGAAAAATCCAAATGAAAAATTACAATTTCATAATAATTATGATTATACTAAGAAAACACATGGTATGTGTGATAAACCAAAAAACCCAAAAATAATTGTCTTATAATGTTATTAGAGTAGCTAAAACAAAAGGATAATTCCAAATCTAATAATGAGATTATGTTCCATCATAATTTATTCTAATAAGATATCACCCTTTTAGAAGTGATCTCTTAAGAAATTATTTCTAAGTTAAATGTGTTTAGTGTGATAGTTCTTGATAGGATTTTTAGAAATATTAATAGCACTAGTATTATTACATATTATTGGGATATTGTCATATATAGTCCTAGATTCTAAGAGAGTGTGTTTCATCCACATTATTTGGGCAATAATACTTCTAGGAGTTATGTAATTTTCTTCTACTATAGAAAAAGATATAAAATTTTTCTTCTAACTACTCTATGAGATGAAGTATTTTCCAAGTAAGTGAAAATTCCCACCTGTTCTTTTCTTATCGAATTGGAATCCATGAAAATCAGTGTTGCAAATATAGGTTAATTCAAAATAAGTTCCTTTTGGGTAAAACAAACAAAGATTTTTAGTTACTTTAAAATAATGAAAAATTCAATTTAATATATTTTAGATGATATTCCTTTGGATTTGATTTAAAAATCACAATGAAAAACACTAATCATGATGTTAGTACAGGTCACAATAGGATGAATTACACTACCAATCACACTTTCATAAAGATTATTATTTACCAACTTCTTTTAATGTTATCTTATAAGTTGTACTCATGGGTATACTAATTTAATTAGTTTGGTCCATTATGAATCATTTTATGATTAAATTATTGTATTTTCTATAGTTTATAAAAATACAATCACTATTTTAAGAAATTCTAAAAACAAGAAATAATTTGAGTTCACCCAAAAAAGTTCATTTCGAATTCCTTTTTCATTAAATTTAAAAATTCAAAAAAGAAGTGATTCATTGGTTGAGCCAAAAATGAAATCAAAAATATAAATTTTAACAATTGAAAAATTATTTGAGATGCATCTTAAAAAAATAGTTGAATATAATTTTCCTATTTTATAACTGTTTGATAAAATAAAATTGGATAAACATTCATACCAAAATTTATGAGCTTATTTTAAACAATCATGGGATTTAATTAATTTGAAAATATGATTTGGAAAAAAGTAATTTTTAAAAGTAGGTGTTTGTTCCACAAAAAAAAATTTGTTAATAAAACCATTTAAAATTCACTTTTAACAACAATTTGAAAGAGTTTGAAATTATGCGAATATGTGAACTCCAATAAGATGGGATTTATTTATAGTGATATGACTATATTAAATATAACCAATTTATAAATGATTTTAATGGGGTGATGGGTGAAAAGTTTTTACCATATTTGATTCCTTATTCTTAGTTATCATTATCAACTACTATATGGGATTTATTTATAGTGATATTACCATGTTCATCTAATTTATTCCTAGAAACCTATTTAAAGCCTATGATGGTTTGATCATTAGTTAATTTCATGAGATTATAAACACAATTATGAGTGAATTTCATTTGTTCCTATTCCCTAGAAATAATCCAATATTCATTATTAAGGTCAACATTGTCATTTTGGGGTTCTAGGTCAGAGATTAAGGAAAAGTGTTTAACCTCATTTAGGACATAACTTCTAGAATGATTTTCTACATGAAAATATCCAATGAAATTTTCAAGGGGATGGTCTTTACATTTTCAAAAAGCTTCAGAAAAATTATTTAAATGATATTTTTTCAACTATAACTTATTTATGTAGTATCCCATGTTTTATTAGATGGGGAATTTGAAAGTAATTTTAACTTTCAGTTATTATATGGGTCAAATTTTGATCAGTATTTTAGAATAGAAATTATAGGGTTATAATGCCTCTAACTTATTTTTTTAGATGTAGTTTTAGCCTCAAGAAGTGTTTGGGGGGGTTTTGGAAACATTTTAAATATTCAAGACTATACATAAGAGTTTCAAGAAAATAAATCATAGGGAATATGGTTAGTGTTAACCCTATAGCCTAACCATGCAACCCAGTCGGTACTAGAACACATTTTGATTAACTATATAAGAGGGACCCATATAACTATGTGGCTATATATAGAGGTGTAGTAGGTCACACATAATTAGTGCACAATTTTTCTAATTATGCACTGCAACAGAGTGAGGTGAGGGTGTTTGGATAGTGAAGCCCATACGGTTGGCACACTGTTTGTCAAACTGTGTAGCCTAACCATGAACCTCATTAAAACTGGAAAAAAATTCAATTTTTTACCTTTGAATCTTAATGATCTTTAACCCTCTATTATCCCTCATTTCACTTAGTAATTCACCCACATAGGTCCTCCTCCTTTTCCCTTCCCCTCTGGGAGATCTCTCACATTCTTGGTCTGAATTGAATGTCGGCAGATGTGTTGGAATCCTTAAGGTAAATCCTCAACTCTATTAGACTTTATTTTATTTTTCTCATACTTCCTCTAAGTTTCTATTATTTTTTTAGGGTTTTTTATTTATTTCACTCAATCATGGTGGAATCGGATACTGGTGTCAGGTTTTTTTCTCTACCTATGAAGTGGATGACTCGGGTGGTTATCTACACATCACCGCATGTCGTCTGGTTGAGATAGATTATCATAGTGTTTTTATAAATATTTAAATATTAATATAAATTTTTGGGGTGTTTTTATTGATTCTATTTCTTTGGGATTATGTGAAATTCATGGTTTATTATGTGTCATGGTTTTTTGGATGGTGTTTAGTTGTTGTTTTGGTGTGATAGGATCATCCGGTGAGGTTTGGGAATTATAAATTTATTAATAAAATTGTTCAATTTTTTATCTCCTGTTATTTTTATTTATTTAATTATAGTTAAATTATAATTAATTTACTTTTGGTGATTTTTTTGTGATATAGGACTTTCGTGTGTCTCATATGAGATAAGACTAGCCTTGGCACCATATTTCGATCATTAAAAAATTAAATGGAAATCTACCTAAAGGTAAGTGTTCTATCATACATAATCTATGATATATATGAAAATATATAATTGTTTTCATATTATAGGTCTTGGACCTAAATTTAATTACTCTTTTTAAATTTATACCAACAAATATTTTAATTAATTAAATTGGTCAATTAAAATGGATGAAGTCAGGGTTTACTAACAACCAATGGGTGATATTCTAAGGGGTTTTCTTATAGTGCTCAATTATTAGACACTTGAGACATTGTGTTCAATACATACCTCTTAGGATGTGATAATATGATCAGTAAGGAATTTCAATCTTTGTACAGGCCTATGCGGAAGAAAATTAGGCATACCAAGATTAGGTAGGTTGTGTAAACCATACTACAGAGAAACCATGGAACTGAGATTGGTTCATGACCCATATTCTGACGATTTTATTAGTGACATGACCCTGTGTAGCCAGAAGGGTCATGATACCCTATCCACGATTTCCTTGGATGTGAAGTCTTAGTGTCTTGGGTTTGTTCCAAGACCATGACTTGGCTTACAGGAACCCTAGAAGGATATGTTTGCTTATATGTGCACCTTGAGGATTCTTAAAGGGATTCCTCTTCATATTACTTACCTAGGGGAACATAGTTGGATTCCCTAGTGATTGAATGACCCAGGATGAGTGCATTGGGGGTTCAGTAGATATGGTTGTCGGTGGATCCTAGAACCCATACTAAACACTTAATCCCTAGAGACTATGAAAATAGTGATGGTTGTATGTGTTTGGATAACCACTCTTTATTTTATTTCTACATTCACTTAGTTTATATTGATACAACAATGATTCAATATTTACGTCCTAAAACATATCCCATGGGGCTTGATATGATGTGATCCTATGACAGGGATTCCCATAGGTACTTTCTGGGATGGGACTAATGATCCAATGGATTGATTGTTACATTATTGTGACATTCAGTTCTATTTCCTTGGATTTTTCCGTTGAGCATTAAATGATTTATTTTTAATATTACTATATGTCCCATTTTTCACTCATATTTTTTCCTACTATGGGATTATATAAGATGTTATTGGGTGTGATCATAACCCCTCTTTTAGATAATCACGAGGATTGAAGATGATATCCTCGAGCAAAACCTATGATGTTTTTTAGGATTAGATGGATGCACAATTATTTTACTCACCAAATTTGTCTAGGAGTAGTCCATGATCCATTTATTTAATGGATTTTAAGTGTATTATTTTATTCAGAGATCAATGTTTATAGATCGTCTAAGTTTTATCCCCCTTTGGGTTCATTTGAGCTCCAATGTCATGAACACTTATCAACCAGGACCTAGGGATCATACATCAGGATCGATTTACATGGAACGAGTGTAATAACATCTATCTTAGTGTCATATTTATATAATTTTCATATATTAACTAAAATACTTCATTATAGTGATATGAGGAATGTATGAGTGATCCCAAGCCTATGGCATGTATCTTCATGGGGTGACGTATATTTCTCAAAAACATTCTGGCACTAATAGAAGTAGGTATGTATGACCAATATCATATACCCAAGGATTGACTATGGACTTATCGTATTATTTTATTTTGAGTTATATATAGACTAGGATGAGAAAATTATATGAGAATGACCATTATGATAGAAGTCCTTGACATGAATTTTGTTATTTAGTTTTCTCAGCTTCTAGTTATTATTATTTTTTCATTTTATACTACTGGGTAGTTTGTATATACATATATTGTATATTACTGTATATATAAAATTCTGAATTAGTAGTACCCTAATATTTTTTTAATCGCACCTTTCTTTTGGTGTCATTGCACTGGGGTAGTAGAGTTGATGTTCACTTAGTTGCTAGAGAAGGATGGGATGAGGCCTAGGACTGATCAAACAAGATGACTCAACTATTTATATGGAGATCACATATGTGGTTTGGATTGGTGTTAATAGTAAACCATTATAATTATGTACATTTTCTTAATTCTTTTATATGTATGGTCAAACTAGTGGGAGACCGGTGTTGTATGTATTATATAGTCATTCAGGATTTTATTACATTTCATTTATTAACATAGCCTTTTCATATTAATTACTTTAGCACTATTTTTATTTTCTATTATGGATGATTTTTGGTTATTTATTTGGGTTACTTTCTCTGATAAGTGGTAATAGTCTCCCCACAAATACACCCTAGGACATAGATCCTCTTCTCCTCCAAATTAAATTTTTATTTCTAACACTTTTAAGGGGGAAGTGATTACCCTACATAGAAAACAGATCAAGCATAAAAGGTTACAACTGACTTATTAAACACAAGTCTAAGATGATTAGAGTCTCCTTCCCTAAATAGTTTCCAGGGGAGTGAATTTACCTAGCAACCTGGATCTTCTCCAATATCCTCTTCATAGTGCCTTGCTAGATAATCCCAAGCCTGCATGTATTCAGCTTTGCTAGTCTTCACTATATTGAAGCCTCTGATCAGTATGCAATCTTGCTTATCAATCCATTCAGCTTTCTCCCTAGTAACTTCCACTTGGATCAATCTTCCCATCATTTGATCAATGTACTCCCTCTCTTCCATGATCACTAGAACGTCCTCCTTAATTTCTTCGCCATAGTGAATGAGGAGTTCCAGCTGGGAATCCAAGTCCACCTCCTATGAGATCTGCAGGCCTTCAGTAGACCCTGCTGCACATTTTTGTCTGGGGGAAAGAGTATCCACCCTTTCCTACATCTTCGTCTCAGGGTTCTGATACATCCCCTGGAGTTTGTCATATACCTTGGTGTCTCCATTCACTTGAACTGGAGACCCTACTACATCATCCTGCCCAACCTCCCCTCTATTCACTTGTTGTATCTTGTTATCCTTGACTTTAACCACTTTTTTGGCCGACTGAGTCATCATCGGGTTAGGAAGATAATATTAGTCTTTCCGGGCCTTTGATTTTGGATTCTTGGACACAATAAAATTCCCTAGATCCCTATTTACATTATTCCCTTTCTTCCTTCTTTGGTTGTGAAAACCTTTACCACCCCCCCCCCAAAGCTAATGTCCTCTAAGGGATGTCCATATCCACCAAAATCAGCATCAGAGGGATAGTTTGAATTTCCTTTAAAATCTGCCACATTACATAGACTTTTGAATCTATTGTTTAAGTTGAGTACGGACAAAGGCCTCCCTGAAATGTCTCCCTAACTATTGAACAAAGGCCTTCCTTCCTTATGAGCAGGCACCACCCACTCTTGTCCATCCTTGCACTTTCCCTTACCAGAGGCCAGACTCCCCCTGACATGATTATTGCTATATCTAGTGCACACTGCCCACACATAGGAACAAGGTTGTACTCAAGCCTCACCCTTAGAGATTAGGACTGAAGCTCACCGAGAGACCTCCGAGTCCTGAGCCTTGATCAAATCCAAAGGTGCCTCAACCACCACGCTAGCCTGGGCACCCCCTACTAACGACTTGTTTCCAGGGGGACTCGCCAAATCACTCCGTAGTCTATCAAAAATCTCTGTGACACTGGGTTCTGAAAGAGAACTCTTTGTTTGTTTTTTTGCATAGATGTAGCTGAAAACTCCACCTCGGCCTTACTGGTGCTCTTCCCAGAAACTTTACAACATCCTCCTGACCCATCACCATCCCTCGCCCGAAGTAAACCATCCTCTCCAGGAGGGCCACCCTGTACCCAGTCCACCTGGTCATTGAGAGTGGCTCCCTGGTGTCTTTCCCTCTACCTACAAACCGCCAATTTGTGCCCCCAACAACTTGCACTGGGAACAATAATTAGACCAAGATTCAAATATGACATTCTAATTATAAATAAATTCTTCACCAACTGCAATCCAGAAAGCTTCAACAGGAGATTTTGAAACATCAACCTCGATGCACACCCTTGGAGAGATTGGGTGACACAACACATGAGTCTGAGAATCAGTACAGAGGAACCGCCCCACTATATTTCCAAGTAAATGAAGGATCGAGGGGTTTTGAAATGGAAGAGGATGTTCCGGGAAACTTACCCAAATCGCCAGCATTGAAGGGTCCTGTTTCATATGGAAATCATATGTCTATTTAAAGAGAAGAAATCAAGCATTGTCCCTGGATCAAGGTGCGCTCGACAAGGCGAGGATCAGGTCATCTTCAGTGGAGAACCGAATCATAAAGCTTCTGGAGTCGAGGAGGCCAACTGTAGCATGCTCCTGTAACCCCCATTTCTCAAAAATAAAGCGATTGAACATATCCACCGATGGCCGATGTCACTTGAAACGCACTATTAGTTTCAGGTACAGTAGGGAAGAAGCCTCTATGAATTCCATATATGATATCAGAAGAAGCGGAAACCACTCAAAGATTTCAGGGACTTTCTGGCTGACAGAAATCTTAGGGAAAGATGGAATACCGTGAGGTGAGATAATGGGATGAAGGTAGTAACCCAAGCATCAACAAGGTTCATAAAGGTACCCTCCCCCTATGAGGGGGGAGGGGCCAGATCATTGCTCATCACCGGCTAGGGTATGGAAGCCGCCTGAGGGGGAAACCGAAGCGAGCGACCTGGTTTTCCTTATCCCTAGGACGTAGATGATAGTCAAAAACCTTTGGCATAAGGGCAGGAATTCTTGAGGTCTTTTCACCAATTAGTAAGCTACTGTTTATAGAGTGAGTTGGTCTAAGATTTCAAAAAGTTTTATCAAAGATTTTTTTATTTTGTATTACTATTTGGGATATGTTAGACAAGAGTATTAGGAATGTGTCAAAAACTGAGATGGATATCAGACAAGTGGGTCGACAAAACCTATTCCATTAAAAATTCCTAGTTATCAATGATATGGGATTTCTATTCTTGATATGTAATGTTATAATTTTATATGATTTTCACTTTTATCAGGTAACAGGATGTACAGATTTATTATTTTTCTATGTATATATATATCTCATCCTATTGGTGAGAGGAAAGTGATTGATTTAGACACTTGTCTGGTAGAGGCTATAGGCATATCATGCATCATATATGGCACATAGAGTCCATATTTTATTGGACTACTAGTGTGTAATTTTACTACTAATAGTGTGGTAAACTTTTTAAAAATTCAAAAAAATAGTCATTTCCCATATTGGTTCATGGTGGAATTATAATCATTCAGACTAACAATCACATATATTTCCTTTTGATGGATGGTCATGTGGATCTATAGTGATATGTTTGATATTGATGATGATGACTCATTCTTAAATAATGGGAGGTGAAGTTACCCTAGTGGTTTGATAGGTCACATAATTCCCAATATTTAGACCCCGTAGGGGGTCTTGTCGCATAGATTCAGTTTTTTAAAGTTTTAGTAACAACCTACCCGATGTTTTCCCATATATCTTGGAATGTAATAATACATAACTAAACCACATGATTAATGTATGATACATATAATTTTAGATGAATTTTTGTGTATACCATTGACCCTCTTATGTCAATGTTGGTAGATGATGCCTTTTTAATAGACCCATTATGGGTGTTTATTTTTGAGGTGGGGTTAAATAAATGTTTTTAATTACTTATATAGAGTTTTACCATTTATCCTACTCTGATATTTTACTTAACTGGCCATTATTTATGATTATATATTCAGATCATTAAGGTTTATTTCAATAGGTACCTACACATCAATTATAAAATGAAACCTTGAGGGGGAAATACTATATACAGATGCTCGATGACTGTTAGTTTTTAAATTTTCTACACTTATATCAAGATACTCTAAGGGTAATTCCATTATGAGTATTTTGATAAAGGATTAGGGCCAAGTAGCCTGACTCTTGGCATTTGATGCCATCAGAACTCCTTTATAATGTTAGTAGATATTGATGGGTTTAAATGAAATGGGTTTTCCCATTAAAAATTAAAGGGTATGTTCCTCCAAAACATGTAATCTAAAACTTATATATTTTTTACCATTTTAGTACTTATTGACCCTGATAGGTTGATGTTATCCATATCTCCCATATAGAGGTTTGATGGTTATGTTAGATGCCTTGTGGTGAGATGGGTGCAAGAATGATACATTGTGTCATGTGACCTTGCTGATAGGGTTGACCTTTAGGATAAGTGCTAGAACCTAATGTCATATTATAATCCTCTGAACCATGTTAGCATTCCCCTTCAACCCTTAACAAGGTGATAATCAAGAATTAATAAAAATAAAAGTCCTTCGGGCCATTTAGGAAGGGATAGGTGGGAGACCTAGATATCCTTAGTTTTGACTTAAACCCATGTAGGTCAACATCTCGGCTATTTAAGGAAAACCTGAAAGGGGGTTATCTAGGATTACGAATGGATTTTTAGGAAGTTATATTAGTTGTGTTCTCATGTAGATATCATTGAAAATGAGGTACTCAGGTTTTGTGATATAGCCAAGGTGATTCCTTTGGTTTTTGAGGAAGCACCAAGGGTACTTGGTTATCAAGACTATATTCAATGAGTATGGATGTTTAGGTCCCTAGCCTTGTAACCCAGAGGTTGTATGGATGATTCTTTAATTTCAAAAAAAATACATTTTGTTACAGACTGTCATTGAATACATTTTGGTATATATGAGTTGATTTATTTGGAAAACTGGTTCTATAGGAGCTACTGTCATTTTAAAACTTATAGATCATGGAGAATAATTATATTGGTCTTTTTTATAAATGACTCATGGGAACATGATTTGGGTCTTGAATAAGGTGGTACAAGATTTCACACCTATTATGTATGGTGAGTTTGGTTCAAAATGGTTTCATATTTTCGATGGTTTATATAGAATTTCAATGAGTTTTTGGGTACATGAAAAAAATTAACAAATTTAGTTATGAATCTTGTGGGAATAGAAGCCCAAATATTTGGTTAATTTAAAGGAAGTTCCTATGATGATGGTTATCTTGGAAATAAAATCTATGTCACGATATGGTTGACCAATAGGTGGACCTTGACAATATTTATTGAGAGACATGGTTTTAGGAGTTGATTAAAGTAATGTATAGAATAGTTGATGTGAGAATGGATCAAGGAAAGAAATACATGCCTATCTGTGGAATCTTAGTGGACTCATAGTTTTGAGATGATCATAACCAATATCTTGAAACTTTCTTGAATATACTGAGATATGTTCGTCTATGCCCTAACCTATATAATTGTATTTTCTAATTGGATGAAGGGACACGTTGGCAGTTTTGCATGAGGATCAATGTAGGCTAAGCCATATAATGGGGAGTAGACCATTGGTTGTTTGAGGGTGGTGACCCCCATTATGTGTTGAAAATCAACTAATTTCATGGGTTCCATTTATATGGGTCAATAACATGATATATTTGATATTTTCAATGGAACCCAAGAATTAGTGATTTTATAGTCATGTCAGTCATTATGTATGAAATTAAACGTGGTATGGGAAATAGTGATTAGGATTTCCTTTTGATTGTTTGAAGAAATGGATTCCCCTAAGGTGGGGAGAAGGGTGTTAATTTTTAGATTATGACCCTCTTGTGAGAAGGGTTCTGGACTTTTGAGGTCAGTTTTGCGATGGTCATCTTGGATCTAAAATTCTATCAGATAAATGAAACAATGTACATATATATTTCCCAATAAATTCCATTTGTAGGTTTGAATATAGACTTAGTGGAAGTTCATGTGCGAGCGTTGAGCTCGGGATGTCATATAATGATCTGAGGGTGATGGATTAGGAATATTCTTAAGTTCATGATGTGGCATGATGATAAAAATGACCAGGGGATGGTTCAAACATGAAGTTTCATTAGAATTAGGGTACATACTTTGGTGAGAATTCCTATAATGGTACGAGTGTACCAAGGGATGAGAGATTTTGTGATTAGATTTTAAGGATGTGTAGGTGACTGAAGCTGAGTGTTTCTTATAATAGTCTCATGAAGGAGGTTCAACTTGAGTTCTCCAGGATAATTTTATCTGATTGGTGAGGAACAGCATTAGGGACACTATTAGGATGAGACATGTATAGTCTAAAGGTTAGTTGATGATTTTCAAGGAAATTAAATAATGACCAGATTGATCTTTGTCGATCGTTAATTTAACCATTATATAAAATCAAGGACCAAGAATTATCTTTATGTGTGATAAAATGATCTCAGTATAGAACAGTTTGTGTAGTATCATTAGGGTGATAAGGTAATGTCTTGTAAATACATTATGATGGGGGATGTATTGTGGCTTAGAATTGGCCATTAAAATCAGCAACCTGTGGTGGGGAGAACTATAGGTTGGTTGATGAAAGAGATGATTACTTGATCATGTCTTGGGTTTTAAAGGCTTGCGTAAGTGTCATCCTATTTTTTTAGAAACGGTTATGATCAATGGTGAGGGGTTAGGTAGGTTATGTATTGTATGATCAGAGTAGCACATGAAAGTTTGTTATGCATTCATAAATGTATCATAGTTGTTTGAATAGAGTTCATGACCCAACTATGTTATGTTATTCATTTTGATTCCCACCAATATTTATTAGGGATAAGAATAATTTGGGATGTTGTAAGATCCGATGATTTATGAGTTGGTAAACTCATCAGAAATTTAAACTTTTAATTACTAAATGGTTCAAATTTTGATTAGAGATTAATAATGGAAATTTTGATAATAGTATACCTATAAATATTGTTTTTAGACATGGTTTGAGTCGTGTAAAGTGGTTTTGATTTTTTCAATAGTGCTCCGGTGCTTGAGTACCAAAAGTAGGAGTTCTAGGAAAATGTAGCATAGGGCGCATGGCTGATTCATGTTCAGTGCTAACTATACAACCAAACCACGGAGCCCAGTTTATACAAGAACACTGTTTGATTAACCATTTGAGATGGCCCTATATAATTTATCATCTTGGTATAAAGGTGCAGACAGACTCCCAAGGTTATTGCACATTTTTTCTATCCATGTGGTATGACCATGTGAGGTGAGGGTGCTAAGACAGTGAAATCCAAATGGTTGGAACATGGTTTTCATAACCATATATCATAACCATGCACCTCATAAAAAAGGAAAAAATATCCATTTTTTCATCAATCCCTTAAATGTTTTACCCCTATTTTCACCCTAATTACACACAACAGGTCCCCCATGTGTATCCTACTCTTTCTCCCTTACTCCATGGGAGATCCTCTTCGTTCTTGGTCGGTATCGAACTCATCATATGCTTAAAAAACATGAGTTAAGTCTTCAACTCCATTTTCCACAACTATGTTTTTCTATTCCTAAATCTATGGCTATATTATCCAATTGTAATTTTTATTCCTGATTTCACAAGATCATAGTGGAATCAAATATCGACATTAGGTATTTTTCTCTACCTAGGAAGTAGATGACCCAGGAGGTCTCTACACTTCATCGCATGTCATTTGGTTAAGATACGTCACTTCATTTTTCTTACAAAGGCTTAAAAATTAATTTAAATTTTTTTGGTGTTTTTATTTATTTCATTTATTAGGGAATATCCCGAATTCAAGGTTGAGGATCTATCATGATTTGTTGGTGGGAATTAGGTTATGGTTTCAATGCGGTGGGATTTCCTGGTGATGTAACGGCCCAACCCCAGTTACCTAGATTAGGTGCAATATTTTAATACATTCGCATGAATACAACGAATCAAGTCCCAAAGGACTGATCGGTTTAGTTGTCTTGGAAAATAGATTACATACATGAATGTTACATTACACTTTATAACATAAAACACAATATAAATAATACTTTATGAACGCCATTATTCCCTTAGCTTAACCCTGCATATTAATCACAATACACTTCTTGGAATCCTGGGAAAAGTAAAACAAAGAAAGGGGTGAGCTCAAATGCTCATTAAGGGTAAGAAATACAGAGGAAGATAGAATAAATATTAAGAATGGTGAATAATTGAAACCACATTCCTTTACCAATAATAAAAATGAATACTTTTATGGCAGGAATATGAGCTGAGTATATAATGCCATAATAAAACATAATGATGGATATTCTACTAGTCGAATGACCACATGAACGATCAATATTATTTTCATAATGAGGGAATGTATAGTACTAGAATTTAATTTCTATCTCAAGGCCTCATGCAAGGACCTATGGGATAACTGTAACTGGACCCAAACCCGGAGAGCCTCTATAACCGGACTCCATCCCGGAGAGCCTCTGTGACCAGACTCCAACCCGGAGAGCCTCTGTAACCGGACTCCATCCCAGAGATCCTCTATAACTGGACTCCAACCCGGAGAGCCTCTATAACCGGACTCCAACCCAGAGGGTCTGCTGTAACAAGACCCCAACCCATAGGGCTTACTTTTATCTGTCCCCAACCTGGAACATACTAGTCTAATACCTTCATCATAAGAAAAGGTTGAAATATAACATAAACATTCATATTAAAACTAGCATACGAAATTTCAATAATTTAACCATAAACCATGAATGGTATACGAATAGAAAATCCATAGTCAAACATATCACAAAACCTTTAATACAATATGGATGTTTTGTATCATAATAAATAAACTTCAAATAAACTTAAAATCTATCATAGGATGTTGACATAGATGAAATCAAAACCTTTTTTAAGAGAAATATGTCTTTCTATTTTGAAATAATTTAAGAGTCACATAATTATAAAGAAAACATTTATTTTGAAAATATTTTTATAAGATTTTAAGGGAATCTTCGATGATTTTATAACGGTGGAAAATAGTCACACCCACCGTATAAGTTAAAAAACATTCTTAACTTAATTTGGTTGAAAAGGTCATAAAGTACCTTGTTTGGAAAATGACGAAAAGATTACTTTATAAAAATCTACTAAAAGTCAAAAAATGGTATAAAGGACTTTATCCCATAGTCAATAAAATAGTAATAATGTTTTGAAATATGTTTTTAAGAAACATGGATGTGGATGATAAAGAGGTCCCAGTAGATAATTACATATAAACAACCTCGGATAAAAAAGAGATTGTGAAATTAACCCTTACCTCATTGTAATCAATCAAGTCGTATGAAAAATAGTAAATAACCACCAAATTAATCACATAATATCATGAATATAAAGAGAATCATGATAATATATATCAAATGGTAGTACGAAATACACCACATGTAATAAATAAGTGGTGAACAATGGAAATCTCATGGAACTAAAAGTGAGATAAGAAACCCCTTACCTGATGTCCGACTTGACCCGTTCATTCTTTAATATCCTAAATAATAAACTAAAGTTAATTTATAATTGCTTAAGAACCTTTTTAAAGTTTATTATTCCTTATATATCACTTATTATCATGTTATAAACATTATTTAATCATTTAAGTTAATAACGTTTGTTTTGTCGATATTTGGCACTTGAATCAAAAAAATGAACACCTTGTAGTTACAAGTTGTTCACAAGATCAAATGTTAATTATATCCAGAATGATATTCATTATTTAAATATCATATATATCATATATATCTAGTATATACATGTATTTATAACAGTACATATCATTTTGGGGTAATAAATGAAATACACCATTCCTGGAGATGGTAAGTCGTACGTACGCATGAATGCTACTTTCATTTCTATTTATTATTTTAATGGAATTAAACCATAATGATACATAGGTATATTATAATTCCAGAATAATATCATATATAATATCATTAAATCCATCCTTTATATGTCCCACATAAGGTATTAACGAGTTATATCACTTTGAGGGGGCGGTAGTCCGAACTTCCTCAAATGAAATTATCGCGTTTACCCATAATGGAAACCATTAAAGTATTCTATAAAAGAAAAATACAGAAGTATGAAGAAAATATAAACATAATATATAACAAATATAAATATAGTGCTATTATAATGGCCACCATGAGGGGTGGTAGGAGGTAATTGAACAATCATCGTTTCGTGAGGCGTTAGTTTTCCATCCACAGAAACATTATGTTCTTCACCCATTAGATGGAGTTGTGTGTAAGTGTAGTTCAAATACTTCTCATAAAAACATCCTAGTATATTGAGGATACTGGTTTTTTTATAAAAGAAATGAATAAAAAGAGGTTAGGGGTTGGAGAAGTAAAATAAAAGAAAATAAGTTAAGAGAAACAGTTACCTTTAATTTGCGTAACTTCTTTTGGATTGAACCAAAAGGACTTATTGAAGTGTATTCTACCTAAGTTAAGGCTTCTAGGAGGAGGATAGGTTTTTAGGGAGCTTAATTTGTCAGAGTTTGGACGAGCCTAAAGGATTTAGAGGTGTGAGGATTTGGTTACAAGTGGTCTCCTTTTATAAGGGGGAGGAGGGGCTCTTTAGGAAAGTGTGAAAATATTGTTTTATTATATAATTATATTCGGTTTAAAAAGGTCAATAAGTCATTAGGATCAAAAATAAGATGACTCATGGTCGAAATAAAATCATCCAATAATAATTTGACATGTTTTGTATATTATTTTAATATTTATAATCTAATTTATTTAAATCATTTATTAGCGAGGTAAAAACTGTATCATTATTGTGTCATAAATAATTTAATTTATTATATGTCTAAAAATTATAAAAAAAATACTATGATGTATGAAATATTTTTATATTTACAATGAATATTTATAGTCAAAAATATTACCCACATAACACCATATAAAAAATTAATTACTAAAAGATATTTGTTTATGTCAATTTTGCCTTTACTATAAATTAATTAATCTAAAGTATCATTATCATTCATAAGTGGATTAATGGGATCCAAAAATGGAACCAAGGATGGACATGGTCGGTCATTACTCACAAAATAAGGTTAGGAAATGTGTTAAGGTAATTTTGAATTATTAAAATATTCTTTTTACCTTGAATTACCCTATTTACCTTTAACCGCGGTAAATAAAAGCCAAAAGTTACTATTAACTAAAAATTATTTTCATCTTATTAAACCACATTTTACTTAATGAGGTTAACCATGTATCTCAGATTTTTTAAATTCAAATCACAGAAGCGGTAAATTTAATTTTTATGCAACTTTGAAAATACTCCTAGGAGGTGGGTAAAAGATGGTAAAAAGTTCAATAAAATTTTTATATATCTAAACTTATTATAAATTGACTCTAATGAATTATTTATAAAATATATAGGTATTATGAATATATTTTTACCTAAAATAAATTTAAATAAAATAAATAATTATTTAAATAAAATGTCGGTTTTAACCAATAACTCAGTGTTTTTCACCATTTATCAAAAATTGATGTTTCTTAGAAAAATACCAAAAATTCAGTCTAAGTTATATTTGATATTCCGGATTAAAAAATGATGTCTATTTTAACAATTTAAAAACACATAAGTTGCATTAATTAATTTAAAATTAATTCCCATTGTGAAAATAAATAGAGTGTTTTAAGCAACAATATCTATCAAAAGATTGACACTTGTTTATGTCCAATTTCAAAGTGAAATTAATTATAATGACATAAATTTTATTAAATGATAAAAATATAATCTAATTATACTTCAAAACCAATCCAATTCATAATTTAACACTATAAATTATTTCGATTAAGAAAAAATTTTAATTAAAATTTAGTATTTTTCACTATTTACCAAAATATGAAAGTGATCAGAAAAATACCAAAAATATATCAAAACTAAATTTTTATCCCTTGATTCTAAAGAAGAAGTTTATTTTATCAAATTAAATACATAAAAGTGTCAAATATTGGATTTAAAAGGGTTCTCCCTCAAAAGGTGGTAAAATTGCATTTTCTGAAAAATACTTCCTTTATCTAAAAAAGTGAATTTGTTCTTATATTATGTCTAAGAAACATATAATATGGATTTTAAATTACATGGAGTATATAAAATTCAAAATGCAGTTAATACTATTCCTAACCTCTTTTGAACTACTAGATTGGTAAGTCATGGTGCGTTTGAACTCGGTGTTGCGTGCAGTGCAAGTTATTGAATTACTTTAAGGAAATAACGTACTATGAAATATTGGGGTGTTACATTCTTCCCTACTTCAATAAATCGCATCCTCGCAATTGGAAATTGTTCTTCAAAAATAGAAGGTTGAAAATATAAAATACCTTTGTCGGAAAACCCACATCAGAAATTGGTTTAATAAAATTTAGTCTTAATAAGAGGAAAAGGGGAATGAAAAAGTCACCACCAAATTATGATCTCGATTAGGAGAACATTAGTGGAAATTAGAGACACATAATTGGAGGGAAAACATAAATATATATAGGGAGTGATTGAGGTCATCAGTCACAAAAAATTGTATAATTGAGGGCCTCAAATCCATCAATCTATGATAATTTAAACTATCATCGGTTCAAAAAATCATAAGGTATTAGGATAACACATTTTTTGTTTTAAGATCCCTTACCTAAAGTTTAAGAATTAATTTCTTCATAGAATAACAGAAGAAATATATATATATATATATATACATGACAAGTAGAGTTCCATCTTTTAACTAATTTCTACTACAAACTCATCTTTCACTCTAAAAGATAATTGAACTTAAAAAATATATCCTATTTATCATATTCATATAGGGTTTAAAAAATATGAATTTATAATTCACCTATCAGACCCTTTAAAAAAATAAACTACATTATACAATCTAGGGACTTCACATAGTCTAGTGGTAGGCGATAAATCTCAATCACACTATGGTTGTGGGTTTGATTCTCACAGCTTTGTCCGATGCGACGGGTTGTCACACGGTCTCTGTGTTGTCCTTTTTATAAAAATACAAAAATAACCTTATCAATAGTATCTTAATCCATTCCAACCTTTAGACTTATCAAAAATAAATCTAACCAAACTCACATTTCAAAATTTATAAGGAATTTAAACATGATGAAGATCCTTTTTTCCATGTAATAACATGTGAACACCTTCATCATGTATTATTTTAAAACTTGGTAACAACCTGAATTACCATAAAACCGTATTGATTAAATTCATGCTCCCTTATATTTTATATAACACTGGATATATTTCTTTATATCCAAGGATATTGAATATTCCAAAAATGATGAAATAAACAAACTATTAATCAGTTTCAAGGAAGCCAAGAATATCCAATATAATTTATCTAAATCAACCATCTCTTAATCAAAAATCACTACCTCATTTTCAGAACCATATTATGGTTTGTCATTCTCTCAACCATATATTTTCCAAAAAATTAACCTGCAATTGAGTCACTTTTCTTGGTTCCACACAATCTCAAGTCCTTAATGAAATAGTACTAAAGTACAATCCTTATATACTCTATAATTATTATAACTTGTACATCATTAATACAATACTCAAATGACACAATACTTTAATAACATCATAATAAATCTAATCATTCCTATTTATCTTTGGTAGTATCATAACTTTATTACTATCCAATAGCAGCATTTGGGGTATACTCTAATGATTGATTCGCTTAGTGTCCCAACTCCTTGCAGATGAAGCATTGTACATTGGAAACTTTTTTCTTACCCTTGCAATCGCGTACTTGGTGTCCACTTTCTCCATACTTATAACAAACTCTCATTCCCTTCAAGAATTTACCATGGTGATTCTTTCCACAGTTATCACATATGGGAAAATCCTTCTTTTCCCTCTTCCCTTTATCCATCTTTCTCTCCTCCTTCCTTTTCTTCTCTTACTTCACTTCAAAGCCATAGGACTCAGAGAATTATTTACTTATCATATTAACACATGATACTATTTATTCATATATTGAGAATACATGGGAGACTATTTCCCTTCTAATTGTTGGATTAATACCTTGAAGGATATGATCTTTCTTACTCTTTGGATCATACATATTGTTGTAGTTCACATTCCTTCTACAGGGTTCCATTTCTATACAATGGCATAAACTAGATTAGTTTAGGAATCGAAATACATAATTCCAAACTTGTAAAACACTTAACATAAATTGAATAGTTTATGGATATAATCCATAATCATAAAAATATTTTCTTTGAGGAAGAATATACTCATAAACCCTTCATAATGATTTGTAAAGAAAATGAGAATTATCCTAAGCATATCCCCCGAGAGTGTTGTAACCAAGAGTGCAGCAAGGCCCATTGTCGTGCACCAGCTCCTATTAGAGTCTAGCTCAAAGTGGTGTTTTCATTTTTTTACCCCTGGGTACATCTGTGCCAGAGCCGCCTTTACCTGCTCGAACCCAGATAGGGATGTATTTTCTTGGAAAACTAACAAAATCTCTACATTACCAAAATTTTAGGAAGTTCTTCTATACTAATACTCAAATTCTATCGTAGGGATATGTGTTATAATCAGAGTTTATCTAAATATAGTTTTCAATGTTATTGTTAAACTTCCTCTAATACCAACTGTAACTCCCCAACCCCAGTTACCCAGAGTCGGTGCATTATTTTAATACATTGGCATGATTACAAGGAATCAATTTTAGAAGGACACGATCAGTTTAGCAGTCTTGGAAAATAGATTACCTACATGAATGTTACAATACACTTTATAAAATACAACACAACATAAATAATCCTTTATGAATGCCATTATTCCCTTAGCATAACCCTGCATATCAATCAAAATACACTTCTTGGAATCCTGGTAAAAATAAAACCTAGAAATGGGTGAGCTCAAATGCTACGTAAGGGTAAGAAATATAGCGGAAGATAACATAAATATTAAGCATGGTGAATAATTGAAACCACATACCTTTACCAATAATAAACATTAATACTTTTATGGTAGGAATATGAGATGAGTAAATAATGCCAAAATAAAACATAATCATGGGTATTCAACTAGTCGAATGACCACATGAACCATCAATATTATTTTCAAAATGAGGGAATGTATAATAAAATACTTTAATTTCTGTGTCAAGGCCCCGTGATAGGACCTATGGGCTAACTATAACCAGACCCAAACCCGGATAGCCTCAGTAACTGGACTCCATCCCAAAGAGCCTCTCTAACCGGACTCCAACCCGAAGAACCACTATAACTGAACTCCATCCCGGAGAGCCTCTCTAACCGGACTCCAACCCAGAGAGACTCTGTAACTAGACTCCAACCCAGAGGGTCTACTGTAATCGGACCCCAACCCAGATGGCTTACTTTAATCAGTCCCCTACCCGAAACATACTAGTCTAATACATTCATCATTAGAAAATGTTGAAATATAACATAAACATTCGTATTAAAACTAGCATATGAAATGTCAATACTTTAAACATAAACCATGAATGGTATACGAATAGCACATACATATTCAAACATATAACAAAAACTTTAATACAATTTGGAAGTTTTGTATCATATTAAATAAACTTCAAATAAACTTAAAATCCATCAAAGGATGTTGACACAGATGAAATCAAAACCTTTTTTTAGAGAAATATATCTTTTTATTTTGAAATCATTTAAGAGTCACATAATTATAAAGAAAATATTTATTTTGAAAATAATATTATAAGCTTGTAAGGGAAGCTTCAATGATGTTATAACAGTGTAAAATAACCACACCCACCGTATAAGTTAAAAAAACATTCTTACATTAATTTTGTTGAAAAGATTATAAAGTACCTTGTTTGGAAAATGATGGAAATATTTCTTTATAAACATCTTATAAAAGTAAAACAAAGGTATAAATGACTTTAACCCATAGTCGATAAAATATTACAAATGTTTTGAAATACTTTTTTAAGAAACATGGATGTGGATGATAAAGATGTCACATTAGATAATTACATATAAAGAACCTCAGATAATAAAGAGATTGTGAAATTAACCCTTACCTCATTGTAATCAATCAAGTCATATGAAAAATAGTCAATAACCACCAAATGAATCATAGAATATCATGAATATAAATAGAATCATGATAATATATATCAAATGGCAGTATAAAATACACCACATGCAATAAATAAGTGGTGAATAATGGAAATCTCACAGAATTAAAAGTGAGATAAGAAACCCCTTACCATGTGTCCGACTTGAACCATTCATTCTTCAATATCCTAAATAATAAACTAAAGCTAATTTCTACTTTATTAATAAAAAAATTTCAAGTTTATTATTCTTTTTATATCACTTATTACCATGTTATAAACATTATGTTATCATTTAAGTTAATAATGTTCATTTTGTCGATATTTGGCACTTGAGTCAAAAAAATGAACACCTTATAGTTAAAAGTTTTTCACATTTTCAAAGGTTTCTTATATACAGAATGATATTCATAATTTATATATCATATATAACATAAATATCCAGTATATACAAGTACTTATAACTGTCCGTATCATTTTGGTGTAAGAAATGAAATGCACCGTTCATGGAGACGGTAAGTCGTACGTACGCATGAACGCTAATTTCATTTATATTTATTATTTTAATGGAATTAAAACATAATGATACATAGGTATATTATAATTCCAGTATAATATCATATATTATATCATTAAATCAATCCTTTATACGTCCCACATATGGTATTAACGAGTCATATCACTTTGAGGGGACGGTAGTCCGCACTTTCTAAAATGAAATTATCGCGTTTACCCATAATGGAAACCATTAAGGTATGATATAAAAGAAAAATAAAGAAGAATGAAGAAAAAATAAACATAATATATATCATATATAAATATAGTTCCATCATAGTGGCCATAATGAGAGGTGGTAGGAGGTAGTTGAACAATCATCGTTTCTTGAGGCGTTAGTTTTCCATCCACAGAAACATTATGTTCTTCACCCATTAGATGGAGTTTTGTGTAAGTTTAGTCCAAATACTTCTCAAAAAAACATCCTAGTATATTAAGGATACTGTAGTTTTTATAAAATAAAGGAATAAAAATATTTTATGGGTTGGATAAGTGAAATAAAGAAAATAAGTTAAGAGAAAATGTTACCTTTAATTTGGGTAACTTCCTTTGGTTTCAACGAAAAGGACTTCTTGAAGTGCCTTCTGCCTAAGGTAAGTCTTATAGAGGGAGTAGAGGGACGTATGTAGATTAATTTGGTAGAGTTTGGACGAGACTAAAGGCTTTATAGTTGTGAGGAATTTGTTAGAAGTGGTCACCTTTTATAAGGGGGAGGAGGGGCTCTTTAGGAAAGTGTGAAAATATTATTTTATTATATAAACATATTAAGTTTATAAAGTTCCAAAAATCATTAGGGTCGAATATAAGATGAATTATGGTCGAAATAAAATCATCAAATAAAATTTGGACATGTTTTGGATATTATTTAAATATTTATAATCTAATTTATTTAAATCATTTATTAATGAGGTAAATACTACATCATTGTTGTGTCATAAATAATTTAACTTATTAAATGTCTAAAAATTATATAAAAAATACCATTATGTGGTAAATCTATTTATATTTCCAATTAATATTTATAGTCAAAAATATTACTTACATAACACCATATAAAAATTAATTACTAAAAGATATTTGTTTATGTCAATTTTTCCTTTACTTTAAATTAATTAATCTAAAGTGTCATTATCATTCATAAGTGGATCCATAGGGTCCCAAAATGGACCCAAGTATGGCCATGGTCTTCCATTACTCATCAAATAAGGTTATGACATGTGTTAAAGTAATTTTTAATTATTACAATATTCTTTTTACCTTGAATTACCCTATTTACCATTAACCGTGGTAAATAAAAGTCAAAAGTTACTATTCACAAAAACTTACTTCCATCTTATTGAACCACAATTAACTTACTGAGGTTAACCATGTCTCTCAGATTTTTTAAATTCAACTCAAAGAAGCAGTAAAACTAAGTTTTATGCAAATTTTCAAATACTCTTAAGAGGTGGGTAAAAGACGGTAAAAAGTTCAACAAAATTTTTATATATCTAAACTTATTATAAAATGACTCCAATGAATTATTTTGAACATATATAGGTATTATGTATCTATTTTTACCTAAAATAAGTTTAAATAAAATAAATAATTATTTAAATAAAATGTCGGTTTTAACCAATAACTCAATGTTTTTCACTATTTTTCAAAAATTGATGTTTCTCAGAAAAAAACCAAAAATTCAGCCAAAGATATAGTTGATATTCAGAATTAAAAAAAGATGTCTATTTTAAAAAATTTGAAACATATAAGTTTTATTGATTAATTTAAAATTAATTCCCGTTGTCCGAATAAATAACGTGTTTTTAAGCAACAATATATATCAAAAGATTGACACTTGTTTATGTCCAATTTAAAAGTGAAATTAATTATAAGGACCTAAATTGAATTAAATGATAAAAATATAATATAATTATACTTCAAAACCAATGAAATTCATAATTTGACACTATAAATTATTTCGATTAAAAAAAATTTAAATTAAAATTTAGTATTTTTCACTATTTATCAAAATATTAAAGTTATCAGAAAAAAACCAAAAATTTATCAAAACTAAATTTTTATCCCCCGATTCTAAATAAAAAGTTTATTTTGTCAAATTGAATACATATAAGTGTCAAATATTTGATTTAAAAAGGGTTCTCCCTCAAAAGGCGGTAAAATTGCATTTTCTAAAAAATACTTCCTTTATCTAAAAAATTGAATTTGTTCTTATATTATGTCTAAAAAACACAGATTATGGATGTTAAAATTATATGGATTATATAAAATTCAAAATTCAGTTAATAATATTAATAACCTCTTTTGAACAGCTAGATTGGTAAGTCGTGGTGTGTTTGAACTCAGTGTTACGTGTAGTGAAAGTTATTGAATTACTTTGAAGAAATAACATACTATGAAATCTTGGGGTGTTACAGGTGAGGTTTTTGGATTTATTCCACTCTTAATAAAATTGGTTAATTGATTATTACCTATTAATTTTAATTAATCATTATTAGTTTAGTTATAATTAATTAACTTATATGGGTTTGGTTGTGAGACAAGACTTTTGTGGGTCTCAAATGATCCCGAACAGGCCTTGACACCAACTTTTAGGCCTTAGACGATTAAATATAAAGCTTTCCAAAGGTAGTTTGTCTATCATACATATTGTATGGTATATATACATGTATATGGTAGTATGTATATGTTAGAGATCACACCTAAAGGTGATGTGTCTTTTAAAATTATTCAAACAAACTATTTACTTAATTAAAATGGTTAATTAAAATGGATGATGCCATGGGTCATTAATAAAAATTGGGTACTAGTCAATTCCTTGTCCCATAGTGGCCAATACATTTTCCCTTAAGATATTGAATGGCCTTCATACCTATTAGGGGGTGTGACAATGCTTGGTAAGGAATGGAACCCTTTGTACATACCTAGGTGGACAAACCAAAGGTAGACCATGCTTGTAATGGGTTTAAAGAGAATATTAGATAGAGACCATGGCACCGAAATTAGGTCATGACCCATATTCTAATGGTTTCCTTATTGAACTAAACCCATGTAGCTAGCAAGCCCTTGATACCCTATTCATGATGTTGTGGTATGTGACATCCTGGTGCATTGGGTTTGACAAGAGATTCTGCTTAGACATACATGATCCCAAGAAGGATGTATTTTATTGTATGTGTACCTTGAGGATACCCCAGTGGGGTACCCTAGTGATTGACCAACCCAGACTGAGTGCATTGGGGATTTTTCTATAGATGTTATCAGGTGGAACCTAAAACCCATACCAAACATTTGATCACTAGGGGTTGTGATAGTAGTGATGGTTCTAGAAATCCTAATGACCTCACTCTATTTTATTTATACATTCACTCAGTTACTATTTATGCATCTATGATTCTAGACATAGTTCATGGTTCTCATCCCATGTGTCTTCATACGATGGGATGTTATGATGATGATTCCTAGAAGAACTTCCTCAGATTTGTCATATGAGAATATTGATTGACTGTTACATTATTGGGGTGCCCAAAAATACTTTCTAGGATCTTGATTTAAATCCATATATGATTGATTATAACCACTACAAGAATTCCCATTTTTCATTTGGATTCCTCCCTACTGAGGAATTATATAGGATATTGTTGATGATGTCTGATAACCCTCTTTGAGATACTCTTGGGGATTGAAGATTATTTCCTCAAGTGATTTCTAGTATTCTCCCATGGATCAGCTGGATGTTCCTTTACTTTACTCACCAAACTAGTCTGGGAGCATTCCATGATCCATTTATTGAATGGATTGTGAGGGTTACATTGGATCCAAAGGTAATTAATTATATATATCATTAGTTTTATCCCCCTTAATGTTCATCCAAGATATAATGTTGTGACCGCCTACGAACCGGGACCTAGGGCTTAGACATTGTACTGGATTTACATTTAATGAGTTGTATTATATGTAACTTAGTGCCCCATTTACATGATGTTTATATATTACCTAGAATCCTCTATTGTAGTGATTTTATGTGAGTACATGTGATCGCAAGTCCAGGAAATGTATTACCCTATGGTGACTTAGCTTTTTAAGAGACATTTCAGCACAGTCCAATGTAGGAGTGGTCAACTGAGATCACAAAACTGAAGACTAACCATGGATTTATTATATTGTTTTATTTCTAGTTGGGTCTCGGATAGACTAAGAACATTCCATGAGAATTCCCTTATAAAAACATACATTGGCATGACTTTACTAATTTAGTTTTCTCAACATCTCATTATTATTATTCTTATTATAATTCTAATTACTTTCTCACATATACAAACACTACATATAACTAGTTATCTATGGGACCGCGTTGGTGGCACCCTTTTGAATTTTTTACTCACCCAGACTAGGCTGCTATTTTACTAGGATACCCAAAGATGCATTCACTTTGTTGTCAGCATAGGATGTGTGGGGTCCCAACACGGATCGAGTGGGATGGTTCAAATACTTATGTGGATATAAGTTAAGTGGTTTGGCATAGAGTTTGAAGTAGAGCCTTGTATTTTGGTTTATTTTATTTATCCCTTTATATGTATGGTCATCCTAGTGGGTGACCAGTGTCATATTTATGACATTGGCATTCAGTATTTTACTAATTTTTGTTTATTATCATAGACTTGACATATTTATTGCTTCCACACTCTATTAATTTTTTATTATGGTTTCTTTTTTTATTTACTCTTATTTCTTACACCGATAAGAGGGTATGGTCTCCCTATATACACTTCGCAGGCCCTCACTTATTGTTAGTATCCTCTGGCATAAGGAGGGGAAATCTTGAGGCCATATCATAAAATAATTCATCTACTATTCATAAAGTAATTCAATCTAATATGTGATATTATATATTAAAATGTTTCATTTAAAAGACCATTTTAAAAAATATATATAACTGAGAAATATACATCGGTAAATTTTCATAAAAAATATCATGAATTGATTCTTCAAGTGTTTTAGTACATTTTTTAAAGACTCAATATGCCTTACTATATTTTGAGTACATAAGAACGATACCTTCAATGGATTTTGAATAAAATTTTCCAATATTTTCTTTAGTGTTGAGAATAAAACACTTAGAACAAAAAAAATAAAAAAAAATTATTTTTTTTCTAGTTTATTTAGTGAATTTTACAGAAACTAGATTACAAGAACAAAAAAATGATAAAAAATAATTATTCACGACCCCGTTCAAAAAATATTATGGAAAATAACTTTAATTTAAATGAGTTCAATTAATTTCTTGGATAGTTAAAATTAAACTCTATAATACCTTATTTTTATGAGGGGTCCAAAGAGCATAAAATTAATTTTTATACCCTTTAGAAATTCATAAATCATCAAATTATTTATTTTAAAACTATCTACCATGATAAATTCAAATAGAAATAATTATAAAACCTTTTTTATTTTAATATTATTCAGAAAAAATGATGAAGTATTTGGGAACTTCACTTTTATGTGATAAAAATTAACCCAAATTTAATCTTATAAAGTCATCAATACTAACAAAAGTATAGTGTTGACCTCTTAGAAATTAAATTTTAGAAGGTCTGAATTAATAAAGATTAATTAATTTTATACATTCAAAAGAAGAAATTATTTTTTTAATTTTAAAATAATATTTTTGTCTCTTATCATATTGGAATGCTTCATAATCCACATCATCATTGAAATTAAATTTGGTTAAATATCATACAATTCATTAATAGTTGAGTTTGAAAAGTGTGTAATATAGTGACCAAGATTTCTACACCAAATCCCTGACACACAAACATGTTCACCTAATCATTTGATATTTTTTCTAACGAGATATTTTAAATTGATTTTATAAAAAAATTGATATCGAAAAACAATAATTAAGAGATATAATTTTGAGTTGAAAATTTTGAAAAAAAAAATATTTTCCAATAAAATTTTAATACCACTATCACATAATTTATTAATGCATTGAATGGTGTGTTTCAATTATTTAATAAATAAAACATTTTTAATAATAGTTGAGTTATAAAAACATAATTGTACATTCAGTGACTACATAACCTTAATGTTATCATCAAAGGTGATGTAACATCGTTGTATTTTATCAATTTGATTGAATTTCAAGAGGTGTCCACATATGTGTCTTGAGAAACCACAATCAAGGTATCTAAATTCTTATTCGGTTTTTCTCGACAGACACTTTTCCTGAAAAATCCAATTACTAAACGTTTTGGAACCCAAATAAATATTGGTCTACTAATGTTATTCAATAATGATTTATGTATCCAAATTTTTTTAGTATATTATTTTCTTTTGTAAGTATTACATGAAATATGAAGTGATTTTTGTCTCCCATTTCATGAATTATTGCAATAACATTCATAAAAAAATTTATAGTTATTTTATAATAATTATAAATTTTATCTAGAAATTAACCTTTCATAAAATTGTATTTTAAATGATTTTTTGAGGTTCTTGTATAATTTTAGAAACCAAGACCAACCCATTCTTTTCAATGTATTTGAGAGAAAAAAATTATTAATATTGTTTTTAAATTGAGTGAATTTAGATAAATAACTCTTAAGGTATTTGATTTCAGATTAAATCATGTTAACATCTAGTTAATTTATAATTTTCATAGATAATTATTTACTTTCCTTGAATATTTTTTCCCAATATTCTAAAAGATACACTTTTACATTAAGCACTTGCATGAATTTTTCTCAACTTATTTTTATAATGAAAAATATTCACGAAAACCATTTTTTAGTTGACAGTGAGAAAATTTAAGGTCTTCATAACTATAGTGACTTGAAGAGAAAGATGAAAAATAAGAGGGGGAAGAATTAGGAGAAGAGTACTAAGAGGACAAAATGGGAATATGGTTACTAACCTTTATGTCTTAATAAATATTTTCCATAATTCACATAGAATTTTAGTCACTTTAAGATCTTGAGTAAGTTAAATCAATGGAGTCATCACTTACACTCCACGTCATAACATTGAGAGACTTATTACCTTGTTTTATTTCTTTAATCATCCTTGAAGACAAGGAGTTCCATCTTGATCTGTCCTTTTTTTCTTCCATTCCAAGTATAGAACTTTCGGTTCCACTTTTTATTTAACTTATTGGTTTAATTAGAATACTTATTTTTTAAAATAATTTATTCATGTTCTTGGTAAGATGAGAAAAATCATGAACTTCACCTCTAGATAACTCATCTTCAATATATTTTAAGATGATTTTTTTCTATACATTTATGTCTTAATCTATCCCACATATAATATTGTCAAATCATATTAATTTCATACATCATTAGGGATTCTATAATTTATTCAACAAAGATTTTCTTTATGTCCTTCCATCGTTATATAGTTGCGAATTTGGGTTACCAAATTCTTGGTAGGACCTAGAGTATATTTTTTTAATAAGGATTGAGTAAGAAAATCATCAGAGATAGACTTTAAACCATTTACTATGTCAGTAAAACCTGTAAACATACAAGTAATGGATTAATTAGTATGAATAAAAATATTATACAAATATCTATAATATATTTATAATCTAATATCTTTACCTTTTTGGGTGACTTAATGAGTGTTTTATAGAATATTCTATATTTCATGAGTATTTTACATGTAGAAAGATGATTAAATTCATTTCAAAAAATACTACAATATATAAAATTCATGATATCAATGGATTTAATATAATTTAGTGTCTACTTATATTAAAGTTATTTAGAATGAATATATTCATGAAAAACCATTTTCCAAATAGGGTAACTAATGTTACTAAGAAAATTTGACATATTATTTTTCAATGGGAATAATTTGTGTTAACAAAAATAGTATCATGTGAATAAGAATTAGATTCCATTGTAAAGAGATTAAAATTTTAAATCAATTAAGATTAAAAACTAAATTAAAATATAATTCATAAAATTAATATATTTTAAATAAAAATAAAAGGAACCCTTTGATGTCAATTTTTGGTTAAATGATAATGCAAAGAGGGGGTGAATTTCCATTTTAAAAATTACAGCAAAATGTAAACGTAAATTAAAATCTAAACAATATTGATTTGATAAAGTGATAAATAAATGAATTTGATAAAGTGGTAAATTGATAAAATTCATATTTATTATAGATCAAATATCAATATTTATTACGCAAGTATGCACAATGAAAAATTGATGTATTGAATTTATAAAATTGTGTGTATTAAGAGTGAATGATGCAATGAGAAAATTAAAAAAGAGAGAAAACATGATTTCATAATGAAGTTTTTAAACAGATCAATGTGAACCCCTACATCCACTCCCATAATGTTGATAGGTTTATGTTATTACTCCCCTGATCTTAGGAGGGATCGAGAAACATGCTCCTTGTGATTATGGTTGTGAGTACCCTATTAGGATTCATTAGAAGCCAAGGAACCCATCCCCAACTTTTGGAGTAGTGAGAGTCCATAGTATAAGAAGATGATGAGAAGTGGGTTTTCATAATGAAAACCCATTAAAATTATTCTCCATAATATCTAAAAAGGATGTATATAATTTTAGATGAGAGATTATGAGAAAGGGTGAGATACCTTCAAATATTGAGAAAGGGATTTGGCACTTTGATAGAACTTTGAGATTATAAGAAATTATGTGTCCTTAATTTTAATGGGGATTCATTAAAAAAGATCATTGATAAGATCAAATAAATGATAAGCCTCTATTTATATCCTACAAAAGGGATAAAAAGGTTTTGGAAATCACCTAGGTTAATAGAGCTAAAGAAGATAGAATATGAGGCATTTTGACCACTAATAAATGCATCCTCATGTATGTTGACTTGATGCCAATAATAACCAAATGAACGTCAATGAATGGTTATTGGATCACCCATAGATTGCTAGATCTAGAAATACTCTACTAGATATCCTCCACTACCTAAAATATGGTTGGTGGCCTTGTACTAGAAAGCAGCAACATTGGTTGTGTTGCCGATGGGTTAGTGATCCTCCATTGGATGGCTGGTAGACTTCCTGTATAAATTCCATTTTTCCCATACGGCATCGACTATCCTTTATATTCTTCAGAACTTCATATTTAAAAAATCTATATTCTTTCTTCCTTTAATGTAATTGTATTGATGTTCCAACATTATTCCAATATCTTTAAACATTAACTAAGAATGGGACAAGACTTTAACATGGTCATCATAAATCCTTTTAATTGACATTAATATCTCCATCAAGTCTATCAATGAAATTACTTAAAGTCCAAAATGTGAGATTGAAATTCACTGAAATAAAAATGTTTTATACACAATAGATTACTTGTGATCGTGAAATCACCATGATATAGAGAGAGGTACAAAAAAGGATATCCAATAAAAAACATGTACTTTTATATACATGGCATGTATATCCTTTGAGAATGTATTGACACCACCAAGCCATGAAGTGTCATACTAAATGTCTTGTAATTTTAAGCACATTACATTTTGAATAGTATATTGTGTGTACTTACATTTAATATACCGGATGGGTGTATACTAAAGTACACACAATGTTGAGTGACCTAGCGCTACATGACATGTACTTATAAACAAAAAACTATGTAACATTAAAGGAACTTTAATTATAACCCATCCAATACTAGTAACCATACATATCATGTGATTTATAGTTACATGTAATGTGATATTTTCCTCCCACATAAACACTAGCTTACACAAAGTAAAAAATGTGCACATTGTATATTTTTTAAAAACATACCTTGTATTTGGAAAATTTCCATAATTCAATATTTTCACTAAATTTAGTGTTATTTTCACATAAAAAAATTCCCAATCTGAATCCCTTAACCCATAGTGCTATTACAGAACATTAATCAGTCATCATCATCCTCCTTCAAACCCCCATCATCTTTACTTGGCTATAAAAATTATTTGAAAATGCCATTAAACAACAACCCAATGCCTCATATGCCACTACCCTCTAGATCCTTTTCTTCAAAAACTCCAAAATCCTCACTTTTAGTAATTACATTTCCAAGTTACTCCCTTTACAAATTCTACATCCTGAAATTTCATCCTTCAATCTAGGATATGATTTAAACGTCATTTTAGGTTAGCTTCTTCGAACAGTCAACTATATAAAGGGTCAATGGGGAATATATGAAGAAAAAAATAGGATAAAATGGAAAAAGGATGAGGTATTACTGTCTAGTATGATATTCTAGTCACCATTAATTGGGAAAATTTCAATAATGAAAGCACAGAGAAGAATCAATTTTTTACAAATATTAAACAAAGAAATTCTCAAGGATCCCTAATCATGCCAACAAATTAAAATAAAAAATTCATGCATAAAAGTAACATGATAATTATAAATAATAGAGAAAATTTCACCACTTATAATCCCTATTTTGTATATAGATCGTTATTTGTGGAAGACTACAATCACACCAGGCTCTATCATCAATCCCACAAAGGTCACATTCCAAAATATCCAAAATCTCTCTCCCCTATCTAATTAGGGTTTATATAAAATTAATATCATCCATAATATAGACATCTAAGAAAGTTTAAGTATAAGGGTATTAGGGTTTCGTAGATATATTTTTTACAAAATTTATTTATTTATTTTTATAAAATAACGCACCGGTGACGGGCCCATCCCAAATCCCAGTTTATGAACCCAAGTTATATCTCCCCTTGGAAAAACCCAATATTTCGAACACAAATATGGAATTCGTGTTCTCATTCAATAATCCATTTAGGATTAAATGATTTTTTCTAATGAACGCATTTTCATATACTAAAAAGTAAATGTTATATTTAATATAATATAATCAAGAATCTATGACACTAATCCAAGGAAAACGTCTAAGGAACTCATAAAAAAAGTATTATTTAGAATATTATAATGGTTTTTAAAAAACAATTATAGGTAATTATGTAAAAAAATTATATCCATAAATAAATTAGTGGATGATTCTATATAAATTACCATTTAATAAATTTAGATATGAGATAAACATTTATAAATTTTTCATAAATAAAACTGTAAAGACCCGGAAATTTCAAGGAAATTTTTTTCTTAATTTCTTTTGAATTTTACGAGTACGCAGTTTCTGACGGTGCCTGATTCTGAAGCCCGGTGTGCCAGGAATCAATTTCTAAAGTTTAGCTCGAGTACGTTCAGTGAACGAACAAGCGGGTTATTCTAACTTTTCAACCGGTGCTCAGAATCGAAATCTGAGGGCACTGATGGAACTGCAGCGCCGGTAATTGCTTAGGAACACCTTTTCCGATGGTGCGTTTTCTCGAAAGGAGTTGTTTAAATTTTGAGGTTAAATTGTGAATTAAATAAAATTTGTGGAACAAATTTTACTTCTAACCATGTGTGGAAGTTGGGTAACTAACCAAGTGTGAATAAAGGTGAGGTGGGGCCCACATGAACCCCACCCCTTCAAATTCCCTAACCCCCTTAACTCTTCCCCTTAAAACCCCCTTGAATTAAATGATGTGACAACCTTTCACATTCCTTAAATCCCCCATTAAAACCCTTGTAATTAATTGTGTAACTCTCCCCTCCCTCCTCTTTAATTTTTCCAACACACATCTTAAATTAATTGAATAAACCTCTTCAATTAATTTAACTAAGTGTTTGAATTTTTTTTAAAAGTTTGAATGCATGGAAAAATAATACAATAAGGAGAGGTCTTATTTTATTTTGGGAGTTTTGTTGTGTGAGAGAATTTGGGAGAGAGCTCTTCACTCTTTTGAAGAACTTCATCTTTAAATGAAGAACGTCGACTCTCCAACGAAGAACGGCCTTCCGACTCGATGAAGAACGCACTATGTTTTCTCCAATCATTTTACTTCCTCTTCTGCGACAAGGAAGGAGACGCCGACCGTGGAGACCGACACCAACAACAACGTTCTCCTTCTTCTTCCGACGTTGACGGAAGTGAAACCATTCTTCCGCGACACCCGACTACCCCAACGTTCGACTACCGCGACGTTCGACTTCCGCAACTCGATGACGTGCGACGTCAATTTCGAGGTAGGGGAATTATATTTGATTTTATCTTTATCTTTTGAGAAAAGGACGACGAGCACGGATCAATCTATGCCCGGTTAATCTGCGGATCACTCCTTCATTTGGGTCGGTGGTGGGGTGAATAATCAGGATTGCTTTGAGTTTGATATTGATTGAAACCCTCTAACGCGGAGGGCATGGGCTAACAAACAAATCTCGGACCCTCCGAAGATTGTTGTTGATGCGCGGATTGACGACGATAATGAAACGAGACCGCAACAGTGATTTGAGGTCTTCGCAGTAAAGTACGGGACCCGAGATGAACACCGACGCAGACGGAATTGAAAACAGACCACCAGAGCAACTCCAGTGGCCCGCGGAAACCCTGGAGGGGCGGGTCGCCGGCGCGGTGCCGCCGCCGACCGGTGGCGGCGGCCAGAGTCATCCGGCCTCTAGGAGGCGGCGGTTCCCCAGCGTGCCGCCGGAGGAAAAACCCATCGCGTCTTGCCGCGGTGGTGTAGCACGGAGGATCCTGCGGCCGCATGGGATCCCGGAGGAATGACGGCAGCACAAACTGCCACCGGCATCAATTAACGGCGAGCCCCCCCCCCCCCATGCTCCACAGCTTTCGCTCGGTCACGCTGGCCAAGTCGCAGCTGGCCATGCGGCCGGGCCGGGGCGCGCCCGCCGGGCCAGACCGCCCAGGTCGGCCCAGGCCGTGCCCTCCAGGTTGGTTCGAACACGAAATCTACGGGGGCCTCGGAGCAGAAATGCTTATAACTTGAGATCTGAACGTCCGATTGACGTTCCGTCGACTTTTTTGGATTCCTCTTAGTGAGAGGGACTTTTTGTCTTACTTCGCTCTAGGTTTGGATGTAGTCAAAGTGTGGTCGGGTTGGTTTTGACTTAAAAACCAACAGGGACCCTTGAACGAAAAAGCTAATAACTCTCAGACCAGAAATCTGATTGACACATCGTCTATCACATTGAGTTCCTCTTGTCGAGACGGAACTTTTGGCATACTTAGCATGAGTTTTGGATGCAGTTGGATATTGGTCGGGTTGGATTGAACCCGAAATCCAACCAGGCCCTTGGAACAGAAAAACTAATAACTCTCAGACCGGACATCTGTTTGATGAACCGTCAGCGGTGTTAGTGATCACGTTGAGAAACGGTCCCTATGAGTATACCCTATGAGAGTTCGGGGTAAAGTTGAGATACGGCCGGTTTGGTTTGCACACGAAACCAACTGGGCCCCTGGGACGAAAAGGCTAATAACCCACAGACCGGGCGTCCGATAGACGCGTCGTATGTTGCGTTGTGACACCTATGACAAGGCAGACCTTTGAGATACTTCTTCGTGGGACTTTGTGATACTTGGAGTATTGACCTGTAGCTCGTGGAGCGGACCCTCCCGGAGACGACCGTACGGAGTACGGAGACCGTGTAGCTGGCTGAGACCTGACGACTGCTTGACCGACTCGACTTGGAGTCAGTTGACTAGCCCAGTGGAAAGAGCACTACTATGTTTGGCTGCAAACCCACGGCGGACGGAGTGCCTGGTAGGAGGCAGTAGACCCACGTTACTCAACAGAAGGAGTACCTCTACAGGCTATTAGGGGGGGTTCACTACTGTGTTTGGGTGGCAGACCCCGGCGGGGAGCACTACTGTGTTTGGGTGGCTGACCCGCGGTACTTGACCGGAGGAGTACCTCAGCAGTCTTAGGTTAGTGAGAATTACCTCGGAGTCATGACATGATCATTGTACTCGTCAGAGATGGGGCTCTTCAGCAGTTACGATTTCGATAATGAAAATCCTGGTTTGAGTTGAGTCTATGACCTTTGTGTTTACCTCATGATTGAGATGGGTCACTTGATAACTTAGGTATATGTATGGGCATATACCTAGGTAGTGGTTATCCGTTGATTTCATAACCTTTGTGTTTTTTCATGATTGAGATGGGTTACTTGATAACTTAGGTATAATTATGGGATTATACCTAAGTAAGGGTTATCTGTTGAGATCCTTCTTTGTGGTTATCCTTGTTGGTTTTAGTGAGACGTTGAGGGTCTTGGGGTCCCTACTGAGTATCGTATACTCACCCCTGCACGGGCTATGCCTGCACCTCATTGTGTTGGTTGCAGACAAAGGGCAGTGCTGACAGAGGCCGAGTGTTCGAGGAATAGACGGTACCCAGAGGTGGACCACACGACAAGTCGGTATCTAGAGGTGGACTTCACGAAGAGACGACACTCGAAGGAGGTTGACGGGCGAGAGCGTTGTGGAGCCTATCTGTACCTACCCTTCAGGTAGGATCCGTGGTGGACGATCCCGGAACTGCACTATCTGTACCTACCCTTCAGGTAGAATCCGAGGAGGACAACCCAGGAGCAACTTCTATTCTTCCAGCTATTTGTCTTTTCTGTTGTACTTTCATTCGGTTATAGTTGTACTTTCAGTTTGGTTTGTATTCTGGCCCACTTACTTTTCAGCACTTTCTTTTGTACTTAGTGTATTACTTCTGCTTGTATTATGTGATGTTTTGTTTACATATATAAAGTCAATGCCTTCCCAGTTATCGGGATTTATGCCTTTGGTGCTAGTTTTCAACCACTGGACTATGGAAGGCGGGCTTGGGGTAGTCACGGCACGGGCCCCGAGGACGGGTCGTGAAAAATTGGTATCAGAGGAGTCGGTTCTACCGCAGAACTTATAACTCTTATTTTTTTCTGTGAAGCAATAGTGTTAAGAGTACTGAGTGTGGTTTTCAGTTCAGGGAGTCCATTGTTGGTGCTGGAGGCTGACGTATCCATACACCAGGACCCTGACTTCTGATTTCTAACTTTGTGCATGAAAACAATGATTGCGTGTTTTTTTTTCAAAGGTTTTCCCTTAAAACAGCTCAAACCAGGTCAGCTCACCAGGTATAAATCGTTTGATCATGTCACGTATGTTTCTTTCAGGATGCCTTTCCACGGACGACCAGCTAGTGCCCAGAGGGATATACGTACTAACAGCCTACCGAGTGACAAGGCTTTGGTACAGGGCCCTCTTTTAGTTGAGGCACCATCGGAGGCACCAGTGGTACTACCACTCGTTGGGCCATCGATGCCACCAGCCCCGGCAGTAGAGAGTGCACGTCGCTTGAGCGCACTGCACGAGTTCCAGCGCTAGATTCCACCCAGGTTTCGGGGAGATATGGACCCACAAGCGGCTGAGGATTGGCTAGAGGATGTGGTGAGAGTTTTCAGGATAGTGGGAACTCCAGTAGACTTCATGGTGATCTTTGCTGCCAGCCTCCTTCAGGCAGCAGCTGAGAGATGGTGGAGCCACTTGTTCCAGTTTTTCAACGGGATTACCTTCACCTGGGGAGACTTCGAGACCTTATTCAGGGTGGAGTTTGTACTAGTATCTCTACACCCCGAGAGTGTTCAGGAGCTGCTGCCTTTTCCGTTGGATTTTCGATTAGTAGCTGAGTCATCTGTGGGTAGTAGACAGATGATGCGGAGGTCCAAGAGGAATAGATCTAGCTATAAGGGGAGCCGTAAGTGTTATGAATGCGGTAGGAAGGGTCACCTGGCACGTGACTATCCGACCCCCCGCACAGTTGATCCACAGGCATTGCAGGAGCCACCAAGGCAGAAGCAGCGGCGGGTGCTTGAGAAACAGTCGAGCATTGGACAAGGCAGTAGAGCTCCGGGAGCAGGTGGACAGGAGCGGAACTAGTGGATTACTTTTTTTCTTGGTACTTCTAGTTCCATGTTTCTATTTTATTCATGTCTTTGTACTATGAGCTACATTAATAAAAAGACACGTATCTTTGTGATGTTTGTTTTCCTGTCCTTTTGTTCGGTTGATACTGAGAGGTCCCGGTTAAAACTGTTGACTTGACCCTCACTTTAGGGATTTCTACTAGAGGAGACCCAGTGACCTCACACTGATGCCAACAGTGTGACTCGACCCTTGGAGGTGAGAGTGATGGTTGGATCTCTTGGTAGTAACGTCGAGGCCTTACAACGTCATCCAAGGCATGAATGCATCATTCAGGTCCGGAATGACTATATTAGGAAATTGTCGTGGTTCATCTAGGGGATGAGACCAAGTTTCTCTTTTCGACAAAGGATAAATCTTAGCAGCTCTTCCAGATCGTAGGCAAAAAAGATGCAGATCATCCAGGAGAGAATAAAGACTGCACAATGCAGTAAGAAACAGGAAACTGGCGCCAGTCTTATAGACTCGGGCGTGTTAAATGTTTCTATAAGAGGAAGCTTTAAGGATAGATGAGACTGCGAAGCAGCAGTCGTGGAGGCAGATCTAGGAGAGTAGAATGAGGTGGTGTACATTTCAACATGCTACAACCACCCACCTTAGTTGTCCCCGCCAGGCTCAAGGAGCTGGATGGCAGGAAAAGAGAGTAGCTGCATGCGGTCAAGGAGAGTGACCCAATGGCTCTAAGAATGATTCGAGGAACAGTCTGTGTCCACTACTAGCTGTCGTAGTAACAGACGTTAATACGAATCATTACATCCATCCACGAATCCTGTCTCAGACCTAGAGTTTCCGGTAAGCCATAGACTTGACCCTCATGTCTGGAGATACCTTGGAAGGAGACTCGATAATCACACTTACGCCGACAGTATGGTCTGACCCTCGAGGTGAGAGTTTCAGTTGGAATCTCTTGGTGGCAGCGTCGAGTCCTTACGATGTTGGTCTGAGTATGGATTGGATCCACAGATCATACACAGGTTAACTGTATTAGGCAAAGAGGTTGTGGTTTACCTACAATGTTTGGATGGGTTTTCCTTGGTCATAGAAAAGGGAACCTCAGGCAGCATAAGATAAACTCATGTATAGGAGGGTGTAGCCGATCACTCATGAGTCGGCCAACCCTACCCTCATGGCAGCAGGAGTTTTGAGTTTCAGTTCTAATCAGGAAAGGGAGGCCTCTAGAGTTTGAGGATGGAAACCACGTCCTTATACGGGACTCACCTCGACGAGGTTTATGGATATATGGATGAGGAGTCAAGTAATCTCCGAGGTTCAGCGAACCTTTTCAGGTCCTCGGTAGGGTAGGCAAGGTGTCTTACCGTTTGACACATCCACCTCAGTTGCACTAGGTGCACGACGACTTCCACGTATCTCAACTGGGGAGATACGTGCTTGACCCGACGCATATCATTGACCATGTGGAGTTGGACATTGGCAATGGGTTGACTTTTGCGGGGTTCCAGTAGAGGTTGAGGATCGACAGGAGCGGGTCCTACGAGGACGGTCGATTCCTCTTGTGCGCTTTCGTTGGCAGCACGGGAACCTCTAGGTGGGAACATGGGAGCAGGAGGCTCAGTTGCATGCTCAGTACCACTTTTTTTTCCCTAGTTTATGATAAGTGTTACGGGGACATAAATCCCTGAGGTGGGAGTAATGTAAAGACCCGTAAATTTCAAGAATTTTTTTTTCTTAATTTCTTTGGAATTTTACGAGTACGCAGTTTCTAACGACGCCTGATTCCGAAGCCCAGTGTGCCCGGAATCAATTTCCGAAGTTTAGCTCAGGTACGTTCAGTGAACGGACGAGCGGGTTTTTCTAACTTTTGAACCGGTGCTCGGAATCGAAATCTGAGGGCACCGATGGAACCACAGCACCAGTAATTGCTTTGAAACACCTTTTTAGATGGTGCATTTCCTCGGAAGGAGTTGTTTAAATTTTGAGGTTAAATTGTGAAGTAAATAAAATTTGTGGAACAAATTTTACTTCTAACCATGTGTGAAAGTTGGGGAACTAACCAAGTGTGAATAAAGGTGTGGTGGGGCCCACACGAACCCCACCCCTTCAAATTCCATACCCCCCTTAACTCTTCCCCTTAAAACCCCCTTGTATTAAATGATGTGACAACCTTTCACATTCCTTAAACCCCCCATTAAACCCCTTGTAATTAATTGTGTAACTCTCCCATCTCTCATCATTAATTTTTCCAACATACATCTTAAATTAATTGAATAAACCTCTTTAATTAATTTAACTAAGTGTTTGAATTTTTATTAAAAGTTTGAATGCATGGAAAAATAATAAAATAAGGAGAGGCCTTATTTTATTTTGGGAGTTTTTGTGTGTGAGAGAATTTGGGAGAGAGCACTTCCCTCTATTGAAGAACTTCATCTTCAAACGAAGAACGCCGAATCTCCAACGAAGAACGGCCTTCCGACTCGGTGAAGAACGCACTACATTTTCTCCAATGCTTTTTCTTCCTCTTCCGTGACAAGGAAGGAGACGCCGACCATGGAGACCAATGCCAACAACAACGTTCTCCTTCTTCTTCCGACGTTGAAGGAAGTAATACCATTCTTCCGCGACACCCGACTACCCCGACGTTCGACTACCGCGACATTCGACTTCTGTGATTAGACGATGTGTGACGTCAATTTCGAGGTAGGGGAATTATATTTGATTTTATCTTTATGTTTTGAGAAAAGGACAACGAGCACGGATCAATCTCTGCCCGGTTGATCCGTGGATCGCTCGTTCATGCGGGTTGGTTGCGGGGTGAATAATCGGGATTGTTTTGAGTTTGATATTGATTGAAAACCTCTAACGCGGAGGGCATGGGTGAACGAACAAAGACCAGACCCTCCGCAAATTTTTGTTGGTGCGTGGATTGACGGAGATGACGAAACGGGACCGCAACAGTGATTTGAGGTCTTCGCAGTAAAGTACGGGACCCGAGATGAACACCGGCGCAGACGGAATTGAAAACGGACCACCGGAGCAACTCCGGTGGCCCGCGGAAACCCTGGAGGCACGGGTCGTCGGCGCGGCACTGCCGGTGACCGGTGGCGGCGGCCGGAGCCGTCCGGCCGCCAGGAGCCAGCAGTGCCCCAGTGCGACGCCGGAGGAAAAACCCGTCGCGGCTTGCCGCAGCGGTGCGACACAGAGGATCCCTCGGCTGCGTGGGATCCCGGAGGAACAGCGGCGGCACAAACCGCCACCGGTATCAATTAACGGCAAGGGGGATGCGTCGGCCGAGCCAGGCCGGGCCACGCCCTGATGGGCCAGACCAGGACCCGGGTTGGGTCGACCAGGTTCGGGTCGACCCAGAGGGGGTTGGACCGGGCCCAGACTCCCCATTTCGGACTGTTTTCGTTCTTTTTCCAATATCTTGGCCTACGGACCTCCGATCGACGCACCGTCAGTTTTGATGTGATCCTTTTATCGAGACTGTCGTTTCGTTATATTACACCCAAGGTTTTGGAGAAATTTGGGTACGACCGGGTTGGTTCGAACACGTAATCAACCGGGGCCTTGGAGCGAAAACGCTTATAACTTGAGCTCCGGACGTCCGATTGACGTGCCATCGACTTTGTTGGATTCCTCTTAGTAAGACGGACTTTTTAGAATACTCCGCTCGCGGTTTGGACATAGTTGAAGTGTGGTCGGGTTGGTTTTGACTTAAAAACCAACCGGGCCTCTAGAACGAAAAAGCTAATAACTCTCAGACTGGGCGTCCGATTGACGCGTCGTCTGTCACGTTGAGTTCCTCCTGTCGAGATGGAACTTTTGGAATACTTCTCCTGAGTTTTGGATGTAGTTGGATACTGTCCGGGTTGGATTGAACCTGAAATCCAACCGGGCCCCTAGAACGAAAAAGCTGATAACTTTCTGACCAGACGTCTGTTTGACGAACCGTCAGCGGCGTTAGTGATCACGTTGAGAAATGGTCCCTATGAGTATACCCTATGAGAGTTTGGGGTACAGTTGAGATATGGCCAGGTTGGTTCACACACAAAACCAACCGGGCCCCTGGGACAAAAATGTTAATAACTCACAGACCGGGCGTCCGATTGACGCGCCCTCTGTTGCGTTGAGACCCCTATGACGAGGCGGTCCTTTGAGATACTTCTTCGTGGAACTTTGTGATACTTGGAGTATCGACCTATAGCTCGTGGAGCGGACCCTCCCAGAGACGAGCGTACGAAGTACGGAGACCGTGTAGCTGGCTGAGACCTGAAGACTGCTTGACCGACTTGACTTGGAGTGAGTCGACTAGCCCAGTGGACGGAGCACTACTATGTTTGGGTGTAGACCCACGGCGGACGGAGCGCCTGGTAGCAGGCAGCAAACCCGCGGTACTCAACAGAAGGAGTACCTCGGCAGGCTATTAGGGGGGGTGCACTACTGTGTTTGGGTGGCAGACCCCGACGGGGACTACTACTGTGTTTGGGTGGCTGACTCGCAGTACTCGACAGGAGGAGTACCTCAGCAGTCTTAGGTTAGTGAGCATTACCTCAGAGTCATGACAGAATCACTGTACTCGTCAGAGACGGGGCTCTTGAGCAGTTATGGTTTCAATAATGAAAATCCTGGTTTGAGATAAATCTATGACCTTTGTGTTTACCTCATGATTGAGATGGGTCACTTGATAACTTAGGTATATGTATGGGCATATACCAAGGTAGAGGTTATCAGTTGATTTCATAACCTTTCTGTTTCCTCATGATTGAGATGGGTAACTTGATAACTTAGGTATAAGTATGGGATTATACCTAAGTAAGGGTTATCTGTTGAGATCCTTCTTTGTGATTATGATTGTTGGTTTTAGTGAGACCTTGAGGGTCTCGGGGTCCCTACTGAGTATCGTATACTCACCCCTGCACGGGCTATGCCCGCACCCCGTTGTGTTGGTTGCAGACGATGGGCAGCGTTGACAGAGGCCGAGTGTTCGAGGACTGGATGGTACCCGGAGGTGGACCACACAACGAGTCAGTATCCAGAGGTGGACTTCACGATAAGACGACACTCGGAGGAGTTTGACAGGGGAGAGCGTTGTGGAGGCTATCTGTACCTACCCTTCAGGTAGGATCTATGGTGGACGATCTAGGAGCTGTGCTATCTGTACCTACCCTTCAGGTAGGATCTGAGGAGGACGACCCAGGAGCTGCTTCTATTCTTCCAGTTGTTTGTCTTTTCTGTTGTACTTTCGTTCGGTTGCAGTTATACTTTCAGTTTGGTTTGTATTCTAGCCCACTTACTTTAAATCACTTTATTTTGTACTTAGTGTATTACTTCTGCTTGTACTATGTGATTTTTTGTTTACTTTGATAAAGGCAATGCCTTCCCAGTTATCGGGATTTACGCCTTTGGTGCTAGTCGCCAGCCCCTGGCCGATGGAATGCGGGCTTGGGGTAGTCACGGCACGGGCCCCGAGGACGGGTCATGAAAAAAACAATTGTAAACAATTTATAACATAGCTTGCTTTTTCAAATTCTATAAATATATAAATATCAACACTTTATTTTTAAATATAATATAAGATGATTCACATTATCATTTTATATGGAATTTATTACCAATTTGACATTTAATTTAAATATAAACATTTTATATTCCTTATGAATAATTCATATATTATATAAACATATTACATTAAATAAATATTATATACTTGATATTATTTAAATCTTTTTCATATAAATTATCAAAACTCATTTTAAATTAAATAATACCATTAATTTTAATATTTAAAATTAATAATTGTAATTAATTCATAATTAAAAATATAAAATATTTTATATGCTAATTTATTTTATAATTTATGAAAACATTATAAATTACCCTATAAATTATATATAATCATTTTATAGAAAATTTATAATTCATTCTATATAACTAAAAGGTATTTAATATGAATAATAATATTAAGCATATTTATTTATTAAATTTTTCTGAAAAAATAATAAATGTTTATAAATATTTTATAAAAAATAATAATAAACACTTTATAAATTATATAACTATTCCAAAATAAATTTTTCTATATTTTTTTAACAATTTATAAATTATCTAAATCAATTCATAATTGAAAAAAGAAAAAAAATAATTTATGTTGTATTCTGTGATTATATCAAATATTATGATTATATCATTTTCTATAATATACACTTTATCATAAGTCATAGTTCTATTCAAAAACATATATTGCATTTAGAGATAAAAAAGCCACGACCAATAACATATACTTGAGAAGGTGGTGATATTTTTTTATGACCCACCCAGTATCACCTTTATGATTCAAGACTTTCTTTTGTGATTATGTAATTGATGTTATTGTATAATATGATTCAAAATTGTTCACAATGATACATAACAAATTGGGAATCCTAGATAGTGATATGCATGTATTATACATTATGATATGTTGAGACTGAAGTGTTTACACAATTTTATAAGATGAAGTATCTTATATCCTATGGTGTGATCATATCATATCATGATATATCACATATCGTAAAATAATACATAATTAAATATCTATATCAAATTTTATGATAGTAAATATAATATCCATTTTTAAAAGGAAAATGTATATAGTGTTCTAAGATTCAACTATGATATCTATTATTTATTAATTTTAAGCATGATTTCACATGTAAAATCATATAGTCTTTCTCTAATACCATTACAAGGTTTCCTAGAATTGAATTAGAAATCGTTAAAGAAAAAGAAGGAAAAGAAACCAATGCCAACATCTTCCACATTATTGAAACTAAATCCATGCATAAACTAAAATAAAGAGTCAATCCTGCACTAAATGTTGACAAAGATCATGTCTTCGATAAAATTATTGATAAAGGTCACTCAGAAGATATGACAGGACTCTTTCCTCCAAGGGTATCCATAGTTTGAAAAACCACCCATGTATTACATAGGATCTTCATTTCAATCATGATATATTAGTAACTCGAATTAATATGAATAAAGAGAAGATTTTTTTGGTCAAGGTGAAGGTTAGAGGATCACACCATGGATAGCATACCATATTCATTGCCTCAACCTCTTTTTATAGGCCCTAGTGATTCTCTTATATCCTTTATGAATTTACTTAAATGTTATATACATGAATATTATATAATTTTTAAGTAAAGTTAATATAAAAATGTAAAAAACCTAAATGCTCCCTTAATTTTACAAAATGTTTCATCGTTTTAAAGGAATATTTCTAATGATAGCCATAATGGATAAAGACCTTCACAATAACATTTATTTTTCAACTTCCATGTTAATCATTCCACATGATCGACCCATAAAACTGATTTATAATATGGTTATAATATACAGTATGATATGTCTAAGTCAGTGTGATACTATTGTGTCAGAACCCTCCACTCCATAAGGTGTCTTATGAAACCCTTAAATGTGGAACAAAACTTCAAAAATTCTAAAAAATATGACACTTGATATTAGTAACATAACACTACAATGAAGCTCCACAATCTCCATAAGAAATTTCCAAATACATGTGGATAAAAACTCTTATAATAAAATGAATAGAAAAAATATACAACAAAAACAATATAAAATTAATTTGATTCTAATTTAGTCTTAATTCATTGATGGAACACTATAAATTTGGATTAAGAGTTAAAAAATATAAGTAAAAAAGATAACTAAGTACCAGAACTATACTTATAAATAGAATAATATTATAACTGAATAGTACTAAAAATAATAGACATAACCCTCCCTTTTATAGATGAGTCTAACTGGTTATTCCACCAAAAAAATCCTTACAGTCGACCACCGCTCAATCTAGGAAACTATAAATAGACATAGATTTAGACCACCTTAGTTTATAGTTTCTAGGGAACAATTATTAATTTATAAATTCATCTCTTAGTTTCTTTAAAAATTCCATAACTTTCTTCCCATTTCATTTAATACTTGACATTGGTTCCACTACCCCACCATCTCTATATGGTTTCACCCAATGAATTCTAGAATCAATCATTTTGGAAATTCTGAACACTAATCTGGAAAAAGGTTTACACATGGAGAAACCTAAAAATATATCACTTGATGATTATTTTCAAGGATTCACCAATTAATTTAGGTTACCCTCTTCTAATACCACCTTTTCTTCTCCCATGGGGGCACCATGGTCCTCCACCATGGTTCTAGTCATCCAAGCACCATTGAAACACTACATCACCCTAGAATTTCTTGTATTATGACCTTTATCAGCATTTTCACTAGATTCTAAAATCCATAAACCTTCAACAGTTATAGTAATACATCCTTTAATAACTTCTATATGAATTGATATATTAGTTGAATATAGTTTCTCTTGGAGTGAAACATCATATTATTCATAAGTTGAATCATGCTCTGACCATCACATAATAATATTATATTTTCCTACCTTTTAATAAGATACTCTAATAGACTCTTTATTAATATCAACAACTTTATAGATTCTATTTTTTAAACATAATTACCTTATATTTGGATAGTGAAATTGTTGGTTTTAGTATTTAAATCCAATTCAAAGTTGTTCCTATTAAATTAAACACGTAGCTAATGGTAGATCACTATGTGTTCAAATCACCTCCAAGGTCTAAATATAATAACCCAGTTAACAAATCATATATTCTAAATTAGAATGAAAAGTTTTCTAAATATTTTAGATAATAGTTTATCTACATAAAAGGTTATCAGTGTTCCCTTTCTATATTTTCCTTGAATTTGATAATGACTCCCACAACATTTGAAATTTTTAGCCTCATATAAACTATTTCATATTTCATGCTTCTAGCCACCGATACATATGGAACCTATTCAATGTACCCATACTCATCTTCCATTATTTCTTCCTTCTCTTTCCTCATCTTGAAATTTATAGTCAAGTAAGTATTTACATTCTTAGATTCACCCATTTTTAGTCATTCCACCCTTTGTTCAATGTACTCTAACTAAGAGAAGAACAATGTTATAAAATTAAAGTATCATCTGATCCTCATCCCCCACATGAAATTTGTAGAACCAAGATTATTCATCTAAAAACTTTTACAAAATTTAAATTTTAACTCCTCAATATTATCTCTCTTTATAAATACAATAATAATATCATAAACAAAGTGATGAATTATGATGAATCCCCCATCACCAAAAACTTTTCATTAATAGAAATGATATGTTTTTCTCTAGATCAAAGAATTCCTTTCCATAAATGTGTTAATATTCTAGTTCCAATTCAGTTTTTCTAATTTTATCTGACACACCTGAACTTTCATTCCACTTTATATGAAACCCTTTAGGTGCACCATGAATATGTCTTCCTCCAATTCAATATGAAGTAAAGTGTTTTTTACATCAAAATGATCAAGATTTTGACTCTCTATAGCAATCATTATAATCACTATCTGAATTATTAAATGTTTTATGACTGAAGAAAATGTCTTTTAGAAATAAAAAACTTTTATTTTTCTAAATCCTTTTACACCAAGCCTTACCTTGTACCATTTTTTATCATCAAATAATACTTTCAACTAGTAAACCTATTTTTTCAGTTCTCTTTTCCAAGTAATTTTATGCTTTAGCTCCCATGTTCTAAACACATGTAAGGAATATATTTCTTTTTTCATTAAAAATTATCATTATTAAAAGTCAACTAGATTTGGTTCCACTTATGGGATATTATTTCATCTACCATTTTTAAGAAGTAGGAAATGAATGTCACTTTTAAACCTCTATATTGGAGACCTAGACTAGGTAAACCTCTAAAATTGAACAAGTGTCCCTATTTCTTCTTGAACTACTATTTTTAAAACTTCACCTGTCAGAGATATACCTGAGTAAAATTCACTCCTTAATAATTGGGATATATATTATCAGTGAAATAAAAATAGAATCCAACTTCCATAAAAAAAATCACTTTTTGTAAAGTGTGGTATCTTAGGAACTATTTAACTCTGTAAACTAATAGAATTTTCTATAATTTTTTCTAGATAAACTCTTGAATTTATCTTTATTCTCAATTAAATATTCAACTAACATCAAATACTTCTATAGTATTCCCTCATTAAAGAGAAAATATTGGCTTCGAATGACCATATACAAGTCATTATATCAAATTTTAAATCCAATATCATTATAAAAATACCTTAATAAAGAAGTATAATAGAGATATTTCCACTACCATCTCCCTTTCCCTAGCATCAATAAGGAAATAGATAATGTTTCCTGAAGATTAAAAGTAAAATATTTAATAATGTATATTTTATTTGTTATCATTATATTATAAATTCAATATATGAGGAAGACATAAATGAGTAGCTAGTAATACTAGGTCATTGGATTCCATGATTGATAAATAATCCCTATAAGTAAATAGTTATATTTATCTATATCCATGTTTTATAGAAAAGGAATGTGTGGCTGCTAGATTTAAGAATTAATGTATAGAGTTAATCTCAATATATAGTGGCTTGTTAATTTATAAGATCATGGAACTGGTATTAAATATATAATAAGTGTGTCAATAGAGTTGAAGAAGTGACGCAATGTTCACAAAAGGTAAAGAATAATACTGTGAACAATTCAATAATTTCATGTGGAGTTTTCATTATGAAGGTCATGCAAAATTTATTTCTATCTTTCATGAAGAATATTTGATGAAGAATTATCGAGAAGGAATTGGAATTAATTAGATATTTTACTAACTCTTCTTATGAGAGTTGTGTAAAAAATATGGCCAACCATATCCAACCAATGATCCACCTCAACCACGTATGGTAACAAGTTCATCCATGTGATAGGTAGGTCAACCTGGCCAGCAAGAGCGGTAGGTGATTTAGCATGCATAGTGCCTATAGGGAGTGTATAAGAGTAGAAGTAGCTCCACTGTGTGGAGGGGAATAGATGTGTAGGGATACTAGTATAAGTCAATTATAGTAGTGGTTGGGATCACATCCTATACCTCAAATAAGACCAATGAAGGGAATGTATTCTTTTATAAATCAGAGCCCATTTAATCACCAGATCGATATTAGTCAACCTTATGCAGGTATTATTCACCCATCCTTAAAATATTATGTATAGAATAACTATTGTGTAATATATTCAATCTAGAAAAGTTGATCATTATTTAGTTTCATATTATTATTCATCATATTGAGGGTTCTATATATTTTAGGTTGTCAATGCCCCACAAAATCTTATGAATGAAACGACATACAATGACATCTGAAGCTTAAGGTATCTTTTAAAATAATATAAGTATGAATTTCAATATACCAATTATGTCATATGATACATGATATGTGATTAAAAAAATTGTTTTTGGAAGATTACATATTATCCACTAAGGTTAGTCTGTGATTAAATATTTTATGTATAGTTAGTAAATGAATTGAGATCAGAACATGATAAAAAGAAAGGTACATAGTTCTCATACTGAATCTTATATGTGGTGAATCCACTATGTGATACAAATTCCATGTGAAAAATATTTTTTAGTATGATTTAATGATAAAAATTATGTAGTGATCCCATGAAAATATTGATTTGTGATGATCATACATGTAATTTGTAGCCATGAAAAACTTCCATGGGAAATTATGAAAATCTAGTATGTGATACATGATTAGTTAATAATAATGATATATGTGGAATTTAGAATATAAATTCCATGTCATTTTTGGAGAGAGGTTATGTATTTTTCATCATTACATACAATTGAATCGATATCCAAACTTTTCAGAATTATCTTATGTTAACCAATTGAAAAGTTTCCTATAAATACCTAGTTATATATCATGTATTGTTTAGAAGAATTTTGGGAGATTTTTTTACTAATATTGGAATTACTAATTTTTTTAAAAAATGGATTTTTAAAAGAAAGTGTTACTTTTTGTGAAGGATGGAAAAGAAAGTAGTTCTTTTCAAGAAGTCTAAAATTTTATTAAGTGAATTTTTATATATATGAAGTTCTATTTGAATTTAAATTCTGTTTAATTCCATAAATATAATATCAAATACATCCTCATTACATGAAGCATCAAATAAGTGAACCAAAAGTATTTTTTTTGAAACTTATACTGTGGGATATTCATATGATGTGAATATGAATAATTTCATGTACTATTTGAGAAATATATTATGGGGAATTAAAAATAGGTTTACCAAGAAATAGTGTAGAAGTCCATGAAATAATCATGATTTCATGAATAATCTAAGTTATTAATATTGATTAAATTGTGCGCATAATTTGAGAAGATTTTATGAAGGCATTTAACTTCATTATCATAAGGAGAACATCTTATTAAGCATTTGACAATGTAAAAAGAGAATAAATCTTGAGAATTGTTGAAGGAATATTTTGACATGTTTGATTATTTAGTATGTTGAGAGTAACTAGATCATTAAAGATCTTATTAAAAGTTGATACATTACCAACATGCATATTCCAAGAAGATGTTGAAGATATTGAAGTAAAATAAAAGTGAAGTAGATCCAATAAAATTTTGGTGGACTATCACTCTAATGAAGAAAGATGAACTTATACTACAGGATCAAAACCAAAAAGAAGAAGGAACTTATGACTAGGGAATCTAACATGTTATTGAATAGGATCAAGATTGGGGTGTCTAACCCATCAAGGATAATAGAACGTGATTAGGGGTCAAAACCACTGAGGGAGAAGAGTTGGATTACTAAAGTCTAAAACAATAACCAACTAGAGGATTGACTATTACAGTTTATAACAAGTTTTTACCTAACCCAATATAACTAAAGATAATATTATTATGGAAAATTAATATTTAGGAATCAAACAAACATGTAAAGGAGTATATAATGAACATTTAAAATATCATGTGTTATAGTTTCTCTTAATATTTCTATATATGAGGTGATATTATGATATATCATTTATTAGATTAAGAACCATATCAAGTTTCATAGGTTGAATTATAAGAAAATAATTCATAAAATTCAACCCCTGATTCACCACTATTCCCCACCCCCACCCCCCTCAGTTGTCAATCCATCCTGGGGATCTTCAAGTTTTATTAGAGAATATATCCCCTATAAAGATCCAAGAATAATTCTGAGTCATGGAGGATCTTAACTCAGTCAATGGTAAATTTGATTCCATATTTTATGGGAAGAACTATAACACCTATATGAATAATATGCTACCCCACCTCATATCACTTGTCCTTGAAGTGAGAGATTCTAAAACAGTGGGTTTTCTACCCATTGATAACGATGATATTATGGAATAAAATAATAATATAAACTTTTAATTATATAAAAATTCTCAAAATACTCCACTCATTTCTCTATTAGATAAGGTTTACAAAAAGTTCATGTGTCTCCAGACTACTAAAGATATCTCTGAAAAATTAAGAAGCATCTATAATGGTAATTTTAAAGTTAAAAAAATCCAAACTGCATGTTTAGATGAGTTATTTTGATGACATCAAAATGACTGATGAAGAAAATATTGATGACTATTTCACCAAATTTAATGATAGATTCAAAAACATTTGAGTAATCAAAGAGAAGTTGGATGAATCTATCATTGTCAAAAAGAATAGATAAAGAATTTTCCAAATCAATTTCATTCAATAATATTAACTCTGGAAGAAATAGATTTTTTACACTGGATGAGTTACAAAACATTTCCATAGATCATGAGATGACTAAAAATTCAGACTAAAAAATAAGAAAAAAATATGAAATGGCCTATGAAGCCCTGAGAAAAAGAAAAATTAGGGAAGAATTAGTTTTATAATCAAGTGATTCAGATGCTGAGGGAGATGCAGATCATAGTGAAATCATTTCCCTTATATTAATAGTATTTACAAAGGGTAAGTGGAAAGGAAAAACGTATACAACCACAAAAGATCTGTAATTATGATATATTTGGACACTTTTCTAATGCCTATATAAAAAAGAGTACAATGGAATCTGAATCTGATACAAAATATGAGAAATTTTTAAAATCAGAAAACAATAAGAATAAAAAGAAGCATTTTAGTAGAAGGAAGATAAATTTATTGATAAAACATGAAAAAATGATCTATATTCAAGTAGTAATTTAGAGTATGAGATTAATTTTATTTCTATATTTGGAATAATCTCTGATTCCTAAAGCAGTGATGATGATGTAGAATAAAGGATACAACTGGATTAGTAGTTGAATGGTGACTTGGAATCATGTCTTGAGAAAATAACAATGATAAAAAAAGAAGACATTGAAGAATGGAAAAAATAAAGTTACTATAAAAAGGAATAAAAATCAAGAAGACATAATCTTATGTTGATGATATCAATAAGAAAAATCATATTTAATGTGAACAAGAAAACATTATCAGTTCCCTTCAAAAGAAGATAGCTACAAGGGAAGAAGAACTAGGAAATACACAAACAATATTAGTGTTCAAAATCAGTTTAAAAAAATTAGATATAACTATATAAAGTCTATTTAACTTAAAGGAGACTCTTCTCATGTTAGTGAGATGAAGGGTTCTTATAGACAAGGTACATTTACTCCTGAATAGTTTCAAAATACATATGATATCTCTAATAGTGTAGGTGAATTTTTATGGACCCAAAATTCAATATAGAAGCATTATATCACAAAAATTTATGAAATTAATATTCTAGTCAGACCATTTTTTTAAAGACCCGTAAATTTCAAGGATTTTTTTTTTCTTTCTTAATTTTATTTGGAATTTTACAAGAACGCAGTTTATGACGGCACATGATTCCGAGGCCCGGTGTGCCCGGAATCATTTTCCGAAGTTTGGCTCGGGTACGTTCAGTGAACGAAAAAGTGGGTTTTTCTAACTTTTGAACCGGTGCTCGGAATCAAATTCTGAGGGCACCGATGGAATCGCAGAGCCGGTATTTGCTTATAAACGCCTCTTCCGGATTTGCGTTTTCTCAGGTGTGGTTTTTAATTTTTGGGGTTAAGTGAAGAAAATAAAATAAAGTAGTGCGACAACTTTATTTTATTTCACTTAAAGCCACTTCAAGAAACTTAAAGCTGCTTAAGCTGAGTTGAAGTGGATAGGGTGGAACCCAAAATATCATACCCACTTGGTAGGATATTTGTGAGGTGGGGCCCGCACGAGCACCACCGTTTCTTCTCCTCTAAGTAACGCACCCACGAAAACCCTCTTTAATGAAATTCAACCGTGCGTTTTTCTGGTTAAGAAACGCCTCATTAATTGGGCGGTTAAATCGTTACAATTAATTCATTTAATTAACTGTTCGTTTCTTTTCTTTTGATTTTCAAACATGTCATGTGTGTTAATAAAATAAGATAACTCTTATTTTATTTCTGTTGGAACTGGTGGAGTGTAGAGTATTTGAAGGAAAGAGTTCTTCTTCGACGAAGAATGCGAAGAACGCTCCGACCTCCGACGAAGAACGCTAAACCCTCAGAGATCGACGACGCGACGCCGTGTACCGCGACGTCAACGACGCTTCTTCCGCGATGCTCCTTCTGCGATGTTTCTTCCACGACGATCCTCTTCTTCCACGATGGTTAATTCCGTGACGAGCTCGCGTTCGACAACAACGCTTGAGGTAGGGGTTTTATTTGAGAATAATATTTATTCCCATGATTGTTTCCTTCTAAAACAAATAACCCGGATCAACTCATCATCAAGTTGATCCGAGTTTGTTTTTATATACGGGATGGGAATTTTTATTTACGGGAGTTTCTTTTTGGGAACTATGTTCAATTTTAATATTAAAATTTTGCCTTGTTATGTTTTCACGTGTTGAATATTATTCCTAATTGTTATCACCTAACGCGGAGGGTGCGGGCCAAAAAAACATGGCCCGAAAACCCTCCGCAGATTTTCATTCATGCGTGGATTAACGGTGTTTACTAAATGGGATTGGAATGTCGATTTCAGGCCTTCGCAACAAAGTTCGGATCCCAGGAGAGCCGTAGGTGCAAACCGCAGGCAAAACGGACCACCGGAGCGTGTCTGGTGGTCCGCAGAAGCCCCCGCCAGTGCCGGCAGCCGGAGGAGGCGGCCGGCCACCAGGATGCGGTGGCGTTGGCCGGTCCCGCGGCCGTGCGGGACAGCGGAGGAGGGACGCGGCTTAAGTCGTGTCCGGGTGTCACGGAGCAGCCCCCGCGCGGGGGGGGGGGGGGGGGTGGCTGCCTTGCGCGGCGCCTGCCAGCGCATGCACGTCGGCCGAGCCGCCCGGCCGGACCGCCGGGCCGGGATGCGCCCAGCCGGACCGGGCCACGCCGGTCGGTTCGGATCTGAACCCAGGTCGGGTCGAATCAGTTCGGGCCGACCCAGGGGGGTTGGGCCGGGTCGTTCCGGGCCCATACCCCCCGTTTTCGGACCATTTTCGGTCTTTTGCTCATAACTTGAGCTACAGGCCTCCGATTGATGCACAGTCAGCGGTGATGTGATCCTTGGATCGAGATGGTCGTTTCGGTATATTACACTCAAGGTTTTGGAATACTTTGGGTTCAGCCGGGTTGGTTCGTACATGAAACCAACCAGGCCCTCGGAGCGGAAACGCTCATAACTTGAGCATCGGACGTCCGATTGACGTACCGTCAACTTTGATGGATTCCTCTAAGTGAGACGGATCTTTTGGCTTACTCTGCCCGAGGTTTGGACGCAGGTAGAGTATGGTCGTGTTGGTTTTGACTTAAAAACCAACCGGGCCCCTAGAACGAAAAAGCCAATAACTCTCAGACCGGGCGTCCGATTGACGCGCCGTCTACGACGTTGAGTTCCTGTTGACGATACGGTACATTTGGATACATCAACTCTGGACTATGTGTCAGTTGATGTATCAGCCTCTCGGCTCGTGGAGCAGACCCTCCCGAACGAGCATGCTGTGTGCGGGAACCCTAGTGCTGGCTGCGACTGCGACTGTGACGACGACGACTATCGTACTGGAATCCTATGTGGGTTCGATGACAAAGACTATTGTACTGGAATCCTATGTGGGTTCGACGATGAAGACTATCGTACTGGAATAATATGTGGGTTCGACGATGAAGACTATCATACTGGAATCCAATGTGGGTTCGACGATGAAGACTATCGTACTGGAATTCTATGTGGGTTCGATGATGAAGACTATCATACTGGAATCCTATGTGGGTTCGACGATGAAGACTATCGTACTGGAATCCTATGTGGGATCGATGATGAAGACTATCATACTGGAATCCTATGTGGGTTCGACAATGAAGACTATCGTACTAGAATCCTATGTGGGTTCGACGATGAAGACTATCATACTGGAATCCTATGAGGGTTCGACGACGAAGACTATCGTACTAGAATCCTATATGGGTTCGACGATGAAGACTATCGTACTGGAATCCTATGTGGGTTCGACGATGAAGACTATCGTACTGGAATCCTATGTGGGTTCGAAGATGAAGACTATCGTACTGGAATCCTATGTGGGTCCGACGATGAAGACTATCATACTGGAATCCTATGTGGGTTCGACGATGAAGACTGTTGTACTGGAATCCTATTTGGGTTCGACGATGAATACTATCGTACTGGAATCCTATGTGGGTTCGACGATGAAGACAATTGTACCGGAATCCTCTGTGGGTTCGACGGCGATGACTACAGTGCTTGTATCCTACTTGGGTCCCAGTAAGATGAATCAGTGATTACATCTGATCATCTCTATTACTTTACAAATGATGTGTACCTGTGTTAGTTGAATCCTGTGTTGCTTCCTATGTGGAATGTGTTATGCTATCCTGTGTGGGTTTATGTTTTGCTTTCCTGTGTGGACTAGGTTGTACTTGGGCTCATATATTTGATCCGAACGAGAATTGATGACTTAGGTATATGTATGGGCATATACCTATGCAGTGTTGGATGTTTCTTCATGATTGTATCTTTCCTTTGTGGATTATCCTTTGTGGATTCTGGGAGACCTTCGGGGGTCTCGGGGTCCCTACTGAGTATCTTATACTCACCCCTGCATGGGTTATGCCCGCACTACGTTGTGTTGGTTGGAGACGACGGACAGCGCTGATCGTGGTTGAGGCTTGCGGAGGAGGACGGTATGTGGAGGTGGACCACTGGGCGGGACGTACTCGGAGTGGACGGTTGGACCTGAGGAGTTGTGGAGGCTATCTGTACTCATCCTTTAGGTGGGACTTCCAGTGGACGGGTCGACGTTGCAGCTTTACTTTTTAGTTGTTGTTTTCCCTTTCGAGTTGTACTTTACTTTCAGGTTGGGTTTGTTTTTTGGCCCACTTACCTTTCCGCACTTACTGTTGTACTCAGTTTTTACTTAGTGTTTCTTATACTTGCTTGCTCTGTGGTGTTTGTTTACTTTACAAAGGCAATGTCTTCCCTTTTTACCGGGATTTACGCCTTGATGCTAGTCGCCAGCCCCTGGCCTATAGAAGGCGGGCTTGGGGTAGTCACGGCACGGGCCCCGAGGACGTGTCGTGACAAATTGGTATCAGAGGAGTTCGGTTCTACCGTAGAACTTGGGAATCTGATATTTTTCTATGTAAAGCAATAGTGTTAAGAGTATTGAGTGTGGTTATCAGTCCAGGGAGTCCAGTGTTGGTGCGGCGGTCGACGTATCCATACACCAGGACCCTAACTTCTGATTTCCGACTTAATGCACGAAAACATTGATTGCATGTGTGTTTCAAGTTTTCTTTGTGATTACTTTGTGTCAGCTCACCAGGTATACTATTCTGACCGTGGCACACCTGTCTCTTTTCAGAATGGCCCCACGATGACAGCCAGCTAGGGTTCCGAGCGTTGTGCATGGCGAGAGCCCACCGAGCGATGAGGACTCTGTATAAGGCCCTTTGACAGCTTAGGCACCAGCGGTACCTATACCCGCCGAGCCACCGATGCTACCATCCCCAGCCACTAACAATGCACGTCGCCTTAGTGCACTGCACGAGTTTCAGCGCTAGCGACCGCCCAGGTTCCACGGGGAGACGGACCCTCAGGCCATCGAGGACTGGCTGGAGGCAGTTGTACGGGTTTTCAGGTTAGTGAGTACACCAGCAGACCTCATGGTGATCCTCGCAGTGAGCCTCCTACACGCGGCAGCAGGCAGATGGTGGATCTTGATGCTCCAGGTGCATGATGAGGCATCTCTCCTCTGGATGTACTTTGAGAGCATCTTCCGCTCTGAGTTTGTCCCAGCCACCCTCCGTGCGGTGCGCATCCAGGAGCTACTACAGCTGCGGCAGTGCAGCATGACGGTTGCCCAGTACTCATCGAGATTTACTGATCTCTTGCGCTACTCCACCGATATGGTACGAGATCCGTTCGTCCGGGCCCGGACCTTCGAGCAGGGACTGAGCCATGAGATCAGGGCCTCGACGATCTCCCTCAACATTCTGACGCAGGAAGAGGTGTTGGAGAGAGCCTTTTTAGTGGAGAGTTTCCTCGCCGAGCGGGCACCAGCGGTAGGACCCTCCGCAGGACGACCCGTAGCGGAGTCTTCTGCAGCGGGCAGTCGACAGGTGACACAGAGGTCCAAGCGGGCCAGACCTTCAGATGGTAAATCCCAGGGTGATGATTCGGTTGTGCGGGGCACACGAAGGAGAGCCAGCTACTCGAGGAGTAGGCAATGCTACGCATGCGGCGGGCAAGGTCACATGGCTCGAGACTGCCCGACTCGTCCTGCTGATGAACAACAGGCGGTAGAGGGACCTCCCAGGCAGAGGTTCGACTATGATGGTCCACAGGGAGCAGGCGGGTGAGGCAGAGGAGTTGGTCGAGCAGCGGGTGGTGGACGACGCTTTGAGGCCTTACCACCACCACCACCTGGGAGACCACCCCGACCGCAGGGAACATGTGGATAGGGAAGAGCTCAGCTTCAGGAATCTGAGGCCTATGATCATGGAGCTCCGGGAGCAGATGGACAGGAGAGGGACTAGCTCCAGACCTGGAGACTTTTGTTCATGTTGATTCTAGCTCTGTTGATGTTTGTTTGATGTTGCTTTGTGTCTTTGTACTTTGAGCTGTAGTAATAAAAAGACACCTTTCTTTTGGCGTTTACCTTCCTGCCCTCTCTTTCGGTTGTTACTAAGAGGTTCCGGTTTAAAAACCATTGACTTGACCCTCACTTTGAGATACCTACTGGAGGAGACCCAGTGACCACACACTGATGCCGACAGTGTGACTCAACCCTTGGAGGCGAGAGTAACGGTTGGATCTCTTGGTAGTAGCGTCGAGGCCTTACGACTTCATCCTTGGTATGGGATTGTATCATCCATGATGGGATTGACTGTATTAGGCGAAGAACGTGGTTCATCTAGGAGATGAGACCGGATTTCTCTTCTCAGCAAAGAAGAAATCTCAGCAGCTCGAGTAGGACCAGAAAGGTCCAAGTCATCCAAGAGCGGATGAGGACAGCTCAGAGCCGGCAAAAGTCTCGTACTGACAGGAGGCGGAGACCACTAGAGTTCGAGGATGGCGACCACGTTTCCTTACGGGTAACACCTCGACATGAGTTACGAAGATTTTTCCAAGGCGGAAAGTTGTCTCCACGCTTCATCGGACCATTCCAGGTCCTCAGTAGGATTGGCGAGGTGGCTTATCGCCTGGCTCTACCACCTCAGTTGCACCGGGTGCACGACGTCTTCCATGTATCTCAGCTGAGGAGATACGTGCATGACCTGACGCATATCATTGACCATGGGGAGCTGGGTGTTGATCATTTGGAGACTTTTGCGGAGGTCCCAGTGGAGATCGAGTATCGACAGGAGTGGGTCCTATGTGGACGGTCGATTCCTCCTGTGCGCATCAGATGGCAGCATGAGAACCTCCAGGAGAGCACTTGGGAGCGGGAGGCTCAGATGCGTGCTCAGTACCTGCTTTTGTTTCCCTAGTATATGATGTATATTTACGGGGATGTAAAGCCCTGTGGTGGGAGGGATGTAAAGACCCGTAAATTTCAAGGAATTTTTTTTTCTTTCTTAATTTTCTTTGGAATTTTACAAGAATGCAGTTTCTGACGGCACGTGATTCCGAGGCCCGGTGTTCCCGGAATCATTTTCCGAAGTTTGGCTCGGGTACGTTCAGTGAACGAATGAGCAGGTCTTTCTAACTTTTTAACCGGTGCTCATAATCGAATTCTGAGGGCACCGATGGAATCGCACCGCCGGTATTTGCTTAGAAACGCCTCTTCTGGAGTTGTGTTTTCTTGGGTGTGGTTTTTAATTTTTGGGGTTAAGTGAAGAAAATAAAATAAAGTAGTGCGACAACTTTATTTTATTTCACTTAAAGCCACTTAAAGCTGCTTAAGTTGAGTTTAAGTGGATAGGGTGGAACCCAAAATATCCTACCCTCTTGGTAGGATATTTGTGAGGTGGGGACCGCACGAGCACCACCGTTTCTTTTTTTCTAAGTACCGCACCCGTGAAAACCCACATTAATGAAAGTCAACCTTGCATTTTTCTGGTTAAGAAACGCCTCATTAATTGTTCGGTTAAATCGTTACAATTAATTCATTGAATTAAGTGTTCGTTTCTTTTCTTTTGATTTTCAAACATATCATGTGCGTTAATAAAATAAGAAAACTCTTATTTTATTTCTATTGGAACTGGTGGCGTGGAGAGGATTTAGAGGAAAGCGTTCTTCTTCGATGAAGAAAATGAAGAACGCTCCGACCTACGATGAAGAACACCAAACCCTAGGAGATCGACGACTCGACGTCGTGTACCGAGACGTCAACGACGCTTCTTCTGCGACGCTCCTTCCGCAACGTTTCTTCCGCGATGATCCTCTTCTTCTGCGACGGTTAATTCCGCGACGAGCTCGCGTTTGACGAAAACTCTTGAGGTAGGGGTTTTATTTGAGAATAATATTTATTCCCATGACTGTTTCCTTCTAAAACAAAGAACTCGGATCAACTCATCATCATGTTGATCCGTGTTTGTTTTTATATGTGGGACGGAAATTTTTATTTATGGGAGTTTCTTTTAGGAACTAGGTTCAATTTTAATATTAAAATTGTGCCTTGTTATGTTTTCATGTGTTGAATATTATTCCCAATTGTTATCACCTAACGCAGAAAGTGCGGGCCAAAAAAACACGGCCCGACAACCCTCCGTAGTTTTTCGTTGATGCGTGGATTAATGGCATTTACGAAATGGGATTGAAATGGCAATTGGAGGCCTTCGCAACAAAGTTCGGATCCCAGGAGTGCCGTAGACGCAAACCGCAGGAAAAACGGACTACCGGAGTGCGTCCGGTGGTCCATGGAAGCCCCTGTCGGCGCCGGCGGCCGGGGGTGGCGATCGGCCGCTAGGATGCGGCGGCACCCGGTGCGCCGCCGGGAAGACCCGCCGTGGCGGCGCTGGCAGGTCCCGCTGCCTTGTGCGGCGCCTGGCCAGTGCCAGCACGCCGACCGAGCCGCCCGGCCGGACCGCCGGGTCGGGTCATACCCAGCCGGGCCGCGCCGCGCCTGTCGGGTTGGATCGAGACCCGGGTCGGGTCGGATCCGGACCCGGGTCGGTCCGGGCCCATACCCTCGTTTTCGAACCATCTTCAGTCTTTTGCTCATAACTTGAGCTACGGGCCTCCGATCGACACACCGTCAGCGGCGATGTGATCCTTGGATCGAGACGGTCGTTTCATTATATTAAACTCAAGGTTTAATAATACTTTGGGTTTGGCTGGGTTGGTTCGTACACGAAACCAACCGGGCCCTCGGAGCGGAAACTCTTATAACTTGAGCTTCGGATGTCCGATTGACGTACCATCGACTTTGATGGATTCCTATAAGTGATATGGATCTTTTGGCTTACTCCGCCCGAGGTTTGGATGCAGGTGGAGTATGGTCCGGTTGGTTTTGACTTAAAAACCAACCGGGCCCCTGGGACAAAAAATCCAATAACTCTTAGACCGGGCGTCCGATTCATGCGCCGTCTACGACGTTGAGTTCCTGTTGACGATATGGAACTTTTGGATACATCAACTCTGGACTATGTGTCAGTTGATATATCAGCCTCTTGACTCGTGGAGCAGACCCTCCTGAACGAGCTTGCTGTGTGCGGGAACCCTAGTGCTGGCTGCGACTATGACTATGATGACGACGACTATCCTACTGGAATCCTATGTGGGTTCGACGATGAAGACTATCATACTGGAATCCTATGTGGGTTCGACGATGAAGACTATCATACTGGAATCCTATGTGGGTTCGATGATGAAGACTATCGTACTGGAATCCTATGTGGGTTTGACGATGAAGACTATCGTACTGGAATCCTATGTGGGTTCGACGATGAAGACTATCGTACTGGAATCCTATGTGGGTTCGACGATGAAGACTATCGTACTGGAATCCTATGTGGGTTCGACGATGAAGACTATCCTACTGGAATCCTATGTGGGTTCAACGATGAAGACTATCATACTGGAATCCTATCTGGGTTCGACGATGAAGACTATCGTACTAGAATCCTATGTGGGTTCGACTATGAAGACTATTGAACTGAAATCATATGTGGGTTCGATGATGAAGACTATCGTACTGCAATCCTATGTGGGTTCGACGATAAAGACTATCATGCTGGAATCCTATGTGGGTTCGACGATGAAGACTATCGTACTGGAATCCTATGTGGGTTCGACGATGAAGACTATCGTACTGGAATCCTATGTGGGTTCGACGATGAAGACTATCGTACTGGAATCCTATGTGGGTTCGACGATGAAGACAATTGTACCGGAATCCTCTGTGGGTTCGACGGCAGTGAATACAATGCTTGTATCCTGCGTGGGTCCCATTAAGATGAATCAGTGATTACATCTGATCATCTCTCTTACTTTACAATTGATGTGTACCTGTGTGAGCTGAATCTTGTGTTGCTTCCTATGTGGAATGTGTTATGCTATCCTATATGGGTTTACGTTTTACTTTCCTATGTGGACTGGGTTGTACTTGGGCTCGGATGTTGGAGCCGAACGAGAATTGATGATTTAGGTATATGTATGGGAATATACCTAAGCAGTGTCGGATGTTTCTTTATGATTGTATCTTTACTTTGTGGATTGTCCTTTGTGGATTCTGGGAGACCTTCAGGGGTCTCAGGGTCCCTACTGTGTAGCTTATACTCACCCCTGCAAAGGCTATGCCCGCACTACGTTGTGTTGGTTGCAGACGACGGATAGCACTGATCGTGGTTGAGGCTTGCGGAGCAGGACAGTACCTGGAGGTGGACCACTGGGCGGGACGTACTCGGAGTGGGCGGTTGGACCCGAGGAGTTGTGGAGGCTATCTGTACTCATCCTTTAGGTGGGACTTCTAGTGGACGGCTCGACGTTGAGGCTTTACTTTTCAGTTGTTGTTTTCCCTTTCGAGTTGTAATTTACTTTCAGTTTGGGTTTGTATTCTGGCCCACTTACCTTTCCGCACTTACTGTTGTACTCAGTTTTTACCTAGTGTTTCTTCTACTTTCTTTCTCGGTGGTGTTTGTTTACTTTACAAAGGAAATGCCTTCCCTTTTTACTAGGATTTACGCCTTGGTGCTAGTTGCCAGCCCCTGGCCTATGGAAGGCGGGCTTGGGGTAGTCACGGCACGGGCCCCGAGGACGGGTCATGACAAATGTCCCATAGGAAAAAATAAAACCTTTTGTAGCAAGATGAAATCATGAATTTTCTAGAAAATTTTATCAAAAAAAAAATAACACAGTTTAAAGGATATGGATGGTGTTGTGGAAAATATGGATATAAATCCAACACATTCTAATATAACATGTCATTCAGTAAAAAAAATTCAAGAACCAAGGTGGAGTAAAAGGTAATTAAATAGAATAAATATCAAATAGATGAATTTGAGACTAAAAATACATAAAGCTGTAAATACAATATAGGGATAAATACTTAGAATAATTGTGTGGTATATGTGGATTAGCAGGTCATAGAGATGAGGTATACATAACCACATTACCTAGATAGGTTCCCTATAATGTTAAAGGGAATAAAATTGGGAATAAAAATATATAGGAAGTCAGGTACATATGAGAATAAGTGTGAGGAACCCAAAAGGGTGAACATAGAAAGAATAAGTGTCTGATAGTTTATCCAAATCAACAAAAATTGGATAAAAATTGTAAAAATATCAAATAAATTAATTATATAAGGGTAGGTAGTTGATTTGAAAAGAAAATGATGAATTTCATAAGAATCCATATATTGGTGATGATCAAAAGATTTAAAATAATCTATGTGAAAAGTTTGGAAATAGTGTACATGATATTAAAATTTATAAATAAATCCTACTAGACCAAGAAGAGAGTATAAAAATGAGGATTTAATATAAAGGTAAAGAAATTTTCTTGACATATAAGATGGAAAACACCACTCTGCATGAGGAATTAATTCTTGAGAAGAATATAAACACACAGGAAGTGAAGGATCATAACAGAAAGAGAAGTAATTCACTTTCTGAGAATAACACCTAAATAAGATTCTAAAGAAATCTTCTCATTCTGATATTGGAAGAAAATAATGGTCCATTTTGAGAAGAAACATTCATCCTAAATTATATTTATGTGGAACAAAAATTTACCTCTTTATTTCTGTGTATATATGATTTTATACTAACATGCTGGGAATTAAAGTGGAAGGATGCATCCCTTGAGGGGGAGTGTTGAAAAGTCAAAGTTGTTAAACTTTCACTACATAGTGAATGTGGAACTTATAAATAGATTCGTAAAAGTAGAATACGAGGTATGGAAATCACCCTCATATCCCTACTTTAAATAATAATTATTATCCACTATGAGTTGATATTAAGCTAAGAAGGGGGATATATATATTTTTATGCTTGAGCTTTTTGATGTGTTTATTGAGATATGTGAAAGCTATAATATATTTCATGATTTTATTATATTATCATCCCGTAAGAATGAAGAATTGTGTTATATTACTTTGATATCGCATGTCATGTAATTTATGGATATAATTGATCAAATAGGTTATGCACTATTTTTTCTACAAAGGGTTTTCCCACATAGACTTAAAGTTATCTAGACAAAGGATATTATCTAAATAAATACAAATAATGTCATCCTTCTCTCACAAGTGACAAAGTCTATGGTCTTAAATGAATGGATAAGAAAAATGATGCCCTGATGGCATAAAATAATATATGAGATGAGAATTCCCCAAGTGTACCTTTTAATTTATTATCAATAAGGGGGAAAATATTGACTTTATAAAGTGAATAAATAATGATAATAAACAAAAGGGGGAGATTGAAGAAAACAAGCAAAATTTTAAAGAATAAATATTGTATTTTTTTAGTATATTTTAAATTCAATATATGAGGAAGACATAAATGAGGAGATAATAATTCTACAACATTGGATGTCATGATTTATAAAGAAAACATTAAGTCCATTGGATGATTGAGATACTTCTATTTTCTATGGAAAAGGAATGTGAGTCGGTTAGCCTGAAGAATCCATGTGAGGAGAGAAGTTCAAGGAATAGTGTCATATTAATTCTCATGATTTTTGAAAATGTCTTAAATCTCTAACACATGTGTCAATGGAGTTAAATAGCTGACATAATGTTTACAAAAAGTGAAGAAATACTTTGAATAAGACCATTAAATATTCAATCATTACATGAGGAGATTTCGTTGTTAAGGTTATGAAAAATATACTTCTGTTTTTCATTAAGAATATTTGATGGAGAATTTTTTAGATGGAATTGGAATTAATTTTATATTTTACTAACACTTTTTATGAGAGTTTAGAAACAAATAATGATATCCATAACCAAATAGGGACCCACCTTATCCACATATATGACCACAATTTACCACATGAGATTTAGGTTGACATGTCTTGCTAGGGAGGTGGGTGAGTGGGTATGCATAGCACCTATAGGTAGCATACAGGAGTAGAGGTCACTCCACTATGTGGGATGGAATGGTGGTGGAGGGGTGTTGGCATGGTTCGATGCCTAAGGTGGAAAGAAGCGTACCTCGTTACTCATAACTGACAACCGATGGCAATGTGACCTCTTATAAAGTATAGAACCACTATGTTTTAGATCAAAGTAGGACAACCCAATGTGGTTATTATTCACCCATCCATAAAATTTTACACATAGAACAATGGTCGTATAATTTTTCTAATACAAGCTTCCAAATTAGTTTTTCTCATTATCTTCTTCCTTATCCTGGTGAGAGTTCTTTATGCCAAATGGATTTCATGTCATGTGACCACATATTAATGAAAAAACTTGAGAGGTAATCTTAAGCTCAATGTATCTTTGAAAATATTCTAAGTATGAATTCTCACATACCAAGATTGACATGAAATACATACCATGTGACAGTAGAAAGTAGTTCATGGAAGTTTCAAAGATATAAGATGAGGACAATATGTGAACAAAGATTCTATGAGGAGTTAGTATTTGAAATGAAATGAAAACAAAATGAAAATTGAAAAGGGTACATAATTCACATATAGAAGTTTATATATGGTGATGCCACTATATGACACATATTCCTTGTGAAATAGAGTTTTCAGTTTGCCTTAATGATAAATAGTATTTTTTGATCTCATTTGAAGATGACTTTACAATAATCATATATAAATATTACATCCATTAAATAATTTCATGAAAAATTATGAGAATCCAGTATGTGATACATGGTATGTTAATGAGAATTGTATGTGTCCCATGTAGTATAATATGGCCATGCCATTTTTAGAGTGAGATGATTTTTTTCAGCATCTCATATAATTGAATGGATAAACATATTTTTTGGAATTATCATGTGTTAATCACATGAATATTTGATTATAAATACATGGTTAACTATAGGGTAATTTTCTAATGAAATTTGGGAGAAGCGTTTATCGGGATAAAAATCTCTTATTTTCTCCAATTGAGTTTTGCAAAGTTAGTGTTATATTTTTTAAAGGATATCAAAGAAAGTGGTTCTCTTTTACAAGGATAAAACTTTGATATGTGAAGTGATATATGGATAAAGTTCTATATGAATTAAAAATTATTTAATTCCATAAATACAGTGTTTCGTACTATCTTAGTATGTGAAGCATCAAATAAGTAAACCAAAAATATGAGGTTTGGAACATATTCTAGGCAATAGTCATATGATGTGTATTGGAATAATGTTGAATACTATTTGAGAAATATATACTATAGAGTTAAAAACTGGGCTTATAGAAAACCAGTTTAGAAGTCCAGTAAATACACATGATCTCATGAAGAATCTTATTTTTTTAACAATGAAGAGATTGTGTTCATCACTTGTAAACATTTTATTGAGTTCGAGAACATCATCATAAAAAGGAGTACTTATAACTAGGAATTTTACAACTAAGAAGAGACTGAACTTGGAATATTATTATATGCAAATATTTTCATGTCTGATTATTCAGTAAATTTATAATAACTAGATAATTCAAGTCCTAGTGATAAGAAGTTTCAATCCCAAAATAATTATTCCAAGAATCTATTGAAGTTCGTGAAGTTATATTGTGTGGATACGATCTGGTACGTATGGGTAGGAAGATCACTATAAAGAAGAAAGTGGACTATACACTATAGGATCAACACCAAGAAGAATAAGTATCTTGTGACTATGGTATCTAACTAGTTTCTTAACAGGCTCGAGGTTGGGGTGTCTTTCTAGTCAGGAATAAGAGAAGATGGTTGAGGGGTCTAACCAATCAATGTAGAAGAGTTAGATTATTGGGGAATATAACTAGGATAAAATAGAGGATCAAATACAAGGGTGTATAACCAGTTTCTACATAATCCATTGTAATTGATGATAAGATTATAGTGGATAATATATATATGGAATATAACCAACATGGAAAGGAGTAAATCATTGTACTAGTCCATGTAAAAACGGTGTGTTAGGATTTCTATTATTATTTCTTCATATAAGGTTATACTATGATATATCATTGATTCGATTGATAACATTACCCATTTAGAGAGGTTAACTTTAAAGAAAATAATTCATAAAACTAAGCCACTAATTCACCCCCCCCCCCCCCATCAATTTTCAATCTGGCCTTAGGCTGTACATTGTCAAAAAAAATTGATAAGGTGCATGTCCATTTATTCAAGAATTTCATACCCTATCATATTGGAAGGAATTAAATTTATAAGGTAGCCTACAAATTTTAAAATCTCCACCCAAAACTCTTTGGGAAAAAATGAAGTGCAACCTCAATTTGCAATCCCTTTAATCGAGATTCTAATTCATCGTTAATGAAAAAATTCTTATTTTATATTCCTACAAAATAATATAATCTCTAAATCCTTGAACCCATATGATGAGTTTTTTATATATTGTTTTATATAATTGGTGGAAGTCAAATGGTATGAAATTTATGGAATATCATTTACTAAATTATTTTTGATATCGTAATCACTGACTTGGTTTATTATATTATGTAAGGATAGTGGAAGGATTAATATCTAAACATTTTGAATAAATCCTACATTATCTCATCAATTAATTCATTTCATAAGACGAAGATAATGGGGGTACATTCATATGATGAATTGATAATAGTATGAGGCATTAATTGTGTTTTTTTAACACATGAATAAATTCATAAAATTATTGGGAAAATATTTAAGGCAATATAAAATATCCTACTAGCATACAATGGGATAATATTTCTTGGAATAAATTCCCTCAATCCCATATATATCTTCTTCTTCACCCTCACCCATTATGAGTCACTAGTATGTTGTGGGTGACGAGAGAGTCATACTTGAGCATTGAGAATTTCATAACAAGTCATGGGTATATTCAAATGAGGGATTTCATTCACATACCTCTCATGTGATCTTCATCAACCAAAAAAGATGAAGATGAATGCAGCAGTGCAACAGTGTAACGTAAAAAACATTATTTCTTCATTCTATAGTAGCATGATTTTGGTTTCTATCAAGGTTATTCCAAGATGGGGGTTTCATATTTTTTTATAAATAATTTTGTAAGTGTTATAGAATCTTATAAAACCTAATTGTGATTTCAGAGTAGTTCCATTCTATTATATACTTTAACAAATGTTTTCAAAATGAAAAAGTGGTTGAAATTTCATTATACAATTAGGTAATATCAATTGATATCCTGGAATTATGACATAGTATTTTATAATGTTAATTGTATATGCTTATGATTACATTGTAGGATAACATCATGTGCATTTCTTAGTCATTGGGAATGGATTATGTGTTATTGGAAATGCATAAAATCAGGGATATTGTGTTTGAAAATAAATCAATATCATTGTTGGAGATATAATCATGTTGATTATTATAGTGTATATAAAAAATCATGTCTCATACGAATATTATTACTTGATTTTGAACATAATGATCCAGGAAAACAAAACCATAAATCTAAAGTCTGAATGTCATTGGGTTATTAGATACATAAAACTTAACTTAAAAATAAACTATAATGTCATTATTTTAGTGTTTATAATGAGATCATAGATACATTTGAAATTTTATTACTATATAAGATTCTCTAGAGACATACATAAATAAAATGGTGAGTTATAGAGCCCATTAAGAGAAAAAACATAATAAGAGGTATAACATAAGAGTCAAGAGGCATAACATGATATCATAAAATAGGAGGATTATATGTAATCACATAAAATCATGGAAGAAGTAAGATAATAAAATAATATCATTGACCCATAAGAATGTGGAAACAAAATTAAACATGACATTATAACCATAAGTCAACTCTCACTACCAAGACAACAAAACATAGTGTGGTCGGCTCATTTCCTATGCACTATACACGGTATCTCATGAGATGGAAACATTACCCAATGAACTGGGGGGCTATATAGATCTGGAACCGTACATGATAGAATAATATGTATATTCATATTCATTCCACATAAGGAGAATAAATCATAAATAAATAATAATCATGGGAAAAATGTGAAGGAAATTGGTTACATAACAATATCTCAAAGCATAACAAATGGGAATGTCATAATCCTTACCAAGAAAAGAATTAATTAAATCATTCAAGCCATACGTAAATTAGTAAATAAGAATAGTACATTCATAATAAGTTCAAGTGAATAAAACTCATAAGAACTGAGTGGAGAACTAGGAATAGAAATGAACCTCTTAGGTGATGTTTTAATAAATGAGTAAATAGACTTTAAAGAAATAGTGAACATGGTGTTTTCCTTAAAGCTAAAGAAGAATAAGAATGGTTTTCAATAAAAATAGTTTTTTTATAAATAATGGATGAAAAAAAAAATTAAATATTGACATATGAAAAAGGAATAATTAATATGAAATTTTTAGTTAAATATGACTTTTTTAAAAATGATTAAGAAGGTAACTTTGAAAAACAAGTATAAATCTAGCAAGGAAAGTAAAAATAAACTAGTTATATATTTAAGAGACATATATAAATAATATTGAATAAGTAAATGATAATAATAGATAGATAAATATAGGTATATAGAGGGAGAGAATTCATAACCCATATGAAAATAGATTGGTTCATATGTTCCCTTAACTCAAGTCTCGACTCGGTTAGTGTGTGTGTGTGTGTGTGTGTGTGTAGAATTCAAAATAATCAAATTAAATTTATCAAATACTTGATTCAAAACCATTTTCATGTATATATTATTTATTATTTATCTTTTATGTTATTTTTTTGTCATTTTATTAGGTTGTTATGTTCATGTTCATCATCTGAAGGATGTTATTATCATGGTTCCATGGTCTCAACAATTTATTGATAATTATGGATGTTCATATAAAATGGTTCTATGACTAAAAAAATAAATTTTGTTGAGCTAATTAATTTCTATAAATTTAAAAAAAATATCAAATATCCATTAAAAATAAGCATGATTTGTAGGGTATAAATGTTAGTATTTAATGGTTAGTTTAAATAAGATATTTTTTGATCATGTTGAACTTAATTAGTTTTATTTTAAACTTATTATTATTTAATCATTGAAAAATAATCATTTATTGTTATTTGAAATTTATTAATATAATAATTCATGAGGGTGTTTATAGAAAATAAAATATTCCATCCATGGGGGCGATGAACATATCATAATATGCTCGACGATTTAATTTAAATCAAATAAGAGGAATGAGGATGATGGTTATTTTATAAATATAATAAAATTTAAGTATATATAAAATAATAATTTCATTATACTAGGATGGTTAAAATTGATTAGGAGGAGGTAGAATAATAAAATAAATTAAGATCTTGGATGAGAGAATTACCTCATCCTTTTGATTTCCTTCTTTGACACACTGCTAGAGCTTTAAGGAGTGGACTTGTAAAAAGAAAAAAAACTATAAAATGTGGATAATGGATTTGGGTGGGGGGATTTCAGAAGATTTTTTATGTTATAATAAACATAAATTGTAAGCAGTATTGAGGTAGTAAAGGGTTGTATTTCTAAGGAGGGAGGGTTATTTTTTAGTACAATATTCATTAGTCGCAATTTTTTCCACAAATACCTATAGTGATAATTATTGCGTATATATACAGTAATTAGTTCATGTGAGGTTGATATAGTGGTTAAATACATCTTTCATAATTCAATTAATCAAGTATTTAACATATAATATAAAACATCTAGTTTTGATGTATTTCACTATTCACCAAAAAATCCAATTTTTCAAAAAAACCAGAAAATCACCATAAGGTAATTTCAATATGTTGATTCCAAGAAGACATATAATTTATAAAAATAATTTTCTAAATATGAGAAATTTAGTTTTTAAATAAAATCTTTATTGTTTGAAAAATATTAAATTTTATAGAATGATTAAATTTCCAACCCTTAGAAAATTAATTGTGATTTCATAAAATTATATTATCATTTATATAAAAATAAATATAGTTTTATAAAAATATTTAAAAAACTAAAATTTTTATTTCATATTTCTAAATTTATCATAGAAATGTTTTTTAATGAAAATAATATATATATATATATATTTTAAAAAATAAAATTATGGCTTTTTTATGTCAAGTATTTATTTTATCATATTTAACACATTTATTTAATTATATTAAGAAATAAATTTATTAAATTTTTATTTCATAAGTTACCCAATATATTATATTGAAATTCCATAGGTATGATTACTCTTTTAAGGGTCAGGTTACTATTCTAAATGGTTATGTTACTATTCTAATAGTCAAGTCATTATTTCAATGTTCGTATAATTTTTTTACCTTCTTTAAATACATAAAAATATATGGATTCATCATTCACTTCAATTTCTATTAGGGTTATTGTAAGGTCCTGAATTTCTAAAATCCTATATTTGTGTTATTTTTAAGCTTAAAGGTGTTGAGATAGTTCCCAAATCCTTTTTACTTATTAATTTATAATTTAATTTATCGAAAATTTATGTGTTCTTACTAAGCTCAAGTAAGGATAAGTATAAATTCTAAAGACATGTGTAAAGGTCAACTCATTTTTTTAAATTCTCATGTGAGGGTAGTTTATGATTTTTAAAAATAATTTCAGGGTCAGCAATTCCTCATGTAAGGCTAGTTCCACCATTTTTAAAGTTTCTTAGGAGTTTATTAAGATTATGTAATCATAAATTTAGTTTTTGGCATGAATATTTGTCTAACCCTCACACAAGGTTGGTCTTACATCAAGGTAACTTGAGTTTTCAAAGACTCGTGAAAATGAAACTTGATCTTCACATTTGGGAAACTAGGGATTTCTAAGTCTCACATATAGATAATCTATTGCATATGTTTTATTTTTATTACACTTTCATAGTTTTCCCCTCCTGTGTAAAAGCAATAGATATTTTTTCATAATTTCATTTTTCCCTTCTCAATTAAATTCCTAATTTATTTTGTTGGTAAATTTAATTAAAAATGGAAGGAATTTACATATATTAAGAATATTGAAACTAGACTTTGACTTCCTTATGTTTAGCAGATTTAAATTGAATACATGAAAGTAATTAAATTGAAACTAAATTAAATATGAATTAAATGGAAAATTTTATGATAATTTAGAAATATCCATGGAATGATCTATTATTTTCTAAAAGAAAAGAATCGCTTTCCCTCATTTTAGTTTCCACCATTATCTCAAGTCTAGGTGATAAAAACATCACTATCAAAGTCTTGCGTGCATTCTGTAAATCATTTAAGGCATTCTCATGATTTCTATAAAACATGCATCACCTTCTCTATCAAATTCTTCAACAACATTAGAATGAAGCTCATTATTTCCAAGTATGGGATATGTTACCTACCCATTCTTCTGTATAATTGTGATCAAATACTAACTGGGTTCCGTTATAAAAATGTGTGTGCTTAATGATAATCAGATACTGAATTGGAAAATAATTGTATAAAGATATATTATTTATTAATATGTAAATATGTAAATGAAGAAGAATTATCGTTATCACAAACTACTGTTTAGATTTTTTATTTTCATAATAATCATATATCATAGATATTATTATTACCTTAATAATAAACCAATATAGTGGATTAATATTATTAATTTTAATATGGAAATTTTGTAACACCCTGAGATTTTATGAGATATATTATTTTATGTTTTGTGTTGTACACTACACCAAGATTAGCTTACTCTAAATGCAACGATGCATTTGCTTGCAGTATACACAACACAATTCTTGGCTTGTGTTGCACAAAATTTCAAGTTCTTTTGAAAGAATTCATTTCACACAACACTGAGAATAGATTTTTTTCAATTTATAAATGATCTATGATTGGATTATGTTATAAAAAATACCAAAGGAATCATTCAATACACTCAATACTGACTTGGCTTGTGTTACACCCAAAAGAGACCTTCCTCGATAGCCTGCGTTGTACGTGATATCGAGTTTCAATAAACAATGATATATTATTAAAATCTTATTATTTAATGGAATATAAACTAGTATTTATGAATATTATTAACCATATTTTTAATTTTATAAAATTATCATTCATCTTACACGTTTTTTAGAACATGTTATGGGAACAAAATCATTTTTTCGAATAAAATAAGTATTTTTCAAAAAATGCAGTTTTACCACCTTGTATTGGCGCACCCATCTTAAATATAGTTTTTGACACATTTTTAAGTTCAATTTGACAAAATAAACTTCTTATTTGGAATCAAGATATAAAAATTTACTTTTGATAGATTTTTGATATTTTTCTGATAGGTTTCTTATTTTGATGAATAGTAAAAATATGCTAAATTTTAAATAAAAACAAATTTTTTCATCGAGATAATTTATATAGTTAAATCATAATATTTAATTTTTCTAAAGTAAAAGTAGAATATATTTTTACCATTTAATATAATGTATTTTATTAGAATTAATTTTACATTGAATTCATAGGTAAAAAATTCAATCTTTTTGATTATTTTAACTTTTAAACCCTGTTTTCTCAAAAACGGGATTAATTTTAAATTAATTAGTGAAAATTCAGTGTTTTTAATTTAAAAAATTATCCCATATTTGTAATCATTAGGAAAAAATTATGTAATGGGATACTTTTATTTTTTGGTCATTATGAATATAACTTTGGTAATTACTTTTATTACCATTGTTAAAGATAAATCAGGTAACTAAGCGTAAAAATATTATTATAAATTAACCCTAACACATTCCAAAATTATATTGGATGAATAAAAGTATACTCATATCACATAAGGGTCTTAATATATTCATTTCATGGACTTTTGTCCATGAAAATGATGTAATTAATATTAAAACAAAAGAAACTCACAACAAGTCGCTCTCTTATATCTTATAAGTGTAAAAAAATTAAATTTAGTGATAAAATTCATAAAAATTCAAAAGTAAATATCAAATAGAAATATAATAAAATTATATAAATCATGAGAATTTATTTAGATTTTTTAGAGATTAATTAATTATCATTAATGATGACATAATAGTGATGTAAAAATAATTTTATTAATAGAAATATCAAATAAATGGTTATAAAAATATTAAAAGAAATATCATATAAATTAATTTAAGTTATCCAGAAATTTTATAGGTTAATATGACATGTTAGGAGTGTATTTAATATTTTTTTTTGAATTTATCTTCTATTTTAACTTTATTTAAAGTTTAATAAATCAATGGTGTCAAAATTGACAATATTGACATTTTATAAACACAATATTTTATTAAATTATTTAAAAATTAAAAAATTATTTAAAAATAAAAAATTGATAATTATAAGGTATTAAATTTTATAAATTGTCAATTTATGTTAAATTAACACTACATAAGTAAATATTCATTACCATTAAATATTTAGAATATTATTACCAAAATAAAAAATTAATAGAATAACTAAGTGTTAATTAAAATGATAAGGTTTAAATTGACAAAATAAGTTGTCAAAAATTTATTGGTTAATGATATTACAACCCTATATCTTCTCATCTTCTAATTTGGGACACTTTGGAGCTTTTTTTCTAGGGTTTGATTTTATTACAATTTAATAATTTTGAGAGTTTCCTAAAGTTCCCCTCTCCCCTCTTATAAAATAGCACCTCCTCTCTCTCTTATTCACTCCATTTTAAGCCTTCAATCTCATCCAACCCCTACCCATTCCTCTTCTCAAATTACCTAGTAAAATCATAGAGGTTCTGGTATTCTCCAAAGACCATCTCAAGTGCCCTAAGAAGAAATTTAAAGGAGGCACGTTGAGGAAGAGGCAATCTCTTCTACCGATTCTTTTAAATTTATTTCTTCTTATACTTAAATAGTCTTTAGTTGTTTAATTATAAAGTGATAAAATCAGTATCACTAGTATAATTATATTTTATTATAAATATTAAACAACCCTATCTCACCTTTTATACATCCTATAAAAAAAGAAATCAGCACGCGTGCGTATGTACGACTTACCGTCTCCACGTCGTGGTGTAATCTGTTTTTCACCACCACCTTACTTGGATGGGTATAATAGTGGAAATAATAACTATATATGATTAATATAAAATTATAATAATTATTAGGTATTATAAACCCTCTATTTCAAAACAATTCAACAATTATGGGAATTATATCATCGCTTGTGTGTACGTACGGCCTACCGTCTCCACAATGTGATGTGATTTGTTCTACATAATCTTCATTAAATAATTATTATATAAATGAATTGAATTGATAAATATGATATATATTATAATAATATCATTCATTAAAAGATATTTCTATAACCTAAAAATAAGAATACGAACATATCTAAAAAAACATGCATAAGAACATAAAGCAGTTAATGCCCGAATAACGAGTAACAATGAAATATTGTTAACAAAAAGATGAAAATATGATCATAAATGTTATCATAAAAATGATTATTATTCTGGAATAAATAATTAACATTATTTAAATCATTATATAGGATTTTTTGATACATGTTAGTCATATCAGACCTAAGGTAAGGGATAACTTTTTCAATCTTTTTTTTATCTGAGATTGTTTATTCGTAAGTATTTATTGGGGATATATTTATAATCCATGTCCATGATTTATAAAAATGTTTTAATAAATTGTTTAAAATTATTCTATTTATATTTAAATTCATTTTTACCCCTTTTTGACTTTTAATACATTGTGTGGAAGGAATATTTCTTTTGTTTACCATACGATGTACTTTTTATCTTTTTCGGAAAAAGTACAAGGAGAATGTTTTTTTAACATATACGGAATGAATGGATTTTTACATCTTCATAATGTCTTATTTAAATGAATATTAATCTAAAATATTTTTAGTTTATTTTCAAATAAATTATTTTCTTTTTAAATTTTCATGTAATTTTGAGAAAAGAAAGCATTTTTTAAGAAGAAATGATATTTTCTTCAGGAACTAAGTTCAAGTGTTTTATCAAAATTATTTTCCATATAAGATGAATCTCTTAAATAGGGTTATGTTTCTACCCCTATTGTTATTATGATTTTATTTTATTAATTATGGGACTATCATTTATATGAATTATGTTATGATTGAATGATATTTACAAAACCCATTTTATTTCTTAGGTCATGTTATGATGAATGATTTATATTCTGTGGAACATATAAAAATGATTTCATTATGAGATGGTTGGGACCTATATCTCCCTCAAACGCAGTGGTTAAAGATTTATATCTCATGATATAGATGGGAATGGAATAGAAAGTAAATCTAGTTCAGTAATACATGGCAGCAATGGCATGTAAACCCTGTTCAGTAATGGACTTTGTCCACTATGATGGTCTTGGGAACAATGTCATGGGTACTATGGAAATCATGTTATGTGCTTATTAGTTTTCCACAATTGCATGTTTTATTCCAATTATATTCTATCATAGTTAATGTTCCTTTATGATACATGCCTTATGTACTGCCAAGATTTATTTTATGACTCCTGATTTTGATGTTTAAACATTATATTCTAGTTTTTATGTTCAAATGTTAATGGTTTGTTTTATTTTCTCCTTGTTTACCCTTACTAATAATTTAATCTCACCCTTTCTATGTTTTATTTTCCTCGGGATATAAATAAATGTTTTAGGTATGACAAAAAAAGGGGAAGATCTTTATGGGAGATGTTGAAGATCTTTCACAATGATTACAAGATTATGTTTCGAGTTTACAAAGACACTAAACTAATATGATATTTGGGCGTCTTTTGGTGTCATGTATTAATTATTCCAAAACATTAATGTTATTTCCATGTATGTAAAGATAGAGTCTCTACAAATTTTATCTTGAAGCTTAAGGAGTTAAGCATTATATTTTATAAATTAATATGGAGAGAGAAAACCAAAAATCACATGCTACCATTAATTGTTTATTAGATAAGAATTTAACTATAATTATGGATATTAAATAACAAAAATGGGAATTATTTAATGATAAACAAAATAAATATTTCATGTTATAGAGTTTAAATAAATCATTTGGTTTATGATCGAATGAAATTTACATTATTTCTTAATGTTTCCTTTTTTTATACTACTAGATATTGTTATACCTATTTGGAAGTGTTTTTGTTATTAATTTTGTTTAGAAAGTTTAAATTCTTGAAATGGGTAAAAAAATTAAAACCAATAATATCAAAGTGAATAGTATAAAAGGCAAGATAAAGTTTAGAGTTCCCCATGGAAACTATATGAACAGGGAATAATTTCATTAATCATGATATTATTTTATTTATATTTATTGTTAGACTTTTCTTATAGGTATATAGAGATGGGAAAACCTAGGAAAAATAAACCAGTAAATTTAATATGGTATTAAAATGGTTGTTTTATAACAAAATTTATTTGGGATTAATGATCCCATCATTGTTGCAATAGGCTTAAACACCTTGATGTTGAGGCCTTAGTGTCTATGTATGGATGCTAAATAAATATTTGATTTCATTATGTGAATGATATAGGGGAATTAGATCCTTTATATATATTTTTTATCACTTCGATATAGTCGAGAACCATTTTTGAACAATGGGCTATGAGTCTAGGTTATAGTAATGTTTTATGTTAATGATGGTGAGAGATATTGAAATATTCCAAATAGTGTGGAAATGAAACGGAGGCAGTCAAAACAAGTTTGGATTAGGGATTTATCAATGATATTTAATCTTTCTTGATGCTTACTTGATGGTTAAATTTCCAGATGTTATTTCTATTGTTGATGTATAATGAATTGACATAGTTTTCCTCACTACAATATATGTGCATCCTTATTGTAGTAGCTCAGGATAAGTCCTCGAGAAATCGAATGATTATAGAATTTTAATCCGACTAATAGATGAAGAGGGTTAATTTTTGGATTTCTGATGATGATATACTTGAGAATATAAATAATAGTATTTATATTATTGAATCTTCTATCTTAAAATATTAAATTTTTCATCTTGGAAATGAATCTAGAATGTCATAAATTAATGGATAATTAATTAGTTAATATGAGACTTGATTCTTGCATTCTTGTTTGAGAACTAGATTATAGTAGTGGAAGTTAGGTGTCTTGAGAAACATTAGTGGTAGATAATTATAAGTCTAGTTAGTAACCCTTAGCGTAGATGTGTATGATATTATTTTTATTTTCCAGTGGATTGTCGCATTTTAACAAATCAACCTAAGTTTCCCTCAAACCTATCATCCGACCTGATCTTCCACATACTCGAAGGGAAACCTCGATCCCCAAAGGTTGAAGATTAAAACTCAGAAATCAAAAACAACTAGGGGGAGTGATCTCACCAAACATTAATCATATACCATAAAATATATATATATATATAGGAGAGAAAAATAGTGGGACAGAAAAAAAGAATAAATATATACACCATAACTGAAAGAAGGCAACAAAAATGATATAGCTTAAAAGTACCTAAAAACTCAAAGGTACAAGTCCAACAACAACAAAACTAGAAATATCTTCTCTGTATGATAGCATGGGAAAACTCCCACAATATCACCACTATCTACCCAAACATAGTAGAAACAAAACCTCACTGAATCACTATGGCACCTTACCATTCCCAGCATCGAAATACAAAACAAGGTATATGCACCACTAAAGGGGTAAATAGAGTGTGATCTAAACTGTCTCAATAGGTTTTCACCTAGGTGTTCCATAATAATTCTCTATGTAGGAATCCAAACATGCTCAACTTTAAAGAAAACTTGGTATGATAATTGGTGAAACATTTATAATATCAAAATCAAGGTAAAACAATCCCATTTTATCATAATTCTAAACAATCCTATTAAAATAGTTCAAAATCAAATCATATATATCAAAGTACTTCATACCAAAAGTGCAAGTAAAATCATTTCAAGGATCACTACAGGTCAGAATATCTAGAAAACTCATACCCAACATAAACAATCATGTGTATCAAGTTTCTAGGAATATGTATTGTATCTATAGATCATATAAATACCCAAAAATGTGAACCCCCCAATAGTGTATGACCAGTCTCAAGAACATCAATCTCAGGGAATAGAGGAACACCCCATGAGTGAAACTAAAACAGTATCAATAGATGTGGCATATTATTACACCTTCCACATAAGTAACTATGTCTTCCTATGTTTTACTTTTTCTAAACCATTTTGTCAAAACCATGATTTTAAAACCATTTCATAAATATATTTCACAATTCTTTGAAAACACACTTTTCTTTTACCAAAACAAGGGAAGAACCATCTTTTATCAAAAACCCATTTGTACACACACACAAACCAATCAATTAACCATTCCATTTTATTTATAAAACAATTTATAAAAATCATATTAATCAAGTTTAATCCAACATAGGTTAGAGATGGATCCACCTACCTCAACTCAGGTCACACACACTCACAGTAGAATCCAAAAAGAAATAAGGAACTCAAATACAACATCGAAGTCCCTATAACTAATTCAAATATCTTAGAATCAATTTAACAAGTGAATTTTTTGATGGAAAAGATAAAAAAACATATCTCAAAGAACATTCAATATGAACCACAAATAATACAAGGGTTATCCTCCTAGGGTAGATCGTACAATGGATCTAGAAAGTATCAAGAATAACATCACCACAAAATCAACAGATCTTAAAGTGAAATGAAATGGCACTTCCATGGTCAATGGAAATGAAGAATCATAAATATATCTTACACAGACAGATCCATCACAATAATAACAAATATCAAGTGTCAAAAGATATGATCTTGAAAGATTGGAGATACTCAAAATCACCTAGGAGATCACCTAGGGTTTGAGGGAAATGAGATCGTGTTTAAAGAATGAAAAAATATAATACCCATTGAATGGTTAAAGCTAATGGTATAATGTTTTTATGGTGTAAATTACACTTTTATGGTGTAAATGCCCCAAAAAGTAAGTATTCTGAAAAAACAGGTCACCTTAAATTTTATTATTTTCTCAAGTGATATTCTTTATATTTAAAATCATATCTTAAAGTGTAATTGGATTTAATAGTGTAAAACAGTATTTTATATATTACAAGATTATGTTTTCAAAAATCAACTTCATGTCTTTTTCTGAGTGACTAATTTATTTTGTAAATGTCTCTTACGACGCGAGATGGTCCTATAGGAAGCACTAGACCCATATTCTATAGAATTATCACAGCAGCATTCCACCCCCTGAAGACTTTAACACATTTACACCTAGAATTCATTAATTCAAACACTAACACACATAAATATTTTAATGAAACTATAATAGGGATTTTTCGGTTTAAAAAATGCTGACAATAGGAGTCCCTTAAAATTCCTAAGCCTTTATCTGTACTAAAAAAGTGTTCATAAAGGAACCTTTATCAACACTAAAAATAGAAACGATAATGGGGATCCATTATTGGAACTATTTTATCACTGATAAATGATCCTTTGATCGTGTATTTTCCTAGAAAAGATAAATAATTCCTTCATCAGTGCCAACTTTTGTGTTGATAAAGTGTCCCTTAATCAATTATATTACTAGTGCTAATAAAGACACATACTGTTGTAGCGTGCTGTAAAAATTATAACACACTATAATAGAAAAATATATATAAAATATAGGAAGAAAATATAGAAATTAATTGAAATAAAATTTATAACAAAAATAAAAGAAAAACACCCTATATTATAGACATTTCAAACATCAATTTGTGCAATTACCTAAGTATAAATTATCATAAATAATCAAAAATATAAATGTTTCTTTATCGTTGGACCCTCACCCCATGTACTGATATTATTTGGTGAAAAATTATCCCAACTCATGAAAAATATTTCAACTATATAAAAAACAATTCTTACTTTAGTAATACTATAAATAAATAAATTAAACACAAAGGTTCAATTTTAAACTAAAAACAACTACTTTGATTCAAACCAGGAGCATCGTGTATCAGATTGAGTTGAGGTTAATTATTACATTTCATTCCATTTCTTGTTGTTCTAAAAAGAAGGTTATATTGAATTTTATCATATATGTGGTGATAAAAAACTCACTACAGATGTGATCCATTTCAATATCCCTTTCTTTTTTAGAACAAGACATTAAAGGTCACACCATTTCTTGTTCATCTTATAGAATTATCTCGATGAAAGATAACTAAATAAGTATCAGATAAAAATGATAAGGTAATTAATTAATATCATATAAAATGATTTGAAAACCATCTGAGATTCTTATGATAGGTTTTGCTAATTTGATGCACGTTTTAAACTAAAATGGAACTTATATATCGAAAACATACACTATACTGACTACGTCATGTTTTAGATTGAGGTGTAGTAAATTTATATACATCAAAAATGAATTATGGATCATTTTCCTAATGTTTAAAAATAATTGGATCTTTGTTTCTCAGTTTTGTCTACTGATGTTAATTTTAAACTAAAATGACACATTTATATTGAAAACGTACACTTTGAGTCATATCGACAACATCGTGTGTCGGATTGATTTCATGTTTATTCTTACACATAAAAAATGAATTATGGACCATTTTACAATGTTTTTAAAAAAAATACAAGATCATTTTCTCTATTTTTTCTATTTGATGTGTGTTTTAAGCTAAAAGGTCACTTTTAAATTGAAAAAAAATCACTTCGAGTCATATTGACCATATCACGTGTCAAATTGATCTACGGTCAATTCCTGCATTCCAAAAATTAATTATGAATCATTTTCATAATTTTTCAAAAAATATAAGATTATTTTCTTGGTTTTGGTGATGTGCCATGTGTTTTAAACTAAAATGAAATTTTTGTTTTGAAAACAGTCACTTCAAGTCATATTGAACACATCGGGTCTCATATTGATATGCGGTCAATTCCTATATCTCAAAAATTAATTTTCTATCATTTTTTTAAATTTTGAATATAATTTAATCTCATTTTCTCAAATTTGGATAATTTATGTGTGTTTTAAACTAAAATGTCACTTTGGTATTGAAAACACACACTTTAAGTCATACCGACCACATCGGGAGTCGGATTGATGTGTGGTAAATTCCGACACATCACAAATGAACTATGGATAATTTTAAAAAAGATTTAAATTAATAAAATATTGTTTTATTGGTTTTGTATATGTTGTGAATTTTGAACTAAAATAACACTTTACATTGAAAAACACATATTTGAGTAATACAGAACACATCTTGTATTGGAATGGCGTACGGTAAATTCCAACATATGTAAAATGAATTATGAATCATTTTCCTAGGGATTGAAAATAATCTGTGATCATTTTTTCTATTTTGATGATGTGACATTCATTTTAAACTGAATTGGAACTTTTATATTCCAAACAAATAATTCATGTCATACCAACCACATAGGGTGTCGGATTGATGTGTGGTTGATTCCTACACATTAAAAATGAGTTTGCAATCCTTTACCTAAAGTTTGAAAACAGTTAAATATCATTTTATCATTTTTGGTGATGTGACATGTGTTTTAAACAAAAATAAAGTTTTTATATTGAAAACACATACTTTGAGTCATTCCAACCACATTTTGTGTCATATTAGAATGTGGTCAATTATTTAATGTAAAAAATAAATTATGTATTTTTTTTTTCTTAATGTTTTAAATCAATCTAATATTTTTTGGTCATTTTTGGATATGCAGTGTGTGTTTTAAACAAAAAATACACTATTATATTGAAAAAACATACTTAGAGTCATACCGACCACATTGGGTATTATATTGATGTGTGGTGGATTCATACACATCAAAAATTAATTATGTATCATTTTCTAAAAGTTTTTAAATGATTAAAACTCATTTTTAGGGTTTTTTCTATGTGATGCGTGTTTTAAACATAAATGAAACTTTTTTATTAAAATAACACACTTTGAGTCATACCAACAACATCATTTGTCAAATTTATGTGAGTTAAATTCCTATATGCCAAAAATTACTTATGGATCACTATCCTAAATTATCAAAATAATATGAATTTATTTTATTGTTTTTGAGCATGTGTTATGGGTTTTGAACTAATAGGAAAAATTTTCAAAATAATTCTCAAATAAAAATGATAATGAAATTACCTAAAACAAAGTAGATAAAATGATGAGAAAATTAACCTAATAATTATTAGGAATTCACCTATTCATGTTGTCGTTATACATTCTGACACCATGTGTTTTTCCCATTTATCTCTAAACAAATCAGTTTCCATCATTAGACTTATCCATTATAAATAGTTCAAGAATAATATATAATAATTAAGATACTAATTCTTCACATCATAAGTGTATCTCTAAGGTAATAGACCATAAAAATATCATAATCATAATAGGTAATCATATAAATTTAATATAGACAAATATTTTGACACCATGTACTCTTCCCACTCATATATAAAAAAATTAATTCTTTTTTTGGGTGTGTATATTTTTATCAACCTTGTAGTACTATAAAAATATATACAAACAAATAATTAAGGAATATTTTTATTGAAATAAAAATTACCTTTGAAAATTACTTATTTGGGGATGCTTTTGTTTTGATGGTATATGATATCTTTCAGAAATTTACAAATATAATATCCACAATCATTGTTGTTATATTTCTTCAGACACTATATAAACATTGACCAAAATGAGTAAATAGTTATGTAATACATTTTGATAGTTAAATATTTATATATATACCATAATCTATTTTTATTTGAATATATACATAGGCTACTTATGTTCAGTCACTAACCTCATACCATGATTTATCGTATATATATATATATATATATATATTATATAACAAAATAATTTTTTAAATACAAACTAAAACATATAATTTAAGTTTATTTATAAAATATTTATTTTAGTGCATTACAAATTCACAATACACATAACGTGTGGTCAGATTGATGGAAACCCATGCATTGGATCCAAAAAATAAAAATTTTGAGTATCCAAATTGATTGTGATCATCATCTAGTGCTTCCTAAAAAACAAAAACAGATTAGTAAGGAAAAATATATTTTATATAATTAGAGTAAATATTTTTACCCATACTTTATAGGAATCAATAAGATTTTGTCATCTATTATTTTTTTCTCAACACCTAGGTTAGATCATCTTTTTTTTATCAATTTATTCCAAAATCAAATATATTTCTTCTTTGAAATGATATAGGGATAGATGAATCCAAATTGTTCTTTACAGGGTATTCCCTTTATATAGTAGTAATATAAACTCTTATAGAAAATATGAATAGTTATTAACTTTAATAAACATGGTAGATCATTTTTTTGCATACACTGATTATCAAAATTTACCTCATCTATGTATTCAATTCCAAGGTTCTCCACCACTAAAACTTGATAATCTCATTAATACTTTTGAGAAAAACCATGTATTTAATAAATTTTTCAATATTATTCTTCTAATATATTATAGGACATGCCTCTATATTTTAATTTGGTTTCTACATGAATTTGTAATGTTAAAATATGTTACAATGGTACTTGTGGGGAGAAGGTACACTCGGAAGGTCCTTTTTTCTTCCTAGTCGATTCATTGGGTTATATTTATCCAACCTTTTGTTTCCTCATTTTTTTATCCATATGCAATACTACACCTCACTTCAGGCCTTTTTTAATCAATTTTTTATAGGTTTTTCATTTGAAAAAAAAAATATTTAAGATATACCACATGTATATTTACATAATTAGTTTTCCATGATTTGAACTTTCCAATATAATCTTTAACAGTTGTAATATCTATATCATCAAGTGGGATAGGTAGCTCATCACTTGGAACTAGAGCTACATCAATCCCCCCTATCATGTGATATTTTGGGAGTTCTCTATTTTGTATCATGTCTCCCAAGACATTATACACCATACCCTTTACTAAAAGGTAGTTCATGCGTGTTGATATATAGAAACCACATACAACATCACCTTCAAGAATTTTAAATAATATAAAGTTATTGGAAGTAGTTTTATTAACATTTTGGATAAAGAGTACTAAAAAAAATTTATTACCTTGGGTAATGTATATAGTTTAAGGGAATGATTAAACTTAAGTCTAGTTGGGTCATTTGGCACTTCATATGTTGATATTTGTCCTACTGTTGATTCGCTTTGATCCTTTTATATATATCTTTCTGCCAAACTAGACTATAAAATATTATCTTACAAAGAATCAATTTACACCTAGAATCCTTTAATTATATGATATATATCTTCTTATGGATTTGTCTTCTTGAAATATGTTCAGAGACACACACCAAAAGCTTCACCACTAATGGGACCATATTGTTCGGGCCACTTTAAAGCTACTGAAAGTAGTTTTTATTAAGGCATGGTCACTGTTAATTCATATATCTAAAATGTATAAAAAACATATTAACATAAATAGATATATTTATTTAATACTATTATAAAGAATAAATAATTTCTATTATGTCATACTTACACATGTTTCCCATACTTATTGTTTGTTTTTGTCAACTAGTTTATACTATTTATTTAAGAAGGCCTCCTTCCGAAGCACAAGATGTGGGATGAAATTGGCTTCATATTTTGATTCCTTAATCTCCACATAAACAAAGGAAAATAATTTGTTTCATATTACATAAACATTTATTATATATTTAAAATACACACCATTATCTTCTCTATTGAAGAGTACCTCATCCTTTCCTTACGATAGGGGTTCATTGAATTTGATTCTCATTTATTATTTTCATCACTCCATTACTATTTCATAAACTAAAAATTTTGAACCAAATGAGATTATATAAATATTTTCAAATAATATATTATCGACTAAAATGCACATAAAATTATTTCTCATCATGATTATTGATGAAATCATTTCATGTTTCTTACTTTTTAATGTGTTCAAATGTAACTAGTGTGTGGGGATTTACTTTCCCCTCATTATCCCTAAGTTGAATTTTGGTTTGAAGTGACAAGAATCCTCTATGGGATTTTCCAGTGGCAAATAAGAAATTTTTCTCACAGAAATCATCTAAAATAAATGAACTTTGTAAGGGATAATGAAAATTAAATCAACATTTAATTACATAATTCTTCATTAAAATAAAGAACTTATACCATGAAATTACCATAATATCTTCCAAAATGGTTTTTTTCATTAGAAGTTGGGCATGGCTCTATGAATCGATATCAATTGGAACATTCATTATCATTATGAAAGCAACATAACTAATGAATATTAACATATTGGGGTTAACAGGTTTCCTGCATTAATTCCATCCAACCTCAAATTTTATAACCTTGCATTTTTTCCCTTGATAATTTTAGTAAAAATAGTGATGTTGCCAAATTCTTGTTTTTTCATCAACATGTTGTCAATCTATAAATAATTCTATAGTTTCTCTATCAACTGTCAGTTATTCCACAAGATTGTTAACATCATTATGTTTAGAATTCATTTTCAATATGGTTATTCAAACATTTATTTTAGATTACACTAATATAGTATAAAATATATAATATTATAAGGAAAAGAATAACATATTACAAAATAATTTAACCTTCTCATTGAACTATCTTTATTTTCTTTAATGGTTGAAGGGATTTGGATCCTCTATCAAGAATCCAAATCCCATATTTGTGGTCAACTTTAATGTACAAGACATTGTCTAAATAGAAACCTCCATGAAATGATTATGATCTCCCAATGAAAAGGTAATCCTAAATTGAATTTTTATATGAACCAATAGTTTTTTTGTCACCAATAGGACAATTGGCCAATTCTTTTTTTTTATCTAATAAATACACTAATTTTGATTCCATTATCAATAGCTCATCCTTATATGCTTGCACACTAAAATTAACCTCAAAGAATCCCATTTCATCAATATTCATTACATTATGTTATCAACCCATTTTAAATAGAAAATTGACACTTGAAATGTTATATAATACAAATCTTTTATCTTTTTTTGGTACAAAAATATGAAATATTTTCTTAAATTGGATTTTCATCCTTGGAACTAGATATGTCCATTACTTCTAAAATAAGTGTAACTCCACTAGTTTTCATCAAAATGCGGTCATCATTTTCTTTTATATAGAACATATAACCATTAATTACAAAACCAATGTAAGATATAACATTTGAATTTGGTCCTCTGGCTACCTATCAAAGTCGTTCTACAATTGAATTAATATTTTTAGATAACTCCTTATAAATATGATCTCTGAACTATCCTATACACAATTGATTATGTGTATTTGATATCCATCCTTCAACCCTTGATGGATTCAAATGTCTAAAAAAAATTTGTGTGATTCAACATATAGATCAACATATTTACTATTATTTAAAATGTAAAGGGGAGATTTCTCCTTCTCTATGATGGTAATTGTAATAAAATATCTTTCAGAAATACCTTCACCCAAAAGGCGTCCATTGTGATGAGACTTTAGGAGACCAATGCTATTAACATCTGATAGGAAATTGGTATAGAATTCGATAACTTATTCAGAAATATATCATTCTACAACACAACCTTCTAGATGACTTTTATTCTTGATGTACCTCTTAAAAATATTTATATATAATTAAATAGTGTGAATCCATCTATTATGGATAGGACCTCATATTTTAAAATCTCTAGCCAAGTGAACCATCAGGTGGACCATGATATCAAAGAAATACGGTGGTGAGAACATCTCTAGTTCACATAATATGACTAAACCTCATTATTCATGATTTTCAAATTCTTCCGGTCTATAACATTACTTCATATGGATTTTTTTTTTAAAAAGGAAATTCCGGTTAATATAAATCATAAATTTTAAGGAAGAATGGAATATAAAGTGATAGACATCAAATATTACTTCAAAACATGATAGTAATATGGTTTTATTCTCGATAAACTCAAATTTGTAATTGATACAAAATCATTGATATTTGATGAATACCCCTGTCAAACTTTTACACCATTAAGGAAAGTGAATTTTTTTCAATTTTTTTGGTTAGAGTGTAAGATTTAGAGGAATAAAATCATACCTTTTACCCTTCATTAGTTTCAACACTTTTCTTATTTTCATGTTAATAAATTCCAAACTAGATTTAATACCATACTTTGTTTTTCTATGAATATTTAGTAATGTTCCAATAAGACTATAAAAGAATTTTTTTTACATGCATGAAATCCAAAAAAAACTTCTGACATAAAAACAATTCAAGTAAGGCAATTCAAAGAAAATTAATCATTTTCCCATCTTGATTTCATAAGGTTTTCCTAAAAATGGTTTTCCAAAAATAGTGTCAATATCTCTTTCTTTATCAAACAGTTGATCACCTATTTGTGGAGATGGTGTGGTACCTTGTTTTGTATTCTCATCGAATATTATCACATTGGATCAATATTTATTTTGATAAGGTAAAAAAAATTATGTCATAAAAACACAGTCTACAAGGAATTTTTCAAATAAACTTAGTGTGTTTATTCTTCACAAATGAAACTCCCAAACATTCCTTTAATGTTATAACCTACCGAATTTTTATTAGTAGGATGGTCAATTATTTTACCATATAACATGGACCTCAATGTGAATTATTCAATTCTATCGTCATTATACATTGTAACACATGTATCCCATATAAATTTTTGATCTTTGATAAATGGAGCCAAATAGAAATCAGTATCATTACCATGCATTTTTGGTCAAGATATAATCTGAGACAACATAATATATTTATGCCTCATGAATCACCATGGTGTAAAGTTATAATTTACCAACATATTCGGCCATATACTCTGAGTACTACTATATAGATCCAAATCATTTAATTTATTTGTAGATAACACAAGATGGAAGTTTCTGGGATAATTTCTAAATTTCGTATACTCATAATCAATCTTCTTCCACTAAGGATAATCTACTGAATGAAGTAGTCTCCCATATTTAATTCTTTTATCTTCATTCAAAGTTAATTTCCACTCAGTTTCCTAAAATCCATATAGTTATTTAAACCATGGAATGAAAGTAAAGTACCATACATCTTTTAAATAATTTGATTAAACTTTATTATATCCATTTTCACCACAATATAGGATATTTTATGATTGATTCATCATTTTTGAAAAACAAATATGAAATAATTTTTTCAAGCATGTATTTTTTAGAGATTTTTCTCATTGAACATAGAGTTCATTTGGTTTTACATGTTCAATAAGAAAGTTCATTTTCTTCTGGTAGTATAGAATTATAGATACTAAGTAGTTTTGTAAATCTAGTTTCGCTCCATCCATTACTAGCCTTCAAATTAAATAACTCAATAAATCTGAAAATGTTGTGTATTTAGTAAAACCGGTATAAAATGGTCACTTATCATATCTATTTAACTTCTCAAACAAATTTGTGAAATCATAAATTTCATATTCAATTTCCATTGTCATTTATTCCTTATGATATCCATCATCATTTCCACTGGTATTCATTTCAAATTATATCTAAACCATAGTATCATCCCAATCAGGGGGAACATTCATTTTTTCCTCATTTTTATTCCAATATTTATATCACTATTTTATTCCTTGACAAATAAAATGTTCTTATAACTCTTTCAAACTAATTTTTATTGAATAAGAAAAATGTAAACGAGGAAAAGGATTTGAAAAGGTTTGTATGCATGATCTATTGCAAACATGATAAACTCTTTAAATACATATTTATACTCTTTTGTCATATGAATAGTGTGAATCCATTTTTTATTCATATCTATCTTATTAGGTTCATAAAATATTCATTCCTTATAAACAATAAATAAATATACATAATATATTCATAATAGAAGGAGAAATTTATAGATAACACTAACAAGGGGAACCCAACATTTGAATGTTATTGATGATGATTCCAGTCAAGTTACAATTTTACATAAGGGTGAAAGGAAGATAAATCACGTAGGTCATACATTTTTTTGTTGGTCTAGGTTCTTAATTTAATTTTGTGTGGGAAAAAGGAGGTAATTCCAAGATTGTTTTTGTAACCTTGTTAGGTGGGAGTCCAAAACGATGGATTAGTTGATTTTAATTCATTTATTCACTTGGTATGTGTTGTTCCATGTGGTATTTCATTGATAGTATAAGTGGAGCCTTAAAGGTGTGGGAAAGCTTAAGTGATTTTCACCTTTTAGTGGACAATTGTCATGTATGATTAATTTCAAGATATAGAAAAGGAAACAATAAATTGAAAACATATGATACATTTGACCACAAAAAAAGTGGTGGTCAATCATTGATACTTATTTCATTTAATTATGAAATTTTACTAATGATAAGTATCCACTTCAAACATAAATTTTTACTCTATCATTTATTCCCATTTGTCATGTCCTGATACACTTTAAATATAAAATCAAGGGCTTTCAAATCATTATTTCATTTATAATTATAAAATATCTAATTAAAAATGTTAATAAAATGGATTTATTACTCAAATTAATCACTTATAGACATATATTAATCTAATAATAATTAATAGAGGTGTTGGAAAACAAAAAATATTTATTATTAGATGGCATAATTCCCATGGAAATTATTCTTCTTACATTCCATTTAATTATGATTGAGCTTTCTAAATTTGTGTAAAAATATCTTTTATTAGAACATACAAGGTCTTGTAATCACCATATTTTGAAACAATGTCAAGTAGCTTGTAATTTCATGAAACAAATGGAGGTAACTTTTATTTACGATAGAAGTGAAGTTGGATTTCATATTACTCACTTTTTCTAAAGATTATTCTAGACCATGTCTTATAGGGAGACCAATAAATATATTTGTATTTTAACCTACTAACAAACACAAATTTTAAATGTAAAAGAGTTTTGAATCTTAGGTATATTTCACATATCCTACAATATCAAAATCCCCTATTCAATTTTTTATAAACATCACAAATACTTTCCATTAATAAACATTCCAAACAATTCAATTAGCAAGGATTTCACATCATTGAGATCCAAAATATTTTGATTCAACCTCTAACAGATAGTGCATGACATTATATAAATTCAATATTCCTAAAACTCTATCTTATATAGTTTATTAATTGCATATCCCAAGATATACCTAATCCCAATATAGAGATATTAATACACTTATGGTCGCCTTAATTTATATTAAACAATTCAAAAAAATATTAAGGAATTTATTAAATCCTTGGGATTTTTATGACTTCCAACAAAAAAACTAACCAACATCTGATTTTACTAGAGTTTTGGGATAACATATTTTTATATTATAAATATTGAAATAAGAGATAAAAAAAGTACAATGAATGAGTGATTTATTAACTCAATATATATAATAAAGAAACTAAAGTATATATGAAATTCATGATATCCTTCACTGAAAATATATAAAATTATCAATTTATATACAATAATATAATTAGTTACAAGGTCAGATAAAAATAAATAACAAAAATTAAATAAAATTGTGGTTTAATCCCAAAAAATAGCCTAATACTTAATCCACCAACATAATTACATAGATCAATATAAGTTATCTCTCATATCTAGTAGTCAAAACCTTTACAGGTATATCTAAAAGAGTATACTCATTCTTAAAAAAATCCCTACCACATGTATGGTAAGAGAGATTATAATAAACTTTATAAAATTATTCCATTATCTTATAATCATGTATGTCTCTAAGATAAATGTGTTTTAATTTAGAAATTTTAATGGGTGAAATTCAAACCATTACTAATGATACAAAATAGATCGAAATAATAATGATAATAATAATAATAATATTTGCATGGATTAATCATAATAAATAATGTTATAAATAAGAATATGAAAATTATAAATTCCTACACACCTCAAACCATGACTATATTTTTACTTGTACACCACTCATATTTAAGGTAACTAGATAATAAAATGAATCTGAAAAATAATTTTCTCAATATCTATATTAACTAAGAAAAACTCAATGTACCTTCAATAATACGAGTCCTATTCTAATACAAAAAGAAATATAACACTCTAAAACCACTTGAAACCTACCAAGGAATTGACAATTCTGATATATAATTATTTACCAGAGTCTGAGGTGAAGATAGGCAGAATAAAAAAATTAATTATGTGTCCTCACATAATGGGAAACATGATGTAAACCTTATAGCCTGATATCAAAAATTCTATACCTTAAAACCCTATATATTAAAATAGTCATATCCTAAATACATAAAATAAAACACATGCTAGATCCCAATAAGAATCCCAATTAATAGGTCTCTCAAATCATAGATAATCTTAGTAAAAACCATGTGTTTATATTTAAAACAACATATTCTTATTTTTAACTCTAAAAAAATTTAATTCAATGTTTATTTTTCAAAAAAATGACTATTTAACCATTTAATCAACTAATACATTTAGAAATAAATTATATAAAATCCTTGACTATTCATATTCATTTTAAAAACCAATTCACTAAATCAACTACAAAAAAAGTTCATAGAAAATACCATAAAATAATAAAAATTAACTACTAACCTTTTTTTGAACTTCTAAACCCCAAAATTTCATTCTTCTTTTTAAAATATTTTTTAAATTAAATATTAAAAAACTATATTGAGATTTGTATCAAAATATCCCAAATCTAGAATTTTATAAAAGTATAAAATCTACCTTTAAAAATACATATAAAAACAAAACTACCCAAAAAAATAAAAAAAGTCCTTCCTTTATTTAAAATCACACTAATTTTCATTAATGTTTTAGATGAACCGACTAATAAACACATCACTGAAATGAAATTCATGATTTTAATTATGTGATGAAAAATAGATTATAATTAGACAATTTCAATTTAATTCAAGAGTATCTAATATATAAATAAATAAAATAATTTTATATAAAATTGAAATGAAATCAATAGAATTTCCATTTATCACACATTTATCCCAAATCATTAAGAAGAGTAATGGGTACACATTTCCTATCACATCTATAAAATAATTTACTTATACTTTTTCAATCGTAATCATCATAAGACATCACCCTTACAAAAAACCTTAAATTTTATAATAATAATTTGTAGAAAATTATATAGTAAATGGTAAAATCGTGAATCTAATGCCTAATGTGAAATTTGAAAAACTTCAACCCAACCACTCACAAACCTGACTTTTAAAAAAATACATTCAATTAAATTTTGGGATAGCGATGGTGATGAGGTGGTCAGGAAGGGAGAGAGGGAGGCTTACTGCATCATTCAGTTGAGGGAGTGGAAGATGGGAAAGCATGGTCAATAGAGGGATGCTTCACGATGGTGGTTGGTCATCTTAGACTAAAGAGAGAAATGGAGGGGAGGGGGTTGACTGAAAGAAATAAATAAAGGACATAAAAATATAATGTGGTTTGGACTGGGTATGTGTGTGTGAGGTGATTTGCGACACTAATAAGAAATAGATGAGGGGAAATGATAACATATCCTAGATTAGATAGATTTGATTCATCCAAGAGAAAGTTGAGGGGGAGCAGCGGAAGAGATGAACTTCCATCAGAGCTTGAACAGATCAAGGGAGTTCAGTTCGGTTAGATTCTTATTTTGAAGACTGGGAAGGGTTTTATCAGTGATTTCAAGAAAGCATGGATAAAGAGGTATTTTATTAGTACTAAAATAATAAGTGCTGATAAAATGTATTTTTATCAGCACTAATGTTTTAGTGATGATAAAGATCCATTCTATCATCACTTTCTTTGTTCCGATAATCATATATTTTTATCAGCTCTCATAAAGAACTATATAATTAATTTTAATAATCCAATTAATGTAATTAAAAAATAAATATTTATAATTATATATATATATATAAATGTATATTATTATAAATATATTAAAACAATTTTAAATATGTGTTTTTATATATAATTATAGATATATATTTTTAATTATAATTATAAATAAATATTTTCGTAAATATTTTTATAAATATTTTTATATAATTATAAACATATTTATATAATAATATTTATTTATATAATTATATATATTTATATCATTATATTTATTTATTTAATAAATATATATATATATATATATATAGAAAATATATTCATTATTTAAATATTTTTATTATAATTTTTCAATTATTAAAATATATAATTAATTACATATAATTGTAAAAATAAATTTTTTATAAAAATATATTTATTTATTTACAATTATAAGTATATAATTTAATAAATATAGAAAATATACATTTATAAATATAGTTATTTATAAATATTTGTTCAAAATATATATTTTTAACATTATTAATGAATATATAATTTGAAATGCATGAATGTTAAAAATGTTTGAAATTGAATAATTAAAAATGAGAAGAATTTAAAATTATTAAAAAATGGATAAGTTTTATTAATCATACAAATTATTAAAAAAATATGGATATACAATGAAATGAAAACGAATACATATTCAGATTATTAAAACATAGTAAATAAATATATTGAAATAAATATTACAAAATAATTAAATTTCAAAAGAAATAAAAATTAAAAAAATATTAAAAGTGAATAAATAATACTAACTAAAATAATATTAAATTAAATAAATAAAATCTACTGATTAAAAACATAATATATTAAATATATTATGTTATTAAATAAAATTTTAAAATGAATATTAAATTTTGAATAAATTACATAAATATTAGGTGTGTATGTGTTTCTATATAAGATTTCATTAATTACGTAAATATTTATATGTGTGAAATTAATGTATATATATTTATATATACAAGATTGATATGTATTAAATAGAACAATGACATAATATATATGTGTAATGTCTACTAATGAAATAAATAATAATAAGAATGAATAAATTTAAAAAATTAATAATTGTTATTAAATATATAGATAATTTAAAAAAATGAATATTTATATTTGTTAAAATGAAAATTAATTCATATTAATTATATAAATTATATCCATATTATAAAAATTATGTGTTAATGAACAAATGTGTATAAAAAAATATTAGAAAGTGGATAAAATTACATTAAAAATTGAACAATGAAATTTTGAAAATAAATATGTTGAAAAAAATATTAAATATGTTAATAAATAATTATATATAAAAAAAATAAAAATGGATTAATTGCAAAAAATATTAAATAAATAATTTTTTTAAAAATATAAAATATAAAAAAACTAAACACATAATTAACATTTTCAAAGAATAAATTATATTAAATGAATGCATGTTAAAAATGAGTGCAATTTAATTATTTATGTATATATATAATCAAATAATTCATATATTATTTATAATTAATAAAAATGAATAAATTTATTAAATACTTATTATACTGATTAAATATTTAATTTACTATTTATTATAATATATATTAAATTTATTATTTTTATATAAATTTATTCATTTTTATTAATTATAAAGAGTATACTAATTATTTAATTATATATGTAATTAATATACTATTTATTACTATATATATTATATTTAATTATTAAAAATTTGGCATTCATCCCGGTCCAGCCTATGTTTCAACATGAATATATGTCTAAATAAACATGAATATATGTTAATTTTTTAAATTACAACACTATTAAAAAAATAGATTTAAAAAATATATATATATTCAAAGTTTTATTAACTAAATGTTTATTAATAAAAATGAATAAATTTAATATATACATATATAAATAATTATAAATAGTATATTAATTATTTAATTAGTATATAGAATATTTAGTAAATTTATTTATTTTTATTACTTATAAATAGTGTATTAATTATTTAAATATATATATAATATTTTTTAAACTTATTAATTTTTAATTAAAGAATTAATATACAAATTATTACTATATATATTAAATTCAATAAATTATATATAAATATAAATAAATTATAAATATATTATTTATAAATATATATATATATATATTAGTATATATTAATATATATTAATATTTAATATATAACAATATACTTATATATCTATATATCAATATGTATTTTTGTGTATTAATATTTAATACATCAATATATATTTCTAAATACAAAATAATAATTTAACTATAAAAATGAATAAATATAATTAAAAATTAAAAATGAATAAAATTTAAAAATTATTAAACAAATAATCATTTAGAACAAAAAATTTAATATATATATATATATATTAATGTTTAATATATTCATATATATCAATATATATTTTTATATATGAAAAAAGAATTTAATTATAAAAAATTGAGTAACTCATATTGATCTCAACCTGAAGGGTGGGCCATTTATGCAGCCCAATAAGGAAGGCATGTTAAGCATGTGGACCACGGTGAGTAGGGGGTGGGCCAAGTCCCGTAGGGGATCATTCATGTCATGACAGGCCTATTAAGGTTTGTAGAGAGTGTATATGGGAGCTCATCCTCATAGCAGGTTTTTCATGTGTTGATTCCACAGAATCATATAAAAAGAAGCAGTCAAACACCAGCTAGTTCAACGTGGGACTTGAGCGTGCGATCACTCAAGTTTTATTAGTTCTAGAAAAGGTGTCGATAAAGGGTACCCTTTATCAGCACAATAAAAAATACTAATAAAGGAAACTCTTTATCTTTGTAAAAAAAGTGTTGATAAAGGTGTTATTTTATCATCTATTTTTTTAGCACTGATAAAAGGTGCCCTATATCAACACTTCTTTTAGAATTGATGAATGAATCCTTTATCAGTGCTTCTTTCTAGCACTGAATAAACCCAAATATATAGAAGTGAAACAAACAAACATCCCCAATCATTATGTCATTTTCCCAAATAAATGCTCTTTGGCCTTGAAATTTCTGAAATTCACCCAAATGAAAGGGAGAGATAAGGAATACATGAATGAAGTAAATGTGATGTTACAAACTCCCCACCATAAGACTTTCTATCCCTAAGATTTCATGTGGATGAATGGTGATCCAGAAAGAGGTGAGTCCACTACTCCTTCACTGACGTTTCATACTCCCAAGTCTTATGAGAATCTGATTTGTTTATCCATAACAATATGACTTATGAGATTTACTCCCAATGCAAGACTTTCACCTAAGATTCAATGATCTATATAGGATTATCTACAAAAAATCTTTTGGATCTAACTCAATCTTTTCCAAACTCAAAACATGAGAGGGGTCAGGATGATATTTCTTGAACTTAGAAATGTACAAAACATCTTGAATATCCATCAACTAGGCTGATAATTCCAACCAATAATAAAACCTACCCAAGTGGCTCATTGACCTAAAATATTACAACATATCTTAGACCCAACTTTCCCAATTTACCAAGGCAATGGCTACTCGACAGAGGAGAAACCTTCAAGAAAACCTGATCACCAATACAGAACTACAAAGGATGATATTGATGATCTGCATAAGATTTCTTTAAACTCTAAGATGTAACCAGACAGTGACCTATATCCTAAATCCTCACTGACGTATCCATAATGAGACTTGATCCCATAAGAGAGGCATTTCCCACCTCATCGAAAAAAATAGTTGACCTGCATTGGAAACCATACAAAGCCTCAAAGGGAGACATTCTAATTGAAGATTGATAAATATTATTATAAGCTATCATAACCAATCCCAAATGGTTATCCTATGATCCACAAGAATCCAAGATGTAGGAATAAAGAATATATTCTAATATTTGAATAGAACGTTTTGTCCGGTCATCTTTCTATGGATTGTAAGTTGTACAAAACCTGACCAGATCTCACATCACCTCATTAAGAATCTTCCAAAACCATTAGATCAATCTGAGATCCCTGTCTATAACAACATTAGAGGTAACTCCATGTAACCTCACAACCTCATGCACATACATCTTACCCATATCATTAACTTTAGTGGTGTACCTAATCCCTAATGTAGAGAATTCAATCTGAAGAGAGTGACCAACCAAAAAATTTCTCCCCACCAAAAATGGTTTCTCAAATTCCTTTGAAATCATCATCCAAAAATTGACCCTGCAGAACAGACTCAAGGATAGATAATGATAACGAAAAACTAGTTAGAAAAATACCTAAGGCTTCCTACGGGGTGTCCAAATGCAACTGAGAATAAATTCCCATAAGTTTCTACACTTTCTTTAATTCCAAAACTTCTGGAGATGAAAATTTATTACTAAAAGCGTCTACAGTGGTATTACCCTTGCCCGAGGTGTAAGTGATATCAAATTTTAACATCTAAAGGTATTCCACCCCCCACCTTTAAATTATTTATGTAAGAGGATATAGTTCATAATCTTATGGTCTGAAAAGACTGTGAACCTCTCCACAAAGAGACATTTATACCAATATTTAAGTGCATGTATAACTATAGTAAGCTCCAAATCATGAGGGGGTCATTCTTCTTATGCAGTCGAAGATGGAAAGATATATAGGCCACAACATAATCACCCATCATAAGCATAAAACCCATAACAATACTAGAATAATCAAAGAACACCACATATACTTTACCAGGATCGGGTAATATCATAATAGAAGATGATTTCAAATGTCATTTCAGTTTATCAAAAGAAGGATGAAATTTCACATCCCATGTGAACATCACCACTTTCTAAGTAAGAGTGGTGAAATGGGAATACAACTTTGAGAAATCATTGAAGAATCATTGATAATATCTAGTAATATTAAAAAATCACTGAATATCAAATATGTTTCATGGATCATCCCATGACAAAACATCTTTTACCTACTTAGGATCAACTGATAAGCCATGTTTAGAAATCATGTACCCCAATAATCTCACTTCTTGGATACAAAAATTATATTTTTAATGATTTAAATATAAATGGTAACTCTTAAGTATTTATAAAATGAAACTCTTATGGTTCTCATGCTGATTCTTAGATCTTGAATGAAAAAAATTACCATACACAAACACTACCACATAGGTGTTGAAATACTAATGGAATATCAGGTTCATCAAATCCATAAAAATATAAAGAACAATAGTCAAACCAAAATGTATCCCAAGATATTCATAATTTTTATAACTACTCCAGAAATCTATTTTGGAATATCAGACTTATGAACTATAATCTGATAACAACCCAACTAAAGATTGATCACTGAAATCCACTTTTACACTTTAACTGATCAAAAAAATAATCCCCAGGGGGAAATGATACATATTATTAACTGTTACTCAGTTCAAATTCTGATATTCCATGTGAAATTTAACTAAACCATCAACCTTGTTAGAAAAGAGCACTGGTGCTACACAAATGGAAAAACTGGGACAAAAAAACATTTCTCTATGATATCATTCAATATAATCTTATGGTCTTTTAGATCTAAAAATTCCATAAAATAAGAGGGTATCAAGATTAGCTATGTACCCAACATCGGATCAATCATAAACTTCACCTCCCTCTCTATAATAGAACTAGAAAGGTAATCTGGGAAAATGCCATGAAATTATTAAAAAACCATGATAAGATCAATAAGAGAAGAAATATCATTGTGATTAACTACAATAGCAGATAAAAAACCTTGAACTCTAGGTTTAAAGGTCATAAATGACCAGACCTCAGATCCCAATCTCCCTAAAACACATAAGATATCCCATCAGTAATATGGAACGAGACACACCGATGATAAAAAATAACCTCAGCATGATGAGTGATAATCCAATCCATCCTAATGATATTGATAAACATATCCATATCAAGAACGAATAATTCCCATACTAACTCTGCATCTTCTATCAATAACTAATAAGAAGGATGTTGAAACCCAAACCATTTCCTCCTCCCAAGAGGTGTCACTAACTCTATAATAATTTACATGAGACCCATTGGATGTTTAAGCACATAAAAAACATGAATAAATAAATTAGTAGGGTAATTGGTATCAAATAAATAAATCGTTATATAATATGTAATAAAGATGTTACCTATCACTATCATTGGACCTATGTCAACCTCCATTGGAATCTCATCCACTACATGAAGGTGTTTCACCCATTATGCCTATAGATGGATCTCCATATACATTGAAGAATCTAAATGTGTCATAGTGTCCTTTAGAGATCATTATCTATAACTATAATGAGGAGTATACATTGCTTGATTGAACCTCTGCAAATGGCCATAACATCCACAACCATTACACATCTGTATAGGTTCATTACAAAAATGTTGGTTGTGCCTGGACATTCCACACTAATGTTAATTCGAGGGTACAGTAATGGTTGTAAATAATTTCGAAAAGGAATCCCACTTCTGAGAACCACCTCCACCACCCCTATGATGATTATACCACTTCTTCTTTTCCCCAACATTCCACTGAAGCTACTACTAGGTGGAAGATAAGTTCTAGATAGATTACCTTGTATTCTATATCCATAACAACCATTATTTCCCAATATACTATCTCTAAATATGTAGAAATTTTACGAAAGAATATGTGTGATCTAATATCCATTTGAAAACCATGGCGATACTTATGAGATTTCAGTTAGTTATTCTTTTCTACCCATGGATAAAAACAAACCAGCTCTGTGAACCAATTGTAGTATGATAACATCGATCTCTGTCCATTGTGAAAAGGGGAGAGACTCCACAGACTTCACCATCATTAGAGACTATGGATATAAATTATAGAAGAATAGGTTCTTGAAACCCATCCAATCCAATCTCACATGCCTATATATCTGTACCATGGAATCCCACAATTTCTTATGGGGATCCTCAAGTCTAAACGATGCATGCATCACCTTGATAATCTCATATCTATCCAAGAAATTGAATATTTGATAAATATTTTCCACTTAATACTTATCCTGTATGGTATCATTCAGAACCTTAAGGGAAAGTGGTTTCTCATGTAATAACTCCTCATATCAATCCCTTTCTCCTCTCGATCATGGATGTACTTCGACAACAATGATCTGGGATTTTGGTACATTCTGTTATATGGAACGAAATAATTGAACAATAATATTTATAATATTATGATCCAAAGTTTTATTCCCTTGAGGTGTTTCCACTACACCCTCCTGTTGAAACTTTGGAAGACGTTTCAAAGGCCTATCACTCCACACTGAAAACAGAAGAAAACATCAAACGACTCGAAAAATATCAATTCATACCAAAAAGACATAATAAAAAACTGAGATTAAGATTGAGAACTCAAAACATGAGACCCACATCCCAACATTCCATGGTAACTTGATTTGGATAACACTAAGATCTAGCCATACACTCCCCACAACAAACCTCGCAAATCACAAAAATCTTACCCACATTCTACCAACTTCCCAAAATTGTGCATAAACACCTTCGAAATACTTTTGTAATGAACCAACCTAGGTTTCCCACAATCATAGACCCAACGTGATTTAGTACATACCAAAAGGGAATTCCAGATCTCCATGGGATGGTGTATATAAGTAAGATATTGGTACTCAGTAGAAATGTCCACTCATCAAGAAAATTGACCTATCCCAGAGAGGCATCCACCCATAGATCAAGTCAAAGAAAATATATGGGTACCATTATTCCATCTATAGCATTCCTACTCAGTAATTCAGTTATCATTTAGTACTAAAATTTCATCTAAGAACAACCACGCTACCAGAGCATACTGCGATGGATTTCACCCACCAACCCCAATGGAATTTTAATTTAGCATGTTGTAAAATAGAAACTCTATCAGTGTATCCTAGATGATTTTAAGATAGGGGGAATGATTATCATTAAGACAAGTGAACACCAAGAGGGTATTAATATTTTCTTATAATACCTGAGACACTCCATCCATACACAAGATGAAGTTCTCAGTATGGTTTTGAATAAACCGTATCCAACCATTGGAAGAAGAGTTCTTGAACCACTATTGGTCGACTCTTTTTGGTGAATCTTGGCTAAACCTCATGACACATCATCACTACCTAACCATGATTTCGTCACCACCCAATGCGTCCTTGGGTAATGTAATATTTAAAGGTTGCATAAATAGAGAACCACAATATTGTTCTACTTCCTCACAAGAAAGGACATAATTAAAACTCAGCATCCTTAAGGTAATTCAAAGAAGCACGAACCATTTCAAAAAGGACCTCCTTAGTTGTGTTCCTTATACTTGGAAGGAAACACCTCTTATGAAACCAATATGATTCTCCCCACCTTAGGAGTGTTCTCATCATCATATGTACTGATAAATGGATCACATACCATGACACATGCTCCGTCAACCACTAACCTTGGGTCCTAGAGGTGTTCAACCATATTTTAGAAAGAATTTACCCAAGAGGAAAGACAAACCAACCATGTTCAAGAAGAATATGCCAAATTCACATTATATTCACATGTGATGCTCCACTGATCCATGATTACATATGCTGAGGAATTAGGCATAAGATACAAAAAACAACTAGTGTATCAAAACATCAGGTCCATCTTGGGATGTTACCCCAAGAATTGAGAGAAGTCATATTTCTTTTAACACTCAATTCACTCTACCTCATAGATGACCGGTGAGAAAGGCATAACAACTCAAGCCATAAACAGTTACCACAAAACTCAACTGGCCTGATATCTCATTTAGTAACTCGATGAGTACCGCGTAAACCCATGCATACTACCTTGAGGTTCCTATAGAAAAAAGAGATATCCTTGATGATATCCAAAGACTTATCATTTATATGAATCCCTGTATTTTATGGAAAATAAAAAGAAACAACCCAAAGTCTCATTACACCATATGACTGACAATTTGGCTGAAGACCTCCTGAGTCATCATTTAATGATAAGGAAGTAGAAGAACAGTCACATGACCTACTACACGGCTGACCATTTCCAAAACATGTTTAACTTATAGAAAAAGATCATTACCCAATGCTCACACCCATAACAAGGGTTAAAACACCTAGAAAAGACCCTTCAAGAAAAGGGGTAAAATATAAACCAACCACCCATACAACTGAGTGTTACTTTAATATTAAGTTCCCTACATAAGACTATGGCACCCTAGTTGTACCACATGTAAAAAAACTCATCAGATCCGCTAGCAAGGTTCTTAACTCTTGAGGGTGATACCTACAATGGGCTAGCCACCCTTACTAATGTAGAAGGCGTCGACTCTATCGAGAGGTGATTCTTGAAATCGTCACTATGATTAAGGGACTATAATTTAAGTTTGAGCTATAGAAAAAGATGTCTACCATTATTTCTCACACTCCCATTCAATGTAAAGCTCAAGGAAATATTTAATCTACCCTTACCTGAGGGTTAAGGATAAGGTCACTACTTAAGTATCCATTTTAATTCATTACCTTAACTTACATTTAATTATTTAATCATTTAAATATATTAAAACAATTTCATGTACCAGTTATGAAAAAAATTATACAATAAACTTTATTTATCAAAATCCAAGAGGTACACAACGAGTTTTATCAAACTTTCTTTTTAAACATTAATTATTTAATTGACATCACATCATAATTAGGCTACTCATTAAAAAAATCTCATTTTTAAACATAATTCATTTATTTATAAGGTTTTAATAATTGGATAATTTAAACAAAATTTCAATTGAAATATATAGTGGAAAATAGTTGTTTGGTTTTAATCGGTGTTTTTAACTAACTAGCACCTCATTTAAGTACAACTCATGTGCATATAACAGGTTTGATATAAATTAAGGATGGGACTAGTCAAATAAGATTCCACCGTATGCTTATATGAAAAACCATATAAATATATGTGGACACTTTAAATAACCATCCCTATATAATTTAAATATACCCCCATGGAGTCGGGCATATAGGCATATCAAAAGAAAGGCAGCCTACAAGGGTCCCATCAAGCCCTTTTTTTCAATTAAACTAAAAAAAGCTAAAATTTTTAAATTTTAAGATTTGAAAACATTATTAATGGGTAAATTTAATAAGAAACATGCCCCAACTTACCTACTTGGGTCTATTTGTTCATTTAATAATTTTTTCATACGGGTCGTCATGCCCAAGTGATAGAGATATAATTATTAATAAAGGTAACCATTTCAGTTAAGGTCAAGGTAAAAAACTTTTGAATGTGTGAAATGATCTCATGGAATAACATTCCTTTGTATAATGGTTTTATTATATGGGTTATTAATTCTTAATTTATAAATAACCCATACACTTTATAGATTGTAGGAAGGCTCCCATTTAATCACATCCAATTTATTTTAATTTTGATCTTTAATAGCTTTTACATTCAAGAAAAGGTCAAAAATTATATTAAACTCAAAAAACATGGTTAGATTTAATGGGACACCATTTATAAAATTATGAAGTTCTCATATACTTTATATATTGACACTTTTCTTCCATCTAACCATAACAATTTTATTTCTGCCCATGCAACCAATGGTTCATGGATCAGATGTTTCATGGTTAGTTTATCAAATAGAATTTTCCTATTAATCTATACATGAAAAAACCACTTATATTAATGTAGGAATTTAATTTTCCCACCATTTTGTCACAATTTTTTATTCAGGTCATGAGATCACCAGTAGTAAATAAAAGTAAACACATCAAATAAGCACTAAAGAATGACCAAATAACATCGAAATTCACAATGTAAGTAAGGAAAACAACCAACATGATATATAATCAAATTACATTAAATAAATCATAGAATAATTGAACATAATCTAAGCATTCTAATTAATTGCCTAAGAATAGATAAAACTAAGAATGTGATTAAAATACCTAACATGGTATATAGTAGGAAGACAATCAACACATAAGGTACATCAACAATTTCAATTATCCTAAGAATTAAATATACATGAAATGGAATATACATAGAATTGGAATCCATGTGTGCCTATAATGATGCATGTAATATAACATCCTTTTCATATCTAGACAAGGGTAAATACTATAAATCTCATAAATCTGTAAGTAGTGAAAAATACACCAATCAATCAAGGTGAAATCATAATCAACTGTAATAACAAATAACATGAACAATAATCTTGTCTCTAGCCACCTGTACTTTCCCCCAATGTGGGTTGATCAATACCAAAAAAAACTATTTACCAAGTGAGGAAACATCCGTAATCTCATGTCTACTAGCTCAAAAAAGTAATACAAAGAAAAAAGAGACTCTGATACACTTTGTAATGTACTGATCCAACTGAACATCAAAACCCGTAGCCAGACCGGTCAGCACATGGACTCAAGCATGCCTCCAAGTATGCCAGAGGATTTTTACTAGCAATGACGGTCTAATGGTGGTATGTTATGGAGAATATACCCTCATGATCAGAGTCACATAGTGGTATAATTGTAAATAATAAATAAACAGCAGAAAAAGAAATAATAATAAAGATGAAGTAGTGAAAGATAAATATAATAACCGAATAGAGATGGAAAATTACAATATACTAAAATTCATGCATGTACAATTAATTATAAAAATATACAAGAAGGAAAATATAGAATGGTACAACATGGTAAAAAAATGAACAAAGTCCCCAATGTCTATCTCCATGAGCATCATGAGCTCCAGCTCATTCATATTCTCCTAACTCCCAGGTAAAAGCATGAAAATATAAGAAATCAACTAAGGATCCCAATCCTAAAACCAATGAGGCTTGTTCAGGTACCCTAATGAAATAGAGGCAAAAATGGGTGTTATATATACTTACTAGGCCACAAAAAAAAAATATTTCTAAAGCCTAATTATGTTCGTTCATATAAAATAAGCAGTGTTCATGTTTATCAAAATTGTATAAGTAATGAAAAACAAATAAATAACCAAGTCAGACTCAAATTCATCAAAGACACCTGGCTCAACCATACCTACTTCATCCTATTATGGAAATGTTAAATCCATAGGAAACCTATAAAAAATATATATGGGTAATGTGATAAAAAAATGTCATAAGATAGTTATCATGAGATAGACTAAACCCAAGCATGTGATTTGGCATGGAAGATGCATCCCTTGGATAAAAAATATGAATCATCAGCCTTCACTATAAATAAGATTACCAAAATTATATAAACATAATCATGGGTCTTTTATAGTAAAAACATAACAAGGAACCCATGTGTCACACTAGGACCGCCATAAATGATCATCATCGTCAAAGTCCATCCCATGTGATATGTGAATAGAGTCACAAGTATCTCCCTTAGTCTACTATGAGAAAACGACCTCTAATATTGTATGTAGTATCTCACATAGGGGGGAGAGTCTCACTTGTGACCTAGTTAAAACATCTATCCACTGATCCTATCCAAGGTTTCTCCCCTATATAACTGATATCGCTTGTGCTGAGGTAAGAATAACACACTGTGAGCCCATCCTAGAATACCAATATCACCCTCGATGTATACACGAACATTAAGTGAAAAAAATCAAAATAATGATGAGAATTTCCTTGGTATTTCTTATAAGGAAACCCAAGTATCACTTATAGTGTTCAAAATTCATTTAATTAACTAAACTAAACAATACAACAGACCTTGTTAGTGTGCATTCCCTAATATGAAACAAGGGCGCTTTAAGAGGGCCATGCCCATTTTCCATTTCATTTTAGAATGAAAAGGGATGGATAAATAAATTATCCACGTCAAAAATTAGGAACACTAAATAAGGCCATGGAAACATCCATACCATAAATCCAATCAAGGAATAACACATATATCACTATTCCAATTTGAAGAAAGCACACCTCGTTAGGGGGTTTTGTTAAAAAAATGATGTTGTTTTTCAAAAAATTCATTTTTTTTACTCTATGAAATCCAATTACAACATAAGGCATAAATAACCCCACATAATATATGGTTATTAAATAGGAGTTCATAAAAATTTATTATATAAAAATATAGCACATCCCAAGGGGTGGCTCTAACAAAATAATAAAACATTTAGAAAGTTAGACTAAACGAACCCACCCAAAAGTGTGGGTTTGGGTTGAGTTTATAAAATCCAACCATGCCAAAAAGTATCTAAGCACATCATAATCAAAGCTATGTGATTTAATACAAGGTAATTTATTATTTTGAAGTGATATCGGGAAATTTTGGCACATAGAACAGAGAAATTTTACAAAGTAGTGAAACCTAAGGTAAAATATATAGATCACCTAATTAATGATTAGGAGGACCCACATGCCTGATATTGAGGTTTGATTTATTACAGTATGAGATAAATCTAAGAAATGGATGAACACCCTGAAAATAGGTTAAATTAGCTCACATCATGATAACATTTTTAAAAGGGAAATAAACAAATGAAGGAAGGAAGAGGAGTCATAGGCATAATGATAGCACTCCATTACAATTTAAATCTCTCGAATTAGATTTCGTATGAGTAATATCCCTTCTTGGTTAGAGGAGGGAGGGAGGAGGTCTCATGGAAGGGTGATGTATGTAGGTAATAGGAGAATAAAGAGGAGGAAGAAAGAAATAAGAATCAAGGGAAATTTTCTAAATTCCAAGTTTTTTAATGAGGTGTATGGTTTGGTCACACAATTTCCCAAACCATGCACTAACTATGAAAGTGGCACTGCATAAGAAGGGAGGATACATGGTTTATGCACATGGTTAGGGAAATTGTGCACAAACCATGAGTTTTCTCTCTTCCTAGGAACCTTCAGTAAGCCACACAATCGTATGGATCCTCCTACATGGTTAAACCAAACTATGTGGGACCTCCAGATCTACTGGATCAGTTGCATGGCTTGTCCTAGGGCCTACATGGTTTCAGAAAACCTATATTCCCCCTTCATCATTCTCTAGGTTTGAGGTTTTAGAACCTGATTCTCCCATAAATCGATGGAAAACCCAAGATACCCCTAGGTCCTCAAACCACATATAAAAACAACTCATTTGAGTGTTCTAAAACTCAAATTTATATTCTCAGACTTAGTTTAAATAACGGATCATCCTCCAACTGATAAAATTAAAATTCCAATGAAATTTCATCCATATCAAAAAAAAAATTGGATGCAACAGATTTCATTTCCTCCTCATAATCACCATGAAAAACAATTGGAGGAGGATAAAATTTCCAATATAGATGAACTTTTCTTATTTTCACACCCACTTTTCATTTCTATTTTTATATTTTATGGGATAAAATTCTTTACTTTATTTAAAGGGTAATCCAAGACCAATGCCCACTAATGGAAATTGGAAAGAATAAAATATATTGGTTCCTATTAAAGAACCTAAAACTACCATCAGATTGGGTTTAGAAAATGGAACTACCTACTTGGTGTGGGAAACGAACTAGGACCTACATGGGGGTTCAAACCAATATTTCTTTCTTTTTAATGACTTTAAAAAAAATATTTATGTTTAATTTTTCTATAGGTTTCAAAGTGTAAAAAATATAAGATTATATCTCAAATATATCTAGAAATTACCTAGAGGAGATGTTAATTCCAACTTTCAAGAAAAAAATCATATTGTTTATATCTTTTTACACTTGTTTCTTCACTTCAATTGTTTTATTTTTTTTTTGAGTTTTCATGTGGGAGTAGTGAATAAATGTAGAGGTGGTTTTTCAAAATGTTTTTGATTAGTTTCGGACATTTTTTATCAGATTTTTAGAATTTTTATTTGGAATCTATAAATAAATTATACATGGTATATTTTCCAATTTTTAGTGTTTTTTTATTCTAGGAAATTGAGTATTTAAATATGTTCTTACTATAGAATGAATTCCATACTCATTTTGTGAATTTTAATAATTTTAAAATTATTGGAATTAGGGTATCATTGAGTAATTTTTCCATTTATTTCATGGAAATTTATATTTTAAAAATACAAAAAATATTATACTTGAAAAATATAATTATGGAATAAAAATTATAACATGTGGAAATTATATTTTAGAATTTGAATCTAGGAAACTTGACCACTTTGAAGAAGAAAAAAACCTTAGGGTGACAATATATAAGATACTCATATAATACCATTGAAATTGGATTAAAATGGGTAATTTGTAATCCACATGAATTTCTATGAAATTTAAGAAATAGGTGTGTGAGAAATAAAAACCATTTATAAATTGAATAATTTATTTTCACATGCATGGCTAGGAAAAATTAAATAAGTTTCTAACTGAAAGAAATGAATAGATTTATGTGGGATAAATATTGAAACTAGTTGAAAACAGGGGTAATTAACTTATCAAATTGAAATTTTATTTTTATTAAGGCTGTGGAAAATAAAAATTTAGTACATGGATCTATGATAGAGGAATAATTGAAATTTCCCATTATTAATGTTTTAATTACACTAAAATCTATTTTGGTTTCACTTTAGAACTAGATCATTTATTTAATAGAAGTGAGAAAATGAAGTAAATTCAAATGAGAGGTTTGATATTTTCAAACAAGAATGAATATTTCCTTTCTATTTTGGTTTTGGTATTTGAAAATATACAGGATAGTCTTTTTGTTAGGATGAATTCATTGTATTATTTTAGATTGTAATAGTGTAAGTATGGGGGAGTGATGAAAGTCAATATTTTCAAATTGTTAATAGGAGTTTCAATGGAAATTAACCCCATAATTGATTTGATATATGGGTAATTCATTCATATTTTTTTACTTTTGGAAATCTATAGTTCAATTGTTAAATAAATCGAATCATGGTTTTTTGATGATTTGTTCTCTTTGGAATTAATTATGAAATCCAAAAAAATTATTTTGAAATTGGAAACTACATTTTTAATGGGATTTTAAATCTGAGTTTCATTTATTCAATTAATTTTGATATTAATATGGGAAATCCTACACTGAGAATACAGTTTTCATGAGTGCATATTGATACCAAAAAATAGAAAAGTCTTACTAGTATATGAGTCATTAGGATTCCATCATATGGGTAATTTTATCTGGGTAGATTCTTTCCAAAGGAAATTAATGTTTCATTTTTTCCAAAGTATATATCATTAATTCAATGTATTATGTATGATTCATGGAGGAATCATATTATTCATATGTGTATGATTCATCGAGACACTGTGTATGTGTCATCTTAACCAATGTGTGATTCTTCTATAGGTAACATATGATTAATCCATTACCAATGTAAATTTTATTTTCTCTATGTAAGTTTCATGGAGGCTATAGTAAATTCCATTTTCTCTGCATTATTTTCATCAATTCTAGTGTACATGTTGTATTCCCTTGGTGAATTTCAAATCAATTTCAACCCATCAGGATTTAAATAAAAAATAAACAAAATGGGAAAAGAACAACATAAAATCTACTCTCATTGTGTGAAAAAATGGGTTAAAATCTAGAAACTGATCCATTTGAAGATCATTCATATGAATAAGTAGGTGCTGATCATTGTAAGAATCCTAAGTAATCAAGAAGATTCTAAATTCATAACTAAGGTAATTTAAACCCTCAAGCTATACATGTGGAATTCATCCGAGGAAGAGAATATTTTGTAGCGAACTGAATTATAATCAAGGAGAAACAATAATAAGAATCTTGATACTTATAAATATGCTCCCCCTATACCATTGATTCAGCTCCTGCTAATAGTATTTAGAATTATATAGCTTCTACATTTCAATTCAGCGATCATCACATTTCTAGGTTATTATTATTATTTCACTATTACATTATGCTTCTCTACCACTTTGAATTAATGTTTCAAGATCTCATCAATAATGAGTTGATATCCTGAGGATCACCCACTGGATGACTAACAATGACTCCAAAGTCTACACACCTGGCTTTGTATTTTCTATCATATTCTGATATTTTGGGTGATTGAGGGGAAGAGGTTATGATTGTACCTCTCACTTATAGCTTCCCATTTCCTTTCCCAATTCTAAAATCTTTTCCTACCTCGATATTTATATCCCTGTTGTACAATGGGATCAGAGTTCGGAATAGAGGAAGGACTCATGGTTGTGTACCATTTAAGAGAGTAGTGGGAAGATCATTTGGGGAATTCCCTGCATGTGATATTCATTCAAACAATTTATCCAGTGGGGTTGTGTGTAGTTGGTTGGAGCACAAAGAGAGTATGATGGGGAGTCTAATAAGTGAGATAATTAAATATCATTAATGTTGAATTAAGGGGTGTCTCTATTATTTAATTCATTTTGTTCTTTATTTTTATTTTATTTCTTGTTTCATGCATCAAACCCCATTCCATTTCTCTATTGATTTCATAATAAGATAAAATAAGACAAAAACAATCATAAGTGTAAGAATAATATATATTTATGCCAATATTCTTGATAGATGATCATATTAATCCATTTTCTATCATTATAGGTCTTACAAATTCTATTTGATAAGTATCATGTAACATGCTTCTTCATCAACCATGGATTTCAAAAAAAATAAAGCACCATATCGTATTAACGATATAGAAGATATCGTCAAATAAAATTGAATCTTTACAACATTATAAATAAAAATTAGCAATGTTATACACATAATTAAATTATATTTTATCATAAAATATAATTTATATGAAGTTTTACCCTTATATATCAATCATAATTTAATAATTCCTATTATCAACCATAAAATATAATATAGATAAAAATGATTAAAATTTTAATATTTTTCTTTGTTTTCTTATGTTTTATAAAACATTAATAAAATATAATAGATATTCCATTTATAATGATATTTTTCATGCATAAGTGATATATAAAAAGTTCATATTTTTATCTCATGTTTTTGGAAAATAAATAAAGTGTTTAATTATTTGTTTATTCCTTTAGAATATTCATGTTTATAAATTTTTTATAAAATATGAATATTTTGTATGCTTAATTTATGTGATAAATTTATTCTTATAAATTATCTACCCATGCATTAATTACCAGTTTTGAGAATATAATATTTAGTTTTCATCTACCTTGACCTCTGTTTGTAATTAAACTTGTTGGCTTGAATTTATTTTCTAAATATAGATTATACATATTAGGTTTTAAAATTAATATGAATTGTATTATTCATTAATTAAAGTATCCTTCAGTAGAGGGAAAATGGTTCGGACTTCCTATTATCCTGGAGGCACAAGCCTTGTTCTAGAAAGATATGGGTTGTCTATATGTGACTCCAAGATTACTCTTGCAAAGATTATCAAGCTTATATAATTCTAAACCTTTATATGAATAGTTTATATAACTTATGTATATGATAAATTTGTATATTTATTAATATGTATTCTATTTTTTGGTGAGTAACACAAAATGTGGGTTGTGTAAAGAGTTAAACATTAATATGGTGTGAACATATTAATTTGGATAATGGAAAATGGATTTCGAAACTAAATCATTAGAATCATTCATACACAAAGAAATAAAACATTATAAGATAAATATTGTGTGTGGGGTAATAGATATGAATTTAATATGAATATAATTCATATTAAATTGATGAAACTTTTAAATAAACCCCCTAAAATACCAAATGTATGATTCCTTCAAAATAATCACATGTCAAGACCTCAATCTTCCAACCAGGTAGTTTTATGCAAAGGTGGGGTGCCCATGGATTGTCATGTATAAGGAATGGTGGGTGTGATGAATCCTAAGGTTTGGGTAACCACATCCTATTTTCATCTTTGGGTGACGCTTAACAAGGACACACTATGGGTTAGGATACTAGAGGAATAGAGTTAAGTATTGTCAATATGATGGGATTAGACAAAGAGTTGTCTAATCATCTATCTAAGAATCTTAATTTTTATGATTGGAATGATTTCTTACCTAAATAAATATATTTAAAAACATCTCATTAATAGGGGTCATTTTTTAGTGAAATATGGGTCTTGTATCACTAAATGAATATAATGTATGGGGTCATAATGTTTATTGGGAGTAATTTCATTAAAATTCCATGATAAAAATATATAAAACATGATACTCACCCATAGATATATCATTTTTTATATATTGTGGAAAACTTCGTGATTATCATTTTGAGATATCCTATACATATAACCTATAAAATAGTTCAAAATTAGTACAAAATTTTGAGAAATTTTCTTAGTGAGAATCATTTTGAGCATCTAAATGTGAATGTTATAGAGTCTAATTTATCTAACTCTATCTCATTGGTATTAGATATTGAGTATACATCACACAATTTTAATGATAAACACATACTCAGAGATATGAGGGAATTGATAAAGGGAGAAGTATAACTTAATTTCAAGAATAGAGTAAGATTTTGTACTTTAAAAGACAGTATTTATAATCTAATTCTAGCCAATAGATTAGTTTTGGAATTAGAGAACTGTTATTAGGTTCTTACCATACATATATATTTGATTTATGTATCTTGTTTTGTCATACCCTGACCTTTGAAATTCCTTTATTTTATTCTTTCCATGGATTTGGATATTATGTTGGAGGTTTTGTTTGATCCCCTGTTTAAATTTTTTAGTTTTTATTGAAAAGTGGAGTTTTTGGGTTTGGTAGTAGGTGGATCATGATTAGCACATGATTAGGGGAAACCATGAGGCTTTACCAAGGAAACTGTGTAGCATAAGTTTGGTACCTGGAGCTTGGTACATGGCCTATGCATTCTTAGGGAAACTGTGTGGTAATCATGTGGTACAGTTCTGGAATAGGGTAGTGACATATTTTACGGTTGGCACAAAGTTTGGGAAATCATACGGCCAGCCCGTGTGTGGTTATTATCTTCTCCCGTAGGGTGCGCATGGTTGGCACATAGTTTTTCAAACCATGTTTCCAAACTGATCATCTTAACTAGGTCCTTAAATATGTGAAATTCCAATCTTTCCCCTATGTTCTTTTAACCCTATTTTAATTTTTCCTCCCCTCCTCCAACCTAGGAAAATCGGGGGACTATATGAGACCCACCTCAGTTACTCCCCAACATCCTTATATGCTTCTTGAAGGTTCCTAAGGATAGTTCTAATAATTCTTGGTTGATTTTCCCCTATTCCCTTCCTCCTATTTTGAATTCTTGGTGTTTATTGGTGAGGGTTATCTCTTGGATGAATGATAGAGGCAAGGGATAATGTGTGGATTTTTTTTGGATGTTAGGTTGTGATGTTTGTCTCTAAATCTTGGATCTCCCTTCTCCAAAAGTTTGGTTGTGTTCACACAAAGTTGAGGTATGTGTTTTCTTCTATTTCCTTTCTGGCACATTTTGTTGATACTTGAGCTTTCCTTTAATGCTTTTAAAATGTTATAATATTTCTTTTGATGTGATAGAATAACTTTTTAAGGCGTTTTAATGATGTAATATGGGTGAACAATAGTTGTAAAAATGGTTTATTTGATTATGACTATGTTAAACGCATGAAACATTTTTGATGATATGCTAATCGAGTTTTTAAAGTAAAATTGGGTGCTTTTGGTGGTGTTTTCCCTTCGATATATTTTGATAAAGTTTTTTGGATTGTGATTTGGGTTTTGTATTTGGAAAGTGGTAGATTTAGTGTGTAATTCTAGTTTGTGGGTTTTTTTGACTTAAAAGCAAGTGACGCTTCTTTAGAAAGGTGTTTTCAAAGTGATTTGAAGTGATTGTGAAATGAAATGTGGTTTTAAAAAATGAATTGATTGTGTTTCATGTGTGATTATTTATTGTGCCTTTATAAATATTTTTAATAGATTGTATGAAAATTAAAATCATGTTTTAAAGAGTTTTTGAGGATAAATGTGATGGAAGATAGTTTTATAAAGAATGTAGATTTTGTGGCACATGAGCTTCTTTTTTTACACTAAAAATATTTTTTCAAATTGTGAAGGTGATGTGAAGTGTGTTCTAAAATGTATTTAGTGTGTGTATGAATTTAAAAATGGGATTCTTCCATGATAATGATTGGGTCTTTATTTTCTACTTTTGTTTCATTTTCTAAATGGTTTTCGTGAATCATGTAAGTGGATTAAAATCATGTTTTTCACTTTCTACATGGGTTCGTGTTTATAATTTGTCATAAAAAATGTTTCATATTTGGAATGTAAGGGCTCATTTGGAAGTTCACTCGTGAGAGTGGTATTTTGTGTTGATTTTGGTAATGGTTTGGAAATGGTCTTGTAAATGAATTTGGATTAGAAATTATAAATTCATGGTTATCACCTTATGTTTTTTTGGAAAGCAGTTTGAAAAGTGAAATGAAGTAAAGACCCAATTGGAAGTTGTATATGGATTTAAAATTGTAATGGTAAACTCTATTGAAGATACTCCATACGAGAGAGGTGATCACGTAGGTGGTGTCATGTCTGGGTTTGGAAAGCACGGTGGTATGGACCACACATGTGAGAACCTTCCCACTCACCATGAATAATTTTTGTTATAACTACCATGGTATTCTTGTGTGTCATTTAGATGGTTGGGTGAGAGTTTCTTATTTACCATGATTTAGACATGTTGGTACCCCTCTTGACTTAATGGGTATGGGTGGGTTGTGCCACTGGATTGGCTAGTTTAAAGCATTCGGTTGGTTTTTGTCTATGGATCTACACCATATGTCGGCAGGTGAGTCTGATCTGAGTACGTCCAGGGACTACTCTAGGGATTTTAAAAAAATCTAATGAGTCTCAATATATTTGTTCTATTTAGTTCTACTATATATTTGATATCAGATTTGTTGGTTGTGCTTGGTTGGTTGGTTTCCTTTACTTTTTTCAAAAAACTTTTTTATTAAAAATCTTGGCTTTATATTTGAGTTTTGGCTTTGAAATAGGTTGTGGAAAGTTAAACTATTTATTATGAAAAGGAAAGATATATATATTGTTTTAAAAAGGGAGTTTTGGAATGAAATGTTTGGTTGTTTAAAATGATTTAAATCCCACATTATGTTGTATTTCAAACTAGTGTTTGTGAAATGTTTTGGGAAAGGAAATGCATTGACTCTGTGGTTACTACCTACTAAGTTGTTTAATCTCTCACCTACATATGTCACTCGAGGTCGTTAGACCTGATCTATTTTTCAGCCATAAGTTTCTAGGTTAGTTTCTATGGGAAAATGGTGCTTTTTCATATAGTGGTGACCATTAGGTCATGTAGATATGGTGTTAGCAAGGTTTGATCTCAGTTTCTCATTCATTTTTGTTTTGTTCAATTGTTGTTACATTTGTATTAGCTTATATAGTTGTTGATATCCAGTTATTGTTGGTTATGACATATGTTCAATTTATTTGATCCTGGTTTTTTATGCTAAATCATTCCCATTGGGATTACTTTGATTCACAGTATTAGTTTCTAACACGTGGGGATCAGGAATTCCCTTCAGGCTATGTCTCAGACCGGGTTAAATGCCAAGGTGGATGACATCCTAGCTTGGTTAGTTAAAAAATAGTATTAGAGAAGGCTCTTATTATTTAGGGTGTCAGTTAGTTGTATATTACGTCCATCGGGACACAGAAGGTAGGTACGGGAAGGATGTCATAAACCCTTACCTATTTCGATCCTCAAGTTTCTTGGGGGTAGTCTCAGTTTTGAGTCTTTGTTTTGATTTAGTTTGTGTGGATGAGTAATTCTAATGGAGGTGATCTAATTACATGTTGTGATATCACATGGAGTAATTACCCATGTAGATTCCAAGTTCATGATTCATGGTTCTCTTGGGTTTTAATACTTATTTATGGAATTACCCACTATCCATGTTGTCGATTTAGGCATAAATACTAGTTCCTCATTTCGGTAGTTCTTTTGGAGTGGTTATTTGTTTTGGTTTTGATTGGTGTGAGTGGAATTTCAATATGAAAATGTTTTTTGAAATGGAAATTATTTCTTCAAAGTGGTTTTGGATTGAAAATTAAAATAGGTTTGTAAAGGAGAAATTGATTTATAATTTTCAAAAGTTTGGAAATTTTTGAAGGAAAAGTGAATTGAGAATTTGATATATGCTTGGGTTTGATGATGGAATGGTCTGTATAGCCCTTTTTATTCCTTATCTAAATTCACATTTGTGTGGTTATGTATAAAAATTTCATGTCGGAATGTGTGCATGGACTATAAAAGAGGAAGTGGTGTGGATTCATATGTGATAGTTCATAAAGTTACATGGGTGAGTATTTAAAAACAAAACATTTTGAGGTTGGTTTTTCATTGAAAAGTCAGTTCTTATTTTGTGAATAAAAAATTAAATTCGCTGCTTGGAAAGGGTCCATAGAAGAAGGTGGTTTTAAAATTGAAATTAAATGAATGATTTTGAAAAGATTATTTTTTTTTTGCTTTCATATGTTTGTCTTGTGAGACTATTTTTTCGGATCGAGATGTTCTTTATGATTATTTTTTGGGTTGATATTGATTTGGTTTTGTGTTATTTATGTCGATCCGAATATTCCACCTAGAGAGGCCCCCAAAGTTTCTAGTGAGTCTTTCCCAGTTCCTGGTTATTCTAAGTAGTGGTCTATCTTTCATATTGATCTAGGTTCATTAGAGGTAGTTGAATGGATTAATGAAGTTGATTGTATCTTTAAATCGTTAAGAACTCATAAAGCTATGAGAGTTTTTGTTGTTTTATAATCATTTGAGGGTACATATTTGGAAAAGCAGAAGGTGATCATATCGTCATCAAGGCAAGTTATAATTACATAGGATTTTTTTAAGACCACTTTCATCCAATGGTTTGAACCTATGGAGGTGAGGTTAAAGAAAGTGGAAGGGTTATTATGTATTCAGCAAGGTTAGCAGTCAGTAAAGGCTTATGTTGTGTATTTCAAAGAGATGGTTTCATTCTCTTAGGAGATAGCATCACAAGTTTTTTATAAATCTACATGCTTCATTTATCCTCTTCTCCTAGAGATCAAGAAGCGAGTCCTTTTGTGAAGTGAATTTCAATTCATAAAATAGGTGGATGAGGTGTTCTTAGCCGAGTTAGTTCCCATAGCACAAGCAATTGGAAATATGGTGTCACTTCTTGCCCATGAAGGCTCCCCATCTATAGAGAGGTGTATTCTAGAGGAACCTTTTCTTAAAGAGTCTATTTTTTCAGTTCCAACCTCTCATTCATCAAACCTTTTTCTCATGTGATTCCAGTGTAGCTGGTTTGGGTATTTGAAGCCATATTATTGCAATACTCTAAAGACTTGTCATTGTTTTGACCATTTGGGATATCTAGATATGTTTTGTAAGAAGTGTTTCTGAATAGGAAGTATTGATCCGATTATTTCATCTCTTGAATGCAAGTGATTGGATACTTCATACATCAGGGCTTTATCTATAGGCCCTAGAGTGAAGTTTGTGTGTAGTAAGGAATCGTTGGGGTTTGGAGGAAGCTTGGTCTAGTTTTTGTATCCAGTGTTCGAGTCGATACAATTGAAGTTTCTTTGTTGTTTCCTTATATTGTAAAAATCATGGTAATTTTTTTATTTTTTTATTTTATTGATATTTCTATTTTAAATTCAATATTTTGATTAGTATCTACTTATTTTATTCTCTTACCAAGTTTTCAGTTCTGATTTTAGTTTGTGCTCATATGGAGATACTTCTTTTTTGAGAAATTGATAAATTTTAGTTTGGTTCATTATTCAGGTTCATGTTCCCTTCATGGGTTTTCCCAACAGTAGGGGTTTGGATTATGTAGGAAATTTTTAATTCTAGGGGTGGTGTTGTTTAACATGTGCGGAGAAGTTTTGTATAGTTTTTGTAGGGATTTCTCATGCCAGTTCCCTCGTAGTGATGTTGTTGGGATCTTTTAAATTTTGTGGTGTTAGTCTGATTCATTTGGTGGGGATAACCCTTTCATGTTCTCTCATTGGTATTTATACTATGGTTTCCTCTAGAAATGATCAGGTGTGACTTGTGAAACTAATGGTCACCCTGAGGTCTGTGGTTATTTTTTTGTTTTGATTAGGCCTAGAGTTGAGTTTTGTTTATATTTAGGCTGGTTGACATTATGGGTGAACAAATTGCATTTGGTGGGGAGAATTATCACACCCCTACCTTGGAAATTCCTTTATTTTATTTTTTCCTATCTTTCCATATTCTGAAGAAAGTTAGGGTTGGGCCCTAGTTTTAATTTTTTTTATAAAAAAAGTGGAATTTTTGGGCTTGGAACTAGGTGGTGAATGGTTAGTGCACTGTTAGGGGAAACCATGCGACTTCCATTGGAAACTATATAGCTTGAGTGTGGTTCTTTAGGCCTAGTGCACAACATACACACGACTAGGTAAACTCTAAAAAAAGTATGTGGTATCGTTCTGAAATCTGGAAGTGTCATATTACATGGTTGGCACATGATTTGGTAAACTGTGCGACTAGCATGTGTAGTGTGCCCCTCTTCTCCAGTAGGGTGTGCACGGTTGGATCACAGTTTCTTAAATCATGAAACTTACCAAGATCTTTAAATATGTGAAATTACAAACATTGTCCTCTATTTTTTTAACCCTATTTTGGGTTTTCCTCCCGTCCTCCGACCTAGTCACACCATAGAGGCTTCAGGAGACCCTCCTCCCTTGCTCTCTAACATCCTTGGATTCTTCTTGAAGGTTCCTAAGGTGAGTTATTGTAATATTTGATTGATATTCTCCAATTCCCTTCATCCACTTTTGGTTTCTTGGTGTTTCTTGGTTAGGTTTATCTCTAGGACAAACCATAGATGCATGGGATGATGTGTGGGTTGTTTATTAGATGTTAGGGTGTGTTGTCTGTCTCACAGGATTGGATCTCCCTTCTCCCAAAGTTTAGTTGTGTTCATACATTGTTGAGGTAGGTGTTTCCATCCATTTCCTTTCTAGCGCATTATTTTGATACTTGATCTTTCCTTTAATGATTTTAAAATTTTATAATATTTTTTGTGATGTTCTATCATAATTTTTTATTGCTTTTTCATGATGGAATATGGGTTTGAAATGGTTCTAAAAAGGGTTTATTTGATTATGCTTATGTTAAACGCATGCAATTTGTTTTCTAAAATTTCATTTGAGTATATAAAGTGAAATTGGGTGCTTTGGGGGGTTCTTTCTCTTGTTTATATTTTTATAATGTTGTTATATTGAGATTTGGGTGTTATATGTGGAGATTTTTGGCTTTTATGGTGTGATTATTCTGTGTGGCTTGTTGTTTTGATTTAAAATCAATTGATTCTTCTTTAAAAATGTGTTTCCAAAGTAATTTTAAGTGCCTATGAAATGAAAGGTGGTTTTCAAAAGGTAATTTTTTGTGTTTCATGTATGTCTCTCTGTTTTTCCTTTAAAAATGTGCTTAATGTATTGTGTGAAATATGAAAATCATGTTTTAAAGAGGTTTTGAGGTGAAAATGTAATAAGAATCAGTTTTTTAAATAATTTGGGCTTAGTGGAACAATAGATTATTTATTGTTCACTTAAAATATGTTTTCAAATTGTAAAGGTGATGTGAAGGGTGTTTTAAAATGGATTGGGTGTGTGTCTGAATTTAAAAATGGGTTTTTCCTATAGAAATGATTGGGTTTTTATGTGCTCATTTTTTTGTTTTCCAAATGGGAGTCATGAGTTGTGAAAATGGAGTAAAGGCCGATTTGTAACTTTCTATGTGGTTTAATGTTTTCACTTTGGATTCAAAAAAGTTTTGGATTTGTAATTGAAAGGACCATGTGGAATTGTTCTTGTGAGAGTGGTATTTTATGTTGATTTTGGTAATGGTTTGGAAATGGACTTGAAAATGTATTTGGACTGCCAATTTTAAAGGACCAGTTGACACTTTATGTAGTTTTTGGAAAGTGTTTTGAAAACTGAAATGAATTGAAGGCCCAGTTGGCTTTTTTATATTTCTTGAAAAGTGTGATGATTACCTCTATAGAGGATCCTCTATAGAGGATCCTCCATGGGTGGGTTGTGCCACTAGATTGGCTAGTTTATAGCTTCCAGTTGGTTATTGCCTATAGAGTTACAGCATATGTCAGAAGGTTTGTTTTATCTGAGTATGTCCATGGATCACTCTAGATTTTTTCAAGAAATGATCACAAGTTGATATATATTTTTTCTATTTATTTCTTCTTTATATTTAATATTGGATCTGTTGGATACATATGCTTGTTTGGTTTCCCTTACTTTATGCACAGCCCATTTTGATTACCTAGATTGGTTTTATATTTGATTTTTGGCTTTGAAATGGGTTTTGGAATGTGAAACTACATTTTCTGAGAAGGAAATATGTGTGTGTTGTTTTAAAAATGGTGTTGCGTAAAGAATTTTTTGGTTGTTTAAAATGATTTATAGTCTATTTTTCTATTATATTTGAAAACAGTTTTATGGACTATTCCAGGAAAGGAAATTCATGGACTCTTTGGTGATTACCTATTGAGTTGTTTAAACTCACACCCTACTTGTGCCACTTGGAATCAGTAGACCGAAGATATTTTGTAGGTAGAGGTTTCTGGTTTTGTTACTCTTGCAGAAGGGTGGTTTTGAGGATTATGGTGACTAGGAGGTCATGTGGAGATCATGTTATCATAGTTCAGTCTCAGTTTTGTGTTCATTTTTTTTGTTCAATTGTTGTTACGATTGGATCAACTTGTACATTTATTGATATCCGATTATTATTGTTTATACCATGTGTTTGATTTATTTTATCCTGATTTTTTTGGGATAAATCTTTCCCATTGTGATTACTTTGATTCTTGGAAATAGTTACCAGCCAGTGGGGATCAGGAACGCCCTTTGAGCCATGTCTCAAACCAGGTTTAATGTCAAGTTGGATGACATTCCATCTTGGTTGGTGACATGTTCAGGTAAAATGGGTTTTTATTCATTATTAAAAACAATATTTTTTATATATATAATAATTAAATGTTTTATGGAATTAGGAATATGGAAAATGGTTTATACATTATAGATATGGATAATCCTATCTATAATATTCAGAATATGAATTTCAAGGTTGATTCCAATCCCACCAAACTTTGGCATTTTCTCCTTGTATATATAAATGAGGAACACATATTAAGACTCTATAGATATGGATCATTGGATTCATTTAATTATGAATCATTTGATATAAGTGAATCTTGTTTATTAGGAAAGATGATGAAAGTACCTTTTATTGGAAAAGGTGAAAGTGTGAGTAGTTTGTTAGATATCATATATAGTGATGTATTTTAACCAATGAGCACATAAGAAAGGGTACAGTTTGGTTATTCATTACCTTTATCAATGATATTATTTTATATGGTTAGGTTTTTTTTTATGAAATTCAAGTATAAAAGTTTTGTAAAAGTTAAAATAATTTCATAACCAAGTATATAATCATCTAGGAAGAATTATTAACATTCTCTGATCTGATGGGGGTGGTGAATACTTGATCTAGGAATTCACTAATCATTTTAGAGATTATGTAATTTTTCTATAAATCACTCCTCTTAGAACACTATAGTGGAATAGTGTGTTTGTGAGGTAGAATCATACATTGTTGATCATAATTTGATCAGTAATGAGTCAGTTTTTCCTTCCTATTACACTTTAGAGTTGTGATCTAGAGATTACTGCATTCTTATTGAACTGTACCACAAATAAAGTAGTTATAAAGACACCATATAAGATATGGAATAGAAAAAATGCTAGTTTGTATTTTATGAGGATTTGGGAGTTCAGATCACTCATATTGTGATTGTATTAATATAATCTTGGTCCTAAATTAGCTAAATGCTTATTTTTTGTTATTCTAATGAAAATAATTGATATTACTTATATAATCCTACTGTACACAAAGTGTTTGTGTCCCAAAATTGTATATTTATTTAGAATGAATAAATAATTTGAGTTTTTAGTGGGAATAAATGTGAACTTAGATATGTTTAATAGAAATAAATGGAAAGTGTTCTTAATATAGAGGTTAATTCAGTTTCAAAAAGATTTGTGGAAGAACAAACTACTCGAGTCACACAACATCCACGAAGATATAGTAGTATTCATTAAGATCCCATGAGATATAGTTTTATTTATGAAAATTATAATGAATTAATTTTCATAGGAGTTGAACCTACTTCCTAATATAAGTATATTGAGAGTTTTGATTCTAATAAATGGTTAGAATCTATGAAATATAAAAATGAATCCATACGAACTAAACAATTTTGGAACTTTTTGGATTCACCTAAAGGGGTAATACCCATAGGGTGAAAGTGGATTTTTCATAAGAAAAATAATATGTATGGAAAATATTCTTACTATAAAGCATGTCTGGTGTCAAAGGGTTATAAGAAAATTCTTGGTATTGACTATGAATAAAACTATTCACTTGTTTAAATGATAAATTCCATTCAAATATTTCTTTCCATATCAGATCATTTTGATTATGAGATATATAAAATGAATTTCAAAACAACTTTCCTTAATAGGAATTTAGTAATTTATGTGTATATGATATATCCCAAGGGTTTTAAAGTACCAAATAAGTTTTTAAATTATAAAATTTTTAATAGTTCATTTATGGATTTAAGAAAGCTTCTAGGAATTAGAATATATGGTTTTATGATGTAATAAAAGATTTTGTTTTCACAAGGAATGTGGATGATTATTGTGTATATAATCTCATTAGTGATATTTTTGTATTTTTTCTAATATTATTTGTAGATGAAATACTACTTATTGAAAATGAAATACCATCTTTACACTCTATAAAGATGTGGTTGGGTAAATTATTCTCTATAAAAGACATAGATAATAAGCATACATACTAAGTATTTATAACTATAGAGATATATCTAAGAGGAAAAATGGGATCAGTCAAAACACATACATTATTAAAGTGATAAAGTAGTTTAGAGTGGAAAACTATAAAAAGGGTATTTACTGGGGTTGCATGGTATGATTCTTAAGAATATTTAAGATCATTTTTAAGATTTAAATAAGGATGTATATAATTACTTTGCATCTTCCATCAAATATATCATGTATTTCATACTGTGTACTTGAATTGATATTTCCAATGATCTTAGAATAACTAGTATATACTGGTCCAATCTTGGTGAGAGTCTCTAGATTGTTGTTAGGAATATCTTAAAGTACTTAATAAGGACTGAGGATATGTTTTTGGTATTTGTATGAGAGTATAATCTCTTTGTAAATGGTTAAAAATATTATAGTTTTCAATATAACAAATATGATATGATGTCTCAATATGGTTTAAGGGTTTTCCTGAATGGTGGAACTATCAGTTGGAAGAGTTTTAGAAAATCTGCAGTGTAAAACTCAACAACAGAGGGAGAGTTCATCACGACATCAAATATTGTGAAATAATTTTTTTAGATCAATAATTTCATCACTAAACTTGGTTTGGTTCTTAGAATAGAAGAAGTAATCAAGCTTTAACATGACAATAATAGTGGTATTGCTCAGCCCAAGGAACCCTAGTCTCACTGAAGGACCAAAAACATCCTTTCAAAATATTTTCTCATATGAGATATCATTGATAGGGAAATTTTATGATCTATTGGGTGGCTATATTATAAAATATAGCATATCAATTGAAAAATCCATTACCACATAAAGAATATGAGGGTCGTGTAAAATATCCTGGTATATGAGTCAGATGAAATGGTTATATAGTATATCATTATTTTATAAATAAATTCAATCTTGATTTTTTATTTATTTATGTGTGTTGTGACTAATTTTTTATCAATAGTTGGATGATAATATCACCTCAAAGTATGCCTTTGAGTTTTCCCTAATTTATGATTATTATGGAGTATTATGGGTAATGATTATATGCTAAGGTTATCATGAGAAGAAACTTGTACAAAATTAAAAAAAATTATATGAGATATAAAGAATAGACTGATGTGGTAATAAGTTCAGAATTATTACTTAGGCTCACCCACCAAAGTATAACTCATGGAATGTCATAAAATCATAAATATTTTCACAAACTAACCCAAGTAAACACTGGATTGGGTACCTGATCCATCCTACAATAAGGCATAAGAGGCATCACTGATTCTCCAAGGATGTCAAATAGAGATGGGCATCAAGAATAACACAATTTGGAATAATTTTTCCCATGAAAAAAAATGTAAAACCAATAAAAATAAATTAAAAATAATAAAATTAGTAGTAGAAAAGATATTGACAACCATTAATAACTCCATGTGACCTTATGGTTCACCCCCAATTATAAAACCAAGCCTGCACCATGAGAAACCCAAATCCAACTGTGCCTGAAACTGAAGATGATAATGTAGGTGTGATCACTAAGATTCTCATGATGGGTTCTAAAAGAGAAACTACACCCTATGCCTTAAATTTAAATATAAATCTATATAATACTAATTTTAATATATAAACATTTAAAAATAAAGTTTTCCATTCTTTTAAGAAAAAAGTAACATATTAATATTTTGAAATCCATTTCAATTTTTATTTTAAAAACCCATTTCCATGGAATAATACACTTTACAAATCCCATTATAAGAACAAACATGTTATTAAATAATAATTTTAGTAAGAAAACATAATATTGGAAACCATTTCATAAAAGTGATTTAAAACAAAGGAAAGTAGTGTGTGTGTGTGTCTAAAATGAGTGCCATGGGATCTTTTGAGTAGTTGAGATGTTCTATGACTGAGTCATAAACATTTACATAATCAATATATGCAGTTAATGATTTTCCACAATCATCCCTCTCTAACACCTAGTATCAGCCTCACTAGTTCAACCGAGGGGCATATCCCACAAGTAGAGTGAGTCTATCTAGGGTCCATTAGTTAGAGTGTAATACTAAACTAGTGCATCACGTATACCTAGAGCTCCCTCTTAACTACCTAAGGCTTCATAGGATGCACATATGGAGGTAATTTTTATTAAAATATAATGTGAATACATAGCACATTCTTTCCTCAAAATAACCAATTCACTTTCTCACCTCTAAACTCATTTACTAAGAATACCCCTTTCCCAGTTACATAAAAAATGTACAAGACACTTGATGGTCTTCCATAACACTTCACACATTTATCATACGCCAAGTTTCCAATATAAGGGTAATGAATTAATAAGGGATTTTATTTCCACAAAACATTCCAAATTTCCAATTGAGCCTTATCACTCTAAAAGGAAACACTTTTCTTTCAAAAACAACATCACCCAATGCTTTCATGTCCCGAACCACACTCCACACTTACAAAAAATACACCTTGATTTATATATTATCACTCCTTAACTCAATTCACATATTCCACTTACCATGATGGAATATGAAAAAATATGGAACCAATATATATACATACATATATATGTGTGTAAGTCACATTCAATGATCCAAAATATTGAAAACCCCCTAAAGGATTCCTAGAAAACCAAACCATGACATTAGGCCTTTATTAAAATCGATAGAAATACCAAAACACCTTTGGTAATTTTCATTTTCATGGTATAAATAAATTGGAAAACCAATTGATCATTTAGGATGCTTTACATTTAAATTCAATCCTAAAAAATATGCTTAAACAAAATAAAACTGTGTTGGAAGCTTAGATAAAAACATGAAAAGAAGTTTGAAGCCATTTCCAAGAGCCAAAACCATTTTACGTAGAATATATACTATATATATTAAGGGAAAAAACTTTAAAAACATTAACAAATTATAGTTTTCAAATTAAAGGTATGGACATAGGGTAACCTATCTCAAAACTTATCACCTTCAAATATGGAAACTTAAATCCACTTCAACGAGGCCCAAATAAGAAAGAGGAACCAAGAAGAACTCTAGAAAAACAAAACCCTCTTTTTATAAGTAAGGAAATATGAACCATATACCACCATAACCAAGGGAGAATAAGAACCCAAGATTAAATAGAATAAAGAGGAATATGAAGAATCTGGGATAGGATTACCTTGAAGAATGATCTCAAAACCGTGAAAAATCATAAAGATTCACCATGTGAATAAAGAGGAACCAAAATAAACTCGACTTCAGAAATCCCCTAGGGTTTCATGGGACAAATGAGGAGGAATAGGGGTTCCTTTATGAACTCAGGTTTTGAGCCTATAAGACTTTGAAATTTTCTTGATGTTATTCCAGAGCAGGGCATTCAGACGGCATGTGATTCTAAGCCCCGGTGTGGATAGAATTAAATTTTTAGTGTGTTCACACTATACACACCAGATAAATAGAATAACTCCTAAACTATTTCTCAGATGGAAAAACTGAGGGTATCGTTGAGTCTGGAGCATGTCGTTTATCCTAGAAGGGGTGTAACTTTCGCGGGCGCGTCCCTTCTGTGGAAAATGCCACCAGGGGTGTTTTTCATAATTTAGCGGCCTCAGGCGTAAACATTATAACTTCTAAATGGAGGCTCGTATTAAAATTTTGAGACCACCGTTGTGCTCAGAACTTGGTTTTTACCCTAGAGGTGGCTTAACCCCGACCTCGTCGAAAGTTCGGGTATGGGGCCTACGGGTGGGGGTTTAAGAATTAATTAATTTTAATTAAGTCTTTCTACTTAAATACTTCTCCCACCCCTCCTCCTCCTCCTTCCCCTTTGTCTCTCCCTAGAGGATCCCTCTCAACAAGATCTAAAATCGTCTCCTCCACCTCTCCAAGGCGGCGCGGTGGTCTAGCGGATCACTCGTGAAGCTATGGGCTACACCCAACGAGGTAGGAAGTTAGTGTTTTCGTTTTAATTTCTGCATTTTCCTTGAATTAAATTCATTGCATTGAAATGTTTTCCAATCATCGAGAGAATACCATATATGAATAGGGCTCAATCCGAGATTTCTAATGCACTTCTCGGATCAAAAATCCGAGTCACGGGGCGCCTGGTGTGGCCCCGGGAAGTTTTCTGGACAAACCTTGGGTTTTCCGGTGGTTCCAGGACTGTCCGGAAGTTCCCTGGCGGTGGTAGCGGGCTCCCAGCGGAGGTGCTGGATCCCAGCGGCGGCGGAAGGCTCCCAGCGGTGGTGATGGGATCCCTGCGGCGGTAGCGGGCTTTAGGTAGTCCGGGCCGGCAGCGTATGCAGGGTGACGTGGGGGGGGGCAAGCTGACCGGCTTCACCGGTCAGTAGGAGGCACGAAGAACCGGGGTCGTCGCGACTCCAGCCAGCCAATAGAGACCCACCCTTCACGGGTCTCATGGAGAATGCGCTGGACCAGATGAGCTGGTCCGGGTGACGACGGGCGGCCCACACGATGAACCGTGGGCCGCGGTGGACCAAGCGGCTCGGCTGCGGACTGCCGGTCTGAAGGGGTGGGTCGGCCCAGGACCAACCCGTCTCATCCAATGAAGTTAAAAATTCCATAACTCACAAAACAATTGTTGTATTTTCATTCCGTCTATGGCGACGTGATCCTTGGATCGAGACTGAGGTTTTGAGATGGTCTCGGGGATTTTTAATTCCCGGTATGGGAGCTCGGTGGCGCGACACACTCATTAAGTACCTCATCATGGATTCTTCTTTCGGATGGCGCGAACACATATGAAGTCCATTTTAGGGATCATCAGCAGTAGTGTAAACCTGGCGTCGAGACTATGTAGACCAGGGGGGTTTCAGGTGTTGAATCCGGAGTTGAGGCATAGGCCCCACGGGCCGTCTTTTATGAGTGAGCAGCGTTTTGTGACTTTTTTCATCAGAAGTCCATTCGGGGTGAATGATTAGTCATTTTGGCGTGTTTTTCGGAGAGAATCGTGATAGAGTAGTTCACCCGACCTCTTTAGGGACCCAGATGTGGGCCCCACTAGACTCTGTATGGGCATAAAGCAGTTTTGAATAACTATTTCGTCGGGAGTCTGTTTCTAGTGAGTAAGTATTCTATCTCGCGTGTTTTTTCACGAGGATTACAAAATTGCAATCTGTTTGTGCGTGTGAAGCCTCTTTCTAGATCTCATTAAATGTGGAAACATGAAAGGGTATTTGTCAGAGGCTTCATTGAAGCACTCCGAACCAACGCACGGTAGCGATGTTAGTGACACCCAGTGATGGCACAGGCAGCGCAAAGTTATCAGACCAGTTCCAGGTTTACCCTCCAGCGGGGCTGGGCAGTGGGTTACCCACCGGCATATCAGGGTTTACCCTCCAGCGAGGCTGGACAGTGGGTTACCTATTCACTTTAGGGTTCACCCTTTAGCAGGGCTGGGTAGTGGGTTACCCGAAGACCTTTTAGGGTTTACCCTCCCGGACGGCTGGGCAGTGGGTCACCTAATGACCTTTTAGGGTTTACCCTCCAGTAGGGATGGGCAGTGGGTCACCCAACGACCTTTTAGGGTTTACCCTCCGGTTGGGCTGGGCAGTAGGTTACCCGAAGACTTCTTTCAAACTCATTCCTTTATATGTGGCTATTCCGTGACTTTTCTACATGATTACTGGAGTGGGAACCTTTGTTGTACGGTTTAGCGATGTGACAGCTTGATGTGTGGGACTTTTGGGCATCAGTGATGGATATCCTTAGAACTATTAGAAGCTTCTCCTAGGATGTGCTTAGAGATGGAGATCCCCTTACACACTCGTTCGGGATTCTTGTTGAGCATATATATATATACATATAAACCCTAATTTTGTTCCCTCCCCTTGGGTTTGGTTACTCTCCTTCTAGGAGGGGCGAAGACACGCGGGGTATGCCAAGTGCTTTCCATGTCTATCTCCTCTTGGTTGGATGAGTCTACTCCCTTTCTTCTGTTGGGTTGAGTTACACTCTATTTACTGTACTCTTTCATTATTCCTTGTTCTGTCTATTGCTCACCCTTTTAGTACCTACTTTGATGCTCCCTCGAGCTTTCGGGGCATCCTACTGAGTATCCTTATACTCACCCCTACTTGGGCTTTTCCTGCACTTGGTGTTCCCTTACAGACGACGGACAGGTCGATCGAGACTACAGAAGAGTGTAGAGGACACAGGAGCTTGGGTGGTGTTCAGTGGTCATAGTAGGACTTTCAGGTGTGAGACTCACCAGATATTTACTTTTGTTTACCTGTTTCTGAGTTGTGTCACCTTTTGGGTTGGTCGTGTGTTTTTTCCCTTTTTCTATTTAGTATCTTGTTAGTACATTTTAGCACTTTAATTATTCCTATTTAGAGTTTGATGTATGACTGTGGTTGGGTTATAGATGTTTGTCCTTCGGTTTTCTTTTTACTCTGCACTTCTGCATCGAGTGGGTTGTGTGTGTGTGTGTGTGTGTGTGTGTGTGTGTGTGTGTGTGTGTGTGTGTGTGTGTGTGTGTGTGTGTGTGTGTGTGTGTGTGTGTGTGTGTGTGTGTGTGTATAGGTACTTAGGAGATGGCCTCCCCGATATCGTTACGCCTTCGGTGCTTGTCTCCAGCCCCTGGCCTATGGAGGCGGGCCTGGGGTAGTTGTAACTCAAGACCAGTAGGGTCGGGTCGTGATGAAGTGGTATCATAGGTGGTTTGTTCCTTGGGGCATTGTTTGGACATCCCAAAAATGGAATTTTTTGGGATTTAGGGTAATAGTGACGACGTGTCTCGAGAGAGGATCTCGGGCCAGGGAGTCCAGTGATGGTACGGGCGGCCGACGTATCCTTTCACTAGGACCCTGATAACCCGCTTGTCGACTCCACACGTAGAGACACTTGTTGTAGGGAACTTTGGAACATGAATCTAGTAGGATTGAGTCTTTGACTGTCCTTTTGAGTCAGCTCCCCTTTGTTATTACTAATATATATATATATATATATATGCTCATATGATTGCAGTAAACCTTGGTAATTTTCAGGATGCCCCCATGACAGTAGCTAGCTAGGTTACCCTCTCCAGTTCATGACGACGACCTAGCGAGTGATGAGGCGTCAGTTCAGTGACCCTCATGTGATCCCCTTCTTCCCAGTGCTTCAGCAGTAGCCCCTCCACATGGGGAGCGGCAGTTACTACTGGAAGAACAGGTCAAGGTTGAGCACAGGCTGAGTGCGCTCCGAGACTTCCAGTGTCAGCGGCCGCAGAAGTTCCATGGGGACCCGGATCCCCAGGCAGCGGAGGACTGGCTAGAGTCTGTGGACTGACTTTTCGGGATGGTACAGACACCAGCAGACCAAATGGTTGCTCTAGCTTCCAGCCTTTTCCTCGAGATGACTGGGCGTTGCTTGGGGTTGGTTATGCAGACCCATGACGAGTCGTCTCTCACATAGGATAGCTTCCATCAACTCTTCCAGGAGGAGTACTCCACCTCTTCTTTACGCTCCATTTGGATTCAGGAGATTCTGGAGCTGAAGTAGGGGGGATGACCATGGCGCAGTACTCAGCCCGGTTTACCAATCTGACATGCTACTCGTAGAATATGGTCCGCGATAGTTACTTCCGAGTGCGGAAGTTTGAGCAGGGTCTTCTCCGAGAGATCTGTGCTGGTGTAGTACCCTTGTGCATATCTAATTATGTCGGGGTGCTGGAGCGGGCACTCATGATGGAGAGATTCTTGGCAGAGGGAAGCCAGCTATTAGGGTCTAGCAGTGGTCGCTTCATAGGAGAGTCTTCGGTGACAGGTAGGCGGCAGAGAGCAGAGCCTTGGTCGAGGAGGCCCTACTGTGAGTAGACACAGGGGAAGGGTCGTACATCGTAGTGGTTCCATGGAGCACTGGGGTAGGAAGGAGAGAGCTGGTGCTATGCCTATGACGGATGGGGTCACCTAGAACGGGACTGCCCGACCAAGCGTACCGGGCAGCCGTGGCAGGCAGTGGGCGCACCACAGTGGCAGAGGTAGCACCGTGACCATGGATCCCCCAGGCAAGGACAGAGTGGTCCTCAGGGAGGCGGCGTAGCCAGAGCAGCAGGACCTAGAGGTCTGGGATGGAATTTTGAGGTCCTTCCACCACCACCATTGGGCGGCCAACACCAAGCTCAGGGAGCTGGCGGTAGAGGCCGCGGGTAGCATCAGGCTATGGGTGTTTGTGACCCCCCAGTACATGAGATGGTCCAAGGTATGCTTTGTGTTTAATCTACACTTTCTTTGGTACTAGTAGACATAGGCACTAGCCACCCCTTTACATCACTGATTTTGGTATAGGAGTTGGAGCTTCCAGTAGAGGCGCTGACACCTGCACTTAGCCTCAAGCTTCCTACGGGAAGTGCCTCATTGGTGACCTTTATCTGCAGATAGTGTGAACTGTCATTTGGAGGAGGGAGTTTCACATGGGACCTACTTGTTATCATGATGGAACTTTATGACATCATCCTGGGGATGGATTGGCTTTCTATGGTACACGCCCAGATCGACTGTCGTCACAGATGAGTCATAGGTGCGTTTTCTTATAGGATGAGGTTCACCATCCTTGGTGAACGAGAACTCTTGGAAGAGTAGACAGGTACACTGAGCAGGAAACCACGACCTTTTTCTAATCAGTTAGTGAGCATGGATCTCGGATCAGCAGACGTTATAGTTACCTGGATCTCTACCGTTGTAGAGGACTACATGGACGTCTTTCCCGAGGATGACCCAGGACTACCTCTGAGGCGAGAGATGGACTTATACATTGACTTGTAACCGGGGACTGTCCCAATATCATGTCCAGCATATCAGATGGAACCCACAGAGCTTCGATAGCTACGACTTCAGCTGGATGACCTTCGTGATAAGGGATTCATCCGGCCCAGTGTGTCCCCCTCGAAATCTCTGGTTTTGTTTGTGAAAAAGTCAGATGGGAGTCTGCATCTTTGTTTGGATTATCGTCGCCTAAATCAGGTCATGATAAAGAACAAGTACCCTTTACCTAGGATCGAAGACCTCTTCGACCAGTTGAGAGGTGATAAGTGGTTCTCCAAGATTTATCTTCGATCCGGCTACCACCAGTTATGGGTACGTGAGGCTGATATCTCGAAGTTGGATTTCCATTGTCGTTATGGGAATTACGAGTTTCTGGTGATTCCATTTGGCGTAATGAATTCCCCCGCCATTTTCATGGCTTTGATGAACCATATCTTCTAGCCATACTTGGACCGGTTTGTGGTTTTCGTTATTGACGACATACTAATTTACTCTGCGATGGAAGAGGAGCACGCGGAACATTTGAGGATGGTCCTAGACTTACTCTGAGAGCACCAGCTGTATGGTAAGCTCTCAAAGAGTCAGTTCTAGATTCATGAGGTTCACTTTCTGGGGCATGTCATTTTGGAACAGGGTTTGGCCGTTGATCCCACAAAGATAGAGGCAGTGCTTTCTTGGGATCCACACAAGAATGTGTCATAGGTGTTGAACTTCCTTGATTTGGCAAGGTACTATAGGAGGTTTTTGGAAGATTTTTCTAGGATTGCTGCCCCTTTGACCACATTGACGTGGAAGGGATGACCGTTCACCTGGACTGATCAATGCCAGAAGGCCTTCGAGGAGTTGAGACAGAGGCTGAATAGTGCTCCAGTGTTGAGGCTTCCAGAGGAGGGCGTTGAGTTCATGGTATACTACGACACTTCAGGAGCTGGGCTCAGGTGTGTGCTGATGTAGCAGCCGGAAGTGATTGCATATGGATCAAGGTAGTTGAGGCCCCATGAGCAGAAATATACGACCCACAATTTGGAGCTGGAAGTCGTGGTCTTTGCATTAAGGTAATGGAGACACTACTTTATGGGTGAGCGTTTTGCGGTCTACTCAGACCACCAGAGCCTCAAGTACATCTTCACTTAGAGGGATTTGAATCTGAGGCAGAGGCGCTGGCTGGAGTTTTTGTAGGACTATGATTTTGAGATAGTCTACACTCCAGGTAAGGGCAACGTAGTAGCAGATTCCATTAGTAGGAAGTCTCAGGCCCGTTTGGTGCGGTAAGCTTTAGAGCAGTAGGCTTCCCTATGGCTGACCTTGGTGGAGCAGGAGGGTATGGCTTTTCTTCAGTCGATGGTGTTGACTCCTTCTCTCCTTGAGCGTGTGATAGAGTCACAGCTAGGGGATGTCGACAGTGAGGTACTGCTTGATTAGATATCCACAGGCGACGCACCCGATGGGTATACTGAAGGAGGGAATCATGAGATCCTATTCCAGGGGTGAGCTATAGTACCAGTGGAGATGTGAGAGGAGGTGATGCGGGAGTTCCACACTTCTCCCTTGGCTATACATCCCGGTGTGGGGGAAATGTACAGAGACCTTCCGTGGCATTTTTGGTGGTCTGGTATGAAGCAGAGCATAGATGAGTTCATTTCTCGATGTCTTACATATCAGTAGGTGAAGTTAGAGCATCAGGTTCTGATAGAGTTGTAGCAGCCCCTTGATATCCTAGAGTGGAAGTGGGATGTCATATCTATGAACTTCGTCACAGGGCTTCCACGCACAGCGAAGGGCCATGATTCCATTTGGGTTATAGTGGACCGACTCATGAATTCTACGCACTTCCTTTCCATCAAGGAGCAGAGCTCGGTGGAGAGTCTAGGGCAGCTGTATGTTATGGAGATTATTCGCCTTCATGGAGTACCCTTGATGATCATCTCTGACCACGATGCACAGTTTACATCGCGTTTGTGGTGATGCCTACAAGAGGCATTCGGGACTCGGCTGCGGATGAGTACAGCTTTTCACCCCCATATGGATGGTAAGACCGAGTGCACTATCCAGGTGTTGGAGGATATACTCAGGGTGTGCATGTTAGACTTTGGCCTGATCTGGGAGGATCACCTTCCCTTGGTGGAGTTCATGTACAACAACAGTTACCACTTTACTATCGGCATGGAACCTTTTAAGGCCCTCTATGGGAGACCCTTCAATTCATCGTTGTGCTGGAAGGAGGTTGGGGAGACCTACCTCTTGGGCCGAGAGTTGGTTTGGGTGACGATAGAGAAGTTGTAGGTCATTCGTGAACGGATGAGAACGACTCAGAGTAGACAGAAGTCCTACGCAGATCGTCGTCACAGGCCTTTAGAGTTTGAGCAGGGGGGGATGTCTTTCTAAGGGTCTCTCTGTGGCGTGGTACGCAGAGGTTCGACCAGGGTGTTAAGTTATCCATGAGGTTCATTGGGCCCTTTGAGATCATGTGAAGGGTCGGTGAGGTTGCCTACCATCTTGCTCTACCCCCACAGCTGGATAGGGAGCATGACGTCTTCCACGTGTCGTAGCTGAGTAAATAAGTGAACGACCCCACGTACATTATCGACTGGGGAGAGCTGTACATCAAGGATGGAGCCACCTTTGCGGAGAACCCAGTGGAGATTCAGGACCAGCAAGAGTGGACACTGCGTGGATGGACCATTTCTTTGGTTTGTGTGCTGTGGCAGCACGAGAGGGTGCAGGAGAGCACCTGGGAATGGGAGATCCAGATGAGGGCTCAGTATCCCGAGTTGTTTTTGTAGTTTTGTTTTTCAGGGTTGAAAAAAATGAAGGATGGAATTATTTAAGAACCCAGGTTTTGAGACTATAAGACTATGAAATTTTCTTGATGTTGTTCTAGAGCAGGGCGTTTAGACGGCGTGTGATTCTGAGCCCTGGTGTGGCCGGAATTAAATTTTAAGTTTGTTCAAACTGGACACGTGAAATAAATAGAATAACTCCTAAACGGTTGCTCAGATGGGAACACCAAGGGCACCGTTGAGTCCGGAGCATTCCATTTACCCTAGGAGGGATATAACTTTCGCATGCGCTAGCCTTATGTGGAAAAATCCCCTAGGGGTGTTTTCGTAATTTTGCGGCCTCAAGCATAAACTTTATAACTTCCAAATGGAGGCTCAGATTAAAATTTCAAGACCACAAATGCCCTCAGAACGTGGTTTTTACCCTAGGGGCAGCTTAACCCCGACCCCGTCGAAAGTTTGGGTACGGGGTCTATGGGTGGGGGTTTAAGACTTAATTAATTGTAATTAATTTGTCTAATTAAACACTTATCCCACACCTCCTCCTCTTCCTTCCCCTTTGTCTCTCCCTAGAATATCCCTCTCAAAAAGCTCCAAAATCCTCTCTTCTACCTCTCCGAGGTGGCGGGGTGGTCCGGCAGATCACTCGTTAAGCTACGGGCTACACCCAGCGAGGTAGGAAGTTTGTGTTTTCGTTTTAATTTCCGCATTTTCCTTGAATTAAATTCATCGCATTAAAATGTTGTCCAATCGTCGAGCGAAGACCATATATGCATAGGGCTTGATCTGATCTTTCTATCTCTCTTCTCAGATCGAAAATCCAAGTCCCTAGGTTCCCGGGGTGGCCCTGGGAAGCTTTCCTGCCAAACCTTGGGTTTTCTGGCGGTTCCAGGGCTGTCTAGCGGTCTGGCGTTTCACAGGCGGCGGCGGCGGGCTCCCAGCGGCGGCAGAGGTTCCCAGTGGAGATAGCGGTTCCCAGCAGCGGCGGCGGGCTCCCAGCGGCGGCAGCGGTCACCTTGTGGTGGTGGCGGGCTTCAGGTGGTCCGGGTCGGCGATGTATGATGGGTGACGTGGGGGGGCGGGGGGGGGGGGGGGTAGGCTCGTCGGCTTCACCGATCAGCGGGAGGCGCGAAGAACTGGGGTCGACGCGACCCCAGCCAGCCGATAGAGACCCACCCTTCATGGGTCTCGTGGAGAACGCACCGGACTGGATCAGCCGGTCCGGGTGACGTGCGGCGTCTCGCGCGGCAAACCACGGGCCGAAGTGGACCGGGTGGTCCGGGCAGCCCAGTCGCGGACCGCCGGTATGAAGGGGTGGGCCGGCCCAGGCCCACCTCATCCTGTCCGATGACGTTAAAAACGCCATAACTCCCAAAATGAGCTTCAGATTCGCGTTCTATCTGCGGCGACGCGGTCCTTGGATCAAGATGGAGTTTTTGAGATGGTCTCAGGGATTTTTAATTCATGGTATAGGAGCTCGGTGGCGCGACACGCTCGTTAAGTACCTCGTCGGGGATTTTTCTTTTGGATGGCGCAAACACATCCGGAGTCTGTTTTAGGCAGTTTCAGCAGCGTTGTAACCCTGGAAGCAATATGATGTAGACCTGGGTGGTTTCAAGCATTGAAGCCGGAGTTGAGGTGTGGGCCCCATGGGCCGTCTTTTAATCTGTGAGCAGCGTTTTGTAACTTTTTCATCATACATTCATTCAGGGTGAATGAGGAGTCGTTTTGGTGTGTTTTTTTGAGATCATCGCGATGGCGTAGTTCGTCCGACCTCTTTCAGGACCGAGATGTGCGCCCCATGAGATACCGTATGGGTATAAAGTGGTGTTGAATAAATTTTTCGTCAGGAGTCCATTTCCAGCAAGTAAGTAGTCAATCTCGTATGTTTTTTCACGAGGATTACAACGGTGTAATCTATTTGGGTGTGCGAAGCCTCTTTTGAGATCTCATTAAATTTGGAAACCTGAAAAGGCATTTGTCGGAGGTTTCTTTGACGCACTCTAAACCAACGCATGGTAGCAATGTTAGGGACACCCAGTGATGGCATGGGTAATGTGGAGTTATCGGACCAATTACGGGTTTACTCTCTAGTGGGGCTGGGCAGTGGGTTACCCACTAGCATATCAGGGTTTAACCTCTAGTGAGGTTAGGCTTTGGGTTACCCATTAACTTTAGGGTTTACCCTCCAATAGGGCTGGGCAGTGGGTTACCTGACGACCTTTTAGGGTTTACCCTCTAGCAGGGCTGGGCAGTGGGTCACCTGACGACCTTTTAGGGTTTACCCTCCAACAGGGCTGGGCAGTGGGTCACCCGACAACCTTTTAGGGTTTACCCTCTAGCAGGGCTGGGTAGTGGGTCACCTGACGACCTTTTAGGGTTTACCCTTCGGTTGGGCTGGGCAGTGGGTTACCCGATGACTTCTTTTAGACTCAGCCCTTTCTAAGTGGCTAGTCTGTGACTTTTCTCTGTGATTACCGGAGCGGGACCCTTGGTTGTATGGTTTAGCGATGTGATAGCCTGACATGTGGAACTTTTGGGCATTAGTGATGGATATCCTTAGAACTTTTGGCGGCTTCTCCTGGGATGAGCTTAGATATAGAGATCCCCTTACACACTTTTTCGGGTTTCTTAATGAGAATATATATATATATATATATATTCACCCTACTTTTGTTCCCTCTCCTTGGGTTCAGTTACTCTCCTTCTAGGAGGGGCGAAGACACGCAGGGTATTCCAAGTGCTCTCCATGTCTAGCTCTTCTTGATTGGACGAGTCTTCTCCCTTTCTTCTGTTGGGTTGAGCTACACTCTATTTACTGTACTCTTTCACTATTCCTTGTTCTTTCTACTGCTCGCCATTTTAGTACCTCCTTTGTTTCTTCCTCTAGATTTTGGGGCATCCAACTGAGTATCCTTATACTCACCCCTGCTTGGGATTTTCCCGCACTTGGTTTTCCCTTGCGGATGACAGACAGGTCGATCGAGACTACGGAGGAGCGTAGAGGACATAGGAGCTTGGGCTGCATTCAGTGGTCATAGTAGGACTTTCAGGTGTGAGACTCACCAGCTATTTACTTTTGTTTACCTGTTTCCGGGTTGTGGCACCTTTCGGGTTGGGCGTGTGTTTTTCCCCTTTTTCTGTTTAGTATCTTGTCAGTATGTTTCAGCACTTTACTTTTTCCTATTTAGAGTTTGATGCATGACTGTGGTTGGGTTATAGTTGTTTGTCCTTCGGTTTTATGTTTACTTTGCACTGATGCATCGAGTGCGTTGTGTGTTTGTGTACAGGTACTTAGGCGAAGGCCTCCCTGAGATCGTTACGCCTTCGGCGCTTATTGCCATCCCCTGGCCTATGGAAGCAGGCCTGGGGTAGTTGTAGCTCGAGACCGGTAGGGTCGGTTCATGATAGTTCTTTTGGGTTAAAAATCAATAAGTTAACCTAGGCACTATGCCTATTAATTCCGCATAGTTTGGAAAACTGTGTGCCAACAATGCGCCCTCTACTGGGATCCTAGAGCACCTTCCATGGGCTAACTATATGGTTTTCCAAAACATGTTCTAAGAGTGTGGTTAATTCTATCATGATTGTATAATCTATCTAATGGTTGCTAAATGGTTTGAGAAATCATGTGCTTTAACCATGAGACATGATTTTCGGGTCCAAAAACTCCCATTTTCAAAGAAAATCCACCCAAGAAGAGAGAAAGATAAGTAGGACGCAATAATAGATAAAATAAAAGATTATTGTGGGTTCAGGGTGTGAAAATCTTCCCCACCATGAAACATTCTTCACCTATTATTTTATAAAGGTTAAATTGGTCAAGACGCATAACAAGGATGAACTTCCACTCTAGATGAGACTCTCAAAATAGACCAAGGAAAACATCCTCAAGAATTAAGCTGATTTCCAAGGACTTATATATCTAAATACAACCTAGACACATGAAATTTCCCAATCCATAACCTAGAAAATATCCAAGGAACTCATCATAGTATTTTCAGGATCTCTACATGCATCTAGAACATGAACTATGGTTAAAAATAATCAATCCTCCATGATTAGGGTTGGGTGGGGTGGAAGAAAAATAAAACACACCAGAAAAGAGAATTCCAAACCCCTAAGAAGAAAAATATAAGGAAAAAATTAGGTTCACCATGATCCCCACATATAGTGGTCTCACAACCATTTTAGGAATCTAGTTAAACACTAATTCTCAAGTTGAAACAAAATAATGAGTCATAAAGAAAACCAAAGTTATGAGAAAGGATACAAGAAACATGAAACACATCCATTTCTGGGCAACAAGATTTAGAATTTCCCAAAAGTCACCTCCATTAAAAGTATGATTTACAAAAGATACACAACCACATCCTCTAATACTAACAAACAACACTACCAAACAAAACATCTAGATTAGAAAACATTTAATATAAAAGAAACTTTTAACAAATCTCACATCAACACAATGTCCATCTAACTAGACTGGGAGATTCTTCGATTTAATGGATCTAGTTCCACATATCTTCTTGAAAATACCCAAGTAGAACCATTTTAAAATACCCAAAATTCCATAGGAATTATAAGTCTCTGGTTCTTCCTAGAATAAATATTTCTTATCCCCCAACTTACCACACTTATGGAATAACCAACTCTTACTACCTGATGAATATGGTGAGACGAAACACAATGGCCTTTTCATACCATATCCCAATAGGCTAGACACAAACTTCTCCCCTTTACCTTTTCGAAAAACACCACCACCACTCCCAAGAATAGGTGATACATCAACCACATTCATCTATCTGGATATATCAGCTTTATCTTGATCATCTTTTTTCACCACTTATTCATAAGAGTTAAGAAATTAAGACACTTCTAGAAGAAGTTCTAGTCAAAGTCCCTTTTTAAAGGCTTGTGATTTCAATAATTCACCTATATAATGTTTTGATAGATACAACATGAGATCATAAAAACTATTAATATGCTCTAAAACTATTGAATCATCTTAATCGATAAAATACAATTCCTTGGACTTTCATATCGTCATAGCTTCATAGAAATACTGCTGGATGAAAAAAGATTTAACGGTTTCCCGTGAATGGCCTTTTGTGGTTTGGTTTAAATAAAGGACTTCCACCACTTCCAACTTAGGACTTCTCACATAATGGTTGAAAATTTGAACATAAGAGGATTCAGGAACTCATTCTGAATGAAGATCTACTCGATCCTTTACAACCATTCCAAATCATTTCTTATTTTCGGATACCTGGATAAATGAGGAGGTTTCAACTCTCATAACTTCTAGATGAATTCCCAATACTAAGAAGTTGTTTGATAATCACTAGATTCAATATCCAGACTAGATGAACCAAATTATTGAAAAGAGACTTGATTTAAAAATAAGCAAGTTGTGAAAGAGACACTCGGGGATCCACCTCATAATTCTTTAGAGATTAGTGGGGGAAAACCCTAAAGACAAGAAGCACAAAACAAATAAAAAACATAATAGACTAAAGAACCACATTTAAATCACAATTGAATCACCAAAACATGAATCACCACTTCAAAAACACTCTCATCATAATAAAAATAGGAATATAAAATTGAAATCACGAAAATAAAAAATAAAACACACAAGAATGCTCACTCATCAAAATAGTGAGGATCATATTTTGAAAACACTTTTGGAAATAAAAATCAATCATTATAAAATAAGATCTCACCAATGGTGTAACGCCCCGATATTTTTATGAGATAATTTTTTTATATTTCTATTATGTCTTGTGTTTTATACTACATCAAGATAATCGTTAGCAATACGCAACAATAGCTTAGCTTACGGTATATGCAGCGCTATGATTGGCTTGTGTTACACACAATTTGAAATTTTTTTATAATTAATTTAATGTAAGACTGAGTATAAGTTAAAAACTAAATATTATTATGTTTCTTATAACCTAGTCATTATAATGGCGTGTATTAATAGTATTAACTTTCTTTTGAAAAACTATTTAAATGAAAATAAGTGAGTTTATAAAATAATAAAATCACTTTTTATGGATTATATAAATTAAATATATGTTTAATATATTTAATATAATGTTTAAAATTCATCTTCTATGTTTTATATACATTATATAAGATAAAATTTAATTTTTTTGGATAAAAGAAGTATTTTTCAAAAAAATGCAGTTTTGTCGCCTTTTAATGGAGAACCTATTTTAAATCTAGTTTTTTTACATTTTATATATTATATTTAACAAAAAAAATATTCTTTAAAAATCGTATATAAAATTTTCCTTTGGAAGAAATTTTTATAGTTTTTTGATAACATTCAAGTTTTGATGAATAGTAAAAATACATTAAATTTTAATTAAAAAAAACTTTTTTCAAAGAAATAATTTATGTGGTTAATTATATTATTTAATGGTTTTAAAGTATAAATAGAATATATTTTTATCATTCAATATAATTTATATCATTGGTATTAATTTTATATTGAATTTTAAGGTAAAAGCATTTCAATCTTTTGCAATGTTTTAACTTTTAAAAAACATGTGTTTTTATTCCAATGATGGGAATGGTTATAATTTAATTACTATAAATTATTAGTTTTAAATTTTAAAAAAAATGATTCCATTTTTTTAATCAGTGGGTCCAAATTATGTAAAGAGTATCCTTTTTTTATTTTATGTATAGTAACTTTAGTAATTTTTATTTACCACGGTTGAAGTTAAATCCAGTAAATTAGGGTAAAGAATAATATGATAAAGAAAATAAAATTACCCTAAAACCAACCAAAACCAAATTGTATGAATAAAAGGATACCCTTAACACTTAATGATCTTAATTTTCTCATTTAATGTACTCTTGTTCATGAAAATGATATATATATTATTAAAATAAAAGAAAGTGACCACATATCAACCTCATATCTCTAATAAGTAGAATAATTTTAATAAAGTGATAAATATGAATTAATTTTGATAATAAATAGTCTCTAAAGATATAATTAAATTATCTATATAATGATAATTTATTTATAATTTTTATAAATTAAATAATTACCTTAAATTCTTATACAATGATGATGCAGAAATTATTTAATTGTTGAAAAATCAATAAAAAAAATTTAAATAAAATGATAATAACCATTAAAATACCCAAAAAATTGAATAAAATATTATTTTTTTAGTATATATCAACCATAATCATCCAAAGGTCTAGTTATGGTCCATTTGGAGCAATATGGAAAATATTATGACACTTATAATATTTTATTTAAAGTGATGGTAAAGTTGTCACATTCAAGTTTTAATATATGTAAAATTCTTAAAGTAGTATTATATAGAAGATATATTTGACTATAAGTATTAAAATTAAATATAGAATATTTATATTCATCATATAATTTTATTTTTAATTTTTACCCAACAAATAAATATATTAAATAATTACACAAAACTGGTGTAGTAATTATTTTATAAATGGAAATATCAAATTAACGTTATTAAACGGGTGTTAATATGATCACATATGATATCATAAATATAAATATGGTTATTAAATAATTTAATGAAATTATTTAATCCATTATAAAATAGTTTTATATACATACAAATGAAATCGGACCCAAGGTAAGGTATTATTTTGTCTCGCTTTTATTTCTTTGGGACATATGCCTCAAAAACAACCTATTTCTTTTGTGTGGTATTTATGCTACCCATGGATGTTTTTATGATTATTATCATTAAGGTTGTGATATTTCCATTGAAAATAATTTTCTTCATTTTATGAGTCATATGATTCTAATGATTATAAATTGGAAAGGGATAATTTTTGCAATGTCATTATTATCTGAGATTGTTTATTCGTAAGTATTTATTGGGGTATATTTATCATCCACATCCTTGTTTCATAAATATGTATTAAAAAATATTCTTTCTATACTTTCACAATTTTTTAAAGTTAATTTTACCCATTGGTTTATTTTTCTTAAATGGTATTAAAGGAATCTTTTGTCATTTTCAGTACGAAGTACTTTTTGACATTCTGACAAAAGTACAAGAATAATGTTCTTTTTTAACTTATACAATATGAAACAATTTTTAAATTTTCATAAAACATTATTTCCATGAAGCATCCTTTAAAATATTTCAAATTTATTTTCAATTAAATTATTTTATTTTAAAATTTTGTGACATTTTAAGAAAAGAAAAAAAATTAATAAGAAAGGATATTTTCCTTAGGAATTAATTTCAAGTGTTTTATCAAAATTATTTTACATATAATATAACATTATTTAATAGGGTTATATTTCAAGTATACTATCCCTATTATTCCTATTGTTTCATGTTCTTTTATGATGAACTTCTAATTATGAAATCCATTTGTTTTATATGAATTATGTTATGATGGAATGATGTTTAAGAAACCCATTTTATTCCTTGGGTTATGCTTAATGAATACTTTTATGTTTTTATGGAAAACATAGGAAAGATTTAATTATGAGATGGGTGTGACCTATATCTATCTCCAATGAATTGGGTAAATATTTATATATCATTAAATAGACATGATAGGAATGGAAAGTAAATCTAGTTCAGTAATACAAGGTCAAAACGGCATGTAAACCAAGTTCAGTAATGGACTCTGTCCACTATGATGGTCTTGGAAATGATCCTTGGATAATATGGAAATGATTTTTTATGATTATGTGTTTTAAACAATTCCATATTTTATTCTCATTCTATTTTATCATGGTTCATGTTCATTTATGATTTATTCCTTACGAACTTTCAAAATTTATTTCATGAATCAAGACGTTGATATTAAAAATTTATGTTCATGTTTTTTCATTATTATGTTTATATTTTGTTTGATATTATCCATGTTTACCATTATTGGGAATTTGATATCACCCTTTTAATATGTTTTATTTTACTAAAGATATAAATAATGGTTTTAGGTAGGAAAACTGAAGGGGAAGATCTTTATGGGAGATGGTGAAGATCTTTCACCAAGTTAAAAGAATGTGTCCACAGTTTCCAAAGACACTAAACTAATACGGTCTTTGGTCGTCTAGTTATGTCATGTATTATGTATTTCAAAAAAGTAATGTAATGTCTGTGTATGAAAATTCTTGGGTATTTATAGTTGGTTTTAGAGAAAAGGTTTAGTTAAACTTTGGAAACTAGTATGTAAAATCTTTAGTAAGACTCCAAGAGATATTTATAAGGTATGTCTAGGGATGTCCTAAACATAAGTCTAATTATAGTTAAAGTCCTAAAATTTTGGCGGCAATCATGGATTTCATAGTATTAAACCTAATATGTTATAGATTTAAAGTACTTTCCCATGATTATGTGGTTTTTCTATTATGATTTTATGGCTCACACTTTTTTTTCTTTAGAAAATGGTTGGAAAGATAAGGATTCATGTTAATGGAAAATATAATGTACAATGGAATGATATTCCTCATCAAAAACCAAATTAAGTGGGAGTTGGAAGGATAAACATCAATATTATGAATAATTTTAAATATTATAACATGATAAATAATCTCAACTTTGGTGAGTTTCCTAAACCACCTAATATAAGAAAGATGGAGTTTCATGGTGATCATAGTGGAAACAAATTTCAATTTTCCTCATGTGAATCATTATGTAAGAGGAATCATGGTGAATGTTTCAAAGGGATTGGAAGATGTTTTGGGTGTGGAAAAGAAGGACACAAATCCAATAATTTCAAAGGAAAAGTTTTAGTTGACACAAAGGAAAAGGATAATGGTATTGCTAAGACATCAAATATGGTTAAAGGTTTAAAATGTGGAATGTATGGGAATTATGAAAATCGATGCCCTAGGGGAAAATTTCATGAAGAGAATCAGCATACTCATATGGTTAGTATTTATGTTTCAAATGATGAAGAGACTATGAATTACAAATGAGATGAAAGAATTGTTAAGGAATAAAATGATTAATCTTGGTCAATGGTTTAAGAAGATAGTGGAATGATTGAATATTTATTAATAATAATGTTGTATAAGTAATTTTATGGTATTATAGAACCAAGAAACCTCTAAGGATTATACCACTATTGTTTTTTCTTAGGTATTTTAAAGTATATGTTGAATGGTATTGGTAACCAAGAAAAGTGATTGGGGTAATAAGTTTAAAAATACATGATTAATGGAATGATGACCCTTAATATGAGCATGATTATTAGATAATGATATCTTGGTTATGAACCAGTAAATTGGATGGTAATGATTCATTTAGAAATTATTAAGGATTTGTTGAAAAGTGATTTATATAATTTTGGAATTAATAATAAGGAATCTTGTATATTTTCAATGTGGATATATGGTAATTTAGTTCATTATCAAGAGAATACATGATGAAGGTGTTCACATGTTTAGAATGTGACCAATAAGAGAAACCTTATGATATATGGAGGATAAATTTTAAGTAAAGTTAGTGAACCTTTTTTCTATAGTTTTGGATTTTCAACTTTCATAAGGATTGTAATGTTATCAATTTATGGAAATCTTAAGTTAAACATTGGATAGAGTTTGTTAGAAAAAAGTATTATCTCACCATAGGTGGACTTATTCATATTTTATTACTTGTGCTAACTATTTTTTTGATAAAGACATATGGAATGAGATATCATTCTATTTATGGATCGCATGATCTGCTAACACTTCCGGAATGAAAAATTCAACTTCATTTCTTTGAATAAGATATGAAGTGGAAATTGTTCAAGGCACGACCAAAGTAGAGATTATACTGAAATCAAGTAAGTATTTATTAGTGTGTTCTTTAACTTTAGGTAATGAATCTTGAAAACCAAAACTGTTATCCTAGTACCTTCTTATCTTATGAATCAAATGGTCCCTTAAATCATTGTAGATTTATGGATTTTTGATTGTTAACTCTTTCATAAAATTTTTCTCTATCAATCCCCATCAGAATTTGATGGTTAGATTTTTTTTTTCTTTCATATCCATATTTCACTTCCCATCAATTTTATTCTATGTGGAAACCTAGTGATAATTTACTTTGGGAAAATATTATGTTTCTAACATTCCTTTTTTAAAAAGAAGTTTTAGTATTCATTTTTAAGATATGGGTTTATATGAAAGAAACTTTAAAGAAGTCAACCTTTTATAACCCTAAAAATTTCAAAGGATAAATTCATTTTAATGGGGGTAGAATGTAACACCCCAATATTTTTATGAAATATAGTTTTTTTTAATTTCAATGATGCCTTGTGTTGTATGATACACCAAGATAATCTTGGGTAATATGCAACACCAACTTAGCTTGCGGTATACGCAATGTTGTTCTTGTCTTGTGTTACACACAATTTCAAGTTGTTTTGATATAATTCATTTCACACAAGATTAATTATAAGTGAAAAACTAAATATTATTATGTTACCTTATAACCTAGACATTATAATGATGTGTATGAACAAAATTAACTTTCTTCTGAAAAATTATTTAAATGAAAATAAGTGAGTTTATAAAATAAAAAAATCTCCCTTTTTGAATTTTATTAATAAAATATATGTTTCATAATTTTAATCTAATGCTTAAAATTAATATTATATGTTTTCTAGACATGGTATAAGAACAAATTCAACTTTTCAGATAAAAGAAGTATTTTTCAAAAAAAATACAGTTTTGTCACCTTTTGATGGAGCACCTATTTTAAATCTAGTTTTTGTCACATTTATATATTATATTTAAAAAATAAACATTTTATTTTTAAAAGGGATATAAAAAATTTACTTCTAATGAATTTTTTATATTTTTCTGATAACATTCAAGTTTTGATGAATAGTAAAAATACACTAAATTTTAATTGAAATTAACTTTTTTCATAAAAATAATTTATATGGTTAAATTATATTATTGAATGGTTTTAAATTATAAATAGAATATATTTTTATCATTAAATATAATTTAGGTCATTGGAATTAATTTTAAATTTAATTTTTATGATAAAACATTTCAAACTTTTGCAATGTTTTAACTTTTAAAAAACTCGTTCTTCATTCCAACAATACGAATAATTTTAATTTAATCACTACAACTTCTGTGTTTCAAATTTTGAAAAAAATGATTCCATATCTAAAATAAGTGGGACCAAATTAGGTAAATAGGATCCTTTTATTTTATTGGATTTTATGAATAATAACTTTGGTAATTTTTGTAACGCCCTGACCCTAGTTACCCAGAGTCGGTGCATTATTACATAACATTGGCATGATCACAAAAGATCAAGTCTCGAAAGACCGATTAGTTTATTAGTCTTTGAAACACTAGATATATTCATAATTCTTACATTACATCATAAAGTAAAAAAAACTACAACAACATCTTGTCTTCATATCCGCTCAGACTATCCCTGCAGGTCATTCATAAATTACTTCTCCACTCCCTAGGAAAAATAAAACATTTAAAGGGGTGATCTAAGATGCTCATTAAGGATAAAAATATGGTGGAAACTTTCATAAATAAGCATAAACATTTAAGGCAATTTATAACTAAAACAAAATCCTTTTAAACTTGAACTTCAACATAATATGGCAAAGATAAAATGAAATAATGCCATTTACTTATTCACATGGATATTCTACTATTCGAATAACCACATCCAATATAAATAACCACTTTCATAATTATGTAATTCATAATGATAGACTATCATAACCACATATTCAAGGCCTCGTTCCAAGACTACAAATAAGATTTTGTCAAGGCCTTGTTCCAAAACACTAGTTTGTCTCATGAGACCTACCGATGCATCGAGGAGCTATAGTGGGATCCACCCATCACTTACTAAGTCCAATTCATTACTCATATTAAAATTTTGAATCATAACATAAACATTCGTATTAAAACTAGCATAATTAATGTCAATACTTTTAACCACAACCCATGAATGGTATAAAAATAGCACATCCACAGTTAAACATAACTCATTCGATACAATATGGAAGATTGTATTGTATCAGATTAACCTCACTTGATAATAATGAAGGATATTGACATTGATTAAAATAATCATCAAACTATTGAGAGAAATATCCCCCTTTTTCTTGAAAACATTTAAAAGTCACACTATTTGTCAAGAAGCCATTTAAAATAGATTTTTGAATCAAACTGTCCCATACCACTTTGAAACTTTTAAAAGGAGTTTTGATTTGAAAACTTTAATATCCATATAAATAAATCCTTAAAACCATTTTTAAAACATGGACATTAATGAGAAATATTTAGAATAATAAATCTTTAAAACATTTTAAAATGATATTTTAGTTAGAGTTCCTAACCAAAATAGAGACACAAGAATACAAATAATTGAGGTAATAAAAACTTTTTAATATCATAAGAATAAAGGGATTCATGATATACTATGTCAAAGTACATTATATACACCATATAAAAGTGATTTGGTGTGTAACAACAAAGGAGTCTCAATGGAATGTAAATTGAGATGAACTCTCTCATAAAGCTCATATCCTTAGGTTAAATATAAATCAACAACATAATTATGTGTGCCAAATATAAATACACTCAATATGATTGGATATTCAGTTTAAAACAATCAAAATACATTCACACATATTCTTTCAAAAACAACACCAATGAATTGGATGTTTAACTCAACAAATCGAGATTGAGTAAAAATTACTCTTATAAAGTTCATACCGATGACTTGAGAATTTATCAATGGAGTGATTATGTGTATCAAAATTATATCTACAGAAAGGGGAGTGGAAATTATGACATAATAAAATGAAGAGTTATTCCACACATAATCTTGCAGTAAAATAATCAATGAAGTATGCATAAAGCCGAATGAATGGAAATTGAATTTTCAAATTCCATTATTGATTTGGTAACTTACGAAACATACACCCATGAAATAATGATCATACAATGATTATGTATATATAAATGAATTAAATTATATTACATAATGAATACAAACATGGGCAGTACACACACCACATGCAATAAATAAGTGGTGAACAATGGAAATCTTACTGAATTAAAAGTGAGATAAGAAACCCCTTACTTTGTACATTTTCCTTGGTCGAGGGTAGGTTATCCTCATGTGTAATGGTGAAATAATTGTTATTTAATTATACAAGAATCATATACATTAATATGATATCATATATGATCTTTTAACATTGCTTTGTTAATAATATCTTAGTATTATCATCGTTTTGGGTGTTAAATTACTCATTTTCTTTTATATGTTTTGTTACATAAGTCGTTTTTGTTATGGAAATGTTGTATCTAATTAATATATAGAATTATATCAGGTCCTTAAACATTATTTTTAATCATAAAATGAGAATTATACTTGTATGGATACGATGAGGAATGAATCTCATCGCGTTCGTGGAGACGGTAGTCTGTACGTACAGATGAGCGATAATATCATTCTTTTGATTTTATAATCATATATAATTGGATGGTATATCATATATACAGAATCATTATCAGGTTATACTTATTATTTACATGAATTACACATCATTATTATACCCATCCAAATAATAATTTATTGAATAACAATTACACCACGACGTGGAGACGGTAGGCTGTACGTACGCACGTATGGTGACATGTCAATCAAAAGATGGATAGAATAATGAATATGGTTGTACAATATTTATAATAACATCATAGTATATAAAATATATTGGAGTTATTATTTTATAATGGAAATAACAAATAAAGAAAAAGTTGAAGAAGAAAGGAACATGAAAGAGGGTTATGAAAACATTACCTCTTCTTCAGGTTCTTCCTTTTGATTTGATCAAAAGGGCTCCATAGGTTGGATTTATGATAAAACTAAAGCCTCTATGTTGAATTGAGGGAATTTGAGAGAATATTTGAGCAGGGTTTGGCTGATCCAAAAGGCTTTGAAGGTGTAAATTAGAGATAAGGGGTAGTACACTTTTATAAGAGGGGTGGGGGGCACCTTTGGAAAATCTAGAACTATTATTTTATAATAAATTCATATTCGGTTTATAATGACTCCAAAGTGGATTATTTAAAGGTTAAGGTGGGGATGGGTGGAAATAATTTCAACCAATATATTTTAGATAGGTTTAGGTCACTATATTAAGCTTATCATTTATATTTAACTCTTAGTTAAATAGTTTGACAGTTACCGTGTCTCTTTGTATTTTTATATTATATAGTTAATAAACTTACTATATACCTCCAAGAGACCCCCAAGTGGTCCATTAATGATACCCCTATAATTATATAAGTCTTCTGGACGAACCTTAGATTTTTAGGAACAGAATATCAATTAATAATATAATATTTGTTTTAAAACTATTTAATGTCTATTTTGACACTATTGGGTATTTTGTTTTTGATAATTTCATAACAGCATTATTACTTCGAACATAATTTATATAAACAATCCAAATATGTCATATTAACCTATAAAATTAGTGTAATTCATAAAAAGTCTCAAATTATATTTATTTTGATATTTATAATATCAATTATTTTAATATTTCATTAATTAGGTAATTACTGCATCACCATTGTGTCATAAATAAATTAAAATATCTTATGTTTAAAAATTATAAATAAAATACCATTATGTAGGAAATATTTTTATAATTCTAATGAATATTTATAATCGAATATATCTTATGTATAACCCTATATTAAAACTGTTTTAGTTATTTAACTTGGATTTTATCTCTTTTAACTCTTCTTTGAATTAAATAATAATAATTGTCCTAATCTAATCCAAGTGGAACTAAATGATAATATTTTATTCCTAAGGTTGGTTTTGGTCGAGATACACTTTTCCAATAGAATTAGGACATGTGTTAGGGTAATATTAATATCATTTTTACCCTTAATTACCCTATTTACTTTTAACCGTGGTAAATAAAAGTAAAAAAGTTACTATTCACCAAAAATTATTTTCATCTCATTGAACCACATTTTACTCCTTGATATTAACCGTGTCTCTCGGATTTTTGAAATTCTACTCACAGAAGCGGTAAAATTATGTTTTATGTGAATTTTCAAAATCTCCTAGGAGGTGGGTAAAAGACGGTGAAAAGTTCAATAAAATTTTTATATATCTAAAATTATTATAAACTGACTCCAATGAATTACATTGAACTTATATAGGTATTATGTATCTATTTTGAACTAAAATAAATAATTATTTAAATAAAAATTCGGTTTTAAACTATAACTCAGTGTTTTTCACTATTCATCAAAAATTGAATGTTTTCAAGAAAATACCAAAAATTTACCCTAAGCTAATTTCAATATTCCGAATCCAAAAATGAAGTCCAGTTTGAATGATAAAATTTATAAAATTTCAAAAAGTGGATATTATTATTCATAACAGCTACTTTGATTGGTCGTGGTGTGTTAGAATCTCGAAGTTGCGTACAATGCAAGCTATTTCATTATTCAAAGGGAAACGTACCGTGGAATTTTGGGGTGTTACAATTTTTATTTACCATGGTTAAAGTTAAATCGGGTAAATTAGGGTAACAAATAATATGATAAAGACAATAAAATTACCCTAAAACCTACCAAAATCCAATTATATGAATAAAATTCTACCCTTAACACTTATTTATTTGAATTCACTCATTTAATAGACTCTTGTTCCTAAAAAAGATATATATATATATATATATTATTAAAATAAAATAAAGTGACCACATGTCACCCTCTTATCTATTATAAGTAAAATAATTTTAATATAGTGACAAATTTGGGATAAATTTTATAATAAATAGTCTCTAAAGATCTAATGAAATAATATACATTATGGTAATTTATTTATAATTTTTATAAATTAAATAATTACCTTAAATTTTTATATAATGACGATGCATAAATTATTTAATTGTTGGAAAATTAATAAAACAACTTTAAATAAAATGATAATAACCATTAAAAGCGAACAAAACTTGACCAAATATTATTTTTAGGTATATATCGACCATAATTATCTAAGTGTCGAGTTATTGATCATTTGGATCCATATGGAAAAAATTATGACCCTTATAATATCTTATTTAAAGTGATGGTAAAGTTTTTATATTCAAGTTTTAATACATATAAATTTTTTAAAGTAGGATTATATATAATATAAATTCTACAATAAGAATTCCTATTAAATCTATAAGATATTTATTTTTCCTAGTGTTTTATTTTTAATTTTTACCAAACAAATAAGTATATTAAATAATTACACAAAACTAATGTAGTGATTATTTTATTAATGGAAATATCAAATTAATGTTATTAAAAATAATAAAATAAATATAATTTTGGATAATTAACATATAAAAGAAATTATATGACCTTTACCCCTTATAGATACAATAAAATATTTGGTTCAAGGATAAAATATTATCTTGATATTTTAAAAAATACATTAATTGAATGGTGTCAAAATTGACACTATTGATATTTTGTAAAAATAATGTATTATAAAATTATTTAAAAATCATAAAATATTTTAAAAAATATAAAATAATTATTTTTTAATCTAAAATTTTCTATTTTTTTATTTATGGTCTAATTGACATCAAATAATTAAAAATTACACAATTTTAATATTGAACAATTTTTTACCTTAGTTTAAATTAAAAGAGAATAATTAAGGGTTAAACAAAATGATAAGGTTTAAAATGAAATAAAAACGTGTCTAAAAATTATTGGATTATGAGATTAAAATAATATCTCACATAAACTTTAGAAAATATTACTTTTTGATGTTTTTTCTTGTGTTTTGATTTTATTATAAATTAATATTTTTGAAGTTTCCAAAAGTGCCCCTGACCTCAATTATAAATGGGTACCTCCTCCTTTACCTCTTCACTTAAATTTGAGAATTAAATATCATCCATACCCTACCAATTTCCCTTATAAACTTCCCTAGTCACATTCTATAGGTTCTTGTATTCTCAAAAGACTAACTCTAGTGACTTTAAGAGGAGATTTAGATGGAGCGTGTCGAAGAAGAGGTAATCTCCTATACCGATTCTTTCAAATTGTTTCTTTTTCTACTTACCATTACTTTTTATTTAGATTATTAAGTAATAATTATACTATAAAATATATACTAAGATTTTAATATTGTTATTTAACAACCTTATTCTATCTTTTATCCATCCTATGAAAAGCAAAAGCATCACGCGTGCGTGCGTACGACTTACCATCCCCACACCGTGGTGTAATCTGTTTTTTACCCCCATCTTACTCGGATGGACATAATGATGTAAATAATAACTATATGTGATTATTATAAAATTATATTGATTTTGGAACAAATTATATACCATTCACTTCCATACCACTTCACAATTATGAGAATGATATCGACGCTCGTGCGTACGTACGGCCTACCGTCTCCATGATGTGATGCAATTCATATTCATGTCCACCATTCATTCATGGTTGTATAAATATATATAATGAATAAATATGATATATATTACCATAAAATTATTCTATAAATTATGTAAATATATCCTATTTTCAATAATTGGGACTTATATGACAAAACATGCAAGAGAAAATAAAGTAGTTAACACCAAAAGAAGAGTAATAATAAAATATTTTTAAATGGGTGTTAATATGATCACATATGACATCATAAATATATATATGGTTTTTTAATAAGTTAATGAAATTTTTTAAACCATTATAAATTAGTTTCAGATACATACAAATCAAATTGAACCTATCGTAAGGGATTATTTTGTCTCACTTTTATTTCTCTGGGACATTTGCCTTATACACCACCTATTTCTTTTGTGTGATTTTTCTGCTACCCATAGATGTTTTTATGATTCTTATTATTACGTTTATTATATTTTCATATTCATATAATTTTTTTATTTTATAAGTCATATGATTTGACTGACTATAAATTACTCAGGGATAATTTTGAAATCACATTATTATCATAGATTGTTTATTCATAAGTATTTATTGGGGTATAGTTATCATAGACGTCCATGTTTCCTAAATATGTATTAAAAATATTATTTCTATAATTAAAAAAATTTAAAGTCAATTTCAATCATTGGTAAAAAAATTTAAATGATATGAATGGAATATTTTTTTCATTTTCGGTATGAGGTGTTTTTTCACTTTCTGACAAAAGTACGAGAAGAATGTTCTCTTTTAACTTATACAGAATGAAAGGATTTTTACATTTTCATAACCCCTTATTTAGATGAATCTTAATTTAAAATAGTTCAATTTTATTTTCAATTAAATTATTTTATTTTAAAATTTCATGACATTTTGAGAAAATAAAAAAAATTCAAGAAGAAATGATATTTTCCTCAAGGATTAATTTCAAGTGTTTTATCAAAATTATTTTCTATCTAAGATGTCATTATTTAGTACGGTTATATTTAAATTATAATATCCCTATTATTACTATGGTTTTATTTTGTTTATGATTAACTTCTATTTATGAAATCCATTTGTTTTTTATGGATTATGCTATGACAGAATGAGGTTTAAGAAGCCCATTTTATTCCTTGGGTTATACTATGATGAATGATTTTTGTTTTTGTGGAAAATGTAATAATTATTTCATTATGAGATGGTTGGGGCCTATATCTCTCTCCAATTAATTGGAAAAAGATTTATATCTCATGATATAGACATGATTGAAATGGAAAGTAAATTTGTTTCAATAATACAGGGCTGAAACAGAAAATAAACTTAGTTCAGTAATAGACTTTGTCCACTATGATGGTCTTGGAAATTAGCCTTAGATAATATGGAAATGATTTTTTACTTTTATGTGTTTTCCAAAATTCTATGTTTTAGGACAATGATATTTTATTATGGTTTGTTTTCATTTTTTATTTATTCCTCAATAACTTCCAATATTTATTTCATGACTCAAGAATGTGATATTAAAATTTTATATTCATGTTTTGACATTATTATGTTTATGTTTTGTTTGATATTATCCATGTTTACCCTTACTAGGCATTTGATCTCACCCATTTCATATGTTTTCTTTTTCCTGTGATATAAATAAAGGTTTTAGATAGGAAAACTAAAGAGGGATATCTTTATGGGATATGTTGAAGATCTATGACCAAGTTAGTAGAACATGTTTCCACTTTCCAAATACACTAAACTAATATGGTCTTTTGGCATCTTTTTTTGTCATGTATTATATATTCCACAAAATTAATGTATTTTCCATGTATTAAAAACCTTGTTTCTTTAAAAATGGTATACTATAGAGCTTAAAATATGTATCCATACCCATTTCCATTTATACGCCTCCGCACATACATACAAGCATGATCTTACCATACACTTACACATATTTGAACATTAATAAGGAATAAAAAAGGTCAAAAAAGGATGATTCCATCTCAAATCATATCTTAATCCATCCGAGTAAATTTTAAATTCACCCTTTTTACCCAAATAGAACATTTTTAAATCCCTGAATCACTTTACATCCAACATTTTACAAAACTTTTTGAATCCCCAAAAATTTTCCATTTCATTTTAAAACCACCCAAGGTTTTATTTTTAGAAAAATCCATCTTTAATAAACCAAACACCATTTTAAAATCAAGGGAAACATACCTAAATAAAATTAATACAACATCAATAATAGATCAAAACAACCCAACATTCAAGAAATAAAAAATACCAAAGATTTATAAGATACAGATACTATGAATGGTTTTCCTTCATGATTTGGTAGACCATGCACCAATTTTGTGAGTATACTGGACGTAAAACGAGGCTATCACACAGTTTTCAAATAGTTTTTCAAATAATTAACAATAATCATGCACCCTATAAATCCCTCCAAAAAACCACTCCAAACCTTGTAGATTCAAAAATATCCCACCAATTATCAATTCCAATCAAAAAAATTCAAATAAGGACCAAAAATATTAAAAACATCTATGACCCAAGCTTGAAATTTCAAGACACAAATGTCCCAAACCACCCCGGTAATTCAAGAATCCATCCAAATAGGTGGTTATCAAAAACCTACCCATGACTAAACACTTGAATTCTGATAATACTATCTCCAAAATACCAAAAAACCCCAAATAACAAGATTAAAACTACTCTAATTCCTTTTTTTCAACAACCAACCTGGGTTAACCCAAAATGGGTACCTAATATAGCCCACAACAAGACCCAAGAGGCATTCCCAATCCTCCTGGACTGGAAACTAGGTCCTAATATTAATCATAACACATTTGGGAATTATTTACACAATAAAACAAAAAAATAATAAAAATAAAACAAAATATTGAACACTTGTATCATAAAATAGATAGAAAACCAAACATACCACCACGTGACCTCATTGTTTGCCAAAGACCAAAAAAAATACCTCTCTAGGAGAATCCAAAATACAATTGATCCTGAAACTAAAGATAATAATGTTGGTGTACGAACTAAGATGCTTAGTAGGGATGTAAAAAGCGAAACCACACCCTATTCCATACCAATAATGATAAATATATTTAATTCTAATTTGAATATATAAATATATAAACAAAATTATTTATTTTTTAAAAAATAAGAAGATAAAGATTCAGAAAACCATTTTTCATTTTTATTTTAAAAAATGTTTCCAAGAAATGATACACTTTACAAGACCCATTAAAAGAAGAAACTTGCGATGAAATAACTATTTCAGTAAGAAAAAGTAATAGTGGAAACCATTTCATAAAAGTGATAAAAAGAGCAAAGTGGTGTATATGTAAAATAGGTGTCATGGGATCTTAGGAGAAGTTGGGTTAGTCTACAATAAATCCAAAGACATTCACATAATAAATCTATACCACCACCTATTTTCCACAATCAACCCACCCCAACACCCAGTGTCACCCTCACTGGTTCAACTAAGGGGAATATCCCACAAGCCAAAAGAGTCTATCTCAGGGCCACTAGTTAGAGCGTATAACTAAACCAATATAGCATGTGTATCTGAAGATCCATCCTAATACCTAGGTCTTCCCATGATGTACAAATGGATGTGAGTTTTATCAAAATATCATATACATACATAACACATTATTTTCACAAAATAAACCATTCACTTTCTAACCTCTGAACTCTCTTCTTAAGCACATCCACTTTTTTGGATATATAAAAAATCACAGGCCCATTACAAGGCTTCCATAACATTTCAAATATTTATCACACGTTACATTTAAAATAATATTTTAATTCCATAAGAGAGGATTTTATTTCCATAAAACATTTCAAAGTGCCATCTAGGGCTTATCATTTTAAAAGGAAACATTTTTCTTTCAAAAACCACATTTCCTAAAATTTTAAAGTTCCAAAACACAATTCACACTTATAACATATGCACCTTTATTATATATAAGAATCCCTTAAATCAATGAAGATATTTTACTCACCATTAGAAAATATGTACAAATAGGTCACCTATATATATAGACACATACATGTATAGGTGTTTAAGTCACATTCAACATGCCAGAAGATGGGAAATCCCCTAAAGGATTCCTAGAAAACCAAACCATGACTTTCATCCCATTATAAAAACAAGTTGAAAGACTAAAACTCCTTTGTGAATTTCCATTTTTCATGGTAGAAATCATTTTTAAAACCAATTGAGAATTCAGGATGCTTTTCACTTAAGTAGGGCTTGAAAATATGCTTAAACAATAGAAACCCATGACAGAAGCTTATACAAAAACAATAAAATAAGTGGGAACTTATTTCCAAGAACTAAAACCATTTTACATAGTATATATACTAAATATATTAATGAAAAACCATTAAAATTTTGAAGAAATAATATTTTCAAATTAAAGTATTAGACATTGGGTAACCTACCTCAAAACTTATCACTTTCAACAACAGAAACTCAAATACACTTCAAGAAGGTCCAAAGATGATAGGGGAACCAGGAAGAACCAAATAAAATAAAATAAAAAACTGATTTAAAAGAAATTAAATAAGAACCATGGACCACCGGAACCTAGGAAGAAGAATAATCTTAGGGGAAATAGAAGAAATAGGAATAGGAAGAATCTAGGAGTAGATTACCGCGAATAATCAACTCAACAATGAATAAATCATGAAGCTTCACCATAAAAAGAATGAGAAACCAAGGGAGAGTAAAGGGAGGAGACCCCCTAGGGTCACACGATCCAAATGACGTGGAATATAGGTACTTTGGGGTTAAAAATGAGAATAGGAAATGGTAAAACCCATTTTAATGCACCTGGGCATTACACATGGTTAGGCCACATTGTTCATAAATCCTTATGCAAATTGTGAACCCTCTATTAGGATCCTAGATCACCTCACATGAGTTGGCCACATAGTTTGTCAAACCATGCACCAACCATGTGGTTGCCTCTATCATTATTATAGAAGTTTTCATATGATCTTTGCATGGTTTGAAAAATCATGAATCTTAACCATGTGAAATTATTTTCATTACCACAACACTCATTTTAAAATAAAACACCACCTAGAAATAGATAAAGATAAGTATGACTCAAAATAAATAAAATAAAAGAGTAGTGTCATGTTGGTTTTTTGATAAATATACTTAGGCGTATATGCTTATTATGAATCCTTTTTACTTGATTTTGTGGAGATATATAAACTAATAAACTTCATAATTTTATACCTTTATTTCATTAGACTTAAGTCTTGGATAATCAAGGGTGGTTGGGAATGTTACTGACCATGTCATCGGTTGGAGATCAACTAAGTTGGTATTTTTCCACTCGTATGATGAGATAATACATTCAAGGCCATGGTTTAATTATACTGAGGAAATAAATATCCATTCTTAGTTGACCCAAATATGATATGTTTAACTACTTAGATGATAGTAATATGATGTTCTCATATACTAGATGAATGATATATGATGTATCCATTTTCCTAGTTGGTCTATTTCAAAGAATCAATAATTGATGAGATGGTATATACTGGATCAACATGTTCTATATATATTGGTCACTCTATGTCTTGGAAAAAAATATTATATAAGTATACATATAATGTATATGGAAAAAATGGTGGTATAAATTATCATATGAAGATATGAGTATATTTTATTGAGATCAAACTAGACCCGTTTATAGCTTGATTAGCACTGATTATTTTCTAGGGGCCTCTCTTTGATTAAATTTATGAAATTAGGATTTCATATTTATTATCAATGATATTAAGATCCATAGGGTTTCATGGTTAATAATTTAGATAATAATTAAATTTTATAGAGTTTTTTTCTACCAAAATGAATGTAGTTTGTTAAAATATATCTAAAATAGTTTTTAATGGATTCATAAAGAGTTGTGAAGTTTTTCATTAAGTCCTTATGAGATTTTTTACAACTGGGAGAATTTTGGAAAAGCACAAAATCATGGATATCATATTTTAAGATACTCTTATATTATAATTGGTGATATAATCATGATGATTCTTTTATTGTAACATATGATTTATTTCCATCATAGAGTATAATGGGAATGAGATATAAGATACCGCATGCATGCATTTGGACACCACCTCTCTCATGGTTTGTCTTCGGTTATAAGTCATTGTGATTGATTTGTTATATCTTTGAAATAATAAAATAAATTCTTTTAATTCTTGATAAATGAGAAACCAATGGGTAGTAATGTATAAGTTCCATGAGATGCACTACGTATGGATGACACTCCATCTCTTCATCTAATGAATAGTATCGAGATTATCTATAAAATGGATTAGATCCCTCATTTTGATGGTACTATAAAAATATACAAGACTATTTGATAATATCTTCATTCTTGATCATTTTTTGTATCCAAGGAAAATATGTTATCAACCTTTCACTAATCAATAATCCCCTCTATAAAATCAAGGATCTTTTGGTCGATGTTCCACTAATGAAAGTAGGAAGAATATAGAAGTTTCATGGGTAATCTCTATCTAGCATACATTAAAGAGTAAAAGATGTATTACTTGGAAATAAAATTAGGCTTACTTTATGTTCTTGATGTTTATTTTGTTATATTTGATGATATATTAGGAATTTCATGGGTTTTCTTCTATTGTTAATGATCATTTGATGATCACTCAAATCCCATTATGTGTATCATAGAGTGTGATAAAAAAAGTCCCAAGTGTTGTAAGCAATGATATAAGTGGTATCATAAGCTATGAATGAAACTAGGTTCTATATAAATAGGGCATTATTCCATAATGACCATAAAGATTATATTAGAAAATGCGATAGGTGCTTTATGATAATTCTTATCATAAGCGATAAGTAAGGGTTCGATACATAAGGGTCACTATATGTGATATATAAGGGTATTTTAGATACACAAAGTCCACTCAAATCAATAAGGGTCACTTTAATTTATATGTATGGTTCCAAAATTTTATATAACATTTAAAATTCATTACATAAGTTTCCAAGATATCATATAAGTGGGAATTCGACACATAGGGGTCCAGGATTTGTTGCATAAGTGAAAATATGATGTGTAAGGGTCGCCTTATTATAGCCTCTTATTTTAAGTATTGATTGGGTTTTCACTCATAATATTTGAATAATAATTCTTAAATGGTTTAAGCATTGCTTACCAATCAATTGTATTTTACGATGTATCGTTAAATAAGATTTGAGATAGAAAAGGTGTTTTTCTTAAAATTAAATTATGAATTGAATTATATAATTTATAAATTATTTATTAATTATAGTAAAATGTAATTTTGGATATTTTATAATTTATAAATTTTTTTCTAAATTAATTAATAATAAATTGTTTATAATTAATTAATTAAAATTTTTCTAAACATTTATTAATAAATAGTCCATAATATTAAATGTAAATATTAAAATATCTTACAGATTATATAGAATGACTTATAATTTAGATTTAAAATGTTAAAATGTGAATTATATGGGTAATTTATAGTGTTTATAAATTTAAAAAATAGGGAAAAATATAAAAGAGTTTATATTTATGTTATGAATTGTTAATAATACTTAATTTGAATTTTTTTGTTTAAAGGTATTTTTTTAAGAAATTATTTAAACCTAATGAAAAGTTTTTTTTATTATTGATTTGATAAATCATTAAATAATGATAAATATATGATAATTAGATTATGTAAATAGTTTTCAAAATAAAAATTGGATTATAAAATGTTTATAATCTATTAATATCATAAATTTAATATAAATGGAATGTAATGAATAATGTGAAAGTGTTTATATTTTTAAATTAATATAAAATGTTATATTCAAAAATTATTGAATGTAATTAAGTTTAAATAAATTATAAATATTTTTTTTTCATTATTTATGAATTATTAATTAATTTTTGTCCCATGCTTAAATATATGAATTGTTCGTTTATTTATTTATTTCATACTTTATTCAAATATGTAATTATTATATTATGAGTATGTTTATGGTTTGGTTTAATGTTGTTAAACTACTTCTAATCTATTATATGTTCATCTAAGGAGGTACATGTTAGGTATGATAATGGATTTAGGTTTCCTCAACCTTGACTCTTTCTTGTATTGAGTTATGAACTTGAATTGAGTAGTTAATTATGATTAACGCATATTAGGTGTTAGAGTTATAATGGAATAAATATATCTCATGAGTAAAGTATCTATGGGTATAGGGACTTTGGTTTGAACTTCACACTATCCTAGAGGCTTATACATTCTTTTAAAAAGGGGGGGTTGACTATCTGTGGGAAAATTTGGCGAGAGGGGGGTTTTTTTAATGGGTTTAGGGTGAAAATATTTAGGGTACTGGGTTAATTGAGTGCCACTTCATGTGACGCTCAAAGGGTGGGGAGGTCGAGCGCCACTTCAAGTGGCGCTTGGCCATTTCGACCAAGAATCTCTTCAGCGCCACTTGAAGTGGCGTTGAAGGCATATCCAGCAAACGAGCAGCACCACTTGAAGTGGCGCTCCTCCTTTAATCCCTCTCCATTCGGCGCCACTTGAAGTGGCGCCCAAACCTCCCCCCTACCTATAAATAAGGCCGCTCGCCCTCCCCATTTCACATCTCCTCAATACCCCCCGCTCTCTCTCTCTCTCTCTCAAAGTTCCCCCTCTCTCTCTCAAAGTTCTCTGGTTTTTTCTGCGCTTTGCCTCTTCGGTTGCTCTGCCTCTCTGGTTGCTCTGCCTGCGTAGCTACATCTCCACAAATTTGAGGTAAATATTTCTTTAAATTTAGTTAATATTTTGATTTAATAAGTTAGTTGTTTAATTTATAGAATTAGTTTATAATATTTGTATTATATAAATAGTATAGTTTTTTTAATTGTAATTAGGTAATGAAATGATTATAGTTAGTTAATTAATTAAGTAATTATAATTAGGTAATTAATTAATTATATTTAGGTAACTAATTAATTCTAATTAGGTAATTAAATAATTTAAATTAGGTTAATAATTAATTCTAATTAGGTAATTAATTAATTCTAATTAGGTTAATAATTAATTCTAATTAGGTAATTAATTAATTCTAATTAGGTAATTAATTAATTCTAATTAGGGAATTAATTAATTCTAATTAGGTAATTATTTAATTATAATTAAGTTATTAATTAATTCTAATTAGGTTAATAATTAATTCTAATTAGGTTATTAATTAATTATAATTATGTTAATAAATAATTCTAATTAGGTTAATAATTAATTCTAATTAGGTAATTAATTAATTATAATTAGGTAATTAATTAATTATAATTAGGTTAATAATTAATTATAATTAGGTTAATGAATAATTATAATTAGATTAATAAATTATTTAGGGTACTGGGTTAGTTGAGTGCCACTTCATGTGATGCTCAAAGGGTGAGGAGGTCGAGCGCCACTTCAAGTGGCGCTTGGCCATTTCGACCAAGCATCTCTTCAGCGCCACTTGAAGTGGCGTTGAAGGCATATCCAGCAAACGAGCAGCACCACTTGAAGTGGCGCTCCTCCTTTAATCCCTCTCCATTCGGTGACACTTGAAGTGGCGCCCAAACCTTCCCCCTATCTATAAATAAGGCCGCTCGCCCTCCCCATTTCACATCTCCTCAATTCCCCCCGCTCTCTCTCTCTCTCTCAAAGTTCCCCCTCTCTCTCAAAGTTCTCTGGTTTTTTCTGCGCTTTGCCTCTTCGGTTGCTCTGCCTCTCCGGTTGCTCTGCCTCCGTAGCTACATCTCCACAAATTTGAGGTAAATATTTCTTTAAATTTAGTTAATATTTTGATTTAATAAGTTAGTTGTTTAATTTATAGAATTAGTTTATAATATTTGTATTATATAAATAGTATAGTTTTTTTAATTGTAATTAGGTAATGAAATGATTATAGTTAGTTAATTAATTAAGTAATTATAATTAGGTAATTAATTAATTATATTTAGGTAACTAATTAATTCTAATTAGGTAATTAAATAATTTAAATTAGGTTAATAATTAATTCTAATTAGGTGATTAATTAATTCTAATTAGGTTAATAATTAATTCTAATTAGGTAATTAATTAATTCTAATTAGGTAATTAATTAATTCTAATTAGGTAATCAATTAATTCTAATTAGGTAATTATTTAATTATAATTAAGTTATTAATTAATTCTAATTAGGTTAATAATTAATTCTAATTAGGTTATTAATTAATTCTAATTAGGTTAATAAATAATTCTAATTAGGTTAATAATTAATTCTAATTAGGTAATTAATTAATTATAATTAGGTAATTAATTAATTATAATTAGGTTAATAATTAATTATAATTAGGTTAATGAATAATTATAATTAGATTAATAAATTATTATAATTAGGTAATTAATTAATTCTAATTAGGTAATTAATTAATTCTAATTAGGTAATTAATTAATTCTAATTAGGTAATTAATTAATTCTAATTAGGTAATTAATTAATTCTAATTAGGTAATTAATTAATTCTAATTAGGTAATTAATTAATTATAATTAGGTAATTAATTGATTATAATTAGGTTAATAATTAATTATAATTAGGTTAATAATTAATTCTGATTCGGTAATTAATTAATTCTGATTACGTAATTAATTAATTCTGATTAGGTAATTAATTAATTCTGATTAGGTAATTAATTAATTCTGATTAGGAAATTAGTTAATTATAATTAGGTAATTAGTTAATTATAATTAGGTAATTAATTAAATATAATTAGGTAAATAATTAATTCTAATTAGGTAATTAATTAGTTCTAATTAGGTAATTAATTAATTCTAATTAGGTAATTAATTAATTTTAATTAGGTAATTAATTAATTCTGATTTGGTAATTAATTAATTCTGATTAGGTAATTAATTAATTCTGATTAGGTAATTAGTTAATTATAAATAGGTTAATAATTATTTATAATTAGGTTAATAATTAATTCTAATTAGGTAATTAATTAATTCTAATTAGGTAATTAATTAATTATAATTAGGTAATTAATTAATTCTAATTAGGTAATTAATTCTAATTATGTAATTAATTAATTCTAATTAGGTAATTAATTAGTTCTAATTAGGTAATTAATTAATTCTAATTAGGTAATTAATTAATTCTAATTAGGTAATTAATTAATTCTAATTAGGTAATTAATTAATTTTAATTAGGTAATTAATTAATTCTAATTAGTTAATTAATTAATTATAATTATGTAATTAATTAATTATTATTAGGTAATTAATTAATTATAATTAGGTAATTAATTAATTCTAATTAGGTTATTAATTAATTCTAATTAGGTAATTAATTAATTCTGATTAGGTAGTCAATTAATTTTGATTAGGTAATTAATTAATTATAATTAGGTTAATAATTAATTCTAATTATGTTAATAATTAATTCTAGTTAGGTAATTAATTAATTCTAATTAGGTAATTAATTAATTCTAATTAGGTAATTAATTAATTCTATTTAGGTAATTAATTAATTCTAATTAGCTAATTAATTAATTCTATATTAATCAACGAAGTAGTTATATTAATCAGCGAAGTATTTATATTAATCATTGAAGTTGTTATATTAATCAGCGAAGTAGTTATATTAATCAGTGAAGTAGTTATATTAATCAGCAAAGTAGTTATATTAATCAGCAAAGTAGTAATATTAATTAGCGAAGTAGTTATATTAATTAGTGAAGTAGTTGTAAATTGATTCTGGAATATACCTTTGCATTACATTCTAGGTATGATAATGAATTTAGTTTGCAATCTACCTTGACCTTAGTTTGTAATTGAAGTTATGAACTTGAATTTAGTAGTTGAATATATTTTTTTCATATTAAGTGTTAGAGTTGTCATGAAATGATTACTCTCTTGAGTAAAGTATCCCTAGGTAGAGGGGCTTTGGGTCAGACCACCTACTTTCCTGGAGGATTGCCTTGTCTAGAAAAGTGAATGGGGTTAGCTATCTGTCGCTCTGGGCTTACTCATGTGGAGATTTTCAATTTCATATAACTCTATGATTTTACAAGTCGTGTTTGTGTACCTCATGCATATAATGCATGTGGATATGTATTAATATGTTTGAATTCTATTTTTGGGTAACACAAACTTGTGGGTTGTGTAAATAGTTACACATTAATATGGTTTGAACATATTGATTTGGTGGAGGGATTAGGATTCCAACCTAAATTACTAAAATCATGCATACATAAATTGATTCTTTAATTAGATTTAATTAATAACAATGGTTTCTTTTAGATAAAAAAGATGACAGCCGCCTATATTTATTGCAACAGTCAAATAATTGAGATATAACAAGGATGTAGTTATAGTATACATCCGTAAGATGTTGTGATGCTTGGAGAATGTACTACCAGGAATCATTGGTGGCACAAATCGACTGTCAGATAACGGTGTTCTGTATATTGGCAGAGAGTTTTAGAGTAAAGAAGCAATGAAAAATATGATACAACAATATCACATTGAAAGATATTACTCATATGTTGTAGAAGACTCAAATAGGTCTTACTATTTGATCTGTTGTGACAAATATGAATCAAACTATCAAATGCGTCTGTGAGCTATTATTGATAACACTTTTCACAGCTGGCGCATCACTAGATTTACTCCACACACCTGTGTGAACCCAAGATTGTCACAGGAACACTCTTAATTAGATGTTGAGTTTGTTTTAACTATTATTGTTGAAATGATTAGATCATGTCAAGACATTCTAGTGGTTCTAGTCATTGAGCAAATCAAACAACTTTTTGGGTATCAAATCTCTTACTATAAGGCATGGGCAGAATGACAAAAGGCTATTGTGAAAGTGTACGGTTATTGGGATGACTCTTATCGAGTTTTACCACAACTGTTGGAGCTTCTATGCCACAATACTCAAATAGTCTATCGGTTACATACTGTTGAATATGTTAACCAACAGAACTAACTTGACCGCTCAATGGTTGTTTTTGGTAGATTATTTTGGACATTTTTACCATGTGTGGCGGCTTTTAGACATTGCAAGCAGTTCATACAGATTGATGGCACATTTTTGTATGGAAAGTATATAGGAACTTTATTGATTTCCACCACACAATATGGAAATCGAGCCCCTTTACCTATAGCATTTTCAATTGTGGAGAAAGAGAACTTCTCATCATAGAGCTGGTTTCTGGCATGTCTCTGAGAGTTTGTTACAGATGTAGAAGGGATTTGTCTTATTTCTGATCGCCAACGTGCAATCAAGGAGGCGATACAGTCTAAGGGTATTTTGTGGAGACCACCTTATGCCCATCATCGATACTATATTCGACACATTTCCAGCAATTTGTGAAATAAGTTCAAGAATGAGTCGATGAAGAAGGCAATCTTAAAAATTGGTATGAACATATTTTTCTATTTTAAATTTTTTTGTCATAGTTATTTTCATAGCTGTTCAGATGACTGCTTGTATGATAGCTTATGAGCCTCAACAACAAAGGATGCAGGAGCGTCTTCAAGATATTCACAGAGTGAAACTGGAAGTGTATGATTAAATGATGCAAATTCCAAAGCAGAAATGGTCATTGGCATATGATGATGGGAGGAGATATGGTCATATGACGACCAACATCGTAGAATGTATAAATGGAGTTTTCAAGGGAGTTACCAAACTACCTATCACAGGTAAATATGAATATTTTAATATATGTTACTTATAAGAGCTACTATTATAATATAATATTTGTATAATGTCGTAAATCAAAATTTCAGGGTTGGTACAAGAGACCTTCTATCGTAGTGTAAAATACTTTCTGGAACGAGGAAAGCAGGCTGAAGAGGGATTGAACAGAGGGATGCGCTATGGACACCATTTCCAATGTGAGCTACATACAGTTCTTCAAGAGGCTGCAACTTACCATGTCACTACATTTAATCATCCAGAGAAACAATTTGAGGTCGTTGAGCCCGGTGATGTTGTGGCATGTAGAAATGGTCATGTGTGAGTTGTTTTACTAGAGAAGCGTTATTGTGAATGTGGCAACTTTCAGGCACTGAGATATCGATGCGGCCATGTGATTGCAGCATGTGCTTACGTACACGTATCTTGGGAGCAGTTCGTTGATCCAGTTTATCGACTCGATAGCATCAACTACTGCTACAGTACTCCATGGATGTCAATCGGGGAATATCAGAATTTTCAGCTACCTTATGGCACACCCATGCTTCTACCGAACAATAGTAGACTTCAAACTAAAGGGAGGCCAAAGACGACTCGTATTCAGAATGGGATGGATTGGCCTAGTGAACATCCAGCTAGATGGCGGTGTATCATATGCTGCTAGGAAGGTCATACGATGACATGTTTCCCTAGACACATAGGGAAATCATATAATGGTTAAAATGAATCATGTACTCTATCAATTACTGTAAAACTTTGTACATGTAATCATTTTTATCATTATCACCATTTTTAATCATATTTTTATTACTTGTATATAGGGTAACTTTTGGAAAATCTACCACAATTTCACTTGACATTCTTTGTAGAACTATCAATATTACATGAGTAGCTTTAAACAGACAACTCCAACATCAGTATTCTTCCATCACACTACATCAGTAGAAGCAACAACAGAAATAACCATAATACATCATTTAAATACACCTTCACACGATGCATAAATGTTTTCTTATACAGGTACATTATTTTTTTTGAGTTGGTGTTGTCTGTTTAAAGATACTCATGTAGTGCTAACAATTTAAAGGTTCGCATTCAAGAAAAACCATTTGAACTATTAAATGAAAATTTCATCAGTCTTTTATAATAAAATATGAACTTACAATGGCCACAAAACAAAAAAGAGTAAACTCCGAACGTCTTCACCCCAACATCCCAACATGGGAGACAAAAACTGGCCAAATGTGGTTATTCTTCTTTCAATCATTAAATGATAAATTTCATATCTTACATGATCAATTTCATATCTTACATTAAATTAATTTTTTACTGTTTGCACATTCAGATGAAGTAGCCACTTTTATCTGGCCAAGAGATGCACATGTCGCGTGATGTGTTGGCGCGACGACCTGTTAGACATCTTCATGTTCAGAGGGTGCATCGTTTCAATTATGAGGCACCACCGACAGCTATTTTTCCATACCTTAGACCTGCAAGCTTTTTTGGAGTCGTTATGTGTGACTTCAAGACCATTGACCATCATTTGATAGCTGTGTTGGTCAATAGATGGCTGCCAGAGACACACACGTTTCATCTCCCATAGGGGGAGATGACTATTACATTAGAGGACATCGCATACATGCTGGGGTTACCTATCCATGGACATGCAGTTATGGGTGCCAATATTGGCGATTGGGTTGCATTCATATAGATGTTGTAAGGAATTAACTTCATCGTCACACAGGGTGTCCTCCAGGGTTCGTGCTTGTGCATGAGGTGGCTTGATCAGCATTTTGACGTCATTCCTAATAATGCAGACGAGGATACGCTTCTTCAGCAAACGCGTGCATACATTTTTCGGCTGCTCAGAGGCATGTTGTGCATTGACTACTCCAATGCTTTGGTACATATGATGTACCTCCCATTACTTGAGGATATGGATCAGACGACTATAAACATTTGGGGGTCCTCTGTATTAGCACATCTGTACAGATCTCTCTGCACCAGTTTTCAGGCCAATTCACATCAGATTTCAAGTTTCATGGTGTTAGTACTGATGTGGTCCTGGGAGCTTTTTCCACACATTGCTCCTCGAGTTGTCACGCCTCTTGTACCGGAGCTACTTCAGGACAGTCCTCGGGGACGATGGTATGTCTACGTCATTACTTTTAATTATTTAATATTTTTGTTATTTTTTTTATAAACTTACCAAATATTACTCTTTTTTCACTAGGTGGATTCAGTCTCAGAAGTTTTCACATACTCTGAGACATAGTGTGCACAGCTTCCGATAGATATTTGATGCCATAGTGCCAGTTGATGTAAGTTAAATAGTAATTTTTTTAGGAAAATTTGTTTTGTTATCACTATTTTAAGTTATTTCAATATAATCTCAGTAACATTATCATGCTATTATATGACTTATTTTTTGAGTTTACATTTTAGGTTTCATGGACTCCTTATACAGGGTATGTCTACACATCACTTCCACTATACTGCACAGCTATGGTTGGAGAGCATGTTGCAGTGGTGCCACTCATTCACTTCTACATAATTGAGTGGAACCAACCAGACAAGGTCATGCACTAGTTCAGTTTTATACAGCATATCCCCATGGCACCATGACATTCTACCGAGTTACGTTCAATTGTGCTTATAGGTAGACAAACGACAGATTGGCGGCAGCATCATGCATCTTATATCGAGCTTTGGGACAGGCGTGCCCGATTCGGTATCTTTACACATGGATATACCACAGCACACACTCAGTTATCTGATCAGAGGGATTATACACACTGGTATCGATGTCACACTATCATGCACCTTACACGTCAGGGGATTGGAATTCATCGATTGGTATGTTTACTAAGATTTATTATTTTCATTTAACTCATTTTTTATATTAATTTGAATGTTATTTCATTTGCAGGAAAACACCATTGGTCATCTTGAACATTCCACATAGACTTAGGAGCATGCATATATTCTACAGAATGTAGTTCATCGGGATGTGGTGGCTCTATTCGATCATCTCTGGTTGATACATGATAGTTTTTTTGATGAGGAACCATAGATATATCCTGATCCATATATTCAGGAAGAAGAACCTCAGGATGAAGATGTCCCTGCTATGCCTGCTGAGGAAGATGCACCGCCACCGTCGTTGCCAGTTGGACGACAGAGACTAGCACATCCAGAGGGGAAGAGGTGACGACATCGACATCCGAGAGCGGCTCTTGCAGATGTCGTCGCACCACAGAGAGACGATCCGGCCCAGGTGACTGATGATTTTTCACAGTAGGGAGATGCTTATATACCACATATGGTGTATCTGCGGACTACTATGGACTTCGATCTGGGTGCAGTCACACAGCTTATGGCGGCCCCCTCTCCTCCCGACGAGGCCTTCTTCAGTACCCCATTTCTACCATTTATAGGAGCTTCGGAGCCATATGGAACCCCATGTGATTTTGGGGCATCCTTCTCACACGGTTTTGGTTAGTCCTCTACACAGCACCATGGGGAGGCACCAGAAGCACCGGAAGAGGAGCAACCCACAAAGAGGACACTGGAGCGACACAGGCTTCAAACGTAGAGAGGACGTGAGATTCAGACGCTGTGTTGTGGTACCAGGGGGCATCGTCGTTGATGTTGTTGGATGTCATGTTTATATATTAAAAAACTTATTTACTATGATAAGTAATTGTTGTTTAAGACAAGTTACAAGAAAATCAAAAATATAGTAAATACAAACTGGTTTAAATTAACTATTAAATTATAAAGTACAAGTACAATATAAACAAAATTTTTCACACAGACTAAACATCTGATAATTTCTTGAAAAATGAAAATAAAAACATACATATAGTAAATAAAAAATATTTTACATGACTACTTAAATATTTAAAAACATTACATTTATAATTATATAATAATAAATATATTTATAAATGTAAATTAATAATTAGTAATTAATTAATTAATAATTAACCATTAATAATTAATAATTATAATGACGAATGATAATTAATAATTATATTACTAACTAATTAATTATTTTATATTAAATAATAATATTTTATAGTCTTTCAAAGTCACATACTTGAAACATTTTTAAGTTTCAAGTAGGCGGTTTTGAAAGACTATAAAATATTTGTTATCGACATTTTTTACGTAATTTTTTTATTTTAATCTATTTAGTATATGTTTAATCCATGTTTTAAGTTTAATTTATATTGGTCATATAGTTTATATTTTATAGGCTTTAAAAGTAACATACTTGAAACATTTTTAAGTTTCAAATAGGTGGTTGTGAAAGCCTATAAAATATTTTTTATCGACATTTTTTATGTACTTTTTTTATTTTCATATATTTAGTATATTTTTAATCCATTTTTAAGTTTCATTCATATTGTTCATATAGATTATATTTTATTGGATTTCAAAGTCAGATATTTGAAACATTTTTAAGTTTCAACTAGGTGGTTTTGAAAGACTATAAATTATTTTATATCGACATTTTTTACATAATTATTTTATTTTCATCTATTTAGAATATGTGTAATCCATGTTTTAAGTTTCATTTATATTGGTCATATAGTTTATATTTTATAGGCTTTCAAAGTCACATACTTGAAACATTTTTAAGTTTCAAGTAGGTGGTTTTGAAAGACTATAAATTATTTTTTATCAAGATTTTTTACTTAATTTTTTTATTTTCATCTATTTATTATATTTTTAATCCATGTTTTAAGTTTCATTCATATTGGTCATATAGATTATATTTTATAGACTTTAAAAGTCACATACTTGAAACATTTTTAAGTTTCAAGTAGGTGGTTTTGAAAGACTATAAAATATTTTTTATTGACATTGTTTATGTAATTTTTTTAATTCCATCTATTTAGTATTTTTTTAATACATGTTTCAAGTTTCATTTATATTGGTCATATAGTTAAAATTTTATAGTATTTAATAATATTGTTTTTATTACCAATTTATTATATGTTTAACAATATTTCAAATTTATTTATAAATAATTACTTATAACTATATAAACATAGATTAGTAATTATAGATTTAAAATTATTTATATATGTACAAATATATAATTATAAATATATAAGTATAAATATAATTACAATATAATTCTAAATATAATTAAAATTATAATTATACATATATATTTATTTATTTATTTATATATGAATATTAAATATATTTATAAATAAATTCTAAATATATATGTAACAATATTTTCATAATTATATATTTATAAATATATTCATATTTATATAATTATAAATATATATTTATAAAGATTAGTTTATAATTATATAATTACAAATATATTTTTTATTTAAAAAATATATATAAATAGATTTATATTTATAAATATTTATTTTTAATTATATATATACATAATTATATTTATACACACATATATATATATATAACTATTTATAATTATAATATTTATAATATTTATATGTAAATATATAAATAAAACACACAAATCGGGAAAAAAACCCTTATATTTTATATAATATAACTATATAAATATAAACAAACCATATATTTTTAATTTAACACATGTTTTTTATTTAAAAAATTATATATAAATTTATAAATTTATATAAATAATTATATATAATTTTTATTTCATTATTTTATTATATTATTAAATAAGGTTTATAACTATATAAATATAAATTTATAATTATATAATTAGAAATATATTTATAAATATAATTATAAATAATTTAACATTTTTAAATACATATTTATAAGTATATTTTTAAAATTTTATTTATTTATTTTGAAATTATTTATTAAAAAGGGGATGGGGTGCAAAACAAAAAAAAAGAAAAAAAACAGAAAACAAAAAAAAAGGGTGGCAAAGCACCACTCGAAGTGGCGCTAGCCACCCAAAAATGTTGAACGCCACATGAAGTGGTGCTCAACTAACCCATTTCCCTGAATATTTTCACCCTAAACCCATTAAAAAAAACCCTCTCGCCAAATTTCTCACTATCTGTGGCTCCAGAAATACTCATATGGAGATTGTTGGTTTCATATAATTATAATGATTTTCATAAAATATTTTCATGTACATTATTCATAGGTATCATTTAGATATGTATAAATATTTTTGGATTTTAATTTGGGTTAGTCACACAAGCTATGAGTTGTGGAAGGAGTTGCACATCGATATTCTTTGAAAATATTGATTTAGTGGAAGTAATAGGATTCCAAAAATGAAATAATTATAATAATATATACATATGAATGGAACACAAGAGATAATATGGTTATATTAAATCCCATTTAAAATAATAGGGTTTATATTCCTTCTAAAGTGACACTTGTTAAGACCTAGATCATCCAACTAGGTAAGTTCATGATATAATTGGGTGCCCCTAGATTATCTCATGTAAGGAAAATAAGTAATGGGTGACCCTAATAATATTAGTTTCCTATTATTAGTGTTTTATTTGGGTCACACTTAACTACTAATATCTATGTGTAAGGATATCATTGGAATAGAGTTGAGTTTATCTATTTGTTGGATTGGATAATGATTTCTCCACTAAACTATCCAAGAGTCACATATGATATGATTAAGATGATGCCCTGCCAAAATAGCTAAGTGGTGTGAGGAACACTATAGTGGACTCATTAATTTGTGAAATATGTATCTTGGCATACTAATACAAATAGTGTATTTTAAAATGGGTCATCACTTTTGTTGGATATAATTTAATAAAATTCATTATTGAATAAATGTAAAACATGATACTAATCTAATAATTTTTATTTGAAGTTGAATAGAATAATCATCATAAAATATTACTTTGAGATAAATCATTTGAAAAGGAGAATCGTTATGTAAGAAACTAATAAGATTAGTAATATAATAAAAGTTTTTAAAAAGTGTAAAATTATTTGTGTTAAAGAAACCCATTCTAGAGTGACCAATTTTTAAAGTTTCTCAATGCTTGAATATAGATTCTTATGAAAAGAATATAACGATTCAATTAAGGTTTCAAAGGAATTAGTTTAAAATTTTGCTAAGGAATTTTAGTTTATGATCATATACTCAATGTGGTTGAATATACAAATTATTTTTTGATACTATACATATCCTCTAAGGAATATTATAGCTAGAAAATTTATCATGTTTTCATTGATAAAAATGTTTTGATAATGTAAATGAGTTCAAGAAAGGTTTACCTAGTATTCTCAATGTTTTAAGGATTGTTGAACTGGGATTTTTATGTCCATGTAATAGTTCTATATCGACAATACAAGTGAGTAAAATTTAATACTATAAGAAAAAAAGTTATTCAGAAAATTCAACAATTTTTATTCAAGTATTCAATCAAGTCCATTGAAACCAAAAGGTAAAATCAAGAAGGAATGTGTAATGATTCCATGGGATGGAATTATTTAAAATTCCAAAAGAAGTTTAAGAAACTCCATGGAATTACAATGTTAGGTATCAGTGTTAGATAAATTAACTCTTCGATTTTGATGTGTATATGATACCAGATATATGTTTTAAAAATGTTGGGAGTATAAAGAAGTTACAAATCTAGGGAATAATTTATAGAGATTGTAGTTTTCGTTAAAATGATGAGGCAAAGAGTTTATAAAAAAAAGGACTGAATATAAAGGAATGTATCAATCTCAGATGGATTTGTGCAAAGGATGAGTATAATAATTTCCACATTTCTCTTATGTGATAAGAGAGTTTATTTTTTAATAACGTGTTGTTATGAGAAATAGGAGATAATAGATTATGTTGTTTTCCAAGACACCCTTATAGGGGATGGTTGAATCCTGGTGTGAACTTTTTCTTTTTATTATATAGGATCTTATTCTCACATTGGTAGGAATATGTTAAACTTATTGTGGTAAGAATAATGTCCACCACAACACAAATGTAGAAATGAAAATAGGGGAAAATAAAATTATTTCACCACCAAGGGATGGTATAAGGAGAATACACATGGAATTGTGTCTGTGTACCTAAATCCACTAATCTTCATTATTTCAATAGAAATAATTATCGGCTTTGGTCACTCCATGCTAGGAACACTACCTTTACAATTTTATTTAGGGATAAGTGAACTACTTACCTCTAATTTTTTCCAATAAATCCACTTTATTCACTGATTCAGATGAAGTGTTCCTCAATTTATCAATTTGAAGTTCACTTCCATATCATTAAGAATGTAATATTTGACTAGCATCCTAATGGCCTAAATATGATGGTCCCATATAATTCTAAACATCACCCAAATACTTCCTTTCATGGAACTATTAGTCAAACAATTATTGCTCACACAAATCGCTTATCTATGGTGAGTTCACCTAAATATTCCTCAGCCAACTCCTTTACTCAACCCTGTTCATGGAATAAAGTTTATTTTTCTATCTTAAAACAAATTCCTTTTCTTAGGTATGTTCATAGATTTTACTTCGCATAACATCCTTTCACTAAAACTTCTTTCACCCATATATTTTTCTCAAGTTCAGTTCATACATATAACACATATGAAAACAAAAATAGATACCTTAATACTCTACTAAACTTCATTTTTTTAAATTTGGTGTTATCTATTATTTATAGGTAAACCAAAATCTTCAAGAAAATCTTTTGTGCTCCAAATTTCATGTCACATCCCCTTTGATATTCAAGTGCAACTCCATCAATGTATCATGTTCACGAATCTCTAATCTATGATAGCACACAAAAATAGCACAGATCATTCTCATACTTGCAAAAAACTTATAGAATAATGTGAAATCACTTATAATTTCATGAATCTCATCATTTCCACCCAAGTCAATTCACTTCTTATGAAATTTCAAACCAAAAAATATAGAAAACACTGAGAAAAAACACCATTATAAAAACTTCTTAAAATATTTCCTAGACTTTCCCATTCTGATAAACTACCTCCCACTATATTAAAACTCTTTTATCAATAGAGAAATAGATTTACAACAAACATAGAACCAAAAATCCATCTCAAAACACCATAGTACCAATAAATTCTATACACATTGTATATGATTCATTAAATTATTTAACATAATTGAGTAGAAGATAAGGATGAAAATGATTCATCTAGGATAAAAGTGTTTATCTAGATGTTTATTAATATATGATAAACTGAGTTTTCACCACCAAAAATGGAATATTATTAATAATAATATTCTTTTAAATAAAATTCTCTAAACACATATAATTTCATATAAGATATGGAAATAATTGTTTGTTTGTTAAATATTCACACTAAAATGAAATAAGTGTTATTTAATAACACAAAGGTGAATGTCTATATTAGCATGTATTTTGAGAATAATATATGGTCTAAGAGGCTAGTGAGAGTATGTTCGGACTTATTTAATTTTAAAATTTAAAAATAAAATATTATTAATGTCAAAACTCAAATTGAATTTCACTTAATATATTAAAATATTATAGGGCATGAAAATATATAGAAATGTAAAGAGTTAATTTAACTATTGTAATAAATTGAATTCCAAAATTATCCTGAACATTTTTAATATGTTTTGGTTATTGGTAATGTATATAGTTATATTAGTTACCAAAATATTTCAAGGAAAAAAATTATGGAATGGGTTCCAAGAATAACGATGATTTACTTAGAAAGTGTTATAAGTAGAAAATAGAATTTTTCATTGTAACATTTTATGTGGTGGAGCGAAGGAGATTGAATATGTTCAAGGAGATAAATATTTGGAATATGATTCATAATTCTCACCATTATTCAAACTGGATTAATTTATATATGTTTCCCACCAAATATTTTTGTGGGTAGATTTAATCATACGGTCACATAGAGATGTGGAAGGTATCACATGTAGATATAATAATACAAAAAACCCCATCAAAGTGAAATAAACATAAGTTTGATCTGGCACTTATCAAATGTGGTATATTAAACCCATGTTTATGTTTAGTTTTGTTGAGTATTATTAAATAAGTTTAAGAAAATTAAATGTATCATGTTATACAAAAGGAAATCTACACTTTATAATTCTTTCATATAGGATGCATATTTGTATATATAGATAAACATTTTTTAAAATTAAATAATAATTTATCACATAAAAGATGATTTTGTGTTATCCCTAACTAATTATCGTCATGGTGTATTATAGGTTACAGTGAAATTTTAAAGTTAGCATGAGTATTATTCTTGTATCAGGATACTATATATTCCCATAAATCACAAAATAGATTTTGTAAAATTGATATCCCATGAAGTATACCACATGGTGTGTTATACACTATGTCCAGGAAAAAGGTGTCATATGTAAATTTGATGATAGATTTTTTAAAAATGTTTTTGGATGATATCCAAAAAGAGTTTGGAAAATGTTTCATAAGTTATTGTATAAAATAAATTATAAGGTTAAATGAAACAAAGTCTATGAGGATTTAGTTAAATTTAAATATTGAAGGAGAAATGCCCTAAGGTCATTATCTCATAGGATGAGTTTTTGGCCATATCATGTTATAAAACTCATACAAGTCAAATGGTATGACATGAATGAAATATATTATTTATATAATATATGTGATTTTGTAATCACAACCTTGGTTTAGTATTTTATAAAATAGAATTGGAATTATTAATAATTAAAAATTTAAATAAATCCCACTAGATAACATTAAGTAATCTATTTCATAAGATAAAACACATCGTGGTTGTATTCATATGATAAAAACATAAATGGTTGAGTCATTATTCATGTATTTTTTAATGAATGAAAAAATTCATGTAGTTATTAAAAGAATCTAAAAATCTATATAAAGGAACCCATTTGTATATATTTAGTTAAGTTCACTTGTTCATTATTGTTTGAAACTCCCTCAATCCAGTAGCTCTATTTCTCTTCACTATTAGCCTTTATGAGGCACTAAAATATCATGTGTGATGAGAGGACCTCACTCATATGTCAAATGATTTTGAAAAACCAATAGATACCTCTTAAGGTGGAATTTAATTCAGTTACATCTGATGTGATCATCATCCACCATAGATGATGAAGATTTATATAGCAAAGATTTAGTGTAAGGTATGCATTACAGTTTCATTATTTTATAGCAGCATGATTTCATAATATTATATGGTGATTCTTATATTTTATTCTACTACTTTTTATAAGTGTTATACAATCTTATAAAACCCAACACCCATTATAATCTTCTCAAAACATATGATTTTCTTCTTGAAAAACCTTCAAAACTCCTTTTTTATTCTACATCATCACTAGATCTCAAGCATTTCAACATAATTTTGGTATCCTTTTCCACCATGGCTATCTATCCACCAAAGGTTTTTAGAACCTTAGACAGATGTTTGAGAAAGAACACAAACCCTTTTTGTGTTACATCATCGATGAAGGTACAATAGTTCAATGAGTCTTTGTTTGAATAAACTAAGGTTGGTTTAATTATAAGGCATATTTACTTTTGTATTGAAGGAAACCATACACTAATTTATAATGATACACTCCTCATATGTCCCATACTCTATGAGTCTAAGTTTTATTATGGATTTTATAGCTAATACATCCATCCCCTTCTCACCCATATGACTGAGATTATCCTAACACAACCTCACAAATATTGAGGTTTTTCTCCAGTATACATCTCACCTTTCAAATTCCTGGTAAGATACAATGTCCCATCCTTCACACCTTTCGCCACCATCATAAAACCCTATGATACTTTATTCACACCATCTATAAATAAAGTATAAAAATTTACATCATCCAGATATCCTATAGAGATTTGGTTCTTTCATAACCCTAGTATGTGTCACACACCATGAAACTCTATAAATAATCTGTTTTAAGTTCGAATAAAAACATCACCCAATCCCATAATCTTAATATTTTCATCATTAGAAAGGTGAAACCAATAGAATATCTAGGAAACAAATTTTATCATGCTCTCCCTATAGAATGAAGAGTGAAAATAACCTATATATTTAATTATTCATTATTTTAGAAGGTAGGTGAAACCCAAAAGCAAATTTTCTTTTCTTCTATAATGAGATTTATGAATTAACTTATCTTAGAATGACTTCAATAATTGACCCTTTAGTCTCTATATAATTTCTTTAAATTTCCATTATTCCTGAAATTCTAGTATATAGGTTTGGGATCATATGAATTACCTAGAGTCCTATCTATTTTTTGCTTCCCATTATTCTAAATATTTTATGAAAAAGAAAACCCTCCTCCTTACATATTGAATTCATTTCCACTATAAGAATAGAATTACTTCCTACGGATTTCTTTATTCTGAATCGAATCCTAAACATCCTCAAACTCCAAGTTGGAATTACCTATATAATTTTTCACCCCAGTAAACATTTCATCCCATGATTTTAGAAGTGATAATAAAAGTATCATGGACCATACTTCCCCATAAAATATTATACCCATTGATTATAAATAACTCTGAATTATATTAAATTCTTTGACATGATCCACTAATAACATTACTTCTAGAATTTGGATATCATAAATTCACCACATTATAAACACTTTTTCATAAATATTACCTTCTCATACATATTAGAAAATGCATCCATTAAGTCAATAGTGGTCTTCATTTACTAGATGTTGAAGGTCTCTTTTTTGGCCAATATCATCCAAATATCTCTTAGGTATTTTTTATCAACTCTTTCCCATTATTCCTTTAAAATCACTTATAGTTTAACTCCCTTCAAAAAAACCTATAAATTTTTATATAATAGATATTATTAAATATTAATCCTCTATGATTTGAATTCCAATCCATCTAATTTATCAATTCATACATTAACCACTTCTAATTTCATACTTTTGGAAAAAAAAGGACTCCCATTAAATATAAAAAAATTAAAGGTTCAAAGAACTATTTATTAATATTATCCTACAAGGCCAAGCATATAATGATGATCTACACTATGAAATGAATTCCTAACCAGGGTTTGTCACTAGAAACTCTTCAACCAACCTTTGATACCACTCTGTGTGCTAGAACCCTCTATTTTCGAAATTATCCTTTTAAACCCTTAAATACAATACAAGATTTCAGAAATTTAAAAATAGATGAAACCCAATTTCAACAACCAAACTCTAAAATCAGGATTCATAATATCTACAGTTAATTTCTTCATAAATACAAAAAAAATAACTTCTACAAGTAAATAAATATATATATAACAAATAAAGAAAAAAAATAATAACAACACATAATTTGTGTGGTTCATACTTAGTCCAACTCCACAAGTGGAACATTGTGACCCTAGATTAAGAGAGAGAAAATGTAAATTTATAAGATCCCTAGATATCATAAATTTACATAGAAATATAATAATATTAAAACTTAATAATATTATATAACAAGTGACCCTACTCTCCCTTTTATACATAAGTGTTGTAACACCCCATGATTTTAGTGTGTATTCCCCTTTAAATAAATCATGTGTGTTCAATGGATTATGAAGCATGCCACAATGAAATAAAGTTAATAATTACTTATTTAAATATGGTAGAATATATAAATTAAAAATTAAATACATTAATATATAACTAGATGAAACAAAATTAGTAAAATTAGAAAATGAGTGAAACCACAAGTAAATAAAAATACTACATGGTTGAAATTTTCATCATCACGATTTTACATGAAGATCATACCACTAATGATAACTATATAAAGAATAAATGATTTTATAAATATGATAAACATATTTATAATTAAATTAGAGAATAGGATACATGATTTTAGAGATGTATATAATCCTATAGAGATGAATGTAGTATGACCATTATATACATGGGAATTGGTAATATGGTCTTCGGATATACTTCTAACCAAGAGGTGAATTAAATTTATGTAATTATTAGTAAAAAATTAAAAATAATATAATTCACATATAATAAATAATTATGAAATTCAATAAAAAGATAATAATTAATTAAAATACTTAAATATAAAAAAAATATGTTTTTTATTAATTACATATTATTATTATTATCATTTTAAAGAATGATTTTATGTGTTTATAAAATTAAAAGAAATGTTATAATACCAATTTATTGATAAAATTTAATTTTTATAACATAAGTAATTAATTTTAATGGGATATGATTAAAATCATTTAATTTTAAAAGGGGGTACTTTTTAAAGAATTATTTTTTCTAAGTGATGTGCATATTTATCTTAATAAATTAAATTGATATATTTTACATTATAATTATAAAAAATGTAATTTTTCATTGTATGAAAATATATATTAACACTTATTTAATTAGTAATTGGTATGAAATTATATTAAGAACACTTTATGTTTAAAAATTCATTTTTCTATACAAATAATTGTTTTCTCTAAATTTTATTTTTTTCATTTTAAATTTAAAATTATCATATTTATAAATTAAATTAGATTAAATAGAGTCTAAATTTTGAGTCATAACATTGAAATTAGGTAAGAGGTGCATTTTTTATTTTTTGGTAAAAAAATAAGATACCTAGGTAAAATTTGAGTTATCACAATAAAGGGAAAATGAGGTAAAAGGATTATCATAAGGGGTAAACAAATAAAATAACTCAAAAATTATATTAAATTTATGTGTATGTGTAAATTAAGGATCCATATCTACTATTTTTTCACTTTGGATCCACTTTACATTTAAGATGATAACTTTTCACCTTAAATAATGAGTATTTATGTAAATACTACTAGAAACTCACATATAAAAAGACTACTCCCCTACCTCCACCCACCAAACTAATATTTTACTTTAGTTTTTTCTTTAATACCTATCTTAATTATATATCATAAATAATTATTACACATTTTGTATCTTCTACTCTCAAGAATGAGGTCTAAATCCTTCATTTTGAAGGAACCGCTTTTTAAGAAAGAGTAAATTCATCAAAGTAAGTATCTATTTTGTCACCATATTTTCAATTTCCATCACATATAACTCTTTAAAACCCTATTATACACTATAATGATGTTATATTAACATCATTGTATGTTTTTGAAAATCATATTATCATTATATAACTCTATACTCCTACACATTCATTTGTATAACGTTTTCTTGCTTGGGTCGAATCACCTACATGAATCATGTCATACCATCACAAATATTCTCATCATGTATGAGTATAAATACGCTAATAATTATGATTTATGATATTAAATATTAATTTATGTTATGAATATATTTCTTTAAGGGTGACATAAAAATGAATATTCATTATAAAGTAACTCGTTATTATTGGTAAATTACTCAAAACATGTTCATCATAAATTCTATTTTCTGAAACCATACCCATACGTTCAATAAAATGAACATGGTACTGAATAAATCATTGAAATAAAACGATTCCACTACCTCGGATAATCTAGTAATGATGAACTTTTTATCAAAGTATTAGGATCAATATCTTCATTATGAAACTTATATAAAACAATCAAAATTACTAACATCTGATGATGAAAACAAATATTAAAAAACTAATATATGTGTAATAAATGATTATAATTGAGTATTATAAAAGGTAATAGATATAAATAATATTATAAAAATTTTATTAAGATAGTTATATTCATTATACATAAGTTTAAAGAACCTTCATGGGATTCATAAGTAAAGGTATCAGTTTCTTCTCCAATATCAATTTAAAATCGATATTATTTATGATTAAATTTTAATTGAGGAGAATTATATATTTTTTCCCTTAAAAAAATTATTTTCTTTTAATCTAGTTATTTTTTTCATTTTAATGTATTCTTATCAATTCCCCTCCCATTGGATTATAATTCACCAAATCTTATACTTATAAGTGAAACTAGACTTATCTATTCTTTTTGTTTAAGAATATTTCTCCTCAATATCCATGTTTTTCATATATCCTTATCCCTACTTCTATGACTTATTAAGGTAATTTTATATTTAATTTGAATGTATTTATAAAATTTTAATGAAATGATTTTTAACATATTCTGCAAGATTAATTTTTCCCACTATTTTCATCAGTTTTCATTATAAATATTCCTTTCTAAGTTTTCATGGTTTTTTCTATAATACTCATTCCTCCCTAAACCACCCAATAGTCCTCAGACTGGTGGTTCCCCACAAGACCTTAGGTTTTCCTCCCTTTATTCCAAAGGATTCAAAATATCAATGAGGTTTTATTGGGTGATAGTGTCCAAACTGTACCCTCTGAAGGTAACAAAAAATAATAAAAACTCAGTGGAAGAAATAACTCAAACAAAGTGGATGAAATTTTAAACGGTGAAAAAATAATCCAAAATAAACATAGGGTCACTTTTATTTATATTTTCATGCCATATTAGTCATAAACAATCAAAAAAAATCATATGTGGGGTGATCACATATAACATGTATAGGTGACCAAAATAAACCACCAACCTGACACTAAGGAACTACTTGACCCATCTACCAAAATCCTGTATCTATCCCAGGCACCATCTAAATTACCATGTCTACTAAGATCCTGACATTGAGCCTTTTCCCTTAACATTACTCAAAACCATAAATTTTTCATGCATCCCAAAGGACTTGTCTAGGGTGTGAGTATAAACTCAATAGGCCACCACAAATTATTTCCCTAGCATATATCCATACATATACCAATGTATGAAAAGAAGATAAATAAATAGTAACCAACATATCACACAAATTTCTCCACTTGTGATAAATATCCACAAGTGAGCATTTAACTGCCTCAACTAGTTCTAGAGTTGAATGACATGTCCATAATCAATCATAGAAAATGATCCCCCACTCTTACAATAAAATCCATAACACATGGTTCTGCACACAAACCATAACCATTCCAAGTGATCCTGGTATCCAAAAGTCACAACCACATACCATATCATAATTCCAAAGTAATTTCATATTATTTTTCCAATATATAGATCAATGTCTCGATGAACCCAAGGAATGATGATATGCATCCTTCCATAATCCCATCCCATCGTCCCCAAGCCCCCAACCAATGGTCTTGTCTACTAGCAATTGTGCCCTTCTATAATGAGCACCTCCTCTATACTGATATTCAATACCATTCCCTATGCCTCTTAATATATAGAGTCCTCCACCTATAAAGAGTTTTCAATACCACCTCATGGGTCATCCTCTATGTACGAATGACCCCAACAGACCCATTGGATAACCTTGATGAGGAGCATCACCAATATTATAGGCCACACCATTGGAGAACCTTTTTCACCATCTATGATCCATGTCTCACAGCCATATAAATTTTTAACACTATTTGTGTCATTATAGAAAACTGCATCTCCCCACTTTTAGTGATCAACATCACCCACAGTCTCATGGGTTATGCCTAACTTGTTTTCACAAAATCACATTAGTCATTATATTACAACATAATATCTGTAACAAGTTTCAGTATTCCTAAATATCCATGGAACCACATATAACACATTCCATTCCATTCTAGGGATAAAACAATCTTTTTTTACATGACTCTACCCTTAGTGACCCCGAAGAAGGATATAAACTCTAAAATAGTTTCATTCTAGGTCTCACTCGTACCACCCTGCTCACACCTATTTACCACCCACCACAAAACACATGTATAATTTAGGAATAATCTAATAATTTCCAACCTATTGTATATAGGACCCCACTCGTTATAAATATTATTCTAGTTAAACTTTAAATGTAAGATTCACCAAAATCTAAAAAAACACATGAAATTATGGTTTTTTTGGAAAGGGGGGAAGAAATATCAAGAAATCTAGAAACTGGATGTATAAGGATAGTTATACTTACACATACTTCAGTATTTCATTAGATGGCATGGGATTACTATAAGAAATGATAAATATATCTCTTATAGAATAATATGGTAAGGAAATCCCCATTTAGGCTGAGATACAAATGTATAAGTCATGGAAACTTCCAAATCCCCTTTAAATTTTTTTCTTATCATCCATTGAATATTTATAAGGATTTTAGAAACACTTTTCAACATAGTTAAAATTTTAGAAAACACTAGAACCAACCTAGCACAAAAACCTTACTAGACAACCTAACTAGAATAGAAAACTTACTAACAACTTTATTGGTACAACAATCTAACTAAACATCCTTACTAGCATATAAACATTAATATAAACCATACTAGTGAAAAACCCTTACTAGAAAACCTTACTATCATGAAAACCTTAATAACTAACCTTAGCATCCAACCTTACTAGCAACTCCAAACTTATCTAATTTTTTGAAAATATACTGCTCAAAAATAAAAATTCGAGAACTCCCTGAAATTAATTACAGGCTTCCAAAACCTTTTAAACTTGTTTTTACATCAATTTCATGCCTAAAATTGTTGTCTACATTAGAATCCTAACCCCAAGCCTAGAATAAATCCTAAGACTTGATCCTCGGCCTATACAAACACCCCTAAGACCTCTATAGGGTCCAAATCCACTGGGTTTATCTAATACCCAAACAAAATCACTATTAAAAATACCTAGAAACTTATATTTATAAATTAATTTTTATTCAATTTCACATTATTTTTCTAAAAATGTTGTTTTATAAATTATTTCTTTTTAAAATAAAAGTTATCAAAAATTAATGGATATTTCTCCTTATTTTTAAAATCATTTTTCAATTTCTATTATAAAGTTTTTTTATCTATGTCAATGAACTTTAATATTTCTTATACTTTATTGGAGATATTCTCTAATGATGCATTTCACCTTCTTTATTTATATGTCTTACAATCATGTTTTGTGTAAATCTTCATAAAACTCAGTTCTTTTTCATAGGTTAATTATGCTATGATGGAATTATGAATTTTTTTATATTCATATAGAAAACATATTTATGGTTTTTTATTATGTGGTCCATGGTCCCAATACACTATGGAACTTCATCCACTATATTTATGGGAATGGGGAGTGAACCCAATTCACTATGGGACTCTATCCACCAAGTATATGGGAATGGGGAGTGAACCAAATACACTATATTATAGGACTTGTCCCACTATGTGGTGATGGTCTTGGTCGTGACCCTTGATATAAGAAATGATTTTCTATGATTATATGGGTTCTAGAATCTTATTTTTCATTTCTCTATTATTCCATATTCCTATGTTATATTTCCATGTCTTATGGTAATGATCTCATTATTCCACATTCCTATGCCTGATTTCACATATTACGTTGAAATCCTTATGTTATGATTCATGGTTTAGGATCCATGTTTTATAGGATATGATTTCCTTATATTATGTTCATGTATCCTAATTCTGTTCTCAGACTAATATGTTTATATTATTCTCACTTATGATATTCGATTAATATCTCTTATGTTCATCACTTAATAAGAATATGATATCATACTTTATTATATTTCCATTACTTATGTTTTGAATAAGAGTATTATGTATGATATTTCTATAAGGGAATCATGTGTGAATAATATTTGTGTAATATGTTAAATAATGTTTCTAAAATGAGTTGGTTTTGTATCTAATCCCTAAAGACACTAAACATATAGGTTTTGGGTATTTGATTTATTATGAGATGTCATGAATATATTGTATTTGGTTTCCTAAAACCGACTACTTTATAATTTATATTTCTTGTATATTAATATACTTCAATATTAATAAATACCTTATCGCATATTTGTTATTATTCTACATAAATTTAATGCGATTATTTCTTAGAGTATATATTTCATTGATAAGGTAATAGTATTTCCCCACTATAATGATAACCTTGAAATATCATGATGATATTCTTAAACTATATCTCTTATAGTCATATGACATCATCTAATGGGACACAAATGATTCACACTATCAGGTGTTAGATACTAGCAAGAGTACAAGACTTCAACTCATGAATTTCTCAATTTATAATCTCCAAGATGGAATATTGTAAGGATATAACCACTAGTAAGAAATCCATATTTTTTATTTCATTGTAACTTCATATCTATTAATTTTTATAACTAACCATTGCCTTTAAGGTTATTATGAATCCATGTCACGACTCATTCATGTAACTTCCTGAACTCGAATGCCACTAAAAGGTTCCCCAAGCCCAGTTGGCCACATAACCTCAAGCGCATCTCCCCAAATGCTAAAGGTTGTCGACTGGTAGTGAGGGACTAGGCATGTCTATAGGGATAATATTCCCTTATCACCAAAGTGCATCATATCAGAAATACAATATTAGATAAATAGTGGAAGTAGTAAAATAAGAAGACAATAGAAAGCATCCAATGTGGACATAAACAAAAAATTCCAGAAGGAATATCAAATGACGATGAAGATGATACATGCCATATGTCTCTACAAAACATCCAAAATAGGTATACATGGAATTAGTACAAAACATGTAACAACATTAAAAAAATACCAAAAACTATCCAACTAGAATCATGACCCTTAGCTCGACCATATGCTCCCCTTATCCTAAGAAGTAATTAGTAACCTATATCGGGGCACTTTCCCTTTTCCATACCTTCAATCATATAGTCTATTTGTGTACCCAAGGAAACTCAAATAGGGTATGAGATAAAAATACTAGTAATCAACCATCTAAAGGTAAATTATCATCCAGTCAGAGAATATATAATAATAACAATGTGCAATTATTAATAGAATACAGAAAGGAAGTGTAGAAAGTAAACAACCCATAAAGTTCTGGGTTCCCATAGACACCCTTTCTCTTCTACCTGTTTCAACCTAACCAGAATGTATTTGAATAATAATCAGTCTAGTCTCATTGTATAAATAAGTTCATTTAATTATTCTATATATTTTAATAAATAATCATTGAGACCTGGAACATAGCCCAATGTCCCACAAGATATTATATTCTCAAGGAAGCCTAAACAGGTCATCATTATAGTATAATACAAAGAATGAATCCAAGCTTGTGATTTGGCGTGGAAGATGCATCATATATATCATTTCATTAATTGTTCACTAGAAAACCTAAGCCAATCCTAGTAATTCCTAATTTGGAATTCAGGTTTCACTCTAGGTGTATCGTAAATAAGCACCTTACAAGTCTGTCCTAGGAATTCCACATTAGAATCGTGATATCTCTTTAGATATGGTGTAACAACACCGATCACTTATTCCATCATTGGCAGTCTTCTAAGGGAGACCAAGTGTCACTCATAGTGTATAAAAACAACTTCCCTCTGATTCCTTCCTTGTAAATCCATAATCACTCCAAGTATCACTTAGTATAGAATAGTCATCCCCCATGAGTCCATCCTTGGCAGTCCACTAGGGAGTCCAAGTGTCACTCGATCATAAGGAAGGTATGGTCTAAATGAGTTTTTCCATGGCCTTCATATAAGAACCCATTTGTCAACCAAGACATATAATAATTCAATCAATTTTATTTAACTAATTAAAATTTCATCAAAAAGATAATTTCAATTCAAACTCATCTCAGAAGGTGTCTTAAGACATTGCTAATATTAGAAGTCTTGCCTCTTATTTTAATCACATAGTCATTTCATTTAAAAGGGAAATTCATTCTTAAACAATCCTTTCATGGACAAATCCAAGTGGCATGGTCATCCATCCCATTTAATCAATTAAATATAAAATACAAAAATAAAATTCAATCATCATTTACAATTTCATATTTAACATCCCATAGAAAGGGGTAACAGTCACTTAAAAGGTATTTCATATCATATGCCACCCATGGTGGTCCATTTAATTAATCAACACTTCTAATGGGTTGTTACAATTCAAGGATCATTTACTTTAGTCAAATATAAATGGTCTCGTTAATTATATAGGTCAAACCTATCAATTTAATTAAAGGATTAAAATATATTTCAAGGTTGTCACTCTGATAATTGGGCATGAAGTGCAACGGAATATATATCAACACTTCAGTGTTAAAGGAAAAGAACAATGCCACCTACCATTGGTCCATAGTAGATTTCTTGTCTAATATAAGTACTTGAATTGACTCAAGTAGGGATAAAAATAAATAATGTATAAAGGCCCTAAAAATAAGGGAAATTAGATTGCACATAAATAGTGTAGTTGATACCAAGAAGAACAAGTAAAGAACCAAAAATAATTGAGATCTTACCAGCTCGATTATAATGAGACAAGGGTTCATAAATCGGACACCATACAAAAGAGATCCTTCAATTCCTAGAATAGGCTTCAAAGAGAGCTCCTAAGATGTGAGGCTTTTGTGTAGGATGAGAATAAAAAATTAGGTTAGAAATAATATTAATCTAATGGAAATTTGGTAAATTCACAAAAATACCTGGGTTGCATGGTTTGGCCACATGGTTGTCCAAATCCTGCACCAATTGTACACCCTTTGTTGTAGGAAAGGGGTACACCGTGTGGTTTTCTTGCACATATTGACTAACCATGTGAAAAACATGTCTCATCCCAATGTAAAAAATCGAAGATATTTACACATGATTGTGTGCCTCAAATTTCATAGTTTTTCAATCCATGTGACTTATAGCTTCCCATTGTCCAATCATACATGGTTTTATCTAACTGTGAGACATTCCCCGTACATATTATAATAACTATGCGATTGGACTTTTTCACTCCAAAGTTTGGGTTCCAAGCTCTGAACCATCCCCAGGAACCCCTGTTACATCTATGACCTTAAAGGGCATTCATACTAGTCCATATTTAAGCATTTAAACTGAAAATTATAGGAATTAAAATATTTTGTACCTCGAGAAAGAATCAGGTTCTTACAAACTTCAACCCTAAAAGAAATTTATCCCCGAATTTCCCTCTCAAGGGTAGTCAATAATGTCTAAGAATAACTCTGGCCATTATTCTCATACATCATCCTCCCACTCCTAGGTCTTGTCCTATACACGGTCATGCATCCATATCACTTGTACTAGATGAATTGACTGGCCTTAGATAACCTTCATGTTATGATCCCCAATATGTATAGTATGCTCCTAGAAGGAAGCATCTACTTTTAACTCAATATCCTCAGGCCAAAAATAATGAGACATGTCAAAATTATAGAGGCATAGTTTAGATACATGGAAGATGTTGTGCATGGCTTGGTACTTATGAGGTAACTGCAAATAATATGCTACCAGCCTGACTCTCTCCAGAATCTCTAACCGCCTGACATAATGCGATGAAATATTACCCAGTATCTAGATCTTTCTGTGTCCCATCCTTGGAGAAACATGAAATATAACTTGATCCCTGACCTCAAACTCTAGAGTTAATCTGTGGAAAATATTGTACGATTTCTTTTGAGAGTGTGTAGTATCAATCTGCTTCTGAATAAATTGTACTTTCTATGTCTTCTTCAAAACAAGATGAAGTCCAATAATAGATACCCCTCTTACCTCTAACCAACATATGGGTGATCAGAATGACCTACCATAAAAATATTCATAAGACACCATATAAATATTATCCTGAATGATATTGTTGTAGATTAATTCAAACAGGGGTATGTGCCTCTCCCAAGAGCCCCTGAAATCCAAGATTCATATCCACAGCATGTCCTCAAGCACCTGTATCGTGCACCCTGATTAGACATTAGTCTGAGGGTGGTATTCTATGCTCATAAGAACCTGGGAACCCATCTCCCTCTCTATCCATTTCCAAAATCATGAAGTGAACTAGGCATCCCTATATAAAATGATAATATGGGGGACCCCATGAAGTCGTATTATCTCAGTGATATAAAACCCCCTAAGATCATCTACTAAAAAGGTCTCCTTAATATGAAAGAAATTAATAACCTTTTTATTATATCAGAAATAACCCATAAAACATAATTACCTCAAGGAGAACTCAAAAAACCTGTCATGAAGTCCATTATAACTTCATTCCATTTCTACTCAGGAATGAGCAACTGTTTTAAAAGTCTGGTTGATCACAGAGGTTCCTCCATCACCTATTGGAAGGAGGAAAATATCATGACAAAACCATCTACATATATTTTCATATCCAACCACAAGTATTAGTGATTTAAATCCCAATACATCTTGGTGACACTAGGGTGCACTACCCAAGATAAAGCATGAAATAGTCGTATCAAAGTATTTACCTCTACCCTTTTAGATAGATTAAGGATGAGGCATCTGTCAAATTCTAAGAGCCTAGTCCCATGGGAGAGTGTGGCATGTGAGGACCCATGTCCTAGTTGGACCATAGGTGAGGATAAAATTCTCCAAGTACATGGTCACATATGGGTTTATTTAGACATTCTTAGGGAAGGATAATAGAAAAGTATACCACGAACTATCCTACACCTCCAAGTACAACCCATGGAATAGATCCATAAGATACCAATAGTTATCGGCCTGTTGAACTACATGTATTTGAGTCCTCCTATTTAGAGAATCAGCCACTACATTGCCCTTCCCAGGAGTGTAGGCAAGATCAAAGTTGAAAGATTATAGGTATTAAAACCATATTCATTATCTCAAATTTAGATCAAGCTAGATAAAAATGTACTTCAGTATTTTGTGGTCCATTTATACCACAAAACACTATCCAAGTAATTAATGTCTCCAACAATGTAAATCATGAACAATTGTAGCTAACTCGAGATCATGCATTGGGTAATTCCTCTCATGTGACCTCAACTACCAAGACCTGTATGCTATAAAAATATCTTACTACATGAGAATGGATCCTACCTCAATACCTAATGTATCATAATACACAATGTAACACATTCCTCACTCTGGAAAAATTAGTATTGACACTGAATTATAATGGACCAACTATTTGTACTTTGATTAAATGAATATTCGATGTATTGAATATTAATAAAACTTATTGTAACATATTGTTTGTTGTTCTTCATGACTCTAATGTCATAATGTCCTAGATTATAAATCACATTGATAAGGTCACATTATTTCTCTACTATGATGAGAACCTTGAAGTTCTATGATGACATTCTCAAATAATGTTCTACAGTTGGATAATGTACTTTAATGGGACACATAGTACATAGACTTTCAGGCATGAGTACTCATAAGAAGATGAGGATTATTCTCATGAACTTTTCACTTGGTAATCTCCAAGATAGAAGATTATGATAACAGACATGTTTCTAGGAATTATGCATGTTTTGGGGATATTGGATATTCCCATCTAAGAGCATGTGTGATAGTACATATACTTCAAGATTATTATTAATGTATGTTAAAACTCACATACTTAGATGTATTTTTTAAATCATGATGATAATAGTTCATGGTGAACTTGGATATGTTAGGTACTTCATGAGTGACTTGTCATTAATAAATAAGTCAGGGAAGGATTTTTCCCTTCTATATTTATTGAAGTTGATATCTCATCCCTTTGATTTGAATAGAACCATCACCTTAAATTCCGTGAACATAGTGTAAAGATGTGTTTATTTCAGATAGTCAAATAAAGAAATATAGAGAATATAGGTTGGTGACATAGATCTACAACCTACTTGATGAGATATTGTGACAACGGGATTATATTACATAGTGATCATTTGTATGTGGTTTTCGACATTGTGACATTATTTTTTTTTCTTGGGTGCCTTGAACCATTTATAGAGAGTAATCTTGGACTTTAGGAAATCTTTCCTAATATGAATGAGAAGAATCCTAGTGGGCCACACTCTAATTATTTTTGTTGATCTCGAATAAATTCTATTTGAGTTTAATTAATGGAATAAATATTATTCTCAAATTTGAGGAATAATTTTATTCAAGTTATATCGATCGCATAAATTAAATAAATATTTATTACCCGACATGTGAATAAAATATTTATTTTATTTATTAAATATTTTAATAATGTTTAATTTCTAGATTGTGAATAAAATATTTAATCATTGGTTAAATAAATGATAGAGGAGTTCGAAAAGACCAACACCGAGTTTGGTGACAAATATTAATTAACAAGACCATTATATAATATTTTTATTATGCAAGTTGGATCTCACCAAAAAATAACAATAATATAATTATTATTAAATGTAGTGTCTTTTATTGAAGGTAATAAATGTTATTTAATGGTTGGAATCAAATTAAATTATATTTTAACTTAAATCCTAACTCTATAAATAGACGGAAATATCTATTGTGTAGAGTATCCAAATTTTAGAATAGAAAATTGTTGCATAGAAAAAAAATCTCAATCAACTCCTCCTTCAGTCTCTCTCCCAAGAACAAAAAGTGAAAAAAAAATATTCTTCAAGATCGAAGAACGAGTGATCAATAACGAAAAACAGAAGACATTCGACTCATCAGTCTAGCACCTAGATATCAAGTGGTGTTGCTCTGAGATCATAGGAGAATGAGTGGATCACTGCTAGAGGGATTATATCCTTGGATCCTCATAGTGCAGTGAAGGTAATCTGAAAGGGTCTTTCCGGATGATCATAAATCACCAACAAAGAAAGTTACTAAGCCCAAGTATTTATTTCTTCAAATATTAAATAAATTAATTATAAATTTTACATGAAATATCCTCGCTTTTTTTTCGGGTAATGATTTTTAAAAGAAAATTTAAAATATCACCCACCTCCACACGCTTATGTTATGTCTGGAACAAACAATTGGTATCAGAGTGGTCATTTTTTTATTTATAATTATTTATTTGATTATTGATCTATACACAATTGTGGTAAAATTTTAATTTCATGTTATTATTTATTTAATCAAATTTGAATTAACATGTTATCGAAATATTAATCATGTTCATTCATTGTTTTATTCTCTTAAAGGTTTAAGAAAAAATGAAGAATTTCCAAAGATTTCTTCCAGAAGTGCCAAATAATTGGCCGGTAAAACTAAGTTACATAGCATGCGGCTGTATCACAGGTTGTATACCCATGAACATTGTATCAAGATTCTCCAAGCAATTAATTACACACAGTTCTTTTTTCGCACACTTTGTATTGACTGGTCCAACCTGGAACACAACAAGTGAATATAGGAGGTGTAGCTAGAATTTACACACCATGTAGTATATCCTAGTAAACATGTCGAAGCCTTAGGTGTGTGACTTGGATATATGGAAACCAATGTATATAGTGTGTATCTACATATACAAACTGTGTAGTCTCTGATTAATGAAACAAATTAAAATTACATTTAATTTGAAAATAGTAGCATTAAAGCCATATTTTATTTATTGGCACACCATTGTGTGTTGGACAATTTAATAATGGTTTTAATTATTCTTAAATTATCAATTTATTTTTTGTAGTTAATATGTCATTATTGGTTCTATCGTTTACGTACTATGAATTCCATTAATGATGGGCATCTCCAAATAAGATCAGATGATCATTAATATTAAAGTGAGTTAACTAATTAATTTATTAATTAATCAAATCAAGTGATTTTATCTTAAATAATAAAATAATGAATAAATAAATGAATTTTAGTCGATTACTTTTATGTCTTCTTTGCATGTATGAGCATCCATGAGCCTGACCAAGACCTATGTATGTGTTGGATGTTTAATTTAATTTATTTCATGAGTTTGAAATTATTTAATATTAAACTAAATAGTGATCTATGAGTCATCCCTCCCTCCATTATTATGTAGAACCTACGTGTACAAGGATATTTATGTAACCCCCTTTAACTAATCCTTCAGTTACCCTCACCTATGTGTGAGTGATAAATACTTGTGATTAATGGAGCATCCCAAGGCATAGGGAGATGGTTGAAGAAAGAACCATAATGATGAAAACCTAGGTGATACATAGGTGGATATGTGGAATACTATAACTCATGAAAAGATCGGAAATAAGAGTTATTTACCCTAGTTCAAAGTTTGATTTAATGTTTGGTCATTAAATCAACCATTAGATAATGCTCATGAATGGGTAATTTAATTAATTAATTAATTTTGTCTATGTAATTATTTATTATATGGATACATGTCCATGGTCACATAAATAAATGAATTAATGTGAAAATATGGAAATTAAATAAATGAATTATTCTCAAATGTTTTATCCAACATGGTTAATTAATTAAGTAACATATACTTAATATTAACAAGATGTGTAAAGGATAAAACAAGATAAAGTTTATGCATAATAAATTAAAATCACCCAATTAAATATTTATTCAGACTAAGCCTTCCATTAATTGATAGGGAATGAAACAAGAGAAATAAGTGTAGTACATGGCCAAATTCTAGACACTTACTTTTATCGGGGACTCCTCATGAGAGTTTTAGGTTTACTTAACTAAAATTGTATGTAGTTTAATAGTGAAATTCTATTCAATAAAAATTTGGAGAAAATTGATGAGGAAATTTAATTCAGGATTTCAGGATAGGGGAATCCACTCAATGGATAAAGGAGCATCAATTCTATAGTTGATAAGACTACCTACCTAATTACTTTATTGTGGTTTTCATGGCCAAATTCTAGATCATTAAGAAAATTAATGGGGATACTTTCTAGTAAGGATGCACATGTTGTATAAGGATCTTTAATCAAGGATAGGGTGGGAATTATTCATGGAATATTCCCATTGAAATAGGATCACTCTTTAGGGAATTATTTAGGGCTTACACATGGGAATAGCACTTTGGAGGAGGATCATCCCATGGTAGGGAAGAATGTGTCATACCATGATGATCATACATGGGGAATCCTATATTTATCATACAGGGTAGGAGGTGTGGGGTCATCCAATAAGATTCATACATGGGGAATCATGTTCTCATCACACTAGGTAAGACTGTATTTTTATGTCATACGTTGAGGATGTTGTCATATAGTTTAACATCATATGACTAGGATGTGAAACTAGCTAATTTTACATCATAAATCTCATACATGGATGGGGTCATTCCTTAAGGGGGCCACATCAAGGTGAGAGTAATATATGACATAAGGACCTCCCTCCAAGAAGGGGGAATATTTTCACATGAATATGGCACCACTAAGGCATATGTGACCATCACTCATATACCTCTTGGGAGGATATAATGTTGGAACTATCATGGAGTGGCCATTAGGAGGCCTGACATTAGGGTCCATATTATTATGAGAAAAGGGAAGTAGGGTACCTATGCATAGGATAAGTAGGTAGTATGGAGACCCAGGATGCACTTGGAGTGAAGTGGGAGGACACTATATGTAATATTTGATGCCATTCTAGCCTATTACTTTGTCAGTATTGGTTGTTGGAGGTGTTTGAGGGAGGTTTCTGGAGTTTTAATGGGAGTTGGAGGTGCAATAGAGATGTTGTAGGAAATACACATTGTGTAAGTGTATTACAAGATGTGAAAGTTGGTTTCATAGATGGTCTTGGGCTGGTTCATGATGTGCAGATTTTTTATGTTAAATAATAAAAAGACAATGTGTTTTTGGTGAAACTAAACTCTGAGTATTAAATAACGTGAAAGGGGATTACACATCGTGTGAACCCCCGATCCAATGTGGTTATAAAATTATTTTCTAGCCGAATTTTCATTCATTGAGTCATGGATTCTTCTTCTTCTCATTTTGGGATAACCCTAGGATCTTTGAGGAGTTCTTCAGTCCCTCTTCCTCCCTCTTTGATCTATTGGTAATAATGGTTGTCCATTGGAAATATGTGGTTGATCTATGGTAGTTTATTCTCTATTATTGGTGATTTTTCTTCCATTATTCTCCTATGGATTCACTACGATGAAGTTGTTATGGTCTTTGGAATGTGTTGGGTTTTATTTTTATGGTATTTGGTTACGGTTTAGGTTCATCTTTGGTTCATGTGGTGTTGTTGTGGTTTTTTGTCATTCTTATTCGCCTTGTGGTGCACAACGAGTCGGAAAAGCTTCTTTGAGGTTTGGATTCCCTCATTTATCCATATTGTGTATCATGCATGAGGGGTTTACTTTTTTTTATATATGATTTGTTGTTGTAACGGATAAATCAAAGATAAATAGTTGGTTAATTGAATTGAAAGGGGGAAATGGGGTTTAATTCTCATGCTTTTACAGATTTTATTTTATTTATGATATTGTGAATTGTATGGGCTTGATTCCCCACTATAAATTGTGGTTGTTGGGAGATTTTTTTCTTCTGGGTATATGTGATGTGATTGATTATTTGGTAGTGATTTTTGTGATATCACCCTAAAATGGAAATTTATTAACCACTTATATTTTTCTAGTGAAATGGTGGCCCTAGGATTTTAGCTTGTGTGATAATTACCCTAAAATAATGTGGAATGTGATAAAAGATGCTATGTAAATTTGTGAAATGATCTTGATGTGTTGTGATGTGTGGTCATACTTGTGGGATGGTTATGAGTGGTTGGGGTGTGTGGGGATGATCATTTGTTTGGTTATTATTTTGGGCAGTGGGGAGGTAGTTTGTTTGGCCATTCTTTTCAGGTGGTGGGGAGGTAGTTTGTTTGGTCATGTTTTTGGGGCCGAGAGGTGGTGGTTTCTTTGTTCTAGATGATTGAGTAGTGATGGAATAAATAAATAATTGTTCTATAATTTTTAGAATGTCTTGGGTTGGGTTGGTTAATGGAATGGAAATGGTTAATGGATAATTAAATGGTGGGTTGTGTGGTTAAATGTGGTGGATGCTAAATAATTAAATGAATGGGATAATTAAATGAAATTGGTTGGAAATGTGAAATAAGGTTTGTGGATTTTTGTGGGATGTTATGCATTTAGAGGTGGCAGCAAAAGTGATGGTGTTTTGGGTTGGTTTTTTATTTAACCCATAGGTTGGGCAGGAGTTTTTGATAATATATATATGTGTGTGTGTGTGTGTGTGTAAGAACCCAGTTCTTACTTTTGAGGTACGGGTTTCTTCTTTTTCTCCTTTCCTTAAGTGTTTTTGAGAAAATAAAAGAAATGTGGAAAATCCTAAATTTTGGGACTACACGCCGTGTACTTTTCCACACACTGTGTACTTTTGGCCATGTGGGATGAGTACACAGGGTGTGTAGCCATTTCAGCGACGAAAGGTGTAAAAACTAACTACACACCGTGTAGTGGGTATTTACACGTCATGTAGTCAGTCGCTAGGTGAGTAGTAAGGCGGTGGAAGTAGCCGCTAGCTACGTGACAGTACACGCTATGTAGTCAGGAATACACTTCGTGTACTCATGTCGATGGATGAACAGTGTGGCAGTGCCGCCAAAGGAACAGTTAAATGAAAAAGTACATGTCGTGTACTTGAGAGTACACGTCGTGTAGTTTTTTTTCAGCTTAAAATAGGCAGTAGCCTCCTCATTTGGCGGGGGAGGCGTTTGAGTCGTTTCGGAGCTGAAGGAGGAGGCCAAAGCTTTGGAGATCCATTGATCGCGAACCGGGAATCTGAATCTGCTTCCTTCGATCACGTTGGAACCGCACGGGTAAGAGCTACCTTCATCTTGAGTGGTTCTTTCCAATTCTTAAACTAAGGGAAGTTATTTGAGTTTAATTGTCTTTTCTTCTATGTCAGATCGACTTCATTCTTGGTCATTTCTGGAATCAAAGTTCACATATATCATTCATGGGTGTTAAAGTTAGGTAGATTGGTGTTTGAATTTCCAACTGTTGTGCATTTTGTGTACCGTTGAGCCACGAATCCATGTTGGGGTGTCATGAGGCTGAGGCCGTGGCTATTTTAAATACCTAGAAATGTATAGGTGATTAAATATGATAATAAACTGTTGTTTGGGATCGTTGCTTGGATCCAGGACCACCCCGGGGGTGCGTTCCTCTGTTTAGCTGTTTGTCCAGGATACCCGAGGGTATGCCATTGTAATAATGTTTGTTAAATTTCCTTGAGAGTAATTGCATGTGAATTTTTTATTTACATGTTGGGATTGGCCCGGTTACTAGTGCCTGAGGGTGGTGTTTTACTATAGCATGAGGGCATGACTGGATTAGCCCGATGGCAACGTTCTATTTTTCCTGAGGTAAACCTTTCGTATGCCTAAGGGTAGTGACTTCTGTGCCTGAGGGAGACACTTCGTATGCCTGAGGGAAATATATGTTATGCCTAAGGGAAATGTCTGAGGGCAAGATTCTGATTACCTGAGGGTAAGGGTTTGCGTGTCTGAGGACACTGACTGACTGTTTACATAGAAATACATTGTGGATATTTCCTTTTACTAAATGATTGAATGAATAATAAAATGGAAATATAACTGATAAGTTAGTTACTTTGAGTACTGCTTATTTTATTACATTTACTCTTTCACACTATTGTTTCATGTTTACACACAGTTGGGCATGGGCCTTTGGTGGGTGCCTACTGAGATTATTTCTCACACCCTGTTTGGGTCATGCTTTTCGGCCCAAACAGATTACATTTCTGCAGGTGTGGATAAGGGAAAGGTTCCCTATACAGGTACTTGATTTTCTGCTGAGGAGTAGGGGAGCAGGGGACCAGGCTTAGGCTCGTGATGCTACCGGCAGTTTTATTTTGCTTTGTTGTACTCTGTATTGTATTATACTACTGTGTAACATGTTCTGGCTATTTTTTTAGAACTTGAGACTTGTTGCATCATATCTATATATCTTTTTTGTTACCTTTTACTGCAGTTGTTATATTAAATGTGTATGGTTTATTACTTCCGCTATTGTTTTATGTTTTTATTATTCCTTTGCGCTACACTTTGACAAATGAGGGCATAGTTTCCCCACTATCAGACCTGGGTCCTCGCTATTAGTCGGATGCCTCTGGCATTTGGGGAAATGCGCTTGAGGTCACGTGGAAAACCGGGTTCGGGGCACCCGTTGATTGTCACCTGGAACCGGGACGTTACAATATATATACTTTCATATTCTTGAGATTTATATATACACCCCACCCACATCAAGCACTATGTGTCGACACCTTCATAGTCACGCGGGGGTGTTTTCTCCAACATCCGATGAGGAGCACAGATGGATAGGTACCCTCTTTTTCCCACTCTATATTCTAGGAGAGTTTTCTATTGCACAGGTTGTGATGGTTGGAGTTCTGTTAGTTCATTAGATGGTGGTTTTAATGGCCCAGGTTTCTTTGGTCGATATGTCATATCCCAGGTGATTGCGGGTGATATGCGATGGCACAAGTGTTTTCAGGTGAGATGTGATAATGCTTGCGGGGTGGCTACTGGTGGGGGTCATGAATGGTAGGAGGAGGGCACAAAGTTGATGTCACACATGTTCATGATACCCTATTACTCTGGTTATGGTGGTGGTTTTTTTGTGGACTAGGTGTTTTCAGGCGATATGTGTCGTAGTCATGCATGTGGGGTGGCAAGCCTAAGTATCTATGGGTGTGGTTTTTTGTGACTGTTCTTGTGGGTGGTGTGGTATAAGAAAAAAATGGGAGCACCATGATGTACGATATTGGGTGTGAGACTGGCATACCGATGGGAAAGCAGTGTGAGGTACCCCTATCGATGTGATTCTTATTATATTATATTACTTGGTTTACGTTATTTAGTGATCTTTCCTTGGTGATCATGCCTTGGTCAGGTTGGGATGGTAAGTATACCTTGTTAGCTTCAGTTTGGTTCTAATATTTTCTCAGAGGTGAATCAGTAAGCTTCTTTCACATGTGCACAATAGACTTTAGTTTTTCCTACTAAGTATACTTGTATGTTCATCCTTTGTATATAAAACTATTTACAGGTTTCCATGAGAATTACATGGACCATTCTAGGCATTACTAGCTCAGACCTTTGGATAGTTGTTGTGTCACTGCTTTTGTTTTACTTTGGGTATATACTTCAGAGGATTTATTGTATATGTATCAGTTATATTTAAACATGCATGTGGGATGGGTTTTGGATTTCTTTTTATATTGTGTCTTGGAGTTGTTTTTGGATGATTCATCTTATATCTCAATCCTATTTATATTATATAGGGTAATTCCTCCCATATATGATATTTGTATACCCTCAGTGCTAGTCGCAAACCCGAGGCCTACAGAAGGCGCGACTCAGGGGGTCATTATCTTTCTCCCATCATTGTGGTATCTTTGGAGGGATGGGGTCATGATAGAGTGGTCTCAAAGGTAGGTTGAGAGATAAGATGGAGTTTGGAGTTAGGCATAGTGAGGGTTGCATGGGTTGGTATGGTAACAATCCCAATTGACCTTGTTACATGACACATACGAGGGAGACTGGCTAAGACATTATATTTTAGGGCTAGAGATCATCAGAGGTATGATCATATTGTTTAGAACCATTATTTGTGTCTTTTTTGATTTAGGATCTTCTCACTTCTTTGTTTCACCCACTCTAGTCCATGATATGGGACTATATGTAGAGATTCTTCCCATACCCCTAGTATTTACTATGCCAATTGGAGATCATCCCATCTTGTTGGATGTGTACCGAGGGTGTAGACTGATGATGGGGTATCATCAGTACTATGGGAATATTTTCTTGCTACAAATGCATCCATATAATGTCATATTCATCATCGAATAGTTTTATTCCATACATACTATTATCAAATTATTTATTAGGAGAGTCGTGTTTTCAGATGTGGATGGACAGTGAGTGGTTTTCATTGGTGAAAAAGGTTGTCAGGTGGGCATTCAACATGTGGGGCCCCTTATTTCTTTATTAGGTGAATTTTCAGTGAAATCAAGGGATTTTGAGATAGCAGAGGTTACCTGTGTCATTAGGGAGTTCCTAGATGTTTTACCTGAAGGGGTTATGATGCTACCCCCTCAACGTGATGTTGAGTTTGGGATAAACTTGAAGCCTAGTTATTATCTAATTTTGATGGATCCTTATTGAATGTAACCATCTGAGTTGTGGGAGTTGAGGTTTCAAGTAGAGGATATAATGTGGAAGGATTTTATCTGGCCTAGTGTGTCATCGTGGGGTGCTTCGGTGTTGTTCTCAAAGAATTCGTATGGTAGTTTGAGGTTGTGTATAGACTACCATAGGTTGAATCAGGTGATGGTCAAAAAATATTATCCTATTTTGAAGATATAATATCTTTTTGACTAGATGAGAGGGGATAATTTTATTTTTAAGATTGATCGGTGGTCTAGATATCACCAGTTGAGGGTGAAGGAGGGTCATATCCCAAAGACTACCTTCATATGTAGGATGGGCACTTCGAGTTTATAGTCATGTCATTCAGTGTTATGAACACACTATCCATGTTCATGGGAATTATGAACTCCATGTTCTATCCTATATCGGTTCATCATCATATTCATTGATGATATCTTAATCTACTCGAAGTCAGAGGAGAAGCATTCTCAGTATCTCAAAACTATCTTGCATGTTCTTCAACACCACCAGCTCTATGGAAATTTGTCCAAGTTTAATTTTTGGACATTATAGGTACATTTCCTCAGGAATTTGGTGTCTCAACAGGGTGTGACAATAGACCCATTGATGGTCGAAGCAGTTGTTTCTTGGGAATCACCTAAGAACATGGCATATGTTCGTAGTTTCCTTGGTCTCACTGAAAATTACCAGAGGTTTGTACCTAATTTATCTCAATTTTAATCCCCATTGACATCTTTTAATAGTAAAGATCTATCATATGTGTCGATTGATGTATGTCAGGCACTGTTTGGTTACTTGAAGGGGATATTAGTCAGTGCTCCAATGCTTCAGCTACCGTATGAGGGTGTGGTGTTTAAGGTGTTTTATGGTGCCTCCCATATATTCTTGGGGTGCATGTTAATGCAACAGTGGGCAGTGATCTCTTATGGGTCTAGGAATTTATATCCCCATGAGCATAACTATGCCACCCATGATCTAGATTTAGTAGCAGTTGTGCTTTCACTGAAGTTGTGGCGATATTACCTCATTGGGAAGTGCTTTATGATTTCCACATATCATAATAGTTTGAGGTATTCCATTTCCCAATGTGCTCTAAACTGGATACAATGGATGTGGATGGATTTTCTTAAGGATTATGATTTTTAGATCTCTTACACCTTAGGAAATGGGAATAGTGTGGCCGATGCTTTGAGAAGGAAGTCATAGAAAGGTGTTTTTCAATATTTTGACGATGCTTGGAGAGCAATGGAGGAGTTAGAAGACATATAATTATAATCAAGAGTGTATGGTGGTAGAGGATTTTTATTTCAGATGAAGGTAAAATCTTCTCTAATGTATCAAGTCAAAAAGTCTTAGTAAGGGGACTCATAGGAAGAGGTGATGTGTGATCGTGTTAGACATGGTGATTCTCCATAGGGAATGTCAGAGGATGGTCAGAACTGGATGTTGTTTAATGGAAGGTTGTTTGTTCTAATTGTAATGTGTGATGGAGTCCTTCAAAAGTTTCATAACTCACCATTAGTGGTACACCCAGAAGTTTCCAAGATGTACCACGGATTGAGGGTGTAGTTTTGGTGGCCCAAGGTTAAATGGGAAGTGCTAAAGTTTGTGGAAAAGTTCTTGGTTTTCTAATAATTAAAGGTCAATAATTGTGTTCCTATAGGTTTTTTACAACCCTTGGATGTTACCAAGTGGAAATGGGATGAAATATTTATGTATTTATTCATAGGCTTACCCAAAAATTAGGGAGGTCGTGATGATATCTGGGTGATAGTGGATCAATTCATAAAATCAACCCACATCTTAGTGATCAAGGAGTTAGGAATAGTGGATGATTTGGATAAGATATAAGTGGATGAGTTGGTGTGTTTTCATGGATTTATGAGGTCCATTGTCTTAGATCGAGACACACATTTTACCTCAAGAGTCTAGAGGAGATTATATCATGGTTTTGGCACTCAGTTACACCTCATCACTGCTTTCCACCCTCAGATAGATGGGAAAATGGAATGAAAATCCATATATTGGAGGATATGTTGCGGGTGTGCATCTTGGACTTTGGTTGATCTTGGGTTTCAAACTTTCCTTTGGTATAGTTTTCTTATAATAATAGCTAGCATTATTCCATTAGAATGGATCCGTTTGAGTATTTGTATAGTAGAACATGTCTTTTGTATATTGTGTTGGACAGATATAGGGGAGATGTTCATTCTTGGTCCCAATGTGGTGTAGATCATTACAAAAAAGGTTCATCTTGTTCATGAGTGGATGAAATTAGCGTAGGATCGGTAGAAGTCTTATGTAGATTGTAGGAGGATGCCCTTGGAGTTCAAGGATGGAGACGACGTATTCTTTAAAGTTTCCCCTCAATGTGTCCAGAGGAGGTCTGAAAAAGGGAGTAAGATTTCCCCTTGGTTTGTTGGTCCCTTTGAGGTGTTGGGTAGAGTTGGTGAGGGGGAATATAGGTTGGTGTTTCCACCACGGTTGGAGAGGATCCACAACATCTTTCATGCCTCTCAACTTCATTGGTATCTTCACGATGACTCCCATGTCATTGACTGGGGAGAGTTTGATGTCAAGGATGACTTGTTGTTTGTGGAATATCCAGTAGAGATCCAAGATCACCAAGAGAAGGTTCTACATGGATGGACAATTTTTTGGTTTGTGTGTTGTGGAGGTATGGTGGCTAAGAGGAGAGTACTTAGGATCAAGAGATGAAAATGTGTGCCTAGTACCCAGACTAGTTTTGAGTTTTTTTATGCTCTATTTTTCTTTGTGATGTGATGTTTTCATCCTTTTTTTATAACATGATATATTTTCATTAGTTTGTGGTGTGTGTGGGACGATTTTTGATAAATTCCTAATATATGAAAAGGGGAGAACCTAATTTCTAATTAAGATGCATTAACTGAAATGAAATTAAACCCATGCGAGCAATTAGGTGCTTCCTACAGAAGATAGTATCTTGACATGGAATGCGGAATTTTCTAATTCATGTGTTCGGTAGTTCATTAGTTGTAGAGGTTGTTGATTTGGGTTGTGTGGAGGTCGATATAATTGTGCCGTAATGATGTGGCAGTCTAGTTGTGTGATAGTAGGTGGCTTGTGGTTGTGTAGTTTTTTTTGTGGTTTTTTGGGTTGGTGTGTTTAGCCAGTGGTCGCGTTTGAGGTATGATGAGATCCTTGAGATGTATCTCATGGGATGTTTTTTTGGACCCCTTTCCATTTGGGATTGGTTTTGGATTATCGGGGGAAAGAATCATTTTAGAGGTATTTGATTTAATGGTTTGTGCTATCCCATTCCATTAATTTTATGGTTTTGGTTGTTGTAGGTGTTCAAGGGAGGTTCCAGGAGTTTTAATGGTAGTTATAGGTGTAGTAGAGCTTCTGTTGTAAATACACATCATGTAAGTGTATTACATGATGTGAAAGTTGGTTTCACAACTTTTCGAGGGCTAGTTCACGATGTGTAGATTTTAGAAGTTAAATAATAAAAAAAATTATGTGTTTTTCTATGAAACGGAACCCTTAGGATTACACGACATGAAAGGAGATTACACATCGTGTAAACCCTCAATCCAGTGTAGTTTTAAAATTATTTTCCAGCTGAATTTTCATTCATTTGTCTATGGATTATTCTTCCTCTCATTTTAGGTAAACCCTAGGTGCCCCGAGGATTTATTCAAGACATATTCATCCCTATTTGATCTTTTAGTCCTGGTGGTTGTTTATTTGCACTCCATGGTTGATCTATGGTTGGTTATTCTCCCTTATTGGTTTTTTTTCTTTCGTTATTCTCTCGAGGATTCACTGTAGTGATGTTGTTATGGTCTGGGGTGTTTGTTGGGTTGTGTTTTTATGGTCTTTAGTTGTGGTGTAGTTTGATTTGTGGTTCCTGTGGTGCATTTTTGGTTTGTGGGGGTAGTTTTTTTCATGATTTTGGGTTTGTGAGGTGGTGGTTTCTTTGTGCTATATACCTAAGGAGGGATGGAACAAATAAATAATTGTTCAATAATGTTTGGAATGTCTTGGTTTGGTTTGGTTAATCGAACGGAAATTGTTAATAGATAATTAAATGGTGGGTTGTGTGGCTAAATGTGGTTAATGATAAATAAAAAAATTAATGGGATCATTAAATTAAATTGGTTGGAAATTTGAAATTATTTGTGTGGCTTGTTGTGGGATGTTACGCATTTAGAGTTGGAAGAAAAAGTGACGGTGTTGTGCGTTTGTTCATTTTTTTGAACCCATAGATTGGGATTTAGTGTTTGATATTATATATATATATATATATATATATATATATATATATACTTTTATATTCTTGTGATCTCTATACACACCCGAACCATGTCGAGCATTGTCTGCTGACACCCGCATAGCCATGTGGGGGTGTTTTCCCAACATCGGTGAGGAGCACGGATGGTTGGGTACCAACTCTTTCCAGATATATCTTCTATGATAGGTAGGTATTTCACATGCTATGATGGTCAGAGGTCTGTTATTTCATTAGATGGTGTTTTTGATGGCCCAAGTGTCTTTGAGCAAGATTTGATAGCCCAGGTGTTTGCGGCTAAGATGTGACGGCCTAGGTGTTTTCAAGTGAGACACGATCGTGCTTGTGGGGAAGCTTCTAGTGGGGTTCATGCATGGTGGGAGGAGGGAACGAGGTTGATTTCCTACATGTTCAATATACCCTGCTACTCTGGTTATGGAGATGTTTTTGTTGTGGACTAGGTGTTTTCGGGTGAGATGTGTTGTGGTCGTACTTTTAGGGAGGCAAGCCCAGGTGTCTACGAGCGAGGTGTGTTGTGACTATGCTTGTGGGGTGGTGTGGTGTATGGGAGAGATAGGGGAACCAGGATGTATGACGTTGGGTGTGAGAGCGGCATACTAGTTGGAACATTGTGTGGGGTACCCTTATTGATGTGATTATTATTATACTATATTACTTGGTTTATGCTATTTTCTGAGTGTGCCTTGGTGAGGTTGGGATATTTAGTATAACTTATTAGATGTTGTTTGGTTATACTATTTTCACACAAGTTCATTAGTAATATTATTTTGCATCTGTATGAGAGACCTGAGTTTTTCCTACTTAGTATACTTGTATTCTCACCCTACATATATACAACTATTTTTAGGTTTCTAGGAGGATTACATGAACCAAGTTTGGAATTACTAGATCATACCTTTGGATAGTTGTTATGTCGCTGCTTTAGTTTTAGTTTGGATATTTTCTTTGGAGAACTTATTGTATCTGTGTCAGTTCTATTTATACATGCTTGTGGGATTGGTTTTGGATTTCCTTTTATGTCATGCCTTGGAGTTGTTTGTGGATGATCCATCTTATCTCCTGATCCAATTTATATTATTGAGGGTAATGCCTCCCATATATGATATTTTTATACCCTGGGTGCTAGTCACCAACTATGGTCCAACTGGAGGTAGGACTCAAGGTTCATTCTCTCTATCCCCTCATTAGGGTATCTTTGGAGGGAGGGGGTTGTGACATGGGAGTGGGTGGCATCAGTCACATAGGGAATTGGTGTGTGGAATAGTAGCTCCTAATTTAGTATGGGAAATTTGGGAACTCAACCTTAATGAAAGAGGATCAATAGAAAGGATGCACCATAGAGAGGCATGGAGGACGTTCTTCGTGGAGGTTGGGGATTCATGAGGGAGGGTCTCTCAAAGCTCAAGGGCCTCACAAAGGATGGTATCTTAAAGATTAGGGTCCTTGTGGAGGTTAGGGGTCTTGCGAAGGAGTATGATTTATGAAACAAGGTGACCCTGCCTTAGGGAAATGTATGGGTTCCCATGGCTTTGTCTTTACAAATGATAGGTGGCTCAAGAATCCCCAAGATCCACATTGGGATTTCTTCTTCCATTAAGGGAATGGACCTTCATGAAAGTAATCTTATAATGCTCTGACCTCAGAAGCCCAGAGCTGGAGAGTTATTTTAATACATTGGAATGATTATAAGGAATAAAATAAAAAATAAATAATCATTTTAATAATCTTGGAAAATATATTACAAATATGAACTTTACATTATAATTTCAAACATAAAATACAACATAGATAATCCTTTGAGAACTCCATTATTCTTCAAGCTTAACCCTTCATATTAGTCATAATACACTTCATGGAATCCTAGGAAAATAAAACATAAGTATGGGGTGAGCTTAGATACTCAGTAAGGGTAAGCATACAACATAATATATTATGAATAAATAATCATAAACCTTAAGAAAATATGTATAACTAAAACACAATCCCTTTAAACATAATCTTGATCATAATATGGAAAGAATAAATAATACCATATAAAATAAGCATAACCATATATATTCTACTAGTTGAATAATTATAAGGAATATCCATAACTAATATCATAATAAGGGAATGCATAATGTCGGATATCATCACTATCAATATATATCCTTGAGATAGCTACTGTTAAGATTTATCCTCATGACAGTTCAAGTCTGTGGGTAAAAACCCATCTGATTTGTATCAAGATTTATCCTCTTAACAATGTTAAATTGCTTCAAAAACAAATATGAAGGGTTTGTCTCCAACTAATTTTGTCTCATGAGACCTACCGATACTTTCTAGAGAAATAGTGGGCCCCACCCATTACTTAATAATTCCAATGCATTCCTCTTATAAAAGGGGTAAAACATAACAACAACATTTGTATTAAAAATATCATATGAAATGTTAATTCTTTAACCATAAACTGTGAATGGTATCAAAATAGCACATCCATAGTAAAATATATAATAAACTCTTAAATACAATATAGAAGATTTTATCATAATAAATCAACCTCAATTAAGCAAAAAATCCAACAAAGGATGTTGATATAGATGAAAATAACCTAATAAAATCATTAAAACTCTTTGAGATAAATATCGCTTTTGTACTTTGAAATCATTTAAAAGCTGTCAAATTATAATGGAAAAATTACTTTTGAAAATAATCTTGTAAGATAATAAGGTAATATTTGATATTTTAAGGCATCATAATGGTGGAAAATAACCACTCACGCCGTATAAGTTAAAAAAATTCTTTTATTAATTTATCGAAAAGGTCATAAAGTACCTCATTTGGAAAACAACGGAAAGATTCCTTTGAAGAATTTTTTATATAAAAATTAAAACATGGTTAAAAATGTCTTTAACAAAATTATAAAATTTTTAAATACATTTTAATAAACATGGACATGGATGATAAGGATGTCCCATTAGATACTTATATATAAACAACCTTGGATAATAATGAGATTGTGAAATTAACCCTTACCTTGTAATTTAATTTAGTCAAGGGTCTGTTAACCTCCTGTATAATGCTTAAATAATGTTATTAAATTATATCAGAACCATATCCATATATATGTATAATATATTATCCTATTATATTGTTTTGTTAATAATATTTCAGTATTACTCTTTTTTTGGGTGTTAACGACTTCATTTTCTCATTCCTGTTTTGTCATGTATGTCATATTTTTTATGAATAGGATGTATTTTATTAATATCCAAAATTAATTTAAGTTCATAATAATTATTTTTACTCATCATATAAATATAATCATTCTTGAATGGTTAATGTGGAAAATGAATCTAAACGCATTGTGGAGACAGTAGGTTGTGTGTACACACAAGCAACGGTATCATTCCCTTGATGGTTAAATGGTATGGAATTGGATGTAATATGAATTATAAAGAAACATTATCATGTAATATTTATTATTTACATCCTTTACATTCATTTTAATACCCATGTAAATAAATTATAAAAGAAAAACAATTTTCACCATGGTTTGGAGATGGTAACTAGTACGCACGCACGCATGGTAATATTGTTTTTTGTTGGATGGGTAAAAGGAAGAATACAGTTTTCCCATGATCATAATAAAAAAATATTTACATGATACTATAGATATTAATTTATTATGGAAATAACATAGGAATGGGAAGTATAATAATAAAAGAAATTGAATTTAATTGGTAAAACAATTACCTCTTCTTCGAGTGTCTCTTTTCGATTTTCACTAAATGGATCCTTAGGTTGGATTTATGCCCAAAGTGTGGACTATAAAATTAATTTAGGGATTTTTTTAGGATAATTGGTCAGGTTTTAGCCAATAAAAAGGTATTTTGAGGTGTTCAGGAAATAGAAGGAGAATTTCCCTTTTATAAGAGAGGTGAGGGGCACTTTTGAAAGATCCTAAAATATTAATTTATTATAAATTTATTTTCAGTTTCAAATTGTTCCAAAGTGATTTATTTTGAGGATAAGATGAATATGGGTGAAAATACCCTCAAAAATGAATTTTATACAAGTTTAGGTCATATTATTAACCTTATCTTTTGGATTTAATCCTTAGTTGAACAGTTTAACTCTTACCATGTCTTCTTGTCTTTTTACACTATAGGAGTAATATACTTAATATAAAATGAAAAAAAACCAAATTGGATAATTTCTGACATTTTTAAATTATCCAATTTATTTTTTCAAACCTTATATTTTTATGAATTTTATATCATTTAATAAAATAGTATTTATTTTAAAATATCATTAATGTCATTTTAAAAACTATTCAATATTTTCATTTTTTAAAATATCAAACCAACATGATAACTTCTAACCAATACATTACATATGTAAATAACAAGTTTGAGTTATATATAAAATTATTTTATGTCATTAATTAAGTCAAATTATATTTATTTTAATATTTTTAATATCCTTCATTTTATATTTCTATTAATAAAATAATTTCGGCATCACTATTCGGTCAACATTAATGGTAATTATTTAATCTCTAAAAATTATAAACAAATTTACATGATGTAGGTAATTATTTTATATTTCCAAATACTATTTATAAGCTATGTTATCTCTTGGTGATCTCTATATTAAAATTATTATACTTATAAGAAATTAGAGTGTGATATTTTGTCGCATTCAATAATTTTAATAATATTTATGTCATATTCATGGTAAAGGGTCCATTAAATGATTTCATTTCGAAAAATAGGTGATAAGGTTCTAATTTAGTCATAAAATATATTTTTTATATGTTTTAGGGTAATTTTATAATATTATTTTTACCTTTAATTACCTGATTTACCCATACAATAATAATAAAAATTACTAAAGTTACTATTCATAATGCTAAAAAATAAAAGGAACCTATTTACATAATTTCGACCAAATTATTAAAAATATGGAATCCATTTTTAAAAATTAAAAATATAGAAGTCAAAGTAATTAATTTAAAATTAATCCCATTTTTTGAATGAAAATGGGTTTTTTAAAAGTTAAAACATTGCAAAATATTGAAATGTTTTTACATAAAAATTCATGGTAAAATTAATGAAAATGACTAAAATTAAATTAAATGGTAAAAGTATATTCTATTTTTACTCTAAACTCATTAAATAATATAATTTATCCACATAAATTATTTTTATGAAAAAAATTTATTTCAATTAAAATTTAGTATATTTTTACTATTCATCAAAACATAAAACTTATGAGAAAAATATCAAAAATTCATCCAAATTAAATTTTTATATCCATATTATAAATAAGAATTTTATTTTATTAAATATAATATATAAAAGTTTCAAAAAATAGATTTAAAATGGGTGTTCCACAAAAGGCGGCAAAACTGTATTTTTTGAAAAATACTTCTTTTATCCAAAAAATTGGAATCTTTTATTATATATTGTCAAGAAAATAAATGAGATGAATGTTAAAATTATATGGAATATAAATAATAAAAATGTGTTTAATACTATTCATAACCAAAAATTTAATATCTAGGTTATATATTATATTAAATAATAATATTTTATTAATATTGTTGTTTGGTAAAATTGTGTCTTACATGTAATGAAAGACAACTCATTATTGTATGTAGACTATGATTAACATGGTGTTTTATAAAAATAAAGAAAGAAACAAAAATTAAATTTATTCAGAAATGAAGATATAATAAAGTCTCAGGGTGTTACATTCTCCCCTCCTTCAATAAATTGTGTCCTCGCAATTTAAACTCGAGATCAAAAACTAGAGGTTTGACATTTGAAAACACATTTGTTTATATCCCACATTTAAAACAGATTAATGAGACCCCATTTTAGAATAAATGAATGTAAGTATAAAGGTTTTCATAAATAACACATACAACGGTTCCAGGTAGAAAAACATGGACATGATAGAAAAATGTAACCATCAAGTTCTGATGGAGAGTCATAGAGAACATGGTTAGAAGAAAGTTAACAATCACCAAACTATAAGTCTATGATGATATAAGGGAGAATTTGATTCATTAGAATAAGTAAAATGATAGAATTTTGGGTTTCAATATCCTTTCCCTAGATTTGAAGAATTAATTAACTTTATAGACTAATAACATAAGGAAGAATACTTATTGGACAAGTACGGTTTCATCCTTTAACTAATTCCTACTACGAACTCATCTTTCTCTTTAAAAGATAATAAAATTCAAAAATATTTTATTTATATTAATCGTATAGGGTTCCAAAAGTGAACTAATACTTCATCTATCATACTATTTAAATAAACAAAACTATGTTATACAAAATAGAACATCGCACAGGCCAGTGGAAGGTAATGCACCCTTGTCACCCTTCAGTTGCAGGTTCAAGTATTGCAGCCTTACCGAATGTGACAGGTTTTCACCCGACCTATGCATTGTACTTTTTATAAAACTATATTATTATAATATTATATAATTAACCTTGGTATGATCAAAATTAATTAAATGTTTTATTCTCAAACAATAATATCCAATTTCCACTCCAACTTTGAGACTAAAATACTTGTGTCCAAATTAATAGTCCAATAAGGTCTCTAAATTTCCAAAATCAATCTTAACATTATATTTTCCTCAAAAAAAAATAATGTAGCTCTTATTTTCACATACCAAATATTTGATCACCTTTAAATCCTTAATGTAACCTTTTATGATTCCAAATTCTTAAAGAATAAGTACTGCAGTACAATCCTCATATATTCCATAATTCTTATAACTAATACATTAATAAAAAAATATTCAAATAACATAATTCTTGAATGGAAAAAACACAAATACATAAATTATTCGATTTCAACTATAGTAACATCATAAGCTTGGTGTTGATCCCTTTGATTTTTCTTAGCTATATTTCCTTGAGTGTTAGGACATTTATTTACATAGTGCCACATTTCACTACAATTGAAACACTAAATAACAGTCTTTTCTTTATACCCTTTGCATTCTATTTCATGGTGACCCTTTTCTCCACACTTATAACAAACACTCAATCCTTTCAATCACTTCCTAGGGTGATTATTTCCACAATTATTACATGTGTGAAAATCATTCTTTTCATTCTTCCCTGTATCTGTATCTTGCTCCACTATCCTCTTCTTATCTTTTTTTCCCGTAAATTCATAAGACTTAGATAATTATTTCTTTATCTTGATAGTACATGAGACTATATCTTCATATGATTAGAATTTTTGGGAAACCAAAGGCTATAGAAGAAATGGACTCAACCAATCAAATAAATTATAAATAGTTTGCCTTGTGTTACGTATATATTCTATAGCATATATTACCAACCTTGTAAAGTTAGCCTTATATTTTGAAAAATTCTAATCTTCCTTTTTCCTAAAACTCAAAAATTGCCTCTCTATATCAGCTCTTTGTTCGTGAGGGAAATATTTTTCAAAGAAAATTCCTTAAAATCCTTTCATCCCATGTTTGTTATTTTTTCTTCCTCCTTTGTGTTTTGGATCAATGACCACCATTGATCCTCATCTCCATAGAGACAATAAATTTTCATGACAACCTTCTCCCTTTCATTGCTTACCAAAGAATTAAATATCTTCTCAAAGGAACTTATTAATTACTCAGCTAAAAAATTATTTATAGTCCCATTGAATATTGGGGGTTGTTCTCGCATGAAGAAGTTTAACATTGATCCTCCACATTGTATATCAGGCTGCTTCATATGGGTAAGGTTATTATTCATTACCTGGGTTAGCTATCCCAGTATAGTTATAAGTTGTTCACCACCAGTTTTAGATCTTTCTCCAACATCATTATCTTGACTATGAGGGAAATACCTACATGTATTATGCGTGTCGATGCAGTTTTCATTTCTTCCAATAGGTGCTATTTCTAAATAATGGAATACATTGGATTAGGTTATGAATCATAACTCATAATTCTAAACTATTAAAATACATAACATAAATTGAAAAAAAAAATCCATATCTAATCTTATAATCATGGTTTCTTTGGGTACATATTTTCTTTTAAATCCATCATAATAGTTTGTAATGAAAATGAGAATCATCCTAATAATATCCCATAGGAGTGCTAAACCAGGTGCATAGTAAGTCTCATTATCGTGTACCAAGTTACCTCGAGTAATGCCCAAAACACCTTTTTGGATTTATTACTCCTAGGTACATCTATTCCAAATCCACATCCACTTTTAGTATCCATACAGGGATTTATTTCTAGGAATAAACACATAATCTCTAACATACCACAAATCTAGGATGTTCTTCAATATTAATCCTCAAGTTCAATCTTAGAGTTATATTACTTAATATATGTTTTCTAAATCTAATTTCCAAGGTTGTTGCTAAACTTAATCTAATACCAATTGTAACACCCCAACCCCAGAAGCGTGGAGTCGGTGAATTATTTTAATACATTAGAATGATTATAAGGAATCAAATCCTAAAGGACTGATCAGTTTAGCAGTCTTGGAAAATATATTACAAACATGAACTTTACATTAAAATTTAGAACATAAAATACAACATAGATAATCCTTTTATAATGCAATTATTATCCAATATTAACCCTACATATCATTCATAATACACATCACGGAATCCTGGGAAAAAATAAGAAATGGGTGAGCTCATATGCTTAGTAAGGGTGAGCATACAACAGAAGGGATTATGAATAAATAATAAGAAATCTTAAAGTAAGATGTATAACTAAAACAAAATCCCTTTAAACATAATCTTGATCATAATATAGAAGTATAAATAATACTATATAAAATAAGCATAATTATGGATATTCTACTAGTCGAATAAATACACGGAATATACATACCTATTATCATAATGAGGAAATTCATAATTCCGAACATCTACACTATCAATATATATCCTCGAGATAGTTAATATCAAGATCTATCCTTGTGATAGTTTAAGTCTATGGGTAGAAACCTATCTGGTTTGTTTCAAGATCTATCCTCCTAACAATGTTAAACTTCTTGGAAAACAAATATGAAGGGTATATCACCAACTAATTTCATCTCATGAGACCTACCGATGAATCGAGGGGCTATATAGGGCTCTATCCATCACTTACTAGGTCTAGTGCATTCCTCTTATGAAAGGGGTAAAACATAACAATAACATTTGTATTAAAACTAGTATACAAAATGTTAATACTTTAAGCATAAACCATGAATCATATCAAAATAGAAAATACATAGTCAAATATAGAATAAACCCTTAAATATAATATAGAATATTGTATCACAATAAATCAACCTTGATTAATCTTAAAATCCAACAATAGATGTTGACATAGATGAAAATAACCTAAAAAATCATTAAAACTCTTTGAGAGAAATATACTTTTTTACTTTAAAATCATTTAAAATATTTGAAATTATAAAGGAAAAAATTACTTTTGAAAATAAACTTGTAATACTGAAATGGAAGCTTCAAAATTTTTAGGCATCATAACGGTAGAAAATAATCGCTCGCGCCGTATCAGTTAAAAAAAAATCATTCCTTAATTTTTCCAAAAGGTCATAAAGTACCTCGTTTAGAAAATGACAGAAAGATTCATTTCAGAACATTTTATATAAAAATTCAAACATGGTAAAACATTATTTAAACAAATGTAAATAATATTTTGAAATAAATTTTAAGAAATATCTACATGGATGATAAGGATGTACCAGTAGATACTTACATATAAATAACCTCGGATAATAATGAGATTTTGAAATTAACCCTTGTCGTGTACTTTCCTTTAGTCGAGGGTGAGTAAACCTCATATATAATGGTTAAATAATTTTATAAAATTATATCAGAACCATATACATATTTATGATATCATATGTGTTCCTCTTATATAGTTTTGTTAATAATATTTCAGTATTACCATTGTTTCAGGTGTTAACTGCTTCATTTTTCTATTCCTATTTTGTTGGGTATGTAGTGTTTGTTATGAATATGATCTATTTTATTAATATCCAAAATGATATTAATTTAATAATTATTATTTTTAAACATCATATAAATATAATTATTCTTGAATGGTTAACGTAGATAATGAATCTCACCACATCATAGAGACGGTAGGTCGTACGTGCGCACGAGCGAGGGTATCATTCCCTTGATGGTTAAATGGTATGGAATTGGATGGAATATTAATCATACAGAAACATTATCATTTAAAATTTATTAATTAAATATTTCATATTCATCATTATACCCCTCAAAATAAATTATAAATGAAAAACATTTTTCACCGCGGTGTGGAGACGGTAAGTCGTACGTACGCACACATGGTGATATTATTTTTTATAGGATGAGTAAAAGGAGGAATATAGTTTTCACATGATCATAATAAAATCTAAACATGTATATGATACTTGATATATTAATTTAGTATGGAAACAACATAGGAAGATTAAGTATAATAAGAAAACAAATTGAATTGAATAGATAAAATAATTACCTCTTCTTCAAGTTTCTCCTTTTGATTTGCAAAAAAATAATCCTTAGTTTGGAATTCTTACCAAATTATGGCCTCTAAGATAAATTTAGGGAATTTGGGAGGATAATTGGGAAGGTTTTTTCGGATCCAATGTTCATTGGAGGTGTTAATTAAAGAGAAGGAGAAGTTCCCTTTTATAAGAGAGGTGAGGGACACTTTTGGAAGATCTTAAAATACTAATTTATTATAAATTGATTTTAAGTTTTGAATATCTCCAAAGTGATTTATATAAAGTATAAGATGATTATGGGTCTAAATAACCTCAACCAATGAATTTTATACATGTTTAGGACATAATATTAAACTTATCTTTTGGATTTAATGCTTAGCTAAACAGTTTAACTTTTACTGTGTCTTCTTGTATTTTTACACTATAGGGTTAATATAGTACGATAAAATGAAAAAAGAACCCCAATTGGATCATTTATGAAAAATTTTACATTATCAAAGTTATTTGGCTGAAAATTATATTTTTATAACTTTTATATCATTTAATAAAATAATTTTTATTTTAAAATATCATTTATGTCAACTTTAGTACTATTCAATATTTGTATTTTTATAAATATGAAACCAACATGATAACATATAACCAATAATTCTAATATGTCACTAACATGTCTAATTTATCTAAAAAATATTTTATGTCATTAATTAAATAAAATTTTATTTATTTTAATATTTTTAATATCATTTATTTGATATTTCTATTAATAAAATAATTTATGCATCACTATTGTGTCATCATTAATGGTAATTATTTAATATCTAAAAAATATAATTAAATTTATATGATGTATTTAATTATTTTATAATTCCAAATACTATTTATAATCTATTTTATCTCCAATTTTCTCTATATTAAAGTTATTATACTTATAAAAAATGAGAGAGGGACATTTTGTCACATTCATTAATTTTAATAATATCCATGTCATATTACTACAAAAGGTTACATTAAATGATTCCATTTTGAAAAATAGGTGATAAGGTTAGAATTTATTCATCTAATAGAATTTTTATATGTGTTAGGATAATTTTAAAATATTATTTTTTTACCTTTAATTACTCGATAAACCCTTAACCACGGTAATAAAAAATTACTAAAGTTACTGTTCATAATGCCAAAAACTAAAAGGAACCTATTTAAATAATTTGGAAAGATTCCAAATATGGAATCCATTTTTTAAAATTAAAAACACATAAATTTTAGTAATTAATTTAAAATTAATCCCATTGTCTGAATGAAAAACAGGTTTTTTAAAAGTTAAACAATTAAAAAATATTGAAATGGTTTTAAATAAAAAATCATGGTAAAATTAATGAAAATGAACAACATTAAATTAACTCGTAAAAATATATTCTATTTTTACTCTAAAATTATTCAGTAATATAATTTATCCTCATAAATTATTTCGATGAAAAAAAAAATCAATTAAAATTTAGCATATTTTTACTATTCATCAAAGTATAAAACTTATCAGAAAAATGTCAAAATTTTATCCAAAGTAAATTTTTATATTCCTATTCGAAAAAATAAGTTTATTTTAATAAATATAATATATAAAATTTTCAAAAACTAGATTTAAAATGGGTATGCCATTAAAAGGTGGAAAAACTGTATTTTTTGAAAAATACTTCTTCAATCCGAAAAATAGAATCTTTTCTTATATCATGTCTATAAAATACATAAGATGAATGTTAAAATTATATAGAATATATAAAATTAAAAATGTGGTTAATACTATTCATAATGGATGATTTAATGGATAGGTTATATATTATGTTAAATAATAATATTTTATTAATATTGTTGTTCGGTAAAATTGGGCCTTACGTGTAATTAAATCCAACCCATTATTGTGTGTAGTGTAAGCTTAACATAGTATTGTATAAAAAGAAATAAATAAACAAAAATTAAATTTATTTAGAAATGAATATATTGTAAATTCTTGGGGTGTTACATGTCTCCATTGTTGGTTGCGGTTCCCAAGAATCCATGGGAGGCAGTTTCGCAAGGATAGATATCATTGGGATCCATTTTCTCTTTTACTCATGAATCTTAGGGGCATCATGAAATCAAAGCATTTATTGGAAGTTGAAAGGTCATGTACCCTGAAAATTTAGAGTTAATGGGGTATTTATAGGCCCTTTGGATGTGGGGTGTGTATTTTGTAAAGTATAGAGCCTTTCACAAAGCTTTACGAGATTCGTGATTGGATGGGGCTCTACGAACCCTAATGGAATTGCATGAAGGTTACCATCAAACCTTCATGCACTCACAGATTATAGATCCAAGCCTAGATAATTATGCTACATTAAGGTTATTATAAACCCTTAGTGTGGTCAGGGCCTTCATGAACCAAACCCATCCATGATGGTGGAGAGATTTGCGAATCTATTCCCTTAAGTTCACTTTTTGCTATTTTGGCCTATATTTTGTCCAAATTGGTTGTTTCTTCCTCAACCACTCTTGTGACATGAATATTTCAATTCCAATGGTTAAATGGAGAGATAAGAAGTATAGTCACAAGTTTCCTTCATGATGAAAATGATTCATTCAATGAGGCATGGGATAGGTTTTGGTGTTTTATTAGGTAATTACCCCATAAACAATTTCCCTCTCATGTTTTAATGGAAATTGTTTTGGGACTTTTACCATCTTCTTAGGATTTATTTGACCAAATGAATGGTGGGATCTACATTCCAAAAATTATTGAAGAATTAAAAAATATATATTTAGTATACTAGCCCTAAATTCATAGAAAAAACATATAGGTTAAGAAAATTCAATAGAACTAAAAACAATACTAGTTTAGGTCATGAAATCAACTTAAAAATTGATGAACTTCAAAAAAATCAAACTTTAATTAACCAAATCACCAAGAAATTTTCTTGTCAAAATCAAGTAAGGATCATTAAAAAAAAATTATTTTCTTTATTCATAATAGAGAGTAAATAAACCACTGTCAATCAACTACAATTATAGATTCAAATATAACTCAAACTTGTTATGGGGAGACTAGGGGATTATGTAGCAAACTAATGCATCTAGATTCTCTGATCTTCCTAAATAAAAATTTTAAAGTGAAGATGCACTTTCTCATTCCCTTGGAAATATTGAATGGATGATGAAAAAAATAATTAAACAAATTGACTCATAAAAGGTTATAAAACTCATAAAGAGTTGAAAGTAATTCTAAAATTTTTAATCTAAAAAAAATTGGGGAAATTCATTAGATACTTAAGATATAAAGCTAGTGATAAGTTTTAAAGAATCTCTCAGATGAACTCTAGGGAGAATTTTAATGGTATTACAACAAGTTTAGGCCTCAAAAATAATGAGGTGGTTAGGGAGAAACCTAGAGAAGTTGAGATTGAAAATTTAACAGAGTCTGAAAATCAAAATTTGGAAAATGAAAAAAAATTAAATCTAGGAATAAAGGTAGAGAGTTAATATAATAATAAATATTCACCCTTAAAAACCATAGAACCAAGGAATATGGAGTGGTAACTATTTATAGAGTGAAAGAAAAAAGATATTTTTTTGTATGAGGATAATGATCGACCAATTTTGAAGAATTATTCCCCTCTCATCCCATTTCCTCATATGGTTAAAAGGTTTAATGAACCTGATTATTTGAAATTCAATCAGATGTTAAGATCCTTTACTATCAATATGACCTTTGTAGAATATTTAGAGATAAATCTATCATATTTCAAATTATTTAATATATTTTTAGCTAATAAAAGATATTTGAATGACTATGACACCATAAATCTTACTGAATAATGTAGTGTTATTCTTGAGAAGGAATGGAATCTAAAATTAAAGGACCCAGAAAACTTTTTTATTCAATATATAATTAGAGATAGTGTAAAGATAAATTTCTTATATGACCTAGGTGTTATTGTCAACCTTATTCCCTACTCACTGTTTAAAAATTTTGGTCAAAGGGACTTGAAAAGAACTTCATTTTCTATTCAAATAGTTTATGGGATATTAACTCATCCCTTTGGAAGGGTGGATGACTTTTTTGTTTGGGTGGGTAAGCTTATCTTTCCCACTTATTTTCTAATCCTTGAAATGGAATGTGATGAAAAATTCGTAATCATTCTAGGCAGACCATTCTTAGAAAATGGAGGTGCCGACATTGATATCTTCAAGGGAAATCTGACCCTCCAGGCTATGGATGATGTTAAATAATTTCATGTTTTTTGGAAATCTAAACATGAGGATATATTTGATTCAATTGATGAAGCATGTGATAATCTCAATAATAAGTTTATGAGGGATTTTCATCACCCTTCACTTAAGGTACGCAAAAATATTTATATGGTAACCTTACTTCTTGATGAGTGTTGCAAACTTGAGGTCTAGTTCGAGTCTTGTTTTTTCCTATAGAAGTTATAGAAATTGATTTTTCCATTATCTTGAAGTAATATTACAAGGTTATGTACCACACTTTAATGGGGGAATTTTTTCCCTAGAACCTAATTTGGAATCAGAATAATCAATCCATCTTACTGAATTTTTTGAGCCTTCGTATGAGACTTTTATATCTGAAGTTGTGTGTTTTTTAGTTTATGAAATTGGAGAAATTTTTTGTATGAGTCCAAAATAAAATCTTGATTACTACCAACTTGAGCAGGTCTTCTCCCTTGATGATTTATCACTTTCTATTAATGAACCTCTCCAAGATGATTTCTTATCTATTTTTTGAAAAATTCACTTCATTTGAGTCTCATGTGAACTATAAAAAATATCTTTTCTTTAGAAAATTCAAAACCTTAATTTAGGATTCTTCTGAGTTGCAAGATTTACAAGTGGTTTTGGGGTATTATTCTGAAATTGGTGAGTAAGTTTCTACTGCAGTTTGGGAAAGTTTTGAAAATCACATTGATGATTTATTGTATAATAGTGAAGTTAAAACCATAAGTAATCAATAACCATTAAATGAATACTAATAGACCATTTTAGGGGATTGAGTCTGGCTGAGGACTATAAAACTATCACTGTATGAGAGGTAACTCATGGTTTTTAATCTTTTCTTTTGTATTACTTTTTCAAATAAATTGTCTCTCGATCTGATCTATTCCAACACTACAGCTAACCATTCTCTCTTTATAATGGTCCAATAATGAGTTTTTCATGAATAAATATTTTAATTAATATTCACTGCTATAGAATATGCATGCCCGAGAAACCTACTTTAAGCTCCCTATCCTTTTTCTCAAGTTACATTCTTTCCTAAACATTAATTTGTTGGATTATTATATTAAATATTTCCATCTTGTAGGTAGTACATATTTTTTGGATATATTGATTGATTATAAAGAAAATAAGGGAGTCTCTTGTATATGTAATAATTATAAAATATTCTTTATACATGGGGAGTAATTTTTTAAATTTTTAATTTTTAATGCTTCCAAATCTATTTGTTTGCTTCTTCAAGTTTGTGTTAATACTTACTAAAAATTATTTATGGGGTTTTGTGTTGGATTCTATAATTATTACTTAGTATATTTTTTATTTATGGTTATGTCAACCATTGTGTTTACTTACAAAGTTCATGTGCATGAAATTTTATCTTCTATTTTGAAAATAATTTTTTAATTTAAAATTTGAAAGAATGAGTCATTTTTAGATTTTATTTTCTATGATGAAATGATTTATTATGTTAAAAATGTTCTTTCTCAGGTTTTGATTGTTATTTTTCTATGAAAAAATAATTTATGAACTTCAATGTGACCCTAAACATGAAGCTTTCACTGCTTAATTTTAAATATTTAGAACTTACACTATCAAAATTATTCTTCCACATTTAGTTTAAAAATAGGGAAATTGTTGAGATTTAAGTGTGGGTAGGAGTCTTTAATTGTAATATTATAACTATTTAACAATGTGAATCCGTCAAAATCCTTAAAAAATTGAAAATGGTGAGTTTTTTAGTGTGATTTAGGAATTTTCACAACGTGAATTTTTTTCTCAATTTGGAGGGTTTTGATTCCGCTTTGCAGATGTTAATCTTTAATACCTTTTGAATTTAATTGGGTAAATCATTTCTCTGTCCCTATTAGAAAAAAATGGTATTGGTGAAATATTGGGAAAATTTCATATGATAATTATTTATTTTTCACTTTTTAAGTTGAATTTAACTCATATGATATGCATCCAAATGAATTATGAAATGAAAATCCTAATCTAGGATAAACTCATTCTTTCATAATTGTTAGGAGGAATGAGTAGGATATTTTACAACTGTCCACATGAATGAATTTTGATAGAAGGTTTTTAAACAATTGTATGATGAGTGTGTAAGATGAATTATACATTGCAGTGGAGATTTGGACTATTTGATTGTTTTTAAAGTTATCCTATAAATGAAATTAGAGTAAAAGAAATGTGCATAAGAGGAAATTGAATGATGGGTCTCATAAGATAATTTGAGGTGCGACATAAGATAAAATTGTCCTCAAGTAAGATAATTATCTTACATGACCTTAAGAAAACTAAAATCCAACCACTTGGAATCAAATTGAGGAAAAAAACTCAACCGAAGTGGAATTATGCTATGCTTTAACCCTAAAACGGAGCTCAAAAATTTGAAGTAATAGAGAGTACCAAATCAAGATCCAATCAAGGGTTGTCGAATTGTTATGAACTGGATTTTTTAGGATAATTCAAGCTCGATTTCACTAAGGAAAAGTTTTTGGGGGGGCATGAGAGGTTTTTGGTGATGAAAACAAGCACAAATAAAAAGAAAAATGAATAACACACAATGATTTACGTGGTTTAGTAATAGTTCCTACGTCCATGGAAGAAAGGGGTGGTACTTTTATTTCTTTCCAGATCAAAGATTCTGATAATAACACCATTAAAATTTCATGTTAATTAATCTTGTTATATAGATGAAGGAAATGAAGTTTGTTAAGGGTTGGTTTGGATTGGTTCATCAACCCTTGAAGTTTCTCCCACTATCAATTTTTTTCCATTGCATTAGTTTCCCACCAAAGAATATTTTCACCATAGTAGTTTCCAACAATTTCCCTTCCACAAACCACTCTACCAAATTAGGAGTATCCCCCAAAAATCTTCCACTAATGAACAATTTGGGGTATAATATAGACAAACCATCTACTTGTAGGCATCTTTCTTCTATTTTGGTAGAATCTTTATCATCATATTTTCCCAAATATCATTGGTGTGGATTTTCTCAACCTTTAATAATCTATCTTCTAACACATTACAGATCCATTGATATCACAAATCAATGTGTTTGGACCTAGAATAAAATGTCAGGTTCTTGATGAGATGAATAGAGCTCTAACTATCGTAATAGGGAATATAATTATCTTGACTCTTTCCCATATTCTGTAAAAACTTCTTCATCCACAACATCTCCTTGCATCCTTTAGTGACCGCGATATACTCTGTTTTGTGGTAGACAAGGAAAAACACTTTTGAACTTGTTCTTTCGTGAGACTGTTCCCCTTGAAAATGATATTAGATACACGAATATGGATTTCTTTATGTCTACATATCCATACATATTTGTATCTATGTATCCTTCCAAAATAGGTTTATAACTTACAAAACATAAAAACTGACTAGATATACCTTGGAGATACCTCAATATCCATTTCACCTAAAAATACCTATGGTTTCTACATGTATATATCCTCATCAATATCACCATTTAATAATGATATCTTTACATCCAGTTATTTAACCTCTAGGTTCAAACTATCCACCAATCCAAGAACAAATCTGATAGAAGGCATTTTTACCACAAGAGAAAAAATTTCATCTAATTCAATACCTTTCTTCTGACTAAATCCCTTCAAAACCATTCTGGATCTCTAGAATGACTATTATCTTCCATACTACCCTTTTATTTTGTACACACACTTGTTCTTGAGTACCTTCTTTCCTTGTGGTAACTCCACCAAATCAAATGTGTGGTTCTTATACAAGGATCTCATCTCCTCTTGCATGGCCTTCTTCCATTCCATATTTTGATGACTCCTAACCACATCATCATAACTATATAGATCTACACCATCATTGATCATCACATACTCATGTGGTGGGTATCTATGAATCAGTTTTCATTCTATGGTAGAACTCCTCAACTGTGCTTTAGGGGGAATCTTTTCTGGAATATCAAATGATAGAGATATATTAGTATATGGATACATATTACCTTATAGTGATGTATCATCAATTTCGCATATCTCTCTCACACTATATGGTAATAATGATGGTGATACTTGTTCCAGATTGACTGAAATTTCATCATACTGCAACATCTCTTCTTTTTCTGGCTTCTCAAAATCTTCAATTGTATGATTCTCAATAAACACCACATCTCTATTTCTGATGATCCTCCTACTGATAAGATCCCAGAGTCAATATCCCAACTAATCATGAGCGTATCCTAAAAATATAAACTATTTTCCTTTTTCCATCCAACTTCACCCACACATTTTTCAGGATGCGAACAAATTCCCTACAACCAAATAATCTCATGTGTTTATATAAAACATCTTTACCTATCCAGAAACTTTACAGAACATCATATTTCAGTGGAAATGATAGATAAAGGTTAATAAGATCAACTATATTCCTCATTGACTCCCCCCAAAATGTGTTTGGCAACTTTGAATTTGAGAGCATACAATTGACTCTCTTGAAAATTGTTTTGTTCATCTTCTCAACAACAATGTCAAATTGAGGTGTTTGTTGTACTGATTTGTCTAGCCTAATACTGAAACTTCTATATTACTCCTCAAGTAGACCATGGTAATCTCCTCTATCATCTTCCCTCACACACTTTAATCATCTACCTATTTTTATTTTCACTTTTACATGAAATTTCTTTAAAAATCCTGCAATTTATCATTAGTTTTCAAAAAAAATTCCCATAATTTTGTAGAATGATCATCTATAATGGTGGAAAAGTAAATAACACCACCCATAGACTTAGTGCTCATCATGAAGACATCAGTGTGAATCAAATCTAAAACATTTTTTTTGGATGTTATATAACTAAAAAATGATACTCTATATTGTTTTATAATTATTCAATTAACACAGGTATCCAAATGCATACCTTTTATTTTAGGTAATATATCTTTCCTAGAGAGAATTATTATTCCTCTATCGCTCATGTTTCCAAGATTCATGTGAGAAAATTCTGTAGGAACATTGTTCCTAGCTGCATTGACTTCTCCTCCACATAGTCTGGCATCTATGAGATAAAGAGAAATATCATTATTTCCATTATCAATTACCAAGTTACCTTTGGTAAGATTCCATTTTCCATCACTAAAGTAATTGAAATATCCATCATCATCAAGTAACCCACTAGATATCAAATTGATGTGAATATCAAGAGCATGCCTCACATCCTTCAAAAGTAACCTACATCTAATATTAGTTTCCAGAAAAATATTACCATTACCTGTAATTTTGGATGCACCATCATTTACCATATTTACATGTCCAAAACTCCCTTCCTTCAGTCTTCTATACTCTCGGATGAAGTGTCTGGGATTTCCACAGTGGTGGCACTTCATTTCATATCTCAATCAAGATTTTGATCACTTCCTCCTTTGTAGACTTTAGTCATGTGGTTATCTTCCTCTACTTCTACCAGACCATTTCTACTTCCCTTGTATTTTAGTGACAAGATCCTATGATTCATGTGTATGTCCCTCATATTTTCTTATAGATTCTTCATTTAGTATTCTATGGTGATAGTTCCATCAGGATTTGAATTTTTGGCTGATACAACGAGGGTGTCTCGTGTCTTCTATAAAGAACTCAACATCAACGATGCCTACAAATCATCATCAATCGTCATTTTCATGGAATTAAACTGATCAACAATATCTTATAACTATCTCATGTGCTCTGATATGTTGGTCCCATGTTTGTACTTCAAGTTGAAAATATGTAATAATAGGTTTTGTTTTTTCTGTACAGTTTCCCTTGCATACATCTTTTCCGATTTTCGCTACTGAACAGAAGAATCGTGTTTGTTGGAAAAATTCTGGAAGATACTCTTATTGATACGCTATCTGATTTGGTAAGTGCACTTTATATTGAGCACGACCCACTCCACATCAACTAGTGGGGTGGTAGTTGATGTATTCTCACTGGATTGACCACTTGTTTAATATTCATCCACTTGCACTTAAATGGGCTTAGTGGTCTCCACTATTGGTTTCCACAAATCCTTATTAAATAGAAGATACTCTATTTTGGGTTTCTGTATAAAATGATTAAAAGTGGGGAGCTTAATCATATTACTAGTATTTTCTTCCATTGATACAGTTTTAATTTCAAAAATCCAACCATATGAATTTATATTTAATGGTTGAAATAACTAGAATCGGCTCTTAAACCACTGAAAATAGACTCTGATTGGAAAATATATAGCCAAAATAGTTTCAATGATCTGGATAAACCAATGATGTGGTACTGACATGGCTCACCAAAAAATTCGCTGTAAATTCACCATTGGTGTGAACAGTTTTGTCTTCTCCAAAAAGGGGGTATTGTAGCACCTAGGGTTTGATTAGCTCTATCAGATTTGTTTCAAGTCAATTTTTTACACCACTTATTCCATTTGAATCATCTTTCTGGGATCTTCATGGATTTGGTCTCAAAAAAATGACCAACTTCAATTTTCTAGTCACCATGAAATCCTCTCTACACATTGTTGTTTTGACTCTAGTACTTATGATACCACTTTATTGGGGAAACAGAGGTTTGTGGTGATGAAAACAAACACAAACAAAAAGAAAAATGAAGAGCGTGTGAGGATTTACGAGGTTTGGAAATGGTGCCTATGTCCACAACAGAAAGGGGGATGCATCTTGTATTCCTCTCTGGATAAAATATTTAGAGGATCACACCATTAAAATTTCATGGGAATTAAAATTGTTATATAGATAAAGTAAATTGAGGTTGTGAATGGTTGGTTTGGGTTGGTACATTAACCCTTGATGTTTCACCCTCCACCGGCTACTGTACACCGTTTTGGTTTCCAACCAAAGAAGAATTCCACTGTAGTAGTTGCTGATAATTTCCATTCCACAAATCACTATCTAAATTGGTATTGTACCCCAAAATTTCATCTATTTCTGATTTCCATATACACGGATCACTTGAGGCAGAGATCCAACCGAATTTGTTTCTCAATGATGACACATACTAGAGAGTTTGAATATAAATGAAGAAGGCCAAAGGATCTCGAGTTTTCATCAGTGAAGATGGATTTTTTGGAGGTTTTTATGCCAAATATTTTCGAATACAAGTCTCCACTATTGATGTTGATGAACCGATTTATGAAGACAAGTTGCATAAAATCTGATGTGGGTTCAAAATTAATTGTGGTCAGATGATTACATGATGAGAGATCTTGAAAGAGGATTAATGTTCCAATATTGATCTGAGATTGAAATCTGCAATGACCCCCACCACCGATGAAGTGCTGAGTCGATCCAAGTCCAATGTCTAAGTGAGAATAATTTGTACTGGGTTGTTTGAGGCTTGGAAACTAGTTCAATGATGAAGATCACTAGTATTTTTAATCATAACATGTTGGAGGTAGTGAACTATTTTTCATTCTTGTAATTTGAGATCCAAAGTAATCAATACTAGTTTGGCCCAAGGAATATTAGAGGAAACCAATTTGAAGCCAATTGAATAATGGGTGATGCCAGCTTCTTGAGAGTTTGAGATGACTGAGCTTGAAAGTTTGAAGTCAGCTGAGCATTATTCAGAGGAGAGGTGTGAGCCTGGGAAATAGATTAATTAACATTGAATAAATCTTTAAGAGTTTTTTATGGTATGTTAATGAGATAAAGAATAAAACTCTTGATCACTCATTTTTTGATCATTTATAGGTGCTTTATTGATGATTTCGGGACCTCTAGATTCTGAACACTAGGGTTCTGAGGAAGTTCTATGATGAGACTATACTCTTCGACCTGATAATCACCCATTCCCAAATATTTTTCTTGCTGAGTTGATCGATTTATATTGGAAGAATAAGTAATGAATACACAATGATACCTAATTCTCATCATACCCAATATTCGAAGAATATAAAAGTTTTTACTTGAAGTCATCAATGATATTGACTTGGGTTAAAAACTATGAATTTACCCATTGATGGTGTGATTTTTCCTATTATAAGTTTACAATTTTTTTACTGGATGATGAGGAAAATTAAGTTGATGAAATTCATCTTGATTTTAATTAATAATAGAATAAATTGTGTCTGATCTTATTTTTGTATGACAGTGGGTGATGATGGAGATGTCTAGGGTCTTGGGGGGATGATTGGAGGGTCAATGCAATGACTTGATGAGTGAAAGGTTGACACATTGTCAAAAAGATACTAGAAATTTAAAAATAATAATAATAACTACTAAAATGATTTATTTCTAAAATAATTACTACATCTTGAATAGTGTCATAACCTATTTAAGAGAGTGAGTGCTTAAGTGATGGAGACAATTACTCAATGTTAGAAAATTAATACTTTTTTATAGTAGTCACCAAATAGAAGTAGTGTTGGGAGGCTATGATGTTGTCTAGTAAAAATAATAATCCTCTAGAGGATATTAGGAGGGGGACACAATTTCATAGGAGACTAAGATGAGAGTGGAGGCAGACTAGAATGGGAGAAAAACAACGATGATAAACCAGCAAAGCTCGAGATGGAGGGGAAGTCAACTTCGGTAGAGAATATTTCTTCTTTTATTTATTTCTTCTTTTTTTATTCTAAAATAACAATGTATTTATTGAAAATATTTGAGTTGTTTTTTCTCCAATCATGATTGGCTAAACATTTTTATGGGTTTTGGATTGAAATAGATTGATTTTTCTTTTAATCTATTCAATTTTAATTTCATAATTGTGTCAGTGCATTTTTTGTACAGTGATCTTATTTTTGTTCTTTATGAGAATCATTTCTATTCTATTATAAGTAATGATAAGTGATGATAGAGAACATTTTCACTCTTTATCATTATCCAAAGTACTAAAAATTATAAAAGTATTATGGATCTCTTCTTCATTAATGAACTTTTCTTTTCCTGATTTTTTGTTGACAGATCATTTTCAGGAGAGATAAATGTACCATGGAGTTCACCTAATGTTTGTTAGCAATTATACACACCTTCTTCACAAACTATCACAATTTTTTAATTGAAATAAAGTAGATAAAATTGTTCTAAATTAGTTCAAAACAATATTATTCCCCTACTCTCATCATCTGTTAGTTTATTTCTCTCTCTCTCATCAATCTTGTTTCTCATTCTCTATCACAAAACATCACATCCACTATTTGTTTGTTTTTATTTATTTTGTTCAAAAAAATATATAATCTTCCCTATGGATTGACACTTTTACTTTCCACTTTCATAGTAGTTTGTAGGTTTTATAAATAATTAAATTTTCACAGAGTTAAATGAAATCTATGTCATAAATGTTGATCGATTTAAACATGTTTTGTTAGTATTTCATTTCCATTTAATCATTATTTATTCTAAAAGTAAATATATCTTCTTTTTTTCCTTTATATGACCAAGAAAAGGTTGAAGAAATATGAAAATCATCTAAAGAAACCATCTAGAGTTATTAAGTACTCTGGATAGGTAACATGAAACTACACAAAGTGTAGCCCATAGGTACACATCATGTATTGTTAATTTCTCTAGTGACTAGACCAATCACAGGATTCGGCGTTGAGATGACAGCGGCATGCTAGGTCTTATTCTTCCGTTCCACGATGGCGGCAGCCTCTAGGCAGGTCCCTCCATCACCGAGGGAGGGACCTCCATTTTCCTTCGAGGGAGTGGCGGCCTCCTTCTCCCATTTTTCCAATCCAGATCTCCTTCCCTCTTTCCTTCAATGTTTGTTATGACCCAGGGTTCCAGAGCTACATGAAGGACGCTCTAATCTTCTGATTTAAATTTCCAAATTCAACTAAGCTTCGTCTCTCCATAACCTAACTTTAATCGCTCGATTATCTCAATGAAGGCCTTTGGTGGACTCATTTGACAGGTTTGTCTTTGGCTCGTGGGATTTACAGGATAGGGCAACCGTGGGACTGATTGACTACAAGAATATCACAGTCCGTTTTTCTTTGGAAGAAGACTTGATTAAAACCTGGTCTAGCGCCCCCCCTCCACTGCAACAGCTCTCGCTTTTTCCTCCATATATGGACCTATGACTTCCACATGAAGCGCGATTCACCTTCGGTTGTGGTATGGGTTAGTCTTCCCAACTTTCCTCTACCGTTTCAAAATCCCTAGATAGTTAGGATGCTTGGAAACCTAGTAGGTAGGTATTTATGCTCTGATAGCCAAACCAATGCAATTTATCATCCTGTTAACCCACAAATTTGTGTGTAAGTTGATGCCTCAAGGGTGCCTTCCGACTTTATTTGGATCACAGTGGCTGAGGAGTTCCATTGTAAATAGTAGGTTGTATATGAATCTTGGTTTGATTTCTGTTTAGTTTGAAAGCGCATAGGCCACTCCTCTGCGGCCTGTGGGCGCGGCTCCAGATTTTCAGACATGCAAGGTGATGGGGGTGCAGCAAATAGTGTCAAGCCTCTTGTGACCAGTACGGTAGCGGGTGTGGAGGCCGCGACCAGGGTAGACCATTCTTAGGAATACAGTCAGTTGGGAGTTAAACAAATAGTTGTGGATGTCTCGGTGAAGCAACCAGAAGTGGAAATGGGGGCTGGAACTGGGGGTACCCAGGACAGAGTTTAGCCTCCAAGGGTGGAAGAGGGAGGTCCCAAGGACCTCTTGGGTGCCCCATATGCTAATGTGGTGTGCTCAAGGAGTGGTATATGTTTGACAGTGACACTGAAGGAACAATGGAAGGGTAAGTCTTAGGATTTCAGACCCAACCCTAGTAAGGAGGTGGCTGTTATTGAGTTGTGAAACCGTTTTGATGTCCTATATAATGCAGAACTAGTTCTGTATGATCAGGAGAAGCCCAGGGATGGGAAGAAGGTCTTCAAGTCTAGTGATGACAAATATAGTCATCCTATAGATGAAGTTGAGGGTGAGGTTAAGGTTCAGGGTGAAAGACTCTCAAGTCTGAGGAGGGGTAGTACCTAGAAAGGAAAACGGAAACTGAGAAAGGATTACTCATACTTTCCACTCTCTATGGAGACACAGTCAACGAAGAATTATAAAGACAAGCTGGGGGACTAGGGGGGAAATCATTAAAACAAGTAAGAATTACTCTGCTGGGGAAACCAGTATGAGGAATAATAGGAGTAATAGGAGGTGTAGGGGCAGGAAGTTCTACTCTTCCTTACCACCCCCTTTGAAGACTCGGATAGCAGAAAATAAAATCGAGGAGAAGTTGTACATGGAGGCCATGCGTCAACTGAAACCATATGTTCAGCTCGATTTTTCCAGGGATCTGATCCTAAGTTTGGATGATGATGTGACAGAGCAGGTGTTGTTTCTCAATGCCTCCGAAGAGGTCACAACGAAGATGATGGGTTGAGCCTTTGAAATGACTCTGAATGAGGAACAATATTCTTGGGTTGACAAAAAGGATTCAATTCTGGTTTGGGGTTTTAACAAGGGTTTGATCAGCATATAGGAGTATATACAGGTTTGGGATACACTATATTCTGCATTTGAATACTTGTTAAGTAGAGATCATCACATCCAGGTAACCACTATATCCTGGACGTTGTTTAGAGATACAGTTTCCGGCAGAATTAATTTTTTCTTCAATGATTCTTCCATATCCATTTCTGACTAATGCTTGGTTTCCCTTTTCTTTAAGCATTTGAAAGGGAGTATTTCATAATCAGTCTGTGTTTCTAGATATTTTTGGGTGTTTATTTCTAGCTTGTTTTCTAGTTCCACCTCAGATGGGGTTCAGATCATGATGATGTCACTTCAGCATGTCACTTGGAGTGGAAAACTGAGAGGGTATGGCTTTGCCATCGGTTCCGTGCCCGTGCATCTTTGTACGGGACTGTATGTCAAGTGATCATGATTTGGTGGAGGGCCTTCACTTGTTATAGCTGCTGGGGAGAGGTGGAACTGGTATTTTGATTTGGTTTTTCTTTTCTTTTTACTTGGCTGTTTTTTTGAATATGGTGGTTTCTCACTTGCTCCTAAAAAGTGATTTGATACTCAAATAAAAAATAATTTTCAGTCAGTCTATTGACTAGGCCATACTAGAACATAGCTTTTCAAACTATACAGTGGATAGTTTGTGCACACATTGTGTGGTCTATACATTTTCATAGAGGAAACTACATGGTCAAATACATTTCATGTATTTATTACAAAATGTGTATGGACTATAAGTTGGGAAACTCAGAGTCTACAAGACATGTAGCTATTATACGTGTTGTGTACCTAGTAAATATTAGTATAAAAATACATGTTAAGCCACTAGGAATGTATCGTGAATAAATGGGCAACAAAATATATGATGTGTGAATGGATTATACACTCCATGTATTTATTACGTATTTACATGGAAAGGAAAAATTAATTAATTTCACCATTAATCCTAATAAACACATGTTCATGTTTCATTATTTGATAGTACATAGTTTTTTATAGGTTTTTTAGAATATTAAATGCTTAATTATTTTCCCCGAAAAATTATGATCTGCATATAGCTTATATTCCTCACACGTTGTGTACTCCGCATGAATTAAAAATGGTACACACTGTGTAATTCAACACATGTTCATATGTCGTTTATTAAATGTACGTGTCATTTAATTATGTAACACACCATGTATGTTATATTCCATGTGAGTTCACGGTACACAACAAGGACCATGTTTGATAGTTACGATATTTACACACATTTTTGAATCTAAGTATACTCTATATACTAAATTAATTTTAAATAAAATTAATTTTTTTAAAATTAAAATGGACTGAAATATTTAGGGATATTTGGATAGACATAAGATAAATTAATTAATTAATTATTAAGATAATTAATTTATTTGGGTAATTTATCTTAAAAATAATGATTGAAATGAATTTTATCTCAATGTTTCAAAATGTGTATTTATTGCATGTGTGGATAATCATGAGCTTAGAAAAACCAATTTATATTTTGGAATTCTTTTAATTTAATTTCATGGATTTTATTATTATTAAATTAAAATTATGGTTAGCATGTCATCCCTTCCCCTTTATTATGTAGGACATGTGTTTCCATAGTTTCTTTTATGTAAACCCTTTAACCATTCCAATGGTTTCCCTCACCTACATGAGAGTATAGAATATGTAATGGATAGATCTCCAAGGAGAAGAAGTGGTTCATGGTCCAATTTGGGGTGAAATCAACCTAGAAGATACAAAGGTCAACAGTGGAATGTTATAACTTGAGCTAAGATCAGGATAATGAATTTATTCCCCTAAGATAAAGGTTTATTTTATCATCTACTCAATAAAAAAACACTATAAATCTAATGATCATGCCCTGATATTTATTTTATTTTTGTATAGTTCATGTTTAATTTTAATGGATACTTTATTGAATTAAAATAAATTAATTAATTAATAAGCATGCAAGATGGAATTAAAATAAATTGAATTATGCAAAAATTGTTTTATCATGATTTGGTTAATCACTTAGGTAAAATCCACATAATATTAACAAGACATGTAAAAGGATAAAATAATTAAATTTATATCTAATAAAAAATATCCCCTAAATAAATATTAAGTTAGGAAATCCTTCCATTGTTTGAGTTAATATTGACCTATAGATAAAGTGTTTGTTTAGTCATTCATCAGGGGTACTTTTAATTATAAATAATTCCTTAAAAAGTTGGTGGGTTGACATAACCAAAATTTTATTGTATTTAACAACCTTAGTCTATTCAATAAAAATTTGGAGGCAAGTGTTGAAGAAATCTGAGTCAAGATTTCAGGATTGTCCGGTCCACTCAACTAATCAGGGATCTATAAGCAGGAAGTTAGAAATAACACCTACCAAAATACCTTCTCATGATTATTATGGAATTAATCTAGGTCATGAGAAGGGAAATATGGATCATTTCCACTCAAATTTCAACAAAAAAATATATATTCTGAGTCTAATAGTGAGGGTTATTGAGACTTGATAAATAGTGGAAGACTGGTAATGGAGTTAAATTGTTTTGTCTCGTGTATTTTCATAATATATATAAATTAATTAATAAAATTCTTTAACTATTTAATAAAATGGAAATTTAAACCATGGGAACACTATATCATTTCTTGACTTTGGAAATGTCCTCACTAACAAAAATTTCTCTGAGTGGTCCTTCCATTTAAAAATAGAGGTACTACAAGATAATTTATTCTATGTTTTTCAATCCTCTATAACTAACCATACTCCCCACCTAATGATCAAATATGAAGAGGAATCCCACTATAGATTCATGGAATATGTTTTTTTACATTTGTTTCATTATATTATCTGCTATTTCTAGAGAGTTGATGATGAAACATAAGGACATGGGTGCTTACACCATGAAAAAACGTCTCCCTAGTCTTTAAAAAGGTAAGGGTTGAGATAATTGATATTATCATTAAACTTTACCAGTGTAAATTGTATAATGACAACTTAGTGGGTGATAATTCTTTCAAAATGTTGGAGTATGTTGATTAATTAAAAAATTTGGGTTTTCATATGGATAAGAAATTATCCATTAATCTCATATTATCATTCTTACCTTCTAGTTTATCCATATTCATCAATAATTTTGGATAAACTTCTCAAATGATACACCCAAGAATCTTTTTATTGTGCTTCTCCAAGAAGATGAGGATTTAAGGGAACTAGGTTCTTCATTCTTTAGGGTGAACAGAATTAAATACAAGGTTGAAATCCCATGACTAATTAAATTTCAATTATACCTTTATAAAATTCATTAAAGAAACACAATATTCATGAGAAGTGTGATGAACATGAGGCTATTTTCATCTCATATGGTAATAAAGGACACTGAAAGAATATCTATAATGAATTGAAGAATAATTAATCAATTACATCCAATTATGGAATATTCATCATAAGTAATACTTTTTTCCTGATTCTTGTGTATTAAATACAATATGTATACATATGTGTGTGAAAACATGTGAATAGAGAAAGTATAGATATATTCCTAAAAAATTTGTATTCTTAAATAATCTAGAGAGGGGTGATTCCAAGATCAAAATAAAATAAATGCACAACTTTATGATTTCTCAATATATCCAATTTAAACTATTGTTTTGTATTTATTATTACCAAAACATTTGTATTAGTTTCTAATTAGACACACTAAGACATTTTATATTAGGAATAAATTATTTTAAGGTATTTTGTACTAAACTAATAGTTTTCTCATTTTTGAGTCAGAGATATTCTAAATCAGTAATCAATGATAAATATAAATACAATAATTAGAAAACCTCATTGTGAAAACATAATTATTTTTCAAGTAAAACTGATATTAGTTGAAAATTTTATATCCAGAAGGGTGTTCTAGTCTCTTTTGAGCTAATACTCTTGGTATACTAACTAATTCACTATCAAGTTTTTAACAATGAAACCTTTCGAAATGAAGTAATTCTATAAAGTTACTAAAAGTTAGTCATTCTAAATTGTATAATTTTTTTTAAAGGTGAAGCTAAGAGGTATGTTTATATATTTCATAAGATTACTTTAAGATATTTTAGGAATAATCAGTAAAGAAATGAATACACACAGTAAAGGATAAAAAATCCTCTAGATTGTCTTTTCAGAGTCTACCATAACCAAACATTCATTAATCATTAATATTTGGAGTAAAGGTAATAATAAACTCGCATTACTTTATACATCAAATATCTGATGGAAGTAAAATGGGATTAATGAACTGTATTATATATATTAGAAATATTCCATAATTTCTTCCAAGATATATTTTGTAAATAGAAATATAAGAACTAACCATGTTCCAAATATATATTTAATTACAAATAAACCTCAAATAAAAACACTAAGTGTGTCTTAGTAAATTATCTTATAGCTGTTATGGACATTAAAATACTTTATTAGTCAATACCAACTATATTTATATAAAAGGTAAAAACATAATATTTTTTGATATTGGGAGAAATCTAGACATTAATAAATTATAGATTTCAGATGCATATGAGTTGTCATAGGAACATACACTTTACTAAGCTCAGTGGGAGGAGTTTTTCTAAGAGACACATACTTTGTAGGAAGTTCAACCCAAAAAAATGATTTTATACTCACCATTAGTAGTGAAATATTATTCAATAAGAATAATGAATCCTATAAATAATTTATCAATGGAAACCTGCTAATATTGAAAAGTATGAATTCATTACTAGAATCCATATACCAAAATTTAGAGGCACCATATTTTGGGTGTTTCTATACTTGATAATGTAGGTGAGTATTCAATAGAAAATGTATATGTATGGTACAATTCGATATCAATAAATCATGATTTATTATTAAAAGGATTTCTAACACATTTTCTATGAAAAAATATTTACTGTAATCATCATGCTAAAATCTATTTGAATTATACTTGTCATACCAGCATTCTATGATCACTTTATTAGGCTTTCAGATGTCGAGGTTAGTTGCCTTATAGAGACCCTATGGAATATGTCTATATGCCATAATAAAAAGGGTTGGTGACACTGATGAATTCCAATAAGATATGACAATTTCACATATCCATTTATGGATAAAATAGCAAGGAAATCATAAAATGGTTTTTTAAAATGAGATAGTTCCATGAGTCGAATAATGGTTATTGGAAGCATTGTTGTTTTCTATAATAGATGTGTGTTTAACATTTGAAACCAGATAGTCAGTCTTACTAGTTTTCCAAGTCAAAATAATTAAATTTATCTAATAATGACTTAAAATAAGAACCCAGTTCTAGGGGAAAATATCAACATATATGGAAATATGGGTTTTCTTAATCTGTTCTTGATATATATTTTGACCATGTATTTAAAATACATAATGGGATAATTAAAAAAATTGAATTATAGCCTTATTCACATGGTATGAAATCTATCCAAGACAATATGTGTTTTAATGGGTGGTGATTATGAATATAATTTTACAAGCTTAAGTTCTAGGAATATATCTAATATACCATGATATATATTAATATTTAATATTTCTTGTACAAGTTTCATGGAGTAAAAATATCAAACAAATACCTGGATAACTAAATAGATTTTCATTTAAATTTATCTGAAAGTAATTGAAAAAGTATAACTAAATGAGTTTTTAATAAAAAGATAAATGGGAATATTGGTGTTTAAGGGGATATAACAATAGTTTTCATTTAGATCATTATGATCTAGGATCATAATAAGGATAAATAAAAACTTATTATAGTCAATGGTTTCCATATCTATAATAATCGAGTACATTTTGGATTCTGATACAGCTTAAGAAGTGGTTTAGTAATCATTTGTAAAATTTTAGGTAATATAAAAATAGTAACAGTATTTTCATTGTTATGATAATATTTGACCATGGTATTATATAATATTTCAAATTTAATACAAGGGAACAAGAATTTGATACTTGGGGATATGATTGCTTGAGGGATTTTCTCAATGTAGTGAGGTTTCAGTAAGTAGATTCACTATGAGGATTTGTAGACATTCAAGAAATATTCAAAAAATGTGGTAATACTAGTAGTTATATCCATACTAAATATAATAATGTTTAACAAGTTATAACTAATCTATCATTAGTAGTTGGATCTAGTTAAAGTGGGAGTTTATTGGAGTTGGTTCCTTAGAATTAACTACTTTGTAATTTAGATTACCTGTATATGCATAATTCTTGAATATTAATAAATGTATTATCATATATTGATTTTTATTTAATATAAAATTAATGTGATAATGACCTAGAGTATCTTTCACATTCAAAGGTCATGTGTAGCTCACCACTATGATGATAACCTCTAAATGATATGATTATATTCTTAAAATAAATGTCATGTGGTTGTATGACATCATCGGATAAGACATAAATGATGCAGAATATTAGATTCTTGATACTAATAAGAAAATGAGATCATGAAGTTCACAATTATTAATCACCAAGATAGGAGATTGTGATGATGAACCCACCAGTATGAATTCCACATGTTATGTGTCATTGGATATTCATATCTACAAACATGTGTAATGATCCTTAGACATTAAGATTATTATTAATGCATATAATGAGTCGTGTACTTGGATATATTTTTTTAAATAATAATGAAATATATTCATGATTAAATTGGGTGCATTGGGAGTGTCATGAGTTATATTTCATTAATGAATAAGTTGAGAAAGTATTTTCCTCTTCCATGTTAATATAAGATTATATCTTGATCATTTGATAGGAATGGAACAATAATACTAAATTCCATGTTCATGGTTTATTGATGGGTTTATTTCATGAATTCAAAGAAATACATACCAAGCATATAAGTTGATGACATGAGTATGCAACTTTCTTGATGAGATATAAAGACAGAGGGGTTATATAACACAATGAGAATTCATATTTGGTTTCCATCATTCTTATTTTAACTTCATACTCTATGAGTGAATTTATGTTTTGTTATATATTGATATTAGACTTTAGGCAAACCTATCTAATGCCACTGAGGAATATGCTTGGAGGGGCACACACTTAGTGTTTCTATTGATCTTAGTTAAATGTTATTTGAATTTAATTATTGGGATAATATTATTCTCAAAACTAAGGAATAATATTTATTCAGGATTTATTGATCAAAAATATTAAGTCACTATATTTATATGTGAGTTAAATATTTAAATAAATATTTATTCGCTAGTCCATAAAATGGAATATTTATTTATTATTATTTTATTTTCAAGGTAATAAATAATATTTATGATTTAATAAATATTCATTTATCTATGTGAATATAAAATAAATATTTTTTCATAAGACCATGAATAATATATCCATTGGTTTATATAAAGAATAAATATTTATTATTAAAGGTTTGGTAAATACCGAGAAATGTGGATAGGTCATGTCATGGATACTGGTAATGGAAATGATATAAAAAATATAATTTAAATAAATATTATATTATTTATTAATATTTATATTATTTTTGAGACATATGCATATCAAATAAATAATAAAATTATTGTTATTATTAGACATGGGATTCACTAAGGATTAAGAGACTGGCTAAGTTCCTTTGTGGAATAACTAATTCTCTAACCCTATCACTATAAATAACTGATTATTTCATTTTTGTGGGATTTCAAGAATCATTTTTTTTCACAACATTTTCTCCTCTCTAGATAATTCAATCCTCATAAAACTTCTCTAGGGTTTTCTCTCAATATTAATATAATCTATTCCACCTTCCTCCTCTTTCTTAAGAATAATAAAATAAGAATAAATCCTTTAACCATGAAGGATTGTGTGACAATCAAAGAAAATGATGCATGATGACTGGTATCAATGCGTGAGCACCCAAAGTACCATCGGAGACACTTCAAGATCAAAGGATCATGTGTGGATTACTTATAGAGGTATTATACTTTGGATTCCCTCAACACAGTAATGGTACAACCCAAATGGATGTTTGAATGATCAATATCTTCATCAAATAAAGAACCCAAGACTATGGTATTTTCTTGATAGTAAATTGATTGTAAATTAAATATAAAAAAATCATATCCATTGTTCTGGTAATCATTAGTTATGGTTTTTTTAATATAATCATGAAACACATTGTTCTTATTCATGTTCTAATGATTTATTCATTGGATTAGATGAAACCCCATCATTGGGAATGATACCGACCAGCTTCCATTGTACTTAAACCTTTATAATATTCATGTAAAATGATGTAATGTATTTGTATTTTATGGTTGGGTCATGTCAAGTGTAACTGGTAATATTAGTTCAACTTCCAACTGATCTTTATAGATGATTAATGCGCGATCAAGGAAAACACCAATGACCATTAATTTTTATTGCCTTAATTTTTAGCTTCTGATGAATAGGGTTTTATTTAAAAACTCATCTCTAAACTTATTTTACACTTTTAAAACTTAATGCCTGCTGTATCAAGTACCAGATGCTGGATCTGCTGCATCACCATCTCCATTTAGTTCCACATCATTTCTCCTGATGTCGCTCCTTTTAGAAGTTTCAAACATTTGTCCAATAAATGGTTTTCACGTGGAAATTCCTAACATATACAATTTCACTTTATCATATCCAATAATATACCTAATCAAGGCATGTGATGTGTATTTGTATTATAAAAATTGTATTATAAAAAATCATCAAATCATCTCACATGATATATCCATAATACATCATATGTATATTAATATTTAAGACATATCCCCATGACATCATCAAAAAAATTTACCAGTGTGTTTTCAAAGAATTTAGAGAAAAATAATCAATGTAACAGACCAACCTAGGTCAAACCATAACTTCATCAAACATAGCCTTCCACAATACCCGAAGTGTGTTCCTAATCACCATGGGCTGGCGGAAATCTTCAGGGTATCATAAAAAGAAATGTGTGAATTATTTCACCCTCAATGGACATTTGATAAAATAGAAACAACAAGAGTATCACAGTGTATATCTAAGAATAAATCATATGTCAAAACAACCAAACCATAATTGTAACATCAAACAAGTGGATAGAAAGTTGTAGATGAATAAACTAAAATATCATCAACATGGAACCCGAATCAACTCATGGTTCCATCTCCATGTGACCATATTTCACCACTTTTCTAACAAACTGGATAGTAACATGAACCAGGAGCATCATCCTCTACATTATTCTCTTCCCTTTACATGTATCCTACAAAACAGAGTCTACAAAGTCTTAAAGGAAAAACGCAGGGTTTGAGCACTAAATCTATATAGGATTCCACCAAGAATCTATAAAATTTCTATACACGTGCATATGTTAGTTCTTATATATAGAATATTTATAAAACACTTCCAAAATAAATCATTTTCCCATATAAAATCATCATTTTGTTTTCTTTTTAAAACATTCCATATTCAAATAAACAAAGCAATGTAACATAACATTAATATCCATGAGGCATAATCAAATGAAAAAAATAGGTTTTAAGAATCAATATCCATATCAAGTGCTCAAATAATCATATCAAAAAAAACAATCATGTAATGTATCCACAAAGAACCAAATAGAAATCCATGACACAACAGTGTAAACAACTCAGAAAAACAAGAAACATAAGCTGACATAAGTGAATCTTAACTTTGTGAACCTCAATTCCCTAGTAAAGGCTACCCACTATCTCCATGGAATCATGAGGACCTACCCTAGTGATAGATTACTTCACTAAGGCTCACATATGTTTACTCTTTCTCCATTCCCAAACATCTTCCCAATATGATAATACATAATCATTATGTTCAAGAAACAAAAACCATATTTCATAAAAAATTTCCAAGGAAAATCCATTTCATTTCCATGACCACATTTTCAGAAAATATTTTTTATAGAAATGAAACACTACTTTCATTCTTGAAAACCCATTTTAATTTCAAATTCATCTTTAAGACATTCCATAAAATCCATAATTAACATTGAAAATCAATTTTCAAAGAAAATACCTTTTGTGAGAAATTGAGTAGACAAAAAAGATCAAATTCACCTCTCATGCATTTCAAATAATCAATTTTATAAATAAAAACCAAAGGAAATCGTAATAACATAAGTTATGATAAGGGATAAGGACATGTACATCAAGAACAAAGAAAACATAATTACTATTGAAACTGATGATGGGAAATGAATAGATCTGGTTCTCACGATCCCAGGTCTATAAGGAGCATTCCCAAGAAGAAGGGAAACACCCAAAGATGTTTTTAAAAAAAAAAATAACATCTAAAACTCTTTCTTGGAAAATTCTGAATCTAGAATATGAGCCAAAGGAAAGAGAACCATGGTTTTAAAATAAGTTAATTGAGTTAAAAGTCAAAATAAAACCCCTCATTAAGGTTACACGTGGATGGAGTAACTGCAACCATAATATCAAACATTCATTCAATAATTTAAAAGTTTTATACCCCAATCACCATGACCAAGTGTTTCCCACCATATAATTGTGGATTTACACATGGGATAGAGCATGAGGACTGGCCATGGTGTGGTGTAGAAAGCTAGGTTGTTTTGGACTCATCATGGCCACCACTATGGTGTGGTGACATCCCACTAATAATGCCTAACAAGAATACTCCTCATTCTTTATGACAAAGACCACACCCCACATTGAGCATGGTGGCTCTGAAATTTTTATAGAGGAGGACTAAAGGCACACCACAATCATGGCCCTACCCATTTTATACAAAAAAAAATCAATTTTTAAGCCACCTTACACCTCCAATTCTTTTGAAATCGAAAGAACCAACTTAAGAATCAAAATAAAACATATATGTGACCTAGAGTGCATAAAAATTCTCCCCTAAATAAAATATTTATGTCCCCAATGTAACGTCACAACTTGGGTTCCACATACCAGTGCACTAATATTGTTGGTTACATGACCTCAAGTCTGCCTCCCCGTACACTAGAGGCTACCAACTAGTAGTGAGGGTTTAATATTAAACATGGGGAGACTATACCCTCTTTATCAAAGCAACACAATAGCGAAAATAAATAATAATCCCAAATTATATAACCAATAACCAGACAAAACCAGTATCACATGGTGACCAAAATAAGAATACAATATCTAAAATAAACAATAGATATCTCAATCTAAATACATGTCAAGTGTTAAATGAAAAACCAAAATAAAGACACACTAACAATCCCAAGAGGTTCCCAACACTGTGTCTTTTTCCCTCATCCATACTCCATTCCAACTCAACCATCTAGCATGGGGTTCTTGCTTTTATCCTATCCTACAAACATAAAGTCTATTCGGGTACTGATTAGGCATCTCTAGTAGATAATGAGTACAACATAGTAGGCCACCACCAATAGTGTCTAAAATAATTTCCAGTCAATAAAAGTGTATGATGTTGTATAAAGAATAAAATATAGGGAATAAAGTAAACATATTACATATATTCAATTATTATTTATTTGACCACATAAACACTTAGGTTCCCGCAGACACCCAAACCCTAAATACCTGCTTCAACCTGTGTCGGAGTCTGAACCATATCACATATTTAATTAACAAATCATTATAACACCTGGTCTTTCATTGTCTATCTCAATTCAATTTAATATCATGGATACTTGGATCCATAGTCTAATACCAACATGTTGGTCCTAGAACGCCTTGTCTAGCACTTCGTGAGTATTTGGAGAATCAGTCTCTGTCTCATACCCCATTTATCAGTCAATCACATATGGGTATTTGGAGAATAAATCTATGTCCCATACTCATATATCAGTGAATAACATATGGGTATTTTTAGAAACAGGATGTGTTATACACTTGTAGATCAATCAATCACATATGGTTATTTAGAGCATCGGTTCATGTCCTACACTCATATATCAATCAATCACACATATATCACATATATCACATTCAATAGGTTAAATCAACATTATCCCTATTTTCACATTTCACATCATATACCATTTCAATTATCAAAATAATCGAGATTCAATACTTTAATCAAATGGAATAATATGAAAAATTCACTATTAAACCATTTTGAAATATTTAAATCATTTAACCCATTAACCCATTAATGTCAATTCAACCATCTCATAATTCTCATTGTTAATTAATTCATAATCACATTAATTGACCAATTACAAAATCCCAATATCCATTCAATTCCCCAATCACAATATTCCATTAATTAGTTGACCAATTAATTAATCCAATTCTACCAATTCCTATTATCCCAATTTGAATCCAATTGATTATCATATGGAAATTAAATTAAATCTATTCCATGATTCCATAAATTAATTAATCAATTAATTTATTCAATTCAAGATTCAATTGTCAAATGTGCCAATTGAGATTTCACAACACATACACACATTTGGAAATAAAGACTATGGGAATTTAATTTATACCACCTACATCAAGATAGATGACAAAAACTCGCTAATGGAAATCCCCAATTGAAGCATAACAACCAAGATCACAAAGAAAAGAGAGATCTAGATTAGAAACCTAGATCCATGATCAAAAGGATTATATATATCAAAACATAGATATAGATCCATTACCAATAAAAGAAAACACACCTTCAAAGTATTAGAGAAATAAGGGAGAGAGGGAGGAAACCATATAGGATGAGAATATCTTATCACGAGAGGTGCAGATCTATCAAAGGATCTTCAATTCAACAAGAACAGAGGCCATAAAGTCTTGGAACTCTTCCGAGAGCCTATAAAATTATTAATAATGAGTTTAGGTATGATTGGGGTGATTAGGGATTAATACCAGGGGGTTTGGGATTTTATTTTAATTTTTTGGGGGGTTTAAAATCCTGTGTTCATAGTTTCCTGCTTGGGGTACACGATTTTCCATAACCATGCACCTAACCATGTGCCTCCTCCTAGGGGGATGCACTGTTACTACTAGAAGGGTTCATAGTTTGACAAACTGTGCATCGGCCATATGAATCCCATCTGTTTGGGTTTATACAGTTTTTTGTTCTGGGCACACGGTTTGGGAAAACTATGCACCAACCATGCATAACTCATCCTCCTCAAATTCTCCAATTTCACTCAAAAACTTTCCAAAGTAAAAACACAAACAAGACACGCTAAAACAAGTAAAAATAGGACCTATAGATAAGCTTGAGACATCTCTAAAAAAGTTCGGGATCTTACAATATCCCCACCTTATAATATCTCATCTTTAAGTTGTACTTCCAAGCATCCTGAAGATTCCAAGTAAAAAGATTGGGGCACTGAACCCTCATATCCACTTCTCTTTCCTATGTTTCCTATTGTATATGTTCATGTTTCCATAATACATGAACTATCAGCATGATCTTTCCCCACAACACTTTCTCATTGTGATCCAACACATGTATCGGATGCTCCTCAAATGAATAATCGGTCTCAAACTAAACATCATCCACATCGATCACATGATAAGGATTGGGGTGATACCGCCAAATATGTGACACATGAAATACATCATGCATGGAACTATACCTCTATGGAAGATTGAATCCAATACACCATCAGCCTAATTCTCTCCACAACCTCAAATAGTTCAATAAACCTAGGTGCCAACCTTCCCTGCCATTGTGTCCTATGGTGAACCAATATTGGTGACCCCAAAAAGAACACACAATCACCCTATATAAACTCTAGGGGTCTTTGAATTCTATCATCATATGACTTCAGCCTACTATGAGCCATATCCATATGCTTCTGAATTAGCTGAACCTACTTTGATGTCTCCTGCACGAGACTCGATCCCAACAGTTCTGACTCACCTACCTCCATCCAACATAGAGGTGATCTGCATGGCCTGCCATAAAGATCCTCATATGGTGCCATCTGAATAGTTGTCTGGTAACTATTTCTATAAGAAAACTATACTAATTCTAGGTTCTTCTCCCATAAACCACCAAAGTCAAGAACGTATGCCGAAATCGTATCCTCCAAAACCTATATAGTACATTCTAAATACCCATCTTTATATGGGTGTAATTTCATATTTAGTAAAACCTATGTACCAATCACCTTTTTCAAGACCTTCTGGAATCGCGAAGTAAAATATGAGTCATGGTATGAAACTATACTTGGTGGAACCCCATATAGATGGAATATTTCCCAAATATACATATCTATTATAAGATCTACTGAGAAGGTCTCTTGTATTGGAAAGAGGTGTGATACATTTGTCAAACAATCCAAAATCACCCAAATAGTGTCATTCTTCTAAGGCATCCTCAAGATACCCACCATAAAGTTCATCATAACATCATCCCAATTCTATTCTGGAATGGGTAGTGACTATAGTAAACCACCAGGTCATTTATGCTCTTCCTTTACCTGTTGAAAGGTGTATCATTGTGTCATTAACCTTGAAATATTATTTTTCATGCTTGGCCACCAATATTTTTGATGTAGGTCATGGTACATTTTTGTCAAAAATAGATGTACCACTCACTTTGAGGGATGAAATTCATAAATCAGATCCTCCCACATACTCTTAGGCACAAAAACTCAATTCCTGACATAAATTATCTCATCCTTATCTATGGTCCAATATGAAGGTGACTCCTCACCTTCAATGATTTCTCTCAGGGCCAAACATTTTGGATCCTCATATTTCCTCTCCCTGATTTGGATCAAAAGTTTAGACTACACTAAAACTGGTATGAGATTCATCTACTCCTGACCCTCCTGAACCACAACCATGCATCATAGTCAGTGAAGTCATAATTTTCCACTCAACGCTGGACTCCTGAACTTCCTGAGTCTGAGTTTTCCTGCTTAAAGCATCAATAACATTGCTTCCCTTCACAGGCATATATTCTTGATCAAAGTTTAATGAATACATATACTCAACCCATCTTCACTACCGGATATTCAAATCTCGTTGGGAAAAGATATACTTTAACCTCTTGGGATCAGTATACACAGTGAACTTTTCACCCAATAGATAATGCTGCCAACACTTCAAATTATAAACCACTATAGCTAATTAGAGTTTGTGTATAGGGTAGTTCCTCTCATGTGGCCTCAAATACCATGACTCATATGTCACAACTCAATCTCCCTACATCAACACTACTCCCATACCAATCCCAAAAGTGTCACAAAACACCATTTGATCCTCACCTAGTTTGAGTAGGACCAATATTGGTGCAGTATTAAAATGTTTATTTATCTCCTGGAAAGAATCCTCACATGCTCTAGACCATTCAAACTTTATCCCCTTTTTGTTCAAAACTAAAATTGGTGCTTCCAAATGGTAAAAATCTTGGATGAACCTCTTATAATAACCTGTTATCTCCAAAAAAACTATAGATGTCAAAATCAATTCTTAGGCTACTCCCAAGAAACCATTGCCTACACTTTCTATGAGTCCACTAACACACCTTCATCCAAGATGATTTGACCTAAGAAGTGTGCCTGATCAATCCAGAATTAACACTTAGATATATTGGAATATAGACAATACTCCCTCAATGTACTCAAGACAGTTTCAAGATGTTGGGAAAGATTATCATGGGTTTTGGATTACACCAAAATTTTATCCACAAACACAAAAACAAATTGATCTAGGTACAGGTGGAATATTATGTTCATCAAGGCCATAAACATTTTCAGAGCATTTTTCATCCCAAACAACATCACAAAAAAATCATAAAGGCCATACCCTATTATAAAAGAAGTCCAAGGTATGTCATAAGGTTGAAATAACAGCTAACGATACCCTAATCTCAGTTCAATCTTGGATAAAACACAAGCTCCCCTCAACTGGTCAAATAGTTCATTGATACATGGAAGAGGATATCGGTCCTTCGCTATCATTCGGTTTAACTTCTGATAATCAATACACAAGTGCAAGGTCCTATTAGTCCTATTTGAAAACAATACTGGAGAACCCCAAGGATACATACTTGGATGGATAAACCCATTATCTATCAACTCTTCCAGTTGATTCTTCAACTCCTGATGCTCTATTGGTTTCATTTTGTATGGTGGAATAAAAACTCACTCAACACCCGGTATGAGATCAATTTTAAATTCCACATCTATCTCAGGTGGCATCCTTGAGAAGTCTTTAGGAACCTATCCACTATGGGTGGAAATATATCCTTCTTTAAACCTCCCTCATCCAGCAATAGACTATCAACTTGATCTATAAGGTCCCCCAATTTCTTAAGAACTAGACTAGCATAGACCACCAGGATATCCCTCTGTCCCTAGTGAATATAATGATCACCCTCAGGAGAGGTAAATGTCACTCTCCTATGGTAACAATCTATGTAGGATTGATATGCTACTAACTAGTCCATACCCATAATTAGGTAAAATCTTGACATGTAAAGGATGTAAATATCCCAACTGAAATGATACTCCCCAACCTCGAGAGAACACCCATTACATAAACATATGTCTCTTGAACACACTCCCAAGGGTGTATCTATCATCATAAACACACTCACAAACTCCACTACCATGCTCAAACCATTCACAATATGTAAATAAATAAAATAATGTGAGTCACCAATATCAAATATGGAACTAGCTAGCATAGAATCTATAAGAATAGTACCTCTAATTATCGATGATCTAACCTCCCTATCCACCATTTTAGGATGAACAACATGTAGTCGTCCTACCCCTCTTCCTTGTGATGCAGTCTAAGTCCCTTGACCTGCACCACTTTGCTGATATGGCTGCTCTTTCCCAAAATCATCCCATCCACTACCTTGATCTCCATGGAAAGTAAAACTCCTATTACCAAAATGATATGGGGTTGAATACCCCATTATGGTACTTAGATTCTGCCTATATCCTCTATCATTACCCATTTGTTGTGGGTTCCTAGAGGACCTTTAAATGTGTCCCATCCTACCACAGGCTCATCACTCTACCTATGGTTAGGGGAATTTTCTATGAAAGTGACTCAGCATACCACACTGGTGAATGATCACTTGAGTAAGATCCTGAGTAACTAATCCTTCCCCCTTTTGGTACTCTGATTCTGCCTATATCTTCTATCATTACCCATTTGTTGTGGGTTCCTAGAGGGCCTTTAAAGATGTCCCATCCTGCCACAGGCTCAGCACTCTACCTGTGGTTAGGGTCATTGTCTATGAAAGTGAATTGGCAAACCACACTGGTGACAGATCACTTGAGTAAGATCCTGAGTAAATGATCCTTCCCCCTAGCTACTCTAATTTTCACTACTCTAATAAAAATTCTCATAAATATTCTTCCTGATCTTAGAAGTATTACCACCTAACCATACAATATAAACCACATATCCTCCACCAGAATCCACCTTCAAGTTCCCCTCATAAATGAGAGCAAGATTTATCACTACAGAAAACTTCTTCATCCTGAATATATTAACCTGAGACTTAATTTCACACTTAATACCATATTTAAACCACAATGTTTTTGTATCCTTGTCCCCCTCCAATAATAGAACAAAGAGCTTAAATCAGAAAACAAACTAGCATAGTCCATAATGGACATGCTCACCTAATTCAACCTAATAAACTCAGTCGCTCTCTCTTTCCTAATAATATTAGGGTAAAAGTGCTCTAGGAACTTCTCCTAAAAGTATTCCAACTCCATACTATCCAATTGTCCATCCTGAATCTAGATGTCCCACTAACAATTTTCTTGACCACGTAACATGTAAACATACAATTTAACTCTCTTCTCAATAGGAGTCTCTAGGCGGTAAAGTATTGTATGAATATAATCAATCCAGAACTCCACTATCTTAGGTCCACCCTATCCTATTAAATTCATAGGGTGATGAAACTAAAACTCCCATGTAAGATCAGACATGCTTTTCAAAACCCTCTCTGGGTATCTTTCCATTAACTGCATGAAGCAAGAAAAGTTCTCATGAAACCACTCTATGTCTCCCTCACCAGGCACTATTAGTGCCTTTAGTTCCACCACTAGAGGAACATTTCCATCCATTACCTCCTATCATCTTCTCAAAAATAATTTTCAGGGATTCATATCTCTAAAACTTCAAACACACATCTTAGGATACATTATAAAACATTAACACATTTACGAGGATTCACATAAATCCATAAAAATTTATCCCCCTTATCCTTCCACGTGTTCAAAACTGAGGCTTTATCACTACCCTTATCCATCCCTCATCTATTTCTAGGTTAACAAAGGTTAAACACGTTATCATTATTCAAGTTTCTCATTAGACACCCATTTATCTATGTTTTTCATCATTTAAATTTTAAATTTCATATTAGGCACTTTTTTCATTTAAAATTCACACAAACATGAAAATCACTTTCATATAAACAACTCATCTCAATACCTGTTTTTCTAGTGAATGCCTGAAAATGATTCATGTTGAAATAATTCTCGAGTTCCTAGAATGATGCATGCTGCATGCATACCCAAATATCATGCCATACCAATCCATGATTCAAATCTTATAAAATATCATAAATTAATAATATCACAAAAATAGTGCATCACTCTAGGTGAAATATCATTTAATTGTAACATCACTCATCAATGACAACAATCCTTCCCTAGGTACTTGGAATTTACCATCATACAAGGGTTAGATACTCCCATGAAAATTATCTTAACCAAGGCCTAACTTATCCTATTCTACTATATACCTTTCCCAAATAGTAAGATAAAAAAGTAAAAGAAAAACCCTCTAATACCACCTTTTAATGTCCTGACCTGGGTGCCACATACTGGTGCCTTGATATGGTCAGTTACCTAACCTCAAGCGAGCCTCCTCTTACGCTAGCGGCTCTCGACTAGTACAAAGGGTCAAATATTCAACCTGGGGATACTATACATTCTTTATCAAAGCAGCACAAAAATAGAAATAAATAAGAATAACCAAATTATATAACCAATAAATAGAAAAAAAAATGGTATCACATAGTGACCAAAACAAGAATACAATATACAAAACTAAATAGTAGATATTTCAAGCTAAATATATGTCAAGTGTCAAAGGAAAAAACTGAAATAAGGACACACTGACACTCCCAAGAGAGTCCTGACACCATGTCTAGTTCCCTTATATATGCTATGTCCCAACTCATCCATCTATCATAGGGATATTTCCCTTATCTTGTCCTGCAAACATGAAGACTATTATGGTACTGACCATGCATCTCGAGTAGGGTGTGATTACGACTAAGTAGGCCACCACTAACAGTGTCTAAAATAATATCCAGTCAATAATAGTGTATGTAGTTGTATAAAGAATAAAATACAAGCAATAAAGTAATCAGTTTACATATATTCAATTATTATTTATTTAACCACATAGACCCCTGAGTTCCTAAGGACACCCAAACCCTCAATACCTTCTTTGTCCCATGTTGGTGTCTAAAACATATCGTATATTTAATTCACAAATCATTATAACACATGGGCTTTCATTATTCATTTCAATTCAATTTAATATCATGGATATATGGATCCACAGTCCAATTCCAACATGTTGGGCCTAGAACTCCATGTCTACCACCCCTTGAGTATTTGGATTACTAGTCCCTGTATCACACCCCATTTATCAGTCAATCACATATAGGTATTTGGATCATCGATACATGTCCCATGCTCGTATATCAGTCAATCACATTTGGGTATTTGCGGTATCAATACATGCCCAACACTCATATATCAATCAATCACATATGTATATTTGAAGTATCAAATCATGTCCCAGACTCTTATATCAATCAATCTCACATATAAAAAATTGGGTACAACCGCGAAAGCGGCGCACGACGCAAGGAAGAAAATTACATTAAATTGCAAGCCCAGGGACTTGACCCCGCGACCGGCCACCCCCCCCCCCAATCAATCTCACATATATCACATATATCACATTCAATAGGGTAAATAAACATTAACCCTCTTTCCACATTTCACATTAGATGCCATTTCAATTATCAAAACAATCATGGTTCAATACTTAAATCGAATGGAATAATATGAAAAATTCACAATTAAATCATTTTTCAATATTTAAATCATATATCCCATTAACCCATTAAGTTCAAGTCAACTATCTCATAATTATCATTGTTAATTAATTCATAATCATATTAATTTACCAATTACACACTCCCAATATCCCTTCAATTCCAAAATCACAATATTCCATTACTTAATTAACTAATTAATTAATACAATTCTACCAATTCCAATTACTCTAATTTGAACCCAATTCATTATCATATGGAAATTAAATTAAATTAATTCCATTATTCCATAAATTAATTAATCAATTAATTTATTCAATTAAATATTCAATTGTAAAATGTTCCAATTGAGATTTCACATAACATACATGCATTTAGAATTCAAGACTATAGGAATTGAATTTAGACCACCTACCTCAATATTGATGACGAATGCTCACAAATTGAAATCTCCAATTGGAGTGGAACAACCAATATCCCAATGAATAAAGAGATCTACATCTAAAACCTAGATCCAATATCGAATGGAATATATCTATCAAAACCTAGGTCTAGATCCATTACTAATAGAATAAAATATCCCTTAAAAGGATGAGAGATAGACAAGAGAGAGGAAAGAAACCATGCAAGATGAGAATCTCTTGCTGGGAGAGGTTTAGATCTATTAATGGATCTTCGATTCATCAATAATAGAGGTCGGAAATTCTTGGAACTCATCCGGGAGCCTTTAAAATTCATAGGAATGAGTTTGGGTTTAAGTGGGGTGATTAGGGATTAATGTTGGGGGGTTCAGGATTTTATTTTAATTTTTTGGGGGTTTAAAATACCACATGAACAGTTTCCTTCTCGAGGTGCATGGTTTTTCCTAACCATGCACCTAATCATGTGCCTTATCTCAGGGGTTCTCATGGTTACTACTAGTAGTTCAAACGATTTGAAAAACTATGTGCTAGCCCTATGGATCCCCTTTGTTTGGGTTCGCATGGTTTGCTGGCATGGGTGTGTGGTTTGGGAAAACAGTGCACCAACTGTGCATATCCCCTCCTCCTTCCCAAATTCTCCAATTTTACCCCAAAACTCCCCAAAGTAAAAAAAAAAATCAACCAAGACACACCAAAATAAGGGAAAACAATTCCTGTAAATAATCTTGAGAAATCTTCACAAAAGATCAGGATCATACACCCAAAAAGGCTCAAGATCACAAACCTAAAAATATATAAGTTCATTATTGAATCATTGAGGACTCACACTCCCATGTCTCATGGTTGTCCCTACCACACTGCCATATCACTAAAACCAATGAGATCATCTTTCCACGCATCACCTTATCCTATTGATCAACTATCTAAATATTCCTTTCAATAACTAAGGTTGAAGGTTCAATTTCAACATTCTCTCACTCGATCACATGGGACTGATCCAGTCAATACTTCTACATTTGGGAAACACGGAACACATCATGGATAGAAGTCAAATTATTTGGTAAGTATAATCAATAAGCCACCTTCCTAAGTCACTCCACTATATAAAATATGATAAAATATTGAGGTGTTGACTTACCTTACCTCCCCAAATTTTTATGTCCCAACTGAGGTGAAACTCTGAGGAAAACTCAATCACCTACCTCAAACTCCAACAGACAACAAAGTCGATCATCAAATTATTTTTATCGAATCTAAGCTATCTCTAATATTTTCCTGATCAAATTCACAATATATATCATCTCCTGAATGATGCTCAGTATAACCAAGGATCGTTCTCCAATATTTTCCCAACAAACAGGCGATCTGAAAGGCATCACATACAATGCCTCAAATGGTACCATCCTAATTGAATATAGATAAATATTGTTATAATAAAACACTATTAAGGGTATATGTTTCTCCCATGATCTACTAAAGTCAATCACACATGCCTGAATCATCTTCTAAATAATTTAGATGGCTCGTTAAGTCTGTCCATTCATGTGGGGATGATAAGTCATGCTCAACATCAACTGAGAACCCATCACTGCCCGAAATCCACTAAAAACTAGTATATGAAGAGAGGGTCTCTATATGAAGTGATAGATGATGGAATACCATAGATTATAATAATACACCACATGTACAAGTTCCCATTATCCTCAACCTTCATTTATTCCTTGATAAGTAATAAATGTGATGATTTCATGAGTCGATCAATAATCACCCATATCGCATCCTTACCACTAGGAGTCTAAGGTATCCCAATCACAAATTCCATGTTTATATTATCCCATTTATATACTATAATGGGTAAATGTTATATTAAACAAGTAGTTCTATGATGTCCTTCCTTAATTTTTAGATCCATAAGGCACTAAGACAAAAAATCCATAATCGATCACCTCATTCCCGACCACCAATAATGACTTATCAGGTTATGATATATCTTGGTAGCTCCAAGGTGCACGGAAAAAATAGATATATTTCCATTATCTAACAATTACTATCTCAAGTATATCATAACAACCATACTACCTCAGAAGCACAAAACCCCATCAGGAGACAAAGACCACTCACCCGAGATCTCCTCACTATAAAGTGTCCTACTAAAGCACTGACACTCTGAATCCTCAGACTACCCAAGTAAAATATAATCATCTATAAATGATCCATCCCAAGCACAAGATAGGAATATTATTCTGTCAACTCTTCCTTCATCCAAGTGCATCTCAGCAATTAATCCCATTAATCACCACTCTTCCATTGGTTCCATCACTACCTGAGTTAGTAATTTTCTTTTCAAAATTACCGCATCCATGTTTACTTTTCTAGGGGTGTATAAAATATTAAAATCAAAGGTCTAAAGTCACCCAACCCAGTTTATCTATCTCAAGTTTATATCACTTTTAGTGAAGATATACTTCAGGATCATATGGTCCGAATACACCATAAGCCTCTCCCTAAAGAGGAAGTGGATCCAAGTTATAAAAGCGTTCATCATTTCCACAAACTCAAAATCATGAATGGGGTAGTTCTTCTCATGATGGAATAATTGACAAGAGCCATAAGCTACCTCTTATCTTACCTACATTAGAACACAACTAAAACCCATACCTAAGGTGTTACAGTAAACATCATATCACAAAACTGACTCGCGAAGAATCATGACTAGAGTTGAAGTCAATCTCACTTTCAACTCCTAAAAATATCTCTATCACAAATCACTCCAAAAAAAACTTCACACCCTTATGGGTTATCTCTATCATAGGATATGTAATCTTGAAAAATTATTGAACAAAGAAACAATAATAACCAATTAATCGTAAGAAACTCCAGATCTCAAATACATTTTTGGGTTTCTCCCAAGACAGCATTGCTTGTATCTTCTTGATATACACTAATATGAATTTCTCATAAATCACATGCCCCAAAAATTTCCACTCTTGAATATAGAACTGAAATTTGGATAGCTTCTTGTACAAAAAAAATTCTTTCAAGATCCCAAGGATGATATTCAAATGCTCTTATTTAGAATAAATAAATATATAATCCACAAAAAACAACCATATAAAAATATAATAAATGGTGGAATAATTTATTTATCAAAACCATAAACACTGTAAGAGAATTATTAAGGCCAAACAGTATGACCAGACACTCATAACGCTCATACCTACTCCTAAACACCATCCTAGAAATATCTTCCTCTAAAAACCTCATTTGATGGTATCCCGATCTCATATCAATTTTTGAAAACCCTCAATGTCCCTTGATTTAATAAAAAAAATTATTAATCCTAGGTAAGGGATATTTGTTCTTAACTGTCACCCATTGGAGTTTTTGGTAATCAATACAAAGTTAAAGACTCCCAAATACCTTCTTTTCAAAGAATACTAGTGATTATAATAATGAAAATCTAGGATGAATAAATCCCTTAGCCTTAATATACTCAAGATAAACCTTTGATTCACTTAATTAAGTGGGTTCTATATGGTAAAAAGGTAAGTAAATGGGACTCATCCCTGAAATAAAGTCTATAGACTCAAATTTTATCCGAGACGGTAACCCATAGAAATCATTTATAAAATATTTAAGATACTCATCCACCACCACAGGAAGAGGTCCACTAATACCTGGATAAACAACATCAAGAAACATCTCTAAAAATTGACATGATATCATCCTAGCACTAGGAAAAATGGGACCTTCTCTCCCTGATCTAGGATCCCACTCACCCTAAAAGAAATGAGTGACTCTATCAGAGGAAGGAGAATAGACTCGATGATGATAACAATTAATCTAAGATTTATAGATAATCATCCAATACATTTCAATGATTAGATCAAATATTTCAAGATCATGAATTAGAAAATTCCATATGGTTTTGTGGTTAGTGATCATAACCCAACACTTGGGACATTTAAACCCCCACTCTAACTTCTTTCCCAAAGAAATGGAAAGAGTCATCATGAAAGGAATAAAATTTAAATGCAAACTCAACGCATCCATAAGATTGGATGAGATAAAATAATGATTTACACTAGTATCAAATAATTATATAACCATATATGATGTAAAAAACTATACCTCTCATGGTAGTCAATCTTTCCTTTAACTCCAATGGTTCCCACTCCACTACATAGATACGTTCGACCTCATTATTTCCTTTCTACATAGCCTGATCATCACCCTTAAAAGTGGTTAAGATCCCATCCCTTTTGTCACATCTAATCTAAAATGAGATCCATTATTGAAGTTGGATCCATCTCTACTTCCCCAGGATGTTATCTCACAGAAACATTAAAGATGACTATATTGTCGACATGCGTGACATACCCCTGGGTACTACCGTGAAATCAGGTTTGAGGTGTACCTCTCTACCACACTAGCAATAGACCACTTGTCCCTAACCTAACATATTTTTCACACTCCTAGAACCACTATGGATTTTTTCACCCCGCTTCTTATTTTAGCCAAAAAATGAACTGTGGTTGTCTCCTATTGTAACTGAAGCTTTTCCTAAACTTTTCTTCCCTACTAAGTCTTCCTTAGCCATAGTTTTGTTGTATATAACCTTTATGGAGGTGGGTAGGCATAGAATAATCATCATTGACTAAATATCAGTCCTCAAACCCATCTAAAACCTCTAAACCTTGAGATAATCATTAGAAACAATCTTGGGTGATATGTGAACTAACTCAGTGAAACGGGTAGTATACTCCAAAACTAGACACTCCCCTTGATCTAAGGTTAAAAATTATTGATTCTTTACCACTCACAATGTTTTAGGATAAAAATATTGATTGAAAAACTTCTTGAAAGTGGTTTATGTGATATCTTCATGAAACATGGCTTTCACAATAGATTCCCACCACCTCTTTCCTGGACCCTCAAGAATATATGTGGTGAAACCCACTATTGAGTCTTTTGGAGTCTTCAGGATGTGGATAATCCTATTAATATTCTTGATCCATTATTTTTTATTCATGGGTTACTTTAACACTAAAAAATATTGGTGTATGACACTTAGTAAATTCTATATCATGGTCTACCTTCCATTTTGGTTCAACATTGGCTACCTGGGCCAAGGATTGGATCATTCGGACTATAATTTCCACTAAAACTAAGTGAGCTAAAGGATTCTCCTATGGGTCTTACTCTGTAGCTTACTCACTAGAATTTAGAGACAGTCTTCTTGAAGGATATATATTCTACAAAACAAATAGCATGAAAACCATAAAAAAATTGATTCCATTATCATGAACTGAATTTTAGAGGACTAGATCCAAAGGGATAAACTTATATAGGCAACCTTAGACTTCCCATGGTGACTTTATGTTTTTCATGAAAGTGATCTATCCATGCGCACTCCCACACTACCCCTTGATTTATGATGGTCTTATCTCTAGTTAAGGAATAAACCCAAAACACAAGAGGGTTATATTCAAGAATGAGTTTAGGCTTTAAAGATAACTCACTCTGATACCAATTTATAACAGACCAACCTGAGTCAACCCATAATGTCACCCGACTTGGCCTGCCACAAGGACAGAAGGGTGTTCCAGATCACCAAAGGATAGTGACAAGCACCAAGGTATCATAAAAAGAAACATGGGAATGATTTCACCCTCAAAATACATATGATAAGATAGAAACAATCATAGTATCATAGTGCATATCCAATAATACATCATATGTCAAGAAACCAAACCATAATGGTAACATCAAAAGAGTGGATAACAAGGTCTAGATGAACATAGAACCTAAAGAAACCCATGGTTCTATCTCCATGTGACTATATGTCACCACCATCCCAACCCATTAGAAGGTAACATGAACTAGGATATTTTTCCTCTACAGGAATCCTTTCCCTTTACTTGTATCCTGTAAAACTAATTCTACAAATTCCCAAAGGAAAAAAGTAACGTGTGAGCACTAAATATCAGTAGGATACCACCGAGAATCTATAAAAAGTATATCAACATGCATATTTTATTGTTTATATAAGATGGATTTCTAAAACACTTCCAAAAGAAATCGTTTTTTCATATAAAATCATCCTTTGTTTTCTTTTAAAAAACATGCCATCTTCAAATAAAAAAATCAATACGGCATAACATTTATATCCATGAGGCATAACCATATGAATAAAATATTTTTCAAGTATAAATATCAATATCAAGTGGGAAAATAAGTATATTAAATAAAAAATCATGTAATGTATCCACAAAATACCAAAGGGAAATACACAACACAAAAGTGTACACAACTCACACAAATAAGAAACACTATCCAGTAGAAGTGAATCCTAACTCTATGAACCTTGGTTCCCTGGTAAAGGCTGCCCACTAGTTCCATGGAATTATGATAACCAACCCTAGTGATATATTATTCCACTAATTATTGTATACGTCTAGTTTTTTCTCATACCCTAAGGTCCTCCTAATGTGCTAATATATCATCATTACATTCAATAAACCAAAACTATATTTCATAAAAAAAATCAAATAAAATTCATTTCATTTTCATGCTCATGTTTTCATAAAAAAATATATAGTAATACCACACCATTTCAATGCTTGAAAAAACATGTCCCTTTCAAATTTATCTTTTAGTAATTCTATTAAATCTATATTTAAAATTAAAAATCATTTTTCAAATAAAATACCTTTTTTAAAAAATTGCATGGCCAATAAAGATCAAATTTACCTCTCATGGATTTCAAATAATAAAGTTCATAAATCAAAACCAAATTAAAGAATAATAACAAAATGTATAAAAAGTTATAGACCATAGGTTATATTCACCTACCTTAAGAACAAAAAACCTTATTACCTTATAAATAAGTTATGGGAAACGAATAGATCTGGTCCTCATGAGCCTAGAACTATAAGGAGAATGACCAATAAGTAGGGAAACTCCCAAATTTATAGCTAGATAGAAGACAAGCATCCAAAACCCCTTCCTAGAACATGCCCAATATAGAATCCAAGCCAAAGAAAGGAGAACCATCAGTTTAAAAAAGGATAATCGAGTCAAAATCTAAAATTAAACCCCTCATTATGGTTACACATGAATGTACTAACTGCCCATAAAAGATCAGGAATCATTTCAGGAATTTCAAATTTTGAAACACTACTAGATATATTGCCTTTAGAGACCGCCAAAATCAGTCACTAAAGGTCTATAGAGACTTCCATGTGACCGCTTCTGGCGGTCGAAATTTTTTCGTCGGTGTTGATCAACAGCGACCGCTGTTGGCGGTCCCTAAACCCCTACCCAATTTTTCATGTCGCTGGTGAATTCGGTGCGAATAGGGATGTAGGTGGGACATGTTGTTGGGGTGAGACAGACCGAAAGTTCTGGCCGCCGACCATGGCCGATATGTAGCGGCCGAAGGACGGGTAGGTGCGACGTTGAGGTCTTTTGGGAAGTCGGTCGAACATGGGATGGACAAAGGGTTTAGCGGCGGGTGTGGAAAGGGAAATGTGGGATGACGGGGGGTGGCGATGGGGGGTGACCATAGGTGGCAGGGTGGTGATGGGGGATACACAGTGTCTGGAGGGAGTTACAGTGGTGGAATTGGGGAAGACAGGGGTGGGGCGGGATATATCTCGCGCATTTCTTTTCAGTATTAGCGGCCACCGTTGGCGGTCGCTAATACTATCAATAACAACCGCCACTGGTGGTCGCCCATTTTCCCAGGCGCAAATGACTATTATTCTAGTAGTGAAACCACTATCACTATGACCTAGTGTTTCCCATCATAGTGTGGTGTATTCACCTGAGATACATACCATGGGGACAAGCCAAGACATGGTGTAGAAAACTAGCCCATTTTTAACTCACCATGGTATGGTGAGGTCCCTTTTGTCATGGCCTACAAGAAGACTCCCCATTATCCATGATAAAGACCACGCCCAACACTAGGTGTGGTGGATCTATCCATTTTACATAGGAGGCCCAAAGGTAAACCATGACCTCCTCTACGGTCGTGGTCTGGCATGTTTTATACTAAAAGACCGAAACCCAATTTTTAAGCCACCATGCACCTCAAAAACTTCCAAAACTGAAAGTACCAACTTAAGGATCAAAACAAAACATACCTATGATTCGAAGGGAATCGCATTAGACAAATTAGATCATGTAATAATATTGAATATTTATTCACAATTATTACTAAATGAAAATTTTATAAAAATAATATATAAAATGAGGATTTTAAGTGTTTTTAAAATAATGGAATAAACATCCATGAAAAAAAAGGAAAAAAATTATAGCCCCATAATTTTATATGAAAACCCAAAATATTGAAAAACCAAAGTCATAGGAAGCGCTGAATATTCACTATGAGATAGAGTATATATAGAATACCTTTCAAGGCTACAAAACAGCATAAATTTAAATGAATTTTTCTCTCAACATTAATTGATATATTTTCTTAATATTAATGGAGATAATAAAGGGGAGTTGACTACATTTGTGGTATCATGTGTGAACCTTTAAAAAGGAATTCAGGTCATGACACAAACAATCTCCACCTTGATCTTAATCCCCTACATGAAGCAAAAAACTTCCAATCTCCAAAATAAAAATTTCGCCTCTTCCACTAAATCCCCTTACAGAATAAATTAAAATGAGAGACCACCAAGTCCACACAATTCTCAAAAATTGAAATAATAAGATCCTTGGTCGTCATATCTTCAAAGTTATAATGAGTAATAACCTTTCTCACAACAATACTCCATGATAAATAATATCTCTTACAAAATGATATCGCACATCAATGTGGTTTTTGTTCTCATGAAAAATCTAATCCTTTTTGAGAAATATTTCACTTTGAATATCATAATAAAGTGAGATCAAAAAAATTATACTAAGTTCACCAATCATTCCCCTTAACAAAATATCTTCTTTAAAAGCCTCTATAATATCTATATACTTGGCCTCAATGGTAGATAACTCAACATTATTCTATAATATTTCTTTCCAACTAATAAAACATCTACCAATAGTCAAGACATGACCTATAAAATATCTTCCCATGTCAAGATATCCTACAAAATCAGAGTCTACATAGAAAATCACATCATCCAGTGATCTCCCAAAATGAATTCAAACAAATTTAGTTCTATTTAGATATCTAAAGATCTATTATATTTCCTTACAATGTTCTTTACTAGGATTATCCATATATCTGCTGACTGCACTGACTATATGAGATAAATCTCGACTGGTGCAAACCATGGAATACAAAAAAGACCCCACTTCACTAGAATATGGAACTAAATACATATATTATAGTGATCCAATATTTTTACACATATAATTACATGATTTTAAGTATAAATATTCATTAAATACAAACCAAGGATTGAAAAGGCCTAGTGTATTTGGAATTCTAGGTACATAATTAGACAACATGAAACTAGAATAAAATTTATTTTTACTGATCTTCATAATGAGCTCCTAACTCCCTTTTATCTCTTATAACTTTATAGGATAACTTGTTAAATGCATAGATAAAAGTGGTGAGCTAAAAATATCAGGGGAAGAAAACATAGAAATGAAGCATAGAACAAGAGTCAGAAGGAATAACATGATAACATAAAAGGCATGGATCATGAATAAATGTATAGAGGCGTAACATATAGAACATGGAATCATAAGATAATAACAACATATGAATATGGTAGCAACATATATCATAACATAAACAAGAGTCAAGTCTAAATTTCAAGACAATATCACATGGTGGATAGAGCCCCATAATGGATTAGGTTTACTCCACAATCCCATACATAGCGTCTCATGGGACTAAAACATTACCCAATTCATTAGAGCACTATCTTAGAGCACCCATCATAACATGTACATGCATATGTGTTCCACATAAATAAATCAAAAATAAGGAATAAAAAAAGGGTTACCCATGGAAAGAAATGGGTTTCATAGTCATGTCATAAGGCATAACCAAAGGTTGTATCATAATGGTATCCATGAAAAAAGGGATTTAAATCATTATTGGACATTTATAAATAAAAAATAATAATATATCATGAGTAAATACGTCCAACTGAAGTGAAAAAATGAAAAGGAGTAGTTTTGTAACTTTAGAAATGTGCCACTTAAGCACATTTATAGGGAAAAGAATAAATAGTCTTTAAAGAGGAAAATGGAATAATTATTTACATAAAACAATAAATGAAATAAAATAGTTTTTCATGATAAAATGATTAATTTTATAAAATATTAGTGCCTTAAAACATTTTATGGAGTGTGCTTGAAAAGGGGTAAGAAACAGATAAGTTACCTTTAATCGGGTTTTCTTATCGATTAGAATTGAGAAGGGAACCTTTTAAAATATGTTTTTCCCCCAACAAAAAAAGATGAATTAAGATATATATATATATATATTTGGTACATATATATAGAATATAGAAAAAGTTATATAAGAATAATTAAAATATAAATTGAGTTAAAGAGAGATAAAGTGTAACCTAAAGGAAATATGGAGGTTCGGAGAGATCCCTTACCTTATGTCCAAATGCGTTCAAAAATTGCATATAATATCCAAGATAATAAACTTAGATTCATTAATTAATTAATTAATAACATATTACACTTATATTTTATTTATTATAATTTTATTAAGTTCATTTATGGCCATTTATATGAGTTATAAAGTTCAATTCTGTTGTTTTGAGAGCAATTGTTTCATGGTTTCACAATCAGTCCACTTATGTATAATTATGGTGGTTCTTTTCAAATGGGAATACTAATATAGATGTAAAATTAAATGGTATTAATGAAATTAAATTATTTAAAATGGCCCCATATATCATTTTTTTCTAACATAAAGATGATTCAATTAATAAAACCTTAGTGATAAATGTTTAGTTTATTTTGGCAGTTTTTTTGACCATCTCAAACTAGTTTCATTTTATTTAATTTTATGAACATATACTCTTTCCATAATATGAAACCACATATAATATACATAATTCATTCATTTTAAACAATTATAAGTGAATTTAAATCTTCCATTAAGTCATTATTAGAAAATGAAAACTCAACATCCACGAAGGTGGTTAACCGACACAATATGGACAATGGTATCATTTTTATTAGAATAAGTGGATATGAGAAAAGGGGTGGATATAAGATATTAAATTAGAAATATATATTTTTAGTATATAAATGAAAATGTAATTATTATTATATGTTGGATTAAGGAGGTGAGTATAAGTTATAAGAAGAAAAGAAATTAAAAGCGATAGTTTGAGAATGTTACCTCTTGAGTATCACCTCCTTTAAGAACCCATTAAGGAACTTAGAATTGGTATTTTAGTGAGAAAAGTAGCACTTGGACGTGGATATAGTTCATAGGAGAGGTTTTGGTAGATATTTTTAAATCATCAAGTCTTAGAAGGTGTGAGGAGAATGGGTGGTGAGGGGTGGTATTTATAAGGGGAGGAGATGGGTGTTTTTTATTATTATATTCATTAGTTTATTGAGTTGGATAAAGAATATAAATAGTATCTATTATTGTGAATATATATATTAAATGGTTAATATGAGTTATAACTAATGGGATATTACATCATCTATGACTCAAAAATTCATGTATTTGGCTCATAATTTTAAATACTGTAAATTACCATATTTAACTATTCACTAATAATTCAACTATTTTTAAAAAATAACAAAAATTAAACTTAATTATTTTTGATTTTTAGCTTTAAAAAATGGAATCCATTTTATGAAAATAATTTTCAAATTAATATAACTTTATATTTTAATTAAAATTTTAACTTATTTGAAAAATACCAATTTTAATATTATAATTGATTTTATGACCCTTTGAAATTTTACTATGGTCTCATAAAATTATCTTATACTTATAATAAAACTTAATATTAATTTATAAATCCATTTTATATAAATAAAATTTATTTTAAATCATTATATTTATTATAAAAGTGTGATTAAAACATTTATGTTTTATTAAAATACAAACACTTAATTTATCATTTTTAAAATATTTATTTTATTGTACTATGGTTTAAATATATTATATTTTCATTTAATATGATACCTGAATATTATTTTATACTTCTATATGTGATTTTATGATTATAATGTTCAAATTACTATTTCTAATGGTGAGATTACTATTCTAATGGTCATGTTACTATTCCAACAGTCAAATTACTATTCTAATGGTCAGATTTATAACAGTCATATGGGCTCCATAATTCCTATAAATACCTCTTATTCAATTAATTCTTCATTCAGTTATATTTTCTCTCAATTTTATATATAATTCCATCTTCAAAATGAATATTATATTATTAAAATTATATTTTATTTATATAGCTTTGTTCGTGAGTGCAATCATTCTGGTGGATCGAGCATATCCAAATTTTCCTATTCTTATTCTCATATTTTCTTCTTATTGTCCCATTTTAATATTTGGAATTATTATTGGTTTAATTTTTTAATAATGTACCATTCTTCATTTTTTTGATAATAATGTTTTTTTGGTTTTATCTATGTGATGTATGTGCTTTACACTATATGACAAAATTATAACAAGTTAAATTACATTGATAAAATTCTGCTTCATCACATTCTTCCCCCCATAAGAAATTTTTCCCTCAAAATTTCATTTTACATACTAAGGTGAAAAAAAATGAGTGTACATCTTCTTCATCACTTCCTACAATTCCCCTATTTCCTCCTCATACTTATGGTTCTGTTATAGAACTTTGACTGGGTGAGTTGTCTTGTTGCATAAAACTTTATCTCTATGGTCCAAGATCTTCACTGGTTTCTCCTCATAAGATAAATCATTTTATAGTTTTATCACCTCTAAATTCAGTACATGTGATGGATCTGGTATGTACATAATTAAGAGGGATATGTGGAATACATCATATACTTGAGACATGGTTGATGTAAGTTCTAATCAATATGCTACAGCTCTAATATGATTAACAATCGCCAAGGAGCCGATATACATGGGACTTAGATTTCCCTTCTTCCCAAATGTCATGACTCTCTTCCATGGAGATATGCATAGGAAAACCTTATCTCCAACCTCAAACTCCATATCCCATCGATTATTATCTCCATATATCTTATGTCAACTTTGTGCAGCCCAGATGTGTTTTTGAATTGTCTTTATTTCCTCACCCATTTTAGGTCCCAATATCTTGTGTTCACCAACTTCATACCAACATGTAGGTGTTCTACATATCTTCCCATAGATAAATTTATATGGATCTATTTGGATTCTTGAGTGGAAACTATTATTGTAAGAGAACTTGACCAGAGGAAGTTATTGGTCCCATCCTCCTTTGAAGTCAATCGAGCATGCTCTCAACATGTATTCTAGTGTATGAATAGTCCACTCATACGTTCCATTAGTTCAAGAGTGATAATCTGTACTAAAGTTAAAGTTAGTGTTTAGAAAATGTTGGATACTTTTCCAAAACTTGGAGATAAATATCATGTCTCGATTGGATACAATCGATAATAGTACTCCATACAGCCTCACTACTTCTTTGATGTATATTCATACAAGTTTATCAAGTGATAAGTCCTATCAAATTACAATGAAGTGATTAGTCCTTTTAAGATGATCCACAACAACCCATATAACATTATTTCCTCTAGATATCTTCAAAAATCTAGTGACAAAGTCCGTCACTACTAGAATATAGTGTTTTTCCAATGGTAATACACCAACGGTTTCTTCAAACTGTTGTTATAGCGTAAAAGAAGGAAACATTTTCCAACGGTTTGTTCAAACCATTGGCAATGTGTAAATATACCTCTAATATTTCCCAATGGTTTTCCAAAATCGTTGGGAAATAATTATTTTCTCTAAGATATACCAATGGTTTATCAAAACCATTGGTAAAGAGAGGCTTTCTCAATGGTTTTTAAAAACTGTTGGGAAAATTTTCCCCCAAATAACCAGTGCCCCAACTCCCACTCGGCCTGATTGCATACCCTAATCCAGAGCTCCTCCCGAAGTCTCCTCGACCGCGAAACTTCTTCCATCCATAGATCCATCTTCAATCAAACAAATTTTTATTTCTACACTTCAAATTAGTAAGTGTTGCCTTAGTTTTAGTGTTCTTATACTTTTTTCCATTTTTTGTTTTTATTTCAGCTAAATTAGAGTTCATGTTGTCTTTGGAGTACCTAACCCTTTGATTTGTTTTATGTTTTTTGTTCTATAATTTAAACATGGTAATGGGTTTGTTTAGTGACTTTAGTTTAGTTGAAAATTGGATTTATATTTTTGTATTGGTTGGGTAATGGATGGGAATTGTGAACACCCCCCATCCCCACCCCCTAGAAATCTCCCACCCCCTTGGACAGCCCCCCACCCCCCTGGAAACCCCCCCATTGGACAGTCCCCCACCCCCCTTACACCCCCCACACCCCTGAACACCCCCACCCTCCCTGGACACCCCTCACCTCCCATGAACATCCCACCACCCCTGGAAACCCCCCCACCCCCTAGGACACCACCCCACCCTATGGATAGCCCCCTCCCCCCCCCCCTCGACACCCCCACCCTTTAGACAGCCCCCTCCCCCCAACCCCCCCCCCCCCCCCGCCAGGCACCCCCACCCCCATGGACACCCCCATCCCCACCCTCCCTATACACCCCTCACCCCCTATGGATATCTCCCCCCCACCCCCTTGGAAAGACCCTCCCCCCCACCACCTCTACCACACATAGACACCCCCACCCCCTGGACACCCCCCACCCCCTTGGACACCCCCCACCCACCCCACCCTTTTAGACAGCCACCTGGGACACCACCACACCTCCTAGACAACACCGCACCTCCTAAGTGGATGACCAAATTTTTAAATTAGAATTAACAATGTAATTGATTCCCCATTTCCCCAATAACATTTTCTAAGTGACCCATAAAGCCTTATAAATTGAATTTTTCATGTTTTGATAAATTGAATTTGTCAAGTTTTGATAAATTGAATGGGTTGTTTGGAATGAAATGGATAATGCATAATGGTTTGGATTTCTTAATGAATAAAATAATTTTAAATAAAATTACCTAGGGGGGATACAGGAGGGGTAGGGGGATGTCCAGGTGTGGGGGTGGGTTTTCTAGGGGTTAAGGGGATGCAGGGGGTAGGGGCTATAGGGGTGTGGGGAGGGGGGTATGGGCTGCCCCAAGGAGGGGTGTGGGCTGTCCAGGGGGGTCAGGGTGGGGTGTCTGGGTGGGGGAGGGGGTGTGAGGTGTCCAGGGAGGGTGTGGGCTATCCAGGTGGGGGTGGGGGTGGGCTATCCAGGTGGGGGTGCTATCTAGGTGGGGGCTTCAGGGGAGGGGGTGTGGGCTGTCTAGGGAGGGGGTGGGCTGTCCTGGGGGGGGAGGGGGATATCCAGGTGTGGGAGGGGGTATGGGCTGTCCAATGAGGGGGGGATGTCCAGTGGGGGTGGGGGGTATGGGTTGTCCAGGTGGGGGGGCTGTCCATGGGGGTTGTCAGGGGGGTAGGGGCTACAGGGGAGGGGGGTGGGCTGTCCAAGGAGGAGGTGGGTTTTCCAGGGGGGTGGGATATTCAGGTGGGGGAGGGGTGTGGGCTATCAAGGGGGGGTGGGTTGTCCAAGGGGGTGGGGTGGACTATCCAGGTGGGGGAGGGGGTGTTGGTTGTCAAGGGAGGAGGGGTGAGCTATCCAGGTGTGGTGGGGGTGTCCAGGTGGGGTGGGGGTTATCCGGGTGGGGGTGTAGGGGGGTAAGTGGGCTACAGAGGTGTGGAGGGGTGTGGGTTATCTAGGGAGGGGGCTGGGTTTTCCACTCCGATACTCTACAAAAAAATAGGAATCAAATATAACCAATTTATATTTTCTTTCACACGTTAAGACTTTTCTTGAAGTTCCATACCAACACAAACTCTTACCCTTCCAATAAGAAGTGATCTTTGCAAATAAATCTCACTCAGGCTCTAATCCACTATCCATATTTATCTCATACAAATTTAACATTTGTACAACTCCATGTCACCTAATGATATAACAAGGCTCATACTCCTATGAGTAGTGTCCCATCGAAACATGGCTCATAAAATTCGATCCACGTATGATATTTGGTGGTGTGTTTACAATTGGGTGTGTTGTGATTTATATTTATGGTATTCATGTTTTACACCAATAGTATTCTTGGTCATCTATAATAGGCTTGAAATCTTGTTACAATTGGATAAATATTGGATTTACGACCCTAGTTTGGGGGTGGACACCCCCACCCCTTGGACAGACCCCCACCCCCTTGGACCCCCCCACCCCACCCTACCCCCCTGGACACCCCCACCCCCTGGAAAGCCCTTCCACCCCCATGGAAAGCCCTGTTACCCCCATGGACAGCCCACCCACCCCCCATAGATAGCCCGCCCACCCCATGGACACCCCGTACCCCCATAGACAGCCCCTCCACCCCCGTGGTCATCCCGCCCAACCATCTCGTACCCCCTGAATAGCTCACCCACTCCATGACCACCTCGTACTCCCTGGAAACCCCCCCCCCCCCACCCCCTAGAAAGACCCCCCCCCCCCCCCCCCACACCCCCTAGACCCTCCAACCCCCTTGGACAGCCCTGCCACCCCTTTGGACAACCCGCCCACCCCCTGGACACCCCGTACCCCCTGGACAGCCCCACCCCCACCCACGTGGACACCCCCCCCCCCCCTCGGACACTCCGTACCCCCCTGGACAGCCCCTCCACCCCTGTGGACAGCCCACCCACCCACCCCGTACCCCCCTGCATAGCCTCGTCACCCCCCTGGACAGCCTGCCCACCCCCCCTGGACACCTCATACCCCCTGGACACCCCCCCCCCACCCCCACCCCCTGGACACCCCCAACCCCCTAGACAGTCCTACCACCCCCATGGACAGCCCACCCCCTAGACACCCCCTCCCCCCGTGGACAGCCCCCCACCCCTGTGGTCAGCCTGCCCACCCCCCTAGACACCCTCCCACCACCCCTCGGACACCCCCATCCCCCCAGACACCCCCCACCACCTAGAAATCCCCCCCACCCCCCCTATACACCCCTGACCCCACTGAACAGCCCCTCCACCCTCATGGACATCCCAACCCCCCCCCCCCCCATGGACATCCCTCCCACCCCCCGGACACCCCGTACCCCCTGGACAGCCCTGTCACCCCCTTGGACAGCCCGCCCACCCCCTGAACAGCCCCCCTTCCCCCCCCACCCCTGGAAACCCCCCCCCACGGACACCCTCGACCCCCCTGGAGAGCCCCACCACCCCCGTGGATAGCCCTCCCACACCCCTAGACACCTCATACCCCCTAGACAGCCCCCCACCCCCGTAGATAGCCCCCCCACCCCACCTGGACACCCGCCCACCACCCCCCGGACACCCCCCATCCCCCCGAATGCCCCCACCCCCTGAAAAGCCCCCCCACCCCCCTTAACACCCCGACCCCACTAGACAGCCCCTCCACCCCCATGGATAGACCGACCACCCCCCCCCCCCCCCCGTGGAAAGCCCGCTCACCCCCTGGACACCTCGTACCTCCCTGGACAGCCCTGCCACCCCTATGGACAGCCTGACCACCCACCCTAGACACCCCGTACCCCTTGGACAGCCACGCCCACTCCCTGGACACCCCGTACCCCCTGGAAATCCCCCCCCCCCCCCATAGAAATCCCCCAACCCCCTGGACACCCCCAACCCCCCTGGATAGCCTCGCCACCCCCGTGGATAGCCCGCCCACCCCCCTGGACACCCCATACCCCCTGGACACCTCTGACCCCCTGGACAGCCCTGCCACCCCCCTGGACACCCCGCACCCCCTTGGACACCCCCACCCCCTTGGGCAATATATGTGATCACTCAAATAATCTACTAAAATATAAAATTTCTTCAATCTAAAATTTATCCAACTCCTGAATAATTATCCTCCACAAGTGTACATGATCTTGTACACTCATGTATAGTTCTTCAAAGATATTTTGTTATAAATATAGTATTTTGTTTTCTTTTATATTATGATTCTCATATAGAGTAGTGTGTCAATTATGGTTTCATATAAAGTGAAAAATTCTCGTTTACTTAAATAGATTTTTGATGAAACTTCAATCTTATTGAATTGATTTTGACGAAATGACTTATAACAATTTTTTTTACAGAATGGATAGAAGTTGGATGTATGAAACCGATCGAATCTCAAGTGATTTTCAAAAAAAATTGGAGAGGTTTTTAGATTTTTCATTTCACAATGCTTCAAATAGTGGTCACATACACTGCCCATATTAAAAGTGTGTTGGAAGACCATATTTGAACTGTGAAGAAGTCAAATACCACATAAACAAATATGGTTTTCAAGAAAACTAATCTATATGGTATCATAATGGGGAGAAAATGACATATAAAATTGCTGATGATCTAAATGAGAGGAATGGATTGGAGAATTTGTTATATGACTGGTTTCCGTTTATTCATCATAATGAAAAAGAAAGGATTCTGACCCAAGAATATTTCGATATGAGCACACATGATGCATCTAATGATAATAATGATGTTGTTTGGGTGAAAAAATTGAATGATGCTTCCACGACTCCAGTATATCGAAAATGTGATAAAATTAAAACGCTAGAATTTTTAATCTGATCGTTTCATTGGAAAACTATGTATGGGATTTATAATAATTACATCAATTACATTCTTACCTTCTTGAAGGACTTACTTCTATATGATGTAGATATTACCTCAAACCACTATATTGCATGGAAGTTAGTTGAGGAACTTGAATTTTCAAGAAACAAAATTCATGCTTTCCTGAAATATTGAAGCTTATTCTGGGAGGAAAATGCTGAATGGAATGATTGTATAAAATGTGTCACATCCCTCTGGAAGCCAAAAGCTGATAGAACACCATCTCGTGTTCCATATAAAGTGATGTGGCACTTTCCATTGATCTTCGGACTCCGGAATATTTTATTTCTGATGAAATATCAATAAAAATGTGATGGCATGATACCGAGAGAAAGAAGACTAATGATGAGTTGGTTCACCCTGCAGATGGATTTTCATAGTAGAGATTTGATTCTTGATATCCTGATTTTGTAGCAGACATGCATAATGTTAGGTTGGTTCTTTTATGTGAAACTTTTAATCTATTTAGGAAGATGCTTACGGCGCACATCACATGGGTGATTTTTATACACATTTATAATCTTCCCTCATGGTTGTGTATGAAAAAACCTTTCACTTTCATGAGTATACTCATATATAGACCTTATTATCCAATAAAATATATATATTTATACATGAAACCTTTAATAAAAGAGTTGAAACTTATTTGGGATGTGAGTGTGCACACATACGATGCATGTTCAAAAGACATATTTTAGATGTGTGTTGCGCTTATGTGGACGATCAATGATTTTCCTGCTTATGGAATAATGTCTGGATGGAGAACGAAGGGAAAACTATCAGGTTCTATTTGTATGGAGAATACACGATCCATAAGGTTGAAACATCGTTGTAGTTTCAGATTTATGGGACATCGACGATTCTTGCCAATGGACCATCCATATAGAAATAATCATTGAAGATTTGACAATACCATGGATACCGATGATCCACCTCAGCATATGTCTAGAACTGATGTGCTTAATGAATTGAAATATTTTAATTTTTCATTCAGGAAGGGTCAAATGAAATCTGGAAAGAGAAATAATGTTTCCACTGAAACCTATTACAATTGGAAGAAGAGAAGTATCTTATTTGATTTTCCTTATTGGTCAACCAATTTGTTACGTCATTTCTTAGCCGTGATGAACATTGGAAAAAATATATTTTAAATGTTGCTTTCGATTATTTTAAATTTTAAGGGAAAGAAAAAAAGATGATTTACGATCTCGGTGTGACTTGGTGGATTGGGGCATCAGACCATAATTGCATCCTATGCGTATCAGTAAAAATAAATGGAAACTTCCATGTGCTTCTTATGTGATGACACCTATAGAAAAAAATCAATTTCTGGAAGTACTAGAGACTATCAAAGTTCCTGATGGCTATTCAAGCAACATATCCAAACGGGTCAACAGAAGAGAGTTGAAGATAAAATCTTTGAAGACTTATGATTATCACATCATTCTGCATGAGTTGATTCCAATAGCAATTTGACATCTTTATTCCAATAATTTAAGGGTGACTATTATTAGGTTGTTCCATTTTTTTAGAGATCTCTTTGCTAAGAATTTTTCCAAGTCTTTCTTGCAAAAAATGTGGGCAAATGCCCCATTAATTTTGTGTGAGTTAGAGAAAATATTTCCTCCATCATTTTTTACATGCATGCTGCATCTGACTGTCCATATTCTAACTGAAATATTTCTCAGAGGACCTATTTATTTTCATTGGATGTATCCAACTGAAATAAATATGTGCACATTAAATTCTTATGTCCATAACAGGAATCATATCGAAGGTTCTATCGTGAACGGTTACTTGGCTCAAGAATGTATGGATTTCGGCTCTATGTATTTGTCTGGTCTTACTACAAGAATGAACAGATCAATCAGAAACGAAGAAGAATAGTATGAGAAAATTGAACCCAGTTTTTCATCACTTCCTCAAGAAGGATGAATTCCTGGATCATATACATTGACGACATTAAGCCTTGAAGAGCGGGAGATAGCACATCGCATAGTTTTGTTCATCTGTGATTTGTTCGATGACTACATCTTGTAAGTAAATTGTATATTTATATCTTATATATATATATATATATATTGAACTATTATTATTTTTATCTACAGGAAACATAAAGCGATGATAAATAGAAAGCATCATTCTTTATCTTTGAGGAGGGAGACTTTTCATAGCAAGGAGTTTTCTTCTTGGTTAAACTTGAAGTTAATAATATTACTATTTAAAATAATTAAAACAATAATTAATTAAGTTTAATATTGATTTATATTTCAGGTATTGAGTTTGCCTGCTGACTCTATCTCTGAGGAAATAAGAGCTTTGGCTTTTAGTCCTAATATTGTGGTTCATGACTCTAAATCAATTGTTATCAATGGGTACAGATTTATTATCACTGAATGAGAAAAGAACATGAGAACACAACATGATGGTGTTATGGTCAATACCACAATAGACTGTTATTCTAGTGCATCAGATAGTAGACCACGATTTGAAAATATAGGTTATTATAGAGTCGTTGAAAAATTAATAATATTGGATTATTATTCTTATGGACGAGTCACGTGGATGAAATGTAAGTGGTTTGATTTGATGAAGAGATAGGGCACATTTATTGATGATTGTGGATTTTGAGTAATTGATATGACTCGTACTCTTGCTACCGATGAACCATATGTATTGGCATTAATGGTGAAACAAATTTTTTATGTCAAAGACCATCTTTGACCTGAATTTGGTGTCATTATTGAAGTAATTCCAAGACATATTTTTGATGATGGTGATGATGGAATTGACACCATCCATACTGACATTGGAAACGATCCATTTATTACTTTTTATGGATCCAATAGCTCAATTGTCAGAGTTGACTGTGAACCTGAAGTTGTGGTGGGAAATATATAAAATCATCCATTCATGTTCTCAATTCTTTTGGTTTACTTAGACTTGGGATGTTAAGGTTGGTACTATTCAAATTGATTTAATATTGATTACAAATATGTTGTATCTAACTTGACCGTTATGTGAATTTTCAATGTTTATTGGTTGTAATTTTATTTGAATTGCATTTTCTAATTTAGAATTGAACTGTATTCAAACCTACGAAACCAACATTTCTAACTTGGTGAACATTTCAATGCTTCAACTGTGATTTTCATAAAATTTTTATGACTTTAAGACCTCTCTTTAAAATTTTACCAGGTAATGAACATGATTGTTTGTATTCTTCTACAAAACATGTATTGAAACCTATATCGTCTACCTGAGCTAAAGAAATTAAATTTTTCCTTAATTTTGACAACTGCTTTACCACTTATGAATCTGGTAGAATCAATGTTCCATTATTTTAATAGACTGATGAAACTTATTAAATAACCAACCTACTAAAAATTAAATTTCTTTATTACATATTGAATGATTTATTGACTTCGTTATATATTTGTTCAAGCTCACCTAAAATAATGGTTAGTTAAATTATCCATGAATCCCCCTATTCGCTCTCATTTATTTTGTTTTTTGGGTTACACATTAGTTATCATTTTATATTTACTTCCATATTTGTTTTCAAATGCAGGAAATGAAACCAATTAAATAGAGGTGATGAAAACAGATTATGGAAAACAATCTTCGCATGACTGAGCTGAGCATTCCACCACTAGTGCCTATAGTGAGTATTTTATTTCAAATATATATTTAAATAATATATAATGTCATGTGATTAATTTTTTTAAAACATTTTTGCAGGATCCATCTATTAGGCGACAATTATTTGATGAGCATCCTAGTAGTGGTCCCAGTACTCAGGGTGTTCGTATGAGGGGGGGTGGTACAAGAGCTAGATGATCTGGTTAGCATACACGATTAGACCCTAACCCTCCCACTGACATACCATCCATCCCACATTCTAATCCCAGTGTGTTGTTAGGGACACACGGGATATTTAGGCCTCCCATTTTTTTACCACTGTTTACATCTGAGCCTCCTCACCCGTCTGTACCATATCTGATAATGATTCCCACAACCCATCTAGCATTCGGCTAGCCATCCCTGTCATCTTATTTTACTTATTTTTTCTTCTCTCCAGGCTTTTATATTCCATCTTCTTCGACTCCTGCTCTGCCAGAGTTTGTCCCTACGGAGCATACATTGGGACCCACTCCATCTATATAGGATGTTACTTTAGTTTCTGCAGATCTAGTGGCACCCATTGATCAGAATACCGCAGGTATACTTATACAACCCAAAAAAAATTACACTGTTATTTATTTTCATTATAACATGTATTGATAAAATATTTTTTTTTCTTTCATAACAAATACATATACTAATAGAAGGTAGGGATGGGGGAGTACACGCATGTGTGCAATTTGGAACCACCGCACACAGTTGATGGTGGACTATAATGAAGATAGTAAGATGATTGAAAAATTAGGGCAGCAATATCGGAGTTTTTTGGCAATGCTTGTCAAATACTCCGACATCATTCCTGTCAGCCCGCTCTCATGGAGACAGCTACCAAATTAATTCAAGGATAAATCCTGGGAAGAGATACGGGTAAAAAAATATGTTGTATTTAATGAAATATATTAATTTTTGTATTTATATGAATTAATATTTTGGTGTCAGCTATAGTTTAATTTATCCGATGGTGAGGGTGCACGGCCAGCATGTCTAAAGGATTTAGGCAAGCTTTAGAGAGCTCATAAGTATGAGTTGTACATTGGGTGGCGTGATAGAGTGTGTAACGCCCCGACCCCAGTTACCCAGAGTCGGTGCATTATTACATAACATTGGCATGATCACAAGAAAGATCAAATCTCGAAAGACCGATTGGTTTAGTAGCCTTGGAAACACTAGATATATTCATAAGTTTTACATTACATCATTAAACGAAAAACTACTACAACAACATATTGTCTCCATAATCCACACTCATATCCCCACATAATATCCCTGCAGGTCATTCATAACTTACTTCTTCACTTCCTGGGAAAAATAAAACAAAGAAAAGGGGTGAGCTCAAATGCCCAGTAAGGATAACAATATAGCGGAAACTTTCATAAATAAGAATAAACATTTAAGGCAATGTATAACTAAAACAAAAGCCTTTTAAACTTGAATTTCAACATGGTATGGCATAAATAAAATGAAATAATTCCATTTACTTATTCACATGGATATTCTACTAATCGAATAATCACATGCAAAAATCAATAACCACTTTCATAATGTTGGAATGCATAATGCCAGACTATCATAACCACATAGCCAAGGCCTCGTGCCAAGACTACAAATAAGATTTTGTCAAGGCCTTGTGCCAAGACACTAGTTTGTCTCATGAGACCTACCGATGCATCGAGGAGCTATAGCGGGCTCCACCCGTCACTTATTAAGTCCAATGCATTCCCATATGAAAAGGTTTAAACATAACATAAACATTCGTATTAAATCTAGCATACGAAATGTCAATAATTTCACCATAAACTATGAATGGTATAAAAATAGCACATCCATAGTCAAACATATCACAAAACCTTCAATACAATATACAAGTTTTGTATCATAATAAATCAACTTCAAATAATCTTAAAATCTATCAAAGGATGTTGACGTAGATGAAATCAAAAAAAATTTAAAGAAATATCTCCTTTTATTTTGAAATCATTTAAGATCCATATAAAATAAAACATTTTCTTTGAAAATATTCTTATAAGCTTGTAAGGAAAGCTTTGAAGATTTTATAACGGCGTAAAATAACCGCACCCGCCGTATAAGTTAAAAAAAACATTCTTACCTCAATTCTGTCGAAAAGGTTAAAAAGGACCTTGTTTTGAAAACAACGGAAAGATTCCTTTATAAACCTCTTATAAAAAGTCAAACAAGGGTATAAATGACTTTAACCCATATTCTTGTAAATAGTAAAAATGTTTTGAAATACATTTTTAAGAAACATGGATGTGGATGATAAAGATATCCCAGTAGATTATTACGTATAAACAACCTCGGATAATGAAGAGATTGTGAAATAACCCTTACCTTGTAATTTTCCTTGGTTGGGGTAGTTTAACCTCCTGTATAATGGTGAAATAATTGTTATTAAATTATACAAGAATCATATATATTAATATGATATCATATATGATCTTTTAACATTGATTTGTTAATAATATCTTAGAATTATCGTCGTTTCGGGTGTTAACTTACTCATTTTCTTTATATGTTTTGTTACATAAGTCATGGTTATTGTATCTTATTCATATCCAGAATGATATCTAGTCCTTAAACATCATTTTTAAATCATCAAATGATAATTATACTTGAATGGTTACGATGGAGAATGAATCTTATCGCGTTCGTGGAGACGGTAGTCCGTATGTACGCACGAGCGACAATATCATTCTTTTGATATTAAAATAATATATAAATGAATGGTATATCATATATACAGAATCATTAACATGTTATATTTATTATTTACATGAGTTACACATCATTATTATACCCATCCAAATAATATTATATTGAATAACAATTACACCACGACGTGGAGACGGTAAGCCGTACGTACGCACGTATGGTGACATGTTATTCAAAGGGTGGATAGAATACTGAATATGGTTGTACCATACTTATAATAACATCACAGTATATGTGAGATACTGGAGTTATTATTTTAGAATGGTAAGAACAAAGGAAGAAGAAGTGGAAGAAGAAATGAACTTAGAAAAGGGTGGTGAAATCATTACCTCTTCTTCGGGTTCTTCCTTTTGATTTGATCAAAAGGGCTCCTTAGGTTGGCTTTCTGATCAAACTAAGGCCTCTAGGTTGTAGTGAGGGATGTTGGGAGAGTATTTGGGCAGAGTTTGGCCGAACCAAAAGGCTTTTAAGGTGTGAAGAAATGAGAAGGAGGAGTGCCCTTTTATAAGAGGGGTGAGGGGCACCTTTGGAAAAGTTAGAAATATTAATTTATAATAAATTCATATTCGGTTTCTAAAGGCTCCAAAGTTGATTATTCAAAGGTTAAGGTGGGTATAGGTAGAAAACCACTCAACCAATAGAATTTAGACAGGTTTGGGTACTTATATTAACCTTATCTTTAAGTATTAACTCTAAGTTAATTAGTTTCACTTTTACAATGTCTCTTTGTATTTTTATATAATATGGTTAATAAACTTACTATATACATCCAAGCGACCCCCAAGTGGTCCATTAATGATGAAACTATCCTTATATAAGTCTCTTGGACGAACCTTATATTTTTAGGAATTTAATATCAATTAATAATAAAATATTTGTTTTAAAAACTCTTTTATGTCAATTTTGACACTATTCAATAGTTGATTTTTGTGAAACTCATAACAGATTGATTACTTCGAACAAAGTCAATTAAATCAATCCTAATATATCATATTATCCTATAAAATTAGTTTAATTCATTAAAAGTTTCATATTATATTTATTTGGGTATTTATAATATCAATTATTTTAATTTTTCACTATTATAGTAATTACTGCATCATCATTGTGTCATATATAAAATAAATTATTTAATGTCTAAAAATTATAAATAAAATATCATTATGTAGGAAATATTTTTAGCTTTCTAATGAATATTTATAATCTAAAATCCAACATATATAACCCTATGTAACAATTGTTGTTCTAAAAGATATATGCTTGTGTCATTTTTGTATTCATTTTAACTAAATTAAAATAAAGTGTCATTATCACTTACAAGTGGATCCATGGGGTCCCAAAATAGACCCAAAGATTCCCATGGTCGACCATTTATCAACCAATAGGGTTAAGACACGTTTTAGGGTAATTTAGTATTATTATAATATTATTTTTTTAACCCTTATTTACCGGATTTACCCTTAACCATGGTAAATAAAATATTTACCGCAGTAATTATTCAAAATGTCTAAAAATAAAAGTTACCTATTTACACAATTTTAACATCCTTATTCCAAATATGGAATCCATTTTCCTAAATTCAAAACACAGAAGTGGCAGAAATTAATTTAAAATTAATTCCCGCTGTCAAAACAAAAAGCGTGTTTTTAAGAGATAATAACTATCAAAAGATTGACACTCGTTTATGTTCGGTTTAATTGTAAAATTATGTCCAATGGCCAACATTATATTAAATGGTAAAAATATATTCTAAATATACTTTAAAACCACTCAAATTCATAATTTATCACTATTAATTATTTTGATTAAAAAAGTTGTTTTTAATTAAAACTTAGTAATTTTCACTATTCATCAAAATATGAAAGTTATCCGAAAAGTACCAAAATTTAACCTTAGGCTAAATTTGATATTCTGAATCCAAAAATGAAGTACATTTTAAAATATAAAATATATATAACTTCAAAAAGTAGGTATTACTATTCATAACAGCTAGTTTGATTGGTTACGGTGTGTTAGAACTCGAAGTTGCGTACAACACACGCTACTGTTTTATTCAAAGGAAAGCGTACCATGGAAGTTTGGGATGTTTCATTTTAAATTTTTTTGATGTCTCCATTTAGTCAAAAAGTTTAAAATATTGTATTTAAAAAGGTTTCACTATCAAAAGTTGATAAAAGTGCAATACTGAAAATGAATCTGTTCTTGCATTATGACTAAGAAACTCATAATATGGATTCTAAAATTATAAGGATTATATAAAGTTTAAAATTTAGTTAATACTATTCATGACCTATTTTATTGGCTTTTTTTTTGGTAATTCATGGTGCAATTGAACTCAGTGTTGCGTGTAGTGCAAGTTATTGAATTATTTTGAAGAAATAACACACTATGAAATCTTGGGGTGTTACATTCTCCCCTCCTTCAATAAATTGCGTCCTCGCAATTTGAAATTGTTCTCCAAAAATAAAAGTTTGAAAGTAGAAAATATATTTGTGGGAAAACCCACATCGGAAATTGGGTTACTAAAATTTAGTCTTAATATGAGGAAAAGAGAAATGAAAGGGTCACCACCAAATTATGATCTCGATTCGGAGAACATTGGTGGCAATTAGAGACATATAATTGGAGGAAAAGCGTAAATATTTATAGGTAGTGATTGAGATCATCAATCACAAACAAGTGTATAATTGAGGTCCTTAAATTCATCAATCTAGGATGATTTGAAATACCATCGGTTCAACAAAACGTAGGGTATTAGGATAACACATTTTTGACGTTTCAAAATATCTTAGTTGAAATCCCACATCGAAAAATGAATTAATCGAGGCCTCTATTTAAAATAAAGAGTGTAAAGTATGAAGATTACCGAAAATAACACATACTAGGGTTCCATGTAGGAAAATATGGATATGGAAGAGAAATCTAACCATCAATTATCTGATGGAGAGTGGTAGAGAACATGGCTATGAAAAGGCCAACAATCCCAAAGCCATGAATTAGTGATGATTTAAGGTACCATCTAGGACAACATTTTTGTTCTAAGTTCCTTTTATTAATGTTGAGGAATATATTTATGAGATTGGATAAGATCATAAGGAGATATACTTACTTTATAATTAGAGTTTTATCCATTAATAAATTTCTACCACAAACTCATCTTTCACTCTAAAAGATAATAGAATGTAATTTTTTTTATTTATACTATTCGTACAGGGTTCCAAAATAAATGAATTTATAATTCATCTACCAGATCTTTAAAAAAAACAACATTATTTAATCCAGGACATCTCATGGGCCAGTGGTAGGTGATACACCCTTGTTGCCCTTCGGTAGCGGGTTCAAGTCTCGCAGCCTTGCCGGACGCGACGGGTTGCTGCCCGACCTCCGGGTTGTCCTTTTATGGCCATCCAAAATTCACAGTCCAACATTTATAAGGAAGTTAAAAATAATGTAGATCCTTTTTACCACATAATAGCATATGAATACCTTCATCATGTATTCTTTTAATACACTGAAACATCCTGAATTACCATATTCCTTATTGATTACATTCATACTCCCTTATTCCATATAGAATGCTGGATATACCTCATCAATCCAAAAATGTTTTAAACCCCAACAATAATGGAATATACAGATCATTAATCAGTTCCAAGGTAGTCAAGAATATCCAATATAATTTATCCAAAACAATCATGTATTATTCCAAAATCACTAACTCGGTATCAGAACTATATTATGGTTTATCATTCTCTCAACCATATATTTTCCAAAAATTTATCCTGCTATTGAGTCACTTTTCTTTGTTCCACACAATCTCAAGTCCTTAATGAAATAGTACTGCAGTACAATCCTTATATACTCCATAATTATTATAACAAGTACATTGTTGATACAACACTCAATTGACATAATCAATATAAGAACTCTAATCATTCCTCTTCATCTGTGGTAGTATCATAACTTGATTATTATCCAATAGCATCATTTGCGGCATAGTCTGATGACTGGGACATAGGTTCGCGTAGTGTCCAAACTCCTTGCAAATGAAGCATTGTACATTTGAAACCATTTTCTTACCCTTGCAGTCATGTACTTTGTGCCCTTTTCCTCCACACTTATAACAAACTCCCATTCCTTTCAGGAAATTTCCAGGATGTTTCTTTCCACAGTTACCACATATGGGAAAATTCTTCTTTTCCCTCTTCCCTTTATCCATTTTTCTCTCTTCCATCCTTTTCTTCTCTTGCTTCCCTTCAAAGCCATAGGACTCAGTAAACTCTTTACTTATCTTATCAACACATGATATTATTTCTTCATACGATGATAATACATGGGAGACTATTTCTCTTATCAATTCTAGCTTAAGACCATGAAAGATATGATCCTTCCTTCTCTTTGGATCATGTGCATTTCTGGAGTTCTCATTCCTTCCACTGGGCGCCATTTCTAAACAATGGCATAAACTAGATCAGTTTATGAATCAAAATACATAATCCCATACTTATAAAACACATAACATAAATTGAACTATTTATGGATATAATCCATAATCATAAAAATGTTTTCTTTGAGGAAGTATATACTCATAAACCATTCATAATGATTTGTAAAGAAAATGAGAGTTATCCTAAGCATATCCCCCGGGAGTGTCGTAACCAAGAGTGCAGCAAGGCCCGTTGTCGTGCACCAGTTCCCGTTCGAGTCTAGCTCAAAGCGGTGTTTTCGGGTTTTACCCCTAGGTACATCTGTGCCAGAGCCGCCTCTACCTGCTCGTATCCAGACAGGGATGTATTGCTCGGAAAACTCACAAAATCTCTACAATACCAAAATTCTAGGAAGTTCTTCTATACTAATCCTCAAAGTTCATCTTATGTCTACGTGCTCTAATCAGAGTTTATCTAAATCTAGCTTCCAAGGTTTGTACTAAACTTCCTCTGATACCAACTGTAACGCCCCGACCCCAGCTACCCAGAGTCGGTGCATTACTTCGTAACATTGGCATGATCACAAGAAAGATCAAATCTCGAAAGACCGATTGGTTTAGTAGCCTTGGAAACACTAGATATATTCATAAGTTTTACATTACATCATTAAACGAAAAACTACTACAACAACATATTGTCTCCATAATCCACACTCATATCCCCACATAATATCCCTGCAGGTCATTCATAACTTACTTCTTCACTTCCTGGGAAAAATAAAACAAAGAAAAGGGGTGAGCTCAAATTCCCAGTAAGGATAACAATATAGCGGAAACTTTCATAAATAAGAATAAACATTTAAGGCAATGTATAACTAAAACAAAAGACTTTTAAACTTGAATTTCAACATGGTATGGCATAAATAAAATGAAATAATGCCATTTACTTATTCACATGGATATTCTACTAATCGAATAATCACATGCAAAAATCAATAACCACTTTCATAATGTTGGAATGCATAATGCCAGACTATCATAACCACATAGCCAAGGCCTCGTGCCAAGACTACAAATAAGATTTTGTCAAGGCCTTGTGCCAAGACACTAGTTTGTCTCATGAGACCTACCGATGCATCGAGGAGCTATAGCGGGCTCCACCCGTCACTTATTAAGTCCAATGCATTCCCATATGAAAAGGTTTAAACATAACATAAACATTCGTATTAAATCTAGCATACGAAATGTCAATAATTTCACCATAAACAATGAATGGTATAAAAATAGCACATCCATAGTCAAACATATCACAAAACCTTCAATACAATATAGAAGTTTTGTATCATAATAAATCAACTTCAAATAATCTTAAAATCTATCAAAGGATGTTGACGTAGATGAAATCAAAAAAAAATTTAAAGAAATATCTCCTTTTATTTTGAAATCATTTAAGATCCATATAAAATAAAACATTTTCTTTGAAAATATTCTTATAAGCTTGTAAGGAAAGCTTTGAAGATTTTATAACGGCGTAAAATAACCGCACCCGCCGTATAAGTTAAAAAAAACATTCTTACCTCAATTCTGTCGAAAAGGTTAAAAAGGACCTTGTTTTGAAAACGACGGAAATATTCCTTTATAAACCTCTTATAAAAAGTCAAACAAGGGTATAAATGACTTTAACCCATATTCTTGTAAATAGTAAAAATGTTTTGAAATACATTTTTAAGAAACATGGATGTGGATGATAAAGATATCCCAGTAGATTATTACGTATAAACAACCTCGGATAATGAAGAGATTGTGAAATAACCCTTACCTTGTACTTTTCCTTGGTTGGGGTAGGTTAACCTCCTGTATAATGGTTAAATAATTGTTATTAAATTATACAAGAATCATATATATTAATATGATATCATATATGATCTTTTAACATTGATTTGTTAATAATATCTTAGAATTATCGTCGTTTCGGGTGTTAACTTACTCATTTTCTTTATATGTTTTGTTACATAAGCCATGGTTGTTGTATATTATTCATATCCAGAATGATATCTAGTCCTTAAACATCATTTTTAAATCATCAAATGATAATTATACTTGAATGGTTACGATGGAGAATGAATCTCGTCGCGTTCGTGGAGACGGTAGTCCGTACGTACGCACGAGCGACAATATCATTCTTTTGATATTAAAATAATATATAAATGAATGGTATATCATATATACAGAATCATTAACATGTTATATTTATTATTTACATGAGTTACACATCATTATTATACTCATCCAAATAATATTATATTGAATAACAATTACACCACGACGTGGAGACGGTAAGCCGTACGTACGCACGTATGGTGACATGTTATTCAAAGGGTGGATAGAATACTGAATATAGTTGTACCATACTTATAATAACATCACAGTATATGTGAGATACTGGAGTTATTATTTTAGAATGGTAAGAACAAAGGAAGAAGAAGTGGAAGAAGAAATGAACTTAGAAAAGGGTGGTGAAATCATTACCTCTTCTTCGGGTTCTTCCTTTTGATTTGATCAAAAGGGCTCCTTAGGTTGGCTTTCTGATCAAACTAAGGCCTCTAGGTTGTAGTGAGGGATGTTGGGAGAGTATTTGGGCAGAGTTTGGCCGAACCAAAAGGCTTTGAAGGTGTGAAGAAATGAGAAGGAGGAGTGCCCTTTTATAAGAGGGGTGAGGGGCACCTTTGGAAAAGTTAGAAATATTAATTTATAATAAATTCATATTCGGTTTCTAAAGGCTCAAAAGTTGATTATTCAAAGGTTAAGCTGGGGATAGGTCGAAAACCACTCAACCAATATAATTTAGACAGGTTTGGGTACTTATATTAACCTTATCTTTAAGTATTAACTCTAAGTTAATTAGTTTCACTTTTACAATGTCTCTTTGTATTTTTATATAATATGGTTAATAAACTTACTATATACATCCAAGAGACCCCCAAGTGGTCCATTAATGATGAAACTATCCTTATATAAGTCTCTTGGACGAACCTTATATTTTTAGGAATTTAATATCAATTAATAATAAAATATTTGTTTTAAAAACTCTTTTATGTCAATTTTGACACTATTCAATAGTTGATTTTTGTGAAACTCATAACAGATTGATTACTTCTAAAAAAGTCAATTAAATCAATCCTAATATATCATATTATCCTATAAAATTAGTTTAATTCATTAAAAGTTTCATATTATATTTATTTGGGTATTTATAATATCAATTATTTTAATTTTTCACTATTATAGTAATTACTGCATCATCATTGTGTCATATATAAAATAAATTATTTAATGTCTAAAAATTATAAATAAAATATCATTATGTAGGAAATCGTTTTATCTTTCTAATGAATATTTATAATCTAAAATCCAACATATATAACCCTATGTAACAATTGTTGTTCTAAAAGATATATGCTTGTGTCATTTTTGTATTCATTTTAACTAAATTAAAATAAAGTGTCATTATCACTTACAAGTGGATCCATGGGGTCCCAAAATAGACCCAAAGATTCCCATGGTCGACCATTTATCAACCAATAGGGTTAAGACACGTTTTAGGGTAATTTAGTATTATTATAATATTATTTTTTTAACCCTTATTTACCGAATTTACCCTTAACCATGGTAAATAAAATATTTACCGCAGTAATTATTCAAAATGTCTAAAAATAAAAGTTACCTATTTACACAATTTGAACATCCTGATTCCAAATATGGAATCCATTTTCCTAAATTCAAAACACATAAGTGGCAGAAATTAATTTAAAATTAATTCCCGCTGTCAAAACAAAAAGCGTGTTTTTAAGAGATAATAACTATCAAAAGATTGACACTCGTTTATGTTCGGTTTAATTGTAAAATTATGTCCAATGGCCAACATTATATTAAATGGTAAAAATATATTCTAAATATACTTTAAAACCACTCAAATTCATAATTTATCACTATTAATTATTTTGATTAAAAAAGTTGTTTTTAATTAAAACTTAGTAATTTTCACTATTCATCAAAATATGAAAGTTATCCGAAAAGTACCAAAATTTCACCTTAGGCTAAATTTGATATTCTGAATCCAAAAATGAAGTACATTTTAAAATATAAAATATATATAACTTCAAAAAGTAGGTATTACTATTCATAACAGCTAGTTTGATTGGTTACGGTGTGTTAGAACTCGAAGTTGCGTACAACACACGCTACTGTTTTATTCAAAGGAAAGCGTACCGTGGAAGCTTGGGATGTTTCATTTTAAATTTTTTTGATGTCTCCATTTAGTCAAAAAGTTTAAAATATTGTATTTAAAAAGGTTTCACTATCAAAAGTTGATAAAAGTGCAATACTGAAAATGAATATGTTCTTGCATTATGACTAAGAAACTCATAATATGGATTCTAAAATTATAAGGATTATATAAAGTTTAAAATTTAGTTAATACTATTCATGACCTCTTTTATTGGCTTTTTTTTTGGTAAGTCATGGTGCAATTGAACTCAGTGTTGCGTGTAGTGCAAGTTATTGAATTATTTTGAAGAAATAACACACTATGAAATCTTGGGGTGTTACAGAGTGGGAATATAGTTAGAGTCAGTCCCTATCGTAGATTATTTTCCATTAGAACAGTACCGAAAGATGATTAGTCATTGGAAGAATAGCCAATTTATAGTATTAATCACATTATAGGTATTTAAATGAAAATTTTCATGTTTTTTTAATACTAATTATTGAATTTTATTTAGGATTCATCTGGAAGAAATAAAAAAACATTTATTTTAAGAAATACATCCACACATTGGGACATACTACAATGCGAGATCATGAGAGGCAGCAGGTATGATAGTTTATAATCTTTCTTTATGACTTGCACTTTCTATTGCTTCCTCCATAATTTATTTGATTTCTAAAGTTGTTATATAAATTTAGTTATGCAATTAATGTTTTTTTTGGTATACTATTTTTAATTATGGTTTCCTACATTCAATGTCATTGTAGAGGCATAAATTTAATATAGAAGGACGTGTGCCTCGAGCAAAACTATTTTTCTCAAGTAGAAAGAAGAAAGATGGAAGTGCGGTTAATGAACCGACTCAGTAGCAGATTGTAAGTTTTACTTTGTAGATTTAAAATTTTAATCTCTATTTTTTAACTTAATAATCTATTTATATTTGTAACAGTATGCTTTAGAGGCCCTTGATGCCTAGGAACCTGACAATTTTAGGCCAAACGATCACTTACATCAGGTGTTGGGAGATGAGCACCCTAGTAGAGTATGTTGCCGACCTGGGAAGAGTATAGTTCTGACGAGGTATTGGCCCTCCTCATGTATGAATTTTAGTGACACTGAGTTGTAGCAGGTTAAGGCATAGCCAGAACAGGCTGAGAAAAGGGCCACAGAGACGGCAGAACTGTCTGCTAGGGCAAACACTGCATTTATGAAACTGATGGAAGTTTTACATCTAACACTTCCACCAGAGGCCAGCACTGCTTGTGATGAATATATGTCATCAATTAATTCAATATATTGTGCACCAGGTGGTAGTTCTAGTGGTTGTCGAGATGATGGTGAGGAGGAGGCCGAGGCGGAGGAGGAGGAGGGTGAGGAGGAGGTCGAGGCAGAGGAGGAGGGCAAGGAGGAGGCTGAGGCAGAGGAGGAGGGAGATGAGGAGGTCGAGGGTGAGGAGGACAGTGGGGATGATGATGGGGACAATGATGAGGATGAGGGTGAGGGTGATGATGATGGTGATGATAGTGATGGTGATGAGGGATAGATTAATCTGTTACATTTTTGACTAATATTACTGACCTTTTATGTTTATTCATTTGTTGTGCCAGAATATATGTGTGATTAGGTAGGTCACATTATCTTTATTTTTTTATCTATAAATAACAAAACTTGACTTGATTATTTTTTATGACTGATTCACCCCTCCCCTAGACACCCCCACCCCTTGGACATCCCGTACCCCATGGACAGCCCTGCCACCCCCCGTGGACAACCCGCCCACCCCCTTGGATAGCCCCTCCCCCTGTGGAAAGCCCCCCCCCCCCACCCCCTGGACACCCCGTGCCCCCAGGACAGCCCCGCCCACCCTCAGGGAAAGCCCCCCCCCCCCCCGGACAACCCCTCCCTTGTGGACAGCCCCCCCACCCCCTGAACACTCCGTACCCCCTGGACAGCTCCTCCCACCCCCATGGACAGACCGCCCACCCCCCTGGACAGCCCCTCCCCCTATGGACAGCCCCCCCCCCCCCCACCCCCCTAGACACCTCGTACCCCTTGGACAGCCCCTCCCACCCCCGTGGATAGCCTGTCCACCCCCTTAGACACCCCCTACCCCCTGGATAGCCTGGCCACCCTATGGACAGCCCACCCACCCCCCTGGACACCCCATACCCCCTGGACAGCCCCGCCCACCCCCATGGACAGCCCGCCCACCCCCCCCCCCTGGACACCCCCTACCCTCCTGGACAGCCCAGCCACCCCCGTGGAAAGCCCTCTCACCCCCCTGGACACCCCCTCCCCCCGTGGACAGCCCCCCCACCCCCATGGACAGCCCGCCCACCTCCCCCTGGACACCCCTACCCCACGTGGCCACCCCCCCCCCCCCCCCGGACACCCCCTACCACCTGGACAGCCTGTCCACCCCTCTGGACAGCCCGCCCAACCCCGTGTACAGCCCGCCCACCCCCTAGACACCTCGTACCCCCTGGACAACCTCACCCACCCCCATGGACATCCTTCCCACCCCCCTGGATAGCCCAGCCACCCCCGTGGATAGCCCAACCACCCCCTGGACACCCCCACCCCCTGGACACCCCCCCACCCCCTGGACACCCCACCCCTTGGAACCCCCCCCCCAACCCCCTGGACACCGCCCCACTCCCCTGGACACCACCCCACCCCCTGGACACCACCCCACCCTGGACACCACACCACCCCCTAGACATCCCCCCCTAGACACCACCCCAACCTCCTGGACACCCCCATGGATATCCCCCCCCAACCACCCCGGACACCCCCCCCCCCCCCCGGACACCCCCATGGACACCCCCCCCACCCTTGACATCCCCCCCACCCTAACAGACATCCCCCCACACCCCTGGACACCCCCCACTACCACCACCACCATGGACACCCCCCCCCCCATCCCCTGGACACCCCGTACCCCCCTAGACAGCCCCACCAACCCCCTGGACAACCCCTCCCCCTATGGATATCCCCCCACCCCCTGGACACCCCGTACCCCCCTAGATAGCCCTGCCCACCCCTGGACACCCTTTACCCCCTAGATAGCCTCTCCCACCCCCCTGGACAGCACCTCCCTCTATGGACAACCCCCCACCCCCGTGGACAGCCCACCCACCCCCTAGACACCCCTACCCCCCATGGACAACCCTCCCACCCCCTGGACACCCCATACCCCCTGGACAGCCCCCCCCCCCCCCCCCACCCCCATAGACACCCCCTACCCCCTGGATAGCCCCCCCCCCCACCCCATGGACAGCCCAACCCACCCCCTTGGACACCCCCGACCCCTTGGATAGCCTCACCACCCCCGTGGACCCCCACCCCTACCCCCCTGGATAGACCCTACCCCCTGGACAGTCCCACACCCCCGTGGACACTACCCCGCCCTCCTTGGACTGCCCCCCCCCCCCCCACCCTCTGGACACCACCCAACCCCCTATAAACCCCCTGGAAATCCCCCCAACCTCCTGGACACCACCCCACCCCCCTAGACACCCCCATGGACACCCCCCCCCCACACACACACACACACCCCACCTCTAGACACCATCATCCCTCCAGACACCCCCACCTCCGAACACCCCCATCCTCCCAGACACCCCCACCCCTCTGGGCACCCCTACCCCCCTTGGACAACCACCCCCAAACCTTTGAACAGCCCTCCCAACCCCCTGAATTCTGAATTGAATTCTCTATTTATTTAATTAACTTATGAATTATGTGTTAATGGTGTATGGGTATACTTTTTGTATGTGTATACTTTCTGTAATTACCTTATGAATTATGTGTTAATTCTATTAGTGGTGTATGTAACTCTGACTATGATGGGCTCTCAGAAATGTGAGTGTCCTCTCACCTTTATAAGATGTCTCCACCAAAGAAATTGAAATGGGTTAGTTGGAAGAGTGGTTGTCATGTGAAGATTTAAATGGGGAAAACTATGTCGTGGTACATGTCATGGTTGGAAGACTCTACTATTTTTTATGCGATATTTCAGGTGTTTTTTTTCTATTTTAAGTGTTGTTTGCAACTATGTTTGTAGGTGTATGCAGTGGAGGGAATGGGTGGTTGTTGTACTATTTTCTGGAAAAACACTATACCAATAGTTTTAAACCATTGGTAAAGTGTTTTTAGAGAATATTTTTACCAATAGTTTGAATAAACCATTGTTAATACACTATACCAACGGTTCAAAACCATTGGTATACTATATTTCTAGAATATTTTTACCAACAGTTTGAAGGAACCGTTGGTAATACTATATACCAACGGTTTCAAACCATTGGTAAACTACATATAATCTATTTATACCAACAGTTGATAAACTGTTGTTATAAATATATATCGATGGTTTCTATAAAACTGTTGGCATACTGAAGTTTATAGTTCCATATACCAACTGTTATAGGAAAACCGTTGGTATAGGCCATTTGCAACGGCTTACTAGCCAACAGTTTTGATGCCTATACCAACAGTTTCAAACTATTTGTATATATTGTATTTCCAGTAGTGCATGGTGATGTTTTTCCATTTTCATATAGGTATGGGTTATGGTTGTATCATCCCCTTAGAATTTTTACTTTTATCCTTCACTTGCTAACATACAAGGCACTTTGATTTATATTTAGTGATCTCCTTCTTCATATTGTCCCACTAATAGTGCTCTCAGAGATCTCGATACAACTTTGTGCTACCTGAGTGGATGGAGAACGTCAATCTATGTGCATAATTCAAAATAAATTTCTTTATCACTAGATTTGATGGTATAAATTGTTGTGACCCAAATCTTATGACTCCTTCCTCATCAATTTTGAACACCGATGAATTCCCATTTTTGATAGTTTTCACCTTCTTCTGAATTTCCACATCATCTATTTTAGCATCCTTTATCTACTCTAAAAGGAATGGTTAAGCAATCATTTGAGAAAAGAATGATGATTTTTATTCCTTTATGATTCCCATGTACATCCTTTGAAAGTATAAGAAGATTTTATCCTTATCAATTATCATCATTGATAAAGATGTAGGATCCTTTCTACTTAGAGCCTCGTACACTTTATTTGCTTTACCAGGATGGTAGTGGATTTAATATTCATGATCCTTGATTATATATAACCATCTTCACTGGTGAATATTAATCTCCCTCTATGTGAATATATAATTGAGTCTCTTATGATCAGTATATATCTCACACTTCTCCCCATAGAGATAATACTGTCATATTTTCAATGAAAATATCCCAACGACCAACCCCAGATCGTATGTGGGATAGTTTTTCTCATGGAAATTCAATTTCCTTGAGGCTCAGGATATCACTTTATTATTTTTCATCAGTACACAGCCTAATTTTTTATTTAATGCATCATTGTATACCATGAATATTTCTCGACTTGTGCATAGTGTAAGTACTGGTGCAGTGATAAGCCTCTTTTTCAACACTTCGAAGTAGTCTTCACATTCACTGGTCCAGAAAAACTTCACTCCCTTCCTATTCAAGTTGGTTGGTGGGTTTGATAATCATGAGAAATTACTCACAAATCATCAGCAATACCCATCTAGACCAAGGAAACTATGGATCTCCATTACAAATGTAGGCCTAGGCCACTCCTTAATTGTCTTTATCTTAGAAGGGTCCACAGATATCCCTTTGTTGGTGATAACATGGCCCAAGAATGATACTTCCTCCATCCAGAGCTCTCATTTAATTTACATTTCATATATTTTATCCCTTTAAAAAATATTTATAATAGTATTCAAATTCTTCTCATGGTCCTCCTTGCTCATGGAGTATATCAAAAACTTCATTTATAAAGACTTCCAAAAATTTGTTGATGTAATCTCTAAAGACTCTATTAATTAAGTCCATTAAAATCTATGGATTATTAGTGATTCTAAAGGGAATCACTGTGAACTTATAGGGTCCAAAACTTATTCTAAAGGTGGTCTTGGGAATATCTACCTTATTCAATTTTAATAGGTGATATCTCGACTGAAGGTCTTCCTTAGAGAAATATTGGGCCCCGCATAGTTGATAAAACAAGTCATCTATCTATTTTAGGGGATACTTATTATTTATTTTGATTTTTTAGATCATGATAATTAATTTATAAGTGCATTGAACCATCCTTATTCTTGATAAAGAGGATTGGCGCACCCCATGGTGAAGCACTCGAGCATATAAAACCCTTATCAAGATTATCTTGTAACTACTTCTTTAGTTCTTCCAACATAATGGTGTCTATCCTATAAGGATTGTTTTATATGGGTAGATATATAGGTATATGTTCAATTGATAACTCAACCTCTTGGTCATGAGGAAAACCGAACAATTATTCAGGGAACACATTAGTGTAGTCCCTCATAATAGGCATGTCTTAAAGCATAATCATATCCTTTGTCTCAATCATTTGATTTGGATATACTTTCTCATAAGACAACATTATCCATTTTTGAGAAGAAGATTACAAAGGATATTCAACCTCCTCCTTACATTTGTATAAAATTAGAGGATGCCTTGGGATGTGAAGATTGATCTCCCTCTCCTGACAGTTAATGTTGGATTTATATAAAGAAAGATAATCTATTCCCAATATATATTCAAACTCCACCAAAGGAAGTAAGATAAAATTTAATGTGAGCTTCATTCCACAAACATTGACTGGGGAGTAGTCATATAATTTATATGCAATAATTTCCCCATTTTTTTGTTCTTATGAATAACTCAACCTCCATATTTTAAGTTGGTATTTGAGTAGTTATACTAAACTTTCAAGATATGAAAGAATACATAAAACCAGAATCAAATAGTATGATATCTATTCTTTAATGAATAACTAGCATACCTATCACCACATCATTTTCAGGATCCACCTCAATAGTAGTGATGGCATATTCCCTTTCTTGCTACCTTTGAGGTTATTATCATTTATTATCTCTAAAAACCCTTGGCTTAGGGTATTGGATCACATAATTCTTGTGTTCATTGTAGTTGAAACACTATGTTGTAGGTTGAGTGTTGACCTGAACCTTCCCTTCTTATTTTGTATTAGTGGGCTTCTTCAAATCCCTTCGGCAAAGATTAGTCTGATTCCCCTCTTTTCCACATTTGAATTATCTCCCAGCTCCCTTTATATAGTTCTTGGGATGCTTCTTCCCACACTTTTTACATGTGGTATGTTGAGTTTTCTTTACTCTATGGGATTAATCTTTTGATCCTCCCATATTAAACTCTATTTTATGCTTTTTATCTTCTATCCCACAAAATTACTGAGAGTCGCCAATCTTCATCTCAACCTTAAGGGAATAAGGGAAAATATTCTTATAGTTGTCAAAGTTTTGAATCAACAATGTTTTTCATAGACTCAACTTTAATCCACTGAATAAGCAATCCACCTTAATTTTAATGTTCATGAAAAAACCAAAGGAAAATCATTCAAGACTTGTAAATTTTTCCTCATATGCCCTAATAGACTCATCTTCCTTTTATTTCAGTCTGAGGAACTCCCTCTCCATCATAAGATGGAGAGTTCGGGGAAAAATATTTATCGAAAAATATTTTCTTGAATACTTTCCATTTCATGGAATAAATTTACTCTTTATACTTCATGTTTTTTATCAATGTCCACCGCTAATTAGCTTCCCTATCAAAATGATAAACTACCAACATCACTTTCTCTTATTTTGAGCATTGGAGGACTGAGAATATCTTCTCAATGGAGTTAATCCATTATTCTGTGATGAGGGGATTAGAAGATCCACTAAAGGTAGAATTCATTTTTCTCATAAAGGATTATATCGCAACTTGAGGAACCAGATAGATGTATTTTTCCTCCTCAGCCTTGGGCGCATTTTATTCAAGGGACTGTCGCCTCATCTTGGCTCCTTACCCACATTAAGACCAATGGAATGTCACCCTCTAGACCAAGAGTATCCCAACCAAGCTGAAATTACTCACCTGGAGGCTTTGGCATGGTGTAGTTTCCATGGATGAAAACATCCGGAAATGTGGAATCTCCATGTCCTCTCGTTGCTTGTGTTGTGTTGTGCATAAAGAGGAGAGTAGTGATCACCTCTTCTTCGAAGGTGAATGGGCTCAGGAGGTCTGGATCCACTTCAGCAGATTTACTGCTATCCAGGCACACCCTCTTTTGGCTTCCCCCTTCTTCGAGCATTGGTTTAGTGGATCTAGGAATACAGGGGTGGAATGTCTAACCAAAGCATTAATTATCCATGTAGGTTTTTGGAGAATCTGGAAGGCGCGGAATAGAGCATAGTTCGTGGGAACTGTTTCCACCGGGAGATCCATTATTGCTCGTACCTGAAGTTTGTTGCTTGATCTGACTAAAATTATTGATAACTGGTGGGATGATCCCTCCCTCCAGTTTCTGAAAACGGCATCCCAGGCAAATCCTGCTCCCCCTATTGCCCGTGTCCAGTGGATCAGATGGTAACTGTCATGCTTAGGACTGAAACTGAATACCGATGGATCTTGTATTGTGGGTGTTATGTGAGGCGGTGGGGTGATCCACGACTCTAGAGGCACCTTCATGTTGTCTTTCTCAGTGTACCTTGGAAGTGGATCTTCCCTGTAAGCGGAGGCCCATTCCTTTCTATCAGTCCTTACCCTCTCTAGTCAAGGCAGTATTAAGATTGCGGAAGTAGAAACTGACTCTCATATTCTCTTCAAATCGCTTTTGGGAACCAGCCAAGTTCCCTGGTCAATCACATACCCCATAAGGAAGAGTCGTGGTCTTATCTCCAACACCATCTGGTTGAGTCACACACACCATGAGGGCAACGAGGTGACTGGTCATATGGTGAAGCTTGCGGTGCATGGTTCGGGTACGTCCTGTTTCTACAACATTAACCATTTGAATACCGAGGGGGTTAACCTTATTAGAGGGGATGCCCTCAGTCCCCATTACTTTTGTCCCCCCTAGGCCACTCTCTCTCAATGTACACTTTGAATCTTGCCTTTTTAAATAAAGAATTGATGATGATTAAGGAAATAATCACATTGGTTGTTGGTAAAGGTTCTCCAATTTCCCTCTATTAACTAAAAAATAAAAAATAAAAGTATGGGTTTTAATACTTAGCTAATGAGAATATAAAAATATAACTACTAACTTAGAAGGGATGACATATAAATGAAAAGTATATCCTAACTTATAATTCCCTAAGCTTTAATATATGTTATCAATGGTGATAGAATTATCCCTAGGGTTCTTAGTAAAGTTTTTTATTCCTAATACCCAAAAATAACTAGATCATGCCTATGATACCAATTATAGTGACCCAAGACTTTTACACATATTATTACATGATTTTAGGTATAAATATTCATTAAATACAAACCACGGATTGAAAATCCTAGTTTATTTGGAAGACTAGGTACCTAATTATACAACATGATACTAGAATAAAACATCATTTTAGTAATTTTTATAATGATCTTATAACTACCTTTGATCTCATAAAACTTAATAGGATAACTTGGGGAAGACATAGACAAAATAGGTGATCTAAAAATCCTAATAAGGGATAAAACATAGAAATAAAGTAGAGAACGAGAGTTAGAAAGAAACCATGATAACATAAAAGGAATGCTTCATGAATAAACATATGGTAGGATAAAATATGGAACATGGAATCATAAGATCATGGAAACATAATAATGTTGAAGCAACATATATCATGACACAAACATGAGTTAAGGTTAACTAACCAGATGATATCACATGGTGGATAGAGTCCCATTATGGATTAGGTTTACTCCCTAATCTCATACATAATGTCTCATGAGAATAAAACATTATCCAATGTATTGGAGTTCTATATGGGCACACCCATCAGAAAATGTACATGCATATGTGTGTCACATAAAAAAATAAAACATAAGGAATAAGCATAAGGGTTACCCATGGAAATAAATGGGTTTTGTAATCATGTAATAAGGCATAACCAGAGGGTGTATCATAATGGTATCCATGAAATAAGGGATTTAAATCATTCTTGGACATTCATAAAGGAAAAATAATAATATATTGTGAATAAATATGTCCAACTTAAGTGAAAATGTAAAAAAGAGTGGTTAGGTAACTTTAGAAATGTGCCACTTAAGCGCAATTTTAGAGAAAAGAATGAAGAGGCTTTAAAGAGGATAAAGGAATAATTATTTCCATAAAACTAGAAATGAGCTAAAATAGTTTTTCATGATAAAAGTACTGATTTTATTAAGTATGGGTGTCTTAAAACATTTTACGGAGTGTACTTGAAAAGAGGTGAGAAGTTCTCTTTAATCAGGTTTTCATATCAAGAGGAATTGGGAAGAGAACCTTTTAAAACATGTATTTATTCATAAAATAAAGATGAATTTAGCTATATATATTTTTTGAACATATATATAGAATATAATAAAAATATATAAGAATACTAAAGATATAAATTGAGACAAAGAGAGATAAATCATAACCCAAAGGAAATATGGAGGTTCAGAAAGATCCCTTACCTTATTTCTAAATGCATTATACACTTGATCTTAATGTCATAGATAAAAAAATTAGATTCATTAATTTATATTTGATTTATTATAATTTTATTATGTAAAGACCCATAAAATTCAAGGAAATTTTTATCATAATTTTCTTGGGAATTTTACAAGAGCGCAGTTTCTGACGTCACCTGATTCCGAAGCCCGGTGTGCCCGAAATCATTTTTTGAAGTTTGGCTTGGGTACGTTCAGTGAACGAACGAGCGGGTTTTTCTAACTTTTGAACCGGTGCTCGGAATCGAATTCTGAGGGCACCGATGGAATCACAGCACCGGTATTTTCTTAGAAACGCCTTTTTCGGAGTTGCGTTTGCTCGGGTGTGGTTTTTAATTTTAGGGGTTAAGTTAAGAAATAAAATAAAAGTGGTGCAACACTTTATTTTATTTCACTTAAAGACACTTAAGCTAAGTTAAGCGGATAGGGTGGAACCCAAAATATCCTACCCACTTGGTAGGATATTTTTGAGGTGGGGCCCGCACGAGCCCCACCATTTCTTCCCTCCTAAGTAACGCACCTGAAACCCCCTCTTTAATGAAAGTCAATCGTGCATTTTTCTGGTTAAGAAACACCCCATTAAATTGGGCAGTTAAATTGTTACAATTAATTCTTCAAATTAATTGTTCATTTCTTATCTTTTGAATTTCAAAAGCTTAGGTTGATAATAAAATAAGTGTTGGACTTATTTTATTATTGTTGGGGTTTGTGTTGTGTTAAACCTTTGGGAGAACAAGGAGAAGATTCTCCATTCTTCGACGAAGAACGCACCACCGCCGACGAAGAACGCGAAGAACGCACCACCGCCGACGAAGAACGCTAATCTCCGATGGCGGACGACGGTGAGTGACGCCTTCCTCAGAGATCACCTAACGCCAACGGCGATTCTCTTCTTCCGCGACAATCTTCTTCTTCGGCGGCAGACCTCTTCTTCCGCGACGGTTAATTCCGCGACGAACTCTCATTCGACAACAACGTTGAGGTAGGGATTTATTTTATTTGTTGGTTCGTGAAATCTTCTGTCGCTTCTCCTTTTCTTTGAACCGCCTGTTATCGTGATAACAGGAGGAGGTCGGACCGCACGAACACGGCCGAAACTCCTCCCCTTTTTTTGGTTGTTGGTTTTGTTGCGGCGATCAAGGCAACGCGGTGCCGAAGCACCGTACGGAATTTTTATAAGGGAAGGGGGAGGAGCGTGGCGCCGTCACGCCGCGCCGTTGAAGACGAACCAAGACGCGGCGCCGTCACGCCGCGCCGTTGAAAACGAACCAAAGATGTGGCGTCGTCACGCCGCACCGGAGAACCACTAAAGTACTGTGGCCGGAGCGGGGCCGCGGAAGAGGGGCGCGGTGCCGTCGCGCCGCGCCGGACGAACCAAGGCCGCGGCCGGTTTTGGGCCGCGGCGGAACAGCGGAACCGGCGGCCGGTACCGGGCCGCCGGCGTCGGAGCAAGGGGACCAGCCTTGCCGGTCTCGTGGCGGCAGAAGCCGGCCGGCCGGAGCGGGTCGGCCGGACGAAGCGGCCCCATTAAGGGGTTGCGGTTTACTTCACGCGGGGGCAGTGCCCCCCACCCCGAAACGGTTCGGCCGTTCGGCCGAACACCTGGCGGCGCGCCAGCGCGCCGCGCGCCGGGCGGCTGCCCTGGCCGGTCCGCCGAACCGGACCGCCAGGCTGGGCCGCGCCCAGTCGGGCCGGGCCGGACCCAGACCCGGTTCTGGTCACCCCGGTTCGGGCCGACCCTGGGGGTATCGGGCCGGGTCGGACCGGGTCCGAACCCCCTATTACCGAACCATTCTGGTCTATCTCCCATAACTTGACCTACGGGCCTCTGATCGATGCATCGTCGGTTGAGATGCGATCCTTGGATTGAGACGGTCGTTTCAGTATATCGCACTCAAGGTTTCGGAATACTTTGGGTTCAGCCAGGTTGGTTCGTACACGAAACCAACCGGGCCCTCGGAGCGTAAACGCTCATAACTTAAGCTTCGGACGTCCGATTGACGTTCCGTCGACTTTGATGGATTCTTCTAAGTGAGATGGATCTTTTGGATTACTCCGCCCGAGGTTTGGACGCAGGTGGAGTGCAGTCGGTTTGGTTTTGCCTTAAAAACCAATCGGGCCCCTGGAACGAAAAAGCCAATAACTCTCAGACCGGGCGTCCGATTGACGCGCCGTCTGCGACATTGAGTTCCTATTGACGATACGGAACTTTTGGATACATCAACTCCGGAATATGTTTCAGTTGATGTATCAGCCTCTCGGCTCGTGGAGCGGACCCTCCCGAACGAGCTTGCTGTGTGCGGAAACCCTAGAGCTGGTTGTGACTACGACGACGATTGTACAGAGATCCTCAGTGGACTCGACGGCGACGACTACAGCACTCAGCGATCCTACGTGGATCAGTGCTACAGATCCTGTGTAGGTCCGATCCTATGTGGGTCAGTGCTCAGCGGTCCTGTGTGGGCCAGTGCCTACAGATCCTGTGTGGGTCCGATCCTGTGTGGGTCTTTGCGGGGGTTAGTTACCTATCGATCCTTTTTGGGTCAGATCCTTTGTGGGTCATTGCGGGGGTTAGTTACCTATCGATCCTGTGTGGGTCATATCCTTTGTGGGTCATTGCGGGGGTTAGTACCTTTCGATCCTTTGTGGGTCCGACGGCTTAGATGAATCAGTGGCTATATCTGATCATCTCTATCGTCATACGAAGAAGTTTACCTGTGTGAGCTGAATCCTGTTTTTCTTTCCTATGTGGATTGTGTTGTGTTATCCTGTGTGGATTTATGTTTTTCTTTCCTGTGTGGACTGGGTTGTATGTGGGCTCGAAAGTTGGAGCGTACTGGAATTGATGACTTTGTTATATGTATGGGCATATACCTAAGTAGTGTCGGATGTTACTTCGTGATTGTATCTTTCCTTTGTGGTTTATCCATTGTGGATTCTGGGAGACCTCCGGGGGTCTCGGGGTCCCTACTGAGTAGCTTATACTCACCCCTGCACGGGCTATGCCTGCACTACGTTGTGTTGGTTGCAGATGACGGACAGCGCTGATCATGGTTGAGTCTTGCGGAGCAGGACGGTACCTGGAGGTGGACCACTAGGCGGATGTACTCGGAGCGGTCGACTGGACCCGAGGAGCAGTGGAGGCTATATGTACTCACCCTTCAGGTGGGACTTCCAGTGGACGGCTCGACGTTGCGGCATTAGTTTCAGTTGCTGTTTTTCCTTTCCAGTTGTACTTTACTTTCAGTTTGGGTTTGTATACTGGCCCACTTACTTTTCTGCACTTACTGTTGTACCCAGTTTTTACTTAGTGTTTACTTCTACTTCTTGCTTGCTCTGTGGTGTTTGTTTACTTTACAAAGGCAGTGTCTTCTCTTTTTACCAAGAATTACGCCTTGGTGCTAGTCGCCAGCTCCTGGCCTATGGAAGGCTGGCTTGGGGTAGTCACAACACAGGCCCCGAGGACGTGTCGTGACATATTAGGTTAATTTATGGCCATTTTTATGAGTTATAAAGTTCAATTTTGTTGTTCTGAGAGCATTCATTTCATGGTTTCATGGTCGGATCACTTGTGTATAATTATGGTAGTTCTTATCAAATGGGAATACTACTATATAATTTAAATGAAATGGTATTCATACACTACAAAAAATTTAAATCTCCTCGTTTATCATTTTTTTCGACATGAGGATGATTCATTTAATAAAACTTTATTAATAAATGTTTAGTTTAATTTTGCGGTTTTTCCGACCATCACAAACTAGTTTTTTTTTATTTAACGTTATGGCCAAATACTCTTTATATAATGTGATACCACATATAATATAAATATTTATTTCATTTTAAACAATTATAAGTGAATTTAAATCTTCCATTGAGGTATTAGTGGAAAATGAAAACTCATCATCCATGGAGGTGATCAACCTACACAATATGGACAATGGTTTCAATTTTCTTCGAATGAATAGAGATGATACAAAAGGTGGATAGAAGATATTAAATTCAAAATATAAAATTCCATTATATACATGATACTGTAATTATTATTATATTTTGGATAAATTATTCAAGGAGAAGGTATAAGAAGAAAAGAAATTAAAAGAGGTGGTCTGAGAATGTTACCTCTTGAATATCACCACCATGAAGGGCTCTTAAAGGAACTTGGAATTGAAATTTTTGTGAGAACAGTATCACTTGGACATGGGGAGAGTGTGGAGGATAGGTTTTGATAAATATTTTTTTAATATTCAAGGCTTAGAAAGTGCAAGGAGATGGGGTGGGGAGGGGTGTGATTTATAAGGGTAGAAAAGGGGTGTTTTTTATTATTATATTAATTATTTTATTATTTTGGCCAAGAGTGTCAATAGTATTGATTATTATTACTATATAAAGTAAATAGTTCATGTCATTTAGAACTAATGGGTGCTTACATCATCCATGACTCAAAGATTCATGTATTTGGATTATAATGTTAAATATTGTAAATTATTGTATTTCACTACTCACCAAGAAACCACCTATTTTAGAAAAATACCAAAAAATCACCCTAACCATTTTATGATGTGTAGATTTCAAAAATGGAATTAATTTTATTTAAATAATTTTTTAAGATCCTATATTTTTTCAAGTATATCTCTCTCATAGTTTTTTGTTAATCTTTTCTTTCAGTTGTGTTTTTATTGTAAGAGTTTGTCATTTGATTAAATGCAATATTAGGGTGCAAGTGAACTTGATAATGATTGGAGAGTATCCATGAGAAGATATTTTTTGGAGAAAATGTCCTAAATTTTAGGGATGTATGTTTTTTTGAAATTAATGGAGTCCAAGTATAAATTGGTTAAGCGTTTCATGGGTTCTTAGTGAGTTGAGAAACTTTAAAAGAGGTTCAGTTTGTTTAAAATGGAAAATGGGATGAAAAATCAACTTTAGAACATTTGAATGTCATGTAAAGGGATTACACATCATGTAAATATTATAAGGTTTTAATAAAATGAATTTGAGGTGATGTATTTTTCAACGTGTTCCATTAAAAACATTTGCACGACATGTAAATACCCAACCTGTTGTTTTAAACATGTTGTGTGGCTGGAATTTCATTTTTTTTTTCTGCATCTCTTCTCCTCTCGATCCTAGGGTTTTCTCTGGTTAATTTTGGGGTTTAAAATTCCCTTCTATACATCCCATTTGTGTGAGCCATCTCTGGAAAGTCTTTTCAGTTAGGTTTTTTACTTCTCTTCCTTCTTCTCCAACTGTTACAGTGAAATCCTTTGACCAATTGCATTGTTGGTTTTTATCTTGATCAATTTTGATCTAGGAACCTATTTTCAATCATATGTACCTTATTCCTCATGGTATTTTACCATTAGAAGCATTTTTTGATCATCGGTTAAAGTTGGGGGTCTAAATCTTTTCCCTATGCTTTGATAATTGCCAAGTTTATGCAATAATGTCATTGCACCATCATTGTTTGCACCCAAATTAATTAAATAAATGAATGGAATTATTCCTTGAAGTCTTTTGGTTTCAAATGGATTTTAAATTGGATTATGGATTCCCATGGTGTGAGAAAACCATGTTTATAATTTAATAGTAAAATGGCTTAAAATATGTTTAGCATGACATGTAACCTCAGGAGATTTCTTGTTATAGAATCCCAAAATTGTGGCTTATTGCTTATTGATATAATTTTTAATCAATTGTGAATTGAATTTCAAGTTGAATATAAAATAAGAATGGTAATTATCATAATTAACCATTGATAATTGTGATGTGATATTGTGATATACATGCTATATGACAGGAATTGTGTTCCATGCTATAATGTTTATATATTAGGCTTGGCCCTGACACTTGCACACTTATATGTTATAATGATGATAATGAGTGGGATTGTCCCAATATCATGCTATAATGATTATAAAGAGCAGGTTATTCCCAATTCCATGTTGTAATTCTTATAGGGCTTTAACCCCATAATGTTGTAATGCTTATAGGGATTTGACCTAGATTTTTGTGACTATACCATGGTTATATAGTTTTGGTTGGCGTGGTCATAAGATATGATCATAGATATTATGGCATGGTGCTGAAACATATTATTTTACCTTGGTTATATGGTTGTGGTTGGCATGTTCATAATACATACTCAGAGTTCTAGCATGGAGCCAAAGTGGGTTGTTGTGGTCTTTTATTAATTTTTAAATTAATTAATACACCTGGTTATCACATTATTTTATACACTTCTTATCATACTATTTTTTTTTAGACATGGTGGTGTATACCTATTGATTTATACTCACACCTTATTTGGAACACTGTTTGGTACTCAAGAAAATTATGTGGATGCAGGTTTGGACAAGGGAAAAGGACCTTGTAGTTGAGTGCTTGTTTACGAATGGGATGGAGTTTGGAGATGGGACCAACATAGGGTTTGGGACCCCAAGACTTTGAGTCTTTTATTTGATTCTTCTATTCTTTTTCTTGTATTTTCCTAGCATGACATTTAGTTACATTCCAGCATGTCATTACATTATTCCTTATTTATTTATTATATTATTCAGTGGGTTTTTCTATTATCTTCCACTATGTATTCACTTTGATTATTTCTGTTTTATTATGAATTATTCTACTATTATGAAACTTCATACCAAGGGGTATAGTCTCCCCACTGTACTTTTCACACCCCCACTACTAGTCAGCAGCCTATGAAATATGGGGAGGTATGCTTGAGGTCACGAAACCAACCCTTTCCAGCCATGTGAGAGAGTTCTAGATTGGGGGACATTACAAAGTGGTATCAAAGGAGTGGGTTTTTCTTTTCTCCTGCTTTACTAAATGGGAAAGGTAGAAAGGATACCAGGATGTGTTGGGACTTTGTAATTAGCTTGTGCATGGGAGTATCTAACCCATGTACAGGGGGAAATTTGAGTACCTATGGATGGGATTGTTGTTTTTGTTGTGTGCTTATTATAGTGGATGTTATTTCACCATGGGTGATTCACATGTTGTGTGAGGTTATTGTTTTATGATGTTATGGTTTCTTGATATTGTACTTGTGACTTGGTATAGAACTATATGAGAATACATGCATCATAATAGGCACATAGGGATATATTGACATACATTGTTCATGATATGGGCATATCTATTTTTACATGTGATAAATACTTTCATGTAGAGTTGTGACATGAGATGTCTATTTCATTAGATAAATGAAATGAGTTGTTTTGTCATTCTAAAATACTTATAATACATTTCTAGAGAGACCAAGTGTTAGTGGTTCTTAGTTGTAGTCACCTATTTTGGTTAACCTTATTGCTAGCCAGTTCTCTATGGTGTGCATTTGTCTTATAGAGAAAATGTCTCCTTGTCATCTTTGACTTGAGCATCAGGACAGTGGCATTTAGCATGATCCTAACATATTTGATCTAGAACTTTCTATGGTTCCTAAGGACCAAATGGATGTTCATCTTCACAATAACTTCTTTAGGGTCATGTGATCCATGGAAAAGGGAGACTGTTCATATTGGTCCTTCGATGTCTAAGCTGAAAAAATAGTTCCAACTGTAGCATTCGCCAATGTTTACTGGGTAAGGGGGACTCGAGGCAGTTTATTTTTGGATTGATTTGGTCCATAAAATATTCAATCATCTTGAGACACCCACGGATAGGAGGTTGAATCTTGTTTTTTATATGCTACGTGGACCTTCCAAGTGTTGGTGGGATATTCTAGAGGAAGCTGGGCAATAGGATAATATATCTTAGAAGGAATTTAAGACAAATTTCCTAATCTATTTATATCATAAGACATTAAGGGATGAAAAATCATGTGAATTCATGCATCTGACACAAGAGGGTTTTTCAGTGTTGGACTATGTTGGAAGTTTTACTCACCTACAGCACTTTGCACCATCTTTGGAAGCTGATGAGATCTCTTGGGAAAGGCGTTTCCAAGATGGTCTTTGTTATGAGATTAGGTCATAGGTAAATGTTTTCCATTTAATCATATTTGAAGACATGATGAATCAGGCACTCATCAAAGTAAGGGAATTTGAGATAGGCCTCAGCAGTGGCCAGGCTATTTCAGTAGGGAGATCTGGGGGTTATTCATTGATTGGTAAGAAGCTTAATTATGACAGTTTCTGCCAAATCAGTAGTGGGAAGAGCAGTCATGGCAGTGGAAAACCATCTCAAGATTGTGTTTCATTCTAGTGTTATCAGTTTGGAAATTTTGGCCACAAGTTCTCATGGTGTCCTTACCCCGCTATCGAGTGTCGTATATGTGGAATTCTAGGTCATCTTCCTAGAATCTGTGAAAAATTTCCATATCATACTAGTGGTAGATAATTAGGATAGGCACTAGAGTTGGGAAGAGGCGTAGCTACCCCTCAACAGGCTGGTAGATGGAGTTCCATAAGTCGTTCAGGATGAGGGAGGGGACGTGGTACCCCAGTTCATAAGTAGTAGTACTAGGCAAGGGAAATATCTTAGGTTAGTCAGACTGGAGATCATAGTATAGGGAAAATTCAGTTACATGTTATATAGACTACTATGGCTATCGTGGATGTCAGACCGTCTACTGTCAGAGGTACGATGCTTGCATCATCTACCTTAGCTTATGTTTTGTTTGATACAAGAGCATCACATTCCTTTCTATATACTCTTTTTTAAAGTGGTTTTAGATTGGATTTGGAAATATTAGATGGTGTTTTAACCATTGACACACCATTGGGATTGTGGTCAAAGAATATCAAATGTTGTAAGATGTGTTCTCTAGAGATAGGTGGTTACCGTTTCTTTTGAGAACCGTTCATGCTAGAAATGGCAGGCTTCGACTTGATTCTTGGTATGGATTGATTAGTTATATACCACGTTCATACCAACTATTATAGGAGGATAGTTAATTTTATATCTCTATAAGGAGGCATCTATACTCACTAGGGTGAGTGGGATCTTCAAGTTGGTCGTACGGGATCAATTCAGTTCAGATTGGATTGTCTCGTGGCTCAGATCATCGGTCTTTCTCAAGATAATAATGGAATATAATAGGATTTTTTCCTCTAATGGTAGACCATTTTTAGGATGTTTTCCCTGATGAGTTCTATGGATTACAACTCAATCAATAGATTGAGTTCACGATCGAGTTGGTGTTGGTAACAGAGTAAGTTTATATCCTACCTTACCGAATGGCACCAACAGAGCTTCAGGAGTTGAAAGTTTAATTGGAAGATATGGAATCTAAAGGATTCATATGGCCAATTACATCTCCTTGGGGTTCTCTAGTTCTCTTTTCCAAAAAGGCTTATGGATATTTGTGCTTATGTGTGGTTTATCAGAGGTTTAATCAGATGGCAGTTAAGAACCGGTATCATCTTCCATGAATTGATGATATTTTTGATCAGTTGATAGGTGATAAGATATTCTACAAGATTAAATTGAGATTAGGATATCATCAGTTAAGGGTGATACTATCATACATACCTCAGATACTGTGTAATGTGATGCATCCAGAGTTGATTCTTATGATAGATCTTTTCAGGAGCTAAAAGAATGGATGAACTTAGCACCTATCCCCACTTTACCTATGTCGGGTAAAGCATATACTATGTACTGTGATGCATCCAGAGTTAGACTCAAAGTAGTTCTAATGCAGGAGGATCGTTTGTTTTCTTATGGATCCAGGTAGCTGAGACAGCATGAGAGAAATTACCCTACTCATGATCTGAATTTAGTGGCAGTGGTACATTCCCTGGGATGTTGGAGACGCTATCTCATGGGTGAGAGGTTTGTGGTGTATGTGGATCACAAAATCCTCAGGTACATCTTTTCTCAATAGGGCCTAAACCTTGGGAAGAGGAGGCGGGTTGAGTATCTATAATATTTCAACTTTGAATTGGATTATACACCAGTAAATGGAAACTTCATTACAGATGATTTGAGATGAAAGACACATACATAGGTAGTATGATATTCCTATGATGAGTGGTGGATAATGGCCCTTTTTACAGACATGCATCTGGATGGTCAAGAGTCTCAAGGACGAGTACCTCGGACTTCAACATATATTATACCCATTCTTTTGGACTAAATTAAGACCGAGAAGTTGTCTAATCCAAAGGGCTCGGTTATGAGATAAAAATTATATGGTGGGAAGACGCTATCAGGATGGTCTCTCAACAATGGAAATTATCTTCTTTTTCATGGTTGAGTATGGGTTCCTACGTGAGGAGCTGATGAGGGAGTTTCATACCTCTAGATGGGCGATGAATCATGGCTTAACAAATATCTATGGTGATCTCCATAGACAGTACTGGTGGTCATGAATGAAGAAGAAGGTGGCAAGATTCATGGATAGATTCTTCACTAGTCAGCAGGTGAAAGTCGATCAGAATAGGCCATCTGGGATTTTGTAGCATTTACCCATTACTGAGTGTAAATAGGATGATTTCATAATGTATTTTTTGATATGAATATCTAGTACTACCTAAAATAATGATGTTGTGTGGGTTGTTGTGGATCGACTGACTAAGGTATCCCACTTCTTTCCTATTAGGGAAACCTCCATAGTTGATTATCTAGGCAATCTTTATGTGTGTGAGGTGGTTCGGTTGCACAGAGTTCTAAGGAGTATCATTTCTGATAGATATCCTCATTTCACATCATGTTTCTAGAAGGGTCTTTAGAAAGCCCTAGGATCATGAGTTCTTTTAAGCATACCTATCATCCATAGACTGATGGTCAATCTGAGTGGACTATTTAGGTTATGGAGGATATATTACAAGCCTATGTTTTTTATTTTGGTGGATCATGGGAGAAACCTATAGCACTCATAGAGTTTTAATATAAAAATAGCTTCTAGGAATTGATCCAAATGAAACGTTTTGAGGATTTGTATGGAATTCCATGACATTTCCCTCTTTGTTGGCTAGAGGCGGGTGAGTTAGCACTTGTTGGGCCTAGTCTTGTGTATGAGACATCTGAATTGGTTCAGTTGATCAGACATTGGTTGGTGACCATGAAGAGCAGGTGGAAATCATATGCTGACCATCAGAGATGACCTCTATAATTTGAGGTTGGTCAAAATGTTTTCCTTCAAGTATCACCTAGATTAGGGAAATGTTGTGTCGAGAAATAGGGAAAGCTAGCACCTAGGTTTGTTGGGCCATTTGAAATAGTGGTAAGGGATGGTCCAGTGGTGTACCATTTATCCCTTCTATAGTGATACAGTTTCATGTACGTTGTATTCCATGTTTCATAACTATGAATATATCATCCAGACCCTTCCCATGTGATAGACATAGCAGGAATCAAGCTTTGTGATGATGCGTCCTTTGAGGAGCATATGATATGGGTTGTGAATCATAGTGAGAAATATCTTTAGGGTAGGACTGTACTTTTGGTTTGGGTGTGGTGGAAGCATGCGCAAGTTTAGGAGGAGACCTGGGAGAGGGAGTCTGATATGTGAACACAGTGGACAGACTTGTTCGTTGATACCTCACATTGGTGCTTGGAGCAGCTTGGGGATGAGCTGTTATAAAGTGGGGAGGTTGTAAGATCTCATTTTTTTTAGGTACATATCTCTCTCAGTTTTTCATTAATACTTTCTTTTGGTTTTGTTTTCATCATAATATTATATTGTTTGAATAAAAATAGTCTTGGAGTGCAAGGAAACTTGAGAAAGACTGGAGAGTATCCGCAAGGAGAGCTTTATTGGAGAAAATTTCCTAAAGTTTTAGGATGTATGCTTGTTTGAAATTAATGGAGTCTAGGTTTAAATGGATTAAGTGTTTCATAGGTTCTTGGTGAGTTGAGAAACTTTAAAATAGGTTCAATTTGTTTAAAAAGAAAAATGGACTAAAAAACAACTGCATAATATTTACACATCATGTAAAGGAATTACATATTGTGTAATTGTTCAAAGGTTTTAATAAAATAAACCTGAGGTGATGGATTTTTTAGTATATTCCATTAAAACATTTACACGACATGTAATCATATAACATGTCGTGTAAATGTTCGACCTGCTATTTTAAACATGTTGTGTGGATGAATTTTCATTTTTTTGATACAACTCTTCTCCTCTCAACCCTAGGGCTTTCTCTATGTGATTTTGGGGTGCCAACTTCCCTCATGTATGTCTCATTTATGTGAGAGATCCTTGATAAGGTTTTTTGGTTAGGTTTCTTCCTTCTCTTCCTTCTTCTCCAACTATTGAGGTGAAAGCCTTTGACTAATTATATTTTTTTTATCTTGATCGGTTTTGATCTAGGAACCTATTTGCAATCATTTTCACCTTCTTCCTTTTTGTTATTTACCATTATAAGTGTTTTTGGATCATCGGTTAAAGGTCAGGGGGTCTAAATCTTAACCCTGTGGTTTGATAATTTCCAATTTTATGAAATAATGTGATTGTGCCATCATTGTGTGCACCCAAATAAATTAAATAAATAAATGGAATTATTCTTGGAAGTCCTTTGGTTTCGAATGGATTTTTAATCGGCTTATGGATTTCCATGGGGTGAGCAAACCATGTTTATGTTTGAATTGGAAAACGGCTATAGTATATTTAGCATGACATGTGACCTAGGGTGATTTATTGTTAAAGAATCCCTAAATTATAGCTTATTGCTTATTGATATAATTTGTAATCAATTGTGAATTAAATTTCATGTGTCATATGAAAGAATAATGGTAATTCACATAATTAACCATTAAGAATTATGATGTGATATTGTGATATCCATTCTATATGATAGGAATTGTGTTCCATGTTGTAATTATTATATATCAGGCTCAGCCTTGGAATGTGTACACTTATATTCTATAATGTTGATATTGAGTGGTCTCGACCCAGTACCATACTGTAATTCTTATAGAGAGCGGGCTATGTTCAATCCCATACTGTAATTCTTATAGGGATTTGACCTGAAATGTTGTAATGCATATAGGGATTTGACCCAAATTTTTGTGGTTATAGCATGGTTATATGGTTATGGTTGGCATGGTCGTAAGACATGCTCAGAGATATTTTTTCATGACACTGAAGCTGGTTATTTTACCTTGGTTATATGGTTGTGGTTGGCATGATCGTAAGAAGTGCTCATAGATATTCCGACACGGAGACAAAGTAGGTTGTTGTGGTATTTTATTAATTTATAACTTAATTAATACACCTTGTTATCACTGTAGACGCCAGAAAAGTCCGTTGTTCCCAAACGAAGCTCCGGATGCGGAAAGCGAGGTCATATTTGGAGTCAGAAGAATGTTTCGGAGGGCCCGGAGGTCTTGCGCGGAATTTTGGAGACCTGCGCGCAAAGTTGATGAGCCGCGCGCAAACCTCCCGGGATGCGCGCAATGCGTTGGGCCGGCGTGCAATTTTGCGCGCCCGTGGCCCGCGCGACTCCCTTGCGCGCCGGGCCCGATTCTGCGCCCACGAAGAGAATTTCGCGCCCGCGAACTGGATTCCGCGCCCAGGGTTGCCTATAAATATAAGGTGACCCCCGACGTTTTGAAGGTTGCCAGAATTCGAAAGGTCTCTCGTGCGCGCAATCCAACCCCTTCCGCGCGCAATGCCGACCTTCAGGTAACCTTTTTTCTTTCGCGCAAGAAAGCCTCGGGGTTCGCCTTCGCGCGCAATCCCTTTGGCTCCTTTCCTTTGAATAACCCCACACTCAAAGGCATTTGCGCGCAAAAGAAGCCTCTTGCGCGCAATTGCCCCAGGGTGCGCGTAATCCAACCCGATTGCGCGCACCCCCCATTTTCAAAGTGGCCATTCGATTGAAGAATGAGCCGTTGCCCCCGCGCGCTATCCGAAGCCCGGTGCGCGCAATCTCTATCATTCGCGCGCAAAGTGCTAGCCCAATTGCGCGTCAGCCCGTCCATTTGCGCGCCGACCCGCGGTATTGCGCGCAAAGCTCCTCTTTTGCGTGCAAACCGCCAGGGTCGCCCCCTTTGACCCCCTTTGGGTACCCGCCTGCGTGGCGCCTGATGACCCTCATCCCGGGTGCCCGCACTGTGCGTAGTCTTTCCGTGCGGCCCTCCAGGCTTGCGCGAAGTGACACGGACCTATCGGCGGCTTCAACGTCCTGCACGACGTTAAACTGCATACGTCCAACATGACGTTAAACTGTGCCACGTCCGCGCTGCAAGACGTTAAACTGCCAGGCGTTTACGTCCCGCACGACATTAAACTGCACCATCGTCCGCGCTGCAAGACGTTAAACTGCCAAGCACCTTCGTCCTCAACACACGACGTTAAACTGTACTTCGTCCGGCAAGACGCTAAACCGTCTGCTTCGTCCTCAACACACGACGTTAAACTGTACTTCATCCGGCAAGACGTTAAACCGTCCGCATCACCTGATCCCGTGTCTCGCACGCAGGGTCCCCCCGGTTTGGATGTGGCCCCCACCCGCTCGTTTCTGCAGGGATGTCGGGATTGGAGTGGCCTTCGCCCACGGGGGTAGAGTGTTGCAAACAGAACGAACTACGTGGACTTTGATCCCTGTCTTCTAAATAGGGTACGTAGGAAGCCTCTCCGAGGTTCAAGCCCGCCACCTGGTCGTCCCGGTCGTATTTACGTCGGTTCGTCCATCAGTGGACCCCTCCCGGGTTCACACTTGCGTTGATTCACCTATGAATCCGCCTCTGTGGGGGACTGCACGTGTGTATCTCCATTGTGCTTCCCCACCGCCTCGATCTCTTCGTGAGTCGGCTTGCCAACGTCCAGCATGACGTAAAACTGTGATTCACCCAGCCGTTCCATCCCCCTCTGTGCGAGGTGGTTCGGTTCAATCCTCCACCCGGCGGCCTCGATCTCTTCGTGAGTCGGCTTGCCGACGTCCAACATGACGTTAAACTGTATATCCGAACTACGCTGACTTTGATCCGTGCTAACGCGCGGTACGTAGGAAGCCCCTACGGGGTCCAAGCTCTTCACTCCATCATCCATCATGATCCTTACCCGGGCCGCCACATCCCGGTGGGGTCATGCCATTTCATCCCACTCCACTTCACTCGGGAAGCCGCCCATGCGCTGGCCCCAGCGTCGGAGGTTCCCCGCAAGGGGTTCTGTCATCTGATCCACTCCTCGTGTTGATCAGTCTGATGTCGTCCCCGCTGGACGTTAAACTCGCGGCATACGCCATGTTAAACATGGGAAGCTGAGGAAAACCTCAGGTAACACAGTTCCCCGCACCCAGTGCGGGATGCCTCAGGCCATCACGCCTTCGAGAAGCCCTATTAGGGACGGAAGGCAGACATGCAGAGGCGCAGTGTTAAGACATGCCCCCGACACCCAGAGCCACCCGGTCTCCTCACCGCAGGTTGCTGCCCCGACCAGACTCCTTGGAGCGTCCGGGCGGAAGCAGCGTAATTAACCGGTGTCCATGGAGACATGGCGCCGGGAACGAGATTCACGAACATTCTTAAATCTATGAGGGAGACCCGGATTAGGCGACGAGTTCCGAGGAGACGCCCACGGAAGGAGGAGCCGACATCCCATCATCTCGGTTTCGATCAAGGAGCAGACGCCCCTGAATAAGGGACGAATGTCGCCCGCCCTTGGAAAGCGGGACTGCGGGACCACAAGCCGCGCGCCCATCCCCTCGGGTTGACGGGTGCACGCGCGAACGCGTCCTGGCGGAACAGCGTAACCCGACGCACATCCGCACCGAAACAGAAAAATGGTGAACCCGACATGAATCTCTTCTCCTCAATACGAAGATCGATGACTTTCAGAGGTGTTGGAAGACCAGCATGCTGCTCGACCGAGCATTCAGTTTTACCCGCCAGGGGCTGAGGAAGGGAACTCGGGCACTCCGTCTCGCGACGTCGAGGGCCTGGGTCCCCCCAACGGAAGGCGTCGAGGCACTAGTGGTTGGTTGTCGATTCCTTTTCCTGTCAGTGTTAATGGGTTCTTCTCCCTGCTTTCAGAAATCAGGTCGCCCAATCCAGTGCCCGATCGCCACCCGCCCACTGGCGCAGGGGTAGAGGAAACACCGACGCGGCTACTCCGCGCGGTCCCGCCCGTTCCACATCCATGCCAGCAGCCGCAGCTGCGGGGCAACCACGCCCTCTCTCCCCCTCGGAGGTCATCCAAAGAAGGGTGATCAACAACTTGGTGCGGAGATATGAGGAAGAGGGAGTCATCCCCACCAGGGACATGGCTCGCCTAGACCTCGAGGGAGCTGCACCTCGCCACCAACGCTGCCCCCGAGGGCCGCGCAGGGAGGCACCGCTGCCTACCTCGACGTCCAACCGCTTCGGGAGTTTATCCCCGGAGCGCTCCGACAACTCCTTCCCCTATGCGGATGAGGTGGAAGATGCCCGGGACCACCCTATCTGGGATTCGCCCCAGGGATCCGCGATGAGGGCTCCTGTCAGGCCACGGCGACATCGCCGCCAGGCCTCTCAAGTCGAAGAACGGGCTCTCCACCTGCCCGCGCCGCTCATCCCGACTCGTCTGTCTCGACGCCAACGTCGGGCTCGAGCGGAAGAGGATGCCCACCTTGGGGCCCTAGCAACAGCGGCCGCATTGGCCCAAGCCACTGTTGGCTCCAGTCGCCAGGCCCCTGCGCATCCTGAGCAGGGGAACTTCTATGCCCGACCCGGATCGAGGCCCCGACCGCCCCAAAGGCAGGTTGGGTTGACTCTCCCGGTTGCTGGTACAGACAATAGCCACCGCGGACCACCTCGCGGTAGCGCTATTCACCAACAGGGTCTACTCCGTGTGGCCGATCCAAGAGGCATGGGTCACCCCGCCTTCCGATCTCGGCCCGGGGGCCTGCCCGGAATCATCTCTCCCCGCGTCCCCTTTGATATCTATCCCGGTGCCCCTCGCACCTTGGTTTCCAGTCCTCTTGGCCCCAGCACCAGTGCGGCCAGAGGACGCCAGGACAGAGATCAGTCATGCCCCGAAGAACCACCCAGGGGCAGGAGGGCGAGGCGTCGACGCCGAGGGAAGAATGTTACGGAATTCCGGACAGAGATCTGACCGGTTCGCTTCTCTGATTCAGAGGCGGAGTATGATTCGGCGACAGAGCCCTTCCCCCAATCCCGCCAGTCAGGGGCAGGGGTAGGAATGCGGCACGTCAGCCTCGTACTCCCCGAGAGCGAGATCGATATGATCCCCGCTTCTCTCCGAAGGTATATCCGGAGTAGCGAGGGCCTGGTAGACCCCCAAGGATCAAGCTTGCGGTTGGTACCGGCCCCTCTGGAAACGCCTTCTGCCTCGATCGGAGAAGCCGGAGACCTTTTCTGGGGACCGACGGTTGAACCACGATCTAGTGCACCCTCGGCGAGCACCGACGCTACGGCAGGATGTTCGCTCGTCGGCCCGTCCTATCGTGATGTGGTAGCCAGGGCACCGCCACCCTCAGAGGGCGGCCCGGGATATGGAGGCCAATCGGCCTGCTCGCCGTATTCACCGCCGGCCAGCCCGTCGGCCTGGCGGCCCGCCTCGGCACCACTGCCGGTTCCCCGTCCATTCCCAGTCGTTGAAGAGTACCAAGGAGACCTGGGTCCCGAGTTTGAGTCGTGGAGCTTCTGGACCGTCCTTGCAGAGGGCCACTTCCCTGAGAAGTTTTGGCCAGTCGCAGGACCGGACTTTGATGCACCCGAATCGCTCACCCCGGATGAGTTCAAATGCTTCCGCCGAACTCTCCGGGAGACTCACTCCCGTCTTCACCGCCTACAAATGCCATACCCCGGGAGTCAAGTACACCTGGAGGATATTGGTGAGCAGTGCCGTCAAATTGACCTGGCCACGCTCCCCGCGGTTCGGCACCCCGGGTCATTTGGGCACCACGAGGCCCTCCAACAACGATGCGTTGAGTGTTTTCAAGTACTCCGCAAGGTTATAGAGGAAGCCACTCCCCACGTGTATATCCGTGGATGGGGGTAGTACGCTGCCCTACGCTTCAGTGCGATTCGCCGACAGCCCGATTCACTGGGTGGCCCTGAGGGTACATCCCCAGGGACGGAAACAGTCAATATGGCTGACCTGTCGGGGGAGGGGAACGGTTTGGAACTTCTTGACGGGGGCTCTCCCCCCGAAGACAAGCCGTTGTTGGATCCATCGGCGAGAGTTACTCGTCACCAGAGGAGCCTCCTGGGTCTCCCCGCACCCACTGAAGCACTAACGTTGAGCCGAAACGTCAGTAAAGGTAAAGAGCACGGCGAGGCTATAAAGCCCGCCGACCCATCTGCCTCCACGCAGAGGGCAGATGAGGATCCCGAGAAGGCTATGCTACGCCAACAGCTCGCCGAGCAGAAGAAGCTAGTTGACCAGCTCCTCGCCGAGCGCGCTGCAGAGAAGCGGCCTGACTACGGTGATCCTAGGCCAGGACAGCAGGGACAGGAACAACCACCCCTCGATGAGGCTCTCCCGGGCAACCGTGATTATGCCGTGTTTGCCGACAGGAGAGAGGTCATCGCCTATGGCAAGAGGGCGCGGTATGTTTCACCACACCCTCCCGAGCGGCGTGACTACCTGAGAGACCCCGCTCGGATTCCTCCCGCTGCCCCAAGGGCCGCTCCGCCCGCCATCCCACGAGCTGCCGAGTTCGACGACCCGGTCGACGACCCGATTGAAGGGCCATGCAATGCGCTCATGGTTAGAGATCCTCTCCAGGACTGGAACCCATGTCCGGACGATCCGATGGCGGCACTCATCGCCCGCTTGGAAGCCTTGGAGACTCGGCAAGTGGCAATCCCACCGGACGGCAAGCCATACCCAGCATGGGTGGATGACATGCCGGCGCCTCCGGGATTCGGGAATCCCATTTTTGCCCCCTTCAACGGGACTGGAGATCCGCCGCAGCATTTGGCCCATTTCAACTCGAGGTGCGGGCCTATGTTGGGGACTCCGGCGCAGCAAGAGGCCGTTAAGCTTCGCTGCTTTGTCCAGACACTGGAAGGGCCAGCATTTGTCTGGTACAGCCAGCTCCCCGTCGGGTCGATAACTAGCTGGGAGGACCTTCGTAGAAAATTCCTCTACCAGTTCAGTTCCACGACCCGGAAGACGAGTATCGCAGACCTCTTCAAGTGCAAGCAGAGGCCTGACGAGCGAGTCGCGGACTTCGTCGCCCGATGGAAGGGTCTCACGTATTCCCTTGACATGCCATTGACTCAGGAGCAGTTGCTGACAATGTGCGTCGGGAACATCAAGACCGAGCTGGTCCCTTCCTTGATCACTCAGAATTACCCCGGAGGGTTCAGGGACTTCTCAGACAAAGCTCAACGTCTTGAGGAAGCCCTGTAACAGGCCAGCCAGGCACACCCGCCGCCTCCTATGATTCCTGCAAGGAGAGCCAGCAGGGCTGAGCCCGCTGCTGTCGCCCAGATAGAGGCTCCCCGGCCGTTGGAGCTGCTGCCGGTGAGACCAGCTCCACAGCCTCACAGGAATCCGCCTCCACGGGCTCAGTTCCCGGCCCAGCAGCGGCAGCCTCAGAACCGGCCGGCCCCTCCGCGTAATGTACCGCCACAACCCAGGCGAGATAATCAGGGTCCACCTCCTCGGCAGGCCCCTCCAGCCCCTCGTCAAGACCACGCTCCCAGGGGCCCGCGATACCTTACCTACTCATTTCACGAGGATCAGGTCCCTGGTTATTTCCGGAGAGCCCTGGAGCAGAGGATTGTGCGGCTGCCTGAGTGTTGGAGGCCGGAGGAGGCACATCTCACGGATAACCCCCGCTACTGCCCCTACCATCGGGCCCTGGGGCACACCATCCAGCAGTGCTATGTGTTTAAGGATTGGCTCCAAGACCAGATTAACAACAATGTAATCAGGTTGGGCCCAGCTCCGGCACAAGTGGCGGGCGTGTTTGTGGGATCAGATGACGATAGCGGCAACGAGGACGAATGGCAGCTGGTTTCCGACCGCGGGTCCCAGAAGTATAAAAACTAGATGGCCCGCAAGACGATTATTCGCGCCCATGGAATCATCCGTGCGCGCTTGAATCAGCCTGAGCCCCCAGAATCTGCGGGTGCTGCTTCGGCATCGTCGTCCCAGCCTGCCTCTTCCAAGAAGAGCAAACGGAGGTGGCGCAAGAAGGAAGAGCGCGCCCCGCCAGTTCCGCCACTATCCTGCACTCTCGGCGATTTCATGCCCCCGGAGATGGGGATCCCTCCTCGGATCCGCCCAGTGGTGAATGATTCGTCCGATGATAGTAATGGGTACGCTTCGGTTAATACCGTCGAGCTGGTAAATCCCTTTTCGGTTCCCGACGTTGAAGAACGCCAGGTGGACCTCCCTGGTGTCCCCGGTCGTCGCCACCGTCGGAAGAACCGCAGCAACAGGAGTCGCCGGGGCACAGCAGTTGGTACCTCCAGCCAGGCCGTGCACGCCACTGAGACCAGGCAGCAGGCCCAAAACCGAGCTCAGTGTGCGCAGCCCCCCCATACGGGGATGACGGATTCGCCTCCGCCACTGTTTGTGGTATAGGATCAGGTAGAACCGCCTCAGCCGCGTCGCGATCAGCTCCGCCCTGCCACGAGTCCATCCCGGACTCCTGACCCCAGTACGGTGACCATTTCCCGGGCTTCAACCAATGAACAGCGAGATGCGCCAAGCACCAGTCGGCCGCCGGCCCAACCGGTAAGGCCCATCACGCTTCCAACCGCAGAGCAACCTCCTGCAACCAGGGGCTCGCGCTTGGCCAAAAATTATGATGTCCTGAAGCACTTGGCCGACATCCCAGCGAGACTCTCCATCCTTGAGGCTCTGCGCATGTCATCTGAGATGCGCGAGGCACTCGCTGAAGCCCTGAAGAGCCCCCTCCAGTTTGAGACAGAGGTTGCGGCTGCAGAGGCCTTTCACGCCGAAACGATTGAGGACGCCGAATGTCAGGCAGTTATCTCGTTTTCTGGTAAGGATGAAGACCCTCCTATACAGGGGCACATTCGTCCGTTGTATGTTACCGGCCAGTTCAATGGCCTTGAAGTCCGGCGCTGTCTTGTCGACACGGGGTCCGGGATTAACCTGATTCCCACTCGGACGCTCCGGAGATTGGGGTTGTCTGAGGATGACTTGATTCCCTCCGACCTCAGGATCCAGGGGTACGACCGCACCGAGCAAACCCCGGTCGGCAAGATACGTTTGAAGACCCAGTTCGGTGACTTGGTTTCCAACACCGAATTCATGGTAGTCTCTCAAGACACTGCGTACAACGCATTGATGGGCAGGCCCTGGCTCCACCTTCATGCGGCGGTTCCCTCGTCATACCACCAATGCCTCAAATACTCCCTTAATGGTCGAGTAGGCGTGCTTCAGGGAGATGCCTCTCCTTTTGCCTCATGTGAAGCCCGCTATCTGGACGCGGACTATTACAAGAGCAAGGATAAGCAGATCCTGGCAGGTGAGGTCGAGCCTATCGCTGTTGCAAGTGATCCCTGGGAAAGTTTGGATGACGCTTATGTCCTCCCGATTCAACGGTTGGACGTAGCCATGGTCTCGACGGCTTTTGAGTCTCCTGATGAGATGACCGCGACCGCCCATGCCAGCACCAGCGGCCCAGCAGGATCTGGTAGCCTCAATGCAGTTGCCAACGCAGCCTCTCCCGTAGACGATCCCTCCCCGAGTGGAGAGGACGTGGAAGATGCACCCCCAGCCTTTGAGGAGGGCGTCTCCGCCACGGTCGATGAGTTAGTACAAGTGAACCTTGGAACCGAAGCAGATCCGAGACCCACATTGGTCAGTGCCGCCATGCCCTCTGAGGAGCGGCAGCAGTACGTGGACTTTCTCAGGCAGCACCGCGATGTGTTCGCTTGGGGCTATGACGAGATGCCGGGGCTAGATCCTCAGGTAGCCATCCACCGCCTTGGTCTCCCGATGAACCATCGCGGGTTCAAGCAGCCTCCCAGGAAGATGCACCCATTCCACGGTGCCATGGTTGAGGCCGAAGTTGACAAGCTTATCAAAGCCCACTTCGTGAGGGAAGTCCAGTACCCCAAATGGCTGGCCAACATTGTGCCGGTCCGGAAGAAGAACGGGCAGATCAGAGTCTGCATCGACTTCCGCGATCTCAACCGCCACTGTCCGAAGGATGATTTTCCCCTTCCAGTGACAGAGCTGTTGATTGACGCCACGGCAGGGTTGCAAGCCCTCTCCTTCATGGATGGATACTCCGGATATAACCAAATTCGGATGGCCCCTGAGGATGAGGAGTTCACTGCCTTCAGGGCCCCCCAAGGTACCTTCTGTTACCGGGTCATGCCTTTCGGCCTGAAGAATGCAGGTGCCACCTATCAACGGGCGATGCACCGCATATTCAAGCCAATCCTCGGCACACTGGTGGAATTCTACGTCGACGACTTGGTAGTCAAATCGCGCCAGCATCAGGACCATCTCAAAGATCTTGAGAAAGTGTTCAGCTTCCTCCAGTCTCGCTGCCTGAAGATGAACCCGTTGAAGTGCGCCTTCGGGGTCACCTCCGGAAAGTTCCTTGGATTTGTGGTAAGATACCGGGGTATTGAGATCGACCCAGAGAAGATCAGGGCGATTAGCCAGATGCCTCCCCCAGGTAACATCCGGGAACTGCAAGGGTTCCAAGGCCACTTAGCCTATATACGCCGATTCATCGCGAATCTGGCCGGCAAGTGTAAGCCCTTTTCTCGGCTCATGAAGAAAGGTGCCACCTATGTATGGGATAAAGAGTGTCAGACCGCTTTCGAGGAAATCAAGCAGTACCTGCTGCAACCTCCGGTTCTGATGCCGCCTGTATCCGGGAAGCCGCTGGTCCTTTATGTGACCGCCCTGGAACGGTCCCTTGGCGCCCTTCTCACCCAGAAGAACAACGAGGGAACAAAGAATAGCCTCTATTACCTCAGTCGCATGCTCCTCGATGCAGAAGTTAGGTATTCCCCCATCGAGAAGAGATGCCTGGCGCTCGTATTTGCCGTACAGAAATTACGGCACTACTTGCAGCACCATGAGGTACAGTTGGTTTCTCGGGTAGACCCGTTGAAATATATCCTAAGCCGGCCTATGTTGACTGGCCGTCTAGCGCGGTGGGCTGTGATTCTCCAGCAGTTCGACATCAGGTATGTGTCTCAGAAGGCCATCAAAGGGCAAGCATTGGCAGACTTTCTGGCTGCTCACCCAACCTCCGCGGATCAGCCGCTGGATCTAGGCTTTCCTGATAAGGCCATCCTCTCGGTCGATCGAGCCGGTCCATGCTGGCAGATGCACTTTGACGGTGCCTCCCGGAGCCCCACCGGTAGAAGACTCGATAATCCTAAGCTCAACAGAGTGGGCTTGGGTATCGTCTTCATTACCCCGGAGCAAGCCGTACTGCCATACTCTTTCCTGTTGTCAGAGGGCTGTACCAACAATGAGGCGGAATACCATGCCCTCATCACCGGCCTCGAGTTAGCTCTTGAGATCGACGTGCCCCATCTGTGCGTGAAAGGGGAATCCGAGCTAGTTGTTAAGCAGATCAATGGCGACTATGTTGTCAGGAAGCCGGAACTTGTGCCATTGCTGGAGTGCACCCTCCTTCTGATGGCCCGGTTCCCTTCTCGGCCAGAAATTGTCCATATTCCCCGGTCGCAGAACGGTCGAGCAGATGCCTTGGCCAGCCTTGCTGCGTCACTTGCAGAGCCTGAACAGGATAACCTGACCGTCCGCGTGACGCACCGCAGGCTCATCGCTCCCGTTATCCCGGAGGGAGATCGCGGCCCGTCGGTAAGTAATCTCACCGCGGTTGCCCCTGTGCCCGGAGCCCCGATTACCCCAGATATGGCAGTCGAACCAGCCCCTGATTGGAGGACGCCTTTGGTTGAGTACCTCCAACATGGCATTCTCCCGCCGGATCGAGCCGAGCGTGAGCGAGTTCGACGTCGCGCATCGCAGTTCGTCCTCCAGAGCAGTCCCGGCCTGGAGCAGATCCTCTATAGACGCGGATTTGATGGTGTTCTCCTCCGTTGCCTTCAGGAAGTTGAGATCCCGCGAGTCATGCAAGAGGTTCATGCTGGTTCATGCGGCGCCCATCAGACTGGGCCGAAGCTGTCCCACCAGATTCGGAGGTTGGGATACTTCTGGCCCTCCATGATCCATGACTGCATCGAGTATGCCAGGAGGTGCCATGCGTGCCAGGTTCATGCGAACTTTGTGCATCGGCCGCCGGAGCCTCTCCATACCACTAGGTATTCTTGGCCCTTTGCAGTCTGGGGGGTGGACGTTGTGGGACCCTACCCGCCGGCGACAGCTCGCCAGTGCCGGTTCATTCTGACCGCCACGGACTTCTTCTCCAAATGGGCAGAGGCGATTCCGCTCAGAGAGGTCAAATCCTGTTCGATCGCTGACTTCGTGACCTCCAACATCATTCATCGATTTGGAGTGCCTCACGCTATCCTCACGGATAACGGAGCCAAGTACAACATTCGCTCGAACCATACATCTCGCTATCATGCGCAGGCGAATGGACAGATCGAGGCGTTTAACAAAACCCTCTCTAACATTCTGCAAAAAATGGTTGGTCAGAACAAGAAGAGTTGGCCGGACAAGCTCCCCAACGCCCTCTGGGCTTATCGGACGACGACTCGCAATTCCACCCAGATGACCCCTTATTCCCTGGTATGTGGAGCTGAGGCCGTCCTGCCCATCGAGATCCAGTTACCGTCCTTGCGCACTGCGGTCTACGACCAGCAAGCGCCGGACAGAGCTGCTGAAGCCCGTCTAGTCGAGTTGGAAGCACTGGATGAGAATAGACTTCGCGCCTTGCACAACTTGGAGAGGCATCAAAGCAGAATGGCTCGAGCTTTCAATAAGAAGGTTCGCCTCCGCTCCTTCCTGCAGGGTGACCTAGTGCTAGCCCTAAGAGCGCCAATGATCCCCGGCAGGAAGCCACCCAAGTTGGAGCCCAAGTGGGAGGGACCTCTTGTCGTCCACAAAGTTTATCCCAATGGCGCGTACTCCCTAGCGACTATGGATGGTGAGCGTGTCACTCCTCCCACCAATGCTAGATTCCTCAAGCAGTACTTTGTCTGAGTGTGCCAACGTCCTGCACGACGTTAAACTGCATACGTCCAAGCTGCACGATGTTAAACTGCCTAGCATATCGTCCGCGCTGCAAGACGTTAAACTGCCAAATGTTTCGTCCAACATGACGTTAAACTGTACCTCGTCCAAGCTACAAGACGTTAAACTGTTTAGCATTCGTCCAACACGACGCTAAACTGTACTACGTCCGAGCTACAAGACGTTAAACTGTTCAGCATTCGTCCTGCATGACGTTAAACTGCCTCTCGAGAACTACGTGCGGCTTGATTCCCATCCTTATGGGATACGTAGGACCGCCTGAACATTCATGTTTCAGGCCCAGCCCCATCCTTCGGTAATTTCCACCCTATCTCGGGCCTTCGGCCCAGTTGCCCCCGGGTGTGTGGCGTATGGTGTGAACGTGGGGCTATGCCCTCATTCACGTCAGTTTGCTCGCCACGCTGTACGCCCCCCACGTTTGGGGATGCCTTCTGCTCCCCCTTTTTTCTCTCTTTTCGTCTTGCACGACGTTAAACTGCACTTCAAGAACTACGTGCGGCTTGATTCCCATCCTTATGGGATACGTAGGACCGCCTGAACATTCATGTTTCAGGCCCAGCCCCATTTCTCGGGAATCTCTATCCCGCGTTGGGCCTCTGGCCCCAGTTCCCCTCCTTTTTGTGCGAGGCGTGTGGCGTGAGCGGGGATTATGTCCTCATTTACGTTGGTCTACTGGCCGCGCCGTATGCCTCCCCCGTGTGTGCGACTACCTCACACCCCTCATCGTCCTGCATGACGTTAAACTGCCTCTCAAGAACTACGTACGGCTTGATTCCCATCCTTATGGGATACGTAGGACCGCCTGGACGCTTGTGTTTCAGGTCCAGCCCCGTCTCTTGGTTGATTACAGGGATCTGCTGTCTTTTGGTTGCTCTCAGGGTGAGTCCTCCGACCCTTCCTGGTGATCTGTTAACAAGTTTTGGGTGCTTTGGCCTATGACCCGTAGTGTCGGATGCAATCCCGGCAAGTCCTGTGTTGCTTGTCGGGCCGCGCGCTTCCTCTTGTTCGAGCCTTCACTCAAAGGGATCCTCGTTAGCGGTTTGGACACAATGCCTCAGTTCTCTCCTACCGCTCCGGGTAGATTTACCGGCGGGTCCTGGGCCGCAAATCGATATAAATCCTGCGATTGAGCGGTTGATGCTCGTTTGCTTGCCCAGTTCTGGGCTGACGCGATCGGATGTTGTGTTGCGAATATGGTCAGCGACATCCTTGATCGCCATGTCGGCTCTTTTAGGCTCCGAACATTGGTCGCACGGTCCTCATCACACTCCGCCTTTTTGCGTTGTAGTGGAATCTCGACACTCTCTTCATACTGACCTTCAGTGCACCTTTACACGTTAGGCAGGCCAACCAGGGTAATGGTGTCTGTCGAGGCTCCCACGATCTGAGCACCAAGGATATATGCTGATGTCCTCCCTAAGGGCCATGTGTAGCTGGACCCTCGTCCCCATAAGGAGGAAGGAGTCGCCCGAACAATCGTGTTTCGGGCCCAGTATATCTGGAGGCTAGCATCTCTGCCCCTTGGGTGATGGGCATACGCAGGCCCCTATCCCAGGATTCTTCTCCTGGAATCGTGCGTGACCGCAGGGCTGGGTATGTTCCCACCTCCGCCGAGTCCGCCATATCGCAATACGCGGATTCCTCCATGGTCCGAACCACACGACCTTAAACTGTGTTGTCTGGTCCTACCACACGACCATAAACTGTGATCGTCTTGGCCGCCCGACGAGAAATGGCACTGCATCGTGATGTTCTCCTCAGGGGACACTCACGTTGGGCGCTGGTTAATAACCACGCCATTCATCAATGCCTTTCATGGCTTGATTATTGTGGCGACGCCAGGGATTCCTTAATCACAGGCATGTCGCTGCACGAAAAACCATCCATCTTTAAGGACAAACAAGAAATATCAAATGCCGCTTCTTCTGTGTGCGAGGGTCAGACCCGCACCCTTCCCCGCGCTGGTGCCCGATTGTGTTGCGCCGCGCTTCAAGAACTATGTGTGGCTTGATTCCCATCCTCATGGGATACGTAGGAACGCCCGGATGTTTGAAACTTCGGGTCCAACCCCCACCTCTTAAAGATTCCCCCCTTCTCTGGGGAGTCCTCCGCCTTCAGGCCACCCTCAAGGCGTGTCCCTCGACCCCTTGCAGTGGTCCACTGGTGTCAAGAGTACTCTGGTTTATTGCTAGGAGGGTCAGGTTCAGCTTGGTCAGGTTCCTTCCATTTTCAGGCTTCGTGCTCCCTCTCATTCGGACCCATCACCTACGCCCTGGGTGGAGCCCCCGTGAACGGTTTGGACACAATGCCTCAGTGCTCTCCCACCGACTCGGGCTGGTGCCCCAAATGGCCTCGGGCAGCAAATCGATATGAATCCTGCGATTGAGCGGTCGATGCTCGTTTGCTGCCTCATTCCATCAACGGTTAGTGCGATATTGATGCTGCTTTTCCGCCACGGTCGGTAGTACTCCCATATCGTTACGCCGGTGCCCCCAGTCCTTGAGTGAATGGCCGCATGATTCACATCACTTTTTCCACCCCCCATTCTGACCAGGCAAAATCTCGACACTCTTGACACTATCCCTCAGTGCATCTTCGCATATCCAGGGGATAGGACCACGATGCGGCGTACTTTGAGGTTCTTATGGTCCGAGCTCTAAGACCTTAAACTAAGATCTCCCCTTATGGTCCGAGCTCTAAGACCTTAAACTAAGATCTCCCCTTATGGTCCGAGCTCTAAGACCTTAAACTAAGATCTACCCCTATGGTCCGAGCTCTAAGACCTTAAACTAAGATCTACCCCTATGGTCCGAGCTCTAAGACCTTAAACTAAGATCTACCCCTATGGTCCGAGCTCTAAGACCTTAAACTAAGATCTACCCCTATGGTCCGAGCTCTAAGACCTTAAACTAAGATCTCCCCTTATGGTGCGAGCTCTACGACCCTAAACTAAGATCTCCCCAAACGGGGTTCTGCGTCCTGCATGACGTTAAACTGCACTCGCAGAACTACGTGTGGCTTGATCTCCAGCCTGATGGAGTATGTAGGAACGCCCGGGCATTTCGACTCGGGTCCAGCCTCAGGGATCGCTAAGTCCCGCCCCTCCTCGTCGCCGGTCGTCTGGCCTGACTTCGGGTAGAGTGGTGCAGTTGTGATATTCTCCCCGATTCAGCTCGGGATGCCCCATCGCAATGATGGGAAGCGACGGTTTCCTCGTCAAAGAGGTTCTGTCTGAGAATTGGGGTGATTCACGGCCAGATTAATGCATCCGCCTAATACGCTTTCCCCACGGTGGCGCAATTTTGAGAGCGTTAGATTATATCCGAACAAATCGTCACTTCGCCCCACGCTTCGCATGCCCTGTTGATCTGGATTTCCACCCTTGTGCCTGAAGGAACCCCCAAAGCGGCATTGATGATGACATGTGATCCGCCTCCTGCCATATGGATGATGACCTTCGGTCCGTCTATCGCAGTAGTATGGTCGATCGATCCATTGTCCGCTTGCCGTCTTGGGCATGTCCTGGAAGGCCAACCGTTGTGGATTTCTGAATTCGGGACGCGCGATTCACCCTTTCTCATTTCCCTATGTTCGGATAAAATCTCAACGCCCCTAGCGTTGTCCCGCTCGTGTGTTGGAACAAGCGGGGGGGGGGGATGATACATTGATTAGGTCTGAGGTCTCCTTTCCTAGGAATGATCTCCCTCTTTTCTCTAGAAATCCAGGCCCAATTGTGGATGTTTGAAGCTTGGTTAATGCTCCCGCAAGACAATGAATTGTGGTCGAGCATGTTAAACCAAAAGATGCAGATAAATATGGTGATTCAGACAAATGGATCAAAATATTGAGTAGCGGAGGCAAATGTTCTGGGAGTGGCAAAAACAAAGCCCCTAGGGATTAGCGTGCTGGATAAGTCTTTCTAACGCCGCTACCCTTTGGCTGGCGGCCTCCAGAGCTGCTTCTCGCTCTCTGCGTGCCCTCTCCTCGTCGGCGGTCGCAGCACGCAGTTCGTCGATCATGGCCTGTGCACGCTCCCGCTCGACTTGGAGTGTGACCATCTGTTGGCCCGCCTCCGTCAGCTGTACCTGGGCGTCGATCAGTTGGGCCGATAGTTGCTCCACAAGCTCAGTACACGCTGCGACGAAGGCCTCCTTCTCTGCCGCCTGCCCTTCGAGACGTCGGACTTCCTGCTCCGCCGCGAGGAGCGCCCGCGTGCTCTCCGACATGTCCCGACTCTGTGCGACGTCGGCACGCCGGCAGCTCTCGCGCATCTTTTCGGCCATGAAATCACGGACCGTCAGATGAAGGCGTTGAGCATCAGCTCCCCCAGCACACAGGAAGCGCAGCCAGGTTTGGAGTGATCCCATGCGCCCCAGCCACTCCGATGGGTCTCGCTTGAGGAAGCGCTGGATGCACTTCCACCCCCTGCGGCGCGTTATCCGGCTCTCCTCGACCGCCTCCGCGTCTGAGTCGTCCATCTCCTCGGGGTCGGCAGGCCGGTAGGCAGGGAAGGCAGCCAGCAGGTCTGCTGCAGGGTCCGCCCCTGGGATGTCCTCATGGGGGATAGGTTCCCCAACATCTGGGCGACCTTCTTCTCTCTCCCCAACGGCGTTGACACCCTCGTCAGCCCCCGACCTCTCTCCGATGTCAGCACCGCCGACGTCCGTAACCCCTTGATCAGCAGTTGGTGGGGCCGGCTCGGTGTGGGAAGTCTGTTCCGGAGCAGGCGGCATGTCTGCCACTGGTCCACTCGTAGATGGCCCGGGTTCGGTAGCCCGACGGGCCTCCAGTCCTGAGATCACTGCGCAAGGCATGCCGTGGTTAGTCACGGATCGTCAACGGCAAGCACCAGTAGTAAAGTAAGGAGACTTACGGAAGTTCAGAGCGTCATCTTCCGCTATCCCGGCCACCGCAGGAACAGTTTCAGCAGGGGACCCTTCCGCGCTTGTCAATTCGATAATGGGTGCCTGGCCCCCGCCTTGTCCTGCTGGCGCCTCTCCTACTCCCGCTGAGGACGCCTGACCAACATCCGTGCGCTCCTGAGAAAGGTGGAGAAATGGGTTAGAAGCTGCATAAGAGAATGGATGAAGCAGGTTGAGTAGGGATAGAAGCGGACCTCGAGGAGCTCAGTGACATCAACGTTGTCAGAGCCGGCCACCTCGCCGCTCTCCCGCGGGCTCCCCTGATGGGATCTTCCCTCGGAGCCTTCATCCTCCCCCATCTCCTCCTCTTCCTCGGAGTCATTGCTACTGTCATCTTCCGCCGGCGGCATCTGTTCTGGAGCGGGTTCTAGACCGAGCATCACCTTCACCAGAAGGGATGGCTCCGCACGCTGACCACGTTGGCGCGCGTACTCATCCATGGTTGTCAGATACGCATACTGCCGGTTGAAGTCCACCCTGTCGGCGATATGGAGGCGCCCGACCTCTGGCAGATGGATTCCTTCTCTGAGTATCTTTCGCCAGATGGCGTCGGTCCCCAGTGACTGCCGCAGGGTCATCCAGGCCGACCACAGCGCCGGGAAGACTGCATCGTGGGAGGGTTCGAGCAGACGCCTTACCTGCTTCCCGGGCCGCTCTTCGACCACCGCACGTGCCCCCTCTCTGGGCGCCGAGGTCGTAGCGGCAGCCTGCGATGTGCCCGCCGCCGAAGTCCCTGCTCGCGCCGGCTCCGCTGCTTGGCGCGCCTCCGTTCTCCCCCGTGTAACGGCGCCTCGCCTCCTTCCTTGACGCCCGGTCTCCGCACGGGTGACCTTGAGCCGCCGAACTGGCTTCCGTAGAAGCCCCTCGGGGTACGCGATGGCCCAGTGTTCGGCGTACTCGGTTGCCAAGCCTGCGTCGACCCCGGTAGGAGGGAGAGTGATGACGTCGCCAGAGCCAAAGGCGACGAACATCAGCCACATCTGGCGAAGGACACCGGGGTTCGTCTCCTCCCGAACAGCAGTGAATACCCTCTTCGGCATCCGTTGAAGGCACCCGAACTGCCTAGTGAACCGGGTTGGCACGTAAGGCTCGCAGATCACCTTCCCGTCGATCCGAGCCACGAGCACCCCGCCCCGCATGTTCAGGAAGTATTTATGCTGCTCCAGCGGACCCTGCCCATTGTCGATCATCTGGCCGACGGGAGTGGGGAACGGGCTGAAGTTGAAATTGGCATGATTTCCAATCCGAATCCTCACGCCCTCTTCACTTAGGGTCATCGGAGCGACCCCCGCAATGTTCAGCAGGGAGGGTCGCAGGCCATTGCCCGGAGGAATGATGGCGTTCGGAAACGTGTACCCACCAAGGTGAGCAGCCACCCAGCCGTGGAAGAATTGGAAGGGCCCACAGATCCTTCGTGGCGACCCCCCTCGTGAGATACGTCCCAGGATGGCGTACAGCTTAGCCAACACTGGGACCCCGAGGTTATATCTTTTGTTGGCGGCCATAGCGCCCGCCATCGCCAGTGTTGCCGGGCGGACGCCCATTCTCGCGTCCCGCACTGGCAGGAGCCACCCACTCAGAAAGGCGGCCAGGAACGCCGCGTATCGGACATTTGGGTCCCGGGCCTCGATGACGCGGTACCCCCATGAGCGGTAGTCGCCCGTCTCCAGGACCCGCCAGTACGACCCGTTCCGGCTCCTCTGAGCTGCGGTCGGGCACCGCTTCCCCCTGCCTGGCATCTTGACCGCCGGGTCATGCTCCAAGAACTGGCCGAACCACTCCTTGTAGGCTATGTCCTTCTGGAAGTCCTTGATCCCGAGCCGCTGCGTAGCCAGGTCAAGCAGATGCCAGGTCAGAATGGGAGTCCGTGACCTGTCTTCCCAGGTGTTCTTCGGAGGCAGGAACTCATCGTACTGGTAACCCTCCAGCGGGATACCTCCGATGCAGTGGATGTCCCAGAGACTGATGCCGACCTCCCCATGGTGAAGACGGAAGGTGTTGGTATCCGGGGACCAGCGGGTGAACAGCTCCGGCCCGAGCTCGGACTGCTGGTAGAAGTGGAACTGCGACGTCCACACCGCCTCAAACAGGCCGATGTACCGCAGCTCCTCCGCGAAGTGATCGCAAGTGTGGCGTACCCAGAACGCCCAAGCCCACTCACTGGTGAAATTGCCACCAGATCGCAAGTCCCAGTCCTTCATCCAGCCCTTGGTGTCGTCGGTGACACTCTGGCGATATATGCTCGAGTAGAGGGCTGGAGAGTTCTCCGCAGTAGGCTCACTTCCGACGATGGTTCGCGTCCTCGGGTTCAGGACATAGACATCCAAGTGTCTGGTCTCCCTGGCAGGATGCCCATTGTTGGTGATGTTATAGCGGGGAAGCTCGTCCTCCCGAGTCACCCAGGTCCGTGGCGCATCAACCTCGAACCCTGGCACCGGAACCTCATCTAGGATGCCGAAGTTCCAGAGCGGCAGGTTGTCCGACAGTGGATATGTCTTCTGGGCCGGCGTCAGCAAGTCGAACAAGGATTGATTGTTCGAAACAATCT